>CM051465.1:14042096-15382096 GCA_028015225.1 Carex myosuroides
GGTAAAGCTTTCAAGCAAGGAGAAGAAGGATTTCCTGAGCAAGATTCGGCAAGATAGAGGTTTTAGATTCAAAGGGTGTAATTATTCTTTATTCCATTTCCTTTTATCATTTGCCAAACTTTGTGATGTTTTCCTCCAAGAGGGAGTAGTTCTCTCTCTAGGGGTTTAGGTCAATATGCATGAACTTGTTTAATTCTATTTTATTCGATTGTTTGCTTTTATTATGATTGTTTTATCGGATTTGATTGTTAATTTCTGTGATTTAAATAATTTGTGTTAAATACATAATTAGTACTTGAATTGTAGCATCTCGTTTTGGTTTCAAAAGAACCAAAATTGACTAGGATCAATAGGATAGTACCAAATTATGAATGCAAATACCTTAGGTTTAGATTAAGATTCTAACCAATTTAATCTAAGCCGGAACTATAGAAATTAAGGTTAGGGATTTGGTGAAGAACCTAACCGTGAAGTCAAACCCTAATTAGGACATCTCAAATCGAATCGGATATTGGTGTCATGGACTTAATTGTGAAATACCAATATTTGAGGAGAGGAGAGACTAACAAGAGCTTATGGTCGAGGTAGCTAGGATGAAGGACTTAAACGTGAAGTCCGAATTACTTAGACACGTCATTAATTCATGAAAGTGACCCTTAATGACATATTAGGTTAGAAACCTCATCAAATCAAACATGAATTTAAGCAAATACCGAATAAATAGAGTTAACAAGGGATTGTAGACCAAAGACCCCTAGATTCTCTTAACCTTGAAAACAAACCGACTTGTCTTTCTTTTACTTTTACTTCTAATTGTTTAAAAACTCCTTCCTTCGGGTATTGAACCCAACCTTAGGATTTTTAGTACAAACCCCCCCAAATTTACTTTATTGCACTTTATTTTCTTTCTTTTCTGAAATTTATCATCTAAAGTTGAAAATTAAGTATTTATCTTACTCCTTGTGGTTCGATACCCGATAATATACTACACGGTAGGATTGTATACTTGCAATCTAAATCGAAAGTGTATTTGAGGATAAAGCTTTTTATAAAGTAAAAAGGTGTAAATATATATGCAGAGTAAGATGGAATAAACAATTTAATCCTCATTAACATTACTCTCACTTTATTTTTAATCGGATGATTCCTATATAATAATTATGTCATCATTTATAATTAATGTATTTGATGCGCCTAAAGCGTAATTTAACACTTAAACAATATAATTTTGTTGTGTTTCTCTATTTAATAATTGCGCGATTAATTAAATTTGTCATTTACCATTATATAAGTCTCCAATATTTCGAGAAGAATATTTATGTACCTAAATTTTCTTGTAACGAATATTTTTATTTTAAAAATTAGTGTTTCAAATAATAAATAATTTTTTGTTCAAATTAAAGTCTGAAAAACAACTCAACTGAAAAGTAAGCGTCAATTACTCCGGGTAGAGTCAGACTTTCAAAATATAAATGATAATCAATTATATAAAATTTTTATGTTGTAAATGGAGATCAGTATTACATTACACATAATATTTTTCTCTAAATTATATGCATAAATATAAAAATTTCAAAATAAAAAATAAGAGTCAATTGACCTCATTCAATGTGCATAGCTCTGCCTCTCACTATACTTACTTATTTAACCCCCTCTAATTCAAGAGTTCTGACTCTGCTCCTTGTAGAAAGAGTTTCATATGTGTCGTCTACTTATAAAACGCTAATTATTAAGTACCTGTACAAAGATTGATGTGTTGGAAAATAAGAATTACTCAGGTTTTAAACTATAAGTCTCTAAGAATCAGTCTTTGATCCAGTGACAAATATAATATTTTTTATGTGAGAGGTTGCAGATTTGAAACCCAGATGGAGGAATCATTTGTGAATATTGAAATAGTTAGATAGCTTGACCTCCAATCTTTAATAAAAAAAACTACAGGCCTTTGTTTAACAGATTGAAACACAAATAATTAAATTTTTTTTTACTCAACTCTGAATGTGCTAATGTGATCAACACTCTTTATTTTGAATATTAGTCCGTTTTTAGGGTATGATTTTTAAAACATTTAAATTTATATAAAGTAAAATATTGATTGATCCTAATGCATATTTAAAAAAATTAATGTACATCATGGCTTAACATACATCCAGTGACAATTTTTTTTATATTTTTAGAATTTTTTTACTATTTTTTAGATAGGTAGAAAATCACTTGATCTGAATGGTACAGAATTTTCAGATCAAGTGATTTTCTACCTATCTAAAAAAATAGTAAAAAAATGTAAAATTTGATTTGCAAGTACATATTCACATGGAGATCATGTTGAACGGTTCGGATCGACCGTTAGGATTTTGAAAACTCAAATATTGAGCCGTTGCACGGAGGCCCTCTATGCTACATGTAGCACCGTAGCCCACATATATATATATATATATATATATATATATATATATATATAGAGAGAGAGAGAGAGAGAGAGAGAGATGGGCTATTGTGCTTTGCAAAGTAAAACCCCCTCTTTACTTCGGGCCATATTCTTATTTTTGAAAATTCAAACAACCGATCCGAACCGTTCAACATGTTCTAAATATTGAAATGTGCTTGGAGACTAAATTTTACATTTTTTTGGAATTTTTTTACTATTTATTACGCCACTTTGAAAATCGCTGATCCGGTGGTCCAGAAAATTTTACTGTTCACAGTGGATCAGCGATTTTCAAAGTGGCTTAATAAATAGTAAAAAAATTCCAAAAAATGTTAAATTTTGGTCTCCAAGCACATTTCAATATTTAGAACATGTTGAACAGTTTGGATCGGTTGTTTGGTTTTCAAAAATAAAAATATGATCCGAAGTAAATAGGGAATTTTACTTTGCAAATCACAATAACCCATCTCTATATATATATATATATATATTAAAGGATATTTTTGTATTAACTTTTAGGAGATGGACAAAAACTATCAGCGATGAATGTGCATAATGGAGGTGAAGAAATTTGGAGACCAAAGATTGAAGATTAGAGACCATTTAATAGGATTGGATACAAATTTTCTTATATAAAAATATACTCATTTTAATACGGTTTTTTTTAAAAAAAAAATCAACCTCTTAAGAATCAGCAGTTACTGTCAAAGTATATCTTCTAAAAGCCAACCTTTATTATTCAAAAATATAATATAAAATAGGAAGTAATATTCCACTCACCTAGCTCATTGGTGAGAATTTAACTATAAAATCTATTGAATTTACTTCTAACGACAAACTCAAGCCGTAGAAAATGAGCTACTTCACAAGTAACGTGTTTATATACAAATTTTACAAATTTTGGAATTAATTTAGTATGAATCAACCAGCAAAAATATATATTTAAAGTCAATCAATATTTTTTTTAGTTAAGCTCCCTATGAGAATTGGTACATTTAAGAATAACTTAACATTTCTTTTAAGTAAATATTGAAGGTCAAGTCACCTAACTATTTAATACCCACAAAAAATATCTTTACACCAAATCAAAGACCGATTCTCTTGTAACAACATAATCTTGCTCATAAAATGAATATCGGTTACAAACTTAGGTGTACGCAAGGGCATATATAGTAAAGAGCTGGGGGCAATTAGGGTTTGAAATTTTATGGAGATCTATAGGTCCGGACCAACTTTATCTTCCCTTGAAATTGTATTTGTCCCCCTCTGAAATTCTGATTTGTAATTAGCGTTAAATTTAGAGTTAAATTAGAATAAATTTCTTGAATTCTGATCATAATTAGAATTAAAAGTTAAAACATTGGAAATTAGAAGTGAGAGAGAAATTATAAGTTAGAACATTATTTTCTTATCTAATACCTGATTATTAAAATGAGTTTGAACCCGATTAACTATTCTTTTGCATCCAATGGAAATCTTGAATCCATCGTGGCTCGGTAAATTTATAAAAAAGAAAAATTATAAAAACAAAGAATAATTATTTGAGTACCCTCACTCCTGTACCCTCAAAATCCCCGCACCTCATTTAGAGAAATTATGTACTATGGTCCCCACTAATTATTATTCTAAAAAAATATTATATGGTCCCACTAATTATTATTCTAAAATTCCTGCAACACTCTTCCTCTATGATCTCCACTAATTATATGGTCGCCACTAATTATATGGTCCCCTTTCTCAGTCCCCGCACTCGTCCCCGCGTCAACTTTCATAGATATAAATACTTGA
This sequence comes from Carex myosuroides, assembly GCA_028015225.1. NCBI lineage: Eukaryota > Viridiplantae > Streptophyta > Magnoliopsida > Poales > Cyperaceae > Carex > Carex myosuroides. Next base: position 14,046,313 of record CM051465.1, read on the forward strand.
AAAATAAGATATTAACACTTGAAAAATAAGATATTAATACTTTGATGCGTACTTGTTATGCTTATCCCTTTTCCGGACCCCTAATTGTCCCCGCATCAAGCTTCCTCTAATGAAATAGTGGGGACCCCGTATCACCGCATCAACCTTATCCAATCATTCCCGTGTCAACTTTCCTCTAACAAAAATAGTTGACCACATAGGTATAAATATTTCAATGCAAAGGTATAAATACTTGTTATACTTGATATTAATATTTTCAGACGTCATCTAGTGTCATATGTAAAAAAATACTTGCTTGAACGTACGTCATCATAGATCTCATTTGAAAGAGAAAATTGCATAGAAGACGTTCATGGTTTTAGATTCGAAAAATTTCTCAAAAATCGTCAGAAATATGGACGAGATTGTACGGAGAAAAAAATCCACTTCTAAAAACGTGTATGGTCCCCCTATGTAGTTTGAGTGGCCCGGCTCCCCCACAGGTATTTATGGTGCGGGTACGTCTGGGAAATTTGGTTGGAGAGACAATTATTTACGTAAAAATTATTCACCTCATAGGTATAAATATTTCCGTGCATAGGTATAATACTTCATTGCATATGTATTAATACTTTAGAAAAAAAAATCTGTGCTAGAGTTTTTACGGTCGTCAAGATAATTATGGTAGTTATGATAATTATAGTACAGATATAGTACAGGTACTGTAGCGTGGCTACTGTTATCAGCTTCAAAAAATAAAATGGTTAAAACCCACGAGAATGCATGGAATAGTTGACGGTTAAAAGTTGCAAAAATAACACAAAATTAAAGTTAGAATAGAAGGGATATAAATGCTTTTTAACGACCAACAAGATACTTTCTTTAAAGATTCCGAGCACGGAGCATCCCAAAACCATCCATATCCAATATCCATAGAAACATACCAATCTTGCTTGCTAGTTGCTTCATCATATTACCTACCTGCCTTATTGACCCGGCCGTACAAAAGTAGTAAACTGTAATTAATCGCTCAACAGTGTATGAAAAGGAAGTACGCAAACGGTGCCGACATTTTTATTAGGGGAAATTGGTCCATGCCATCTCAAAATGGTGAATTTAGACTTTGAAATTTGAACGGTCTAAATTTTTCATAGATCAACTCAAAATCGTAATTTTTTTCTTTAAAAAAATTTGGAATAAACTATCCACAATTTGTTTTTATTAGGATTTCTAACGGGTATTAATTGCCGCTAACGGATATATTAATTAAAAAAAGTTATTTACAAATGAACATACAATCTTCTACGGAAAAAAACATTTTTATATTTTATTATTGTGGAATGCTTTCCGTAAAAGAGGTGAGCAAAACTTTATATTAAATTTGATGTAGTTTTATATTTAATAAACTAATTTTCACGATTATAATGTTGTCAAAATGTAGATTACACATTTTTCTCTCTCTAAAATTGTAGCCAATTTAGGTCTACCTATACTTGGTTTATATTAAATTTATATTTGAGATGTTGTTATACTTGATTTATATTAATTTTTACTCTCTGTTTCATTGCATCAAATAATAGATTACTTGATGGTGAATTATTTTGAAGTAAAGAATCAACATTATAATACCAGTATTAAAGATATTTTTATATTTTAACAGAAAAATACAAAAAAGTGTCTTTAATATCATACAATAAAGAAAACATATAAAGAATTTAAAGTACCATTTAGTTTAATTTTTTATTGAATTGTGTAGCCGTCATATTCAATATCATGTCAGAACAAAATAAATAATATTACAGTTATGACTTGTGATTTTGTATTATAATATGCGGCGATGTAACAATAAAGTTTGTTATAGAACAATGTATTATGATGTATGAAAGTTTGCCCAAATTTTTATTTTTACCATTTGTAAAAAAAAAAGATAAACAAAAAACTACAATATGATCATAATTTTATTTTTGATACTGCCACAACGTGAAAAGGCAGACGCTATATTTAGTGTCTGCAATTTCACGTTGCGGACAATTACTTTTTTTGTTTCCCACTCATCCGTTGCAGCACATGTTGTTTGGTCAAAGTTGATTGAAAAAAAAAAAAATTATTGTCCACAATTTCACGTTGTGGACGTGTCAAAAAAATAAAATTTTGCATATTTTCGTGTATATTTTCAAATGGTAAAAATAAAATTTCGGAAAAATTTGTGTGGTCCAGTAGCGTTATACTGTTTCGTTGAGATACATATATAATTTCTTTTTCTTTTTTTTTCATTTAAACTAATAAAAGTATTAAGAGTTTAGATTATTGCACAAATGTTTGTACTTTTTTTGTACTTTTTTGTACTTTTTGAACAATTCTACATGTTTTATACAATCATTTTTTTGTTTTATTTCAGGTACTATTTTTATAAGTTACGATAAAATATTTAAAATGTTCTAGAAATAACAAATTTTAGTATCCTACGAGATTTAAATATATAAAATATATTGAGCATGTTGGAATATTTGTACGGCCTAATTTAAGTCTGAATGGAAGGAAACGTTCGCAAGATTGAGATATTTCTAATATTTGAAAAATAATTATTGCAAATCCTAATTGCAGAGGATATGAATTTATTTGCTACAGCAAGTTGGTACGGTCACTGGCCGTATCATTTATGTCCAATAAAAATTTTTAGTTACCACCTCAAACTTATATAATTCGCACTTTACTGTCATTTGTATTAAAATTCAGAAGTTGGCACGTGTATAGACTCAGTCTGCGCGCTATTTTTGTTTGATGCGCAGATTGGATATGCGCTCCAAATTTCTATTTTTTTGGCTCAATTATTAATCGAAACCTATGTTGCACGAATACGTCGGTTTAGGCACCGTATCGGTATCGGACACGTATCGGATACCGATACGGCACCGATAAGTATCCGCCTACGTGGCGTATCCTTACTCGGCCGATAAGGTCTCCGATACACTCTGACTCGTCTGGATACGACTCTGACACTTCCGGATACGGTCAGGATACGCTGCACCAGCGACATACACCATACACCGCACATACACCATACACCGCACATACACCCCATCCACCATACACCGTGCATACACCCCATCCACCATACACCACATACACCCATTGTTAAGGCAAAATATTTTTCCTATCACCAAAAATCGAACTGGGGTTGTGCGGCACAAGCACCATCAACCTTTACCACTACACCACTCTCCATTTGTTGTTAAATACTAGTAGCATTTATATTTAATATATATTCAGACTATTTTATGGCACCATATCAAGAATTTTTTATATTTAATTTATGAGGAGGGCTCAAATGCCTCATTACTTCATGCTCCAATCGTACCTCAACATCTTTATCTTCAATTTCAAAGTTCAAATTGACGATCCGAACCTCTCAACATGATATCCACGTTAAAATATGATTGGAGACCAAATTTTATATTTTTTGGAAAATTTTTACTATTTTTTAAGATAGGTACAAAATTATTGTTTTTAGATGGTCCACAATTTCCTGAAAAACAATGATTTTGTACCTATCTTAAAAAATAGTAAAGAAATTCCAAAAAATATAAAATTTGATTTCTAAGCATATTTTAACATGGATATCATGTTGAGCGGTTTCAGATCTTTTGTTTAAACTTTGAAATTGAAGATAAAGATGTTGGAGTACGATTGGGAAATGAAGCAATGGGGCATTTGAGTCCTCCTTGCGTATCGTATCCTTGATTTTTGAAAATTGTTGTATCGCCGTATCCGTATCGTATCCGATACGATACCCGTACCCGTATCCATGCAACATAGATCGAAACAGAAGAGTAAGAAAAAGGTGTGCAAATCAAGTCTGTGCACGTGTTAGTTTTTGAATTTTGATTCAAACAGTAGTAAAATGTAAATTATAGAAGTCTGAGGTGGTAACTAAAAAATTTCGACATTTATGTTATCAGATGCACTTTGAGGCAGAGAGGTCAATTTTTGCGGCTTGTCTAACTGGCCCATTATTGCCTGAGCCAACTTTTTTTTTTTTTCTTTTTTTCCGTCTATTTTGTTAGCAAACGCTGTAGGCAATGATTTGTCAGGGAACAATAAATATTACGCCATGGAAACAAGGGGCGCCGGAATCAGAAAATCAATATAGAAGCGTTATGATTAATAGTAAAATTTATTATAAAAATAGGATAAAAATTTAAAAAAATTAATTTATAGAGGTTCTGTTATGTGGTACGACTTATGTGTTGTGTGATGGATTATTCTGTTTAACATGTTATTTTAGACAAATAATGACACAACACAATATATAACGTAAATTGGTGTTAATACGTCACAACATGTCACACGATATGATACGAACAACACACAACATGTTACAAAATGACATGTTATCATATGCAGATATGCAGTAATGTCACGTTACATTTTTGACACGCTGCTTCACATCGATCCCGTTATTTTTTCAATCAGTTATTAAAATTTCGGAACAAAAAAAAACAATTTAGTGAAAAAAGTTAATCAACATTTTTTTTCAATCTACAATGTTGTTTGCAACTTTTTAATAATTTTTGGCATTTTTAATTTTGTTCAATTAACTATTTAAAATCTAACAAAAAAAATTAAGCATGACCGTCACATCATGACATTGTAATGGGGTAACTAAACTTGGTGTACCTTATTTTTACTATTTTTAACACGTTACGTCACGTTAACGTCACATGTCTAAGTCATGACCTATATGTTACATCACGACATGACAATATATATTTAGAACAATATGATTCATTACATCTGACGAAAAATTAATTTTTTTAAATGAAAAAAATTCTCAACATCTTTTATTTTACTTTTTTCAATTAACAATTTAAAATTCCGAAAAAAAAATTAAACCTGATTGTCATATCATAGACGGACACATCATGGATTTAATGTTGTAACTAAATTTAATTTACCTCTTCTTCACTATTTTTGACACGTTAAGAAAAAATAATATTTTTATCAAGTCACATATCTAATTAAGTCGATCACATCACAACACATATCTAGAACACAATAATTCATTACATACGAAAAACATTATATAATTATGTTACAAACTACCAAAATACAAACAAACATCGGAAAAGTAAATTCCTCCCTGTGCTCATTTTTTTGTTTATTATTCTAGCAACATGTTTGAAGCTCATTTAAATCCCTGTATTGCTGCAGGATTGGCCATGCTACCGTGCCTCGTGTGTGTCTATATATAGAGAGAAGTTGGACTATGGTGAGCTGCGAAGATTCTTGTTTTACTTCACACTTATATCTCTGTTTTCAAAGTCCAAATAACCGATCCGAACAGCTCAACATGATCTACATATTGAAATGTGCTCAAAGATCAAATTTTACATTTTTTTGAATTTTTTTAATATTTTTTTAGATGGGTAGAAAATTGTTGTTTTTGGATGGATTATGAACCATAAAAAACAGTGATTTAAAATAATTCTAAAAAATAGTAATAAATTTTCAAAAATGTAATAGTTGGTCTTCTAGCACATTTCAATATGTAGATTATGTTGAGCGGTTCGGATCGACTTTTTGAACTTTCAAAAGTAAAAAACATGGGCATGAAGTAAAATAAGTCTCTTACTTCGCAATTCATCATAGCCCATCTCTCTCTCTCTCTATAGATAGATACATAGATAGATAGAGTTGGGCTATGGTACTTCGCGTAGTAAATCGAGTGTTTTACTTCACGTCTATATTTTCAATTTCAAAGTTCAAAACGTCTATCCAAACCGTTTAAGTTGATCTCCATATTAAATTGTGCTTGGAGACCAAATTTTACAATTTTTAGAAACGTTCCATATCAGACATCAGACCGAAATTGTATATGAAACAATTAAATTTTGATAATAACAATTATGTGTTTTTGTTTAACAGATAGATAACTGTACTAAACAATAAAGAGGTGGAAAGTTACTGCTTCATGTTTATTTGTTTTTTTCTTTCAAATGCACGCATTTAATAAAATTCTATATATCCACGTGATAATACAGGGTGAAACTAGAGGTGAAAACGGGTTGGATATTATCCGACCGAATCTGAATCCGTATTTAAAAATTAAATACGAATATCCGATATCATAATATCTATCACTATCCAACAGATATAATTTTGAATTTTAATTATCCGTATTCAAATAGTAGATATATTACCACATTTTTTTTTATATTATGAAAATATTTGTGTATGTATGTATATATGTATATATATATATATATATATATATATATATATATAGAGCTGGGCTATGGTGAGTTGTGAAGTAAGATGTCATTTTTACTTCACGCTCATATTTTCATTTTGAAAATTCAAACAACCGATCCGAACCGTTCAACATGTTCTCTATATTGAAATGTGCTTGGAGACCAAATTTTACATTTTTTTGAATTTGTTTACTATTTATTAAGCCACTTTGAAAATCGCTGATCCGGTGGTCCAGAAAATTTTACTGTTCACAGTGGATCAGCAATTTCAAAGGGGCTTAATAAATAGTAAAAAAATTCAAAAAAATGTAAAATTTAGTCTCCAAGCACATTTCAATATTTAGAAAAAGTTGAACGGTTTGGATCGGTTGTTTGAATTTTCAAAATAAAAATATGGCGTGAAGTAAAACGACGTTTTACTTCACAACTCACTATAGCTTATCTATATATATATATATATATATATATATATATATATATATATATCTCATATAGAGCTGGGCTATGGTGAGTTGTGAAGTAAGATGTCATTTTTACTTCACGTTCGGATTTTCATTTTGAAAATCCAAACAACCGATCCGAACCACTCATTTTTTGTTTTGTTTTGAGACATTTACCCATAGACTCCCCCTCAGGCCCTCACGCACATGAGTACATGACACATCTCATCAAGCGCTAGCCGCTAGGCCCTCCAACACTGCACCAAACTTGGTGGCAAGTATGACCACTATTAACTAAGGTTTGCTATAGGTGATTTCCTATGTACTACAAGTATTACAAGAAAAGTAGTATAATTTTTTTGTAAAATTAAAAAAAAAATTAATATTAGAGAGGTCGAACAAATTTTTTTTTTTTTTGAGAAAAAACAACCGAAATTTTTATTTTTAACATTTTAATAAAATTCATTAATAAATTAACCTTCGTTTTCGGTCAATTTCAAATCTAACACGGCCGCAGAATGCCGAAGCGGACCAATATGGGGGGTACCGCAGAATGCCGGAGCGGACCCCCATATGAGTCCGCACAATGCCGAAGCGGCCCCAGGGCCGCATAATGCCGGAGCGGTCCCTTTATTTTTTATTTTAGAAATACGAAATTGTATATATGTTAAGTGTTATTTAGTTTCGAATGCAGTTTAAATTGATTTTTGGTCGTATCGTATTTTTGGTCGTTTGTTTGAAATATTTTAGATATTTTAGATATGTTGTTTCTTTGAAATTCTTTTGTGTACTCTGAGAAAATAAAATCAACAAAATAAATAAATAACAACAAAATCAAACAAACAAGAAACTAATCAACGAAATAAATAAGTATCTGACAAAACATCTACCAATACTCCAAACAAGAATCTACCAATCTAACAAAACATCTAACAATCTACGGCTCTGGACTAAACACCGTCCTCGCCTTCTTCTTCCTAAACCCCCGACCCCGCCTGCATAGTGGCGTCTCGTCTGTATCTCCGGAGGATGCTGAGCTGGATGCCTGGACATCCGTAGACTGAACCGGCTCCTGGAGAACCTCCTCAATCTCGGATGTCTGCTGGACCCCAGGACCAAAAACTGTGGTCTGTCCAGACTCAGCCTGCGTGAATAAAAACGCCTGTCTGGCAATAGGGTCATCGAGGAGGGAAGGGTGAGGTTCCTGCTGTGAGGACTGGCCAGGGAACGGCGGGATGGGATCTGTCTGAACATACCCTGGCTCATAGGCAGGAGGTACTGTCTGAGTGGGACTGTAACCTGGGGAATACAGTCCATCTCCCTCTGTGCCATAATCAGTGGAGATATTAAAGCCCAGGTCCTCCTCGTGTCCACCCTGTAGTAACTTACAAATTAGATAATGTATTGAATAAGAAAAAAATCACAGTTATGTATTTTAATTTAAATTATACCTCGGTAGGCATCCTAGCCTGGGATCCCATGGCGTCCTGTGCGGCTCTGCGCATCAACTCGGCACCTCGGTCGAACGCCTGACCGACCGTCTCAGCATCATGGACGCCTGCAAACACGTCCTCATCACCAGTGTAGGGGACATAGACATCGGGCTCGTCAGATATGTCGTCGACCGCATCAACACCGCCCAAGCCAGCGCACCTCAGTAGAGAGTCGAGGCGCGCCCTGTACCCACACTGGCACACCGCGGGTACGTTGTGCTTGAGGATGACCTTCCCGAGCCTCTTCCATCCCCTGGTGACGGCCATCGTAGCCCATATGAGCGGCACCTCTGCACGCCAGAAACGCTCCTGCTGACGACATCGCTCCGGAAATATCTCAAGATATGAGCGATGTGCGCCATCCACCTCGACCTGGAAGTATAGATTTAATATCATATATCAATTCGAACTGGAAAAAATTTAAATAAAAATAAAAATAAAAGTAAACTTACATAATCTCTGTAGGGCTCCCAAGTGACAAACTCGGCATCATCTCTGAGGTGCTCGATCTCCTGTCTCCAAAATGTGATGCCGAGAGACGCGCCATGCCCCGCACCTACCCAAATCTTGGGATAGCAGTACTTGGCGGCAAATGCAGGGCAGTTGTCCGGCTCGGGCTTGCCCTACTGCGGCACATCTGTCTTGCTAGCCAGGACTGGACGGCCAACAATCAGATGTGCATAGGACCAGTGCTGTAGTAACATGCACGGTCCTATGAAGGTCTTGTTCTTCTTCAGGCAGGCTGTGTTAAGACCTCTTTACAAGAAAACAAAGTCATTGTTACTACACTACGATGTATACTATTTGAAAATATTTATAAGGTGTTTCTTACCTATATAGGCATGCCAGCGTGGCACCTCCCCAGTTGAACCTGCCCGCAGTGGACAGGTCGCGCAGAAGCTCGAGGTAACACAGCCGCACCTGATCTCCATGCGAATCCGGAAACAACCGACAGGTGATCATCTCCAAAATATAGGCGCGCAGATATCGATCAATAACCACCTGTTAAAGATTTAAATTAGAACATTACTTACAAGAAAATAAATATAATACTATTTAAATTAAATCTTGTACAAGCAAATACCTGATCTGCTCGATCCGGAAAGACCTGAAATCTCGCCCGCAGCTTTACCAAGCTGATGCAGCTGGGCGAGACCACAGTCTTATCACCTCTCTTCTTCGCTTTCTGGAGATCCTCGTGCGGGATACCCAATAGCTCTAAGCACAATGCACGAAAATCTCCGTACTCGACGCCCGTGACCGGCTCCCCAATAATAGTCATACCCCACAGGCAACTGACGTCCTGTAGGGTGACTGTCATCTCAGCATGGGGGAGATGAAAGCTGTGCGTCTCCGGACGCCATCGCTCAACGAGGCCAGAAGATAAGCCCTCGTCAGCATTCTCCTCGGCCATCTGGTACAATCCCATCGAGCGTAAAACCCCCCGTACGCCGACTGGTACCGTAGATGCTGGCGGTTGTGACGAACCGTAACCGCATCCAAACCCTGCATTTAAGTAAATAATCAGATCAAGTTCATTCATCGAAAATTCGAGATGACAAATTTATAAATATGACAAATTTACTTACCCCAGTGGCAGCCTCTAATATCCGATGCTCCGCATTCGGGTACCACAAGAAGTCGCTGACCCTGTCGGTGCGACTCCGGATACCCGGAACATCCGCCAACGCTGTCTCGATGTACTGAGACATCTCGTATGGCGTGGCTGTAGGAGCATGCTGTGTACCCCTACTGGAGGATGGTATATCTCTACTGGTACTCATGCTGTATTGGATAATATTTGGTCAAATATGAGAGTTTGGTAAAAGTCCGGTTTAACTTTGGGTACAATTCTAATTAAATTTGGATACAATTCTAATTAAATTTGGTTACAACCGAATTAAATTTGGGTACAATCTAATTAAATTTAGGTACAATTCTAATTAAATTTGGTTACAATCGAATTAAATTTGGGTACAATCTAATTAAATTTGGGTACAATTCTAATTAAATTTGGGTACAATCGAATTAAATTTAGGTACAATTCTATTTAAATTTGGGTACAATCGAATTAAATTTTGGTACAATTCTAATTCTAAATCCTAAATCTAAACTCTAAACCTAAATCCTAATCCTAAACCCTAAACCTACACCTAATTACTACTCTACACTAAAAATTAAAACAAGAGAAGAAGAAAACTTACCCGAGGTCGAAGGGATTCAAACTTCAAAAGAGATGTAATGAAATCGGAATTCTGCGGCCCTATATATAGGCCGGGGACCGCTCCGGCATTATGCGGCCCTGGGGCCGCTTCGGCATTATGTGGACCCATATGGGGGTCCGCTCCGGCATTCTGCGGCCGTGTTAAATTTCGAATTGACCGAAAACGATGGTTAATTTATTAATGAATTATATTAAAATGTTAAAAATAAAAATTTCGGGAAAAACAAGGATCAAGTCCTTGTTTAATTTATTGATTCAACACAGTTGAATCTTTTTTCTGTTTGAAAGAAAAGTAAATTAAAACTTTCAAAAAAATCTTGCACATCTTCAAAACAAATAAAGCAATTAAGAAAACTTCTTTGGATTTAGAATCGCTATTTGGTAGCTCCATGATTTGTGAAGTTATAAAGATTTAGTGCAAATTGACACTGTGTGAACATATATATGTTGTATTAGTTGTCTCATTGTTCTGATGACAAAGTACACACAGGCTTGGCATATTCCATGTGCTCTCTTGACTAGAATTTCAGCTGTTAAAATCTTCTCATAGTAAAGTAACCATCCAAAGATTTTTATTCTTGGAGGCACTCCCAGTTTCCAGACTCTGAATTTTTAACCTTCACACTTGACAGAAAAGTCACCTGTGGTAGTAAGATTCCAAGAGACATCATCTTGTTATGTAATATTTATAAATTACAAAACATAAAATATTAGTTATTTTTTTATTTATGGAATATAAATAGAGTTAGAAATACAATATAGAGTTGTAATTTGTAAAAGCTTACTGACATTATAATTAGACTAATTGATATAATTATGTCTAGGCTCAATTTCTTCCATTATATTTTTCTAAGGCCTTTTACTTTTCTAAAAATATATGGTTATATATCAAACTAAATGAAAATTTTATAAATGTCCAGAGTATATCTGCCATTTGATAGGGGTATTTATTATGGGCCCACATATCAGTGGACCCCACCTAGCATAAGCAGTAGGGGCAGTTAAGGGTGTGCTCCAAACGGGGAACGCGGAGGGAGGAGAAGGGCGAATTCACTGTGCGGACGTGAGGGCTTGTCAAATTGGGACTGATCGGACGAGTTCACCTGCTCTAGAAGAGGGAAATCGGAGATAGAACGGAGGGAAAGGAAAGAGGCAAAACACTGTTTGGAGGTGACGCTCGTGTAGAGTTTTGGTGAAACCGTTCACCCTCAAATTGGAGTGTAGGTTTTACTGTGCGGAGGGGAGCCGGACTTCACCTCCTTCCTTCCTCTTCCTTCCCCTTCCCCTTCCTCTAGGCGCTGCGTTTGTGGAGCACGCCCTAGGAGGGCAGAATAAAGTACCACCAATATTATTTTTTTTTTAAATTCAATGTATTAGTATTTTTTAGTAGTACTATAATTCTATTGTCCAATTTAAATTCACGTGCATGCAACATTACAAATTTGATGGTACTCCATTGTCAAATTTATTGTGAATCATATGATAAAAAAAAAATATAGTTGAGAATTTACAATTTTTTTAGATAGAATCTTGTTTCTTTTTTATCTGATTTGAACTACTTGCTTTTGGTTCGTACTGTGTTACAGATCAAAATTTAAATTCAAAACGAAGCCAAATGATATTGTTTGGCAATAACTAGATGTATCTGTATTTCAATTTATATATGATAAACAAACAACAAACAAAATAAAAAGGAATTGGATTTTGTTCAAAGGACTTTGAACAAATTTGATTCAAAGTTGGACATACACCATTCAATTTGCGTTGAGATTTGAGCAAATGAATTTAAAACTTGATCAATTTAAATGATCAATTCAAGCAAGGTATAAATTTTAACATAAATTGAACAGTTTAAGTCCGACTTTACATAAAGACTCAGGAGACAACCTTTGGAAAAAAAAAAAAAAACTTACCCAAATAAAATTTGAAATAAATATACAGTAAGATATGTCCAATTGTCCATCCATCAGAGCTACTTCTATAAAATGTTAAGAAAGCATATATATCTATCTTATTATATTAAATTTATTATCTTATTATAAACAATAGTCTCTGTTTGTACGGACATAGAATTCACAAACCATGTCAAGTACAGTGAAAGAACCAAAATTCTTTGTATTGATTTCATTAATCAGATGTCGAGAATTCGGTCATTTATTAATTTTTTTTTTTGAAAAATTATTTTAGAGGGCCCAACCTTTGACCGAAAGTATTTTTATAAATATTTAAAGTTGAGAAATTTGATTCCATCTTTATCTCGAAAATAATATACCATATGTTAGTTAAAATTATTGTAAATAGATTTATTTGGCTCCATATTTTTTTTTATAAATTTGTTAAACTGACTAAAGTGAAGATATGGCAATATGCATAGCGCGGATTGGTCCGTACTAACAATCAATATTTGCGTTTTCAAAATTCTAACGTCGATCTGAACTGTTCAACTTGACCTTTATATGAATATGTACTCGCAGACTAAATTTTACATTTTTTTTAAACTACTATTTATTTAGATGGGTAAAAAATCACATTTTCTAAATAGTCCAGAATTTTTTTTATGGTCAATATGGTTCAAAATTTTAAGATTAAGTGATTTTCTACATATTTAAAAAATAGTAAAAAAATTCTAAAAATATAAAATTCGGTCTGCAAATACATGTTCATATGGAGATCATATAATTGAATGGTTCGGATTGACCATTAGAACTTTTAAAACGAAGATATGAGTTCATAATACGGACCAATATGCGCTATGCATTGTACCATAGCCTCACTCACTGACTATTATCTTTTCAAAACTAAAAAAAAAAAATATATTAATATTTTTAGTTTAAAACCCTACCTTCTTCTTTTACTACTATTAACATAACAAAAACAGAGCCCTCTTATCTAAATATGTTCAAGGGAATAAACATTGAAATCAAACGGTATGATCTATAATATATGTTAATGGGAAAATTTTATAACAAAAGAAAAAATATAAGCATTGGACAAACATGGCTGAATACCTAACAACTGTACATGCAATTAATTTATGACACCTTCAAATGGCATTTCCAAAGCATAAGGATTCTATCGCTACAGATGACCTAGTTATAATAATATCAGTGTGCATTTAATATTACTTCTGTGTCCAGTATTAATTGTGTCATTACAATTTTCCTTTTTATGGGACTTTCTTCTGTTCTAGGAATCAAGTAGTGAAACCAAAAATTTAAATTTAACACAGTTAAAATCCAAGCTTTAATGTACCAGTAATTTATTCAAGCTCATCGGAAATGACCAACCTTTTTTTCTTCTTTAAATTATGGTTGGAAAATTTTAAATTAAAACCCAACAATGGCATGTTTCCATTGTTTGAAAGTTGAAACAGATCAAAAAGTGAACTGCCAACAATTAAACCGGCATGTTTTCTAAGGGAAATTTTTTTAATTTTTTTTAGTAAAATATTTTTTTTTACAAAAATAAATAAAGTATCTTAAAATTTAGATATATCAAAACATTCCATCTATTTTTTGAAAAAAAATTCATATTTTACTAGAAATCAAATATAAGAATTCTCTCCATCTATACATCAGATTAAAAAAATAAAAGTTAAGATCGGTAGAATTGCTACCGATCTTACTACCAATATAAATATTACTGTACTCTTACTGTTTGGTCTCTCTTCTTTTCTATTAATTACTACCAATAAAAAATTTCCTTTTCTAAGTGCTGTAAACATAATGTGGAAGGAGAACTGACTAGTGAGAACAGATGCCTAGCATAGCTAATTATAGTCATCTTTATTGCATACATATGTGAGTTTGAAATTTGATTTTAGATCAAAGCTTTAAAAAGAATTCATTACTTGTAACTTGAGATTGATTTGAATCTAATTCTAGCTCGACTCGCTCGATTAAGTTTTTAACCACTTTTAACTTGAGCTCGAGTTTGAATTTGAAATTATCAACTCGAAATAACTCGATATGTAATTATGCATTATTCAATTTGAAGTATATAACATTTAATATAAAATAGTATGCTTATTTGTAAGGTATAAGTGTAATATTTATTCAAATTTCCTATATAAAGTTAACAAAATATTTTAAAATTTTTAATGATAATTTATTATTTTTTGCACATAATTATATAAGCCAATATGAAATAAAAATTAAAAGTCACAATAATGGAGCTTGTATAAAGCTCGAGCTCCATTCAAGTTCGAATTGGCTCGATATCAATAGCTCAATTGATTTTTAGTTCTAACACGGCTCGATAATGCAATTCATATAGACAAAAATATTTACAAACTGTTTAATTTATGAGGAGGGTTCAAATGCACCATTATTTTTGTGCTCCTATATGCTCTAATATGCTCTACATCATTTATCTCTATTTTCAAAGTCCGAACAGTCGATCTGAACCGATCAACATGATCTTCATAATAAAATATGCTTGGATATCAAATTTTATATTTTTTTAGAATATTTTACTATTTTTTTAGATAGGTACAAAATCACTTTTTTAAGGAGATTCTGGACCATCCGATAAAGTGATATTGTACCTATCTAAAAAAATAGTAAAAAAAATTCTAAAAAATATAAAATTTGGTCTCCAAACATATTTTATTATGAAGATTATGTTGAACGGTTCGGATCGACTGTTCGGACTTTGAAAATAGAAATAAAGGATGTGGAGCATATTGGAGCACAAAAATTTTGGTGCATTTGAACCCTCCTCTTAATTTATTTACATCTCTATCTGAAATATTAAAAAAAAATAAAGCCAGAAACTTTTTTCTTTATATAAATATTAAAAAAAAAGTACTACGTGGTGATTTGTTGTCATAATTACTCCATTAATCCCAACCAAATATGAAGTCTTGTAATAATAACTATATGCTTACCTTTTTCTTTATATAAATATTAAAAAAAATGTACTACGTGGTGACGTGTTGTCGTAATTACTCCATTAAGCCCAACAAATATGAAGTCTTGTAATAATAACTATATGCTTACCTTTTTCTTTATATAAATATTAAAAAAGTACTACGTGGTGTTTTCTTGTCGTCGTAATTACTCCATTAATCCCAACCAAATATGAAGTCTTGTAATAATAACTATATGCTTAATTACCTTTTTCTTTATATAAATATTAAAAAAAAAGTACTAAGTGGTGACATGTTGTCGTAATTACTCCATTAATCCCAACCAAATATGAAGTCTTGTAATAATAACTATATGCTTATCGTATGCATATGCTCTGCACCTCTGACATTGCTTATAAATAGAGCAGACCAAAGAAAGAGAAAGAGGAAAGCCTTTCACAGAGGGAGAGAGAAAAGAAGAGAGAGAGAGAGATCAGAGATGGCATCCCAACCAGGGCCTCTTACTAACTGGCCATGGCATAGACTTGGAAATTTCAAGGTAGCTTAATTAAAACCCTTCTAATTTATATAGTTTTACCAAATCATATTACAACTTTCAAATTCTCTTTCGTTTTTTACTGAATAATGTTGACACTGTTTAGTTGGTTTTTCTTCTAACAAATCACTCTCAATGAAGTTAATTTTATCTTATGATTTCTGATTCTGAACAAATGCACCAAGTTTCTACTTTCCTAAATTATGTATCATTTATTTTTTTTCAAAAAGAATCTTATATATACATAATATTTTTGAAGTTAATGTAAGCAAATATATTTTTTGTTGGTGTCTAAGGTTGTAGCACTTCTGTTTTATTTTATTAACTCAGTTTTTTCTTAGGTTATAATATGATTACTTAATTTCCTCAAAAATGTATCAATTATTTATCAAAAAGAATCTTTACATAGACAATCTTTTTGGAGTTGATAAAAACACACATGTTTTTTGTTGGTGTTTAAGGTTCTAGCACCTTTTATGCATTAATTTTTACACAAGGCTTCCTACATTGAACTGATTTTGCCACCTTCCTACATATGAATGAAGTATGTCTTGCTGGCACCATGGGTTGCTCATAGCATGCACCAGTTTGTAACAAGAAAGAGAGAGGAGAGGGACATGTTTAATTTCTTAACGCTCCCGTTTCTTCTATTGCGGCTTCTCTATAGCCAACTGTGGATCAGCTATTCTCGCTACCAAACCGCTAGGAGTAAGCGCCGAATTGTTACCAAAAGCCTTGATTTTGAGCAAGTTGATCGCGAGAGAAATTGGTAATCTTTGTACACTCTTGCTATTCTACTTGAATTTTACAATTTTGAACTGTTTTATACATATAAATACATCAAAATTTCATTGACTTTCATGTGCATATATATTTGTTGTACATTGATAATTTTAAGATATAAAGAAAACTCAGTTGACTGGACATCTTCTCTGCTCGAAAACATTTTTCTCGGGAACTAATGGGATAGATTTCCTCATTTTCGTGGGTATATACGAAATTTTTCCATGAAAAGGCTTCTCCAACTGAGAGAACTACTAATTATTCACGGTGTTGGTGATTTACAATTGCAGTTTAGTAAAATAAGAGAATACAATACTTACTGCACCACATAGATTTTACTAATTGTGAAAAAGGGGTGGTAACTACTAACTAGGCCCATTCAACATGAGAAATTAAATTGCACAAAATGACCAGGATAACCTGGCCTGTGATTATGATTTGGAATTTCTTAGTTGTATATTTATTTTCATAACTTAATTCTACCCTAATATAAAAATTAATGTATGGATAAATATATGGCAGGGATGATCAAATTATACTGACAGCATTGTTGATGTATGCGGTAAACCTGGGGCTACCTGCCGCGCAGAGATTGCCTTGGTGGAATACAAAGGGAATAGTATCTATTGCTCTTCTTCACAGTGGACCTGTCGAGTTTTTGTACTACTGGTTCCATAGGGCTTTGCACCACCACTTCCTCTACTCTCGGTACCATTCCCACCACCATGCCTCCATCGTTACCGAACCCATCACTTGTAAGTCCTTGGTTCTACACATGTACAATTTAAAACAATGTATGAAATTTTGCGCATCTAAAGGACCGGGTCTGAACACATCTGATTAGACACTTATTCAGATGAACTATTACTAGTGAGGCTATGGTAATATACACAGCACATATTGGTCCATACTATGGATCAATAGTTCTGTTTTCAAAGTCTAAACAGTTGATTTGAACAGTTCCACATGATCTCCATATAAAATTGTGCCTGTCGATCAAATTTTACATTTTTCAGAAGTAGTGATTTTCTACCTGTCTAAAAATTGTAAATCACCAACACCGTGAATAATTGCAGTGATTTTCAGAAGTAGTGATTTACAATTGCAGTTTTGTTACAAAAGTAGTGATTTTCTACCTGTCTAAAAAAATTGTAACAAAAAAATTTTAAATGAAAAATTTAGATTCAAATACATTTTCATATAGATCTCATGTTAAACGGTTCAGATCAACTATTTGAACTTTGAAAATGAAGATATTGATCAATAGTATGGACCAATCTGTGCTATGCACAGTACCATAGCTTCACTGAATTATTATTGTTTTACATTGTTTGCTTGACAATTAAAAACTTCTTTCTAGCTACTTAATTATGTAAAAAAAATGGCAGCTGTGATACACCCCTTTGCGGAAGAATTTGTGTACTTTTTGCTATTTGCAATACCCATCATACCGTCGATTCTGTGCGGAGATGGGTCAATTGTGGGAGTTACTGGATACTTGATTTACGTCGACTTCATGAATTACATGGGTCATTGCAACTTTGAGATGGTACCGAACTGGCTCTTTCGCATTTTCCCGCCTCTCAAGTACCTCATGTACACTCCCTCGTAAGTTCACCTCGTCTTATTTGTTAAAAATATACAAATTGAAGTAATGTGTATGTATTAATCAGCATTGCTTCATTGTGCAAATTGGAGCGAGCATTCTTGTTGAAATTAATGGCTTTCCAATTTACGAAAATACATATTTCTTTTTACCCAGGTTTCATTCGATCCACCACACAAAATTTCAAGCGAACTACTCTCTTTTCATGCCCTTTTACGACTACATATACAGTACATGTGACAAAACCACCGACAGCTTGTATGAAAGATCTCTTAAGGGAAGAGAAGAAGAGAAGACCGAAGTGGTGCACCTGACGCATCTGACTGGCATACAGTCTATTTTCCATCTGAGGCTGGGTTTCGCCTCGGTTGCATCCAGGCCATTCATCTCTGGTCTCTATCTCTGGATTGTCTCGCCTCTGAGCTACTTATTGGTGCTTCTTACATGGATTTTTGGTACCACTTTTACACTCGAAAGGAATAAGTTCAATGATCAGAGCATGGAGACGTGGGTGGTGCCGAGATATAGCTTTCAGGTGATAATTAAAATATTAAAGTATTCAATCTGATAATGCATTCGTCACTGCTCGATCATATGATTTTATCAATATCACAGTGCCCACAGTACAGTTGTATTTGTGTTTCATTTGTTGGTTTGATCATAGTGCAGTAAATTTTACAAGTACCTGTATAGTAATTGTTGGTTCCAAAATATACAGTATTATTTCGAGATTATACGCATGAGACCTAATTGGTTGTGTTATATTACCTGTATAATTTCTTTACTATATATTGCGAGTTCCGAAGTACATTGTACCAGTACAAGCCATAGTTCCTAATGCCAATACATATCTGATCGATTCAGTTACTACGATATCCTATGTCGATGCAAATTTTTATAATTATCTTATTTTGCAGTATATGTCTAGGTTGGATGAAGGTAGAATCAATCGATTAATTGAGAAGGCAATATTAGACGCTGAAAAGATGAGTGTTAAAGTATTAAGTTTGGGTCTCTTTAATCAAGTAAGTGATTCTATAACCTTACCATAAATGCATTATTTTTCCATACCATTTTGCCATAGTATTGCACACTCTTCCCTTGTGAATAACTGAATATATCATGTTGCATTTAGATTATACTGTTGTATCTGTATAAGATACCATTTATCATGTCGTTTTGTATGTGTTATGTACCTTGCTTTTGTATCCGGTGTGTCTCAGGTACTACTACAAGAGCTCAAAAAGTGGAAATTGAGGGGCAAGTATTAAATTAATTTAGTCTAATTTGAAAGACATTTAGCTTTTCATCAAGAGCTTCATAGTTTTTTGATAGATGATCAAACATTTTTAAAATTGTTCAAAATTTATTTTGAACAAGAGATCTACAATTTCAGTTTTCTTATTTGATAATCCCATGATGGTACTTCTCATAAATAATTATATAGGCGTATTACTGTAGAATAGATATAAACTAGAAATACCCTTTTGGTAAAAGTGATGTAAGGCATTTGAACAAATGAAGCCTTTAAAATGATTACCACAACAACAAAGTAGGCACTTATCGCGAGGGAACTCCGTCGCAAAAAGTATCGTTGCGAAAAGTAGGCACTTATCGCGAGGCACTTTTTGCGAGGGAGTACCGTCATAACTGTGCTTTTTCTTTTCGCAACGGTACTTTTCGCGACGGAATTCCCTCGCGATAAGTGCCTATGACTTCATAACTAAATAACTAAATAATTCTTCAATTTGACAAATGACAATCAAACTTTTCACAGGGTGATGAATTGAACAGATATGGAGAAATATATATTTCCAAAAATCCAAGCATGAAAATTAAAATTGTCGATGGCACTGGCTTGGCTGCTGCTCTGGTTCTTAATTCGATTCCCGGCGGCACAAAAAAGGTTCTTCTGATAGGAAAGCTTAACAAACTGGCATATTACTTGACATTGGTCTTATGTCAAAGAAAAATTCAGGTAGTATTTAACTAATATTATATAGTCTATACAATTATTTAGTTACACAAAGGATTTTAGTATCTGATTATTGCATGTATATATACAACTATACCAGTACAAGCAGATTGTTGTGCTACCTAAAAAAATAGGCAAAAAGATGAAAATAAAAAACAGAAATCTCCTTAGGACTATTATCTTTTGATTAGAATCAGTTGTGTCTAAATTGAGAATGAAACAGGTTGAGATAATGCGCAAAGACTTGTATGAGTTTCTGAAACTTCAAATGCCACAAAAAATGAAGGATTTCGTTCTGCTATCAGATAGTTACATGAGCAAGGTGAGAACTATATTTTTTTAGTTAATATATGAAGAATTACCTAAAAACAATGTCATATAATATTAATTGTGCAGTCTTATATACTTATTTTCATAATATTACTAATTAAATAATGTCGTTATAAAAAAGAAGAAGAGTTATCCATTTAAATTTAGACATGATCTGTTAATGTGAAACATGTAACATTGGTGAATTATTTTCTGATGTAGGTCTGGTTAGTGGGAGAAGATTTAAGATACAGTGATCAAATGAAGGCTGCAAAAGGTGTGCATTTCATTCCCTTCTCTCAGTGTCCACCGACAACTGTGCGTAAGGACTGCATTTACAATTCTACCCCTGCCATGGTAGTCCCCAAAGCATTCGAGAACCTGCACTGTTGCGAGGTAATTCCATACAACTTTTGTTACTCTACACTGTCTGCAAATCTACATTCAACCAAACCATTTTATAGTACAATTGGTGCAAACCCTGGAAATTAAGGCACTAGATTTTTCACTGTAATTTGGAAAAAAAAAAATTTGATTGCTGAAAATCATCATAATATAAATTGAGCGGAAACAGACATATCGGATATAATTTATTACTTCATTTCCAATTTTAATTGAAAAGGCAAGCTCAAGTTTTGAATGGCATGAAATTTTATATTATTGGTACTGTGTATTGCCAACCCGACTGGTCTCGATGATTTCATCGAGTTAATTACTCTTCATTTTTAAGTAAATATTTGTTCTTACCAAACAAAGTTATTTACCAGATCCATTCTTTGTCAACCCAGAAACACATGTATTAACAAATTCAAAGTATAACAGAACTGGCTACCAAGAAGGGTGATAAGCGCATGGCGAGCAGCCGGTATTATACATGCACTAGAAGGATGGGAAACACACGAATGCGGCGAAAATGTAACATCAATTGATAAAGTATGGGATGCGGCTCTTAAGCATGGTTTTGCTCCATTTAGCCTTGCTTCTGAAATCTAGACAATCATATATACATGAATTCTAAGTTTGTCTTAAAATATGTTTACTATTTTGTTTGGAGAAGACAAGGTGTTGTCTGGTACACAATTTGGGCTATGCCGTGAAATTAGTTAAGTGTGTAGTTAATGGAATACTATGGTGATTCAGTAGCTTTATTGTAACACTATTTTTATGTTATAAATATTAGGAGTTATATTATGACCTGCAGCATAAATTAACGGTACACATTAATTATGAGGCTGGTTTTGGTTATTTGTTGCTCTTTTTTGAGATAAGATAAAGGTATTGTAGTGAGCCTTTTTCTTAATTAGAACTTGATAGAATCTCAAAATTGATTGAAAAATAACAGTTAGAAACCGGCCGTTGGTCTAGTGGCAAAGGCAATACTCTAATTTTGAGAATTAAATCTGGACCTTGAAATTCAAAATCCAACCGTCTAAGTTTTTTCATACATGAATCTAAAAGCAAACAGTTTTTTATGCACGAATCTCGAAACATATAGACGGTTGAATTGAGAATTTCAGGGTCTAGATTTGTTTCCCTATATATGGGAGGTCGCAGGTTCAAAATCCGGTTAGGAGAATATTTCTTGTGAATGTTAAATAGTTGGATGACTTAACCTCCAACCTTTACTTAAAAAATAAAAAAAATAAAAATAACGGTTAGGATTTAGGAAATAGTATTGACATACCATATTTCAGCAATATTTTTGTTTTTAATGACTTTGCTGTACAAACATATTACTAGTGAGCCTTATTATTTTTTTAATATTATGGACAGAATTGCCCTCTCACAAAATTGCTGAATAAAATGATTTACAATCTAGCGATAAAAGTATGCTTTTACATTTAATAAAATTTCAATTACTATTATATTCAGCAAGTAAATTGCTTGCACACTAATAATTTTGTAAAATGAAAAATTGGTTAGCAGAATTTGTCATCTATAACATGCAAATAATTAAGACCAATTTATGGATCATGTAATTACATATTGCTTAATTGGTCATGACCAATTCATTTCAATTTCTCTAAGACTTAAATTATTGGCATTAAGTTTGAAAAAGAATATTACCCAATATACAAAATAAATACTAGGACTAGAAATAATATTTTTAAATTAATTTTGAGTTTTATGAGATATTATTAAAAAATAAACCTTTTATTGGTTTATACTCGGAAAACAAAGGTCTCAATTTATTTATTTTTGTACTACCATGACTAATCTGAATATTAGCGCCGCTAGTTCAAAGTTAAATTTTTTTTGTGACGTCTAATATAGCTTAGGTTCCCATTTTTTTCCTGATTTTTATTGAAATTTGAGATCTCAAAGAGTTATTTTTAAAGCAAACTTGTTAATTTAAAAACTGTGGTACATTTCAGCAATTATATTAGTCATTAACCCATCAAATTAGCAATTTAAAAGAATTCAACTTTGTAGATGTTCTTAGGCTTCCATTTTTTTGTCAAAAAAGAACAAGTTTCTTGACATTGAACTAGATTAATCAGCCCATAGTACAATCTTTGTTTCATGGGCCAAATTCAAGTCCATTAGAAAAATATTTTGCTCGGCCCAATTTCGGTCAGAAATCCCAACAAACGCCAGCCAACGAAATAATGCACGCGGTTACCTCCTCTCGTTTCCTCTTCGCCTTGCTAAGAGATGACTCCATTAGATAAGTGTTAATTATTATTAAGAATCATTATTTCTTTCTTTATCAAGGGGCTTCGGTTGCAGAGGTCCAATGTCCATCGGACCTACTTTTAGATTCAATGAGCACCATGACCGTCCGATCTAATTTAAGATTTGTGCGCATGAACATTGAAACAAACCGCACGATTTAAAGCTTTCCGCACGAATCTTAAAGCAAATCGACGGTGATTAAACCCATCGAACGAGAGTAGGTCTGATGCCCATCGGACCTACTCTCAAGTGCTTCTGAAGGGGACCAATTTGGGTCTGACGCTCGCGAGACTCAAATTTGAATTGGATGAATTTCAGTTCGTTCAAGCCACTTTAAGATTCGTGCAAATTAAATTGCCATGAATTTTAAAACGGACGGAACGAACTGGGAAACCATCATAGTCTGTTGGACGTCCGACCCAAATTGTCTCCGTTCAAAATAGGACCAATTTGGGTTCGATGAGTTCCGAATCCATCCGGTCCGTTTTAAGATCTGTGCGAACTAAATTGATACAATTATTAAAGTAAAATGTACAGATCTTAAAACAAATCGAACGGACAAGAAATCCATCCGACTAAAATTTCAATGGAAATAACAAATCTTAAAACGAACGGGAAAGAAATCTTAAAACAAATCGAACGCACAGAGAAATATTTGAACGGTCAAGTCAACAAAGGCAAAATAAGAAAAAGAAAGAAATACTAGAAGAGAAGATCAAGGCGACCAAAGATGAGGAAATGTATTGCCTCCATTACCAGAGGAAGTACACGCACGGCGGCTAATGGAAACATGTGAAGTAGGAGAGAAAGCATGAGCATCCAGAGGCCGAGGATGAAGGTAGAAAAGATTGTAAAGGCATCGCCGGTGCTGACAACAGAGAATTGGCCCAAGTCCTGAATGATGAAAGAGGTGGCGACAAGCATGAAGAAAAGACCAAGATGCCGAAGTGCATCGGGGAGGTGGTTGAGGTTGATGTATTGTCTCGCTGCGTGAGGAGGCATAGCGTAGTTGTTTACTTCTCCGCCATCGTCCATCGTCCATCTCCGTCTCCTCTCTCTCTCTCTATTAGGATACACCTTTGTGTGTCACAAATAAGAGCTATAATAACGAAGGAATGAACTCTGCTGCTTAAGAAAAGTAGGATTCTACTTTTCAGATTCTAACCATTCAAATTCGTTGAGATTTATGCATGAAAAAATTTCTTTATCGAGATACGTGAATGAAATTTTTTGAATAGTTAGAATCTGAAAAGCAGAACTCTGCTTTTCTCAGATAAAAATAGTAGAGTCGGATCCGATAACTAAGCTTGGTACAACACCCAATTTCCGGGTCAACAATTCTCCTGGATATAACTTTTTTGTTAACTGCAATAATACCGAAATTTTTATTTATAACATTCTTAAAAAAAAAAAAACCAAATAACCATCGTTTGGTGGGATTTCGACTTCTAGCACGGCTGCATCGGCATTCTGCGGACCCATTTCAGCGAGGTCTCAGAATGCCAATGCAGACCCCTAAATGTGTCCGCACCGGCATTGTGCGGACCCAGGTGCAATTTTTTTTGTTTTTTGTTTTGGTGTTATAAAAGGCACCACGTGCATAGCTTTGATCCCTTTTAGGAATTTAGCTTTGACCATAGTTTTGACCCTTTCATGAATTCAGATATCTCAAGTTTTGAAAAAAAAATGCACCTGGGTTCACACAATGCCGGTGCGGATCCATTTAAGTGTCCGCATCGGCATTCTGCGGCCCCGCTCAAATGGGTCCGCAGAATGCCGGTGCGGCCGTGCTAGAAGGTGAAATCCCACCAAACGATGGTTATTTGGTTTGTTTATTTTTTTTAAATGTTATAAATAAAAATTTCGGACAATAATACAAGAAAGAATTGTTGCAGTTATGCATCTATGTAATTACTTAGATAAGTACATTAGATAATGTTTATTTTAACTTCTAAAAATTAGGATAATTTGTTCAAGGTTTTTTTTTCCTTTTACTTCAAATCATCACTAATTCTTGAACTAATAACAACAGATTTACTGAAATAAGTTCAAGTATTGATGAGTTAGTGTATATTTCATTATACATTGATGATTTGATTAGTGTATAGTTAATTATACATTGATGATTTGATTAGTGTATATTTCATTATACATTGAATAATTTAAATTTTTTAAAGTTTTAACAATTCAAAATTAACAGTTACTGTTGAAGAATAGAATTAATTAGAGGGTTAACCGTGTAAAATAGGAAAAGGGTAAAATTGTAATTTGGGAGAAATAGAAAGTTACCGTTAGAGCTTCTTTAGGAATCAACCGTAAAATAGATTATAAATACCTCATGTAATAGGAGATCATAAAATATACAAAAACAAATACAATTCAATATACTGTCTCTGTGTCTATACTTCCGCATCATAAAATTCAACATGGTATCAGAGCTAAGTTGAGAACCTAGCTCCAAAACACAAACAAACCAAGTGCCAATTCGGCCACCAAAGTGTTGAGTACACTGTACCAGCCACCATAACAGAAATCCATAATCCATACGAGAAAACCAGTAAAACTGGCACAGAAAAATCCATACCATAATAGAGAAATCCATAACAGAAAAATTCATATCATACCACCCAGAACCAAAGGTGCTATTATCAGCCGCAATAACCAAAATCAAAAACAAAACTATGAGACAAACCTCAAATCCTTCCAAAGAAATAGCAGAAAAACGAAATCACCAAAACCCTAGCTTTCCTGATCGGCGAACTCCTCCCAAAATGTGTACAAATTGCAAAAAACAAGGTCATCACCGCGATAGTTGCTGGTTTTTGCATCCTCATCTCCGGCCGAAGAAGGGGAGAGCAGCAGAGAAGGGGGGAGATCGGGACCAAGAGAGATGGGGCAGCAAAATTGAAGAAAGAGTAAATGAAAATGAAAAGAGGCGGATGGAGAAAGGGTTTAATACCCTGAAGTTTTCATCTCCATTTCATGGAAAAATGGAGCCCTCCAGTACGGTCGCTCCTAGCGGGTCAAACGGGTCAGCAGAGGATTCATTGTTTCAAGCATTTCTACAATTCCTCATGTGGTACTCTAAAAACCAAAATTTAAATTCATGTAGCATAGCTTATAACTCTATGAGAGAAAATTCCGTTAGATCTAATTTGAATAACCAACTAATCATAGATAGTGGTGCAACTGACCATATGTTTGGAAACAAACAATTTTTTACCAACTTAGATTTATCTAAAAATAATCAATATGTTCTAGTTGCAAATGGCATGAAAACAAAAATCACCGGTATAGGAAGTATCAAACTTTTTTCAAAAAATATTGAAAATGTTCTATACATAGAATCTTTTCCTATAAATTTGATTTCGGTTAACAAATTAACAAATGAATTAAATTGTGATACAATTTTTTCTTCAAAAAATGTAAAATTCCAAGACCGAGAAACCGGAAATATAATTGGTGAAGGATTTCTCGAGAATGGACATTATCTCTTAAATCAAAATTCATATTTTTGTGCTAATACAACATCTATAGATTATGACATTTGGCATCAAAGACTTGGACATCCATCGGACAAAATAATAAGTAGTATTTTAAATTTTCCTTCTACAAAATCTATAAATTGTGATATATGTAAATTAGCAAAACAAACTAGGCTTCCTTTTTCTTTGTCCAATAGCAAAAGTAAAGCACCATTTGACTTAGTTCATTCCGATGTATGGGGACCAGCCCCTATTGACTCTTACAATGGATTTAAATATTTTGTTATATTTATTGATGATTTTTCACGAGCAACATGGTTGTACTTACTTAAATCAAAAAATGAAGTTTTTGGATACTTCCAAGAATTTTTAAACTTAGTAGAAAATCAATTTAATGCAAAATTAAAAATATTTAGATTAGATAATGGAACGGAATTTGTAAATAATAATTTTACAAACTTTTTTAGAACAAAAGGAATTATACATCAAACTACTTGCATAAATACTCCCGAATAAAATGGAGTATCGGAAAGAAAAAATAGGCATTTACTAGAAATGACACGTTCACTATTATTTCAAACAAATGTTCCAAAAATTTATTGGTCAGATGCTATACTTAGTGCGACACACATAATTAATAGATTACCTAGCGTTGTCTTAAAAAAATAAAAGTCCATTAGAAATTATTTATCAAGAAAAAATGCATTTCGATCATTTGAGAGTATTTGGTTGTGAGTGCTTTGTTAAAATTTAAGAGAAATGACAAGTTGGATTTTGTATCAACAAAAACTATTTTTTTGGAATATTCATCTTATAAAAAAGGTTATAAATGTTATGATCCTATCAACAAAAAATTGTTTATATCTAGGGATGTCATTTTTTGTGAGGATAAACCATACTTCAAAGAAAATGAAGAATTAAAAAAATCTTCTACCAATGACCAAAATAATTCGGTAAGACCTCAAATACCTCTAATATTTGATCTAGGACCCTCACATCATGACCATGACGAAATTGAGACTAACAACCAATACAAGAAAATAACCATAATAACAATGATAATGAAATAGAAGAAAATTTAGTAAGAAGGTCATCAAGAGTACATCAACCCTCTACACGACTTAGAGATTATGTAACCTATACGGTACAATATCCTATACAAAATTATGTCTCGTACGAACATATTTCATCTCAACATAAGGCTTTTATCATGTCACTTCAAAAAGAAGTAGAACCAAAAAATTTTCAAGAGGCTATTCAAACCCCAAATTGGTGTAAAGCCATGAAAGAAGAGCTACAAGCTCTAGAAAAAAATAAAACTTGGGTAATTGTTCCATTACCAAAAAATAAAAAACCCGTTGGTTGTAAATGAGTTTACAAAACCAAGTACAATAGTGACGGTACCATAGAACGGTATAAGGCAAGGTTGGTAGCCAAATGATACACTCAAACCTACGGTATAGATGTTCGCGCAGAAGCGCAACGCAAGTTTCGGTACGCTTGAGGGCGTACCTTTTAAAACCGCGTTTACACTCCACGAGTAAGGGATGCAAGTGCACAACCCCTATCGTGTAGTATATTCGGGTATCGATCCACAGGAACGGTTAATTGCGAGGTTAGATTCTATCAAACTCAATCAAAAACTAGAAGTGAAAAAGGTTTGGTTTGGTGTTTAATTTCCTAAAGGGTCAGATCAAACAATTCAAGAAGATGTAATAAAATGCTAGAAGAAATGTAAATTGTGTTTTGATTATGGATAAAAGGCGTTTCCAGGGTTTCAGACTTCATCTCTGATCTGCCTCTAGTGGTACGGCCCGTACCAAGTTGGTACGGCTAGGCCGTACTTCACTTGGTAAGGCAAGGCCGTACCACCCTGGTAAGACCCGTACTGGCTTCCCATAACAGAACCTACCAGTTCGAGTGAATGCATTTCCTTGCTGGTACCTTGTGCTAAACTCTTTAGAAATGTTCAATTGACCATACCTAAGGTTCCTAACCCTCAACCATCGTTTGTTGGATCAAGATCTAGGTTGGAATGCAATTGATTGCCTTTTAGGGATTTCTACACCTCAACTCTCGTGTGTTGGTACAGATCTACCCTAGCTGGTTGATTGGAGGTCTAAGGCACCCTCTAATCTGTCGATTAGAGGAGAATTCAACCTCTCGGCTTCAATTCGAACTATTCTACCCTAAGCATTTGATTTGGATGAGAGATTGAGATGATCACACGACCTTGATAGGTTCGATCTAAACCTAGAGGCACATCATACAACAATCACAGCAAGCAAAGCAAAAGATATCAAAGTAAATCACAATCAATCAAACTAAAGAGTTCATACAAGATACAAGTCAAAGAAAGTCAAAACAATTCAAGAATCCATCTCTAAACCCTAGAAACTAAAATAACTACTCACAGCACATAATCTGATCTAAAAATACAACAAGAGGGATAGAGATAGCCATGGATCGAAGGGATCGAGAGGAGGAAGCTAGATCCGTCGAGTTTCGCCTCTTCCTCTTCCTTCCTTCTTGCTCTCAGCTCCTTAGCTCTCTTTCTCTCTCTTACTGTGCTCTCAAATAGATCTGGAATGGAATGGATGTCGAAATTGGAGAGTTCCCCGCTTTAAATAGCCTCTGCCAAAATTTGAATCTGTCAGGCCGCCTTTAGGTACGGCCCGTACCAAATTGGTACGGCCAGGCCGTACCAGGCGTGATGAGCTGAAAAATGGCTAAGTCCGGTAAGACCCGTACCAAACTTGGTAAGGGCCGTACCAGGCCATCCCAAATCGTCGTTTCTTCGTGTGTTTTGCTCCAAGCCTGCAGAAAACAAACAAACACTCAGCAGTACCAAATTCTAAAGATATATCGATGAAACGCACATGATTCTGGTGAATTAGGGCACGAATCTGGTACCAAAACAGGCCTAAAATAGACTAAATATGCGAGGTATCAAATTCCCCCAAGCTGAACCTTTGCTTGTCCTCAAGCAAAAAGTTTCAAACTCGGGTAAAAGTGCTGGACAACTAAATCTAAATGCAGATACAAGTCTAAATGTGAAAACCTACGTGAGTCTGCTATAGTCAAGAATTTCTAGAATCGATTCGGTTGTAATTCAAATATCCCTTTATAAACCTTGATTCACTCCACCAATTGGTCAATTGAACTTCTTATTTTGAGATGCTTCTAACAATGGAAAGACTAATTACCTAGGTTTGATCGAAACAATTTCATTCTTTTTCCGAATCAGTGCTTTTATTCAAGGTGATTTTTCTTTTCATTTTCCCTCCCCCAAGCTTGAATCAAGCTTAAGGGTAAGAAAGTTGCGAACGAAGTGTGTTGGTATGAGCAAAATTTTCTTTCTTTATTTCTAATTGGGAGACGAGCTCAAAGACGCCCATTCGAGGCTTATTGCCAGTACTCTTATGTTCTCCATCTTTTTCATTTCTCTTTTTTTTTTTTTTTTTTTTTTTGGTTTGCTCATACCATGAATACACACATCTATTGGTATTCATTCATACCAATGGATATTCTAAACTTTTCTTAATTTGAAAACCCCAATTCCTAAAGGCACAGTTCAGTTTTTTCGAATAATCTCGTTCGATTCAATTCTAAGTTTGTTTCATCGTTTCCATTATTAAAAACATCTCAACCTAAGTAGTTCAATAACCAATCATGGGTTAGTTCCAATTCACTCAGGTCTATCCTAATCACAACTAAATTGTTTCAAAGTTATTCTCAATTCTAGCAATTCACGCAAATCTTCACCTAACAATGCACGAAAATACGAAAAAAATGCAAGAAAAATAACGGTAAAGTAAATATGACCTAAATGCAATTGTAATCCCCCCAAGCTTAGCCTGAGCATTGTCCTCAATGCTTCAAGACTAGAAGATAAAAGAGATAAAAGAAGCTCGGAGAAAAGAGAGCGAACCTGATCAGTCGTGGGAGCGGTCGTACCAGAGCCAGTCACTCAACTGCTGCTCTATCCCAGTCACTCGCTGTGTGAGATCGTGGAGGGCGGCGCCCTGCTCACGAATGGCAGCACCCTGCTCATAGAGTGCAACACCCTGCTCCTGACGCATGCCGTACATCAGGTGGTAGACATCCTGGATGGTGGGCTCAGAGACTGGAGGGGGATACACTGGTCGACTGTAGGAGGTGGAGGGTCCAGCTGCGTAGGCAGAGGTGGATGGTCCAGTCTGGTACGTGGTAGGGCCAGCTCCATAGAATGAGGTACCTGCACCAAAGGGTGAAGGATGTACCTGCTCGAAGAAGGGGGGAGCCTGGCTGGGGAAAGGTGGCACATGAGGAGAGAGAGGGTGCAGCGGCTCAAACGGAGCCTGGACTGGAGAGGTGGTGGCATCGAGCATGTCCTCATCGCCCTGCGGTGGTGGTGGAGGAGGTGGAGGGGGAGGTGGGGGAGGTGGAGGTGGGGCCACAGGAGCAGGCTGCACGCGGGGCGGACGTCGGAAAAACCAAGTGCTCCGGTCAACGAAGGAGAGAGTGACCGGGAAAGGCATGACATAACTGGACCTCCCGTCAGGCATGCGCCATGACCAAGCACCTCGCCCATCGCGTCCTGCTGCTGACTCGATGAACTTGTAGGTGGAGAACTGAGTAAGAGAGAGAGATCGGGAGCTCCTGCACTCCTCGTCGCCGATGATCTGGAGGTGTAAGCGCTCGGCGATCAGAGTGACATAGGCTGAGATGAAGACAATGCCACCCGGCTTGGGCTGCCTCTGGATGTCGAGCCAGTGGTGGATCATGGCGAGCATCAGATCGGGCCGCTCGAGAGTGCTGTCGGGGCGCAGCATATGATCCACCAGCTGCATATCCTCAACATTGGCACAGGCGAACGTCTCGCCACGCGCAAAGATGGTGCAACCGAGAATACGCAGCAGACATCGGATGACCGGATGAGGGACATTGAGCTGCTTGTAGTCCTTGTTGAAAGCTGACCCGGCTGGGCTGCCAGAGATCAGCTCCCAGAAACTGTCGCGCTCCAGGCCCTCAGAGAAAGAGAGGGTGTCAGTGGTCGGGTTCGGCTCAAAGCCAAACCACTCCCTCAAGTCAGACAGCAGCACACGGTGGGTCTCCTGGAGCATGCGGAACTTGATGTACGAGTGATCCCTCCGCTTGTACTTGAGCTCCAGAGAGGAGAGAAACTCGATGGTGAGCTTCTTGTACCCCCTCTGGGCGATCGTCCAGAAGGCAGGAGTGATCCCGATCCGGGTGGTAAGGCGGAGGAACTCAGCCTCAAGTCCCATCGTCTGTAGAGCAGAGAAATCAACAATCCTCGTGTTGTTGATCTTTTTCTTCAGCAGAATGGAGAAGTACTTGAACTGCCGACGGGTCGGCATGAAGAAGTACTCCTCGGTGTATGCATCGGCACGCTGGGTGGCATCAGAGAGGGCCGCATCAGTGCCAAAGGAGTCAGAGGTGTGGTCGGAGCCGTGGACGGAGGCGTGGATGGAGGCCTGGTCAGAGCCCAGGTCCTGGTCAGAGGCCTCGTCAGAGCCCTGGTCCTGGTCAGCAGATGGGTGGTAGGAGGGGCTTTCTTGTGGGCTCCGGTGACCTGACGGGGACTCACTGGATGTGGTCTCACCCTCATAGTAGAGGGGCTCGACTGCGTCCCGAAGGGAAACACTCTGGCGGGACCCGGTCCTAGCTACACTCTCCTGGGAGTGGCGAGATGCGTGGGAGCCACTACGAGACGCACTCCGGTGGGAGTGATGAGATGACGTGGGGGCATCAGCAGGAGGGACGTCGGCCATCGGGCCAGTGGCGGAAGGGACGGAGGCGTTAGAGGGTGTGGAGGAGCGAGAGGATTGCCGACGCATTTCTCTCAGACGCTCGGTTGGCTGGTTGAGGGTCTGACTGGGTAGGTACGGCCTGGTCTGACCTAGTTGGTACGGCCTGGTCTGACCTAGGTAGGTACGGCCTAGCCGCACAGGCTGGTACGGGCCGTACCTAACTTAGGGTTTTGGTGTTGGCTGGTAAGGGCCGCACCAACTGGTACCAGTGACAGAAATGGGGTTTTGTTGCAACCAATTCACTCCTAAACCAGTACAAGGTGAGTTCAAAACACAAAATTTGGCTGGTTAGGGTTAATTGGTACAAACTGGTACAAGTTTGGTGTCAGTTCAGAGAGGTCGGTACGGGCCGTACCTACTTGGTACGGGTGGGCCGTACCAAGCTAGGGTTTGACAGATCAAGGGTGGAACCGAGAGAAGAAGAGAGGGATGCACGAAAAATGGGTGAAAACAAAGAAAATTGAAGAAGATGCACTAACCGAGAGCAAGGAGGTGCGGGTCGGACCGAAGAGGCGTGCGGGTCGGACCGAAGAGGTGCTGGTGGTGCGCTGATCTCCGGTGCTCCTGTGCTTCTTGTGCTCGGTTAGGGTGGAAGGAGAGGTAGAAGGAGTGGAGAGGGAGAGAAAATGGAGAGGGAGAGAAGAGAGAGAAGAGAGAAGGAGAGAGGTGCGGCTGGGAAGAAAGAGGAAAGGGAAGGGGTGCGGGTTCGGGGGTTTAAAAAGAAAAAGGCGGCAGTTATGGCAACGGTTCACGTTTCTGACCTAGATACGGCCTGGCCGTACCAAATTGGTACGGGCCGTACCAACCCTTCAATTTTCAGGCCGTACCAATGTGGTATGGCCTAGCCGAACCAACCTCAAATTTTTTGGTTTCTCTTTCTCGTGACTTCTCAAGCCGCTCGTGATGCAATGCAGAAGAATGAATGCATGTCTATCTGTTCCTAAGATGCAAAACAGGTAAAAATGGCTTGGGCTGCCTCCCAAGGAGCGCTCGTTTTAGGTCTCGAGCTCGACCTTCTCTCGTCAGGCTTTGGTTGGAGATGGATCGGAGAGATCCAAGCTCACTCGCAATTCTTGGGGATGGTCAGCAATGTAGTGCTTGAGACGCTGACCATTGACTTTGAAAGTCTGCCCCTCCTTGCTTTCCAATTCCACGGCGCCAAATGGGAACACTGCCCTCACCCGGAATGGACCGGACCACCTGGACTTCAGCTTTCCTGGAAAGAGCCTAAGTCGAGAATTGAACAAGAGGACCAGATCTCCCTCGTGGAACTCACGAGGCATGATGCGCTTGTCATGAACCTGTTTGGTCCTTTCCTTGTAGATTCTCGCGTTCTCGTAGGCATTGAGACGCATCTCCTCTAACTCATGCAAGTCAAGGATGCGTTTCTCTCCAGCTGAGAGCAAGTCCATGTTGATGGCCCGTGTGGCCCAGTATGCCTTGTGCTCAATTTCCACGGGCAAGTGGCAGGACTTTCCGTACACCAGTTTGAAAGGGCTCATCCCAATCGGAGTTTTGAAGGCTGTACGGTAGGCCCAAAGTGCGTCACTCAGCTTGAGCGACCAATCCTTTCTCGTTCGAGCCACGGTCTTTTCCAGGATAGACTTGATCTCCCTGTTGGAAATCTCGGCTTGACCGTTGGCTTGAGGATGGTAGGAAGTGGTCACCTTGTGAGTGACTCCATGGCGACTTAGGAGATTGTCGAACTGGCGGTTGATGAAGTGCTTGCCACCATCGCTGATGACGGCTCTCGGAACTCCAAAGCGAGGGAAGATGGTGTCAGTGAACAATCTTTTCACTGCGTTGGAGTCCGCATTTTTGCACGCTACTGCCTCCACCCACTTGGAGACGTAGTCAACTGCCACCAGGATGTACTCGTTCCCACACGAGGGTGGAAACGGTCCCATGAAATCAATGCCCCAGACATCAAAGATGTCTACCTCTAGAATAGAGTGGAGAGGCATTTCATTCCTCTTGGAGATGTTCCCGGTGCGCTGACACTTGTCACAAGCTGCGACGAAGGTCCTAGCATCTCTGAAAAGTGAAGGCCAGAAGAAGCCGGATTGCAGGACCTTTGAAGCAGTCTTGGAGAATGAAGCGTGTCCTCCGTAGGCTGAGGAGTGGCAGTGCTCAAGAATGGAGCGCGTCTCGTCGTATGGCACACAACGTCTGTAGATGCCATCAACGCCAGTCTTGAAGAGGTAGGGGTCGTCCCAGAAGTAGAACTTGGCGTCCGATCGCAGCTTCTTCTTCTGCTGGTATGACATGGTAGGAGGAAGTACTCCTGAGGCGAGAAAGTTCGCAATGTCTGCATACCAGGGCGCTGACTTGGTGTTCACTCGGTCAGTTGCATGGAACGTCCGATCTTGCACCGCATGAGTCGCGTGCATCGGTGTACCAACCGAGTGGATCTCCTCCATGGCAGAAATCGAATGGAATTGGTCATCAGGGAATGAGTCATCAATTGGCAGGCTACCAGAGCCCTCACCTTCCCAGCGAAGTCGGGACAGATGGTCAGCCACGGTGTTTTCGACTCCTTTCTTGTCCCTGATTTCGATGTCAAACTCCTGCAGGAGGAGAATCCACCTAATCAAGCGAGGTTTGGCATCCTGCTTGCTCAACAGATACTTGAGTGCGGCGTGGTCAGTGTAGATCACTATCTTGGAACCAACCAGATAGGATCTAAACTTGTCGAGAGCGAACACAACAGCCAAAAGCTCCTTTTCGGTTGTTGTGTAGTTCATCTGGGCAGGGTCTAGCACCTTGCTAGCGTAGTAGATAGCACATGGCTTGTTCTCCTTCCGCTGCCCAAGAACCGCTCCCACAGCGTAATCACTCGCATCGCACATCAACTCGAATGGCAAGGTCCAGTCTGGAGGCTGCAGGATGGGTGCTGAGACAAGGGCTTCTTTCAATCGGCAAAACGAATCGACACATTCCTGCGTGAAGATGAAATCAGAGTCCTTGATGAGCAGGTTGGTCAATGGTTTCGCGATTTTCGAGAAGTCCTTGATGAATCGGCGGTAGAAGCCAGCGTGTCCCAGAAAGCTTCGCACAGCTTTGACATTTGTTGGGATCTCCAGCTTCTCGATCACCTCCACCTTGGCTTTGTCAACCTCAATTCCTTTGGAGGTCACCACATGTCCAAGGACAACTCCCTCTTGGACCATGAAGTGACATTTCTCCCAGTTCAGGATCAGGTTGACCTCTTCACACTTCTCCAAGATTTTGCAGAGGTTGGCTAGACATGAGTCAAAGCTGGTCCCATAGACAGAGAAGTCGTCCATGAAGACCTCAACCTCTTTCTCGACGAAATCTGAGAAGATAGCCATCATGGCTCTTTGGAAGGTGGCAGGTGCATTGCAGAGACCGAATGGCATCCTACGGTATGCGAATGTACCGTAGGGACATGTGAAAGTGGTCTTGTCTTGGTCGTTCGGGTGAATGGGGATCTGAAAGAATCCTGAATACCCGTCAAGGTAGCAAAAATGAGAATGAGTCGCCAGCCTTTCAAGGAGTTGGTCGACAAACGGCAGTGGGAAGTGATCCTTGCGCGTAGCAGCGTTGAGCTTCCTGTAGTCAATACACATGCGGTACCCAGATACCACACGAGTAGGGACTAGCTCATCCTTCTCATTTCTCACCACTGTCGTGCCTCCCTTCTTGGGCACCACGTGAACGGGACTCACCCACTTGCTGTCAGAGATGGGATAGATGATGCCTGCATCCAGGAGTTTGAGAATTTCCTTTTTCACCACCTCTTTCAGGTTGGGGTTGAGTCGCCGCTGGTGCTCCACAGACGGCTTGTGATCATCCTCGAGAAGAATCCGGTGTGAGCAGATGGCTGGGTTGATCCCTTTCAAGTCCTTGATTGAGTACCCAATCGCGCCCTTGTGAAATCTCAACTTCTCCAGAAGTTTGGCGGTTTGATCGGGGTTTAGACTCGCATTGACGATCACAGGACATGATTTTTCTGGATCGAGGAACTCGTATCTGAGATTGGTTGGAAGAGGTTTGAGTTCGGGAGTCGGACGCTCAGGCTGATCGTTGTCACGAGTCGCATCTGGGTGATCTGACTCGTGTGCTGTCGAGACGTCGGCCTTGGCAGGCTCCGCTCCACTCCTCGTCTCAGAGTGTGATGTACGATCCTCCAGATCCTCAGGAATCGCATCTGCTGCACAAATTGACTCGCTCGCCTCGCTTGGCAACTTGGAGAGGAATTCAGCGTCTTGGCGCAGCGAGTTGTTGACTTGTTCAAGAAGGTAGTCCTTGGCCAGATCAGCCAAGCACTCCTCTATCCCGTCAACTCGGAAACATGTCTCAGATCGTGACGGATATCTCATGGCGCGATCGATTTGGAATTTCACCTTTTCTCCTCCAAAGTTCAGAGTCAGGATGCCCTGCTTCACGTCAATTATCGCGCCGGCTGTACTCAGAAAAGGTCGCCCCAAGATGATTGGGAATTCCTTATCTTCTTCCATCTCCATGACGACGAAATCGACGGGCACGAAGAACTTCCCGACTTGAACTGGCAGATCCTCCACCACACCAAGTGGAAGTCGGACTGAAGAATCCGCCAACTGCAGTGTCATCCTTGTAGGCTTGAGCTCCCCCACTCCTATGCGATCATAGATGGTGCGTGGCATGAGACTCACGCTCGCTCCTAGATCACACAGGGCTTTCTTGATTGTAGCCTTCCCAATGGTGCATGGAATGGAAAACTTTCCAGGATCGTCCAATTTGGGGGGTAGCTCGCTTTTCAAAATTGCGCTGCATTGCTCCGTTAGCTTGACTGTCGCGTGCCCCTCTAAGCTTCTCTTGTTGGAAAGGATGTCCTTCAGAAACTTGGCATAGGTGGGCATTTGGGTCAAAGCGTCGGTGAAAGGGATGGTGATCTGCAGCTGCTTGATGACGTTTGCGAAGTTGGCGAATTGCTCATTCAGTCTCGTCTCAGCTAATCTCTGGGGGAATGGAACAGGTGGCCGGTATGGAGGTGGTTTCTCGGCACCTTTCTTCTTCTGACCACCTGACGCTTCGAATGGAGGTTGTGCAGGTCTTGCCGAGCTGGCGCAGTCTGCACTCGCTTGAGGTTGGATGACCTCAGCTCGTTCTGGATTAACCTCCTTCAGTGGAATTGACACAGGGGTCGGGGTCGCGTCAGGTGTCGCGTCAAGGATCGGGTCAACTGTGCCCTCACTTGGCATTGGTGGCTCGTCGTATTGGGTCCCACTTCTCAGAGTGATCGCCTTAGCCTCTTCTCTTGGATTTGGTTCGGGCTGAGCTGGAAGCTTCCCGGGTCGAGAGTGGCTTGAGGTGACTATCTGGCTCAGCTGCTCCAGCAACTTGTTTTGAGCAGCCATTTGATTTTGTTGAGCAGCCATCTGAGTGGACATGCTCTGCATATGTTCCCACATCATCTGATTCATCTTGCCTTGCTCGTGAGTGAAGTTGTTCACTTCGGTAGGCGCAATTGACTTTGAGGGGTCAGAGGGAGCTGCTCGGTTGCCTTGATTGGGAAAGGAAGCGTTCTGGTAGAAGTTCCTGTTGCCATTGTTGTTGCTGTTGCTGCTGCTCGAAGCTTGGGTTCTCCAATCGTTGTTGTTCGGAGGTGGGTAATTTCCAGTGTTGTTCGTCCGATTGTTCCAGTTGTTGTTGTTGTTGTACTGCGGCCTCTGGAAGCTGTCGTTGTTGAAGGGCGGTCTGAACGAAGAGTTGTTGAAAGGCGCAGGGTTGTTCTGGTTCGACCTCCAGTGCTGCTGTTCAACCTGATCCTTGGAGTAGGATCGGCTGAAGGGAGGTCTCGGGAAGAAGGAAGGCTCGTTGTTGAGAGAGTTAACCTGCTCACTCTCCTCGTCTTGTTGCACCAGCGGGCATTGCTCGTATGCGTGCCTCTCGTCTCCGCACATGATGCAGACTTGAGGTTGCTATTCGATTGCCTTGACACTAAGCTTGTCCATCGCCCGCTGCATGGCGTCCATCTTGGCGGTGAGAGCCGTGATGTGATCGAGCTCGTACTTGCCACCTCCTTGGCTACCTCCTTGGCCTCCTCGCTGGCGTGACGTGTCGCGGCCGGACCACTGCTGGTTCTGCGCCATGCTGTCGATCAAGTTCATAGCCTCTAAAGGCTCCCTTGACATCAGCGCGCCTCCCGCAACAGCGTCCACGTAAGCACGTGTGCTCTCGTTCAGGCCGTCGTAAAACGTTTGAATTAAAAGCCAGTCGGGTATACCGTGGTGTGGACAAGAGTACTGCATTTCTCTAAACCTTTCCCAAGCCTCATTCAGGGGTTCATCAAAAATCTGCCTAAAACTGGTCAGGTCATGTCTTACCTTGGCTGTCCTCTTGTGAGGGAAAAATCTGGTCAGAAACAATTTGGACAAGTCCTTCCAAGTTCTAACCGAGTCCCTAGGCAAAGATCCCAACCATTTCTTGGCCTTATCCCTAAGAGTGAATGGAAATAAAGCAAGCTTGGTGTAATCAGCATTCTCACCGTTGGTTTTGATGGTCGTGATGCACTCGAGGAAGGTCTGGAGGTGAGCGTGCGGGTCCTCGTGGTCGAGTCCGTGGAAGGTGTTCTGCTGCACCATGTTGACAACCCCCGGATTGAAGTTCGGTTGCTGTCCTGGAATGTGTGTGTTACCACCGAAAAGGTATAGTACAAAGTTTCAGTACAGCAAGCTGTACTTTTTAACCTTAAAATACACTTCTGGTTCAGACTGCAAGTATACAATCCTACCGCGTAGTATATCGTCGG
This sequence comes from Carex myosuroides, assembly GCA_028015225.1. Classification (NCBI taxonomy): domain Eukaryota; kingdom Viridiplantae; phylum Streptophyta; class Magnoliopsida; order Poales; family Cyperaceae; genus Carex; species Carex myosuroides. The sequence goes on from CM051465.1 coordinate 14,085,506, forward strand.
GTATCGATCACAGGGACGGTTCAAGTGTTATCCGGACTCTACCTAGGTTAATTAAAAACTAGAAGTTGGAAGGGTTGATTTTGGTTGTTTATGTTTCCTACAGATTCAAGGTAATAATAAAGTGCAAGAAAGAAGATTAAACTGGTTTTAATCAATAATAAAAAGCGTTCCCAGGGTTAAGACTTCATCTCAGTTTTGCCCTCTGACTATCATGTCCGGGCCGTGTCATTTCCTACACGGGCCGTATCAGTTTACACGGGCCGTGTCATTTCGCTACACGGTCCGTGTCAGTCTCGGGTTAATGCAGCAGCTATTGTTTCTTTGTATCGTTCCTTTGTGTAGGGTTCTACTGACCGGACCTAATGTTTCTGGACCTCAACTGCCGTTTGTTGGTTCATCAACTTGGTACGGAAACTGCAATATATGCCCTCGTCGGGTTCTAGACCTCAACTTCCGTGTGTTGGTCCCTACTACCTAGTTGCTTGATTGGTATACTAAAGGTAACTCCTATCCGCCGATAGAGAGTAATTTTCGCCTCCCGGTTACTACTTGGTTTCACCTTCCGGATCACAAATCCTACCTCATGTACTTAGTTTGGTTGAGAGACGTTAAAGGGCTATGATGCCTTCTAGATGTGCGCATTCATCTAGTAGCAAACCAATATAAGTCAAACACTTCAATCTAAGCAATTAAAATACTACTCAATCAATCAAACACAAACTTCAATACAAAGATTCAATAACTAGCATGCAAGACAAAACATTCGATTACATCAAAACCCTAGAAACAAAGTAAATTACTCACTCATGGTTCTAAAACAGGAAATACAAATAAAGATAGAGTTGATCATGACAAAACCCAAAGTGCAAAAAAGATCAATCGAAAGTGCAAGAAATTCGCTTCTCCAATTCGCCTCCAAGCCTAGCCGCCAAAGATGAACCCTAGAACTTGCTCTCCTCTTCCAGAATGACCTTTCCTGGAGAGAAATCCCGATTATATGCTCATTTCGTCGACCTTCCATCAATAGCCTTCTTTCCAGATTTCTGGATCTGTTTCCGGATTTGCTTGACACGGGCCGTGTCAAATCTTGTCCGGCCCGTGTGACTTGTGTTCCTCAAGTGGTCGAGTCAGCGGTTGTATGTGGTCGGATCAGCGGTCGAGTCGAGGTTGACACGGCCCGTGTGGAATGTGATACGGCCCGTGTAGAGACTTCTTGATTCTAGATTTTCTCCTCGATTTCGCCCGAATCCTGCAAAATAAGAATAAACTTGCAGCAGTACCACATTCTAAAGATATTCAATGAAATACAACTGAATTAATGATTTAAAACACAAGTTTGGTACAATTTGAAGGTCGAAATATAGATAAGTTTGCGAGATATCAAATTCCCCCAAGCTTAAATCTTGCTTGTCCTCAAGCAAAGATCCATACTTAGGTACCGGGTTGGACTCTAGTCTTACCTAAATGCAAGTTATGTTCCTAAATGTGAAAATTTACATGAGTTGCTTTAATCAAAAACCTCGAGAATCCTTTTGGTATAATTTGAATTTTCCTTGATCAATTTTGATTCACCACACAAATTAACAAATCAAACTTCAAATTCTGAAATGTTTTTAATTCTTGCAAAGCTAATTACCCGAATTGATCAATTTTTCATTCTTTTACTGAAGCTATGCCCTCGTTTGTGGTGATTTTTCCTTTTGCCCCCTCAAGCTTGGAACAAGCTTAGGTTAGAAAGTCACGGACTCAGTGTGTTGATGTATGCAAAAGTTCTTTTCTTTTCTAAGTTTGGGAGACGAGCTCAAAGGCGCCCAACAGGACTTATTGCCAGTACTCTTATATTCTCCATCTTTTCGTTTATTTCATCACTTTATTTTGTTTTATTTTTCACATACACCATGAATACACACATCCAATGGTATTCATTCATATCAATGGATATCCCAATCTTTCCTTATTTAAAATCCTCATTTCCCTATTTAAAAAGGCACAGTTCAGTTTTAAAATGGCTTTTCGATACAGTTCAAGTTTTCTTTTTGTCAAGTTCTCAAAACATCACTTCCTAATCAGTTCTTTTATCAATTATGGAGTTAGTTCTAATTTCTCAAGGTCATCCCAATCACAACCAAATTTTTCATAAAAGTCCCTAATTTAAGCAATCATGCAAATTTATCACCTAAAAGTGCAAGAAAAAATAAACATGATCTAAGAAAAGGTAAATTTTTTTTTTAAAAATGACCTAAATAAAACCTAAGATACAAAGTTCTCCCCCCCAAGCTTAATCTGAGCATTGTCCTCAATGCTTCAAGACAAATAGATATAAAATAAAACCTGGGGAAAAGAAAACACACCTGATCAGTAGTCTGGAGGAATTGTGCACAGACCGTGTGAGTTGGAGTGCGGTCCGTGTGCCTTGCTGAAATTTGAAGGCCAAAAATTGATGGATGAACCTGTCAGCTTCCCGATCAAGTACCTAATCACAGCTTGCTGAGCTTTGAAGTCCTCCAAGAATGTAGCAGTGCGATCCGGGTCGAGGTTAGGAATGAGAAATTTCGATTCTCGTTTGACCTGTTTTGGCTGAGCCTGTGCATGGACTGTGTGCTCTATGTGCGGTCCGTGTGGAATCTTCTCAGATGGGAGTGCACGGGCCGTGTGCGGGATGTCCGGTCCGTGTGCTGGTTCCACTGGGCCAGTTGTAAATGAGTCTGCCACACACACCTTCCCTTGAGCATCTTTCTTCTCCTGCAATTCGGACAAATAATCAGGGTAATTTTTAAAAGAGTTACCGTATTCCTCCCGGAGTTGCTCATTGGCCAATTGATCAACCATGTCGACCGCGCAGCATGTCGCCGGCTCGGATGGGTACTTCATGGCTTGGTTTAGGTTGAACTGAACTTTCTCGTCCCCAATCCGTAGGGTCAGAGTTCCCTCCTTCACATCCATGAGTGCCCCTGCTGTTCTGAGGAAAGGCCGTCCCAATATGATCGGGACTTCCTTGTCCTCCTTCATCTCCATCACCACAAAATCAATGGGCACATAGAATTTTCCAACTCGAACTGGCACATCTTCCACTATTCCAAGTGGTCGCCTCACAGAAGAGTCTGCCAGCTGCAGAGTCATTCGCGTAGGTTTGAGCTCACCTACCCCCATGCGTAGGTTTGTGCGTGGCATGAGACTCACGCTGGCTCCCAAGTCACATAGGGCTTTCTTGATCGTGGCTTTCCCAATTGTGCAAGGAATGGAGAATTTGCCAGGATCTTCCAATTTGGGCGGGGACTCATTTCTAAAAATTGCACTGCACTGTTCTGTCAATCTCACCGTCTCGTGTCCCCCCAAACTTCGCTTGTTCGAGAGGATGTCCTTGAGAAACTTGGCATAAGTTGGCATCTGAGTCAATGCCTCGGTGAATGGGATGGTGATGTGCAGCTGCTTGATGACTTGAATGAACTTGGCGAACTGATCATTGAGCCTGTGCTCAGCTAGTCTCTGTGGGAAAGGTACAGGTGGCCGGTAAGGTGGCGGTTTCTCAGCCCCCTTCCTTCTCTGGTTATCAGCCTCCTTAGACACGGCCCGCGTGTCTGTCACGCGGCTCGCGTTCACAGGTTCTTCAGCAATGACTACTGGTAGAGTCAGTTCAACGCGGCCAGAGTTCTCTTCTTCAGGAGGTGACGTGGGGCGCGTGTAAGTGACGCGGCCCGCGTGCTTTGTGGGCTGGTCTGTTGGCTTGGGTGGTTCCTGATATTGAGTCCCGCTTCTCAATGTTATTGCTTTGACCTCCTCTCTCGGGTTAAGCTCTGGCTGGCTGGGGAGCTTCCCATGTGGTGGTTGGCTAGAGGTGGCTCGGTGACTCAATTGTTCCTCCATCATCTTGTTGTGAGCAGCTAGACCGGCCATTTGTGCACTCATCGCTTGCATCTGCTCAAACATCATCTGATTCATTTTGCTTTGCTCGTTCATGAAATCAGTGACAGCAGAAGTGATGTACGGCTCTGGTGGTGGAGGTTGTGGCTCCCAGTTGTTGAAAGATGCATTCTGATAGAAGTTTCGGTTGTCACTGCTCGAGGGGTTGTTGAATGGCGCAGAGTTGTTTTGCTTCCACCTCCAGTTCTGTTGCTCAACCGGGTCTTTGCAGTAGGTTCGGTTGAATGGAGGTTTTGGAAAGTATGATGGCTCGCTGTTGAGAGAGTTGATTTGCTCGGTCTCTCCATCCCTTTGCGCTAATGGGCAATGCTCGTAAGAGTGCCCTCTATCACCACACATGGCACAAGACTGTGGTTGATGGTTGGTGACTGATTTGGCGCTCATCTTGTCGAATGCCTTTTGCATGGCATCCATTTTGGCGGTTAGAGCTGTTATCTGATCTACTTCGAATCGGCCGCCTCCTCCAGGTCTAGAATTGTCGCGACCGGACCACTGTTGGTTCTGAGCCATGTTGTCGATTAAGTTCATTGCTTCAAGAGGCTCTCTTTCCATTAGCGCTCCACCTGCAACAGCATCAACAGAAGTGCGAGTGCTTTCTGTTAGCCCATCATAAAAAGTTTGAATTAACAACCAGTCAGGAATACCATGGTGTGGACAAGAATATTGTAACTCCCTAAACCTTTCCCATGCTTCGTTCAGGGGTTCATCAGACCTTTGCCTAAAGCTGGTCAGTTGGGTCCTTACCTTGGCAGTTCTTTTATGTGGGAAAAACCTAGTCAGAAATGAGTTGGACAATTCCCTCCAGTTGGTAATAGAATCCCTTGGTAGTGACCCTAACCACTTTTTGGCCTTATCCCTAAGAGTGAAAGGAAACAAAGCAAGTCTGGTATAGTCACTAGTTGCGCCATTTGTTCTAATGGTAGTGCAACATTCAAGAAAAGTCTGAAGATGAGCATGTGGATCCTCGTGATCCAAACCATGGAAGGTGTTCTGCTGCACTATATTGACAACTCCCGGATTGAAGTTTGGTTGTTGCCCCACTATTCTCGGGAGTCTGATCGCTCCTCTCACATCCCTGGATCTCGGTACGTTGAACTCCTTCAGAGTTCTCGGGATGAAGTCAGCCGCATCATCGTCAGAGTCGTGGTCATCATGCGGCTCCTCATCTCTGTCCTCCCCGTTTTGGCTCATGTCTCTGTCTGGATCAGAGTGTACGGATCGTGTCTCGTCTGTACGGCCCGTGTCAGGAGGTGGTTGTGCAGGAATAGTGGTTCCTGGGGGGGCTGTACGGGCCGTGTGAGATTCTGTGCGGCCTGTGTCAGGTACTGGTCCTCTGCTCCTCAGCTGGTAATCAACCGGAGGAGGTGGATTGTGAGCCAGCGTGTTCCTGTAAGAGAGAAAAGAAATAAAAGAAAAGATACAAATTAAAATCTAGATTAATTAAAATAAGCAAAAATCCAGAAAATAAATGATGCCGTCCCCGGCAACGGCGCCAAAAACTTGTTACCACCGAAAAGGTATAGTACAAAGTTTCAGTACAGCAAGCTGTACTTTTTAACCTTAAAATACACTTCTGGTTCAGACTGCAAGTATACAATCCTACCGCGTAGTATATCGTCGGGTATCGATCACAGGGACGGTTCAAGTGTTATCCGGACTCTACCTAGGTTAATTAAAAACTAGAAGTTGGAAGGGTTGATTTTGGTTGTTTATGTTTCCTACAGATTCAAGGTAATAATAAAGTGCAAGAAAGAAGATTAAACTGGTTTTAATCAATAATAAAAAGCGTTCCCAGGGTTAAGACTTCATCTCAGTTTTGCCCTCTGACTATCCTGTCCGGGCCGTGTCATTTCCTACACGGGCCGTATCAGTTTACACGGGCCGTGTCATTTCGCTACACGGTCCGTGTCAGTCTCGGGTTAATGCAGCAGCTATTGTTTCTTTGTATCGTTCCTTTGTGTAGGGTTCTACTGACCGGACCTAATGTTTCTGGACCTCAACTGCCGTTTGTTGGTTCATCAACTTGGTACGGAAACTGCAATATATGCCCTCGTCGGGTTCTAGACCTCAACTTCCGTGTGTTGGTCCCTACTACCTAGTTGCTTGATTGGTATACTAAAGGTAACTCCTATCCGCCGATAGAGAGTAATTTTCGCCTCCCGGTTACTACTTGGTTTCACCTTCCGGATCACAAATCCTACCTCATGTACTTAGTTTGGTTGAGAGACGTTAAAGGGCTATGATGCCTTCTAGATGTGCGCATTCATCTAGTAGCAAACCAATATAAGTCAAACACTTCAATCTAAGCAATTAAAATACTACTCAATCAATCAAACACAAACTTCAATACAAAGATTCAATAACTAGCATGCAAGACAAAACATTCGATTACATCAAAACCCTAGAAACAAAGTAAATTACTCACTCATGGTTCTAAAACAGGAAATACAAATAAAGATAGAGTTGATCATGACAAAACCCAAAGTGCAAAAAAGATCAATCGAAAGTGCAAGAAATTCGCTTCTCCAATTCGCCTCCAAGCCTAGCCGCCAAAGATGAACCCTAGAACTTGCTCTCCTCTTCCAGAATGACCTTTCCTGGAGAGAAATCCCGATTATATGCTCATTTCGTCGACCTTCCATCAATAGCCTTCTTTCCAGATTTCTGGATCTGTTTCCGGATTTGCTTGACACGGGCCGTGTCAAATCTTGTCCGGCCCGTGTGACTTGTGTTCCTCAAGTGGTCGAGTCAGCGGTTGTATGTGGTCGGATCAGCGGTCGAGTCGAGGTTGACACGGCCCGTGTGGAATGTGATACGGCCCGTGTAGAGACTTCTTGATTCTAGATTTTCTCCTCGATTTCGCCCGAATCCTGCAAAATAAGAATAAACTTGCAGCAGTACCACATTCTAAAGATATTCAATGAAATACAACTGATTTAATGATTTAAAACACAAGTTTGGTACAATTTGAAGGTCGAAATATAGATAAGTTTGCGAGATATCAGTGTGGCAGCCGGATTGCACCTCGCACGTTTCCAGCTCTCGGCACGTTGAACTCTCGCAGCGTTCGAGGCATGAAAACATCCTCTTCATCGTCCGTCAGACGGCCTTCTTCTTCTCGCCTTTCTCTTTCCCTGGCCTCTGCCTCCATTCTGAGTCGGGCTTCGTCCTCTGCCCCAGCCATCTCTTCAGGTTCAGGTGCCTTGGTACGGGTCGGACCAGATTGGTGCGGCCTGGCCGTACCAGAGGGTGGCTGAGCAGTCTCGGCTGAGTCTGGAGGAGTTTGATCGAACAGTGGGCCCTTGCTTCTCAGATTATACTTCAACCTGTATTTTCCTGCAGGGGGGTTCAAAAGCCAGTTTTTAGTGATTTTGAATAAGAAAAAGCAAGAAAGATACAAGATAAAATCTAGATTAACTAAGTAAGGTAAAATCTAACTAGGCAATTGGTTACCGTCCCCGGCAACGGCGCCAAAAACTTGTTCGCGCAGAAGCGCAACGCAAGTTTCGGTACGCTTGAGGGCGTACCTTTTAAAACCGCGTTTACACTCCACGAGTAAGGGATGCAAGTGCACAACCCCTATCGTGTAGTATATTCGGGTATCGATCCACATGAACGGTTAATTGCGAGGTTAGATTCTATCAAACTCAATCAAAAACTAGAAGTGAAAAAGGTTTGGTTTGATGTTTAATTTCCTAAAGGGTCAGATCAAACAATTCAAGAAGATGTAATAAAATGCTAGAAGAAATGTAAATTGTGTTTTGATTATGGATAAAAGGCGTTTCCAGGGTTTCAGACTTCATCTCTGATCTGCCTCTAGTGGTACGGCCCGTACCAAGTTGGTACGGCTAGGCCGTACTTCACTTGGTAAGGCAAGGCCGTACCACCCTGGTAAGACCCGTACTGGCTTCCCAGAACAGAACCTACCAGTTCGAGTGAATGCATTTCCTTGCTGGTACCTTGTGCTAAACTCTTTAGAAATGTTCAATTGACCATACCTAAGGTTCCTAACCCTCAACCATCGTTTGTTGGATCAAGATCTAGGTTGGAATGCAATTGATTGCCTTTTAGGGATTTCTACACCTCAACTCTCGTGTGTTGGTACAGATCTACCCTAGCTGGTTGATTGGAGGTCTAAGGCACCCTCTAATCTGTCGATTAGAGGAGAATTCAACCTCTCGGCTTCAATTCGAACTATTCTACCCTAAGCATTTGATTTGGATGAGAGATTGAGATGATCACACGACCTTGATAGGTTCGATCTAAACCTAGAGGCACATCATACAACAATCACAGCAAGCAAAGCAAAAGATATCAAAGTAAATCACAATCAATCAAACTAAAGAGTTCATACAAGATACAAGTCAAAGAAAGTCAAAACAATTCAAGAATCCATCTCTAAACCCTAGAAACTAAAATAACTACTCACAGCACATAATCTGATCTAAAAATACAACAAGAGGGATAGAGATAGCCATGGATCGAAGGGATCGAGAGGAGGAAGCTAGATCCGTCGAGTTTCGCCTCTTCCTCTTCCTTCCTTCTTGCTCTCAGCTCCTTAGCTCTCTTTCTCTCTCTTACTGTGCTCTCAAATAGATCTGGAATGGAATGGATGTCGAAATTGGAGAGTTCCCCGCTTTAAATAGCCTCTGCCAAAATTTGAATCTGTCAGGCCGCCTTTAGGTACGGCCCGTACCAAATTGGTACGGCCAGGCCGTACCAGGCGTGATGAGCTGAAAAATGGCTAAGTCCGGTAAGACCCGTACCAAACTTGGTAAGGGCCGTACCAGGCCATCCCAAATCGTCGTTTCTTCGTGTGTTTTGCTCCAAGCCTGCAGAAAACAAACAAACACTCAGCAGTACCAAATTCTAAAGATATATCGATGAAACGCACATGATTCTGGTGAATTAGGGCACGAATCTGGTACCAAAACAGGCCTAAAATAGACTAAATATGCGAGGTATCAATAGATTACCATGAAACTTTTGCACCGGTAGCCAAAATGAATACCGTGAGAATTTTACTATCTATTGCCGTAAATAATGGTTGGAACCTTTACCAAATGGACGTAAAAAATGCTTTTCTTCAAGGAACACTTGAAGAGGATGTGTACATGACACTACCACCCGGTCATAAATTGGAAACCAATTCTAACTTAGTTTGTAGGCTAAATAAATCAATCTACGGATTGAAGCAATCTCCACGAGCATGGTATGGCAAACTAAGCTCATTTTTATTAACTTGTAATTTCAAAGTAAGTAATGCCGACCACTCTTTATTCATCAAAAATGATGGTAGATCAACAACCTTAATTTTGGTTTATGTAGATGACATTATAATCACCGGGAATGATTATCAAGAAATTCAAAAAGTTAAAAAACAATTGAGGGACAAATTTGAAATTAAGGACCTCGGATATCTAAAATATTTTTTAGGAATAGAAATAGCATGGTCACGAAAAGGTTTATTTATCTCACAAAGAAAATATACACTTGACTTATTAAAAGAAACCGGTAAAATAGGATGTAAGCCGGCCTCTACCCCAATAGATAATAAATGCAAATTAAATAGTGAGGATGGTGAACCATTAGAAGACATAAATCAATTTCAAAGGCTTGTAGGAAAATTAATTTACCTCACGGTTACACGCCAGGATATTTCTGTTTCCGTAAGCCAAATTAGTAAATTCATGCACTCACCGAGAACACCACATTTAGATGCTATAAATAGAATTTTAAGATATTTAAAAGGGACACCCGGAAAGGGAATTTTAATGAAAAATAATAAATCTAATGATACATGTGGCTATTCCGATGCAGATTGGGTCGGAAGCTTCGATAGAAAATCGACAACCGGTTTTTGCACATTTGTAGGCGGTAACTTAGTCACATGGAAAAGCAAGAAACAAAATGTTGTGGCTCGATCAAGCGCCGAAGCGGAATATCGAGCCATGACATCAACCGCAAGCGAGTTAACTTGGATCAAACAACTGCTAACGGACATCGGAATCACACAAAATAATCCGATGAAAATGTTTTGCGACAATCAAGCGGCATACACATAGCCTCCAATCCCGTATTTCACGAACGGACGAAACACATTGAGGTTGATTGCCACTTTATTAGAGAAAAAATTCAAACAAAGGAAATTGAAACGCCATTTGTACGAAGTGAAGAACAATTGGCGGATATATTCACAAAAGGATTGGATCCAAGACCTTTCGAAGATAATACTCGCAAGTTAGGGCTAATCAATATCTACACGCCCAACTTGAGGGGGGTGTTGAAGAATAGAATTAATTAGAGGGTTAACAGTGTAAAATAGGAAAAGGGTAAAATTGTAATTTGGGAGAAATAGAAAGTTACCGTTAGAGCTTCTTTAGGAATCAACGGTAAAATAGATTATAAATACCTCATGTAATAGGAGATCATAAAATATACAAAAACAAATACAATTCAATATACTGTCTCTGTGTCTATACTTCCGCATCATAAAATTCAACAGTTACTGATGCTTCATAACATAATACTTTAATTGTATGCAATTTGATTGTAGACTATATCTTACAACTAAAACCGCACCACTGGTCCGCCGCCAAATATGTTGATGATGAATGTCATATTCTTTTTTAAAATTTGGCAGAGGCGAAATCATGTCATATTCTTGAGACGTACAATTGAGTCTAATAAAATATGATGTTTCATGTTTTCTTAGCACTACCGGGTAATAAATATATTGTAAAAATATCGATGATGCACCGACACATGCAACCGATGTAACACACACATCCAACTAAATGCATTTGTTTGATCTTAAGCAAACCGAAAGCAAACTTCAATCCGAGTTTCCTACGACTTTTTCTTCTAACCAACTATGTTATGCCCATCTTAAAAAAAAAAAAATTAAGTACCGGCAGAAAATGACCCATACTGTATTAAAAAAAAAATCTGGGTACTGGCTATTTTTTGGCCGGTAATGAATTAAATTGAGTACCGGTCAAAAAATGACCAGTACGGATAGTTTTATAACTTCCCAGCGGATCTGGGTATTTTAATTAATTTCTATTAAACTTTGGATATTGATAAAAATGTCTGTCTAAAATGCATACCTTCAAATTCAGATTCATGAATAGACTGAAAGACATTATTTATTTGTATTTTTACATGTAGCATACTACAAATATAGTTTATTTTTATTAACAAAAATATATTAACAACAACATTAATAATGAGATTTTGAACACAACAAAGAAAATAGCAGCATTCCCAAATTCAGATCCAGTGCAATACTTGACCGTGTAGAATGAGATCTGAGTCGTCCGTTTTCATCTGACGTGAATCCTCTGCCGCTATCTCCTTTCCTTCTTCCTTCGTGTCTCTCCTCTCTCTAATTCTCTATTGCCGCGATCTCCTTTGCTGCCACTCTTTAAGGTTGGATTTCTTCCTTCTTCTCCCTCCTTTTTTAGCTCATCTATAGACTTCGTTGTTTTATATTTGCTAAAAAATTGTTCGATTTCTGTTGTACCCGAATTTAGGGTTTAGGGTTTTGTGCAACTTTGGTCCAAAAATTGAGAGGTACAAACTAAAATTTTTGGGGTTTTGTCAAAACAAAATGATGTTGCAAGTGCATGCAAGTAACAGACAGGTCACAAGCGGTTACAAATTGAGATTCTGTATTATTAGAACCGCACAATCTAACAACTTCTACCAAAAGGAATTGAACTGATCCCATCAATCAGTCAAAACAAAAGTATAAACCAGTTGGCCACTGGCATCTGTCAACGAAACATTCAATTCATTATGTAACAAAACTAATTTTATCCCTACTGCAACAATCTCTGCTGACAGGCAAAAGCACTGCAATAGTCAATAGAAGGGCAGGAGAGAGATATGAACTGCACTTGAACTTGAAGAAATCAGTCATCATCAGGTGTATTAAACCATGGTGATTTTTTTACCAAAATAAAAAGGATAATTCTGTGTTTATGTCCAGCTGCATATACAAGTGCAAACTATTTGCTACTGCCATGTTCTGAGAAACCAGAAACAGAGAAATAAAAAATAAAAAAAAAGGTTTTGCTATCAGTTAGATGTTGTATATAATATGAAACCTGCCAGGTACCATATCTTTACCGATAAGACAAGTGCGCTGTCCAGGCAAGTTATAGTACAAGTGCTTACAAGCCAACATGTAAAAAAATATACCAGTATGGCAGGTTCAATACTTATTGACCAATACATGAAAAACAAAAATCACAGCAAAGAGTAATCCACAATTACCAAAGAACTATAATTAGTATTATGAACTTACCTTTGTCAAACATTTTTCCATCAGTATTGAGCCTTGTCAAACTTGTTTGGGAATAAAGGCTTGGTTGTTGTTGTTGTCCTTGTCAAAATAAATAAAAAATTGTACCATTTTTCTTTTCCTGTCAAATCTTTTGCCATCAGGTTTGAGCCTCGTCAAAATAAAGGATATTGTACCATTTTTCTTTTAACAATGTTCATAATTATTATAGCAAATGCTGATTGAGGAAACAAGAACCAGCAATGTCAATACCGCTATTATTTCAATTGGGGGTTTACTTCTTGTATTACTGAATCCCAATTTGAAGATAAGAAAGTTGTTTTCTGTACCTTGAGACCAGATATCATGGATGTTAAGGTGCTCGAGAAAATGGTCTCTGTAAAGGCTGAATGATTGAGGGCTAAAATCCCCCCTCCTGTCCAAGAAGAAAAATTGCTAATTTTTCTTTAGTACTTGTGTATTAGCTTGAGATAACTTATGGATGGTTTGTGGTTTTCTTACATTTGAATACAGGGATTGTGCATGTAAGGTGTTTGGTAGTATTTTTCACGACTTGTAAATGATGGAGGTTATAGATCTCACTGGAGACAGAATTAGTGGGTTGCCTGACCCGATTTTTACCCACATCCTCTCTTTTATACCTACCGAAGAGGCTGTGCGTACGTGTATTTTGTCCAAACGATGGATAAAGGTTTGGGCTTCTTTGCCTGTTCTCGTCTTGGATGACCATACAACCCAATATGATGATCTAACACAAGAAGAGTACCAACAACGTGAAGTTAAGTTTCTAAGATTCCTAGGCGGCGTCATGCTCAATCGAGAAATCATAACCCTGGATACATTCAAACTGGATTGGTGCGTAAATGAGTGGGACACTCATACTATTGTATGTCGATTTGTTGGTTGTGCAGTCATGTGTAGACCCCGCATATTATCAATCCATATCGAGACTAGCAGATATTTCAACTTGCCTGATTCAATTTTCACATGTACGTCAATAGAGGAGATGTCATTGTGGCTTGAAACTGATGATATTTTTCACGAAGATAATTTTCTTAAACCAAGATCAATAAACCTCCCTTTCCTCAAAAACCTGGAGCTTGGTTACATGGATTTGAATGAGGATATAATGACAATGCTTATATCGGGGTGTCCAGTTCTTGAAGAATTAGCTTTGATTCGTTGCTGGTTAGAACTGAATATGATTTCCTCTAATGTGCTGAATAAGTTGGTACTAACAAATTGCAATCAGTGTGTGCCGGTGGAGATTTCTTGCCCTGGAGTTGTGTCTCTGAGCATTACATCTATAAAAGCGGGAGGGATTATATTGAAGAATATGTCATCTCTTGCCACGGCTGACATCGTATTTGTAGATCACGAAGAGTACACAAAATTTGACTTGAGGCTTCTCGGTGGCCTTTCAAACGTCACAAGTCTAAATCTAGAGACAAATTGTCTTGATGTTATGGTATTCTCCATTCTAGTTCTGTCAAATAATAAAAATCATTATTAATTAATTAGTTAGTCAATAAGGAAAAGATAAGGAAGGGACATAAACAACTTAATCTTCTATGAATGCTTTTGAGCAATTTTGTAGAATGGTAGTGGAAAGGCAAAACTAACGAATGGGTTGGGTTGGATTCTTCAAACATGCTATCTCTAGGCTATATTTTTAGGGTACCAGATCTGAGAATATAATTTCTTTTACTTTGATGCTAAGATTTGATAAAATGCTGTGTTAAAGCAGCAGTTTGATTTATTGATAGTTTGTCCAATTTTAAGTTCATATTCCCCGTTTTAAATATATTTTTTTTGAACTATGTAGGATTTGCTACTAGCTGACATTCCAAATTGTCCGACTTTAAATAACTTAAAGAGCTTGGAGCTTGGAAACTTAGACTTTAATTATGACTGGAATTTAGCGGCCTGTCTCCTCCAACGTTCATCCAATCTGAAGGACCTCATTTTGCACTTCAATCCAGTACTCTCTCTCTCTCTCTCGCTCTTATTATTATTTTTTTTTAAAGGCTTGGGAGAGGTGAGTACTCTCTTTCTCTCTCACTCTATCTGGTGATTCCCTAGTTTTAAGCCGGTATCTAAGTAGGGGCTAGATTCCTAATTTGATTAATGATTGGAACAGTGATGATTGGTACAGTCTGGTAAGATGCTTAGGTTTTAGTACCATAACTGCGTACATCAGTAATGAACATATGCGGTGCAAACCATTTTATACCTTTTTTTCGTTTTTGTTATTTTTGTTGTTGCTGCCTTCTGATTTTGTGAGTGTGTATGCTGTGTTAACTGGACTACATAGGGGGTTATTAATGCTCTGACTCACTTACACAACATACTAAAACCAGTCAAGATAAATAGTAGTGCGGAGACATGTTTATGCAATAGAAAAAAATACCAAATGAATGGAGCGAAGCACTTTGTTTCATGTAAACCCAGGCTAGCTAGACCTTGAATTAGGAAACTGTTATCTGCTATCTGATTAGTGAACTTTTGAATTTTTCACCAACAAAGCCGAGTGAAGATGACACAGAAGAAGAGTTTCAAGGAGGTATTGCATTCCAACATGAGTACCTTGAAGCAGTGAAGATAAGCTGCCCGGGAAAGAAGGTTGAGTTGGTTAAGGAGAGGGTTGGCTTTTATACAACAGCAAAGATTATTATCTTGTAAGATTGTCATCTCCTGTCACATTGTTTAACATGTTTGGCTAGTGCTTTTGCTGACTAACTAGTCATTAGATGCTCGGTACGTGTTGTTAGTTTTCATCTGAACTTCAGTGCCCTTAATATGTGTGTACCTTGTGTGTTGTTAGTTTTCATCTGAACTTCAGTGCCCTTAATATGTGTGTCCCTTGTATGGTAAATCGTAGTTTTTTATGTGTTAGTTCTATCATGTCTTGATTTAATGTTGGATTTCAATATTTTTTTTTCTGTTCTTTGGTGGTTAAAGAAAGCATTGTCCATCTCTCAAGCCAATGAGAAAATATCTTAAGAAAAAAAACGAAATAGGTCTTTTTAGTCAGCTCCATTTGTCCATGTGAATTGTTCAATATATCAACAAATTTGCCTTCATCATACTCAGCAATTAGGCACTTTTCATATATCACACTACCAAAACTACATATGCCAACATAAGTTACATAACATAACATATATACGAGCATATGACCTTAATTAACAAATCACTCTTCACATTGTTCTTTTACCACCAAATATATATAAAAGAATGACAATTGACATTGGAAGGTCCACTATCAGGTTTGAATAAATTCATGAAGCACCAAACTTAATTTCCATCATGAGCAAATATTATGTGGTTAATTATTGCTGCCAACTCTTCCTACCATCTTGCTTTAATTTTCCCTTGTTTCTGTCTAAAGATACATAATTCTCTAATTAATATTAATATTGCTGATTACTTGAACGGTGATCTAAAGAAGGTCAAAGATCTGGCAATTGCAGGAGATATTATTTATATCAAATAAACTAATTACTAATATGTACTATGATAACTTTTTTTTTTTCAAATAGCTAACAATTATGTTTAAGGACGCCCAATCCTGACCGAAATTTTTATTAATAGAAAAAAAAAATATCGTCATTGAAGAACCTTTTCGTGGAATTTTGAATATAGCAAAAACGTGATAGTTCATAAGGACTTATGGACCATCACGGCCCGATTAACAACAAAGATTAATGTAAAAGCAAAAACACGAGACATCTTTGTCCATCACGGCCAGGGAGGAGCGAAAAAAAAAAAAAAGGCCGGACATTATGCTTCATCACGGCAAGGGAGGTGTGGAAAAAAGAAGAAAAAGGCCAGACGTTATGCTCCATAATGGCCTGGGGGAGGGCCGAAAAAAAAATAAAAAACTTTGTTGTTCGTATCTATCACAGTCAGGCGGAAGGAAAAAAAAAATCCTAGCCGTTCGTACCTGATCGGCTCAGATTCTGATCGGACAGTGCGGATATAAAAAGAAATATTCCGTTACCTTAGAGGATATGGATTCTCCGGTCAGTGTTACCATTATTGGATAATGATTTTAACAGAGTAATTTTTCTTCATGCAGCGCACGAAACGTATGAAATGCTACGTTGTGTGCGCCGTATGAAGCTAAAGTTGCTCTGTTAAAATGTTTACCCCATTTTTCCCGCCCTTCTTCCGTAATTCCGACGCTACAATTTTCAAATCCCGCCCAAACTCCATTCTGTTCCCCATTTCTTCGAGTCCGCATACTCTGCATTAACGCACCGTTGAGTTTAGATGAAGACCGTCGATCAGAATCGTTCCATTAATATTCGTGCGGATTCAAATCGGACGATCCTAAACTCAAAATTTTAGTTAACTCAGAGGATACGATTTCCATTTTACATCCCACCTCGCCTTTCACATTTCTCCTCTCTTAGGTCATGTTTGGTTGTGGCCTAAAGGGTGGAATAAGGGGTTTAGGCCTCTTTATTCCACCAAACGTGACTTAATTGAGCCGGCCTAACATGACATAAGCCGATCTTTAGGCCGGCCTAAACTAAATCACCTCGCATGGTGGTTTAATTTTAGTCCACGTCGTGGCCTAACTCGAATGATTATAATAATATTTTTTAGTATATAATTAGTATATTATATACTAATAATAATTATTAGTATATAATTATATAATTAATATCTTATATTGTTAATATATTAAATAATAATTATAATAATATTATATAATTAGTATCTTTTTATAAATAATTATTATTAATATATAATTATATAATTAATATGTTATATTGTTAATATATTAAATAATTATTATAATAATATTATATATATTATAGTTACTATTAATATATTCATATTATATAATTAGTAACTTATTACTAATAATAATTATTAATATATAATTATATAATTAATATCTTATATTTTATTATATTAAATGATTATTATAATAATATTATAATATATTATAGTTATTATGAATATATTAATATTATATAATTAGTATCTTTTAATCAATAATTATTATTAATATATAATTATATAATTAATATCTTATATTTTATTATATTAAATAATTATTATAATAATATTATAATATATTATATTTATTATTAATATATTAATATTATATAATTAGTATCTTTTAATCAATAATTATTATTAATATATAATTATATAATTAATATCTTATATTTTTATTATATTAAATAATTATTATAATAATATTATAATATATTATATTTATTATTAATATATTAATATTATATAATTAGTATCTTTTTATCAATATTATTATTAATATATAATTATATAATTAATATGTTATATTTTTAATATATTAAATAATTATTATAATTATTATTATAATATTATAGTTATTTTTTATATATTAATATATATAATTAGTATCTTATTATTAATATATAATTATATAATTATTATCTTATATTGTTAATATAGTAAATAATTATTATTAATATATAATTATATAATTAATATCTTATATTGTTAATATATTAAATAATTATTATAATAATATTATAATACATATAGTTATTATTAATATATTAATATTATATAATTAGTATCCTATGATTAATAATTAACTAACTTAGGCTTCCAAAACTTTAGTCCTCCACCAACTCTAACCAAACAAGGAATAACTTAAGCCATGATTTAACTTTAGACCTCAACCAAACACGAATAATTTAGACCGGCCTAACATGAAATAACAACTTAGCCGGCCTTAATTTTAGTCCACAACCAAACACCACCTTAAACCTTAGTTTGCAACACCTACCGTCGATCCTTCGAAATGGAGGCCACACCCGTGTCTCAAAAAAGACAGCTCCGGCAACGGAAGCCTCATCCGTCGTTTCCTTCCACCGAGCAGTTCGAATCCGAAGAGGAAGCCCGAGGTCGGAGCAAACGTCGAAAGACTGCATCGCGCTCTATCAAGAAGGAAAAGAAATCTGAGGATGACGGGGCAGCTCAAGGCGCTGACATGGGTCCCCAACCAAGCAAAGGTGGAAAGGGGAAGACAATATCTGCCCAGAGGAAGCCCAAGGCAATCGCTGCTACCGAGGTGAAAGGGAAATCTGCTGCGTCCGGAGGAAAGAACAAGAACAAGAAGAAAAGGAGATACTGGCAGTGCTGAAATGGAAGATGAAAACGAGGATGCGTTGCTAAATGAAGAAGAGGAAGAAGATATTCAAGAAGAGCCGTGGACAGAGCCGATAAAGAGAGTATTGAAGCAGCAAAAATCTCACGCTAGTGATCTAGAGCCGCAGCTGGTAGGCGATCCAATTGACGATGCAGAGGCGTGGAAGAGGTGGCCTCATAGATATGAGAGAAAGGTATACCTGATTGTGTTGTTATTTTGTTGATCTTCATTTTGTATTTGTTGACTATATAACAGGAATTGCTCCCTCACCGTAGATGAATCATTTTGATATAAGTTTGGATCTTTCTCATCAGTCATATTTTTTTTCTTCTCATTTTCTGAATAGTTTGCTAAATTAGGTGTTAGTTACACGTAGACAAGTTTCTTTTCAGAATTTTGAGTCATTGTGTCTATAATGAGCGGTCCTTTATGAGGGATAGTTTAGTATGATATTTGCTCTTTTAATGCCTTATACATTATAGCAGTACACATGTCCCAGTTCTGATTCTGCTCATGAAAGATTAGATTTTCAGTGATTTAAACTGTTAATGGTTACTGGTTGCAAACTTTGAGATTTAAGTGGTCATTAGGAGTTCTCATGTTACATATCTAGTCTGATAATGCTATCTGACAAGTGTGTATGATTTGAAAGTTTTGAAATTGTTTTTATAATATTTTTAGAAACATAGGTAAACAGTCCGTTTCCAATTCTTTTGTCAAGGCAATTTGATCTACATTGATTTGCATCTGTATGCAACGTATCTTAAACTCATTCACAATACCAGGAAAAATATGCAACGGCCAAGACATTTTCCACATCCTTTTTGCATGCAGCTTTGTCTCTACTTGTTGGGTGACATAACAAAGTGCTTCATTTTTTAATGATTTATTTTAAGGAGATGGGCTATTGTGCTTTGCAAAGTAAAACCCCTTCTTTACTTCGGGCCATATTTTCATTTGAAAATCCAAACAACCGATCCGAACCGTTCAACATGTTCTAAATATTGAAATGTGCTTGGAGACTAAATTTTACATTTTTTGGAATTTTTTTACTATTTATTAAGCCACTTTGAAAATCGCTGATCCACTGTGAACAGTAAAAAACAGTAAAAATTTCTGGACCACCGGATCAGCGATTTTCAAAGTGGTTTAATAAATAGTAAAAAAATTCCAAAAAATGTAAAATTTAGTCTCCAAGCAAATTTCAATATTTAGAAGATGTTGAACGGTTCGGATCGGTTGTTTGGATTTTCAAAAATGAAAAATATGGCCCGAAGTAAAGAGGGGGTTTTACTTTGCAAAGCACAATAGCCCATCTCTATTTTAAGTATCTATTTTATGAATTTTTTGGGGCTTTATTGTTTCTTTTATTAATTTTCAGGGAACTGTATCTATTTCTCTTGGTAAAGTAAGGTATACTTTTTAGTTATTGAACTACGTCTTCTGTAAATAGTTTTGGCAACTAGCTTACGGAGTAAAATATTGGTTACTTCATTAGTCCTGAATCGTCTGAAGATACGCTCGCTAGAAGGCATTATACCTTTGCTAAAGTTGATGGCATCATATTTGAGCTCTATGATGATGCACATGTGAAGGTTAGTTTGTGTGAGCCAACTGAGTTTGTAGGACTTCCATTGTTTGTTTGTATGCCAAACTATAGATGAAAGGCTAATCTATACTTTTTTCATAAAATTTAGGCTGAAGATGGTAAGCCAGATTATATCTGCCGTATCGTGGAATTGTTTGAAGGTGTGGATAGAAAAGCATACTTCACTGCACAGTGGTTCTTCAGGGCTGAAGACACTGTATGCTCAAATTCTACTTTTCCCTTCTACTACATATATAATGGTCTGCACAAAACTTAAATATGTGCGATATAATGGTTTTTCATGGACATAAGTATTTGTGATGTATACATTAGACTGATGTTTCAATTAAATTATTTCTATTATGTAGGTTCTAAAGCAATGTGCAGATAAACAAGACAAAAAAAGGTTGTTCTTGTCAGATGACAAAAATGATAACCCATTGGATTCTTTAGGTTCCAAGCTCAGCATAGTACGTGTAACACCAAATGTAAGGATATACTTATTGGTTTAAATTTGAATATATTTTCATGTTGGAAAACTAGTAGCCTTGTGTAATTAGTTCAATTTTATGGTTCTTTTACTTGTAGATTGATCTGGCTGCGAAAAAGAAGACAATTCCAAAGTGCGACTACTACTATGATATGTCGTATGCTGTTGATTATTCGACTTTTGAGAACGTTTCTCCTGGTAATTTCTAGCTTTTCATGGAAGGAACTCGTTGTTTATTGCTTTCCAAATATCTTATAAAGGGAAAATAGCTCTTCACACTATTTCTTCATACTTTTTTTGGCTTAGTCTTTGCTGACATACTTTTTGTTGTTCTTTTGTAATATAGAAATTGACATGTTCAAGGAAGGGTTGACTTCAATTGTTTCTTCAGGGGAATCAGCGTCAAATAAAGAAAAAGAAAATCCTGAGCCACTTTCTTTGGAAAAGAAGTCTCTCCATCTTCTTGATCTTTACTCTGGATGTGGGGGTATGTCTACTGGGCTGTGCCTTGGTGCTGCACTCTCTGGCATCAATCTTGAAACTGTGAGCTCCCTCCTTTTGCATTTTGCAGCCATTAATAATGTATTTTTTTTTTTACTAATATGCATTTCCTCCCACTATTATAGACATGGGCTGTAGATCTCAATTCCTATGCATGCGACAGTTTGCAGAGAAATCATCCAAGAACGCAGGTACATTATGCATGATTATTCTAAAAGCCTTTGTGTAAATTTGCTTATTTTCAACTAGGATGTATGTTGTGTTCGCAATTTTTGTTTGACATTGTTTTAGGTGCGAAATGAGAAGGCTGAAAACTTTTTGGCACTGCTGAAGGAGTGGGTGAAACTACTTGATGAATATAATGTTCGAAATGAACATAGGATAGACACCTCAGGTGACTTTGAAGACAGTGACAATGATGATGATGGTGACACCAAGCTTCCCAAAGGAGTCTATGAGGTTGCCAAGTTGTTAAACATCTGCTATGGGGACCCACATAAGACTGGCAATGTCGGCATGAAGTTTCTGGTACATGAATAATTATTTGTATATAACTTTCTTTGCTTGTTGCATTATGGATTGCAAATCCTTGTTTCTGCAGATTACATGGCAATTTGAACTCGTGTGGTTTCTTTAATTATCTTAATTAGGCAATTTTTTTGGTTGGAATTGAATAATAATCCATGCAAAGATACAGTAGCATAGATGTTTGTAATTTATGGTGATATTAGGTATTTTTTTTTTTAGTTTTCTTTCTTACAGAGCAAGTTTTTTCAGGTACGTTGGAAAGGCTATAGTTCTGAGCATGACACATGGGAGCCAATTGATGGCCTTTGGTATGTTCTGTTCTTCCTACTAAAATTAAACAATATGTAACCACATTTTTACACTTTTTAATGTTGTGGTTTCAGTGATGCAAAAGAAAGAATTAGAGAATTTGCTGTGAATGGTTACAAGAGGAACATTCTACCATTACCGGTAAATATGGTCGCAGTTTTTCACCTACTTTCTTTATTCATGGTACCTCAATAAGTTCTTTTCGTTGCAAAATTTCAGGGCACTGTAGATGTCATCTGCGGTAGCCCACCATGCCAGGGTATTAGTGGGCTTAATCGCTTTCAGAACACTGAAAAGCCTTTTGCTGATGCAAGAAATCAGCAAATGGAAGTCTTTATGGATATTGTAGACTACCTTAAACCAAGATATGTTCTAATGGAAAATGTTGTCGACATTCTGAAGTTTTCGAAGGGGTTTTTGGGTCGTTATGCAATGGGTCGACTTATAGAGATGAATTACCAGGCTCGGCTTGGGTTATTGGTTGTGGGTTGTTATGGTTTACCTCAATTCAGGATGAAAGCATTTTTATTTGGTGCTTTACCTACTGAGGTATGCATTTACATCCGTTTAGGTAATTAAGCTATTTGATACTCAAGTATTTCTGATCTATTTATCATTTTGATGCTGTAGGTTTTACCCCAATTTCCTCTTCCTACACACAATGTGGTTATCAAGGGTGTTGTTCCCCAAGAATTTCAGGTAATCACTCTTTCCATATTGTGTGTTAATATAGTTTGTATTTATGTTGAATACAAAATAAGATATTTCCTTTGGTACAGCATCACGTTGTCGCGTTGGATGAAAATGCTGATCGGTCTTTTTTAAAGCCAGAGTTATTTCTTGGTGATGCCATCTCAGATTTGCCAGCAGTTAGTTCACATTTCTATATCCATTGCTCCCAAAAGTTTCTCTGCCTGATTGTTGTTTCTTTGATCTGTTAATGCAATTCTGTAATTTTTTTATTATCATTAGGTCAAAAATGATGAGCCTAGAGAAGAGATGCCATATAGAGAGGGACCCAGGACTGAATTTCAGCAGTATATACGCTCGTCTCGCCAAGGTAATTTGATTATTTTGTTAATTTTTCTTTGGAAGTAGGATAATAGCATGTTTGAATTTCTTGTAGTGAAGCATGCTTTATTGATAGAGATATTAGATTGGAGATATTATTGAGTGTACAATGTGGGAGATAAATAATTAGAAATACAAGCATGGTAGGTAGGAGATGATTAGTGGAGATGTTTAGGAATATATCATAATCAAGCCTATAAATAGGCTCCATGTAATTGTAATCGAAATACAAGAGCAAACAAAATTCATTCTCTCTTTCCTTATACTTTAATTATCCTATAAAGGAAACCCATTAAGGGCAATTTCTTGTAAAGAAACTTTAACTTTTTATGAAAAACATTACTCTTTATATCAGTTTTCTCAAATGTATTATATAGTTTGGCTGTAAGTGATTCCTAATACCCATCTATTTTTGTTAAATGGGGAAAACAAACCAGAGATGTTAGATCATTCATTTGGAGATGTGGACCAAGAGCCAAAGTTGTTAGACCACCAGCCGTTAAAATTAAATGAAGATGACTATGCTCGAGTTTGCAAAATTCCAAAGAGAAAGGTACATCTTTTTCTCGGTAAAAATATATATGCTGATCTTTACAATATTCTATGGCTGTGTTGAGGTTCTATACTGACTTAAAACTGTTATAATGCACAACTCAAGTTTGTTCTTCTCAATTTACTTTGTCAACCAAAGTTTCTTCATTAAGCAATTTCCTATTTTTTATTGTAATGTCAGGGTGCAAATTTTAGAGACTTGGAAGGAGTGAGGGTGGGACCAGACAAGGCCTGCTATTTGGATAAAGATATTAAACGTCCCTTGTTGCCATCCGGCAAACCTTTGGTAAATTACCAAATTATATTTGCAGTTGTATTCTATATCCTTTTTACCAGATGTACTTGTATTATGCACATGAGCTTAAGCTTTATTGCTTTACTATTTTAGGTTCCAGATTATGCAATTTCACATTTACATGGGAAATCACTGAAGTAAGCTTTTTCCTTCTTTTTCCCCTCATGTTTTGATAGTTAAAATGGAATTAGGATGGTTGCCACTTGGCATTCAATTTGCCTTCTAAATACCTTAATTGGGGTTATAGTAGAGGATAATATTATTTGATGGAGGGTTTGGTGATAAGAGGTTTCAGATGTGCATTTTGCTATTTAATGCATAATTTGGTAAGGTAGTTAGTCATTGTACTGGTCAATTTACCAATTGTTATGTTTCTGTTTAACGTCCTATATTTCTAGAAATGCTTTGACTTCATTGATGAATGAACTATCCTCTTTTCTCGGTTTGTTTCTTATTTCTGTTATCAAGATGATATTGTAATCTTTCAGAATTTTATTCTGAGTTCGTTAATTGCCCACTTAAATGTAATTTTTAGGTGTTTTGGGCGACTGTGGTGGGATGAAACTGTCTCTACGGTGGTCACGCAGGCTGAACCCCACAACAAAGCAAGTCAAATATTTATCTCTGCTCTTTATCTGGTTAAATAAAATCCTTTTGATTTCATATGTACTTCGTTTATTTTTCTGACTTTGAATTCATTCATATTGTTTTCAGACGATAATTCATCCCGTCCAAGATAGGGTTCTGACTATCCGGGAGAATGCAAGGTTACAGGGCTTTCCGGATTATTATAAATTTAGCGGGTCGTTGAAACAGCGGTAATTGCAACTAATTTTAATTATATTATTCATTATTTAACTTTGAAGTTTAAATAGTGTTTATTATCTAACATCATTGATGTATTCATTTAGGTACGTGCAAATTGGCAATGCAGTGGCAGTGCCAGTCGGCCGTGCACTTGGGTTTGGCTTAGGTCGAGCCCTTCAAAATACCACATCCAGTGGTCCGCTCTTTACTTTACCATCTAATTTCTTAATTGCGGGTCAGGCATGTCAGACCCATAGTCCTGATGAAGTGGAGAAGTGAACTGATATGGTACTGGATGATTGCCCCTGAAGGCATTAGAAACACTAGTAAATATATATAGGCATATACTAAGGTGTTTAAAAGATTAAAGTTTACAAACCATAGTGAACAAGTCATATGCAATGCCTTTGTAATTAATTTATCAAAAATTTTGGTCGGCTCTATTCTTTTAATTGGTATTTGAATATATCATTTGCAATTGTTATGGATGGTTTATTAATTTTCTCTTTTATTAAAATGTGTAACAGTTCTGAGAGTCCAGTCTTGTGGTCAGTAACTCCTGAGTCTATAATCCATGATTTTTTGTTTAAAACTGAATATGCTGTAGATTTACTGAGGAATTTACTTGACAACATAGCGTTTTTATAGAAGAAAGCTTGCTGGTAATTTCCTTGATTTTTCTGGGCTTCGCTTACTCTGTTTCGGGCCTTTGTGGTGAGTCCCAACGGTTGATTGCCGTTTTGTTCCAACCGACCGAAGCGCTGAAGAAAAGGAACTGTTCACTGTAGAGGAGCTTTTCAGAGAGAAAACGAAGGCAAAAAAAAAATCAGAGCTGAAAATGTGTCGCTGACAGTGACAAGTGACCCACTGTTCATTTTACTGTCCGTGAACGGTCTAAAGGATCAAGAATTAAGTATATAGAAATATAGAATATATTTCTGTTTAGATCCGAACCGTTCGATTATAATATGTAGGAATAAATTAAAGGGACCATATGCATTGCACTTTGGTCCGAATTGAATTCTGATCGAACGGTCCCGATCCAAACAGAAATATTCTGTTACCTAATGGCTAATACAATACGATATGAATTCAGATCTCCCCAGGTAACTGAGGTGCGATTAGTAAATCTGGACTGTTCTTTTATCCTAGCACGAATCTAAAAACGGACCCCATAGATTTTATAGGCACAGGATTGAATTTGGCCTGATTAGAATTAATCTGAACTGTCCGTTTATAAGTATTGCATCTCAGGTACCTGGGGGTACGGACTCCTAGGATAGGGGCTCAGCAGCTTCCAGCATTTCCTGTCTGGAAATAAATCTGCTGTTATTCCAATGGAATAATAGGTTCCTGTTATTCCGATCCCAACCATTCAAAGTTTCCATAGGCGAATCTCAATAAATGACCTTATTCATGCACGAATCTCAATGAAGTTGAATGGTTGGGATCGGAATAACAGGAACCTGTTATTCCATTGGAATAACAGCAGATTTATTTCCGCAGCTACTGATTAGCATTTCGGGAAGTCAAAGTCAAGTTCCCTCCTAGACAGTAGGTCGAATCACAACCGTTTAATTTCAATTGAACGGATCGATACTCTCCAGCGACACCTTGAACTTCGAATTCATATCCTCCCCGGTACCGTAATAGAGAATCTTTTACAATTACTTGATGTGGACCGTTCTTTTTAACTTGGCACGATCTCAAAGCCCAATAATACTGCCCCCTCCGTCAGCCATAATCTCAAAGCGGCTGAGTGTTAATCTCAAACCGTAAAGTGAAGGGAATCTTTTACAGTAATGGAGAGGATACTTGTCCTTGAACTTCCCCCAATCAAAATATAATAATATCTCTGACCGAATGGGAGGATTTATGTGTCCAGATCCTCTCAAGTATCTCAAATTTTGATTTATTACTGACCGTCCGATCAGAATCCGGTGCCAGGTGCTCAAATGTTGAGTTACTTTAGGTTTATATGAATTAAGGATTTTCTCTAGCAGACAACGAAACAGAAATGAAACTACCGAACAGGTTCAACTGATCAGAGCATATATAGGAGCAGCTCTTCGCAGAGATCGAGAAGAAGTAACGAACTAGCGATGAGTGGGCTCACCGCGCGGTACAATCACCGCTTCCTCGCCGCGTCACTGCTTCGCACCGTCGTGTTACTGTTCCTCGTTGCGAGGTCAAGTGGCGATGGCGGAAGTGAAGAGAAGAGCTACTACGGGAAGCTATCGGGGGTTATCATACCGGGTTTTGCCTCGACAAAGCTCAGAGCGTGGTCTGTGCTCGATTGTCCGTACTCCCCTTTCGATTTCAACCCGCTCGATGCAGTCTGGCTTGATACTACCAAGGTAATTATTATATACACTCCATATTTTTGTACTTTTGATGTTTTCTACTAAATTATTAGATCGCTTTTAGTGTTAGTCAATTGTTACTTACATATGGATGTTATTATAAAGCAACGTATTGGAGTATCCTTTCATACTGTTAATGCAAGGTTTTAGATGTTTAGGAGCAAGTTTGATGTTCTTTTTTCTTTGGATTACGTGCCTTTAAGGTGCTTTTAGTGATGTTCGTAGATTAGTTAATTAGTTCAAGCTCATCAATTGATTTACTTGTATACTTTGCTTTTGGTACTTAAAAGTTATCACTTAGGGCCCCCTCTTTCTTCACAATTTTCTTACTATTTCAAACTGCAGTTATTGTCAGCTGTCAATTGCTGGTTAAAATGCATGCTATTGGATCCTTACACCCAAAATGATCATCCAGAGTGTAAATCCAGACCCGATATTGGTCTTTCAGCTATCACAGAGCTCGATCCGGGCTATATAACTGGTACAAAATCTATTTAGTGAATTTCTTATATTATCTGATCTTCTTTTCCAGTACAAGTAATAGTTCTTAGTGGCCTTGACATATAGGTTATGTAAGAACTGACAAGCTTTGTAAACAAAAATAAAGATTTTCCAATTGAAAGTTTCAAACTTCTACTATTATTATATTATATTAAATGATTCTTTTTTTATGGATTCTAGGTCCTCTATCATCTGTCTGGAAGGAATGGTTAAAATGGTGTGTGGAGTTTGGAATTGAGGCAAATGCAATAATTGCAGCTCCATATGATTGGAGGCTAGCACCTTCTACGCTTGAAGAGAGAGACCTTTATTTTCATAAACTCAAGTGAGTATCATAGTTCGATCTTTTTGCATATGTTAGAACTACAACAATGGGAACCGTGAATTTAAGCCAACATGTTTTGATTATTACCCTTTGGCAAAAGACAACAGTGTATCCTTACTGTCTATTAATTTACTTATTTATTGATAAATGATCGCAACATCATAATTTGAAACAGCCAAAGATCCCAAGCTCTACACAATTAAGAATGGTAAACTAGACTGGAAAAGTTATATACCATATTGAATCTGAAATTGTATTAGTACTGTACGCTGTACTATACCTGGAAAGGAACTTTTACTGAAAAGAATTATACCAGGCTAGTTTTGAGAGATTTTTAGTGATCCTTAATTTGGCGGTAAAATTCATTTTTTCCTTGTTCATCTGCAACATATGTTCATTTAAGCCTATTTTTTATTCTACAGATTAACATTTGAGACAGCACTGAAGCTGCGTGGTGGGCCCTCTTTTGTATTTGCTCATTCTATGGGAAACAATGTTTTTCGGTACTTTCTGGAATGGTTGAAGCTTGAAATTGCCCCAAAGCACTATATCCAGTGGCTTGATGAACATATTCTAGCCTATTTTGCAGTTGGTACATGACATCCATATTTATCTTAATTAATTTGTGCTCATTGCAAACCAGCTATATTATAAAAAAAAACAAACTGGTCTGGTATTGGCTGTTTATTCCACATTTAAGTATTTTGTCTGTTCACAAAGTCTGTGTGGATGGAACTCAAAACTTAGGGTCTCATTAGAAGTCCAATCTACTCATAGAAGGAAAGAAAAAATTGCATTTATTATTAGATAATTATGACACGTTACTGGTCTTATTACGAGTATTCCAAGTACCTGTCTAAATATTTGACCTTATGGTGTGGATATGTGACTCAGGTGCTCCACTTCTTGGTGCAACTGAATCAGTCAAAGCAACTCTTTCTGGTCAAACATTCGGTCTTCCACTTAATGAGGTCTGTTTCCTCAAGTTTTTTTCCCGGTAATTTAGTATTTCTTATCTAATATTGGGTAATTAGCAATTGTATCAGACAAAAATATGCTTTAGGAGATTCATTTATTTTCCCTCAAAGAGGACTAAATTTTAAGGGGGGTTTGTTATTTTTCATTGAAGAATAAATTGTGAATATAATAATAGACTTGTGGCTGGTTTACATATGATGGCATTTAACTTTTAGTGGTGGCAAACACGACAGTCTTGGTGTCTAACCATTGGTTTCATCCAGTACTGAGCGTGACCTAGGAGACTATTTACCTTTTGTGAAAATATTTAAATCAACTTTAATGTTGATCCAGATAAGCAGCTTTTAAATGAATAAATCAGTTCGGTGTTTATTATTAAACAGTTACATTACTGGTCTTGAGTGGCAACACCGGTACCTTCCTGTAACTGTGTTTTAACAGGTAGCATCCAGATGATTGGCAACCTCTGGGATTCAAAATTGGAATATTTTTGGTGAAAATTTACTCAATTTGATCAGATAAAATAATCTAAACATGTATTGACTTAATTCTACAGGGAACAGCACGGTTGATGTACAACACATATGGGTCATCGATGTGGCTTAACCCGTTCTCACACCACTGCAGAGCGGATAATATACAGTGGAAGTGGAAGCGTTTTTTTGAGGGGAAGGAAGGTGATCGGCACAAGTACCACTGTGAAGAGAAAGAGTCCCATTCGGGCTGGCCCAACTGGCCCACTGACCTCATCAATATTGAGGTCCCCACATATCCAGGTTTCAATCTTCTCTCTCGTCATCTTGTCCTATTCTTTGTGGAAATTTTAGTTTGCTCTTAAAATGAACAAAAGGTTGATGAAGCACATCCAGAACATGGAAAGGTTATCAAGGAATGCTAGAGTAAACTATGTGTTAAGGCTACATTGGACGCCTTCAGTTCTCCAAATTTCATCAGAAGATTATTCTCCTTGTCTCAGTTGCTCGCGCTTCCTACACCTTTGATTTAGTTAATACTCACCATAGCTTAGTTAACCATGGTTAATGTAAATCATAGTTAGAGATTTCAGATTGCTCTATATACAGAACCCTTGTTTTCAGTTTAATTGTAGAATGAATGAATAGAAATCTTTTCAAACTATCTTCTTCTCATTCAAGGTTTATACTATGTAAAGTGGCATATTGGATGGGATCATTTTACTAGTCCAAAGAAACTGCTAAGGTTCTATGGTTCTTCTGGTAACACTAGTTTGATGGCTTAATACAGTTCTTTCTTTAAAACAATTGTGCTCCTTACCAATACCTGTTTGTAATGCAAATTTTTAATCAGCACCCAGTTGGCCCATCCTTGTCCAATTCTATCATTTTGGTTGGCTTGAGTTATAAAGTGACACTAAACTAATTATTACTCAAGTACATATGATTGAGGTATAAGGAACTCTGAACCTGAACTATGCCATATTTTACTGCACCCTACTTAATGCCATACTCTGATGTCTGGCAAACAGAAATAAATGGTTAATGGAAAAACCAATAGTATATGTGTTCTTTCTATTTCAGAAGTGAAGGCATACCCTACAATGCCGATGGCACAAGTGGCTCAAAACATGACACCTCTGATGGAACAAGACTTAGATCCCATCCTCTTGTCTTTTTCTCCAAAGGAAGTCTCTGATGGCACCCTGTTCAAAGCAATTGAGCAATTCGAACCTGAAAGTAAAAGGCTCATTTATCAGCTAGAAAAGTAATGAGCAAATTATGTTTCTATCACTTTGCTTCTTAGCTGCTGGATTAGGACTTCACATAATCCTAATTGCTGCATAAAACACAAATAAACAGAAATGAAAAAAAAAAAGAATTGATTGTTTACATTTATTGATTTCCAATTGCAGTTGTACTCAGCAAATTTGAGCAAATTTGGGATGATTTTATATCTTCTATTAACATTGTTTCACTAAATGGATTTAGAAAGTTCTAAAAATGGAAATAATAAGAAATTCAAATCTCACTGGCGCAGATGAAAGTAGTTTGGACTTCAGAGATTAAATTGTTGGTTATCTTTTCAGGTACTACAAGAATGACCCGGTGCTGAATCCACTAACCCCTTGGGAAAGACCTCCGCTAAAGAACATATTTTGCATTTATGGAATTGATTCCAAGACAGAGGTTAATTGGTTTTCAAAGATTTCAAATTTGGCTGTTACAGATACTAATATGTGGCCTTCAAGGTGTCGTATTTTAGGTTTAGAATTTTTAATGATCTTTTTTGGAAGTTAATTTGTTTGTTTAAGGCTTTTGATGATTACCTTTTGGGCTGGGCTTTGTTCAGAGCCAAAACTAAGTCATTATTGTTTTAATTGTTAGTCTTATCAATCAGAATAACATTATTTTTTTTGTTATTATGAAAAAGGTTGGATACTATTTTGCGCCAAGTGGGAAGCCATACCCTGACAACTGGCTTATAACTGATGTGTTATATGAATTCGAGGGAACCCTTCTCTCAAGGCAGGTATCATGGAAATAATAGGAATTACTATTTTATGTTCTTTACCTTTTGTGCTAATATCAAAAGGTACATAAATGATAAGGAAATGCCTCCCCACCCCCCAATTTGCATATGAGATCTTTCTGACCTTCAGAAGTTCTTCATTTATCAGATCTGGCATACCTGTTTCTGGAAATGCTAGTGAGACTAGTGGAGATGGAGTGGTATGTAAAACCTATCTTAAAACTTCAAATGCTTCCGAACTTGAGTTTCAAGCAGTTGACCTGGATTGATGTATTTGACTTACAGGTTCCTTACAATTCCCTCTCATGGTGCAAAAAATGGCTGGGCCCTAAAGTGAATATTACTAGAGCTCCCCAGGTACTGCCAATTTAGTATCCCACATTATCATTTAGTGACTTTAAGATAGTTGTGACGGTCTTTTACCTGGGCTAATTATAGCTAAAATTGACTGGATTACAGTTTCATATTTGCTTTAATTAAGTTTATGTTAGAGCCTCCTTATAGCCCAGAGTTAGCAATATTAACTCAACTGAATATATAATAAAGCTGATGTGTCGCCTTACACTACTGGCACTTCCAAAGGTGAAGCTCTTGTCTTTAGTGATCAGCTAACGGCCTTCTAAATTCTCATAGTCCTTCAGGAAAAATTCCCTCTATAGACTTCAAACCATTTTGACGGATTCCCTGATTTCCTAATATAAAGAATGATAGAAAAAAAGTAAGCATTACATCTTGGTTCTGGGGAATATGTACTGCAGTGATAATGCACTGTAATACTGAGAAATAATGAATTAATTAATCGAGAAACTTCTGAGATATGAGCAGCTTGGGTGTTTGGCCTTTGTGAATAGTCCAAAACTCAATTTTATATTAATGTGTGCTTGTGCAGGCTGAGCATGATGGGTCTGATGTACAGGTAAAGCTAAATGTAAATCACCATGCAGACCATGATATACTTCCAAATATGACAAGGTCTCCTCGGGTTAAGTACATAACCTATTATGAAGATGCGAGCCTTTCTGGGTCAAGGACAGCTGTCTGGGAGCTCGACAAAGGTTAATCTTTTGTTTTACCCTTTTTTTGTTTCCTTTTTTACCCCTAGAAAGGAATGTTTTAGCCTTACCATACTGTGTTCACACAATAATTGATGTTATGGGAACAGCATAAATTAGATTTTTCAAATTTGTGAAGAAAGTAAAGATGCTATTTTTTTTTCTTCAAAATTTAGCAGAAAGTAATTATATGACATTGAGATGTAGCTTTTTAGGAGAAGTTTCATAATTTTTGTTTAGCATATTTATGCAATGAATTAGTCTGTGTAATATCTCTGTAAAATATGATAAGTTTATATTAGTATATTAAGATATTTATGGAAAACAAGGCTGCTGTCTTAAAAGATGGTTTAAGAAGGTCAAACAGTAATGTGGTGTCAATTATATAAATTGTTGTGTAATTATCACATACTTGTTAGATCTGCCAATTTATTCTAATTGTAACTCTGTAATGGCCTCACCTTTCAAGAATACCCTTTACTGATTGCTCAACTCGTAAAGGGAAGTATAGATATCAAAGATTTATAGAATAAGAACAAAATGAGAGACTGATGTTTGCGCTCATAGATCATTCAATTAATTCCTGAATTTATTGGAAAAAATGAAGTACTACTAAACAACAAAGATAATCTCATCCCTTTGCACATCCATAAGAATCAGAAAACAAAGAATTATAGAAAGCAAAACAATAAGACTTACCGATTGGTACGTACTGTAGTATGGAAAAAGAATTTAGTGCATGCTGTTTAGTTGACCTGAAATTTTTATCTATAAGCAGCAAATCATAGGAATATTGTGAGGTTGCAAGTTCTGATGCGTGAGCTCTGGCTTCAAATGTGGCACGAGCTCCATCCTGATGCCACATCCAAGTTTGTGACCAAGGGTATACTATGTTTTATCCTTTTTCTCTCTTTATGCAAGAACCACATTAATTGTACATATTTTGCTGATTTCATTTTCTGAACAGCTGTGCGGGGTCCGCTACGAGATGTTGACTGTTTCTGGGATTATGGAAAGGCTCGATGTGCTTGGCCTGATCACTGTGAATACAGGTTTACACTTTTAACCCCTCCTCCTTTTCTCTCCTCTCAGCCTCCCTTCTCTCTCTCTCCTTTTTTTTTTTTTAATATCTTGGGAGAGACTGCCAAGTA
Source organism: Carex myosuroides (assembly GCA_028015225.1). Classification (NCBI taxonomy): domain Eukaryota; kingdom Viridiplantae; phylum Streptophyta; class Magnoliopsida; order Poales; family Cyperaceae; genus Carex; species Carex myosuroides. The sequence goes on from CM051465.1 coordinate 14,118,908, forward strand.
TATAGAACTGAAAAAAAAAAAAAAATTCTCTGCCTCCCCTCTCTCTCTCTCTCCCCCCCCCTTTTGAAAGACTTGACAGTGGCTGTTAAGTTGTTTTATACATCAACACAGTTTTACAGATACATCATACAATACATCACAGCACATCTCTCTCTCTCTCTCTTTCTCTGTGGAATTATTCAACACTGCATTTTTGCGATTGCAGATATGCTTTTGGTGATGTGCACCTGGGACAGAGTTGCCGACTAAAGAAATCCGCTTCCAATCTCCTCCTCCAGTACTTAGAGTGGTATGTTTTCCTTCTCACCTTATCCATTCCAGATTTCAATACATTTCAGTTAGATCCGTACCGGTATGGACCAGTTAATTATATATTATTACCATTGGTACCAACAAGATCACATTAAACATGTGTCTTTTTCCAATTTATTTCTGTGCTAGACAATATACGAATCAGATCTCTTACGGGCATTGCTTAGCTGGCATGCTCCTGTACTGGTTTTAGGGTAATCCTTCTCATGCTGACCAAAACAAATTTTCTTATTGCAGATTGTTTTTTCTCCAACCATATTTTAGCAAGCAATGCAGATTATTGACACGCTAAAGTGATACAACTGTTCTAGAGTACTCAGTTCCTGAATAGCTTGATTTTGCAGTTCCAGAAATAACACAAATGATTTCTTGAGATCGGTGCATAGATTTTATAAGGAGAATAGTTGACACGTCTGTTTGACTCAGCCAATAGCATTTGTCACCTTCAGACTTGAGTATAGTGTTAATATGACATTGTTTGAGTCTTACACACAATCTCATGTATATACATACGTTTTGTTCAATTTGATTTAGATTTGAATTTCTCCTAGTACATGGCCAAAATCTTATATTACATATAAAACCTACTTTGGAATATAACATTTGCACTTTTAAAATTAATCTGGTCTTTTTATTTTGGGGTCAAAACAAAAACCACATTTCTGTTACAGTGTTAGATGACTAAAATGTAAAGGAATTTTGTTGGTTTTTTTTATGACCAAGTTGAGATGTTGATTGAGAGTTCAGCATGAAAAAGAGATTGAATTATTAGTTTTTCTGGGTATATTTGATCTACAACCACTAAAATTTGCTGCATTTTCCAACAATGCCGCTTATGATATGTACATCCACAATCAAATGTTAAGTTGAAGTTAGGTCGATTTGTTCAATTCGAATATGCAAGATGCGTTGAAAGAAAAATCTCCCTTTTGTTTCTAGAAGAATAGGAGAAATTTACCACAGGAGAAACGGATATGTTCTTAGGCCTTAGGCCCAAAAAGTCCATTACCGAGCTTAGGTCAAAGTCCGGTAATTCTGTGCGCGTGATATAATGGGTAAATATTTAACAGATCTGTTTTACCTCAAGCAGCGCAAGGACTATAGAATCAAACAACGCTGTCTATGGTTCGTGCGCTGCATGAAGCCCAAACTGATATGCAAATAATTTTTACCCAGTTTAACTCAGCTGCGCATCCGAAGGTCAAACTTGATCAAAACCCTTCCATTCATTCCCCTTCATCTCACCTTTCGCAAAATAAACTCTTTCACTCTTCGCTTACTGAGTAAAAAGCTGTGACTATGAGTACAACAGCGATTCTATTTCTGAGGAGACTCCCTCACCTCCGTCCATCTCTTCCCCTTATTAATCTCACCTCCTCCTTTCATCGCCTTCTCTCCACCGCTGCTACTAAAGCGCCACCTCCAAATCCCCACTTCACAGTAGTAGACTACCTCATCCAATCGTGCGGGCTTCCTTCTGACAGAGCACTCCAGGCATCGAAGATAATCCAGCACCTCAAATCCCCTGATAAGCCCGATACAGTGCTCCACTTCCTAAAACAGATCGGGATAAGCGAATCCGACATAAGGACCGCTGTGTCCCGGGACCCTCGCCTTCTTTGCTCCCATTTGGAGAATAACTGGAGACCTAATGTGGCCAAGCTACAAGAAATTGGCTTATCCATTGAAGAAATCTCTGGTATCATTTCCCACATCCCTTGTCTGTTTACTTCCAATTTTGTGCCGAAGATTGACTTCTGGATGCGGCTTCTGGGTTCGCTGGAAAATATGTCTGTGCTCCTCAAAAGGGGACCGAACTTGCTTCGTTCTAACTTGGAAAAAGTTATTATCCCCAACCTATCGTTCCTTCAACAACAATGTGGTTTATCTGTACGTCAAATTGTTCAATTGATTAAGCAGTCTTATAGATTGCTCTCATCAAGTCCTGAAGCTATAAAGATAAAGGTTCAGAGAGCTGAGGAATTGGGGTTCAGTTGTCCATCACAAATGTTTGTGTATGCATTAATTACTGTTTGCAACCTGAATAAAAGCACTATAAATTCGAAGATACGTTACTTGAAAAGTATGGGGCTTTCAGAGGAAGATGTCACCAATGTGATTCGTAAAGCTCCTTTGGTGTTGAATAGATCGGAGGAGTCGCTGGGCCGCAAAATGGAACTCCTGAAAAGTATGGGGCTTTCACAGGAGGAGGTCGCCTGTGTGATCAGTAAAGCTCCTACGGTGTTGCATTTTTCGGAGGAGTTGCTGGGCCGTAAAATGGAACTCCTGAAATGTATGGGGCTTTCACAGGAGGAGGTCACCTGTGTGATCAGTAAAGCTCCTACGATGTTGCATTTATCGGAGGAGTTGTTGGGCCGCAAAATTGAGTTCCTGATGAATGAAGCGGGTTGTGGTAAGATTGATGTGGTCCAAAATCCAGTTATGCTCAGTCTGAGCTTGGAGAAGAGGCTCATCCCTAGGAACCTTGTCCGGAAGCTTCTCAAGTCGAAACAGTTTCTAGTGGCAAATCAATCTTTTGGTACTTTTGCAAAATTAACTGAGCAGCAGTTTGTGAAGAAGTTTGTTCTCCCATGTCAGCATGTTTGTCCTGGGCTCCTTCAAGCATATACAGATGCGTGTGCTGGAAAAATTGCTGGTACCGAATGGTTTAAGAGTATCTCAAGTTAGACAATTTTATCATGTTTGGTTAATTAGTTTGTTCTCTTCTTTGGTTAATCATGTTATCTTAAGTGACTGTAACTTTGTATTGGAATACAAAATTAATGTAAAGTCATTTATTTTGTTGAGTTTTACTGTCAACTATATTGTGCTCATCTTGAATAGGTCATGAATCGCTCTTTTAATTGGAACTACATCAGTTCTTTCTCATTCTGTGTGCTTAGGATTGCAAACTTATGGTTATTGTTTATGAAACAATGAATCAAACTTGTAATTCGGGCTGGTAAAACTGGCAGCGGTTTTTATGAGGGGATATCTTTTAGATTTTAATGTACCTCCCTTCTTAGAAGGACACAGGATCAGGTGAGAGGTGACTTCTTCTTTGATGATTCGCCAATTTGCACTATTCAAGATTTCTTCCACCATAACTTATTTTTAGTACCAATATTGGTTATCGAATTTATATAAATTGGATGACTACTATATTATTACTGGCATGGATTAACTAATGGAGTTTCAGTTTTGAGCTTGATTACTGTCATCTGCTCCAAAAAACTGAACAAGTAGATTTGGAATTTTTTGTTGTTGTTTTATGCGCAATTTACTCCGGATTAGGTTTCGAAAGAAGTTTGGTTAATATCAGTACGATTTTGATTGTATATAATAACAGTGCTAACTGAGAAACTACTGTATTTGAGTTTCCTCCTCAGTTTAATTCATCTATGTTTAACCTGTCTGTTCCCCTTAGTGCTCAATTCTTTTTTGAGCTGAACCTCGTACGTCGTTTATTTTTTATTTTTTGAGGTTTGTGTTTAACCTGTATGTGTTAATGGGTACATTGATGAAAAGTAGCTTTGAGTAGAACTAGGGTGCTCCTAAGTTCACCAAGTCCTTCGTGAGCGCGACTCTAAAACCTATCAAATTGACTTCAAACGACATTTTCAAACCGTTAGATGTTCAATCTATATTAAAATGTGCTTGGAGACCAAATTTTACATTTTTTTGAATTTTTTTACTATTTATTAAGATGGTTTGAAAATCGCTGTTTTTATTAAATTCTGCACCATTGAAAAACAGCGATTTTCAAACCATCTTAATAAATAGTAAAAAAATTCCAAAAAATGTAAAATTTGGTCTCCAAGCACATTTTAATATAGATTGAACATCTAACGGTTTGGAAATGTCGTTTGAAGTCAATTTGATAGGTTTTAGAATCGCGCTCACGGAAGGGCTTGGTGAGCTTAGGAGCACCCTAGTTCTACTCAAGTAGCTCTATTATTTTGTGAAGTAGTTGCTCCTTTCATTAAGAAACATTGACTTTAAATTATCTTCTATCTAGAAATAACTTTTTAAATTTGAAGCAACAACGATAATAAAATCATTCACAAGAAATGGCTCAACAAAACAAGATTATTGGAACATCGACATCTATAATATATTATCTTTTTATATTCATTAGCAACGTTGGCGATTGTTTTGCAATCAATTTTAAACCATCTTCCTTCTTGTAACTTATTCTAATTTCAAATTGTAAGACCAGGGAATACTTTTAATGCCGGTGATATCTCAAATAGAATATTAATTAACAAGTTTACAAAATAAAAAAAAAATGAGGGTTCAAATGTCTTCATTTTTTGTACTGTCATCATGTTTTCTTTTTTAGGACGACAATAACTTGAAATTTAAAACTTAAACGTTAAAATAAATTTGTTGGATAAAATCAATAGCATTTTCTCTATGCACACCTAAGGATCAAGGCATTTCAATTTTGTTTTTATTAGCATCAAGAACTTGCAAAAATACACTGATGTGGATAAATTCTGATTGTTGATTTTTCAACTTATTGATTTATATAAAATCAAAATCGAAAAGTGATATTTTCTAAGTGCATGTTGAGAAAATAATTTGAATCACATCTAACGATTTTATTATGACATTAAAACTTAAAATTTATGTTTTTAGAAAATAAAAAAGCGGAGGCACAATGAAAATACAAAAACCGAAGACATTTGAACCTTCCTCAATTAACAATTACTATATAATTATTATCATCGATCACACTCACCATTTTGTAATCATCAACAAATATATGAACTGTCCATTTCTGATTCAACGGTCGTGATAAAGTATTAACGTGAAACTGCGGTCCCCCCTGCCTTCTCACAGAATCAATCTTGATATCTACCATCCGATCTTAAATAAAGAGTCCAGATAATTTCGTAAAAATTGCAAGAGGATCCGACGGAGAGGGTATAGATTTTAACAGAGTAGTGTTTACTTTTTGCAGCGCGCACACCATATGCAGTTCTGTTTCGATTCTGTAGTCCATGCGCTGCATAAGCCAAACTTACTCTGTAAAATCTTTACCTCGACGGAGACCACTTAACACCGTCTACTGCTTTCCTTTTTCCTCTTCACTTTTCAGGCAGTGTTATCTTATCTTCTTCTTCTTCTTTTCTTTTATAATCGAACAAAAAGAGAGGTCGACAGAAGGAAGTAAATGGCGTCTCTACTGGCCACGAGTCAAGGCATGTGCCTCCTCTCTTCTAGGGTTAAGGTTCAGCATTCGACCCCTTCTATACAACTAACCTCTGGCATGTTCGGCACCGGGATCAGCGTCGCACAATCCCTGCCGCTTCTTCCCAAGCTCAAGCTCGAACCTATCGTCGCCAGTAAGTCCTTCTACTCGTACCTCTCCAGTTTTACTTGATTTTCCTTGGTTTTCTCAGATGCCCTTGAAGTTGGAACAATTGTAAATTTATGGCTTGCATGTAAGTGCACATTAGCAATAGAATTGCTTGAAATTCAATTCGATTTTGGGCAATTGAACACCTAAGTTTTGCTTTTCATCTGGTAAAATAAATGAATTATCCAAAGTAAGTGATTGGACCAGTTTGTCCAAATAGTATTGTTTTGCTCAAATTGTTTTATTTAAAGGTGGTTTGCTTGGGATACTATTTTCTTTCTGCAACTGATAATTACTTACTGTTGTTATAGAAAGTGCAGCGTGGGTACAGCTTTGACTTGTCCATTGCAAAAATTGAAAATTTCAGAGGTCAATACAGAAAATTAGAATTTCAGCCAAAATCCAAAAGTTAAACCAGTATATACTATTTTTGGTAGGTACTGAAGTGAGGTAGTAACCAGATTCGAGTCCATATCCTCTGAGGTAACAGAATATTTCTGTTTAGATACGGACTGTCTGATCAGAATTCGGGCCAATCTGGCCCGAGATGGAATGCACGGGGCCTCTTCAATATTTGTGCAGATTCCGATCAGACCGGATCTAAATAGAACTATTCTGTTACCTCAGGTGATATTAAATCAGCAGATTTAGTTATACTTTTCATACAAACTTGGCCATTTGCGTTCTTCCTTGTGCTTTAGCCTTAATTGTAATTCTGATAGTAGCTTTGATCAGCTATTGCTTCTCTCTGTCTCTCTAGGTTGTAAAAATGTACATGTGCCTTGTATTTCACTTGTAGCTCACACAAATTTATTTCACAGAAGTTGATAATTAGTAGCTTACTAAGCTAGAATTCAAGTAAACACACAACAAAGACAATCACAAGAAATTTCTTAATTTGGATGTACATGAGTGCCTACGTATGGGATTCAACTAGTTTGTCCGGAGATCGGATTATTACCAAAAAACCATCTAGCCTTTTAGAACTTTGTTAGCATAGCTTAAAGATACAATTTGGGATTTCTACATCTTTATTTTTTTTCTAATTTTTTGTAAATGCTTTTTCTATGTGATATTCTTACATTTTGGGAACATAATTCGTACTAGGTTATAAGTGGCAGTTGATCATAGTCATTCACACCTAGGCACGTGGTATATTTTTTTACAAATACTATTGTCAAAATTTTCCAACAATGTCTATGAGAAAATACAAGCATTTATTAAAATTAATTGAGAATTTTGAACAAAAAGGTTGCTCTCTTGATGTATTGTGTTGATACGTGTGTGTACCAACTACCAATTGAGCTTCTTTCACCTTTGGTCGCTGTTCAATTTTTTTTCTTTTTGTATTGCTTTTTAATTGCTTTTGCTTGAATTTATGTGTAGTGTTTTGTGGAAGTTGTCTTAAAAATCAACTAAAAAAATTAATAGCCAATACTCAATCTTGTACCTTTCTCCATATCTCAATATAATACTACCTAAATTTGGGTGAATATTTTATGAGTAGGGTGCAAATGTCTCATGTCTTTCATGCCTCATTCGTGCCTCACATCTTTATTTTCATTTTCAATGTCCAAACAGCCGATCCGAACCACTCAACATGATCTCCATGTTAAAATGTGCTTGGAGACCAAATTTTATATTTTTCGAAATATTTTACTATTTTTTTAGATAGGTACAAAATCACTGTTTTTGGATGGTCCAGGATCTTCTGAAAACAGTGATTTTGTACATATCTAAAAAATAGTAAAAAATTTACCAAAAAATATAAAATTTGGTCTCCAAGCACATTTTATTATGGAGATCATGTTGAGTGGTTCGGCTTGACTGTTTGGACTTTGGACTTTGAAAATGAAGATAAGGACATGGGGCGCGAATGAGGCATTCAAGACATTGGGCATTTGAACCCTACTCATATTTTATAAATGTCACAAATAATAATAATTTTGTATTTGTTTCAGGCAGGGTATGCAAGTTTACAGGGAAGAGATCGAACACAAAGAATCTTGTGTCATTTTCAAAGCACCGCACAAAGAAATTGCAATTTGTGAATTTGCAATACAAGAAGTTTTGGTGGGAGGCCGGCAAGAAATTCCTCAACCTCCGCCTCTCCACCGCCGCCATTCGCACCATTGAGAAGAACGGCCTCGATGCCGTTGCCAAGAAGGCCGGTATTGACCTCAAGACGCACAAATGAGTATTTCATTTTGCTTTGCCATGCATTTAATAGCTTGATGTCTTATGTTACTCTTGGTTGTACTTGAGAGAATACTTTTGTTTCAATTAATTTTCCTAAATTAATTTTTTGGCTCATTTAGTTTTCATTTTTTTTCTTTTTTCTTTTGCTCCATCGCCGAGCAACCAAGTTGGCATTTTGTGTTTTTGCCCCCAGAAAGTTTTGACACTAACTGTAGGATCAATTTATTTTGGAAACTGTTTCTAGTTGCACAGTTAACACTATTGCATTTGGATCTCATCAGTAAATATAGTTACAGGTACAACACATGGTACCTGTTACCAAAAGCCCCTGGCTAGCATTCCTTTCGAATTGAACAGAAAGAGAGCAGAAAAATTAGATGTAAATTAGCATAAAGCAGTATTGATTACTTTGAGAAAAAAATTAGAAAAAAAGGATAAAATCGAAATTTGCATTTGAAAATTGAATTTGAAAACAGTTGGATACAAAGAAGGTTCAGATTTTGAAAATCCAGCCAGAAATGGGTCGGGCTATGGAAGTAGTGAAAGCGTGGCCTAATTGGGACATAAGTTTGACTCTTACATGTTTTGACAAATTATGGTCGGACTTCCAAATTTTATTTATTCTTCTTCTCATTTTATTTAATTTTAATTGTGAAATAATCTTTTTTTTTTTCAAACACATTTTATTTCGATATATGGTAATGACCGTCAACAATGCACTTATGCACCTAACCTTAAAACAATTTAAAATCTAACTGCAAAATTTCATTAATTCTGATGCAGCTTTTGCTTTTGGACATAACTGCATAAAATGATAAAACATGTAAAATCAATGTTCAACAAAAATTCATTTCTTTCAATCCAACTAAAATTGCAACCGTTTGAGCCACCTAAATTTGAGGAGAACAAAGAAATTCATGCTTGCCAAAACTTTATAGGAAAAATCCTAAACAAAGGCCAAATATCAACATTTTCTTCTAAGATGAAGCAAACCGAACAGTGCCTTGTTTCCCCCAAAACAAAAACAGAAAAAGATAAAAGAAAATGTTATCAATTTTTCATATACTTTCTAACTATATCTTAACCACTATCCTGGTAGATCTTTGCTATAATTGGTTTGCAAATGGCTATCAGTTCTTTCAGCTTGGTCTCAGACTGGGCAGGGTCAGGATGAAGATTATCCTCAACCCATTTTATAGCTTGCGTAGTTGCAACATCTATTGCTCTCTTATCTGTAGATTTTAGTTTTGGAGCAATTTTGCTGTCTCTCATAGTATTCCTGATATTATATGCATATTTTTCCAATGCATTGCGAGCATCAACCTTCTTCTTATACTCCAAATCCTCGACCCTGAATGTCTCAGCATCCTTGATCATCTTCTCTATTTGCGCCTCACTTAGCCGACCTTCATCATTGGTCACAGTTATCTTGCTTTGTTGGCCGGATCCTATATCTTGTGCCGTGACATTTAGAATCAGTGGAAAATCAGAAAAATGAATTGTATTGATTCCTTTGTTCTCTTGGGCCTATATAAGCGTTACATTTTTCATTCATAACCCTACAATTCTCTATAACTCATTTCTTACCAATATAACCCTACAACTTCTATTAATGCAATAAACATACATAAATCTCAACACTCCCCCTCAAGATGGGCAAAAGATATCCATCAAGCCCATCTTGTCACAAAACCTATTTAGATCTATTGAGCTAAGTCCTTTGGTGAGGCAGTCAGCTACTTGATCTCCAGTAGCTACATGACTCAGCTCCAATAGTCCACTTTCTAGTTTTTCCTTTATGAAGAACCTATCGATCTCCACATGCTTGGTTCTGTCATGCTGCACAGGATTGTTGGCAATGCTGATCGCTGACTTGCTATCGCACCACAATTTCATTTGAGCTCCGTGATTAACCTTGAGCTCTTCCAACAACCTCTTCAGCCACACCATCTCAGTAACTCCCAATGCCATAGCCCTGTACTCGGCTTCTGCTGTCGATCTCGCAACAACTGGCTGCTTCTTGCTCTTCCAAGAGACCAAGTTGCCCCCTACGAACATGCAATAGCCAGCTGTGGACCTCCTGTCATCTTGGCAACTGGCCCAGTCAGAGTCACAATAGCCCTCAATGTTCATGTGTCCATTCTGCCTGAAAATCAAGCCCTTCTCTGGTGCACTCTTCAGGTACCTCAGAATGTGATACACGGCGTCCATATGGCCCTTCCTAGGGTCATGCATGTAGCGGCTCACCACGCTCACTGCAAATGAGATATCGGGACGTGTATGTGTCAAATAGATCAATCTGCCTACCAGTCTTTGGTACCTCTCACGATCAACCTGTTCTCCTGCCTCTGCACTTATCTTAGCCTTCACATCAATTGGAGAAACTGCAGGCCTGCACCCCAACATGCTTGTCTATGTGAGCAAATCTAGGACATACTTTCTTTGGGACAAAACAATCCCCTCTGCCCCGCGAGCCACCTCAATTCCAAGGAAGTATCTAAGCTGTCCCAAATCCTTCACTTCGAACTCTTTTCCCAATTTTGCCCCCTCATCATCCCCGGTAATGATCATATCATCGACATACACAGCCAGCATAGTAATGTGACCACCATGTTGTCGAACGAACACCGTATGGTCGGCATTGATCTGCTGATAGCCCATGCCTACCATAGCCTTCCTGAACCTATCAAACCAGGCCCGGGGGGACTGTTTCAACCCATAAAGCGACTTCTTGAGTCTGCACACCTTACCCACTGTCTGGTTTGTGTCAAACCCTGGTGGAATCTCCATGTACACCTCCTCCAATAAATCACCATGAAGAAAGGCATTCTTCACGTCGAGTTGGTGTAACTTCCATCCCCCATTCGCTGCCATGGAAACCAGTGTCCTCACTGTGCTCATCTTCGCCACGGGTGCAAAGGTCTCATCATAGTCGATGCCATAGGTCTGACTGTACCCCTTCGCTACCAACCTCGCCTTGTAGCGCTCAACTAGACCCTCTGGATTCTGTTTCACTGTGAAGACCCACTTGCATCCAACAGCCTTCTTGCCTGGTGGTAGTGACACAAGCTCCCACGTTTTGTTCTTTAAGAGGGCCTCGAGCTCTTCTAGCATGGCTGCTTTCCATTTTGGATCTCCTTTAGCAACCTGCCAACACTCAGGGATAGAGACAGTATCCAATGATGCAATAAACGCTCTATGCACCGGTGATATGTGTGAGTAAGAGACAAACTGGGCAATCTCATGTGGGAAACCATATCGGTCAGGAGGAATACCCGCATTCTCACGAGGAGTCCTTCTCACCGATAGGGGAGTGGGAGGAGTAGAAAGAGGAATCATAGCACCTGTGTATTCTGAGTCTGAGGTGGATGGTGTAAGTGTCTCACGAGTCAGAGTAGGCAGAGCCAATGGACTTGGCACAGGTGGCACTGAAGGCACGGCTCCCTCACTCTGCTTATTTCTTCTCACATACACCTCACGGTATCTCGACTCCCCCTGAGGCTGAGTTCTCCCACTGTCGGGCCCATTCTTCTCAACTTCCGGCTCAACCACAGCCGAACCCTCCTTTTCTGGCTCAACCCTAGCTGAATCCTCCTTTTCCGGCTCAACCACAGCCGAATCCTCCTTTCCTGGCTCAACCCTAGCTGAATCCTCCTTTTCCGGCTCAACCCTAGCCGAATCTACCAGTGGGCAAGGAATACCACCCACACTCACTATCATCCTCTCACCATCACTACTACTCTCCCCCTCTCGCCTCATACCTCCTGTATCGAGCGAATCTCCAAAGGGTGATGTAGTCTCTGAGGAGTAGTAAGGTTCGAGCTCGCGGAATGTAACATCCATACTCACAAACAATCTTCTCTCTACCGGGCTCCAGCACACATAACCCTTTTGAGTACCAGAGTAACCCACAAAAATGCATTTCACCGCTCTGGGATCTAACTTTCCCACTGTTGGTCTGTTGTCTTTCACGAAGCACAAACAACCAAATACTTTTGGAGGAAGAATGCCCTTATTATCTCCTTTCAACATCACACATGGAGTCTGCCACTCCAACACTCTAGATGGCATTCTGTTGATCAAATGTGCGGCTGTCAGGACTGCTTGTCCCCACAAATGTTTCGGAACATTAATGGAGATCATCATGCACCGGGCTACCTCCAACAAGTGTCTATTGATACCTCGCATATTTAGTCTATTTTAGGCCTGTTTTAGTACCAGATTCGTGCCCTAATTCACCAGAATCATGTGCATTTCATCGATATATCTTTAGAATTTGGTACTGCTGAGTGTTTGTTTGTTTTCTGCAGGCTTGGAGCAAAACACACGAAGAAACGACGATTTGGGATGATCTGGTACGGCCCTTACCAAGTTTGGTACGGGTCTTACCGGACTTAGCCATTTTTCAGCTCATCACGCCTGGTACGGCCTGGCCGTACCAATTTGGTACGGGCCGTACCTAAAGGCGGCCTGACAGATTCAAATTTTGGCAGAGGCTATTTAAGGCGGGGAACTCTCCAATTTCGGCATACATTCCATTCCAGATCTATTTGAGAGCACAGTAAGAGAGAGAAAGAGAGCTAAGGAGCTGAGAGCAAGAAGAAAGGAAGAGGAAGAGGCGAAACTCGACGGATCTAGCTTCCTCCTCTCGATCCCTTCGATCCATGGCTATCTCTATCCCTCTTATTGTATTTTTAGATCAGATTATGTGCTGTGAGTAGTTATTTTAGTTTCTAGGGTTTAGAGATGGATTCTTGATTTGTTTTGACTTTCTTTGACTTGTATCTTGTATGAACTCTTTAGTTTGATTGATTGTGATTTACTTTGATATCTTTTGCTTTGCTTGCTGTGATTGTTGTATGATGTGCCTCTAGGTTTAGATCGAACCTATCAAGGTCGTGTGATCATCTCAATCTCTCATCCAAATCAAATGCTTAGGGTAGAATAGTTCAAATTGAAGCCGAGAGGTTGAATTCTCCTCTAATCGACAGATTAGAGGGTGCCTTAGACCTCCAATCAACCAGCTAGGGTAGATCTGTACCAACACACGAGAGTTGAGGTGTAGAAATCCCTAAAAGGCAATCAATTGCATTCCAACCTAGATCTTGATCCAACAAACGATGGTTGAGGGTTAGGAACCTTAGGTATGGTCAATTGAACCTTTCTAAAGAGTTTAGCACAAGGTACCAGCAAGGAAATGCATTCACTCGAACTGGTAGGTTCTGTTCTGGGAAGCCAGTACGGGTCTTACCAGGGTGGTACGGCCTTGCCTTACCAAGTGAAGTACGGCCTAGCCGTACCAACTTGGTACGGGCCGTACCACTAGAGGCAGATCAGAGATGAAGTCTGAAACCCTGGAAACGCCTTTTATCCATAATCAAAACACAATTTACATTTCTTCTAGCATTTTATTACATCTTTCTGAATTGTTTGAATTGTTTGAATTGACCTTTTTAGGAAATTAAATACCAAACCAAATCTTTCTCACTTCTAGTTTTTAATTGAGTTTGGTAGATTCTAACCAAGTAATTGCCCGTCCCTGTGGATCGATACCCGATTATACTACTCGATAGGGGTTGTGCACTTGCGACCCTTACTCGTGAAGTGTAAGCGCGGTTTTAAAAGGTACGCCCTCAAGCGTACCGAAACTTGCGTTGCGCTTTCGCGCGAACATCTATTCTTCCTCTCTGCCACTCCATTTTGTGCTGGTGTGTAAGGGCACGTGGTCTGATGATGTATCCCATGAACTGACAAATACTCCTCGAATGCCTTGTTTGTATATTCGGTCCCATTATCGGATCTCAGTGCCTTCACCACAGCACCATACTGAGTCTGAGCCACCTTATGAAAATCTTTGAAGCAAGCAAGTACATCATTCTTGTTCTTCATCAAGTACAACCATGTGACACGAGAATAACAATCGATGAAAGTCACAAAAAATCTATACCCATTCATCGAAGTTGTTGAGCAAGGCCCCCACACATCCGAGTGTACCAGATCAAAGGCATGAGAACTCCTACTTCCTGAGCTTACATACGAACTCCTTGTATGCTTCCCAAACTCACATCCATCACACACAAGTTTCTGTTTGTCAGCTTTCTCATACTTTGATGGATACAAACGTTCCAGTAGGTTGAAGGAAGAGTGCCCCATCCGCCGATGAATCAGAAGCAACTCATCCTCCACACTCACCCCAGATCCTCCTGCCCCCACTCTATCGACCACAGATGCCAGTGCTGTGTCCATCCCTTTTCTATCCATGTACCACAACCCATCACGCCATGTGCCAGTCCCAAGTATCCGACCTGTCCCCTTCTCCTGAAAAACCATCTTCGGAATATCAAAGGTCACGATGCATTTCTGCTCACGAATAATAGCACTAATGGACACCAGGTTTACGGGAAAGGAAGGAGAATGCAACACATTGGTCAGAGTCACTGAATCGGTACATCTCACAGTACCCTTACCAACCACGGGCTGGGCCGTACCATCGGCTGTCTGAATGCTCTCTGGGACTGTTAGGTGAGTATAGGAAGAAAACTCTCTAGCAGCACCAGTCACATGGCGAGATGCACCAGAGTCGACTATCCAATCTGGTGATCTAGTGGTGGATATCGAGGCAAGAGCAAGTGGATCACAAGCACCTGTGACCGAGTGAGCAAAACAAGCAAAGTTACCCCTGGGTGAAGACGAGGTAGATGCGCCCTCTACCACACTCTTCCCATTACCTGCTGCTTTCTGCTTCCTCTTCAGTATCTCCTCACTCTCGCCCTGGCCACAACCACGGCCTCCAGACTGCCCCTTCTCACCTGCATCTCGCTTCTTAGGTGACTTAGGGCAATTCTGTTTCAAGTGACCTACCTCACCGCAGCTGTAACACCGTCGAGGCTCGCCCCTGAACCCTGTGTTACCTGAGTTGGAGACCGCTAGTGCTAACTTCACCCCTGGAAGTCCTGCTGCCCCAACCTCTAGCCTAATCCGGCTCTCCTCCTCCGACATTGATCCGACTCAGATCCACACCTCACGTATCGATCTTAGTCTGAATCCCTCCTACTTCTTTCTTAGACCCGATCTTACACTCTCAAGATCGAGATCCACATCATCTCCCCCTCTCTTCTTCTTCTTCTTGACCCGATCTTGATCTATCTCATCAAGATTCGAGTTCAAAACCCGATCAAACCTTGATCCAAACCCGCTTTTCGGGTATCGTGGGGTAGAGGCCCCCCACGCCGGCCAAATCAACACAAAGAGGCTACCTTTGGTGGCCGGCCGACTCTAGAAGAAGAGAAGACCGAGCGGCGCGGTTACTGTAGCGGCGGCACTGTAGCGATCCGGTTACTGTAGCGACGCGGTACTGTAGCGATCCGGTTACTGTAGCAACGCGGTACTGTAGCGGCGCGGCACTGTAGCAGCTAGGATTAGGTTTAGGTTTTGTAAGGCTCTGATACCAAGTGGAAAATCAGAAAAATGAATTGTATTGATTCCTTTGTTCTCTTGGGCCTATATAGGCGTTACATTTTTCATTCATAACCCTACAATTCTCTATAACTCATTTCTTACCAATATAACCCTACAACTTCTATTAATGCAATAAACATACATAAATCTCAACAGAATCCCATTTGCATCGATCTGGAAGCAGACATTGATTTTTGGTTCCATTTTTGGAGCAGGAGGAATTCCTAAGAGCTTGAACTTGCCGACAATGTTATTGTCATCGGTTCTAGATCTTTCGCCCTCGAAGACTTGTACGAGAACACTGGATTGGTTGTCGGAACTGGTAGAAAAAAATTTGTCCCTTTTGGTGGGTATTATAGTATTTCTTGGTATTAAGGTAGTCATGATTCCTCCTTGGGTTTCTATACCTAGAGACAGAGGCGTAACATCGACAATAACAAGATCAAGTACCTCGTCATTGCCGTTACCACTTAGTTTTGCAGCTTGTAGTGCAACCCCATATGCCACGGCCTCATCGGGGTTGATGCTTTTGCAAAGCTCCTTTCCATCAAAGAGCTCTTTCAACATTTGCTGAACCATTGGTATTCGTGTAGAACCCCCGACAAGCACCACTATGTCAATGGCAATCTTGTCCATGCGAGCGTCCGCCAGGCACTTGGTCACGAGTTCCATGCACCTTTTGAAGAGGTCCATATTGAGATCCTCGAACCGAGCCTGGGTGATGTATGAACTGAAATCAATGCCTTGGTAAAGGCAAGCGACCTCCACAGTTGTCGAGGTGGCAAAGGAGAGAGTCCTTTTTGCTCGCTCACA
This sequence comes from Carex myosuroides, assembly GCA_028015225.1. NCBI lineage: Eukaryota > Viridiplantae > Streptophyta > Magnoliopsida > Poales > Cyperaceae > Carex > Carex myosuroides. Next base: position 14,135,055 of record CM051465.1, read on the forward strand.
GGCAGATCGCAACCTCCTAATGCTCCTCGGGTTGTCGCTGATGTCCTTCTTGTGCTTCCTCTTGATCTCCTGGAGGAAGTGGTTCAACAAACGGTTGTCAAAGTCCTCGCCACCTAGGTGAGTGTCTCCTGCAGTTGCCTTGACCTTGAACACACCTTGCTTTATGTTGAGCACCGAGACATCGAAGGTGCCGCCGCCGAGGTCAAAAACAAGGACATTCTTCTCTTCAAGTACATAAGTCAATTTCTCAAAGCCGTAAGCCACTGCAGCAGCTGTGGGTTCGTCCATGATGCGCATCACCTTTAGCCCTGCGATCTCACCGGCATCCTTCGTGGCACGTCTTTGGGAGTTGTTGAAGTAGGCAGGGACAGTGACCACTGCATTCTGGACACTGCATTCGAGGAAGTTCTCTGCAATCTCCTTCATTTTTTCTAGGATCATAGCAGATAATTGCTCTGGAAGGAACTGTTTCTCCTCCCCTTTGTACTTGACTACAATCTTTGGTTTATCGCCAGCGCCTTGAATGACATTAAATGGCCATAACTTTCTATCGCTCTGGACTGTTGGGTCGGAAAAGCACCTACCAATCAAACGCTTCATGCCTGTCTCAAAGAATGATATGCATTAGAAAATGTTGTTTCAATTACAGAAAGAGAAAGACCAAGCTCATATAATACGCTGATCAGATCAAACAGTAAGGGAAAAGTACTAACTGAATATGGTGTTGGTGGGGTTCATGTCGACCTGGTTCTTGGCAGCTTCACCTATCAGCCGCTCATCAGTGGTGAACGCAACACATGATGGTGTTGTATGGCTCCCTTGATCATTTGCAATGATCTCCACACGCCCGTGATACCAGACTCCAACGCATGAGTATGTCGTGCCGAGATCGATCCCGATTGCCGCCTGTGTCTCCTTGCTTGGTGCCATTGCTCAGATTTTTCAAGCTGATTGCCTCTGTCAAAACTTTTTTCAAAGTCAAGAGGAGTTCATGAAATCTTAAATGAAAGAAGAAATAATTGATTCCCAGTTTTGATACTTGGTAAGAGGGACTATTAAATAAGAGCAACTCTCAGTCTGTTGGTTTGCCTGATTCTTGTGTCTTAACTTGTGCCATTCTTTCACCCCATTGTCTATTAATTTTGTATAATTAATGGATTCATATAATTTCCTGGGTGCTTTTCAAGTCAAGTCAATGGTTCATGAATTTCCCCACAATTTCACAGTAAATTAATCTCATGATCTCTAATTAATGGAACCGCACCGAGAACAAAAATAAGTCCAGGTCCTTGTAACGACTGCTACTATTCCTTTTGGGCTGCTCATTTCTTAATTTAATTTCCAATGTCTTTTAGTGATATGGAGAAGACTGAAAGACACCATCCATAATAATTTGCTAACAAAATTAATGATGAGATTTCAAATGTCGCTTCGCTTATCCAACTTATTTTCTTAAATAGGTTTATAAGAGGGAACCGAATCTCCTGCCCACCTGAGGGCAGGAAATTCCTGCTAACAGAAACCATCGTCCATCCATTGATGATCTGAACGGTCATAATTGAACTAAACGATTGTGTCTTCTCAACAGTCAAATACTCCATTTCCAATGTTTTTTTTCCTGACTAACTGAGAGAAATTAAGCCCCTTATGAATTAATAGGTTTGGAGGATGATCACAATATCATAAGTTAATTTTTGGTGTCATGAAATGTCACAAACTCATTTTGTTATTTATATTTCAAATTTTGAAATTCAAATTAATATATAGCAACCCAAACGGATATCTTATTCATTTTCATAAGAGATGCATATATGCACGTCAAATTTTATGATTCTTGGATTTCATTTTAAACTAAATTAAGATATTAAAATTTAAATGCCTTTTAATAGCACTTCAATTGATATTTCACTATTCTTATTTCACCTACTGAGATTGCTAAAAAAAAATATCTGCTAAATAGATAGCTAGTTTATTTGATTTGATAAATTTGTTGGGGGTAATCGATCGATCACCTAAATTAAAAAAGATAATCATTTACATACATATTTTCAGAAATAACAATAACTATGAGTGCTAAATTTATTTTTGAAAAATCAAATAATTAAACGCTAGCTACCGTTGCATGCTGTTAGAAACCAAGTTGTTAGTTGGTTTAAGCTGCTTAATAAATAACCAAGGATAAATTTTGAATTAACAATATAATTAATATGCATCCTATTAAATGATGAAGAGCGAATCTATTATGTTAGATTTGTTTTTTTTTAATTTGAATAACATACTGAAATATACGAAGATGATGTTAAAGACGGCTTTATGCTAAAATGATTCAAAAACCTACATGGTACATCAAATATATATATATCTAAATTCACACTTTAATTAATTACATATAGAATAAGTCGATAATTTAATTTAAAATCCCAAAACGAGCTTAAACTGTAAATAATCAATTATGATAAATCATCAAATTAACATATCTCTTAATTATCATGTATCAGCAACTAAGTATGCTCTTTTTGAACATTACAATGATACATAATTTTTTGAGAAAATTCATTGCAAGGTTAAGAGAGAAATAAATTTGAAAATTTAATAAATAACATTGCTTTAGAAACTTGAGCAACAGAAAACTGACAATAAAAAACAATTGGTAAATTTGTAATTAGTCCTTGTCATTTAGATGTGACGCCAATGAATTGAAGCAAAACAATATTAATTAATTAATGATAGAAAAGTTTAGTTTCCATCCATCATGCCAAAACACAAGCAAAAGCAAAAAAAAATGTGCTGTAAATAATTTTGCACAGCATAATATAATGTATGTGCCTATCTTTTCTGTCTCTTAGAGAAAATTAATTGCAAATTGACAACAAAGCTTATCTTGTCTAATAAATTTAGATATGATCAATTGGAGCACAAATACTCTTTAGTTCCTCCATCCTTGATTTAGACTCAGCCACATCTGAAAATGCATTTTTATCGATCCAACTTAAAGTCTCCTGTACTGCATCTTCAATCCTTATTTTCGTTGTGAATGGGATGCTTTTATTTTTCATGGAGTTCTTCATTCGGTAAGCATATCGCTCCAGTGAATTTTTAGCTTCGTACTTTCTACGGCACTCCTCATCCTGGGCCCTGTACCTTTCGGCATCCCGAATTATCTTCTCGATCTCCTCGTTGCTCAACCGCGCCTCTTCGTTGGTCACCGTGATCTTCTTCTTCTGTCCACTACTTCTGTCCTGTGCTGACACATTCAGTATGCCATTGGCATCTATGTCGAAGCACATATCAAACTTCATTGATCCTCTAGGAGCCGGAGCGATTCCTGAGAGGGTGAATTTGCCGAGGAGATTATTATCCTTGACCAACGCTCTCTCGCCTTCAAGTACTTCAAAGCCAACTTCAGTCTGATTGTCATAGGCAGTGTAATACACTGCCTCTTTCTTTGTTGGTATTGTAGTGTTCCTTGGAACCACCACAGACATGACTCCTCCTACAATATCTGTGCCGAGTGAAAGAGGAGTGACGTCTAGAAGCACCATGTCTTCAACCTCTTTGCTTCCCTGACCGCTCAACTTGGCAGCTTGGACGGTGGCACCATACGCAACGGCCTCATCAGGGTTAATGCTTTTGCAAAGCTCCTTTCCATTAAAGAGCTCTTGCAACATTTGCTGAACCATTGGTATTCTTGTAGAACCCCCGACAAGAACCACTATGTCAATGGCAGTCTTGTCCATGCGAGCGTCCTCCAGGCACTTGGTCACGAGTCCCATGCACCTTTCGAAGAGATCCATATTGAGATCCTCAAACCGAGCCTGGGTGATTTTTGAACTGAAATCAATTCCATCGTAGAGGCCAGCGACCTCCACAGTTGTCGAGGCAGCATAGGAGAGAGTCCTTTTTGCTCGCTCACAGGCAGATCGCAACCTCCTAATGCTCCTCGGGTTGTCACTAATGTCCTTTTCGTGCTTCCTCTTGATCTCCTGTAGGAAGTGGTTCAACAAACGGTTGTCAAAGTCCTCGCCACCTAAGTGAGTGTCTCCTGCGGTTGCCTTGACCTTGAACACACCTTGCTTGATGTTGACCACCGAGACATCGAATGTGCCACCGCCGAGGTCAAAAACAAGGATACTCTTCTCTTCAAGTACATAAGTCAATTTCTCAAAGCCGTAAGCCACTGCAGCAGCTGTGGGTTCGTCCATAATGCGCATCACCTTTAGCCCTGCAATCTCACCGGCATCCTTCGTGGCACGTCTTTGGGAGTCGTTGAAGTAGGCAGGGACAGTGACCACCGCATTCTGGACACTGCATTCGAGGAAGTTCTCTGCAATCTCCTTCATTTTTTCTAGGATCATAGCGGATAATTGCTCTGGCAGGAATTGTTTCTCCTCCCCTTTGTACTCGACTACAATCTTTGGTTTATCACCAGCGCCTTGAATGACATTAAACGGCCATAGTTTCTTGTCGCTCTGGACAATTGGGTCAGAGAAGCGCCTTCCAATCAAACGCTTCATGTCTGTCTCGAAGAATGACATGTATTAGAAAATGCTGTTTCAATAATTACACAAATAGGAAGAACAAGTTCATATAATATGTTAATGATGAGATCAAACAGCAAGGGAAAAGTACTTACCGAATATGGTGTTGATGGGATTCATGTCGGCCTGGTTTGTGGCAGCTTCACCTATCAGACGCTCATCAGGCGTGAACGCAACACATGATGGGGTTGTACGGTTGCCTTGGTCGTTCGCAATGACCTCCACGCGCCCATGATGCCAGACTCCAACACATGAATATGTCGTGCCGAGATCGATCCCAATTGCCTGTGCCTCCTTCCTTGATGCCATTAATTGCTAATTAGATGCTTCAACCCTATTGCTTTCGTCTGTCAAAACTTTTTCAATAACTTGAGGAGTTGAAGAAATCTTAAATGAATGAAGTTTAAGCGTCACCTTGTAATTGTATGTGCTTGAAAAGAATTGTTATGGGATAACGGGAAATTAATTTATGTTTGGGAAACTAAGCGGACGAATTGGCGTGTTTATCATTTCTTTTATGGGCTAAGGTCTGAGACGGTCAACCTTCCCCTCTGGCCCATTATTGTTTTTGGAATAAAGGCCCGTAGGCACCTCTGGCCCATTCTTATTGTTATTATTCCAAACGAAACGCCTTCTACCATAACCGTAGCATCATTATTTATATTTTGGAAACTGTTTCTGGTTACACAGTTGACTGTTGACACTGTTCCATTTGGATCTCATCAGTAAATTTTGTATAACGATTTTTATTATTTATTAAATAAAATAATAAAACACATTCATTTCTCACGTATATAATTATTTACTAATATGAAAATGAATTCCGACTAAATTATTTTTTTATCAAAATTCAAAAATTCAAAAACAAATATCTTTGTTCTTCAATTAGAAAACAAGCATGCAAATAAAAGTATAAAATTCAACATTTTGCTTGTAATAGAAGACGTACATTTTTTCATCCTATCAATTTTAACAAGTACATTACTAATTATTACTTAAAACATTATCATATGGAATTTTAACAAGTACATTATTAATTAAGAAAGAGATTCTTTTGTGCTTAGAGAGACAATTTCATTCTTCTAAATCGTTCAGACTTTAGAGTAAGAGTTTAAGAGAGCTTAGATAAAAGAAGTCTTTTGTGCTTTTAAACAATTAAGTTTGACAGGCTATAAAGAAATAAATTTTATTGGAATTTGCTAAAAATTATTTAAGTGCTTTAATTGTTAATTTAGTGTAGTTGGACTCTTGGAGAATTTAGTTGGATGTTGGAGAATTTATTTCAGAAAATTTAATAAAATGCATTTTTTAAAAAGACCAAGAGTAGTTGGACTATTGGAAAATAGATATTCATTGTTATCTAATATAAATAATATATATTTATATAATTACCAATTCCAATTGGGTAACGAATACGAAATAGACTTTATCTGTACCCTTATTCATTTAGATAACAAATTTTTTTTATCCGTACCCAATAAGTTTACGAAAAAAAAATTCTTACCCGACTCGTCTTATCGAATACGGTACGGATCGGGTTAACGGATAAAAGGATGCCATTGACACCCCTACATTTAACGCACGTGACCGGTCGCACGTTATAGCTCTCTGTTCTTGTCACAGAGAATCCGAGTTTAACTCGAACAGGAGCGAACCTTCTAGAAATCGAATCCTCTCCACCAATCAGCACTTCCTGGAACACACGAGAGGAACGGGCAAAAAAGCTTCTCTTTCCCTCGTACGATGCTCGACGCGTGGCGCATCAACAGATCGATCTGGCCGTCCGTTCGACTCGCTCTCTTTTTAAATACTGCTGGAGAGCTCGCCTTCGGTTGTTATTTTGAATATTTTCTTGTCGCGTAGGTGCGTTCGATCTTCGATCTTCTCTCTCCGTTTATTCGTTTACCGCTCGTTCAATTCAGGTACAAGTTTCTCCTTTCAATCCTTCAGTTTTGATATTTCCTTTTTTTTCCCATTGTGTGATTTAAGCTTTTTTCTATAATGATGCGATTGCATTGAATTTGAATCACCGTCAAGTTGGGGAAATACTCGATTGACAGCGGTGAAAAATTAATTTGGAAGTATGAAATCTGGGTTAGAAACTGAGAAAGGAGATATTCCGTGAGAAAGAGAAAGAGTAGGAAAGAATTTGATAGATTATACATTTTACTGGTAATTGTTTTCCTGCCAAACATAGAATTTTTAAAGTCAGAAATTGGACTTTTATTGACCTCTGAAGTCATATTATACTATGTATTTGACCAAGTCAAAGAAAGTCAAAGGTGGATGAATGCAGTCAAATATTTCTCCTAGCTAACAGCTATGCTTACTAATCTAGAGTGGATCTTCTATGGCCATGTCTTCAAGACTTCAGCACTATTGATAATAGTTTTCTTTGTTGCCAATTTTTCTTATTTAAACTGAAGGTTATTGTTTGTAGTTTTCTGAAATTTCAAGATGAACAGTGTAACTTTCCCTCATTTATGCCAATCATATATCTCATTATATGTTTATTAGATTAGCTACGCATAATTGAATATAGAAAATAAGCTTTTGAGTAAAATATGTATGCTCAAAAGAAGAATTGGTGGTAGGGACTGGAGTGAATGGTTATCTGGGAAGAAAATAAATCTGCTGTGATTCTCGGGGAATCACAGGACCCTGCGATCCCATCTCAACTATTGGTCTTTCTCGAGATGCATGCATAAAAATTTACTTTTTCAAGAATGTTTTCGAGATCCGCACACGGAAAAGTTTGAACCGTTGATCTCGAAATTTTAGGATCCTGCGATCCATCTCGGAATCGCAGCAGATTCGGACTCATCTGGGAAATGTTCAAATGTCAAGCGATCAAGTGCAAATGTGGACAGGTTTTGATGTCGAATGATCAATTTAGACACATTAACAAAATCATTAACATTGTAATTTTTTTGGGTTTCAGGCACAAGGAACCAAGTACAACATCAAATTCAGGAAACCACGACATGGAGGTAATGAAGTTGTAAAAACTTTGTGTTCTGTTCTTAGCCTCTCTTTTGAAATTGCATTTGATTAATATATGTTACTTCTACTAGCAGGAGGGATACAAGGTTGTATTGAATGTGTACGATCTGAGCAATGGGCTGGCGAAACAGTTCTCAACTGCTTTTTTAGGAAAGCCAATTGAAGCCGTGTGGTAATCACTATGCTCTTTTATGATTTTAGATAATGCTTACTTTTGAAATATCTTTTCTTTTTTCAATAAAGTCATGAAGAAAATGTAGCAGAACCATTTATTGGAATAACTTGTGGAATGGGAATTAAGGGTCTCTGTGAGTTTCTTCCATACTTCCATCCTGTACCAAAAGAATAATGTAGATATGCATAGGGTTCCTGCAAATAAACATGAAATACTCGAATTTAATGCCCTTGAAATTTTTTTTTTGCAAATCCAAATGGGTATGATAAAAAAAAAACTAGAAAATAATAGAAATGAGAGCTCACAAAAATCTTTTATTTTACAATCTCGGGCTCAAAAAAGGTACGTAATAATATAGAAGTAAAGAAAATGCAACTGTGCCACAAAAAAATAAGGGAAATGTTCGATTGTGGAACTTCGCAACTATTTTTCAAATGTAGCATCTAGTTTCAAATTTGTTGGTTTGAATAATGTTTGATAGAGCAAACTTGGAATACTCTTTCAGAAAGTAGTAGATATATCCAGTGCCGATAAATTTCTAACTTTCATAAGGTTATAGACAAGATATATTTAAAACTAAAATTTCTGGTAATTAAATAAGATATGTATAAAAAAAAATTAATTAGTTTTTTAAATATTTCATCAGGCACACTGGCATAGAAGTTTACGGTATTGAGTACTACTTCAGTGGAGGCATCCAACAATCTCCAGCTGGTGCAACTCCGTTTGGAACTCCGCTTCGGGTGGTGAATCTTGGTGAAACTCATATTCCCAAGGATATTTTTGATGAATATTTGAATGAGATTGCTCCAAGATACACTTCAGAAACATACAGCATTCTCAGAAATAATTGTAACAATTTTAGCAACGATATCACACAATTCTTGGTCGGAATTACTATCCCAGAGTATATACTCAATCTACCTAATGAGGTCATGAGCAGTCCCATGGCTTCTTTAATATGTAAGTTCAAGTATTATTATATTTTGCCTTCTTTATTTTAAGAGTTTTTATCCAAATATATATAGTTTTTACCGATGACCTCCTAAATTAGATCTGACCTATAGGGTTTATGTTTTTGCATTATAGTGGAGTTTGTGCCTCAAAAATTGTATTCATGACTCAGTATTTGGTTGGGTTATAACAGATACCGGAAGTGTTGCCTGTAATTTTGTTTCATTTAAGATAAATATATATCTACTTTCAAAAAGAGAAATATACAATGGTATAATTTTTATAATTTTCCCTGAAATTTCCTATGTAGTGCCTATGATCCAACAGCTAGAGGCCACTCTTAAATCAGGCGGGGTACCTCAAGCGCCCGAATTCAGGCCCAGCATGCCAGTACAAGGCCCTAGCCAAAGCCCAGGTACAAATGCAGACCAAAACAGCACTACAAATTCTAGTAGCACAGAAAAGGTGCAAAGGGAAGAGGTGCAAACAAAACCACATGTTGTGGACCCGCTTGGTGATGTGAGAAACAAGGTTCAACAGGAGATAATGAAAGAGTTCACTGCAATCATGGCTTCTGGTACAATTCGTGCTAGCGAGGCGGCCGCATTGGCTGCGAGACGGGTTATGCAGAAGCATGGGAATTTAGATGTGCACACTTGACATGAAAAGCATGGTGTTAAAGGCACCGCATACACGAGTTTTTAGCGCTGGCATTGAGAATAGTATTTAGTAAACTATGGTAGGCTGTTTTAATTGTGCCCAGTCCTATTTGCGTATTCTTTGTATTTTTAATACTCAAATCTTTACAATTGAATTGTTGTGTACTTAGTGTTGCGTTATTTTTGCAATATCATATGTCATTGATTGTTGCATTTGTTTTGATACAATGTTTTAATGGACGAATTGAATTTGCATATTCGTACTTATACAAGTTGGACGGCCCCAATTATACCTTAAGTATTCTTAAGTCAAAATTAGATCCTTTATCAACTATATATTTTGTTTCTGTCTGAAAAATATTTGCAATTTATGTTATCCGACTTTTTTTTCTTTTATTTTCTATGATTGCATGGTATTAAATTAGTGCTTATGCGAATGAAATCTTCTATGTTAACATAATTTAAAAAACTAGTTTTTATAAATTATTATGACAAAAAGAAAACACTGTGAAGAAGTATCTGAGTTTCCATACTCATATTTTTAATAATACCCTACTAATAGTATGACCTGGATGGAAATTTTTTGCACAACACAAAATCATAATTTTTTAGAAGAAAGGTGAGAATCAAGTCCTCAAATTTCATTTATCTTGCAACAAGTCGTGTCGGTTTCATTATATTTACAGGTAACAGGAGTTAAGAAATAAAATAAGACGACAACAGTTGAAAAGTAAAAATGAAAAACACTAATGAGAACAAACTATACTTTCCTGTACCAGGAACCTGATAACCCCATAAACTGGTACCAGTAGCGTATAAAATACAGTAATTGAATTATCTGGTACCAGTACCATGTATACTGCAGAAAATGGGATCCGACCCGGTTACAGATCAAAGTATATTTAATCCTCCATACTAAACTGCAGTGTTTTTTGTCAGTTTTGAAACCAATTTTGTATTTCTTCTTGTATTCCCTCAGTCACCTGCTGTAATGTTTTTTGCTTATCATAATTAAACGGCTATATATATCAAGATATTAGCATAGCCGGACAGGAACAATGCAAACCCATTAATGAAATGGAAACGGACCGAGTAAAATAACTTCAAGTGAGAACAAATCCAATCTTCACTCTGAATTAACCTTGCTTTCATCCAACACATGGCCAGATAGCTCAATGACCTTAAACCATTCCACAAAGGCCAAACAAAGTACAAACAAACCATATACAACATGAAAACACTTAAAGACCAAAAAAAGAAAAAAACCACGTGTCAATTAGTTACTTTCTCCATCTTACCCGCTTAAAACCCTAGTTTCCAATCAATCCAAACAACCTTCTATTTGTCGCGCGTACTACTTTCTCCATCTGGAATCGGCTGTTACAGTAAAACAGAAAAAATAAATATAATGAATTTAAATGTTCCTGTCAAGTAAAAAAAGAGCAAATTTCATCTGCACAGCCACAGACAAAAGTTGCATATCAGCCAAAAAAAATAATAATGAAAAGCTAATCACTGAATCCTATCCTCAATGGTACTCTCCATATAAACAAGAGAGAAGGGAGGACCAGTAAGAGTAGTATTGAATAAGATAGAAATAGAGAGTAGAGGTGCTATATATGTTGTATATATGTTAAATAAAACTCATCAAATATTTCTCAATTCGTGGAAGTAAATGTGATGCTTGCATGGTTTATAGATACACTTGAATTTAATTGTTCCATAAAATTGTACCGGCTGAGATGGAGACTTGTTGCTTTCGGTACTGTTGTTAGGGGTCCCCTCATTTGTTGGCTCATTATCAACTCCCGTCACATCTTCATACACTGTTGGCAAATCACTCATCATTTCAAATAGCACCTTCCTGTACTTGCATATATACAATAGCTAGCTAATAAACAGTTTATCTAACATAGTGTAGTTTTGTTAAGTAAATGAAATACTGTGACAAGAAAAAGTTCGTCATAACAATCCAAAGAAGGCTCGAGTACTAGAAAAAATTCATCCATGGTTTATTACAGAATTTGATATGGTATGGATTCAATAATCTTGTGAATATATATCATTGTGAGTTTTTATTAAATTTAAGAAGTTTCCCAAAATTCCCAGCCCCATAAATAGCACGTCATTCTTCATTTTTTTTTTTTGAAAAAAAGCACAACATAGAGAGGGAGAAGACAGTTTTGATTATTACCTGGACTCTTGGCGAAAGCCAGACAGGGACCCCAAGAGGAAAGTGTGAGCCAGTAGCCACGCATCACTGTGTGCTGCAATAAAAGAACGCCATTGTTTTTCCTCCATGCCACCACGTCTGCAAAAATTAATGCCTGTAAGTGGCTCAGGCATATCTGGTGGGGCCTCGTCGGGAGGTACTTTCACCTCCCATGTTCCATCTCGGAGCCCATATAGACATAAATTATCCTTCTCTGAATATTAGTAAAGCAATGTATTAGAGAGGAAAACTTATCTGCAAGGGAAAACTATGATATAGCCTATAGGTATATAGTACATAAATTATCCTTCTCTGAATATTATTAAAGCAATGTATTAGAGAGGAAAACTTATCTGCAAGGGAAAACTATGATATAGCCTATAGGTATGCAGTACATTAACAAACGGGCATTATGGGCCTTTTTTTAAACTATGTAATTACACCAGTTTCATATATCAAACAGGCCTATTGGGCCTTTAAAAAAAAACATTAACAGACAGTATATGGATTGTAATCTGTAACACGTATCCCGCCTTTATTTATCTATGATCAAAACCCAATTAAATAACTAACTTCTATCACATTTTTTACACCTAATAGCCACATGCATGCAAATCTTTGTAGATGTCATCAACTAATAAATTTAAATAATTAAAACACCACTCACCAGGATCATCACAAAGCCTGCAGAACCTTTTAAAATCTGCAAACACAAATTGATTTCAAAATTCTGGTTTAGAAATAATAGGGGAAAATGAACAATAAAGAGATACACTAAATTTTTTAACAAGGTAGCCACAGTTTAATCTTAACTTTAAACCCAACAAATAAAATACTAAACAAATGCCATACTCAAAATTTTCAGACTAAAAGCACATCGCATCTTAATTTCCCTACCAAATTGATTATCTGACACATTTGCAAAACCAGACAGTTTACCATTACATTTAACATTTCAAAAATAAAATTGTAACTTCCGCATGAAAAGTTCAGGAAGGAAAAAGGAACTTATTGGTCGCTGCTTCTGTTGACCATTAAATAACACTTAAGTTATGGAGTTTAATTTTCGTGTTGATGCACATGCATCTCTCTAATCACATGACTTCACTCCTCTTTCTTAGAGAGATCACCGCAAAGACAACAGAAGGTGTTCTTGAGCGCTATTCCCCTAAATTCCAGCATTGTAAGAGAATTTACAAAAAACATGACGGTAAAGGGGAAATATACCAGTGGTGAGAGCCTTTAAAATGCCATCTCTTCTCGCTTTGAAATCACTAAACACCTCCTCGAGTTCGATCGGTGAAATTCCTATCGGTGGTAGAAATTCGTGCTACAAACAGTTGCGTAGGAAATGGGAGAGATGAACTATGGTTCCGCTTATTCTTTAGGAAAAGAAATTATGGTTTGCCACCGTATTGAAAGGGAAAAGGAGGTACTGTTCCGAGGCGCACTCTTTTGATCTGGGGCTATTATCTTTTCAAATTTCTAAATGACAATTTCAGGTACTTATCTTTTAGTAAAAACCACACCAGATCAACATAAGAAATATCCACAGATATTTACCGCTAGTAAAAATCAGCAGATATATTTTGTCATTCTTCTTCTTTTTAAGAAAAAAATTAAACAGCAAACAGATAGAGAAGGGCATTTTATTGACTAATTGAAGGTTTCTGGGTATAAATCAGAAGCAGGCCCCAAAGTAGAAATCGAGAACAAGTAGCTGCGCATCAATGTGCAGATAAGATAGAATTTTTCAATCAAATTATCTGTATTATAAAATCCGGGATTTTAGGAGGTCTCGAGCCTGTATTGTGAAAATCAAGAATTTAGTGATAAAGTGACAAAGTGAATGTCTGGTTTAGCAATTAGCACCTACGGAACTAATATCAGAAGAAAATTATTCAAAATTTAACATAATTAGATGGGAAATTTGTTCTTGAAAGAGATCAGCGGGGAGAAAGAAAGAGATCGAGAAATACCTGGTGCGACTCATATTCAATGAACGGCGTGGAGGCGGAGTCACACGAGGAGAATAAGCTTTCTGCCGTAGCTGGCACCATCTCCACATCTTGATCGGGTATTTCATCTTCTTCTGACGGAGCTGGCGTGGAGGAGGAGGCAGGCGAGGAGGATAACATTTCTGACGGAGCTGGCGTGGAGGCGGAGGCACACGAGGAGGATAAAATTTCTGACGGAGCTGGCACCATCTCCACATCTTGATCGGGTATTTCATCCTCTTCTGACGGAGCAGACGAGGAGGATAACATTTCTGACGGAGCTGGTGTCGAGGCGGAGGCACACGAGGAGGGAACGGAGACCACCATGCCATCGAAGGCACTTCGTAACTCCGAATCGAGATATGGTAATGCTTCTAGCATTCCATCTATTTTTCCGGACAAGTTATCTCCGGGTTCTCCCGCCATTGTTGGTTGGAGAGCGGGAGATGGGAGCAATTTCTTACGACGTCACTGGGCTTTATTAGCGAACAAGTATCCTCTCCATTACTGTAAAAGATTCCCTTCACTTTACGTTTTGAGATTAACTCTCAGAGCTTTGAGATTCGGACAAGCGCAGGGGGCAGTATTATTTGACTTTGAGACTCGTGCTAATTTAAAAAGAACGGTCCAGATCTAATAATTGTAAAAGATTCCCTATTACGGTACCGGGGAGGATGTGAATTCTTTATTAGCAACGACAGATCACATCTTGATCGGATCTTGAATGCTTCGTTTTCGGATCTTAATCGGACATTAAATACTTCGTTGGTCGGATCTTCAATACTTCGTTATTCATGTTTGAGTGTTTTGATTGTTTTATTTTTATTATTTATATTATTTATTTTGTTATTGATAATAAATATTTCTGTCATAAATTTTTGTTGGTAGAACTGTCTTACGTTTTGCATTCGGTAAATATATTGACAGAGTAGTTTTTGTTTCATGTAGCGCGTAGGCATGTTTGTCTTTATTGTCTGTGCGCTGTATGAAGAAAAAACTACTCTGTCAATATTTTTATCCGTGTATTTTCGAATTTCGATGCTGTCAAATTTCATTAAATCAAAGTTGATTAGTTAAAATCTCCTCTCTTTAGATTATCTGCAGAGTGTTTTGTGTAGTCATTAGTGTTGAAGTTCGTAAAACAGTTGATAAATTGTAAACCACACAAAAGTTATGCTTGCAAAATTTATATTTTATTGATTTCATATTTTATTTTAGAGGAGGGTTCAAATGCCTCTATTTTTCATGCCTTCACCATGCCTCCATTTTTAAAAACTTTAATAACTCAAAATTTAAAACTTAAAAATCAAAATAAAACCATTAGATATGATCTAAATCATTTTATCTATGCACGTGTAAAAAATTATGACATTTCAATTTTATTTTGGTTGCCATCAAGAGCTTGTAAAAAACGCACTAATGTGGATAATTTCTAGACGTTGATTTTTCAACCTATTGATTCACATAAAAACAAAATCAAAATGTTATAATTTTTTATGAGCACATAGATAAAATGATGTAGATCATATCCAACGGTTTTATTTTGACTTTTAAGTTTTTAAATTTTGAGTTATTAAAGTTTTAAAAATGGAGGCATGATGGAGGCATGAAAAATGGAGGCATTGGAACCCTCCTCTTTATTTTAAAGTCCTTGTAAAGTTTACAAACTATTGAAGTTTTTTGAGAGGACTGTGTTGTCTTTCTTAATGCATAAATGCAAATGTGTAATGGTTTAAATATATTTCAAAAATATCGTTTAAGTCATTATGAACATAACAAATAAAATATCAAATATATTTTAATATATTGTGGGCTTATTTCAGGAAAAAAAAAATTCCGTATAGTGTTTAGGTGAGAATAATAATATTACTTTATTGAGGAACATGCTTGTGCACATATAGTTGAATTGTTTTATATTGGCTCGATAATATAAAAGATATGAGTTCGGAATTAATTTTGTACGCTATAATTTATTAAGTTTGATATTATACAACGTTCCTGCGCAAATTTTCTTTTATTCTCAGTATCGTCCACGCACAACGGGAGACCACTCAACCTGATTTTTTTAATATTTCAGGGCCAAACTAAGATTTCAGCTGATATATATCAAAGTATCTAACATTAATATGGGAAGTATTTATTTCTAAACAATTTAGTACTAATCGTTATAAATGGAATGCGAAGAGTTTTTTGGAGGAAGTTAAAAAGTTGCCAGGACTCTTTCTGAGATTCATGCTACATTGAAACAGACGATTCAAAATCGCAGTTCAACTAATATTGTCGAAATATCTAGATTTAACTGGGGAAGTATTTATTCCTAAACAATTTAGTACTAATCTTTATACATGGAATGCGAAGAGTTTTTTGGTGGAAGTCAAAACGTTGCTAGAAATCTTTCTGAGATTCTGCTACATTGAAACAAACGATTCAAAATCGAAGTTATAGGAAAAGTTGCTTTAGAGAAGGCGAAAGGTTTTCTCAAAGAAGACGAAAGGTTGCTTAAAGAAACTATAAAAAAACAACGCTTTTGGATTCAAACAAAGCAGTTATTTTCCACTTTCTAATGAATGGTAATCAAAATCACCTCCATGGAGGAAAAAAAGAAGTTATATAAGAAGTTGTGCAAGAAGCAGCTGTGGAAGAAGAAGCAATGGAAGACCATGGGCCAGAAATTCCACCAAGTTATGAGACGCCACTTCTACATTATAAAATTTGCCTACTACCAATGGAGATCAATTTCACACTATCCATAAACACTTCAGAAACATACAGCATTCTTAGAAACAACTGTAACAATTTTCTTGGTCGGAGTTACTGTCCCGGAGTATATACTTAATCTACCTGACGAGGTCATGAGCAGTCCACTACTACAGAAAAACAGATTACACACGGACATTAATGGAAGAGCTACACGGATTTCCTGCTGTGTTTAAAGCCAGGGTGTATAATAGGTCATGAACTACACACGGATATTTAACCGTGTGTGATTATGATGATTTCTACACGGATATTCCCTAATTAACCGTGTACAAAGACCTAGAGAGCTGCACGGATATCCCCTAATTAACCGTGTACAATTACTCTTTCTACACGGACATTTAGCTAAATGTCCGTGTAGCTCTCTTATTTTTTTTTTATTTTTTTTAATGTTTAAATACCTTTCTACACGGACTTTAGTTAAATGTCCGTGTAGAATTGTCTTTTTTTTTTTTTTAAATACCTTATGTCCGTGTAAAATTGTTTTTTTTTTATTTTTTTTAATGTTTAAATACCTTTCTACACGGACTTTAGTTAAATGTCCGTGTAGAATTGTCTTTTTTTTTTTTTTAAATACCTTATGTCCGTGTAAAATTGTTTTTTTTTTATTTTTTTTAATGTTTAAATACCTTTCTACACGGACTTTAGTTAAATGTCCGTGTAGAATTGTCTTTTTTTTTTTTTTTAAATACCTTATGTCCGTGTAAAATTGTTTTTTTTCCATTTTTTTTAATGTTTAAATACCTTTCTACACGGACTTTAGTTAAATGTCCGTGTAGAATTGTCTTTTTTTTTTTTTTTTAAATACCTTATGTCCGTGTAAAATTGTTTTTTTTTTCCATTTTTTTTTTTTTGTGACTAGCCTCCAGTTTTGCTACCCATTTAAAATTAGAATTCCAAAACAGAGAAACATTAAACAGAGGCCTTTTAAACTTAGAATTCCAAAACTATACAACAGTATAAATAATTCATGTACACTCCATTATACAAAATTATACAAATCCATATTTAGCATTACAAACCCTAAACAGAAAATGCATAAAAGATACATCCAAGACCCTAAAAATGCAAAAATTATAAAGAAATGTCCAAAAGTCCAGATCCGACGGTTGGATCGCGAATCTGAGCCCGAAAAATGGGCGAAACGGATCGTAGATCGGTTTCGAATCCGACTTTGGGTTGTGGAGTTCCTGTCAAAATTTCAGCCCGATCTGACGGACGGATCAAAAGTTACACCCCTTTTTCTGAAGCGTGCGCAGGCCCATATTGCATCAAAAACCATAGAAAATATTAAGATATTACAATTCATGCAACATATATAGATATTGCCTTTTGTAATTAAAAAACGCAAGCAATCCAGAATCCGTAAATCCAAAATAAAATGGCAAAGTAATTTAAATCTTACAGTTCTGAAGTGCAGACATCTTAAGGCGAAAGCATTAGTACTGATCTTCAACGATTTTCCTCAGATCTGATGATGGAAACCTTAGGAGTTTTCTTTACTTCTCACTTTCAAAAAACCCTAGAATAACCTTTCTATACGGAGAGTATTAATTGATCAAAACGGCGCTGGAAGGAGAAGGCATTTTATATAACAAAAACCCTAGAATAACCTTTCTACACGGCTCTTTATTAAAAGTCCGTGTAGCTCTCTCAAGGCTTTCTACACTGTTATTTAAACAAAAAACCGTGTACAATTTCTACCTTTCGACACGGCTCTTTATTAAACGTCCGTGTAGCTCTCTCAAGCTTTCTACACTGTTATTTAAACAATAATCCGTGTACAATTCCTACCTTTCGACACGGCTCTTTATTAAACGTCCGTGTAGCTCTCTCAAGCTTTCTACACTGTTATTTAAACAATAATCCGTGTACAATTCCTACCTTTCGACACGGCTCTTTATTAAACGTCCGTGTAGCTCTCTCAAGCTTTCTACACTGTTATTTAAACAATAATCCGTGTACAATTCCTACCTTTCTACACAGTTCTTTATATAAAGGTCCGTGTAGCTCTCTCAAGGCTTTCTACACTGTTATTTAAACAATAATCCGTGTACAATTCCTAATAAACATCCGTGTAGCTTTCTCAAGGCTTTCTACACTGATTCTTTAATAAATATCCGTGTAGAGATCCCGTGTAGAGATCCCACAGATATTTCGCCACGGTTTTTATATAAAATTGTCAAATCCGTGTACAATGTGCAGTGTACAATGACCATTTTTGTAGTAGTGGTCCCATGTCTCTTTTTTTTTGAAATGAAACAGAGGTCTAGCCTCTATTTGATTGATAGATGTTTAGGTATATGAGTCATGTTACAAAAACAAATAATCTGAAAATGTTGCAAGTAAAGAGTGGAGCTCCAGTGGGAATTTAGATGTGCACACTTGACATGAAAAGTATGGTTTTTAAAGCATCACATACATTTGAGTATTAGCGCTGGCAATGACAATAGTATTGAGTAAAAAATATGGTTGGTTGTTTCAATTGTGTCTAGTTTTATTTGCATATGCTTTGTCTTTGTAAGACTCAAAATCTTCACAATTGTATTGTTGTGTTGCGTTATTTTGCAATATCAAACAAAAATCAACAAATCATTGCATTTGTTTTGGTGGAGATTTGAGCTCCAAAGATATAATGACTATTTTACTTTGTGCTATTGATTTAATGCTTTAATGGAAGAATTGAGTTTGCCTATTAGTACTTGAACGAGAATACCGACTTTTAACATCATAATACCCTGGATGGCAATTTTTTGCAGAGAACAAAATCATAATTAAACGGCCGGCTAGCAGATATCAGCATAACCGAACAGGAGCAATGCAAACTGAGTAAAATAACTACAAGTGAGAACAAATCTAATCTTCACTCTGAACCTTGCTTTCATCCAACACATGGCCAGAGAGAGCTCAATGACCTTAAACCATTCCACAAAGGCCAAACAAAGTACAAACAAACCATATACAACATGAAAACACTTAAAAAAAAATAAAAAATAAAAACCACATGTCAATTAGTCACTTTCTCCATCTTACCCGCTTAAAACCCTAGTTCCCAATCAATTCAAACAACCTTCTATTTGCCGTGGGCACTTTCTCCAATTAGAGACGGCTGTTACAGTAAAACAGAAAAAAAAAAAATAGAATGAATTAAATGCTCCTGTCAAGTAAAAAAGAGCAAATTTCATCTGCATAACCATAGGCAATCACTGAATCCTATCCTCACTGGTACTCTCCATATAAACAAGAGAGAAGGGAGGATTAGTAAGAGTGCTATTTAATGAGATCGAAATAGAGAGTACAGGCGCTATGTTGTGTATATATATATGTTCAATAAAACTCATTGAATAATTCTGATTTCGTAGAAGTAAAATATGAATGCTTGCATGGTTTATAGATGCACTTGAATTTAATTGTTCCATAAAATTGTACCGGCTGAGATGCAGACTTGTTCCTCTTCCTACTGTTGTTAGGGGTTCCCTCACTTGTTCCTCTGATATATAAGAGAGGAAAACTTATCTGCAAGGGAAAACTATCATATAACATAGTACTACAATAACAAAACGGGCCTTTTGGGCCTTTTTTCAAAAAATAAAAAAAAACCATTAACAAACAGTATAGGATAGTTATCTGTAACAAGTCTCCCGCCTTTATTTATCTATGATCAGAACCCAATTAAATAACTAACTTCCATCACATTTTTTACACCTAATAGCCACATGCATGCAAATCTTTGTAGATGTCATCAAGTAATAAATTTAAATAATTAAAACACCACTCACCAGAATCGTCGCAAAGCCTGCAGAACCTTTCAAAATCTTCAAACACAAATTGATTTCAAAATTCTGGTTTAGAAATAATAGGGGAAAATGAACAATAAAGAGATACACTAAATATTTTAACAAGGTACCCGCAGTTTAAACTTAACTTTAAACCCAACAAATAAAATACTAAACAAAAGCCCTACTCAAAAGTTTCAGACTAAAAGCACATCGCATCTTAATTTCCCTACCAAATAGATTATCTGACACATTTGCAAAACCAGACAGTTTACCATTACATTTACATTTCAAAAATAAATTTGTAACTTCCACATGAAAAATTCAGGAAGGAAAAGGAACTTATTGGTAGCTGCTTCTGTTGACCATTAACTAACACTGAAAATGTGTAGTTTAATTTCTGTGTTTGTGCGCATGCTTCTCACTCTCTAATCACACGACCTCACTCCTCTCTATTAGAGAGACTGCAAAGACAACAGAAGGTGTTCTTGAGTGCTATTCCCCTAAATTCCAGCATTGTAAGTATAAACCACAGACTACTAATTACGAGGTTCCATGAAAAATTCACAAAAAAAACGACGGTAAAGGGAAAATATACCAGTTGTGAGCGCCTTCAAAATGCCAGCTCGTCTCGCTTTGAATTCACTAAACAACTCCTGGAGTTCGTCAGGTGAAATTGCTATCGGTGGTTGAACTTTGCACTACAAATAGTTTGCGTAGGAAATGGGAGGAGATGAACTATGGTTCAGCTTATTCTTTAGGAAAAGAAAATTATGGTTGCCACGCATCGAAAGGGAAAAGGAGGTACTGTTTCGGGGCATGCTCTTTTGATCTGGGGCTTTTATCTTTTCAAACTTTTAATTGACAATTTTGAGAACTTCAGAGTTGTATAACAATGTTTATTTGCATTTACCTTATAGTACAAACCACACCAGATCAACGTAAAAGATATCCACAGATACACTTTTGTCAATCTTCTTTTTAAGAAGAGAAATGCACCACAAACAGAGAGAGAAGGTCATTTTCTTGACTAATTGAAGGTTTCTGGGTATAAATCAGAAGCAGGTCCCAAAGTAGAAAGCGAGAACAAGCAGTTACGCATCAATGTGCAGCATGTGCTGATAAGATAGAATTTTCCATTCAAATTATCTGTACGTATTTTAAAATCAGCAATGTTTTCATCCAGGGTTTTAGGAGATCTCGAGCCTGTATTGTGAAAATCAAGAATTTAGTGATAAAGTGACAAAGTGAATGTCTGGTTTAGCAATTAGCACCTACGAAACTAATATCAGAAGAAATTATTCAAAATTAACATTTAGATGGGAAATTTGTGAGAGCGGGGAGAAGAGGAGCTAGGAAAGGAGGGGGAGAAAGAAAGAAAAAAAGAAAGAGAGAAATACCTGGAGATCCGACTCATATTCAATGGGCGGCGTAGAGGCGGAGGCATACGAGGCGGCTTCCGACGGAGCTGGCACCATCTCCACATCTTGATCGGGTTTTTCAACGTCTACTTCCATGAAATCTTGATCGGCTAGGGCTTCCTCTTTGAGAAATGTATAGAGTTCGATGATGCCTTCCCAGGGGATCAAGGGGGGTTCTCCCGCCATCGGAGCTCTGTTTCACTCGTCTCAGTTCATCTGTTGGTTGGAAAGCGGGAGATGCGAGTAATTTCTTACGACGTGACGACGTCACTGGGCTTTATTAGCCACGGCGTATCACAATTGGATCGGATCTTGAATGCTTCATTATCGGATCTTGATCGGATCTTAATCGGATCTTAATCGGACCTTAAATACTTGGTTGATCGGATCTTTAATTCTCGTTATTTTTTTATTTTTTACACTAAAATAAATACTTTATTTTCTTATATATTTTGTCATTTAAAAAAAAACGTTTACAATTCATTCTTAAATTGATATATTTATTCTTCTGTAAACTCTTACCATAAAAAAATTACCAAAGCAGGCCTTGCAACAAAACACTTGTCCCCAAAATAAAATTGTGCTATGCAATTGAAACTATAATGTAGATTAACTCTTTTATATATATATATATTGGGATTTGGGAACAAGTTGTTAAGAAGTTTCTTTTAAAATTATAGTTATTTTGTTTGACAAACTAAGAAAAATACTATATATTTTAAAAAATAGCATACATCATTGAATAACATATAATATATTCCATAAATATGGTTAAACTTACTACAAAAAATAGCATACATCACAAGATATATATATATATATATATATAGAGAGAGAGAGAGAGAGAGTGGCTAATATCAAAACGTTTGCACCAAGGCCCTCGTGCAACCAAATTGTTTTTGGATTTTCAAAGTCCAAACGGTCGATCTAAACCGTTAGATGTGATCTCCATATTAAAATCTGCTTGGAGACCAAATTTTACATTTTGTAGAATTTTTTTACTATTTATTAAGCCACTTTGAAAATTGCTGATCACATGGTCCAGAATTTGTTTGCACTGTTTTTACTGTTCACCCGGATCAGCAATTTTCAAAGTGGCTTAATAAATAGTAAAAAAAATCCAAAAAATGTAAAATTTGGTCTCCAAGTAGATTTTAATATAGATTGAACATCTAACGGTTTGGATCGACTATTTGGACTTTGAAAAACCGAAAACGACTTGGTTGCACGAGAGCCTTGGTGCAAACGTTTTGATATTAGCCACTCTCTCTCTCTCTCTCTATATATATATATATATATATATATATATATATATATATTTTATTGTAGTTCCTTGTTTATAATATCATCTTTCTCGTTCAGCGTAATTTGAATGTGAAATTGATAACTAATGAAGGTGGGGTTGTAAAAGAAATTGCAAAAAAATAGAGTGATTTTGGATAAAATAACAATAAGAGATAACTTGAGTTATTAATTCAACTATTGTTTACTTAAAATCTTATTACAATGCGAGTAATTAAACATTAATATAACACAAAAACTAAAAAAGAAATTAATAACGAAACATGTGTTATAAAAGTTGGCAACCACTTGAAAGCTACCTCTCACCACCTTAAAACAGCTAGTAGACAATTCAGACAACTTGTTGATTTTCGCATTCACTGTAATAACAGTGTTTTAATATTTAGTTCTCATGCGGTATTCGGAAGGCCACCGCATACCGCATATACGGTATGCGGCCGAATATGCGAATTCTTATTCGGATTTATATATGTGGATTTTTTATTAAATATTTAATTCCACAGTACTTAAATACAATAAGACAGCATGTAGAGATATTATAAAAGACTTCTGAGTGTGGCGCTTGAAGAGAACACATACCTAGCGATTCTGGAACTCATTTAATGGGTTGTGGATTCAGGTTCGAAACTCTTTTAATGGGTTTTGAATGTTTTTTATTTTTTTTAAAGCATGGATTCAATATTCGATCCGAATAGTTATTTTCTATTTGGCCGGACACTGAATAGGAATATACGGCCGTATATTCGTCGAATATAACTGAATTTAAAAACACCGGTAATAATAAGGAAAATATGCACTAAAACTTTCAAACAGTAAAAAGTAAAATATCAGCTTTTGGCTTAGCAAATTTGTTAGAATTAACGAAAGAGTCTAGCTAGTATAATATCAGTGTCATATGATACCAACTTCAAAACTTATTAAATAGACTTCAAACGATAATAAAAAATTAAAAAATTAAATAATTTAGATCCTCATTTCTTTTTTCATTCTTTGTTTTTACGTGTTCTCAAGCATACTGATAAAATTCTCAAATAATATTTGTATCATATCTATGAATTGTACGAACAGCATAATATTTTTTTCCATATTATTCATAAATGTTACAAACATTATTACTATTATGTTACAAAGTATAAAAAATTGATATATTATTTGTATAATAAATAATATTTTTTTCGAATCATTCAATATATGAAATTTAGAAACTCATCTTATTATTCAATATATAAAAAATTGGAATCTCATGTAGCGTTGTAGAAGAACCAATGATGAACCGAACCAAGGAGGTTTGGATTAAATGTACCGAACCAATAATTATTATAAAAAATTGGTAAATGTTCACACGGTGAACCGAACCAAGGAGGTTTGGATTACGGACCTCACAAAAGTATATTTAATAAAGAGGAGGTATTCATTTTGATCACCATTAGTGGGAACACTTGAGAGAGTAGGTTGGATGGGCATCAGATCTACTCTGGTTTGACGGATTTAATCACCGTCGAATTGTTTTAAGATTCGTGTGGAACACTTTAAATTCGTGCGTGTCTGTTTCAATTTTCGTGCGCACAAATCTTAAATTAGATCGGACGGTCATCATGCTCGTTGAACCTAAAAGTAGGTCCGATGGGCATCGGACCTACTCCGTTCTCTAGTGGGAAACGTGTTAACTTCTTTTTAGTTTATATTTTCAATTAGCAGATGTAAATTGGTAGTATATTTTAAATCATCTTAATCATGTATGTTAAAAAAAAAAGTATGAATTGTAACCTTATTTTTAGAGATGTTTATTGGATCTGATTTATTTGGATTTTGAAAGACCAAAAAGATATATTTTGAATTAAATAGTTCGGTTTTCCGATTTAAATGGTTTGGTTCGGTTGAACTTTTGAATTAATTCGGTTTTATTATTTGATTCAGTTTAATCTCTCTTATTCCGGTTCAACCAAACAAACCGAAATTTACTTTATATATACTTTAATTCCTTCAATTTTTTATATTTGGTTCGGTTTAATCTTCCTTATTTCGGTTCGGCATATATCTTGATATTTATTTCTATAATTATTAAATGTATATGTGTATGTATTGAGTTTTGACCTTTTACAATTTTATCTCTTTTTTTTCGTTCAATCAAACAGAACAAAATTTAATTTGGTTGTTATTCGGTTGACAAGTTTAATCCAGTTGGTTCGGTTAAATTTTTCAAACCGAATAAAATTTAGGTTTGACTATTTTAATTCGGTCTTAACCGAACTGACCGTTTGAACACGCCAGTTATTTTAATAGGCATTGTTAAAATTTGATTTTGTTAATTTTGTTAGCTCATGATGCATATCGAAATAAAATTAAAATGATGTAATATGTGTACGCATACAACATCATACACACGAAATACGTAATCAGTGTTGTTATTTAAGCGTTTAGATAAGATTTATTTTACATTTATAGAGAATTTATATATATATATATATATATATATATATATATATATATCTATATATATATATATATACACACACAGAGGAGGGTTCAAATGCACCATGATTTTGTGCTCCAATATGCTCCACATTCTATATTTCCGTTTTCAAAGTCCGAATAGTCGATCCGAACCGCTCAATATGATCTTCATAGTAAAATATGTTTGGAGACCAAATTTTATATTTTTTAGAATTTTTTTACTATTTTTTAGATAGGTACAAAATCACTTTTTTAAGGAGATTATGGACCATCCGATAAAGTGATATTGTACCTATCTAGAAAAAAGTAAAAAAATTCTAAAAAATATAAAATTTGGTCTCCAAACATATTTTATTATAAAGATCATGTTGAACGGTTCGGATCGACTGTTCAGACTTTAAAAATAGAGATAAAGAATGTGGAGCATATTGGAGCACAAAAATTATGGTGCATTTGAACCCTCCTCATATATATATATATATATATATATAGAGAGAGAGAGAGAGAGAGAGAGAGTGTGTGGCTAAGATCAAAGTGGTATGACCAAGGCCTTTGGTGCTACCAAGTCGTTTTTGGATTTTCAAAGTCCAAACGGTCGATCTAAACCGTTAGATGTGATCTCTATATTAAAATCTGCTTGGAGACCAAATTTTACATTTTTTGGAACTTTTTTACTATTTTTTAAGCCACTTTGAAAATTGTTGATCACATGGTCCAGAATTTGGTTGCACTGTTTTTACTGTTCACCCGGATCTGCCATTTTCAAAGTGGCTTAAAAAATAGTAAAAAAATATAAAACTTGGTCTCCAAGCATATTTTAATATAGATTGAACATCTAACGGTTTGAATCGACTATTTGAACTTTAAAATTGCAAAAACTAATTGGTAGCACCAAGGCCTTGGTCATACCACTTTGACCTTAGCCACTATATATATATATATATATATATATATATATATATATATATATATATATATATAACTTTGTGATTTAGTTCGCATTCAAACTTTAAAATTAATTATTCATGATGTGAGAATTTATATAAATATATAGCTAGTGGACACATCACCTTAAAATAGCTAGTGGACACATCAGATACCTTATTAATTTCCACCTACTTTGCAACAACAAGAAAAAGATGCATCCAAATTTTCAAACAGCAAGAAATAACACATCAGCTTTTGGCTCAGCAAATTTGCTAGAACTAACAAAAATATGACAGGCTGACAAATTTTGCTTTCCCTTTTTGCTATATCTGATTTATTTTCTAGTGTTTTGCTATATTATTTTGCATTATAGATAATATTTTTTTAACTATCCCAGTAATGAATTCTATAACTCATTCTACAATGATAATTGTTACCACCGAAAAGGTATAGTACAAAGTTTCAGTACAGCAAGCTGTACTTTTTAACCTTAAAATACACTTCTGGTTCAGACTGCAAGTATACAATCCTACCGCGTAGTATATCGTCGGGTATCGATCACAGGGACGGTTCAAGTGTTATCCGGACTCTACCTAGGTTAATTAAAAACTAGAAGTTGGAAAAAAGTTGATTTTGGTTATTTAATATTCCTACAGATTCAAAGCAATAATAAAGTGCAAGAAAGAAGATTAAACTGGTTTTAATCAATAATAAAAAGCGTTCCCAGGGTTAAGACTTCATCTCAGTTTTGCCCTCTGACTATCCTGTCCGGGCCGTGTCATTTCCTACACGGGCCGTATCAGTTTACACGGGCCGTGTCATTTCGCTACACGGTCCGTGTCAGTCTCGGGTTAATGCAGCAGCTATTGTTTCTTTGTATCGTTCCTTTGTGTAGGGTTCTACTGACCGGACCTAATGTTTCTGGACCTCAACTGCCGTTTGTTGGTTCATCAACTTGGTACGGAAACTGCAATATATGCCCTCGTCGGGTTCTAGACCTCAACTTCCGTGTGTTGGTCCCTACTACCTAGTTGCTTGATTGGTATACTAAAGGTAACTCCTATCCGCCGATAGAGAGTAATTTTCGCCTCCCGGTTACTACTTGGTTTCACCTTCCGGATCACAAATCCTACCTCATGTACTTAGTTTGGTTGAGAGACGTTAAAGGGCTATGATGCCTTCTAGATGTGCGCATTCATCTAGTAGCAAACCAATATAAGTCAAACACTTCAATCTAAGCAATTAAAATACTACTCAATCAATCAAACACAAACTTCAATAAAAAGATTCAATAACTAGCATGCAAGACAAAACATTCGATTACATCAAAACCCTAGAAACAAAGTAAATTACTCACTCATGGTTCTAAAACAGCAAATACAAATAAAGATAGAGTTGATCATGACAAAACCCAAAGTGCAAAGAAGATCAATCGAAAACTCGCGTATTTCGCTTCTCAAAATCGCCTCCAAGCCTAGCCGCCAAAGATGAACCCTAGAACTTGCTCTCCTGTTCCAGAATGACCTTCTCTGGAGAGAAATCCCCATTATATGCTTAATTGGTCGACCTTCCTTCAATAGCCTTCTTTCCAGATTTCTAGATCTGTTTCCGGAATTGCTTGACACGGGCCGTGTCAAATCTGTCCGGCCCGTGTAACCTGTGTACTTAGCTCAAATTGTAGATCTTCTCGCAAGCTTTCCGAAAAGTGGTCATACACTCAAAACGGAGTTACGAGTCAAAAGTTATGACTGTTTTAAGTTGGTGTCCTGGTCGTGTCTGTGGTCGAGTCGAGGTTGACACGGGCCGTGTAGAATGTGACACAGGCCGTGTAGAGACTTCAGAATTCCAGATTTCTCCTCGATTTCCCCCGAATCCTGCAAAATAAGAATAAACTTGCAGCAGTACCACATTCTAAAGATATTCAATGAAATACAACTGATTTAATAGATTTAAACACAGGTTTGGTGCAGAAATTGGTCGGAATTATAGGTCAAATAATGAGACATCAATAATATCATTCTAATTTCAATTTCTAGGTAGCAATTTTATTTGCAATTTCAGATATGTATGATAATTTTATAAATAGGAAGATTTTTTTTTTTATTGAAATTGCTTTCAAAATGCCTTGTTAGCAAAAATATTAATATATTTGCTCATCCATCTCTGAAATTAATTTCAAAATGTATGAGATTTTTTTTATTTTTACCACTAAAACAATTAATATTAATTTCATGTATGCAGTATTTTTAAAATTAACTTTAAAACAATTTCATTTACTTTTATTATATTTTCAGTCTAATTCTATAAAGATTGATGCTCTTATTATTCACAAATGCCGCCATGCTGTATGAATAACCAGAGAATTTTTTTACAAACAAACACACAAAGCCGCACAGTTATTATCTACTTTGGATCCGAAGAAAAACAGTTTTTAAGATGAGATTTAATGCGGCCAAAGTTTGAATTCAGATTTCAGACCACTAACTTGGATCCAAAGTTTGAAGCTGGACAACAAATTTGGCTTCAAAGTTTGAATCCGAACTACTAACTCGGCGCCTTCTGGTGGCAAAAGCAATGCTATCTGTGTGGGAGGTCGCAGGTAGGAGTGTCAATGGGTACGATAAAGGTCGGATGGAAGTATTTTCGTACCCGTATCCATTACAAATTGTCCTTATCCGTACCCTACCTTTACCTGTTGCGAATTACTTACCATATCCTTACTCGTTATGATTGTCGGATAATAAAATGATAGCGGGTAAATAATGGATAATGCTTGTAATAATTATTTTTATTATTTACTAAATAAACATTAAAATACATTTATTTCACACATATATACATGTTTTAAAGGTCTAAACTTTTGAATTTTGTTGAAATTTATTTAATTGTTTTGATAGTTAATTAAGTGTAACACAATTATATAGGATGGTCAATTGTCTAAGTTTAGAAAATTTAATAAAATGCATTTTGAGTAGTTGGAGAATGGATATTCATTGCTCATTAATATATATAATTTATTTTTTTATAATTACCTGATCGGATAACGGGTACGGAGTAGCCTTTATCCGTACCCTTAACCGTTTCGATAATGAAAAAAATCTATACTGATACTCATACCTGATAAATTTACAAAAAAAAAATCTTATCCATACTTGTTTTATCGAATACGAAACGAGTCGAATTAACGAATAAAAATGTGCCATTGAAACTCAATCTATATATCTATATAATAAAATAATAATTTTCAGGGTTAAAATTCTCAATAACCAAAGACCCCTCCATGGAGTGCATCTTCTTTTCTGTGGCCCTCTCTTTTGTTGTTCTTCATGTGTGAGGAACCAACGAGGTGTGGATTACCGATTACGGACCTCACAAAATTATATTTTATAATGCTAAGCTATGTTGCACGGTTATGCCGGTTTAGGCAGCGTATCGGTATCGAACACGTATCGAATACCGATACGCGTCCGATACGGCACCGATACGTATCCGATACGCCAGCTGGCGTATCCGCCTACGTGGCGTATTCTTACTCGGCCGATACGGTCGCCGATACTCCGTTGAAACAGCTGGATACGGCTAGATACGTGCGGATACGCCTGCGAACCGAGCCCGCACCCGTGAGCCGCGCGTGAACCAGCGCATTTTTCTGCTTTAAGCGGGAATCGAACTGGGGGAAGTCAGATGAGTGTCAAAACCTTTGACCACTACGCCAAAGTTCATTTGTGATATATTCTAGTAACTATTATATTTAATATATTCTTATGTTATGCCTTTAATTTTTTATACATATTTAATTTAAGTTATGGTTATCTAAATACAATATATAAAATAATAAAAAATAATATATATAATAAACATATCGTATTCTAGATTTTTGAAAATTTTCCTATCGCCGTATTCGTATCGTATCGATATCCGTACCCATATCCATGCAACATAGATGATAAGGGATTCAGTTTCATGGTCATTAGTGTGAAACGTGTTAACTTTTTCTAATTTATATTTAAATCAACACATGTAAATTGTTAATATATTTTAAATCATCTTAATCGTATCTATGTAATATGTAATATGTATGCATGCATGCAGAGGCAGATCTAAGTGGAGTCAGAAGGCAACTGTTATCTCTATTATTTGAACTTTGAAATTTTATAGAGATTTATAGGTCCGGGTTAATTTTCTCTCACTCTGAATTTTTCTTTTATTTTTTCTGGATTTAATTTAGAGTTAAAATTAGAATAAATTTTTTGAATTCAGATTGATAATTAGAATTAAAAGTCAGAGCATTGAAATTTAACTATGAAAATTATAGTTAATGTGTTTGAAGCATTGGTAATTCGGATTGAAATTTTTTTTATCTAGTACCCCATTAGTTAATGTGTTTGAACTTTGTTTGCTATTTTTTTACCCCCTTTTCTGACAAAAATTCTAAATCCACCCCTGCATGTATGTATTTTGACCTTATTTTAAGAGCCATGGCTAAAATTTGATTTGTTGATTTTATTAGCTCTTGATGCATATCAAAATATTAATTTTTAGTGTGCGCATATAGCATAATACATACAAACTATTCAATCAATTAGTTTTGTTATTTAAATTTAAAAAAAATAGTTATTTAAGATTTAATTTTATTGACTAATAAGAAATATTTATTCAATCAAATATTTTTGGTATTCAATCCCTCTTTAATAATGGGCTTTTTCTACAAAAAGATTGTCTCGTAAGAAATATTTAATTATTATTAATAACAATTAGATAAATGTAAAAGATAAATTATATTAAAGCTCCGAGATGAAAATTAACGAAATTGGTCTCTTCTAAATTTTAATATGGTTAATCTTGAAAAACTATTCTTCCTATGTATTAAACGCTTATGTTTTAGAAATATATATTTCATGTCTTTTTGCCATAAAGAAGGGTTTAAATGCATAATGTATTTCATGCTCCGTCATGCCTCACTTTTATTATATTCATTTTTTAAGTCTGAACAGTCGATCTGAACGGTTCAACATGATCTTCATATTAAAATATGTTTGGAGATCAAATTTTCTATTATTTGAAAAAAAATTACTATTTTTTTTAAATAGGTACAAAATCACTGGATTTTTTTTTTACTATTTTGTGTGTTTAAATTGTTTTATGAATGTATTTTAATTTAATCCATGGATAATTTTATCAGTAATTATATAAAGAATCGAAATGTGAAGTCCATTTCTAAAATATCAAAGAGATCCATGAAAAATTATATACTCATTTTTAATTAGATAATAAACTGAAAAATAAAACTTAATACTCGAAATAATAAATAAATCCACGTGCTTTGAGTTTACATTAATTGAAATCGTAAGCCATAAAGTAAAGATGAAAAATATGATATTTTTTAATATTTAATTTATTCTCAAATATGACAGCTTTTTTCCCACAAGTCTTATCATTATTTATTGTTACCAACTTTCATCCAAAATCTGTGGAAATTTTTGCTTGGTTGATTAACCAACCACGTTGTTTGCGTCAGTTTGCGTCGAAAATGTGATAACCGACCACGTTGTTGACAGAAAACTATGTCCTTATTAAAGCTTAATTTGTCTGTTACAAAAGAAAACTATGTCCTTATGCTATGCATGTTGCTTTGTAGTAGCCGTGGGGCGAATTTATACTGCATTATTTATTGATCATAGTAATAATATATGCGATAAATTATTCGTGTTTTATTTTTTTTTAACGTTTTCGAACTAAACTCCGAATAAAATGCAAAAAAACGTATATTTTTACCGTATATTCGGCCACATATTACCACATACATGTATGTATGATACCGCATATTACCGCATACCACATATTATCGCATACTACATATTACCACATATTACTACATATTACTGCATACTTGTTTATATATATATTAATTATCATTTTAAAATCCGCATATATAAGTCCGCATAAAAATCCGCATATGCGGCCGCATACCGTATATACGGCATGCGGTGACTTTCTGCATACCGCATAAAAACCGCATTTTAAAACATTGGTTTATTGTATGGTAATAAACTAGTTAGGGTCTGTTCGACCTACAGGTGGGAACGGGAACGAAAATGGGTTGGACTCCAATTTGAACTGATATTTACTGTGTGCGTGGGACAGAAAATATGAAGTTGAACTGAATTTTTTTTTCCCACGCGCATGATACCTCGCATATTTAGTCTATTTTAGGCCTGTTTTAGTACCAGATTCGTGCCCTAATTCACCAGAATCATGTGCATTTCATCGATATATCTTTAGAATTTGGTACTGCTGAGTGTTTGTTTGTTTTCTGCAGGCTTGGAGCAAAACACACGAAGAAACGACGATTTGGGATGATCTGGTACGGCCCTTACCAAGTTTGGTACGGGTCTTACCGGACTTAGCCATTTTTCAGCTCATCACGCCTGGTACGGCCTGGCCGTACCAATTTGGTACGGGCCGTACCTAAAGGCGGCCTGACAGATTCAAATTTTGGCAGAGGCTATTTAAAGCGGGGAACTCTCCAATTTCGACATTCATTCCATTCCAGATCTAATTGAGAGCACAGTAAGAGAGAGAAAGAGAGCTAAGGAGCTAGGAGCAAGAAGGAAGGAAGAGGAAAGAGGCGAAACTCGACGGATCTAGCTTCCTCCTCTCGATCCCTTCAATCCATGGCTATCTCTATCCCTTTTATTGTATTTTTAGATCAGATCATGTGCTGTGAGTAGTTATTTTAGTTTCTAGGGTTTAGAGATGGATTCTTGATTTGTTTTGACTTTCTTTGACTTGTATCTTGTATGAACTCTTTTGATTGATTGATTGTGATTTCTTTGCTATCTTTTGCTTTGATTGCTGTGATTGTGTATGATGAACCTCTAGGTTTAGATCGAACCTATCAAGGTCATGTGATCATCTCAATCTCTCAACCAAATCAATTGTTTAGGGTAGACTTGTTCGAATTGAAGCCGAGAGGTTGAATTCTCCTCTAATCGACAGATTAGAGGGTGCCTTAGGTCTCCAATCAACCAGTTAGGGTAGATCTGTACCAACACACGAGAGTTGAGGTGTAGAAATCCCTAAAAGGCAATCAATTGCATTCCAACCTAGATCTTGATCCAACAAACGACAGTTGAGGCTTAGGAACCTTAGGTATGGTCAATTGAACATTTCCAAAGAGTTTAGCACAAGGTACCAGCAAGGAAATGCATCAACTCGAACTGGTAAGCTCTGTTCTGGGAAGCCAGTACGGGTCTTACCAGAGTGGTACGGCCTTGCCTTACCAAGTTAAGTACGGCCTAGCCGTACCGACTTGGTACGGGCCGTACCACTAGAGGCAGATCATAGATGAAGTCTGAAACCCTGGAAACGCCTTTTATCCATAATCAAAACACAATTTACATTTCTTCTAGCATTTTATTACATCTTTCTGAATTTTTGAATTGTTTGAATTGACCTTTTTAGGAAATTAAATACCAAACCAAATCTTTCTCACTTCTAGTTTTTAATCGAGTTAGGTAGATTCTAACCTAGTAATTGCCCGTCCTTGTGGATCGATACCCGATTATACTACTCGATAGGGGTTGTGCACTTGCGACCCTTACTCGTGAAGTGTAAACGCGGTTTTAAAAGGTACGCCCTCAAGCGTACCGAAACTTGCGTTGCGTTTTCGCGCGAACAGCGCACAGTAAAGCCGAACAGGCACAAATAATGCAAGAAATCTTTGTAATTAATGCTCTTGAAATCTTTCCATATATTAACGCATTAGATCCTTTTGTAAAAGGGCAGCTATATTAACGCATTAAATAATTTTTTTTCTTTTCTTTAAAATCTCTTAATTATGGTAGAAAATAAAAACTTGTATCTAGTATGTAAAAGAAAACTATTAAATGCTATTAAAAAATAATACAAGAATGTCTTATCTGATTGCCTTTTTTTTATTCTTAAGGTTATTTTTTTATAAGAAAACAGAAATAGAGTTTTCAACAAATTGAAATATTTTCATTAATGTCAAAAATAAGAAAATACTTTATTTCATATATCATACTTTATCTTTTTTTAACAATTCACTGAAGCACAAGACTAACAACTGAGGAATACCAAACAGGAATTGGAAAAATTAATTAAAAACTTGGAATTAAGAAAGAATAAATTGAATAAATTTGATTGCAAATAGTAAAAATTGTATATATGAAAAATGTAACTTTATTTATGAAAGTTAGATGTCAAAGTTTAGCCTCACATAATGAATTTTATTGATAATTTTAGCATAAATAGTTTATGTTTTCAAACTAATTAATGTAACAATTAATTTTCTCTTGAACTTTCACAGTCACCACCAACATATTCTTAAGATATATTTTTCATAAAAATTAGTAAGAAGGTTTTCACAAATTGAAATCTCTCCATTAATATAAAAAGATGATAATGCTTTATTTCACACCATATTCTTAAGATATATTTTTCATTCTTGTATTCTTAAGATGTGTACAAAATTTAATGGTCTGAATTTGACTAGTTTTTGTAAAATACATAATAAATAGTAAAAAAATTCAAAAAAATGTAAAATTTGATCTGGAAGCACATTTTATTGGGGAGATCATGTTGAACGGTTTGGATCGACGATTTGGAATTTGAAAATGTAAAAAATAGTTGTGGTAACTTTGTTGTAACTCAAAATTGTGGTAACTAGATCCTCCTCTTGTTCAAAATAGTGTCGTATATTGGTAAACAGTATCAAGTTATAACAAAGTAGAAAGTTTGCTTACTATTTTGTAGATCATTAAGGGACTTCTATGCAAAATTTTCTGACCCATTTATTTATTTATTTTTAAAACGGTCCTCACAGGTGCCATTGATAATTGGTCAACCAAGTTGACTCCTTGCAAACACATCAAACACTTTATTATATATATAAATATATATCAGGATACCATGGTCCATATGAACACATAAATACACAATTGAATCTATTAAAAGCACAGTTTCACAAAGAAATAATAATATTTTTTTTGTTCAATAACAAGTTTAGCCAGAAAAATGGAGAAAAAACAGCATATGCGCACGTGAGAGATTTGGTAAAGCATTGCCCATTTGCCCTCATGTATTATTATAAGTTCAAAATATAGAGTAGAACTAGGGTGCTCTCGAGTTCACCAGGCCCTTAGTGAACTCAAGTCCAAAACTCATCGGATCGGCTTCAAACGACGAATCCGACCGTTGAAACCTGTCTACTTACGAGTGATGCGTCTACATGCAAAAAATTTAAATTTTGAAATTAATTTTGCATAGAGTCAAGTGGTCAAAATTAGAATGTTAATAAATTAATTTTAATGCATTCATTTTTTTACGTTTTTTGACCATTTGACTCTATGCAAAATTAATTTCAAAATTTAAAATTTTTGCATGTAGACGCATCACTCGTAAGGTAGACGGATTTCAACGGTCGGATTCGTCGTTTGAAGCCGATCCGATGAGTTTTGGACTTGAGTTCACCACGGACTTGGTGAACTTGAGAGCACCCTAGTTCTACTCCAAAATATATATTATTTACACTTTAACAATCGCTGTTTTTCAATGGTGCAGAATTTTAATAAAAACAGCAATTTTCAAACCATCTTAATAAATAGTAAAAAAATTTCAAAAAATGTAAAATTTGGTCTCCAAGTAGATTTTGATATAGATTGAACATCTAACGGTTTGAAAATGTCGTTTGAAGTCAATTTGATAGGTTTTAGAGCCGCGCTCACGAAGGGCTTGGTGAGCTTAGGAGCACCCTAGTTCTACTCGATGTATATATATATATTTAATAAAAAATCAGCTTACGTCTATTGTATGAATGGGTCCCACATTCGCAGATTTTTATGCATATTCAGTGGGGGTCCACATTACAGAATCCGACGGCCACTTTAGATTGCAACGTTAAATCAAACGGGTCAGCTCTTACCCGGTCTGTACTGTTTGATCAACCGTTTGTTAGTGTCGAGATTCGCACGCTCATTTAGATTCTCGGAACAATTTATAATTTTAATTTCGCGCGCATCTCCATTCTTATATTAAGAATGTAGATGTCCTGATCCGTCAACGAATTTGATTAAAAGATGAAATTTCGGATTAAATATTAGCTCTCTGATCAAATATTTTGATTTTATGCATCTATTTGATTTTTTTTACGTGTAGAAGTTTAAATTTATTTAGACACATGCTCGCCACATGTATTCTCTACATGCAAATTGTATTATAGTCATGATTTATTTCTATTTTTTAAATACTATTTAAGGATTTTTTTAATTGATTGATTATGTCCTCATTTCTTTCTATTCTTGTTATATCATATAAGAAATATTATTTGTCTATTTTGCATGATATTGTTTTATAAAAATATATCAAAAAGATCAAATAATATATATTATTTAATATGTCATTTAAGGAGTGTTATTTGTCATTTAATATGTCATTTTGTATGAGATTGTTTTATGAAAATATGTCAAAAATATAAAAAAAAAAATATATGTCATTTAATATGTTATTTAATATCTCATTTAAGAATTGTTATTTACATGTATATATTATTTAATATGTCACTTAGTCTAAATTTTTTAATAAAAACATGTTATTTTGTATGTAAAAAAGTTTCTCTCACAACATGTTTCCGTTGCAATACACATGCACTATACTAGTATATTAATACGAATTGAACAATCTATAACAAAAGTGGTAAACAATTAATAACACAAGTGCTTGAATTTACGTCGTGATTGACCCGACACAGAAATGTCTACACCTTGAAGTATATAGAGAACCGATCTCTAAGCGACCTAGGGGTCTACGAGCTATTTAAAATATATTAGCTGCATGCGGTTCTTGCTTTGTATCCGAGCCATCGCTATCAATTCGATCACTTTATTTATTTTTTAATTCTTTCAGGTTAACTATATCCAGCCTGGTCTTATTTTGTTCACAACTGTTTCTTAGACCCGTTCTATGCATTTAATGTGAACAATTGAACATTTTTGCGTGTGTTTGACCAGTCAAGTAACGGTAATTTAACAAGCTGTTTCAAGATATTCCAGTGTAGGAAAGTATTTATAGCCTCTTCAAATGTCTTTATTTTGTGTCTCTGTCATGTTTCTATTATTAAAAAATTTAATAACTCAAAAGTTTAAAACTTAAACGTCAAAATAAAACCGTTAGATGCGATCTATATTATTTTCTCTATGTGCTCTTAAAAAATTATCACATTTCAATTTTACTTTTATGTGAATCAATAAGTTGAAAAATCAACGTCTAGATATTATCCACATTTGTATACAGTTTTACAAGCTCAAGATAACAATCAAAACAAAGTTGAAATACCATAAATTTATTTTGAATTTTAAGTTTTAAATTTTGAGTTATTAAAGTTTTAAAGAATGGAGGCATTTGAACCCTCCTCTTATAGCATATACAGATGGAATCCAGTTGAAGCATTTATTTAGGCAAAGTAAGTTAAATTAACAAAAAATTTAACTTTGACATTTTTATTGTTAGTAATTTACTTACTACTATAATACACGAATACATTTTAATTTTTTATTTAATTTTTTTTATTACTATTAAACACTAATATTTGAAGTGATTTACTTCGCTGTAACTTTACTTCAGTTGTCAAACACAAAGGATTGATTATAATTATTTTCATGTTTTCTAATCTGATACTCAGTAATATTATTTAAAGTTAATTTTTAAGAATTTTAATTATAAAAATTGAAAATAAACAATAAGAAATAGAGTAGTGTGGTAATTGTTAAAAAAGTTATTTATTATAATTAGTAATTATTTTTCAAAGTTGCAGGTGATATTTCTATCATTCTAATTTAGTGTGGTAAATTTTGAAATACTGTATTTATTGTCTTTTTTTCGTTTCGAAAAGTTTATTGTCTTTTTTTCGTTTCGAAAAGTGTGGTAAATTTTGAAATACAGTTAGCATCTCTTTACTCAGTAATCAGTCACCGGTATAAATTAGTACCAATAGGTAACAACTTGATAATTTAGGTAGTTTTTAGCATATTCAACAAAATAAACAATCAAAAAATTTATCTAATGCAAGGAAAGTTTCAAATCAGTGGGTCTCAAATTGCTTCATCTAATTTATAAAATTTTCAAATCAGAGACAGAGAGGGAGAAAGAGATGCTAACTGTAGAGGAGTTGTTAGTTTTCATTGCGGAGGGGTGCTTATTGGATTGTGCAATAATCTACTTGTCTGTTTGATTAATTAGATTTGCAAAACATATATTTGT
This sequence comes from Carex myosuroides, assembly GCA_028015225.1. NCBI lineage: Eukaryota > Viridiplantae > Streptophyta > Magnoliopsida > Poales > Cyperaceae > Carex > Carex myosuroides. The sequence goes on from CM051465.1 coordinate 14,173,509, forward strand.
TGAATTTTACAGTTTCTTGTCTTAAGATAATATGTAGGTTTATGATGATATAAATTGCTACATACATCAATGATGAATTATCAATTGCTATACTTAGGATGAGTCATGAAGAACCAAACATTGGACTGAGAAGCATTAATCAGAAATTTATAATATTAGTAAAGTAAACTTGAGATTGAGGTAATTTGCACAAACCATTACAACGGTTAATATAACGTTACAACAGAATAATTCATATGCCGAAATCCAGTGTAATTGATTTATTTCGTTACAACACTAAAAAAAATGTTACAACGGAATAAATCAATTTCAGACCCCAAAACTTTCAGAGAGATCCGTTGTAGCAACTGTTGTAACACTTATAAGCATTAGGGTTTTCCAGCGCAGTCAAACCCGTTAACTGGGGTTAACAGTTGCAATGCCTAACCTTCTGTTGCAATGGTGGATGCCAGTTACCTTATTTTGTTTCTCTCTCTATAAATAGAAGCAAAATCTAAGTTTTGAGCATGGATCTAGCCGCCCCCAATTGTAATATTTTGTATTCTTTTCAGATCTAGAATTATACATTGTTGCTTGTGCATCAAACTTCAATATCTATACAACAATCTCAAACATACTCCACCACACTCAATCTTGTGTAAGAATTAGAGTAATTTGTGTGAGATCTCTTGTTTTATTCAAACACTAGGACCTTTGAGTGCTCGCTTCTTGTATTAGAGCCTTTAGTGCTCGTGAGCCAATTCTGTGCTCGGGCCGTGTGACTTCCCGGAGTTTGTAAGGGTTCACAGGTTCCACCTTGTATTTCTTTCTCATTGGGTAAAGAAAGACGTGCCATCAAGAAGGTCACGAAGCCCCAGAGACGTAGGCGTTAGTGCCGAACTCCGTAAACAACTTTCGTGTCAAGTGTCTCTTAACTCTTTTATTTACTTTACGTACACTTGCTTAGTTTAAAGTTTATTCTTGTTTCCGCCAAGAATAATTCACACACACGTTAGTTACAATCGTTAGTGGTGAATATTAATTTACTAAAGTATCAAAATTTAAAAGGCCTCATATTCACCCCCTCTAGGTGCCGTTAGAGACCAACAGTGCCGGGAGGAGTGATGATATAGGTGGGGGGACTCGAGGTGAGGTCGGGAGGGGAAGGGAAAGAGCGAAAAACTGGACCAGAGGTGAACTGAATTAATTTTTTCGTTGATGAAATTTTTAATCTGGTTCGTTGATCAATCTAATTGATGTAAATAGGGGGCTGGAATTTAAAATGAACAATATGCGGTATGTGAGATTTCAATTCAAGTCTTCACAACAACAAAATTTCAATATACATAACTAAAATTTTGAAATCAGAGGGGGTGGCATAGCCATTTCTGGCTTAAGATTTAGATCCGCCTCCAAGATAGTGAACCCTCCTCTTTTTCTAGTATGGTTTATATTTTACAAAAAAATAAATGTACATCTCAACTGAGTGAACTAAGTTTACCATGTTAAATTCTTAATCAGTAATTAATATGTATTTTATTGGTCTAAATTAAGTTATAACACCATGCTCCAAAGTCTATACATAGTAGTATAGAACTCTTATAGATATAAACTATAAAGAGAAACATAAAAAAAGAGGAGGTACTTAAAATAATTAACTTCTTCTATAATAAAAACAACTTATTTTTTAACTTCCTGATTATAACTTAAAAATATGTAAATTTTTTTATAATGAAAAGCAACTTATTTTTTAACTTGCTGATTATAACTTAAGTATATATATGTTTGTAAAATAGTTAACATCTTCTATAATAAAAAAACAACTTATTTTTTAACTTGCTGATGACAACTTAAAAATATACGCATATTTGTAAAATATTTAACTTCTTCTATAATAAAAAATAATTTATATTTAACTTACTGATTATAACTTAAAGAGCGATTCTATGGTACTATGCATATTACGGGATTGGTCCGTACTACGAATTAATATTTTCATTTTCAAAATTTTAACTGTCGATCCGAACTATTCAACATGATTTCCATATGAATATATAGTTGTAGGTTAAATTTTTAAGTTTTTAGATTTTTTTACTATTTTTTTAGATAAGTAAAAAATCATTGTTTTTGGATAGTCCATAATTTTTAGATCAAGTGATTTTTTATCTATCTTAAAAAAATATAAAATTCAATCTGCAAATACATATTCATATAAAATCATGTTGAATGGTTCAAATCAACTGTTAAAATTTTAAAAATAAAAATATTGATCCGTAGTACAGACTAATTCGTACCATGCATTATGCATAGGCGCATAGACTCACTCTAACTTAAATATATGTTTGCCGTTAATACTTAATTATTTATAAATAATATTTTCGTCATTTTTTTGACCGCTTGATCATGTACTAAATGAATTCGAAAATTTAAAATTTTTGTATGTACATGCATCACTCATGAAGTAGATGAATTTCAACGGTTTGAATTTGTAGTTTGATGTCAATTCGATAGCCTTTTGGAGGTGTGCTCACCAGGTGAGCACATCACACTCTAGTTTTGTGCCTTAATTATTTATAAATATATTTTCGTCAAAGGATTACATCTCACCGGCGTACACCATAGTTTATGCTCCAGGTGCAGCTAGAAGAGAAAATACTGTGTCCTTTTCCGTTTCTTCTTTCTCTTTCTATCTCTTAGCTCCAAGGCGGTGAGACTAAGCACCTCATCACTCGCTCTTTCCTCTTCTCTTTGTTTCACCATTAAGCTCTCTCGCTCTTTCCTCTTCTTTGTTTCTCTTTGTTCCTTGGGAAACAATCTATTTTTCTCAAAGTCACCTCGTTTTCTAATTTGGGCATGTGAGGCCAATGACTCAACTCAATTTGTTCTGAAATTACACTCTCGCTTTGTCTGGTCCCTTGTGAATTTTAGACAAGTATAAGATCTACAATGTGGGATCTGTTTCTTCCTCCTATGCGCTAAATTCAAAATCTCTGTCGTTGGTTGATTTTTTCCTCTTCTTTCCCTTGTTTAGTTCTTCACCAACCGAGCTGTTTGAATAGTACTACCAAAACAATATCTTGACAAGCTTTCAATTTGAGGAAAGCATGGCGCAGAACAATTGGGAAGCGGATAAAATGTCAGTCATACTCAATTTCACTATTTCTCTATTGTATATTAAGGCCTTCGGATTTTGTACTGAACAATTATGTCTTTTCAGTTCCTTGTATAATTGGTTTTATTGTTCTTCCATTTTCTTGGTTTTTTTTATTATTTCTTTTGTGGGATTGTAGGTTGGATGTTTATATCTACGACTATTTGTTGAAGAGAAATTTGCAAACAACAGCTAAGGCTTTCATGGCTGAAGGCAAGGTTGCGGCTGACCCAGTAGGTAAATCATATTTTATTTTTATGGGTTCTTTTTTTTTTATTTTCATATAATTTCTAATTTTTTTTAGCTTTTCTAAAAGTAGGAGGTTTTCCAAATTTGTTGTATTAACAACATATGCAAGTAAAGTGGTCCTCAATATTTTTTTTTTCTTAATTTTGTGGAAAGGTGTTGGGTTTTGTTCTTATTTTTTAGGTGACAGTATTATTGATTGCGTGATGAAAATTTCATCACAAAATTGGTTTGAAATTTGTGCATTTTCTATATTTAAGATGACAATGGACACTGCCACTCTGCCATATATTAAAAGAATTATCTTAGAGGTAATGATTTTTTAGAAGGAAAAGGAAAAAAAAGAATGCATGACTGAAAAAAAGAGAATACCAAACTGTGTACCCTTTTTACATTGTATATACTGTTTTGGCCTAGTTGGTACATCATTTCTGATATCTTCCTAACTTTCATGGTATTTGGTTCTTTTAGTGCAGTATTTAGCAGCTAAATTAGTAGAGGTAACACATTTAACACAGACGAATAGGGTATCGTGTGTATTCCATTTTTTTTAATCTAATCTTTGAACTTGTAACCGTTTATGAGACTTTGTTATTTTTTATACATCTCATCTCTTATATTTGTGCAAAGTTCCCTGCTTACTTTTTCTGGCAATTTACTAATTTTACATGAATATCTAGAGTATTACATAGTGCCACTGAGAGAATTAGATTTTAGCAAGATATTTAAATAGTATAGTACATTTTGGAATCTAGATGCTAATGAAAATTGTGGTTAATGCAGCAATTGATGCCCCAGGAGGGTTTCTTTTTGAGTGGTGGTCAGTTTTTTGGGACATATTTATTGCTCGTACCAATGACAAGCATTCTGAGGTTGCCGCGGCTTATTTAGAGGTACTTTATACTTCTAAGCTTTCACTACTATGCTGTATAACCAGCTTATACTGGTCTAGTTACCTTTCTATGAGAAAAAAAATATGCATCTTGAATTAAGAAAATTGTCAAAATACTGTCAGTAAATCTGACAAGAATGCTACAACTCAAGAAATTTGATAAGGTATAACAGGCGATAGGATCAAGGAAGATATGCTATTCCAAAATAAATATTGACTGAAATAATAATAGAGTGGGTATTGTTTGGTGCTCTTTAAAAATACCTAGTTACTTTACTGTTTGGTTTTATCCTGTTGGTTAGTATGGGAAACTAATGAAGGCATTAATACCAGTAAATAAAATAAAACTAAAGGCCCTGTAAATAATTTTTATCTCACTATTACTTCACAGACACAACAAATGAAGGCAAGAGAGCACCAGCAACAGCTACAGATGCAGCAGCTGCAGCTGATCCAGCAGAGGGCCCAGTTGCAGAGAAGCAATTCGGGCCACCCTTCCCTTAATGGGCCTATGAGCGCCATAAATTCTGACGGCATCTTGGGCCCCTCGACAGCCAGTGTTTTAGCTGCCAAAATGTATGAGGAAAGGATGAAGCACCCCAACCCGATGGATTCTGACGGGTCACTTGATACTCGCATGGCTCTTTTTAAATCGGCTGCTAGCAGCCAGGCTGGGTAAGATAAACAGGGAACTAAAGGGTTGTTAATTGACACTTAAAATAATTTTCATCATCACATCTTGTTAATATGATTTGTAAATGATTAAAGAGGGTTATTATTGTTATTGCAAATAAAACCTGACATTAAATGTTAATAAATTTGTTCAGTAAATGGTAAGCTTTTGTTCCATAAAATATTAATAGCTTTGATCCCAAAGTTCCAGTGGTTTTCTCCATCTTTTCTTATACAACATTAGGAATAAAGTGGATTGGTAGTATACATGAACTAGTCTTTGGATTGACAAGATAGTGAGGGTGATTTGGTAATTTTTTGACTCAACCTTAGTTTTAGTTTGTGTTGTTTGCAGATTGCCCAAATATAGAGGGTGTTTTTGTTTATGGCAAAAGGTCTCGATTGAAATATTGAGATAATTTGCCTGTTTTTTTGTTGTTAGCCGGTTTTTTTCTTTTTCTTTTAGTGGGGTGGCATATTGAGACCAAAATTAGAGTAGAACTAGGGTGTTCTTAAGCTCACTAAGTCCCTTTGTGAGCTTAATTCAAATCTATCGAATTGACTTCAAACGACACATCCAAACCGTTGAAACCGATCTACTTCACAAGTGATGTGTTTGCATTTCAAATTATAAATTTTCGAACTAATTTAGTATAAAGTCAAGCGGTCAAAAAAAGATGGTTAATAAGTTAATTTTAATGCGTTCATTTTTTCATCATTTTTTGACTGATCGACTTTATATTAAATTAGCTCGAAAATTAATAAATTTGACATGTAAACACATCACTCGTGAAGTAGATCAGTTTCAACGTTTTGGATGAGTCGTTTGAAGTCAATTCGATAGGATTTTAAGTTAAGCTCACAAAGGGCTTGGTGAGCTTAATGAACACCCTAGTTCTACTTTCAAAATTATATATTGAGCGACAAGAGGAGACTATAGTGCGACCTAGGTGGTTTAAACATGTTATCAAAAAAGAAAAAAATGAAAAAAAAAAACTAGGTGGTTTAAACATGGGTTTTGGAAGATTTAACCAATCTGAGGTGTGATTACATGTATCTAGCAAAATATGAACATACCAAGCACCCAACTAGGGAACAGAAACTGTAATTTCCTTTAAAAGGTTTCCAAACTCCCGTTTGTAATTTTCCCTCCTCTTTATACAAAATAATGAAGGGAAGATAAAAAAATGGTTATTTTGATGAAACTAATTGAGCTGTGTGTATGTTGGCATTATCTTGTTTTGCAGGGGTAAATGTGATTTTTTCTGGGGTTATAATGTTGTTACCAGTCCCAAAATAAGAATTCAAAAATGAGTTAACATGTCTTACAAAAAGGCAATTTAGTGGAATTTTAATTGGCAGAAATCATCAATTGAGTTCCTCCTAAAGCTGGGAAATTTTGTTTGTAGTTGCTTTTTTTTGGCTAATTCTATGTTTATAACTTAAAATCTGTGCAACAGGCAGCTGGTCCAAGGCAACCCAAATAACATGTCAACTACCTTACAACAACTCCAACAAAGGAATCAACAAAACATGGTACCTTCTTTCTTTCGTGTTTTTCTTGTTTTGCTCATATACTGTTTTTTCTTATTTGATAATTGCATGACACGGAAATGACTTGACCAGGATATGAAGAATGAAGCCAACAACTTGGGTGTGGCACAAAGGTCATTGCCTATGGACCCCACATCCATTTATGGTCAGAGCATTATTCAGTCAAAAGCTGGATTAGCCGGTGCTGGTATGTAAAAATGATATCTCAGTATTTCTCCTTGTTGCATTAATGTAGTTTCTGTTTTTCTTGAGTTTGGATTTCTTGGTAGATGAAATAATTTTTGTGCTTTTTAGAATTGATTCTGCATTTTTCTCATTTCATTTATAACATTTCCTGTTGTATCTCTTTGATTTTGTTCCCATAACCGAAGGGTCACACTGAGCTGTTTCTTTTCATTATTCATCTTTCAATTAATTTTAACATTGTTTTGATCTCAACAGGACTCAACCAAGGTGTCAGTGGGCTTCCATTGAAGGGATGGCCGCTTACTGTGAGTGCCGTATTATATTTTCTCTTAATAAATAAAAGGGATGGCTGAACAATATACCAGTGTATTTTTTGTTGTAAAATTTGTTTAAAACAACTACTGGCATGAACCACTCTGTTTTGAAATACCACCCCTTGGGGTCCCCATTCAGTTATTTTAATTGATTCAATATTTTCTCCCATTAAATGTACTTGCAGACGAAATTTTACATTTTTTTAGAATTTTTTTTTTACTATTTTTTTAGATAGGTAGAAAATCACTACTTTTGAATGGCCTAGAATTTTTAGATCAAGTGATTTTCTACCTATCTAAAAAAATGGTAAAAAAAAAAAATGTAAAATTTGATCTACATGTACATTTTCATATGGAGATCATGTTGAAGGTTCAGATCGACTGTTTGGACTATGACAACTGAGATATTGATCTCCATAGTAAGGACCAACCGCGCTATGCATAGTACCATAGCCTCACTGCACTGATCAATCATTTTATATCATTCAACAGGGAATAGACAACCTTCGCCCAAATCTAAACCCGCAGATGCAAAAGCCTTTTCTATCAACTCAGTCTCAGTTCCAGCTGATGTCGCCACAGCAACAGCAACAGCTAATTGCTCAGGCTCAGGCAGCTCAGGGAGGAGGCATGAGCAACTCCTCCAGTTTTGGAGACATGGATCCGAGGAGGTTTGCCGGGTTAGCCCGAGGCGGGTTGAACGGGAAGGATGGTCAACCCGCTGGATCTGAGACGCGTATTGGTTCGCCCAACACAGTGCGCCAGGACCAGACCGAGTATCTCATGAAGGTCAGTCTTTTCTTTTGTAATTTGTTTTTATTAATTTTAAGAGGGTTCAAATTGCCTCCATTTTTTGTGCATGCCTCCATTTTTTTTATTTTCTAATAACAAAAATTCAAAAAATTTAGCCAAAATAAAACCGTTAGATGTGATCTATGTTATTTTTTTTCTATATGCATGTAAAAAATTATCACTTTTTTATTTTGTTTTAATGTGAATCAATAAGTTGAAAAATCAACGTTCACATCAGTGTATCTTTTTGCAAGCCATTGATAACAATCAAAACAAAGTTGAATGTCATAATCTTTTACATGTGCATAGAGAAAATGACATAGGTCATATCTAATGGTTCTATTTTGATATTTAAATTTTAAATTTTGAGTTATTATTAAAGTTTTAAAAATGGAGGCATGATGGAGGCACAAAAAATGGAGGCATTTGAACCCTCTAATTTTAATTTGTTTTGCTCTTTTGGTGCTATATTGTTTAATTGAAGCTAGAGCCAGTTCTTGCTTAGAGTTGCCTCAGTTGAACTACCAGAAAGGGTTTTTGGTTTTCTTTTTTTCAAAGATATCCAAGCATGATGTGGCCAAGAAAATGAAAGAATAATGAACAAAAATGAAATCAGACCACTTTACTTTTATGCAACTTGAAAGTTGGTCCTATGAATTTTTTAAATCATCCGTCATGATTGAGGCTGTCTAGATATCATTTTTGTTCAGGCTTGCTTAACATAGTGATAATTGTTTTTCTGTACGTGTATAAAATAGTGATTTTGTGCATCTCCTGCAAGAGAATAGGAAAAAACGACTTGAAAGACTGAACAACGGAAAGCTCTCAAAAAACTTTTGAAGTAACAGTATCCTTTGCTAAGCATATAACTTGTTGTTTTCCTTGGTCTTTTTTAATCTAAAAACAGTTGAAGGTTGCACAGATGCAACAGCAGTCTTCGTCCCAACAAAACCAGGAGCAGCTCCAGCAGCAGCAACAACAGCAACAACAGCAGCAACAACAGCAGCAATTGCAGCAGGTATCCTTTTGCATCCCTAATTTCCATGCACAACTCTGGTTGCATACTTGCATTAACTAAGTAGAGCCCTCGACAAAGCTCCAGTTCTGAAACCGAACCAAATACAAATCAAAGGCAAAAGATATTGTTGTTAACAATAACTACAATATCTTTTGGTAACTATGGATATGCTTACTGCTGAGGCTTGACTAGCTCATTATTCATAAAACATGTTAAAATTAATAAATGAGTGAGGCTCTGGTACTACGCATAGCGCGGATTGGTCTGTACAATGAGTCGATATCTTCGTTTTCAAAGTTCAAGTAGTCGATCTGAACCGTTCAACATGATCTCCATATAAAAATGTACTTGTAGATCAAATGTTACATTTTTTACAATTTTTTTAGAAAGGTAGAAAATCACTCGATCTAAAAAAAGTAGTGATTTTCTACCTATCTAAAAAGTAGTAAACACATTCTAAAGAAAATGTAAAAGTTAGTCTGCAAGTATATTTTCATATGATGATCACGTTGAACTGTTCAGATCGACTATTTGAACTTTGAAAGTAAAGATATTCATCCATAGTACGGACCAATCCGTCCTATGCATAGTACCATAGCCTCACTCTAATATTAATATATTGAAATGTTTGGTAGAGACCAGTTTACTACAAGCTGCTGACTGGGTCTGGTGGAGTAGAATCCAAGACTACAATTTATTTTGTATTTCTTGATTTTTTTTTTCTTTATTACAATCCGGTAGAATAATAGAAAGAGAAAGCACACATCCTCTGGACCTGCAAATAGTACGGGGACAGGAAACACAGTGGGTCCCCCAACCAACTCACCACCATCGACCCCATCTACACATACTACTGGAAACTTGCACCATGTGAATAGCATGTCGAAGAGTCTTGTGATGTATGGTAGCGCTGACGGCACTGGACTTGCTTCCTCTTCAAACCAGATTGTAAGAAACAAACAAATCAACTCCTCTCTCTCTCTCTCTCTCTCTCTCTCTCTCTCTCTCACAATCAATTCTAATATATGCAAATGGCAGGATGATTTGGAGCACTTTGGCGACGTAGGATCGTTGGATGATAATGTAGAGTCTTTTTTATCGAATGATGATGGGGACCCGAGGGACATCTTTGCGGCCCTAAAAACTGATCATAATCCAACTACTAAGGGTACATACTTTGGCCCTTTGTTTCTTTATACAACACATCTTTTGTGGGGCATTCAACAGATACCAGTATTTTTTTTTTCTTCTTTTCTCTCAGGTTTTACATTTAATGAAGTACGAGCCTTTCCTACAAGCAATAAGCTTGTGTGCTGTCACTTCTCCTCTGATGGGAAGTACTTGGCCAGTGCTGGCCATGAGAAAAAGGTATTATGCATTCCTCTTATCTTTAAGATTCTTGTACCTGGATTATGCATGGTATCTTTATCTTCTCTATGAGATATAAGTTTAAGGCTACATGATAGTAATCAACATTGTTATAGACAGCTTCCACATATATTTAAACCTATAATGGTTATTGTACTTTTGTTAGTAGAATAATTGAGCAAATATTAAGCTAATCTGTTGTTAATGGTTATGTAGGCAATAATTTGGAACATGGACACATTGCAAACACAGAGCACACCAGAAGACCATGGTGTTATAATCACAGATGTGCGTTTCAGGCCCAACTCCACTCAGTTAGCCACCTCTTCCTTTGATTGTACCGTCAAGCTCTGGAATGCTGCTGAGGTATTCCCAGTGACATTTTTTTCTCTTAATTTAGAATTTTGGGTACAATGTTGGAGATTTGATACCATACTATTCTCATCGGGCCCGTTCAGCAACATGTGAATAGTGAAAGAATAGAGGAAAGGTGGAATTTGGAATAGACTTGTATTTCATACTATTCCGGCCCTGTTCGGTTGATGGGGGAAGAGTGAAATAATGGAAGAGTATTGGTAAATGAGCCAATTCCATCTCTTGGAAAATGCCAATTCCTCTATTCCACCATCCCTGAATAGAGAATTGGCTCATAGAGGGACCAAAGTGTAACTAGCAGGGGTTTGACCCCAAAAGTTCAAACCCAATTCCACTTTCCCATTTTCACAACTCCACACAATTCTTTTCTTGTTCGGCAGGAATAGAACCTCTATTTCACTCTATTCCCCTTTTCCACACTTGCCGAACAGGCCAATCAGTAAGAACAGTTCTCAGATCTTATACAATCTCTAAGCACTTCTCCTAGTTGATGGAAAAGGCTGATCTCTCTACAAGTTATCCCTACGGTATAAATTTTTATGAAGTATTATGTTGCATTTGATTTCTAATTTGGGAACTAACTGATTTCCATTTGTAGCCCGGATTCTGTTTGCACACGTACAATGGGCATACATCTCATGTGACATCACTCGACTTCCATCCAAAGAAAACTGATCTCTTGTGCTCATGTGACGACAATGGTGAGATTCGCTATTGGAGCGTTAGTCAACTCTCATGTACTCGTGTCTCCAAGGTTAGTAGAACAATAATTTTCTTTTCTACCTAGGATGCCAAACTGTCAAGGAATGATTATTTAATATATCATTTGGTTTTCTTAATAAAATGCCAGGGTGGTACGGCTCAGGTCAGGTTCCAACCTAGCATAGGGCAACTTCTGGCTGCTGCAGCAGAAAATATTGTATCGGTATTTGATGTTGAGTCAGACAGGAATATGCACACTTTACAGGTAACTTGTATATTTTATTTAAAATAATCATTTTGTTAACCAACCAGTTGGTTTACAAGGCTTAAGGTGATAGTGGACAAAAGAATTCATTATTTAAAAATTTACATAAATTCATCAGATCTACTTGTTCCCTATTTAGTCATGACATTTTCTTTTCACGTGACATTCAAATTTAATCACATTCCATCACACAATATCATTAGGTGCCGAGAATTCAGACAATATGAAATATCATGCAGTTATTTATTTTTTTATAATTGCAGGGCCATACTACAGAAGTGCACTCAGTTTGTTGGGATAACAGTGGAGAATTCCTGGCTTCGGTCAGCCAGGACTGTGTGAAGGTGTGGTCAATAAAGAGTGGAGAGTGCGTTCACGAGTTGAGCTCCAACGGAAACAAGTTTCACTCTTGCGTGTTTCATCCCACCTATGCTAACCTCTTGGTCATTGGAGGCTATCAGGTCATCTCTCCCTCTCTCTCTCTTTGAAAATCTTGGCAGATGCTGCCAAGGTATTTTATTAAACAAAAATTAAGAGTTACATCATAACATCAACCATCAACCATCAACATCTAGTTGTCCTTAGTGCTCATGAAAGATAAAAAATGCTTACATCCACACCTCTCTCTTCGACCTAAGTTCAAACAAGTCACTTTTTGCAATTTCAAGTTCAAGCAGTCGATCTGAAACGCTCAACATGTTCTCCATATTAAAATGTGCTTGGATACCAATTTTTACAATTTTCGGAAATTTTTTACTATTTTTTTAGTGTTTTTGAAAATCACGGTTTAACATGTTCTCCATATTAAAATGTTTGGGTTAAGAGTAATATGCAACAAGTTATTCAACTATTTTGGAGTCAATTTCATCTCGATTCCATCTCCTATTTTCAAATGGGTGGGCAAGCTAAAATCTTTCATGAAATTTCTAAAAAGAGTGTTCAAATGTACAAATGACAAGAATGCAGAAAGTAGATTGACGAAATAGAAGAATAAAAATATAAGAAACGGATCGGAAAAATATCTCAAGCTAGTGAAGAAGAGTTCAAGATGAAGAACGAACCAACATTATGAACAAATAATATCCATTAAATAAATTTAGCAAAAAGACATTTTGTTGAGAATAATTTCATCTCAAAAATATTTAATGGAATAATAAATCAATATACTTAGTTCTGTTAAACCTTGGCCTTAATATTGGTTTTTTTTTTGGGTTCTTCCTTAATATTGTTTAGCTGCATTGTTAACAAAAACTTTATGTAGTAAAACTATCTTGGATGTTTTATCAAATGATAAAAAATCAAGTACTAAATTCAGTGACCAAAATGGAAATCACACAAGTAAACTTATTTTCAATTTTTGCAGACATTTGAACTATGGAACATGGTAAAGAACCAGACAATGACGGTGCATGCGGCTCATGAAGGTCTGATCGCGGCACTGGCTCAGTCACCGACCACAGGCATGGTCGCGTCAGCGAGCCACGATAACTCAGTCAAGTTATGGAAGTAACAAGTTCTCTCGTCAGGAAAAGGGTAGGATAACTTAGTTGTTTAACTAAAAAAAATATAATAGTCTAGCTTTTATGGAGAGTCAGGAACTTGCTAATAAAAAGAGAAACTATTTGATTGTTCTGTAATAGAGGATACTTTTAGGGTTTATATAATTGCCTTAATGGCTGGCATTTTCTTTTCTTTTTGCTATATTCGTCTGAATCTGTCTCATATTATAGTTATATATTTTAGTTATATTATTATGAATTGTAACATATTTACTGCTTCATATATGAGGACTTGTCAGTTTACTGTGATTGGTATATAACTATATATCATTGAATTTAAAGAAGAAATAAAGCGCGAGTCCTGTAATAAGCATTATATAATTACAGGTTTTCAATTTTATTGATACAATATGTACCTCCTGTTTAAGTTATAAGTAATGAGCATTATATAAGGATCATTTCAGATTATTTGTAGAAAATTCGGTATCTTATAAAGAAAAAAAAAAAATATGAATCTCATTCCTGAGCTGTAATCAAGATCTTGGACCTTTGTATGGGTGTGATTGTCAAGAGCTGATTTCAAATTGGGAATAGCTTAAAAGGAAGAATAAACCAAGTCAAACGTTTGAAGGAAAGAGGATAGGGCAGAACGGGCAGCACAAACGGTCAGGCATTTAAGCAAATAGAGACACTACAGACCGGGTCCCAGCTTGTCGGAATTAGTCTACACCCTGACCAAAGGAAATAGAGGGAGAGGATCAACAGAGAATGACAAGTGGGACCTGACCCATTCATTACAGAAGGCATTAGCAATAGCAAAGGAAAAGCCAAGGGACTGATGAATGGGGCCACAACAACTGGCAAAATTAACTAGCAAAAATTTCCCTATATATCATTATCTTTTCAATTTAGAAATACATAATATAGACATTTTAAGTTTTCGATTTAGAAGAGTGACAACAAGGGTTAAAAGTTTTGACACTGCTATTTTGAATTCATGCAGCATACAAATAATATATGTTATTATTTTAATTTTATTATTTATACACTGCATGAAATTAAAATAACGTTGTTAATATCTTCACCAAAACAACAGCCAAAACACATCCTCGTAGAAAATGGAATCGGAATGCGCGGTATGAATGTTTATAATTCAAATAAAGATATAATTATTTATGTGCTTGAGTATGAATGTACTTGCCGTTTTTATCTAAGGTCAAAACAAAAAAAATGTATAAATTACAATCATTAGACATATGAGAATATAATAGATAGCTACTTATCATTTTTTTTATCCTTATAATAGATTTTGAAAATCCATCGTCCAAGTAGGGGCAGCCAAAACCCTAGATGTAAGATATCTATTAAAATCATTTACCTAATTGTTAATTTTTTGTAATTAATATATCGTCCAATTAAGTTCAATTTTCAAGCATCTTTTTTTTTTTTTTCCTTTTTTCTTTTTATTGACTCTACAGATAATTCGAAGATACTAATTAATTACCTAGGAATTTAGTATTAATTATTAACGACTATAAAAGAATGACCAATAAAATCAAGTTCATTGAAGAGCTTTTATTTAAATAATTGCTTATTATGTCATTTTTATATCACCTAATCGCTTCTTATTAAATAAAAAATATAAGAAATCTGCATTACAATGCATGTGTAGAAAAAGTATTGCCCCATCATATCCATGTCACAATTCCGGAACCGAATCTCTTGCTCTCCTGTGAGCAGAAAATTTCTGCTCCTAAAGTCACTGACACGTGGATCCAAAGTGGATTTTGAGGCAAAACTATATCCAATATTTAAATATCAAAACCCACCCCAGACCCACATGTCAGTGACTTTAGAGGTAGGAATTTCCTGCCCACATAGGAGCAGGTGATCCGGTTCCCACAATTCCATCATCACTACTCTAAAAGTCATTTATTTGAAGAAGAATCATTTTCTAACGGACATTAATGGAAATTATCTGAATTTTGTTTCCTACTACAAATTAATTGCATCAAAATTTGAAGATTTTTTATTTTTTTATTTATAGCATTCTCAAGAAAGTTTGAATATTTGTTGAACCACAACAGATTTAAGAAAACTTAATACTAATTAAATTTGAGAAACAAAGAACCATAATTGAGAATCAGTATTTAGTCTAGTGACAAAGACAATACTCTCTGTATGAGAGGTTGCAGGTTCAAAACTCAAATGAGAGAATCCCTTGTATATATATTAAATAGTTCGGTTTCTTGACCTCCTACTTTTACTCAAAAAAAAGAAAAATCATTCTTTGATCTAATGGCAAAGAACAATGTATTCTCTGTATAAGAAATGGCATGTTCAAAATTTTTGCATGAATATTGAAATTTGAAAATTAAACCTCTTTCTTTTTTTTTCCTAAAAAAACAAAAAAAAAAAACTACATTTGGGAAGCAACTTAAAATTTTGAATGCAACAAAGAACGCCCTAAAAACATATGATGGAACCATAAAACTCAGGAAACCACAATGACAAGGCACATAAATAGATATTTTTTTCACCTTTTTTTTATCTTTGCTATTTAAAAAAAAAAATGCTCGGTTTAAAGGATTTTAGAATAAAGTTCTTTTATCGCATGAGGTTCCATAAATGTAATCACAAGCAGAGTTGACAAGATTAACTAATAGTTCATTTCTTATCATCTTAACAAATATAATAGACAAATAATTTATTAATTCGAAACTATTCACGAAATACATGAATTTTACGAAGAGAGAGAGAGAGAGCTTTCTAATTACTTATTGCAGAGCTTTAGTACCACATGAAGAGAGAGAACAATTTTCGTATAGATTGCAACATTTTTCACTATGGCCGTAAATAATAAACATCAGAAATCTAGGCATTATTTTATAACACCTTTTTGATGAATTCACATCACCTCAGGTTACCTGACTCAAGCAAATTATGATTGGACGGTTCTTTTAACATGGCACGAATCTCAAAACAAGCCCCCTGCAGTCTCCATAGATACCGGATTGAGTTTGGCCCATATAGGATTAATTTGGGCCGTCCGTTTCAATTTGCTTGAGTCAGGTACCTGGGAGGGGGAGCAACTTGGGTCCGATGCCCATCGGACCCAAAGTGGGTTCGATGGGCTCTAGGACCGTCCGATCTGCTTTAAGATCCGTGCGCACGTAAATTAAAAAGCCGCAAAAGTTCTGGAGTGAATCTTAAAGCAGATCGGACGGTCCTAGAGCCCATCGAACCCACTTTGGGTCCGATGGGCATTGGACCCAAGCTGTTCCCCCTGGGAGGATACGGATCCCTTTTTGACTGGATATTTTGATTTTTTTTTTTTGAAAAATAGAGACTTACAGCTGAATATTTTTCTTAGTAAAAGTTAAAGATCAAGTTACATATTATTTAAAGAGTGAGCCTATGGTGCTATGCATAGCAAGGATGGCTAGTGTACTACGGCTCAATATGGTACTTTTTAAAATCCTAACGGTCGATCCAACCGTTCAATGTGATAACCATATGAATATGTACTTGCAAACTAAATTTTATATTTTTTCGAATTTTTTTACTATTTTTTTAGATAGGTAGAAAAATCAGTGTTTTCTGAAAATTCTGGACCATCAAAATTCTACCTATCTAAAAAAATAGTAAAAAAATTTAAAAAAATATAAAATTTAGTTTGCAAGTACATATTCATATGGTTATCACATTGAACGGTTGGATCGACCGTTAGAATTTTAAAAAGTATCATATTGAGCCGTAGTACACTAGCCATCCGTGCTATGCATAGCACCATAGGCTCACTCTTATTTAAATACTAACGAATTTTTTTTTTCGAGTTTTAAACTTACGACTTATCGCATAAAAAAAAATATTTGTATTGTCATTAGATCAGAAACTGATTTTTCAGACATTAATTTTTTTTAATAACTTTGTGATCGGGTGTGTAAATATCTACTGAAATGTATAGTTTATTCAAAAAAATAAAAATAAAAAATTGTTCCGTGCCATTCATTGCCAAAAACAAAAGCCTCATAAAACCAATAAAACCATGTACCATATGACACGCCGCTGATCTCTGCTGGTAATGCTTCAGACGTGTTAGTATTTCTTCTTCTCTTTGTTCAATGATAGTCTTACTTTATTCTTGTTTTCTCATTAAAATAATATCTTAATAATATAAACAATTTATATATGCTTCGATACAACTGATGATGAGATATATATTTATATTATGAGAAGGGATCTAGTTATCACAATTTTGAATTACAACAAAATTATCACAACTATTTTTTACATTTTCAAATTCTAAATCATCGATTCAAACCGTACAACATGATCTCCACAATAAAATGTGCTTCTAGATCAAATTTTACATTTTTTTGAATTTTTTTACTATTTATTAAGATGGGTATAAAATTCATTGGTCTGAATTTCACTAGTTTTTGTAAAATACTTAATAAATAATAAAAAAATTCAAACAAAATGTAAAATTTGATATGAAAGTACATTTTATTGTGGAGATTATGTTGAACGGTATGGATCGACGATTTGAAATTTTAAAATGTAAAAAATGATTATGGTAACTTTATTGAAACTCAAAATTTAATTTGTGATAACTAGATCCCTCTTATATTATATATACTTTCTATAAACCTTTCTTCTCAATTCCCTTTCATTCTTTCTTCCAACCTCCTCCAATCCAAGGTGCCTCATAAACCCATAAAGAGACCTCTCTCTTTCACTATCTCTGTTTCTCAAAATCAATCAATCATTCAATCTATCTACCTAAAGCAATAGTAGACATGTCAGAGATTGCAAGTAAAGCTTGGGCTGGGTATATAAGATCTCTTAATAGCCATCCTCTTCCTACTAAGGTATACAATTTTACATTTTTCACCATCTTTTTGTGTCATTTTTCTTGTTAATTTAATTTTCTCTTCTGGGTCTGTATCTGTTTCTGTTTCTGAGTTGTAATATCATTTTTATGGGGATTTATAGGCAGTTACAGCGGGAGTACTAACCGGTCTCAGCGATGCGATCGCACAAAAGTTATCAGGAAACAAGCACATTCAAATCAAAAGGCTACTCTCCATGTTTGTAAGTAATTAAGGTTTTAATTTGCAACATTTTTGACACCCACCATCAATTCACAGCAGTTGACTTTATCTTTGGTGCATATCATGTCATTTTGTTACATTTGGGGGTTGACTTTCTTTTTGGCTTAGATCTCTCCATGAGTGTGATATGTTTCTAATTCAGGGTTTCCAATTATTATATATATTCTTTTGAGATTTGTTTTTATTTTTAGATGTATTGATTTAGCTTTGTGTTTTCAAACTTTAATTACCTAATGATGGCATCTGTTCTGTATAGCAAACCAATGCTTTGTATTGAGCTACTACATATCATTTTTTTTTTTCTGATATAGTCTATACAAATACAATTGCAAGATTCAGAAATAATGTCTTGTTATATTGTTAGTAAGATATAAGTAATCCATTTAGACTTGGAGGCATGAACAAATTAGGAAAAAAAAATGCAGCATTATCCCCTAAAAATTAGGAAATTTCTGAAATTCTTTCAAATTGTAACTCCATAATCCTCTGATAAACCAGTATCTTTCAATGCCAATTTGCTTTCATGTTAAATTAATTGCAATGAAATTGAAAGGAAATTGTTCTTTTACGGTTTTACCCCTATTGACATGTTGAAAGGATTCCTCTCATTGTTTCTCTGACAATATTTTTTTTTTCATTCCTCATATATAGATGACATTCTTTTATTTTGCAATCAGACATGTCTGAACGTGAGTTACCATGAGGAATTAATGACATGTAACTCATTATTATTAAATTAATGTACAATTATTGATATATAACCATCACTCCATCAGAACATGCATTGTACTGGTAAAAAAATAATAAAAGATTATGGTTTATCCAATGTAGAACGTGCACTGTACTGGGCTAAAAATAAATTTAGGAATCAAATTCAGCGGTCAAATAACTGAATGAATGTCTAAGTTGTTATTTTTCTTTTTTCAATGAGTCCACTGCAAAACATAAACAAAATATATTACACAAACCACAAAAATCAAATGGAAGTTATATATCTTCCCATTTTCTATTTTTCTTCAAAAGAACCAAACCTCAATTATTTTCTTTGTTTCTCTCTAAATAAATCAGGAAGATAAGCAATTAATTCTTTTTGAGATTTGATTTGGGGTGCAAAAATTTCTTCTCATATTGATTTGTGGACCAAGAGTTCTAAAATTTGTTACTAAACATTTTCTAATTAAGATTTAGCTGTACATTCAAATCCAATATTACTTTTTTTTTAGTTTTAAAGCATGATTTCATGTTGCATGCACTACACTCCTGGCTTTATTTTTATATTAATTAGTTGTGAGCCTGTAACCGTGTCCACTATTTAATTTATTCTTTGAACAAAAAACATTACAAAACAATAGTTGTTTTCATTACTAGTACTACTATTACTTATAATAGAATTAAAGATCTTTATCATGTTTTTTGTATATAAGTACAACAATAACAAGGAAAATAATAGGAAAATAGATCTTTATCATGCATGTTTGTCATAAACACAATTATCTATAAAGATATTGGTCATGATATAAGAACTATTAATCAAAGGAAAATTGACGGATTTTTATTAAACTTATATTCTGTTTAATGGTTTTCTAAAGACAACATGTAAAAATAATTATGAATGAATGCAAATTAATCTCATAAAGCTAGATAAACCAGATATGATATATGCTTAATTAATGATTCTGTTGTGATATTTGTAGCTCACTGGTCTTCTCTACATGGGACCATTTGACCATTTTTTGCACAAGCTTCTTGATAAACTGTTCCATGGAACCAAAAAGGAGACCATTGCCAAGAAGGTGCCTTCAACATATATCCATTTCTTTTCTTTCAAGATAAAAGTACCAATTGTATTCTTTTGTTTGAAGTATAACAGTTCAATTCGGTTTCGAATTTCTAATAGAATTATATTTCTAATTTCCAGTAATTAAGTACCATTTTCTTTGTATCATTTCTTTTGTTGTTGAATTTTTAAGGTGTTTGTGCAAGAGTTCATTATATCACCCATAAATACTGCACTCTTCTTGACATTTTATGGCAAAGTTGTTGAAGGTATGTGCTCCAATCAATTTCTCTCTAAATCATCCACTAGTGCTATTTTGTTTTGTCTCAAGTATATAATATGAGTATATATATTGGGTACTTTTACAATTTCGAATAAATTAACTTGCATAGAAGTTATGTCTAGATTAATTCAACTATTATTTTTGTGTATATTTGAACAATGCATGCATTGCCGAACTATCCTGAAGAAAATTCTTTATGTAAGAATTTTTTCTTTCAAGTTCAATTTTGGATCACATGGTTATTGGTTGAGGGATTTTAATTACCTTTGAGATTAAAGACACAAAAAAACAATCACCAAAAAACCACTTGATATAAGGAAGTTTCAATTAATAGTTTAACTGGGGGCCCAAAGGAGATAAAAGTTATCGGTGTATTCAGCAAGATAAAATTGTTCAAAAAAAACCAGAAAAATACATGATAAATGTTGGTTTTTGCAGTTAAAAAGCATTTACCAGTAACAATGCTATTGACTGTTCATTAATTATTGCAGGAAAGCCATTGAGTGCAGTGAAAGACAAGGTCAAAAGGGATCTTCCATCCATTCAATTCGCATCTTGGAGGGTATCCACAATTAATTTCTCAATTTTATTTAGCTATCATTCACAATTGATTTAACCTTACTCACATATGAGTAAGGCTTATGTGCTATAGATAGCATAAGGCCTTCCATGCTATGGCCTAAAAAATCTATTGTATAAACTTCAAACTTCGATCTAAGTAGCTCAGTAAATTGGTTATATAATGAACTTGTAGAATACCATTTTTTACTATTTTTGAATTTTTTTACTATTTTTTTATGAATTATGAAAGATAGCAAAAAATGGCCTAAAATATTGGCAATTTTCTTTTATTTTTAAGCCATTTTTGTCATCTTTCATAAATCATAAAAAAATAGTAAAAGAAATTCCAAAAATAGTAAAAATTAGTATTCTACAAGTTCATTATATAACTAATTTACTGAACTACTTAAATCGAAATTTGAAGGTTATACAATAGATTTTTTAGGCCGTAACACGGAAGGCTTTATGCTATCCATAGCACCTAAGCCTTGCTCTATAACCTTCTCTTCATTATTTTGAGTTTTTGAGAATTAAGTTAAAAGACTTATAACCTTGTTGTACCTTCTATTAACTATTGTGCAATTTACCCATTCAAAAATATAGTTTATAATCAAGAACCAAAATAGCATTTCACTATTCAATATCTTTTTGCCCAAAGTACATTTTTGATATTGTTTGAAAAATAGCTTTTCAAAAAGGTTAGTCGTGCATTTCTGATCAAATTTAAGTTGTAACTTCAATCTAGAAAAAAGATGTAAATATATTTCATACATGTATAAATATACGCATTTTACCGACTCCAAAATTTTCTTTCAGTTTTGGCCATTTGTTGCATGGTTCAACTATCAATTTGTGCCGATGCAGCTCCGTGTTCTCTTCATGAACACCATTGGTGTTGGATGGTAATGCATTTGCTCATATTTCCTTTTGCATCTTTATATTTATCCAAATTGAGAAGTTGGGTTTATCTTTCTATTTTTTCTCATTTGCCCAAATTAGCCCGGTTAAGCCTCATCTAAACCCCAACTGAGCTCACTAAAATTGTTCTGACTTTGCATCATCTAAGGCTTATATTTGGCTTCAACTAATAAAAAAATGAAATTATAGTCAGCAAATACCAGTACATGCCAGTAATAGACCTGACTGATACTATACCAAACACAAAAGGTTTAAATAGCGTTTATCGCGTCATAGCGGAATGGCTGAAAAAACGGTGCTATGGCCATATAGTGCCGCTATAGCGCGAAATAGCGCGCTATAGCGGCGCTATATGGCCATAGCGTCATAGCTTTTTTGGTCCGAAAACGCTATAGCGCGCTATTTAGAACATTGCCAAACACAGATATAGCATAAAAAATTAAGTCGGAGATATCATATTTAACTCCACTTTTGTTTTTGTTTTGGAATTTTAGGGGAGTATTTTTGAGCATGAAAGCACGCTCAATCGCACCTAAAACAGTTTGAAATAACAAATCGATACATTCGTTTTATGCGAATTCTCGGCTCACTGATCTCTCACGGTGTTCTAATTGTAATCATTATGCAATAGAGAGTAAAGAGATCCATCTTTTTGTTTAATATTCTTTTTTCTTGTGCTTTTCATAGTTCATCAATAGAAGAATTGTATTGTTTTGAATAAGCAAGTGATCCCTTTTTTTATATTTTTTTAGAAAAGAAAAATAACTTGTTTTTTTCGTGTCGACGCAATTTGTGTAACCATTTTTATTGTTAGAAAGGTAATAAATATTTTTATTTGGAAACACTCGTAAATTGCACAAAAAAGATGGAATCATGAGTTAAACATTTTTATTTAGATAGTTCTCCATTCAAATAATAAACCTAATTATTTCCCCCATCAAATTTCATTTTTATTGATATATCCCTTTTAGTTAAAACAACTTTATTTAAATTGGAACATGGGACTAAATTTTGTTACATTCATACTAAGTTACATACCTGACTATTTTAGAAAATAAAAGAATTTAGCAACAACAAATAAGGAGTTGAATTAACTTTCCAATCGGTTTTTTCATTTCATTAATCACAAAAAATTGCCTAAAAAAAAGAGAATATATATTGATTTGAATTAGGAAAATTTGTTGAAGAAAGAAAGCCAAGTAAAAGACATTCTCTCATTCAGAAAAAACAGGAAAGAAATTGATGTAGTAACTAATGTTGTTAAAACAAATCTTGAACAGGATTTGCTAATAATTCTCATTGCATTATCTATAAAAACACATAGAAAAAAAGATTCATGGAGAAAATATTGTGCAAAATGGCTTGGCTCAAATGGATCAATACACTTCTCCTCGTTCTGACTCTCGTCGCCATTTTCGTCTCAGCTGTTCATGGAGGTAATTTTTATTTTGAAGAGTACATACAAACCCTTTCTTTGCACCAAATTGGTAGCAAATTTCTCAATAACTTGGTTCCAAACCTGTCCAAATTTACACTAAACTTCTCCTTGTCATATATTTACGTACAACGGACGGCAATGAATGAATGCAGACTGCGAGCAGCTACCGAATTGCACCACAGATTACTGCGAAAGGTACTGCATCGAAAAAAATCGGTTTCAAGGTGGTTTTTGTTCGTATAGTGGAGGCACGTATCTCAACTGTTGTTGCAACTGATGAATTCCTTAAAACAATATCAAGCTTGGATGTTTAGCATTTTCAGCTTCTGCTCAAATAAGAGCCGAAGACATAGAGCTAGAAGTTGCCATCACTTTTTTTTTTTCTAAGTATGAGAGCTTGATCTATGTAATGTTTGGCAATTGCATTAAAACCATTGGATCATGTTTTGAATTGAAATATTCATTCATGTTTGATTTGGGAAGAGATCATGAAAGTTTTGAAGTTCATGGTGAGATAATCTACTTTCATTAAAACCAGTGATCATGTTTGAATGCAAAACAGAGGAATTATACGCATTTACAATTTTACACCCACCTTATCTGAAAAAAAAAAAGCAAGAACTAAGGATAGGTTTCGGTTTACAATTATACACAAAATAATCCTAAATTAGTCTAATTTTTAAGAATTTACGAATTATTCTTGAATTATTCATAAAACTTGTTTTCTTTAAGAAACTTTAAAAGTGATTATAAACAACAAAATATTTTCTAATTATACTTATATTGTATTGAATGACAAATTTTAGACCTTACTGATTCATTTCTTTGTATTTAAAGTTCAATTAGTTGAATTGAACCTCTCACCATGATATACATATGAAAATGTACTTCGTGACAAAAATTTATATTTTTTAGAATTTGGTTACTATTTTTTTAGATAAGTAGAAAATCATTTTATTCAAAGATTATGGACCATTCAACAATAGTGATTTTCTATCTTTGAAATATTTTTAAAAATATAAAATTTGATCTTCAAGTACAATTTTATATGAAAATTATGTTAAACAGTTCAAATTAACTATTTCAAATTTAAAAATGAAAATATAAATTCATAGTACGGTGCGATAATATGCACATTGCAAGATACCATAGCTTCACTCTATATTACTGAACCTTTAACATACTCTTAGCAGCTTGTTCTTTAGACACTTTTATATATATTAATATGAGTGAGGCTAGTGGTTTGAAAAAAACCGGACGGTTCAGGACCGGACCGGCCCACCCACAGTCCGTACCCGGATCAGACCGTGCCCGTGTCAACCCGTGGACCGGACTGCCAAAACGGATGGGCCGGGTTTAGCAAGGTGGGGAACCGGTTTTTTGGATCCAACCCGTGATTACCCGACCCGTTTGAACCCCCGGGACTGTCCCGGACCAGACCGGATCCAACCCGTGCCGAACGGTGCCGAACCATGCCTAACCGTGCCGAACCCGTGCCGAACCGTGCCAACCCGGACCAATCCGTGCCAACCCGGACCGAACCGTGCTAACCCGGACCCAACCCGTACTTGAACCGTCTGAACCCGTTTGAACCCCCGAAAATTCAATTTTTTTTAAAAAAAATGGCCAAATTTTTAGAACTCAAGTTCCAACAGTTTGTTCTCATTTGGGTCACTGTCCTTTAACCAATGCACCTAGTTCTCTTTATCACTGTTAGATTTGTACATACAAAAGAAGATTGTGAGAGAGAGCTTTTGTTGTGGGAAAATACTATTAGCTAGAGATCGAATGTAATGAAATTTCTATAGGATATATCTAGTGAAATATCTCTGTGCAAATGGCTTTTAGTTAGGAGCGGAGTCCCAGCAACTCATCAAATGAAAATTTCAGCAAGAATAGTTAGAAACTTTTAATGTAAAAATAATTCTATAAAATATAAAAAATTCTCTGTTTCAAGTTTCTTTAAAATATTTTCTTAGTTGAATTTGTTTGGCCATTGTGATTGCTAGGAAAGAAACTGGACTGGCTGGCCATGAACTCCTATCACTGTCGGTTTTCTTACATTGGTGGTGCCAATTAATTACCAAAGGTAGAGATTAATTGGTAAAGAATGATTTTATGCTAAATATGAATTAACATATATAAATATTATTTGACATCTTAATTAAAATTAACATATTCATATGTTAATTGATATGTTAATTCTATAAACTTTAATTTGAATTAACATATGTATCTTCTTAATTAAAAATATTTTATACTATTATATGCAATATATGAGTATTGGAGAGAAGTGTTATTAGTTTGCATTAAGGAAATTTTATACTCAATATATAAGATACAGATCGGTAAATAGTTGTCTATTATAATATTTTTAATTAAGAAGATTCATATGTTATTGTTTTAATTAAAAATATTTTAAAAAATATAAGATTTCAAAATCTTTTTAATTAAGAAGATTCATATGTTAATTCAAAAAATTTACAAATTTTTTTATAGAATTAACATCTTAAAGATTTTAAAAATATTTAATGCAAACTACTTTACTTTCGAATTAACATAATTAAAAAGATTCATATGTTAATTCAAAAGATTTTACATAATAAATTAATACCATGCATTACAGCGATTGTTATAAGGATTAAGATGTTAAAAATATTTTACAAAATAAACTAATACCATACCTGTATCAGTATCAGTATGTGTTTATCTAATAAAATTCTTCATTAATTTTTTTTTTATACTTAATATGTTATGAGGAGGGATCAAGTTACAACAAAGTTACAACAACTATTTTTTTCATTTTCAAAGTCCAAATCGTCGATCCAAACTATTCAACATGATTATCTAAATAAAATGTGCTTGCAAATCAAATTTTACATTTTTTTGAATTTTTTTACTATTTATTAAGATGGGTACAAAATTCAATGGTCTGAATATGACTTTTTTTTTTGTAAAATACTTAATAAATAGTAAAAAAGTTCAAAAAATGTAAAATTTGATTTGCAAGAACATTTTATTGTGGAGATCATGTTGAACGGTTTGGATCGACAATTTGGACTTTGAAAATGAAAAAAATGGTTGTTGTAACTTTGTTGTAACTTGATCCCTCCTCCTATGTTATATGCAGTATATGAGTATTGCTGAGAAGTATAAGTAGTTCGCATTATATAAATTTTATACTAATAAGACTTAAGATCTGTAAATTGTTTGAGACATTATAAATATTTTATACTAATATATGCCTAATAAAATTGAGACACTCATTTGATGTTATAAAAAATGAATGATGCGGAGGAAATTAAATTAATGTGATATGATAGAGTTAACAATATCAAAGTAAATGGTGGAACCTTTCTTATTTGGTACTTTTCAAATTTAAAATCACAGGAGAGTAATGTGGATTGTGGAGAGAGAGTAGGGAGAGGAAGGAAGAGAAATTTGAGATATTTTGTCAAAAAAATTCAAAAGGAGATATTTTATTTGATCTTTTCTTTTCTGGAGACGGAGCAGTTTGTAAAATATTTCAATATTGGATTTGGCTCCATTGTAACAAGATTTTCGGATCTCTGATGGATTCTGATAATCCTCCACTTGGTGTTGGGACATGCGGGAAATTCGTCTTTCCCTCTGGTCTATACATACTCACTTCTCAGTCTTGTTGTGGGCAGGAGGGGACCCTCCATCTCTTACTTAACTAAAGAGGAACAACGAGGAGCTGATTTTGATTTCTCTAAAATTTTGTATAAATTTGTATCAAAATTATGGGAAATGCATTTCATCGTCCAGAATTTTATCACCCCATTCTCGTCTGCCATTTTTGTGCTGACACGTGCTTTTTAATTATTTTTTATTTTGAATTATGTTCATGGTATACATATAAAATATATAGGGATGACACATGTCAGAAAAAAAAAATTATACAAGGTTTATATTTAAAGATCTTGTATAATCATGTATTAATTAGTGTGAATAATGTACTAATAAGTGTGAATAAATTGCAAACCATGATAATTAGTGCGAATAAAAAAAATCATGTATTCTAACAATATATTAATTGTTACCATGTATCAATTAGTGTATATCTTGTATTAATTAGTTTATTCAAACAATATATTAACAAGTGAAAAAGAGTGTACCGTGTATTAAATAGTGCGAATAAAGGACAATTATGTATGTATTATAAATTTGATTTATTGTTTGAGGTTGCTTTAAAAGAACAAAAAAAAAAACAAAAAAAAACAGCAAAAAAAAAAAAGGACCGGACGACCCGGGGGTTGAGCATGGGTTTGGGTTGACTGAACCAAACCCAACCCGTGGAACCCGACTCGTGCCAACCCGTACCCGTGTCAACCAGTGGACCGGGCGGGTTTGGACCGGACCGGACCGTTTTCAATACCCTAAGTGAGGCTATGCCGCTATGGTAATATATTACATATCAACCCGTGCTATGTATTTATATCTCTATTTTTAAAGTTCAAACAATCGATTCGAACAGTTAAACATTATTTTTTATATCAAAATGTGCTTGCGGACCAAATTTTATATTTTTTAAAATTTGTTTACTATTTTTTAAGATGAGTAGAAAATCATTGTTTTTGGATGATTTATAATTTTCAAATCAAGTGATTTTCTACATATTTTAAAAAATCTAAAGAATATAAAATAGGGTATGCAAGTACATTTTCACATGAGAAAATCATGTTCAATTGTTGAGATCGACTAATTAATTTTGTATATTCAGGGGACAAATAAAGGCGTTTCAAATATTTTTATTTTGGGTACTTTTGTTATGTCTTTACTTTCATAATTACGGGAGTTATTAATTCTTAATTAGTCCACTTAATTTGCAAATATGGAAGTCTTTATCATATTCTATAATTGATGACCTATCAATCTTTTATTAAATGCCTCATTTAATTATTTTAATAAATAAATAAATGCCAACTGTGGTGTCATGACTAAATGGATCCAAGCAAATCTGAAGAAAAGATTTACTCGTTCTTGCAAATCTATCTATAAAAGCGCATCAAAAGCAACAAAAGTAGGAGGCGTTGCAATATGTGTCACAGCTTGTTGACAGATCTTGTACTTTCTTTTCGGACTGTCTACCTTTGGTTCAAGCTTGCACAGCTCTTCAGCCACCAACTGACTTGGATTGGAGAGCTTTTCAAGAAGCTAGCCTTCGAAGTCTGGAAGATTTTAAAGGAGAACCCTCACATGCAGCTGACTTACATTCAGAGAGAGCATAACGGAACTGCAGATCATTTGGCAAAAGTAGGAAGAATCTTTGGAATTTGCTTTACGGGTTACACATATCCAACCTTTCCAGTGCTGCACCAAACTCTCTCTGGCTTGCCTTAAGTGGTTTTTCTTTCTGTTGTTTTCTTTTAAGTTCAATTGTATCTCAGTTGTATGTCTCTCCTATCTGGTATGGGTACCTGGGGGTTTCCTTTTTTTGTTCTGCAGTTAGTACAATCTCGGGCTTTTTAAACCATGTACAAGGAAGGAACTGGCAAAGTGGAGTCTTTGTAATCTGCCTACGGGCTTTAAATGACCAAAAAAAAAAAAAAGCAACAAAAGTACCACCAAATTAAAATAAAATGGCGAAAATATTGTGCAAAAATGGCTCATCTCAAATCGCCGACATTTTTATTAATATCCAACATTAAATATAAAAAATATTAATTATATCCAGTTTGGCTGGGTATTTTTAAAAATGCCAAAACCGGCCATTTTTTGGCCTGTTAAATGGCCGGTCTCAATTTTAATCCCAACCGGCCAAAAAATGACCGACCGGGGTGTTTATAAAAGAGTGGCAGGGGTTCTGTTTTTTTTTTTTTTCCAAAAAATCATTCTAACAAATTTCACACACTCTCTCCTCACTTTATCTCTTTCTTCAAATTTTATCCTCCTCTTCTCACATTTGCAAGTAAGTTCCTTTATTTTTTTAATTTATTTTAAGTCCAAAATAATTGTAAATCTATAGAATTTGTTAGAAATGTACCAAAATTAGTATAATTTAGTTCTCAATTAATTTTAATTTGTGTTAATTAGTTCTCAATTAGTTTTAATTAGTTTAATTAAGTATATTTTAGCATATTTAGTATATTTTAGTTTTAATTAGTTTAATTAGCGTAATTTAGCATAATTAGCACATTTTAGTATAATTTAGCATATTTTAGTTTAATTAGCTTAATTTAGTATATTTTAGTTTAATTAGCTTAATTTAGCATAATTAGCACATTTTAGTATAATTTAGCATATTTTAGTTTAATTAGCTTAATTTAGTATATTTTAGTATATTTTAGTTTAATTAGCTTAATTTAGCATATTAGCACATTTTTAGCATAATTTAGCATAATTTACTTTAATTTAGCATAATTAGCATATTTTAGCGTAATTTAGTATTTTTGAGTTTAATTAGCTTAATTTAGCATAATTAGCACATTTTAGCATATTTTAGCATAATTTAGTATATTTAAGTATAATTTAGAATATTTTAGCATATTTTAGCATAATTTAGCATATTTTAGCATATTTTAACATATTTTAGTATAATTAGCTTAACTTAGCATAATTAGCACATTTTACTATAATTAGCATAATTTTGCATAATTTAGCATATTTAAGAAAATTTAGCATAATTTAGCATAATTTGGTATATTTTAGTATAATTAGCTTAACTTAGCATAATTAGCAAATTTTACTATAATTAGCATAATTTTGCATAATTTGGCATATTTTAACTAATAGCCTATTTAGCATAATTTAATATATTTTTGTATAATTAACATAATTTACCGAACCTAAGCATAATTTAGCAAAAGAATCGACTTATATTTACTGTTAATTGTTATGAAATTAGAATGGCTAGAGGACGGCCCATGACTCAACCTCAGAGGTTAACTCTTGGATAACTGCCTCCGAGGTTAACTCTTGGATACGGACCGTATTGGGTAATACAGACCGTATTCACTGTTCCAGTCCGTATTTACGGACCGTACCAGTGCCTAATTTCCCGTCTTCTGCAATGTTTTTTGTCGAGCCCATCCTCCAGCATGTTCACCTGGCCATAAGAAAAAGGTGGATGTGAGTTGTTTCCCAATTGAAGTCCTAAATAAAATTAAAATAAATTATAACTAAAAAGACATTAAAGTGGCATTGGGTTGCCTCCCAAGAGGCGTTTGTTTGGAGTCATTAGCTCGACGTTGCTGTGTTTCACTTCTCCTGGAACTTGTCTTTGTTAGAACATGTTTCTTTTTTGAAAGTTGCGCCTGCAGGGGATCTCTTTTTAGACATAGTGCCGCTGCGGTGAATTCATATCACCTAAAGTACCTCAAATTAATTTGAGTTCAGATCCGGACCGTTAGATCTGTTTGGACACAAATATTAAAGGATCAATACATTTTATTTCTGATCAGACGGCCGAGATCACCTAAAGCTAATGGCAAGCACCACAGTAAACCGCGGAGCTACTTCGGGCGGTTCCGATCTGAGAAGGACCAGATGGCGGAGCTACTTCGGGCGGCACGGGTTCGTGCGGTTTTTTTTTGTGGCTAACCTAAACCACGGGAGAGAAAGGGATTGGCGCGCGGCGCGCGGTTTTTTTTTTTTTTACTTGAGACCTTCAGCGATCGGGCCAAATCGGTCGTTGAAGCCTATTATCGCCGGTCGCTGAAGGGGTCGTCTCTGAAAACAATTTACTTATTTTTTTTATTGCCTGAGGGAGGGTCTTTAGCCACCGGCGACAATACCGGTCGCTGAAGACTTGTTTTGTTGTAGTGATATAGAGCGAAAAAAATATTTTTAGTAGTTCTATTTGAATTTTAATAATAATTTCCGTCCTCTTCCAAGTATAAATTTCTCACTTTTATCATAGTTTTATTCTTTGGAAAAAATGATATGAATTACCAACCGCTTAAAAGCGATTTTGCCACTTCAAATATAATCTTATCTAACCTACTAAACATTCATACAAATGTAAACTCTTATTTCCAACTGAGTTACATGTAAATCCCCTTTTTATATAAACAAACAACAAATTTTTTTTGTCAGCTGCTTTAGTACAAGTTAGAGCAATTGCGGCAATTTTTTGTTATAATAAAAAATAAGTAGATTAGAATTTTATTTATAAAAACGCTTTAAAGAAGAAATTTTATAAAGATTCTAGGTGAAAATATTGAGCAAGAATGTCTAATTTCAAGTTGCTCAACTCACTGTTTCTTTCTTTTATTCTCTTTATCCTTGTTTCATCTGTGCAAGGAAAAGGTTATTTTTGTAGCACAATTAAACTTGCTTTACCATACTAGTGAAAGAATAAAGGAAAATTGAAATTTAGAATAGATTTATATTTTGTACTATCCCGGTTGTGTTGGTTGATGGCGAAATAATGAAATAGTGTAAGTATATTAGTAAATGAGACAATTTCATCTCTTGGAAAAAAAACCAATTTCTCTATTCCCCTGTTCTCATGGAATTATACAGGAATAGTGGAGATTCTATTCAATTATTTTCTTGTTCGGATCTATTCCTTTTTGTCCACGCTCGAACGGACCCCTAATTTCACAATTGTTCAAAATGTATATTGATTCAAAATGATCATCTTGCTTAGATTAATTTGATAAAATATTGTAAAAATTGTCAAGGTGATATTCTTTGTAAATGCAGAGTACTGTCAAGACATGATAGATTGCACGAGGAGCAACTGCAACGACTTTTGCTTTGTGAGAGGCGAGATAGAAAGAGGGGTGGCGCAATATGGGTATTGTAAACTGTTAAATAGCGGTGCTATCGATTGCTGCTGCCCTGCTCAATCAGAAAATATTACACCTGGAAATGTCTGACAGTACCAAGATGGAACTAGAAATGTTTCAATCTAATATCTTGTTTGTTTGTCAGAAAATAAATTTGGTACGTGCGCATGATTTGTTGTTTGAGAAAAGAGATTTATAGATTTTTATTTTAATTTCCTTTTGGTTCATCCAAGATCTTATTATGATCCTACATTTGGTACTATACTGACATACAATTTTGTGAATACAGCAAGGGGGATAGTTGTACTTGTACCAACAGTCAATACCAGTATATCTCTTCAGAATCAACAAATCCTTTTGAGGCTACCTCATGTCCCAATATATATATATATATATATTCATTCATTTCAAACAACCATGCCCAGGCAATTAACAGATGTCAATATACTAAGAAAAGAGACCTCTGTGTACATACCTAAGTATGTACCAGTACATTCTCTTCTACAAATGGATACAGTATATTGACAGATTATGGGTGCCCCCTCTTTTTGTTTTATTGCTCATTAAGAGTATATGTGACAACTGAACAAGCATGTTTTTTTTGTTTTTTTTTTAATAAAAAGGATGGATATAAGTAATCCTTACACAGGAAATCTCAAATTACATACATAGCAACCATCTAATATTTAGTATTCCAAAACATAGTATCAGATTTAACTATTATCATATATTGCAAATGAAGTCGCAATTTTTTACCATGTAACAAGCAACACACAACAATCTTGATTCCTCTAGCCTGAGAACAATTAAATATATTTTCCTGTTCACTAGACACAATTTTTTTCCTTCTGTATACCTGTCACCAGTACATTAGTTGCCAAATAGTAGAGCTGCAAGATATTAGTTCAGTTAACACAGGATTGCTCAAAAGTAGTGCATGGCATTTAGGATATCCTTGAATTTCTTTTAGATAAAAAAAAGATTAGTTCAAATTTGAAAAGAAAAAGATTTTTGGGTTAAATTGTAATTAGTATAAACTGACAAGTTATGCTGTCAATGATGTTTTCAGGCTCTTCCTGGATATGTGAGGTTAAGGGAACTCATATGTATCATTGTTTTCAATTTATCTAATATTCAAATTTCTGTGAATCAATTTTGCAAGAGTACAGTTGCCAGAAGATAATTTAAAATTGCATATTTCATTACTTAATTGGTAACCTCTGTGGTCAATTTATCTTGTTTTGTAATCATGTTCAGCTTTTATATTTAATAAAAAAGGGAAAATAATGTCTTA
Source organism: Carex myosuroides (assembly GCA_028015225.1). Lineage (NCBI taxonomy): Eukaryota > Viridiplantae > Streptophyta > Magnoliopsida > Poales > Cyperaceae > Carex > Carex myosuroides. The sequence goes on from CM051465.1 coordinate 14,206,666, forward strand.
TTGGCGGGGTAATATTCCTGTATGTGGTTTGTGATTGTGTGATAATTTGAGGGGCCATATTGTAAATGTATCACATTAAGCATGATTGAAAATTGTTTTTTTTTTTAAGTAAAAGTTGGAGGCCAGGCCACCCGATTATTTAATATCAACAAGAAATTTCCTCACCCGGATTTCAAACCTACGACCTCCCACACGGAGGACATTTTTAATCACCGTTATCATTGTACGTAAAGGAAAGAAAAAGTACATCATATCTTCATATATCCTTAAAGATGAAAATTATATTTTGAAGTTGGAAAACATTTCCTTACATAATTTAGTATACATAACTTTATGATTTGAAAATTTAGGTAAAATTGAGACAATCTGGGACGAATATTAAATATTCTTGTCACACTTTCAAGAACGGTATAGTAAATAAAGTAGATGATAATTGGACCCAAAAAAGGAATAAAAGAAACCTATTACAACTGAAATTAGGATGGAAGCTAATTATTCTCCTTTTTATTCCTATAAATTTATAGACACTACAAAAAAAAAACAATTTCTCAAAAGGGGGAATTTTATGTATACTATTCAAAAACTTCAAAATTATCTATTTCCCCCCTCTTAAATTAATAATATCATATTTACCCTTCTTAATTTCCAAAACACACAAACTTTACTCAATTTAGTGTCTTTTCGGTTAAAACTCATTTTAAATTTATAAAAGTAACTATTTTACCTTTTATTACAAAAAAAATAATATGTAGCATGTTTAAGATAAATGTCCAATCTTCTAATTAGCTAGTTGTAAGGAAAAATAATTCATTTTGTAACTGGCAATGCACACAGAAGCGTGTGTCTAAATGTCATTGTGTATGCATCACAAGTAGATAAATAAACCTTATGTTCTTGAAAACCGGTCAATTAGAAAACTGAATATTTTCTTAACATACTACATATTTTTATATTTTAATATAACATAAAATGGGTAATTCATAAATTTAAATGAATTGTATTAGAAAATGTAATAAATTGGATAAATTTGTGAGTTTTAGAAAGGTAAATATGATATTATGAATTTTAGAATAAGGAGAAATACATAATTTTAATTTTTTGAAGGGTTTATAACTGAAATCCCCCCCTTTCTCAAAACAGATATGCATTATAGAGCAATAACAGATTTGAATGTTGGATCTTAATAAAAACAGGGAGACCAGTGAAGATATATACTTGACACTAATGTAGTCATGTTATGATCACATGGCTACTGATGCTGTTAGCTTATTATTTATGTATATATACATCTGTGACGCCAAACATTCCCTTCAGTTTGCTCAAATGTGATAGGTGCAATTTCTCAGTGATCTGGTGTACTAAATATGGATATCAAATATCTAAGCATTAAAACTGTATCTAAGTGACAAGCCATGTTGTAGGTCATGTTTGTTTTCTCTGATGCTATGCATGGTGTGGCTGCCCATTATGTTTACATCATAATTGACAATTTTATGATGTAAACAGCTACACTTATAATGCTAAGTACATTGTACATTTGTTGTCACCAAAAAGATGAGATACGACTTTGCTGTTATTCCAATGGAAAAGCAGAGTCATGCTTTTCCGATTCCAACTATCAAATTCATTGAGATTCGTGCATGAAAAAAGTTTCTTTATCGAGATACGCGAATGAAAAATTTTGAATGGTTAGGATCGGAAAAGCAGAACCTTGCTTTTCTATTGGAATAACAGCAAAGTTCATTCCAAAAAGATGACAGCTAGCGGGGTCGTCATTAGAGTCCGGATCATCTAAGGTAATACACTGTTTAAGTTTTAATCTAGACCATCCGATCAGAATTCATGTCAATTCAGTTCACAGAGTCTCTTTAAGATTCGTTCTACTATATGACGGATGGACTGGATTCAAACTCAAAAAATGAGGTACCTTAGGTGATATGAATTCGTGTCATTATATTAATATAACATTGAGGTGTAATATGTGAGATTTGATTAGATGGCTTGTGAGCACAAAGCATATCAATTAATTGTCATTATAAAAATAACATAAATGCACGACATGACTAATGACGTAATGATACTTAATTTTTTTAGAGTTTGAATTAGTTTATAGAAAAAATGTAAAAAATAATGAAATTGTGTTGGAAAATTAGTCGCTTAACGTGTTACTTGTTGTGACGTAACGTGATCGAATCTGCAAGATTTGTACTGAAATTGTGATGTGAAAAATAATGAAATTGTGTTGGAAAATTTTGGTTCGAACTGAAATTGGGGTCAGATCAAATTTAATCTGATGTTCAATTCAAATTCAGTCAGAACCGTTCGATCTGCAAGATTTGTATACACTTGATTGACACGAATCTCAAAGTTGTTAGTATAAACCTTGGTGCGGATTAATTTGGTCTGATGCTCAGTCCAAATTCGATCAGAACCGTAAGCTATTCGATCCACATCAATATTCGTATATACTTGATTGGCATGAATTTCAAAATTGCCCGTGCGAATCTTCATAAGTATCAAATGACTCCGACATAAAATCAGATTAAATTTGATCAGATGTTCATCGAATTGCAATCCAATAAAAAAAAATTCATTACAGTCTGTACAACAACTGAGGGTATATAATCAGTTGCATGCACCGAAACTTCTAGGAATGAACTCTGCTGTTATTTCAATAGAAAAGTAGGATCCTGCTTTTCCGATTCCAACCATTCAAAATTTTTCATTCACGTATCTCGATAAAGAAACTTTTTTCATGCACGAATCTCAATGAATTTGATAGTTGGGATCGGAAAAGCAGAACTCTACTTTTTCCATTAGAATAACAGCAGAGTTGTATCCAAACTTCTAAGCCGATATTGAGAAATGTATTTATTACTAGACCCCATATGATCTTTTGTATTTATTACCAGACCCCATATTTAGTAATTAATAACAGAAAAATTAATGAAAATAGGGATCCGGTATGATTTATATTCAAAGCATCCTATTGGCTGTATGTTTATAATTTTAAGCCAATCAAAACAATCCCATGTCCCACCTGTCAACCAAAACCCAGCCTGATTTAATGCTGATTAAGTTCGGATTGTGTTTGAATTATTTATCAAGAATTTCAACCTTGTGCATTAATTGGGTTACATACTTACATGTAATAGCAGCAGATAACAAAATATTCTTGGGTTTCGGGTTTAAGATTAATCAAATCCGATCCGATCTAGTTTCGGGTTTGGGATTCAGATTAATTTAATTATAATTTTTTTTGAGAGAAAAATAGTTTCCAATTTTCAATTTCCGTAGATTCTCATTTGCACAGACGATATAGATTGGCTTTTGAGTAGAATTAGGGTGTTTTTAAGCTCACTAAGTCTCTTTGTGAGCTAAATTAAAAAAAATATCGGATTGATTTTAAGCGATGCATCTAAATCGTTGAAACCAATCTACTTCACAAATGATGAAAACTAATTTAATATAAAGTCAAGCTGTCAGAAAATAATAAAAAAAAACACATTAAAATTAACTTATAAATCATTTTTTTTACCGCTTGATTTTATACTAAATTAATTCGAAAGTTTATAAATTTGACATGTAAACGTATCACTAGTGAAGTAGATCGATTTCAACGGTTTAGATACATCGTTTGAAGCCAATTCAATATGTTTTTGAATTAAGTTCACAAAGAAGCTTAGTGAGCTTAAGAACACCCTAGTTCTACTCTGAACTTTCATTATGTTCTATTTTGTTTTTTTATACATAACATTGGATGTATGCCAATTTGTTGTATGAATCTTTAATGTAAATTTCAGCTCATATGTCGATAATTTTATATGTAAATTTTGATGTATAATTTCGCTTCAATGGACTGTAATTGTCATTTCTAAGAAAGAGATTTTGTCACTCAACTAATTTTTAAGATAAAGATGAAAAATAAACCTCTTATAATTAAATATACATACAGAATATCTTATTCGAATTTATAATCTACAATCTCTCACACAAAGAGCGAGCATTTTGTTTAGCTAGTAGATCAAATGTTGATCTTTATATCAATTTAAAATTTAAATTTAAACTCTTTGACTGTTCTATTTTGCTGAGTTGGATAATGAGAGAGGGGAGAGATTGGAACCAAGAGAGCAGTATCGTTGGAACTCGGAGCATTGAGTTTCAACCCCCATTTCGATCGGAGTATGATGGTGAGTAGATCCGGTTGTTGGAGCGGCGGTCGAAAATGAGAGGATCCGATAGTAGAGAAAGATGGAGATTAAAATAATAGAGTAATTAAGAGTGTATACAAGTAAGACTAAAATATTAGAGTAGTTTAAATGATTTTGTAAAAGTAAAAGAGTTTATATGAGAATCAACATTATTTGACTCATTTTAAATACGTTTTTTTTTTTAAAATAAAATAGTTAGTAGATATTTTAAACAACTAACTTTAAAAAAAAAAACTTATTTTTTGCTTGAGACTTACACTCCATTTCAAGTGCTCAAGCTCTAAATTAAAACAAAAACAAGTTCAAGAACCAAACCATACTGTAAATAGTTGCCACTGATCCGAATCGAGTTTTTTTTTTTTTAGCAAAGTTGGGGTCAAGCTACTCAACTGTTTTAATATTTACAAGTAATTTCATATCTAAATTTTGAACATGTGATTTTTTATACAGAGAACATTATTTTTGTCACTATCTACAAAAGATCTCCCATCCAGATTTTGAATCGAGTTAGCTTGATTTATAATGAGTCAAGCTCGAGTCGGACTTTTATCTCAAACTCAATTGTCAATTTTCAGTTGGATCAGCTCGTTATATTTATCTATCGAGTTCAAGTCAGACCTAACAATCATATTCAATATATTCACGAAAAGAACGGAGTAGGTCCGATGCCCATCGGACCTACTTTTAGGTTCAATGAGCATGATGACCGTCCGATCTAATTTAAGATTTGTGCGCACGGAAATTGAAACATACACACACGAATTTTAAAGCGTTCCGCATGAATTTTAAAGCAAATCGACGGTGATTAAACCCATCGAACCAGAGTAGGTCTGATGAATTAAATACGGCCATACGGGTCGACTTTGACACAATGCAAAAATCTAACAGTTTTTCTCGTTCAAATATTTGTTTGAGATAAAGATTTTAACAAAACAGATTTGACTTCATACAGTACACAGATTATCGAATTATGTGAAATCAAAACTGCACTGTTAGATGGGACCACACGCAGACGGGGAGAGCCATTATATTTTGTCGGAAAAACAACTGCAGGAATTCCTTTCTCTGTGGGCTTTCAACTCAAAATATAAAAACAAAAATAAATAGGAACTTAATTGCTACTATGCAAGTTACAACTTTAAATATTGTAGAGATGTCTCAACCATGTTCCCATTTTTTTTTTTTTTCTAAAATGAAGACGGCAACCTTTTTTTATTTATTTATTTATTTATTGTTCTGTCACAAATTAAAACCAGTGTCTCAGTATTAGTAGGCAATTCACCTAGTTCATAAATTATTTTTAATATATTCACATAAAAACCCTGGAGAGCTAAGCTTACGCTGGAAGTCTGAAGCTAAAACTTAATATATGTCTGTATATAAAATATGATATTCGAAATATAAGCTATTATTTAATTTGCGAAATATTTATGTGCATGTGCTTGATATTATTTATATGTAATTTTATTGATTATAGAATCAGGCAAATTCTTATGATTATTATCATCATCATTATAAAAATGATAATAATAATAATAATAATAATAATTATTATTATTATTATTAATATTATTATGAGCAAAGCCAGCATGTGCTATGCTCACCAAGAAGGCATAGTGAGCATAACTCGAAAATCTATTGGATTGACTTCAAATAACGAATTCAAACCTTTAAACTGATATACTTCATGTGTGATGTAGGTACATGTAATATTTTGAAAATTTTGAATTCATTTAGTACAAAGTCAAGCGGTAAAAAAATGAATACATTAAAATAACTTGTAAAACTTTATTTTTTTTACCGCTTAACTTTGTACTTAAATATTGAGTTCGGAGATCTCAACCCACGTAGTATTGAATAAGGAAATATAAATAATAGTATTAAATATCAAAAATATATTCAAAATATAAAAAATATATTCAAAATATAAAAAATATAGACCCTTATATGTTATAGTAGAAAATGAAATGGAGTGTTTAATAGAGAATAAATTTAAAACATTGACATCATAATAAAGTCTAAAATACTAATTTTAATTTAAATAATTGTAAATTAAAAACGAGCAAACAAAAATAAATAAATAAACAGATAAATAAATAGTACCGAATAATATTAAGCATGACACCCCTAAATATGCATTCTTTTTACTCAATGTGTAACGAGTCTTCAATGCAATCTTTTTTTGAGAAAAAGAAAATCTAATTATTCGTTAAAAGATTCAATGCTTCGCAAGTATGTGTAACGAGTCTTCAATGAGTCATTTATATTAAAAACATACCGAATAAGGACAAAAAAATCATACTAAATTGGATATTTTACCCGATTAATTTTACTCATATTCTTAGGTTAAAATCATTGAAATAACTCTTTAATATTTCAGCTTAACCAATCTTACTTATATTTGACGAAAATTTAGTAAAATCAGGGTTCTAAATGACGCAATAAATGCTATTTAAACCTTTGAGTAAAATAATATGGTATTCCATTTTTGCTCCATAAGACAGCGCCATAGAAAATCAGACATCTGCATGTGGGTCCACCTCGGCTTAAATCAGTTTAGCAGTTAGGTATGCAGGCAGTAGGGAATCCGTATTCTCTGCATCAACTCAAAATTTGAGTTAATTCATTACGGCCGTCCGATCAGGATCCAGGCTAATCCGGCCAAAAGTAGAATACACCAGCCCCTTTTATATTCGTGCAGAAATGGATTGGACGGTTCCGATTCATTCTTCATTAAGTCAAAGTTTGAGTTATTGCAGAGGATACGAATTCGGCTGTAGGTAAGCCAGAGTCAAAGCTAAACAGCCCCATCTCCAAACCAAAATCCATTTGACCTTAATAAATGTAGATTATATAAATAATATATATAAATATATTAAACAAGAGGAAGGTTCAAATATCTCAATCATGCCTCTATTTAAAAAAAAATTAATAACTCAAAATTTAAAACTTAAAAATTAAAATTAAACCGTTAGATATGATCTACATCATTTTATCTATGCACGTGTAAAAAATTATGACATTTCAACTTTATTTTGGTTGTCATCAAGAGCTTGTAAAAACGTACTAATGTGGACAATTTCTAGACGTTGATTTTTTCAACTTATTGATTCACATATAAACAAAACTGAATTGTGATAATGTTTTATGAACACATAGAAAAAATAACATAAATCACATCTAACGGTTTTATTTTAACGTAATAATTTAAATTTTGAATTATTAACGTTTTAAAAATATAGATATCGTAGGCACAAAAAATAAATATATTTGAACCCTCCTGATTTAATTATTAGAATATCTAAATATATAGTACTATATCTATAGATCTATTTGTTTTATTATTATTGTTTTTAAAATACATATTAAAAATGGTCAAAATTAGAGGCCCCTCCTATATTATAAAACTCCTGCAATGAATGAATGATATATATATATCCTCCCCCTTTGTCATGCTTGGATTGATTTCAACTTGGGCGTCTAGAAGAGTCAACACTAGATACCTTGTGGTTGGGAACTTGGGCGTTGGATGACAGCTCAATTTCAATTTTAAATCCCCTGTAAAATGTGGAGCAATGTGAGAATTAATGTTGTAACAAGTCTCTGACATTTTGAGTCTTTGGGAAATATTTCTTATTGTCTGAGAAAGAGGTTGAGGGCCTGTTCGGTACGTTATTGTGTTCGTGGGAAAAAAAAATTCACTCTGATTGAATTCTTTTTTCCCCACGCGCACAGTAAAATTTAGTTCAATTCCAATGCCCACGCTCATTCCCCTTTTTGTGCCGAACAGGCCCTGAGGCTATGGTAGTATGCATATTACGGAACAATATGTACTATGGATCCATATCTTTATTTACAAAGATGAAATAGTCGATGTGAACTATTTAAATTTTATTTTTATATAAATATATATATATATATATATATATATATAGAATGAAATTTATATTTTTTAGAATTTCTTTTACTATTTTTTATAGGTATAAAATCACTTGAGTTAAAATTCTAGACCATTTAAAATAGTGATATTCTACCTATTTAATTTTTTTTCTAAATAATATAAAATTTAGTCTGTAATATAAGTACATATGATGATCATTTTGAACAGTTCTGATCGACTATTTCAACATAGTACGGACCGTAATATGCATATTACCATAACCTCACTCTTTGAGAAATATCTATTGTTTGATTTGGACTGTTCGATTCATGTTGAAATTTATGCATCGAGTTTGATTTTGTCGACAATTTATAATTTAATTTTTGCACAAATCGAACACTTTATATTGACTATCAAACCAAATTTGATCCGATGCCCATTGAAAGTTCTCCGAATATTTTTTTAGGTTCCTTATTAAGTCCGGTGGGGCCATCTGATCAGTTATATATACGCAGCACGGTGCCGCATATTGGTGCCTTCTCAAGGGAGGATATGATTTAAAACTAAGTCAACATTGGTCGCCTCAATCATTTCTTTTGCCATTTTATAATGTTTCTAACTTTCATCTATAAAAAGATAGTATTAATGTGACTCTTATCAACAACTTAATTAATATTTTCTTTTTTTGGTTTGAAATTTTGCATTGGCAATTCAAGTAGCTCTGAAAAAGAAAGATATAAAAAATTTGACAGTGATGGGACTGATAACATCTCATGGTAATTTCTTAAAAGACAGTATTATATGATGCGGAACATATTGTTAGAAATAGAATATATATATCTGAATATAATGTTCATTAAACTGGTAACAGCATGACAGAGAGAGATGGCAGCAAAATAGAAGAAAGGAAAGATTAAAAAAAATATATTGCACGAAACAAGAAGGTTATGATGTACATTGAATTAAATGAATAAGGTTAAACTATATTGTTTTTATGGAGCAAAGGAGGAGGTCCATAACGAGATAACTCAAACTTTAGAGTTTGGATATGCACCGAATAATTTTTAAGTTCACGGGATTATGTTAATATCAAAGTTTTAAATAACGATTATCGCATCATCGTAAAAATACAAAAAAATTATTGTGAATAGCGTAACTATAGCAGAAGCTATTGTACATAACATTTGTTTTTTTTTTTTCAAAAATTATATCTATATTTTTACTAATTATTAACATTATTTAAAGTTTCGTATAGCAATAAGTAACACCAAATTGATTAAGGAATTATAATATTAATATTAATATTGAACCAGGATAATGTCCAAATTACTATTCAAAATATCCGTAATAATATGATAAAATATCTATCTTTTTTTCTATTCAAAATAACATAAGCATCATGACATAAACTACCTATCATTTTCTATTCAAAATATCTCAACTACCAATTTCTAGAGATGATACTTAAACTATTTATTTTTTTCTATTCAAAATATCTCAACTACCAATTTCCTAGAGGAGCATGGGAGATAGGTTGAATTAAAAACAAAAACAATTCCGACCTTGAAAAAAATTGACCATTAAAAGAAATTTTCAGTTTGGGCCATTAAATATAATTCTTGTAGCATAGCGTGCGCTATTTGCGCTACACCCTGCGTGCTATTGCGGAACGCTATTACTGCTATAGCGGTCGTAGCTGAATTAACGCATTTTTATTCCATAGCTTACTTTTTTAATTAAAGTCCAAAAACACTATAGCATGCTATTTATAACACTGGTTAATAATATTAGGGCCAAGCTGATCGAACATTTCAGATCCAAACTCAAAACAAAATTTTCAAACTGACTAGTAACTGTTACAAAAAAAAAAAGGAAAAAAAAAATTTGTTAAGCAGAGTGACTTTCCGTTAACCTCAATTAATCACTTTGGTAATTAATTTGGTTGAACCAAAATTCTAGATTAGATAGATAAATTGATAGATATTACTGTAAATTATTCTTAGAGCAAGTTAATAACATGCAAAATATTGTTTAAAAAATATGTTGTAAAATATTTTTAGAGTAAGTTGATAATTTTCAGAAAATTCTTGACCATTCAAAAATAATAATTTTATACAAATCTAAAAATATAGTATTTTGTCTCCAGGCACATTTAATTATTGAGATCATGTTGAGCAATTCTAATAGATTGTTTGGCCATTGAAAATGGAGATAAGAATGTAAGTTATTATTGGAAAATAAAAATAATAAGACATTTTAACTACACCCCAGTTCAAAAAAGGGGCAGATATAGTAACTTATAATTGATATGAACTGAGATTGATTTGCTTTTTTTTTTCTTCCCAAATTCTATACTGATTCACCGTGTTAAAGGGGATATAAATCTGCTGTTATTCTTGAGGCATCACATGACCCTGTTATTCCTATCCTAACCGTTCAAAGTTTTTCATGCGCGAATCTCAAGAAAAAAAGTTTTTCATGCCCGAATCTCGACAAAGATCAACGGCTGGAATCAGAATAACAGAGTCCTGTGATCCCTTTGAAATAACAGCAGATTTATTTCCTGTTAAATGTAAAAATGTTGAAATATATATATATACCTATTTGACTTCCATACTTTATTGAAAATATCTAAGAATAATAGACGAGTGCTATTCGGAAACATATTTTGGGTGCTTGGATACAAATAATAGAATAGCACCTGAAAGCAGGGGTGTTAAGTTCAGGTGGAAACATTTTTATACTGGTACCTGTTATAAATTGTTCTTATTCGTACTCTATTCTTATCCATTATAAATTATTTTAATCGTACTCTACTCTTACCTATTATGGTTGTCGAATAACGGAACGGTAGCGGATAAATAACGGGTAATACTAATATAATAATTATTTTTATTATTTATCAAATAAAACATTTAAACATATACATTCATTTCACAAATGTATAGTACTTTATTGGAGAAAAAATATTGACCATGCCAAGCGCAAGTAAACTAATTAAAATATTCTTTTCAATGCTAATTATTAATATATATAATATTTATATTTTTTTTATAATTACCCGATCGGATAATGGGTATGAAATAGACTTTATCCGTACCCTTATCCGTTTAGATAACAAAAAAATATTTTTACCTGTACCCGTACCCGTACCCGTACCCGATAAATTTACGAAAAAAATCTTATCTGTACCCGTCTTATCAGATACGACATAGATCGGATAAACGAATAAAAGAGTGCCATTGACATCCTACCTGAAAGGAATATTTTTCTTTTTTTCTCTCATCTCTCTCCCCACTTAAGTTATTCCAAATTTCCAATAAAAAAGTAGGTTGTATTTAATGTCAATTTTTACTTGTACGACTACTGGTGTCAGAATAGATGATTGTCAAGCAACCCATTTGTGAATGAACTTTAGAAGCGATTGTTTTTATAACTAAGAAAGAATATTATGTTGGTCACAAGAAATCATTATTTTAATTCAAATATGCTTATAGTAAGTAAGTATTTATATTTTAGCTAATTGCATTAATGTTAGTAACTATGTTAGCGAAAATAGTAAAAACTATTCAGAAACATTTTTGCATAAAAAAATTACATAATTTTACTTCTTATATATAAGTGAGAAATATAAAAATAGCATATTCATATGCAGTAATTTCCTCCTAGGTTAAAAGGGAAATTTTTTGTTTACCCTTCAAAAACTACGAAATTAAGTATGAGTGAGGCTACGGTGCTATGCATAGCACGGATTGGGTCAGTGCTACGACTCAAAATTTGACTTTTCAAAATTCTAACGATCGATCCGAACCGTTCAATATGATTATAAAATGAATATGTACTTGCAAACCAAATTTTACATTTTTTCGAATTTTTTTAGATAGGCTATTTTTGGATGATCCAGAATGTTCAGATAAAGTGATTTTCGAAAAAATAGTAAAAAAATTCGAAAAAATGTAAAATTTGGTTTGCAAGTACATATTTATTTTATAATCATGTTGAACGGTTCGGATCGACCGTTAGAATTTTGGAAAGTCAAATTTTAAGCCGTAGCACGGACCGAATCCGTGCTATGCATAGCACCGTAGCCTCACTCATTAAGTATTATGCCCTCTAAAATTCATAATATCATATGTATCCTTCTAAATTTAAAAAACTCACAATTTCAATTAGTAGTCTTTTCTATTGAGCATAGCACAACATGAAACTGTGTTATATACTAAGAACCATGGTTATCAAGCTATAGCGATAACAAATGCAAGAAAAGCCAATAAAAAACATGAAGAAATCACCCATAATATAATCATACCAAACAAATTAATTTATACCAATTCGATCACAACACATCAAAACAGAACCTCATGTTACACACTAAAATATTTCAAATTTGTTCAGAAATCAGAACCTATCAAATCGCGCACAGGCGGTGATCGAAGTTTTTTTTTTTTTCGCTCACATAATCGTGCATAGGCGTCTCCTCTGTGCTGAGGCAGAGGTTTTTTTTTTCATCGATCTCTGGGCTCTGGGCTGGAAATGACAAGAGTTCTGAGTAGGACTGTAAATGAACCGAGTTTGAGCGAGTTACCTCCAACAAGTGCTCAGCTCATTAAATAAATGAGCGAGTCAACTTGAGTTAGAATGTTAATAACGAGTTGTAGAGTAAACTCGAACTCAGCTCGTTATCAACTCGAGTTGGCTCACAACTCATTTATAACTCGTTTAACTAGTTAATTATATACTACTAGTAAAATAATTTATCAGTATCCAGCAATTTTTCATACAATAACTTAGTACATAAGCACCAGTAATTGAGTTTAGTTATTTAGAAGGGTATGAGTTTCTAGGATATATTGTGACCAATGTTATATATGTAACTCGAGTTATAAATGAGCGAGTTAGGTAAGCTCAAACTCAGCTCATTTATTAAACGAGTTAGCCAACTCGAGTTGGAACTGACTCAAGTTATAAAGGAGCGAGTTATGAGCGAGTTACGAGTTTGAGTAATTTTGCCCAACCCTAGTTCTGAGTTAGAGGTAAGTAAGGCCATTTTTCAGAAGTAGGCAAGTCCAAAATATAATCTGATTCAAAAAAATAAAATTGCAGTGGTAGACAAATGTCTACTACTGTTATATAATAATACCTTTCGCCACTGAGTTCATTTCCACCCTCTTTCATTTTTCTTATGTAATTCCTTATAGAATAAGCTATTACAATTTCTTTTAGAATTAAAACAAAATATATTATTTTGGTATTTCAGCTATGAAGCTTATCCTAGAGAAGCTTTTAGCTAGCTTGAACTGCTATGTGAAATGGCAGCTAAAATAACACTCAAAATGCATAGATTTCATGCTTATGAATTAATGCCTAGTTGAAAATTTTATAACAGCACCAAAAGGTGCCTCATTCAACCTATTAATTTGTTGACTTTTGGAATGAATCCAGCAGAATTGGCAAAACTCATGTAGCAGTTGTCAACTGAAATTAATTCGACCAATTATTTTTTTAAATTCCAAATACTGGGAAATATATCGGAAACTTTGTGCCGTATTTTAAAACATAGACATATATAAAAAAAGAGGAGGGACCTAGTTACAACAATTTTGAGTTACAACAAAGTTATCACAATCATTTTCTACATTTTCAAAGTCCAAATCGTCAATCCAAACAGTTCAACATGATCTCCACAATAAAATGTGCTTTCAGATCAAATTTTACATTTTTTTGAATTTTTTTACTATTTATTAAGATAGGTACAAAATTCAATGGTCTGAATTTGACTAGTTTTTGTAAAATACTTAATAAATATTGGAGCACAAAAATAATGGAGATAAATGATGTGAAGCATATTGTAGCACAAAAATAATGGTGCATTTGAACCCTCCTATATATACATAGAGAGAGAGAGAGAGAGAGAGAGAGAGAGTGGCTAATATCAAAACGTTTACATCAAGGTCCTCGTGCAACCAAGTCGTTTTTGGATTTTCAAAGTCCAAACAGTCGATCCAAACTGTTAGATGTTCAATCTATATTAAAATCTGCTTCGAAATCAAATTTTACATTTTTTGAATTTTTTTTACTGTTTATTAAGGGTTTAGAGTTACATTTAGCGGTACTACACCATTACTGCACCAGTACCATATACAACCCTTTTTCTAAATGTTACATGATATAAAAAAAAATGGATTAACTACTAGATAATTAACATATACAACTAGCTAGTAATAGCATGATTTGACTATTAAAATTAGCATGTTGATCATGATAGATTTCCGAATCTTAGAAAGTGTAAAGCACTAAAATTAATTGTAGCTCTCGTTGTCTATTTTCCAGCGCTCTTGAAATTTATATATATTGGACTTGTAATAAGATAGTTATGATCAAAATAGTTAATAGATACCAGTTTCTTGACATGTTTCTCTAACTTGTCATGAAACTTTTTATAATGTTTTTAAACTAAGTTGTTATCATTTCGATCATGACATTCTCTCCATATATCCACAAAGAATTAAGCAGAGTAAATTAAAAAAAAAAAAACCCAAGCAAAACAAACAAAGGAGACGCAAGTGGCCCCGAAATTCATTACAATGGATAAGGAATCTGTTGCAAATTTGCAATTCTTTCCTCTCAAGTTGCACCAAACTGGTTAAATCGTTACACCATTAGAAAAATGTCACCTCTGAATTTATTGCTCTAATTTCAAGCTACAATCAATCTAGCTAATCTTTCTGGTATTGATTGAAACTCTTTGGATATTATTCAATTCCAAATACCTTGTACAAAAATTTCAGAGTCAAGAGACACCTCATTACATTATCTCCACACTAAAATCTTCAAATTAAAATATATATATATAGAGTATGGCTAATTTGCTGTTGGCAGCATTTCGGCCAGCTGCTGCCGGGGGCAGATTTGCCATACTGATGTTCAAACAACAAATTTTTTTATATAGATGTTCAATCTATATTAAAATCTACTTGGAGACCAAATTTTACATTTTTAAAATTTTTTTTACTATTTATTAAGCTACTTTGAAAATTGTTGATCCGGATGAACAGTAAAAACAGTCTGGACCATATGATCTGCAATTTTCAAAGTGGCTTAATAAATAGTAAAAAAATTCCAAAAATATAAAATTTGGTCTCCAAGTAGATTTTAATATAGAGATCACATCTAACGGTTTGAATTTGTTGTTTGAACATCAGTATGGCAGATCTGCCCCCGGCAGCAGCTGGCCGAAATGCTGCCAGCAGCAAATTAGCCATACTATATATATATATATATATATATATATATATATATATATATATATATATATATATATATATTTCAGGCCCTCTATGCTACGCGTAGCACCGTAGCCAACTCACATTCAGATAAAGTGATTTTCTACCTATTTAAAAAAACAGTAAAAAAATTCTAAAAAATGTAAAATTTGGTTTGCATGTATATATTCATATGGAGATCATGTTGAACGGTTCAGATCGACCGTTAGGATTTTGAAAACTCAAATATTGAGCCATAGCACGGAGGCCCTCTATGCTACGCGTAGCATATTAGCCAGATTGTATATATATATATTTGGATATCGCTCTCTGAACTCTGAAGCTTATCCAGCAGCCGGTTTTTTTATTAATACCCCCAAAAAATATAAATTAGCAAATCTGCCCTCACCTCAAATTTTTTATTAAAACTACCCTAACCGCTCCACGGTGGGGCAGTTTGCTATGAATAGTATTTTTTTTTAGAGACAATATGAATATCAAGATGCTGAATTACTTGAAATTATTTTTTTAGATTACTTCTTTTGATGTATAATTAGCATATTTATACTAAAATAAGCTAAATTACTTGAAATTATGTTAAATTACGTTGAATTACACTAAATTACGTTAAATTACGCTAAACTCTTATTTTGGACAATTTCTAAAACCCTAAACCCTAAAAATTAGCGTACAAGTTAGGGTTTAGGGTAATTTTTAGGGTTTAGGACAATTTATAAATATGTTATGTGAAAATTGTAAATCATTTAATGTACGGTAATTTTTAGGGTTTAGGGTTTTAGAAATTAATCAAAATAAGAGTTTAGGCTTTAGATTTAGCGTAATTTAACGTAATTTAGTGTAATTCAACGTAATTTAATATAATTTCAAGTAATTTTAGCGTATTTTAGTATAAATATGCTCATTATACATCAAAAGAAGTAATCTAACAAAAAACCCAGCTAACGTGGGTACATTTATTAATAAAAATGTTGGAAACTAGGGTTTAGAAATTAGAGTTTAGGGTTTAGGTTTCTTTTAAATATCACTAATTTTTATAAATATGTTATATGAAAATTGTAAATCATTTAATGTACGGTAATTTTTAGGGTTTAGGGTTTTAGAAATTATCCAAAATAAGAGTTTAGGGTTTAGAGTTTAGCGTAATTTAACGTAATTTAGTGTAATTCAACGTAATTTAACATAATTTCAAGTAATTTAGCGTATTTTAGTATAAATATGCTAATTATACATCAAAAGAATTAATCTAATAACTATTTAAAAAAAATCTGAATTTTTAGCGTTAGAATTCAGCATCTTGATATTCATATTGTCTTTAAAAAAAAAATACTGTTCATAGCAAACTGTCCCACCGTGGGGCGGTTCGGTATGAACAGTAAAAAAAAAAAAAGTTAACGAACCGCCCTACTGGGGGCCGGTTTGCTATGAATAGTGGACTGCCCCACAGTAGGGCGGTTATGGTAGTTTTAATAAAAAAATTGAGGTGAGAGTAGATTTGCCAATTTTTTTTTTTCTTTGGTATTAATAAAAAATCCGGATCCAGCAGATACTTGTTACTTACACAGTGTAATTAATTCCTGAAACAAGTGGCAGGTAAAATAACACTGAAATGCATAAATTTCAGCCTTTTGCGGTTATGCCTAGTTGAAAATTGATAACAGCACCAAAAAGCGCCTCTTTCAGTTTGACTTAGTAAGACCTGATTGTTGACTTTTGGAATGAATCTAATCTAATATATCACACGGAGAGAGAGAGAGTAGACGACAGTCATGCACCAGCTGTCAAATGAAATTGAAGTTCATGGTAGGGGTGTCAACTGGTACGATATGAGTCAAGTCGAGTGGAGACATTTTCATATCCGTTGATAATGAAATTTTTTTTTATTCTTACCTGTTTTTTCGAATACGGTACGGATCGAGTAAACGGATAAAAAAATGCTATTGACATCTCGATTTATGCTTTCTATAAAAAAAATTTCAAAACAAGAAAAAAAAGAAAATAATAATAATGAATACAACTAATTTGTATTATGAAAATGTAGTAAAATACAAAACTTTATTGTATCATGTATTATCTTTATACAAATATATATATATATATATAGAGACTGGCTAATGTAATAACGTTAGAACTTCGGCCGAAGTTATAACGGGTCACTTTTTGCAATTTCAAAATCCAAACAACCCATCCGAACCGTTCAACATGTTCTCTATATTGAAATGTGCTTGGAGACCAAATTTTACATTTTTTGGAATTTTTTTGCTATTTATTAAGCCACTTTGAAAATTCTGATCCGGTGGTCCAGAAAATTTGGCTGTTTTTTACTGTTCACCGTTGGATCAGAAACTTTCAAAGTGGCTTAATAAATAGCAAAAAAATTCCAAAAAATGTAAAATTTGGTCTCCAAGCACATTTCAATATAGAGAACATGTTGAACGGTTCGGATGGGTTGTTTGGATTTTGAAATTGCAAAAACGACCCGTTAGAACTTCGGCCGAAGTTCTAACGTTAGCACGGTAGCCAGTCTCTATATATATATATATATATATATAATTTTATTTTTAAAAACTATCTTCTAAGATAACGGTAAAGATAATGAAAAAAAAATCATTACGCTTACCCGTACCCGATAAGTTAACGAAAATTTTTTTTACCCTTACCCGTCTTTTTAGATACGATACGGGTCGGGTAAACGAGTAAAAGGGTGTCATTGACACCCCTATTCCGTGGGTTAAATTTATCTCGAGGTCACTGAATTAGATCCAAATCTGCTATTATCCAAATCGGATAACAGGACCCTGTTATTTCAAATCCAACCGTTGGATTTTTTCATGCGCGAATTACAATGAAAATCAACGGCTAGAATTGGAATAATAGGTTCCTGTTATCTCATTTGGATAACAACAGATTTGAACTCCACTGAACTTTGTCATTTGTTATTAATTGGTTACTCAAGTTTGATTTGTTCCTCTATAGTCACTAAATTTTTAATTTGTCCCAATTAAGTTACCATATAACTTTTTTTATCCAAAATAGTAACAAGATATTCTCATTCCGTCCAAAATATAACCGAATATGCTCATTCCGTCCAAAATTTTAACAGAATATGCTAATTCCGTTCAAAATACTAATGGAAAACTTATATTTTATTAATTTTTTAATGAAAAAGTTATAGAGTGACTTAATTGAGATAAATTAAAAGTTTAGTGGCAATGGAGGAACAAATAAAATTTGAGTGACCAATTCGTGACAAAAGACAAAATTTAGTAACCTCCAGCGAAATTTATCCCAAGTCCATGCATGATTTAATTCACAATCAAAGTCTAAATGTGGTTCGTGTGAGATCGGTTCGAAAGAAATTCATATTTAATTTGCTCGATTTTAATTTAATTTGTGATGAACAAGTTCAAATTGACTCTAACTAATCGACTGTTTTTCAGCTCGTTACAAGAATATGACGCTTTTATTTTCTAATATTCAACTATATTACTTTTTATATCCATAATAAAAGGATGTACTAACTCAGTTGTTAGAAGGAAGTGAAATTCTATCTTAATTTGTAATGTATGAACATCTCACGCCACTAAATCGATGAAAACCTCTGATCTTTATATGACTTGTAATACCGACATTTTTATTAATATCCAAAGTTTAATACAAATTATTAATTATGCCCAGACTTCCAAACTTTCGCTAAAAATACCCAAACCGGCCAGAAAATGGCCGGTTTACTCCCCCCCTAAACCGGCCATTTTCAAAATGGCCGGTTTACTCTTTTTTTTTTTTTTTTCAAGACTATGAATAGCAAAATAGTAAATCTAACACTAAAAATTGAAATTTTTTGTTAGATTATTTCTTGTGATTTATAATTACCATATTTATACTAAAATACACTGGATTACTGGAAATTATGTTGAATTACACTATATTACAATAAATTATGTTGAATTACACTAAATTACAATAACTTCGCTAATTACGCAAAATTACGCTAAAGTAGACCGATTATGTGCCATCTTTCATGAATCATAAAAAATAGTAAAAAAATTCCCCAAAATAGTAAAAACTGGTATTCTACAAGTTCATTATGTAACTAATTTACTGAGCTAGTTGGATTGAATAATAGAAACGAAAATCTTAATCGGAAACTTCAACTCAAGTTTTGAGGCTCTTCCCTTAGTTTTTTGGTGATTCTGAATTTCAGAATCCGGCATTGCCGGCACGGACGCAGGCGTCTTTTCGCAAGCTTTCCGAAAAGTGGTCATTTGAAGTTTCGCCGTCGTTTTTCGCCTTTTCAGTGAAGATATCGTCCCTATTCATATGTAATTTAGCATAATTTACTATATTTTACCGTAATGTAATGTAATTTAGTGAATATAGTAATTTACTGTAATTTCGAATCTGCAAAAATTGTTTTTTTCGGATTTTGAATCTGCAACTTTCTATACGGAGATCATTGCCTCCACTAGATCAAAGATTCATTCTGAATAAACATGATTGTTGTTTGTCGGTAATCTATTTATTTTATTTGTATTATCAGTATAAGTAATAAAACATTATGTTAACTTATTGAATAAGAAATTAAGGATACATGTAAGAAAAACTATTGTTAACTTATTGAATAAAGTTATGTATGTGATTTATTTTATAGTTATTATATTATAGGGTAATTGATAAATATAAAGTATATATGATAATATTTATATTTGTACATATAATTATATAATATTTATTATTATGACAACAAGATCTATATAATATTTTATATAATTTTCTCATTAGAATTCTAATTGAGGAGGAATCTAGGTACAACAATTTTGAGTTACAACAAAGTTACCACAACCATTTTTTACATTTTCAAAGTCCAAATCGTCGATCCAAACCGTTCAACATGATCTTCACAATAAAATGTACTTGCAGATCAAATTTTACATTTTTTGAATTTTTTTACTATTTATTAAGTATTTTACAAAAACTAGTCAAATTCAGACCATTGAATTTTGTACCCATCTTAATAAATAGTAAAAAAATTCAAAAAAATGTAAAGTTTGATCTGGAATCACATTTTATTGTGGAGATCATGTTGAACGGTTTGGATCGACGATTTGGACTTTGAAAATACAGTAAAATACAGTAATCCAGTGTATTTTAGTATAAATATGGTAATTATAAATCACAAGAAATAATCTAACAAAAAATTTAAATAAAAAATTTCAATTTTTAGTGTTAGATTTTACTATTTTGCTATTCATAGTCTTAAAAAAAATAAAATAAAAGAGTAAACCAGCCAGAAAATGGCCGGTTTAGGAGGGGAGTAAACCGGCCATTTTCTGGCCGGTTTGGGTATTTTTAGCGAAAGTTTGAAAGTCTGGGCATAATTAATAATTTGTATTAAACTTTGGATATTAATAAAAATGTCGGCTTGTAATACCCACTAAATTGATAAAAAGGACTCGATTTGTACTCAAATTCTAACCTGATTCAAGTTCCAACTTTATCTAATTCAATTTGACTCGTTTACAACTGATCAATAATTACTACAAACATACTTGGTAAGATCTGATTGTTGACCTTTTGAATGAATCCAAAATCATAACAAATCAAAAATTGGCGTATATATGTATGCGATCTGTATTTGAAAAATTAGATGTGGATATCTGATATCCGAATATCTGTGTGGATATAGATATTGATATGATTTTACGTTTCAATTATCCGTATCCGAATAATAGATATATATCATATATTTTAATATATATTATGTAAAATATTGTTATTCACCGTTAAAATTAGATAAAGAGTGAGGCTATGGTGCTATGCATAGCACGAATGGCTAGTGTACTACGGCTCCATATGGTACTTTTTAAAATCCTAACGGTCGACCCGAACCGTTCAATGTGATAACCATATGAATATGTACTTGCAAACTAAATTTTATATTTTTTCGAATTTTTTTACTATTTTTTTAGATAGGTAGAATTTTGATGGTCCAGAATTTTCAAAAAAACTGATTTTTCTACCTATCTAAAAAAATAGTAAAAAAAATAAAAAAAATATAAAATTTAGTTTGCAAGTACATATTCATATGGATATCACATTGAACGGTTCGGATCGACCGTTAGAATTTTAAAAAGTACCATATTAAGCCGTAGTACACTAGCCATCCGTGCTATGCATAGCACCATAGCCTCACTCTTAGATAAATATTAAGAAATTTGGTATTTTTAATATTATTTTAATAAATATCCGATCCGATCCGTATCTATATCTGTATTCGACTGATATCCAATCCGTATCCATATCCAAAAAATAAAAAAAAATACGGATATGATTTTACCACTATCCGCTCTGTATTTGCTCCGTTTTCACCGCTAGGTACACATGCATAACACATGCATGATTTAATTTACAACCAAACTCTAAATGTGAACCCAAGAAAGGTTCACTGCTAATTCGTAATTCGTGAATTAATTCGTTCGATTCTGATTCAATTCGTTGAGTTTAAATTTAACTCAATTCAATAAATTTTTTCTTGATTCTTTCATATTACTTTTTGTATCCGTAACGTAAGAATGTAGTTCGTTGAAAAAAAATATATATTTCAATTCGTAATTTACGAGTGGTTCACCACACTTTATTAATACAAATCTCTAATCTGTATATACATAGTTAATAGTTTACAGTCTAGGCGTCAACTGCTCCTTCCTAGATTTTGAAATTTTATACAAATTTATAGGTTCGGTTCAACTTTGTGTCTCTTTGAAATTTTATTTGCCTCTCCGGACTTCTGGTTTGTAATTAATATTAAATTTAGAGTTAAAATTATGATAAATTTCTTGAATTTTAATTGATAATTATAATTAGAAATCAGAGCATTGAAAATTAAAAATTAGAACATTATTTTTTATCTAATACCTATTAGCTAATGAATTTGAACCAATTAACTATTCAAATCCGATTCGTTATTTTCTTACTCCTTCCTGACAAAAATCCTGAATCTGTCTCTGCATAATTCATAGCACTAATTAATTGGCTCAACTTGATTTGTAATTTACTCAGTTACTCGACGCGGCTCGACTTATTCTGAAATAAGTTTGAGTTCAAATATTATCTAACTTAGATTCGACTTTTAGAATGAATCCAAAATCACACGGAGAGAGATAGACCACTGTCATGCACCAGCTGTCAAATGATAGGTGGCCTACGTACATGCATGATTTAATTCACAACCAAACTGTGTAAGTGTGGGAAATTTTTTATTATAGAAATTATTAAATTCTGATATACGAAATAGAAAGAGTGTTTCGTTTTCAACAAATATAGAAAGGTCTGACTCATTGAGTCCGATCCAAAATATATGGATCTGACTCAATGATTCAGATCAAAGTTATAAATAGCAATTATAGCGCTATAACTTTTAAGGTCCAAAAAAACTATAGCACAGCTATAGCGCAACCATAGCTAGCTATTTAGAACCCTGGTCCAAATCCAAATATTATACGTTTTTGAGATTATCTGTGGACCAAAGCTTGATTCCCCTCTAATTGGACGGTCCAGATCCAAACTAAAAAAAAAACATGAATCTAAATCATTGAGTCTGATTCATAATATTTGGATCGGACTCAATAAGTCAGATCTTTCTATATTTATTAAAAATAATGCACTTTTTCTATTTTCGTACGTCTAATTTTAATAATTTCTACGGTTAAATTAAAAAATTCCTAAATGTGAACCGAAGGTCTAACAAAATTTCTTTCTGGTTTAGGATGAATTAGAGATGTACATTAATTGGATTGGTCGAATTTTATATAAGTTCTTAATAAAAAAATTAGTTCATAACTAATTAATTGAATTACACACTATCCAATTCGTATATGTTTTAGATATATAGGACATATTTTTCAGGTTTCTTAGATTTTATTAAACATCATAAATTGTGAAATGGCTAAACTAGCCTAGCTTCAATCTAATTAATGAAACCAATAAGAACTTATTTATACAATGGAATCATAAAACACTTTTGAAAAGCAATATACAATTTTAAAAAATATTTAAAAGCAACATTTAAAAACATAATCAAGTCATATGAGCTTATTTTATTTCTCTAACATTTTTAATACTTTGATATTAACAAATAAACAAATTTAAAGAGGAAAAAGGAGGTGGAGACAAAACATAAAAAATATAAAATTTTATTCATGTCAGTGGTCCAATAATTAATTATTTGTTTGATTATCCAAAATATGTCTTTAATTATATAAACCCTAATTAAATGATGGTTTTTTTTCAGTTTGAGTTGGTCAAATTAATCAAATTGACATGCATTGGCTGCACTTACAGCCTAAACAAATAAATGAATTGGACGATGAATGGGGCCTAACAATATCCTAAATTCCTTTATTATTGACTTAGAAAACAGTATTCTTTGCAATTATTTTGTTTCATTTTGCAAGATCAGTTCCCATGTGACCTAGCTACTTAATTAGTTGGTCGTTGGAAGCATTGCGACCGCATTTACTCTCACTTTCTTCTTCACTTGCTCCTCTCTCTTCTCTCTCTCTCTCTCTCTCTCTCTATAGATACACCTTCTCTCCCCTTCTCATTTCCCCACACACTCTAATTGCTTTTAACTTAATTCAAAAAGCAAACACAGGAAACAAACACAAGATCAGATACAAAAGGCAGAAAAAGAATGGAATTTTTGGCAACCCTCACAACCCTACTTCTCCTCTTCTCTCTCTACCTCATTTTGAAGCATTACTATCTCAAACTTTACACAAATTGTTACTTGATAGACTATGTGTGCTTCAAACCGGCGTCTGACCGGCGTATAACCACTCAGACAAGTGGTCAGATCATAGCGCGTAACAAAACACTTGGTTTGTCTGAATACAAGTTCTTGCTCAAGGTGATTGTCAACTCAGGTATAGGTGAAGATACATATGGCCCGAGAAACATAATAGAAGGCCGCGAGGATTCACCGACTTTTGACGATGCCATGCTTGAAATGGACGAGTTTCTCAACGTGTCGATCGGTGATTTGTTCGCAAAGACAAAGATCTCGCCACGTGACGTGGATGTACTAGTGGTGAACATCTCCATGTTCTCCCCCGCTCCATCCCTCGCGTCGAGAATCTTGAAACGGTACAAAATGCGGGAGGATTGCAAGATTTATAACCTTTCCGGCATGGGGTGCAGCGCGAGCTTAGTATCCGTCGACCTGGTGAGAAACATTTTCAAATCGGGGAAGAAAACCCTAGCAGTGGTGGTCACCTCAGAGTCAATCACCCCCAATTGGTACTCTGGCAATGACAAATCGATGATGCTAGGTAATTGTCTTTTTCGATCAGGCGGGTGCGTTATGCTATTGACGAATAAACCGGCAATGCGGTCCCGAGCCAAGATGAGCCTAAAGTGCCTTGTCCGGACTCACATTGGGGCGAACGACGACGCGCACAATTGTGCGATGCAGAAGGAAGACGACGTGGGTCGGGTAGGGTTCCACCTAAGCAAGGGTTTACCAAAAGCTGCAGTCCGTGCATTCGCCGAAAATCTCAAACATCTTGCACCTAAAATCCTACCTTACCGCGAACTTGCACTGTACATGTACCGAACAGTCAAGCAATTGGTAATTAAGCCCAAACTTGAATCGAATTCTGCAATGGCCCGAATCAATTTCAAGTCGGGCGTCGATCACTTTTGTTTGCACACTGGTGGGTCGGCGGTGATTGATGCAGTTGGGCGTGCATTGGGGTTGAGCAAGTATGATGTAGAACCGGCTAGAATGACATTACATAGATGGGGCAACACGTCGGCGAGTAGCTTGTGGTACGTGTTGGGGTACATGGAGGCGAAAAGGAGGCTGAGGAAGGGGGATAGAGTGCTAATGATAAGCTTCGGTGCCGGGTTTAAGTGCAACAGTTGCATGTGGGAGGTGAATAGAGATTTAAAAGATGGTGATGTTTGGGAGGATTGTATCAAAAATTACCCCCCACAAACCCTAGTTAATCCTTACTTGGAGAAATATGGATGGGTCAATGAAGATACTGAAGAGACTTTTAATCGTGAAGAGAGGATGGAATCTTTGAGAAGGTAACACATATAACTTAAGAATTTCTTCTTGTTGTTGTTTTCTTTTTTCTTTTTCTTTTTTTTTTGTTACTGAAGTGTGAAATTAATTAAATTTGTTTCTTGATTGAAGTTATATATGTCTGCAATTTGAGATATGATAATTTAATTATCCCTGTACTTCTGGAAAATATTGGTAATTACATGTTACATGTAAGGATGATTTGATTGTATAACTGGATTTAATTGCAACTTTTATATATATAGATGTATTTAGGGTGGTGTTCTTGTTCATTTGGCAAAATGGAAATTGCGTGAGAGGATACACAATCATGCATGATCGGTACAATAATTAATTTGCATGGAAAATGACACCTAATTAATCACCTGTAAATTTGACAAAGCCAAAATAAGTAAAACAAATCCATATGAAAGGTGACCTTTATTTTGCTTTTTTTGTGGTATCTTGTTATATGTCTGAATCTTGATTAATTAAACTATATTATCCACACGGTAATACATGATAATAACGATTTACCCATGTGTGGCTTGAAAATGATATATGGAATTAATGGTTGATTGAGATGTTAATGAAATCTGGAAAAAGGCTGGAGTTAATTTCTGCAGCTAATTGGTGCAATTAGGCAAGAGATAGTGAAACTTCTTTTGTCATTTGAGAAAAATTGAAGATCTTATTTGAGAAAACATTTCAAACTTGAGGTCAACCTAGAAATTGTCTGGTTCAAGATGGTTCTGAATTTGTCAGTACAAAACAAATATTTTGTTAGGCATTTTTAGCAACATTTCTCTACATTTTGTTTTTGTTTTTTCTTCTTCTTAATTTGGCTTTATTTTGTCTCTATATCATGCTGATCATAATTTACCAGTACGGTAGTCCTGATGATATATATATATCCAGGTACCATAACTGTAGGTACTTTTATCTCTATGTCATGCTAATCATAATTTTTGTGCCTCTTTTATGTTAATATAACATGATTAGAGTTGTAAAAGGGAAAGGTTGGTCCAGAATTTAATTTCTGAAAAAATAAGTTGCCTAACCAAAACAGGTGCAAAATCCAAATGTGCTGAAACCAAGTACCATATTCATTTTATGAGAATTTTTAATTTATAGAACAATTGCACAACATGTTGTATAGTGACATTATAGAAATGATTGAAAGTAGGACCCACTTTATATAGACCAAATGAGCAGGTCACATAAGATGCAAAGCAACAAGAAAAAAAAAAAACATTTTCCTGTCCAGCCGGAAATTTTTATAATATTTTCTATAAATAAAAAATTCTTTCATTTTACACTGTTTGAAAATCTTTCCAGGTTGACAAACATTTATGGTCCTCCTCAACTTTTTAGTTCATTTCTAAAAATCAATTTTTTATTGCTTTGTTGGTAACATCTTTCTGACAAGTCCAATATTTACAGAATTGACAGAGTCGGTACAGAAATAGTTTGCATAGAAGAAAAAAAAAAAAAAAAACAGAACTCAACGGCTATTTCTGCTGAAATAGTTTACCATGTTCATTACTTTTTGTACAGTTACTGTAATTACAGCTAACAAAGTACCATGATTTCACACTTTCATCTGGTAAAAAAAGTAAAATAAAGGGGAAATGCTCCCCTGCTTTAGTTTAAATGTACATAATTATTCGGGAGAAACCCATCCGATGTCCGGTCTTAGTCGTTCGATTCATGTCAAGATCCGCACAGATGATTAAGATTCACAGGATAATTGAGATCAGTGCAGATTTAAAATGTTGTCAGTAAATCCCCTGCTCCTCAATAAATCAGGGCTGTACAAACAGTGCAAATGAAACCATGGGCTGCTTTTAATTTTTCTCTAGGCAAATGTGGGCCCGCTTTAAGTCGGCTTCAAAATGCTCGTGACTATAATTATTTTTTTGTAGGAAGGCCGCTTAAATATTTTCTAAATCATGAATTTATTACTTAAAATTTGATTTGCTATCATTCAAGTTTTATTTAGTTCCAATTAACTAACACTAATTGCTTCTATTAATATAAGCCAAGAATATATTTTCTCTATTCTTTTCATTTTCAATGTGCTCATCAGCACTTGAGAGTAGGCCCGATGGGCATCGGACCTACTCTGATTCGATGAGTTTAATCATCGTCAATTTGCTTTAAGATTTGTGCGGAACTCTTTAAACTTCGTGTGTGTCTGTTTCAATTTTCGTGCGCACAAATTTTAAATTATATCGGACGGTCATCATGCTCGTTGAACCTAAAAGTAGGTCCGATGGACATCGGACCTACTCTGTTCTCGTTCATCAATTTGATAATAGTTGATATAAGAATTAAAAATAATTGACGACTTAATATATTTTAAAACTTTTAAACCCCAAATGGAGGAATTTTATGTATACTCCTTAGAAACCTTGAAATTACGTATTTCTTCTTCTAAAATTCATAATATCATATTTATCCTTCTAAATTTTGAAAATCACAAATTTACCCAATTAATTGCCTTTTTTTTTTAACTTATTTTAAATTTATAAAAAATTTATTTTCCTTATATTAAAAAAAAAAACATGTAACATGTGTAAAATACCTAATGGCTAGTTTGAGAGGGCAAATGATTTATTTCTCTACTTTTAATGTCTACAAAATGATATTAGGTATACGCTTGTGTGTGCCTCACAAGAAAATAGATCATTTGTCACAACCAGCTTATTAGAAGACGGCACACATTGTGCACATGCTATATATTTTAATTTTTAATTAATACAAAATAGAAAGTTTATGAATTTAAAATGGTTTTAATAGAAATGACAATAAACTGGGTAAATGTGTTATTTTTTAAAATTTAAAAGCGTAAGATATTATGATATATAGAAGGCAGAATACATTTTTTTTTTTAAGAATATATATATATATATATATAAACCTCTCTAATAGTAAACCATAACCTGCTAGCTTTGATGCAAGTATGCAACAATTGAGATAGTAAATCTGCCATTATTCAGGATCCTGTTATTCCGATCTCAACCATTGATCTGTTGAGATTCACACATAAACAAATTTATTTGTTAAAATTTGCGCATGAAAAACTTTAAACAGTTAGGATCGGAATAACAGGTTCTTGTTATTCCTCAGCGGATTTATTTCCTAATTGATTGGCATGCATGTATGGAATAAAGAATTTTGCTCGTATAAACCCCAAAACAGTATACAGATGACTGTTCACACGAAATTAAATTGACAAATGACAAAAATTTAGGCATCAATTGTACCTGCACCGTCTCACACAGCACATTTAAGATTGAGGTGATTTAATGGCATATTCATTTGACAGATAATGCTGGAGAGTTACAATTCAAATCCAGCTCAGCTGCACTTAATTTGGCTTCATTTGGCTTGTACCAAGTTCATTAAAAAAAATTAATTGTTCATTCAAGGCTTGCCACCCCCATTCCCCCGATATTTTTATTAAAACCCCAAAAAAAAAAACAAATTATCAAATCTGCTCCCACCCCAACTTTATTTTTATTTCTACCCTAACCGCCCGTGGGCTGGGCGGTCCACTTTTCCCACCTGACCGCCCAGCAGCTGGGCGGTCCACTATGCATATCTGACCGCCCAGTGGCTGGGCGGTCCAGTTTCCATAGCTGACAGCTGGGTGGTCCGCTAGTGTTTTTTTTTTTTTTTAGAAAGACAATATGAATATCAAGATGCTGAATTCTTAACGCTAAAAATTCATTTTTTTTTTGTAAATATTAGTTAGATTACTTCTTTTAAGCATATTTATACTAAAATATGCTAAATTACTTGGAATTATGTTAAATTACGTTGAGTTACACTATATTAAGTTAAATTACACTAAATTACACTAAATTACGCTAAAATACGGTAAATTACATATGAATAGGGACGATATATCTTCACTAAAAAGGCGAAAAACGACGACAAAACTTCAAACGGTCATAAAACGGCGCTCGAGTGTCCGATTTTAGCAAATGACCACTTTTCGGAAAGCTTGCGAAAATGCGCATGCGTCCGTGCCCGCGATGCCGGATTCCAAAATTCAGAATCGCCAAAAAACAAAGGGAAGAGCCTCAAAACTTGAGTTGAAGTTTCCGATTAAGATTTTCATTTCTATTATTCAATCCAAGTAGCTCAGTAAATTAGTTACATAATGAAATTGTAGAATACCAATTTTTACTATTTTCAAATTTTTTTACTATTTTTTATGATTCGTGAAAGATGGCACAGAATCGGTCTATTTTAGCGTAATTTTGTGTAGTTTAGCATAATTTACTGTATTTCAACATAATTAGCGAAGTTATTGTTATTTAGTGTAATTTAAAGTAATTTAGTGTAACTCAACGTAATTTAACATAATTTCAAGTAATTTAGAATACCTTTCCTATGTTCCTATGTTCCTATGTTCAAGTAATTTACACTAAATTTAACATAAATTACTCCGAAATACACTAAATTGTAAATTACTTGAACATAGGAACATAGGAAAGGTATTCTAAATTACTTGAAATTACTCGAGCGCCGTTTTATGACCGTTTGAAGTTTCGTCGTCGTTTTTCGCCTTTTTAGTGAAGATATATCGTCCCTATTCATATGTAATTTACCGTATTTTAGCGTAATGTAATGTAATTTAGTGTAATTTAACTTAATATAGTGTAACTCAACGTAATTTAACATAATTCCAAGTAATTTAGCGTATTTTAGTATAAATATGCTTAAAAGAAGTAATCTAACTAATATTTACAAAAAAAATCGAATTTTTAGCATTAAGAATTCAGCATCTTGATATTCATATTGTCTCTCTAAAAAAAAAAAAAAAAAAAAAACACTAGCGGACCGCCCGTGGGCTGGGCGGTCAGGTGGGAAAAGTGGACCGCCCAGCCCACGGGCGGTTAGGGTAGAAATAAAAATAAAGTTGGAGTGTGAGCAGATTTGATAATTTGTTTTTTTTTTGGGGTTTTAATAAAAATATCGGCCCATTCCCCAACCCTTGAACTTATTATTTTTTTGCAAAATCTTTCTCCTTCCCTCAAAATTAATTTTAATAATCTCCAATTTCTGTCTCTAACTTTTGATTGTGTGACAACTCCCTTATCTCTCTTTAGAGTCAGTTTTGATTCAGATAATTATTTTTAATAGAATTGTATACCTGTAATTTTTCAAGTTGGAGATGAATAATATATTGCTTGATAAAACTATAATTTCTTTTTTGAAAACCTTTGCAGAGACTGTGAAGCTGTGAGGAGGAATCGAACTCTTGATCTTTGAATAATCAACAGTCTTAAGACTTTTTTTCTAGCCCTTTCATAAAAAACAGTAAACATTATTGTTTATTATTTATAATTTTTAGATTTTATGCAGTATGTTATTGTTTTCTAAATTTATATTTTTTTCAGAAGTAGTGGACAATATTAACAAAAAACTATATATTTTTTATGAGGGTGATAATTTTCATAAATCAAAAGCTTATCGTTTTTGCAAATGCGTACTTGCAAGTAATGTGAGGTGAGGTCATTTTCTCTTTGAACCAGTTCCGCTGTTTTTCTTAAAGAAAAACAACGGATCAGGTTAACTCAGGTGTGGAACAGATAGATGGAAGTATCAAATCCATAAGAAAAACAACGGATCCGTTTCTCTTTGAGTCCATTTTCAATTAGTCCTATTCGGCCACGTCTTGGGAACGGTAACGGGAATGGGCTCGGGTCCAATTTGAACTGAAACAGTACTGTGCGCGTGGGGTTTTTTCCACGAAGTCAGAGTGAATTTTTTTTTCCCACACGTACAGTAAAGTGCCAAACAGTACCTTAAATCCAAAATTAGTTATATGAATTTTGCTGTTACATTTTTGCACGTTAATTACCAGCTAAATGCGTTTCAACCTTTTTCTTAATTGTTAGATATGGACTGCTTTGTGATAATTTAGTTGTATACAATAATAAATACATACAAAGAAGAAGACTGCTTAATGGATTTTGCTGTTAAATATTTCCTCTTTTCCCCACAATTTTTTTTAAATGTAGGACAAAAACAACTGGACAATCATTACCACACAACAAAGTAATTTAATTGAAATGATTGTGTAGAGAAGTGGGCTCCAATATCTACAGAAAAACTATTTTATTTCTATTTTATATTGAATAAAGTATTTGGTAATTGAAGGCATTTACTATTAAGGTTATGTAGTTAATTTAGGCAAAAATATCATGATTGAAAACTTCTGAGTAATTTTATAGTTTTGAAGGTTTATAATTACCTTAAAATTAATAGCTCTCTCTAGTAATCCTCTCCACATTTCTATTCTCTTTGCATTTTGAGGAAAATAAATAAATAAAACACCATTAATAAACAGGAATTCATCAGTTATGAAATCTGGTATGATAATGCCAGATGGATTTTTTGGGTACAAAAAGTATATTGGAAATCATATTAAATTATCCTTCTCTAAATATAATATTACAAAGTTTTCTTATTCATGAAAAAGATTATAGTACAAAATATAATATACTAATAAAGGATGGAAATGCTAGTTGTACAATTAAAATACTTACATACAGCATAATATTCGTTTAAAAGTGTAATTCTTTCTTCAATTCTGTTAGGCTTGTTTGTAATCAAATCTCACAAACAACAAAGCGGTGAGTCTTTAGAGATGATTTCTCAATCGCCTATGGTGATGCCGCCTACCCCTCCGTTCGAGTAGGTGCTTCCACTACCGCTCTTGGTGCTTCAGCTTAGTGGATCTGGCCACCACTCTTCGCTCCGCTCACCGCCTCATCTCTTCATTTTGGGGCTCTTATTCTCTAAGACAAGGGTTCATTTTTTCTTCTTTCTCCTTCTTCCGAGCTCTTTTTTTTCCTATTTGACAATGAAAGAGTGAGTGGACCGAGCTGTACAAATAGTTAATTATATTATATGTTTTTTTTATTGTTGTTTGTGTTGGTTGTTTCCTTGTGATGTTGTGCTCATGTTCTCTCTGTTCTCGAGTCTTTCTTTCTCTTCCTTCTCTAGCCTCTTCTTATTTCTTCTTCTCTCCCCTTCTTTTCTAATAAAACAGGATAAGGGTTGTCTCTCTAAATACCCAGACTCACTTTGCTTTTCAACCAGTGTGTTTGTGCTGAGGACAACGATGATTGTTGCCTAACTAATTTTCATATGAGCATGAAGAACTGTAAATTTTTTGTTTCTGTTTTTTCCTTGCTTATTCTTATAATAGAGGGTTTAGTTATATATATTGGTAAGAGTAGATGGGTTTAGGTTCATTGCCACGTGCTGATATGCAATTTAGGCACGTACAAGATTTATTTTTTGTACGTGCATGCTGCTACTAATATTGCATCTCTTGTAATGTATTTTCACGTTTAATGTTGAATGATATCGTTGGTGGCAATCTTCGCCGCCAACTTTCAAAAAAAAAATGTTGAATGATATGCATATGGACTTTAAAAAAAAAAAAAAACCAAAGAAATCTCGCCATGTAACATGTTTGTACTTCCCATTTGGTAGATGAACTACCCATTTAAATGGGTCAACAAAAGGCGACCCATGTGTAAAATGGGCCCATCTAATTTTTTAGTCTTCAAATTGGACCCAAAATGTTTAAAATTACAATAAAAAAAGTTTCTTCTTGGAAGCTTGCTTAAATGTTCTTCAAATCATGAAATTGATTGATGGATTTGGGTTTATAGATTAAATAAATAATTAAATTGGGCATATGATTTCATCACTCAAATATTACAGTTAACCTTTTTTTGTATTTATCATTCTAGCTATTCCAAATGTGGCTTTTAAGTTTTGTTATTGTCACTTTATTTCTACGAATTAGTTAGACTTGTTTATTTGCATCAATATTCAGGATACTTTTAACTGTTACAGTAACAATTAAATTTTTTGTGTGTGGATATTTAAGGATGGAAAATTTAATGTCAATTGAATCCAAAATTAATTATATGAATTTTGGTGTTAAATTTTAGCACGTTACCGACTAAATGCTTATCGACCTTTTTCTTTATTGTTAGACTGCTTAATTAATAATTTAGTTGTATAAAACGAACAAAAACATACAAAGAAGAAGACTGTTATATTGATTTTGCTGTTAAAAAAAATCTCCTTTCCCCACAATTTATTTTACACCTTGTTTGGATGGAGAGTAGAGAAAAGGAGGGAATGGAAAGAAAAGAAAACTTTTCGTCGAATCGTGTTTGGTTGACAAAATTATGTCGGAGGTGAAGGGTACAGGAGATGAAAGGTTTAACCTTGTATCATTATAATCAATAGAATCTGTTTTCCTCCCGATTTGGAGTGTAACGGATGGAAAGAAATTTTGTTGCAAATATTTTTAGAACAAAAAACACAAATGTCCAATCTTATATCTTACTTATATAATTCTCATACAAATTTTTTGTCACAAACCTATAACAACTACCAAATTTCTCATTAACCTTCTAAATTTTAATCAACCAAACAAGAAATAAGACAGAAAAGAAAATTAAATTTATTTCCCTCATTAATCATCCAAATACAAATAGGTTAAATATGTTAATCTTCCTTTCTATTCCATTCCATTCTCTTTTATTCTTCATCTCTCCTTCCTTCCTCTACTCTCCATCCAAACAAGGTGTTAATGTAGGACAAAAACAACTGGACCATCATATTACCACACAGAAAAGTAATTTAATTGAAATGATTGAGTAGAGAAGTGGGCTCCAATATCTACAACAAAACTATTTTATATCTATATTATTATAAAGTATTTGGGAATTGAAGGCATTTACTATTTCAGATACATATAGTTAATTTAGACAAAAATAAAAAATGTCATGATTGAAAAGTTCTTAGTATTTTTGTATAAGGTGAAGGTTTATGATTATTTTAGAATTAATAGCTCTCTCTAGCAATCCTCTCCACTTCCCAAATGTAGCCTATTCAACCTTTCTCTTTGCAGTTTGAGGAAATTAATTAATTAAGATATCTGATATGACAATGCAAGATGGATTTTTTTGGGTACAAATGGTATGTTGGAAATCATATTAAATTATCATTCTTTAAAATCCAGGTCTAGAAAGCTTTTCTATTCATGAAACAATCTATAATATAGTCCAAATATAATATACTAATAAAAATGGCAATTCTATTTGCACAATTAAAATACCTACATACAGCATAAAATTTCTTTAAAAATGTGTTTCTTTCTTCAATCCTGTTTAGGCTTGTTGGTAATTAAATCTCACCTTGTAAATGCTTATACTTCCATTTGGTAGATGAACAACACAATTAAATGGATTAACAAATGCAACCCAATATAAAATGGGCTCATTTATTATTTTTATTTTTTTAACAACTAGGCGCCGTTCTTCAAGTTGGGCCTAAAATTTTCAAAATTACAATAAAATATTTCTTTTGGGAAGCTTTCTTAAATGTTCTTCAAATCATGAAATTGATTGATGGACTTGAGCTCAAAGAATCATTAAATTGGGCACAGTCACGAATTCGTAGGTCATATTGCGGCCTATGAATTCTTCACTCAAATTTTACTGGTAACTTATTTTCCTTTTTGAAGGTTTACTGGTAACTTCTTTTCATTTATTACTCTAGCTGTTCCAAATGTTTCTTTAATTTTTGATATTGTCACTTTATTTCTAAGAATTAGTTAGGCTCTTGTTTATTTGCATCAATATTTAGGTATGTACTTTAACTGTTAAAGTAACAAAATGCTAATTTGATAAAGACAGAACCGACATTTTTATTAATATCCAAAGTTAATTAGAAATTATTATTTATGCTCAGAATGCCGCATAATCGCTAAAAATGCCCAAACCGGTCATAAAATGGCCGGCTTACTCCTTTGTTTTTTTTTTGGAGACACTATGAAGAATATTGAAATCTAATACTGAAAATCCGAATTTTTTGTTTAATTATTTGTTAGATTACTTCTTTTGATTTATAATTACCATATTTATACTAACATACACTAGATTACTTTAGATTATGTTGAATTACACTATCTTACAATAAATTATGTTGAATTACACTAAATTAATGAAATCTATGAAGAGCAAGATAATGAAATCTAACACTGAAAAATTGAATTTTTGTTTAAATTATTTGTTAGATTACTTCTTTTGATGTATAATTAGCATATTTATACTAAAATACGCTAAATTACTTGAAATTATGTTGAATTACACTATATTACGTTAAATTACGCTAAATTACATAACATTACGCTAAAATACGCTAAATTACGGTAAATTACATATGAATAGGGACGATATCTTCATTGGAAAGGCGAAAAACGACGATAAAACTTCAAACGGCCATAAAACGGCGCTCGAGTGTCCGATTTCAGCAAATGACCACTTTTCGAAAAGCTTGCGAAAATTACATGCGTCCGTGCCAGCGATGCCAGATTCCAAAATTCAAAATAGCCAAAAAACTAAGGGAAGAGCCTCAAAACTTGAGTTGAAGTTTCCGATTAAGATTTTCATTTCTATGATTCCATCTAAGTAGCTCAGTAAATTAGTTACATAATGAACTTGTAGAGTACCAATTTTTACTATTTTCAGAATTTTTTTACTATTTTTTATGATTCATGAAATATGGCACAAAATCGGTCTACTTTAGTGTAATTTTGCGTAGTTTAGCGTAATTTACCGAATTTTTATCAATTAGCGAAGTTATTGTAATTTAGTGTAATTCAACATAACTTATTGTAATATAGTGTAATTCAACATAATCTGAAGTCATCTAGTGTATTTTAGTATAAATATGGTAATTATAAATCAAAAGAAGTAATCTAACAAATAATTTAAACAAAAAATTCGAATTTTCAGTATTAGATTTCAATATTCTTCATAGTGTCTCCAAAAAAAAAAAAAAAAAGAGTAAGCCGGCCATAAAATGGCCGGTTTGAGTATTTTTAGCGATTCTGCAGTATTCTGGGCATAAATAATAATTTCAAAGTTAAATATTAATAAAAATCTCGGAAGACAGAATGCAACCCTAGTATTTGTTCAAAAGCCCCTGATTTCATGGAAATTACACAAAGACTGAGCACTGGTGTTCATCAAGGAATCTCGGGTTTCTACTTGTATCTGTTCCAATGATGATAATCTCTTGGGGTTAATTTGTTCTAAGAAAGAAGTACCTGAAGCAATATTACAAAAAAATAGGAATAGATCAAGAAATGCGGCGTGATTGGTTGAGGATCATACCAGTTACATTTGATCAATGTAACAGTTTTTTTTATTGATAGCACCCAATTAGTAAGAAAGGAACAATTTGATATACAACCCTATGATCTCAGAAAATATCACTTGTATCCATGTTTAGTGGCGAATCCTGTAGTTAAAGCTGAAAGTACAATTTTGTATATATATATAGAGAGAGAGAGATGCTACAGTGCTTTGGGAAGTAAAGATGGTGTTTTACTTCCCGCTCATATCTCTATTTCCAAAGTTCAAATAGTTAATCCAAACTTCTCAACATGATCTT
Source organism: Carex myosuroides (assembly GCA_028015225.1). Lineage (NCBI taxonomy): Eukaryota > Viridiplantae > Streptophyta > Magnoliopsida > Poales > Cyperaceae > Carex > Carex myosuroides. Next base: position 14,243,614 of record CM051465.1, read on the forward strand.
CGTATTGAAATGTAGTTGGAGACCAAATTTTACATTTTTTGGAAATTTTTTACTATTTTTTTAGAATTTTTGAAAAACATTGTTTTTCTGAATTTTTTTATTATTATTTTATTTAATGAAAAGCTGTGATTTTCAAAAATTCTAAATAAATAGTAAAAAAAAGTGAAAAAAAATGAAAAATTTGGTCTCGAATCACATTTTAATATGAAGATCATGTTGGAATGTTCAAATCAACTGTTTGAACTTCGGAATTAGAGATATGAGCGGGAAGTAAAACACCCTCTTTACTTCCCAAAGCATGATAGCCTATCTCTGTATATATATATATATTTGTCGACTCTAGACAATGTAGAAGACGTAGAACATTTATATCCTTTGAATCACTCAACATTTCTTGTAATCTGTGGAAAATGTCCCTCCTTTCTCGTAATTTATGTATCTTGATAAGGGAGTGAAAATCTATGTTTTATAGAGGGATATCAGATATTTCTCCATTTACATTAACTTTTGATAAAGGACCATCCACTAGAAATCGGATTGCTTTTTCCATATTTTTGCTTCCTATTTGGTCTCTGATAATTTTTCTCTGATGGAGCTCCTTTCCATGTACATATATTTTAGTCTAGGAGTTTGTTTGTGAAATCTGGAACAAAAAAAAAAAAAAAAAAAAATCTGTACTGTTTTCTTCAAAAAAATAAGAAAGAAGAAACTGTCTAGCATTTCATAGTCATTACCATTTTGTAAGTTAGTAGTTCATAGTTATTATATAAATATATATTAGTTATTCTGCTGGGGACCGCGAGTGATACAGGAGCATCCTCACCAGAGAAGGAAGTAGCTAGTGGAATAGAGAAAGGACTGTAGAAGCAATAGATAGGAAGAACCAAGGGAGACAATCAGACAAAGCTGTTAAAGAAGAAGAATAATTCATAGTGACAGGTATAGTACCAATTATCATGTTTCTTTTATTTTTAGTAATCAAATAGGTTCCAGCTACGCTGAGACTAAATGTATCTTACATTTAAGCATTTTCCAATTCAGCCTGTGTCAAAACTCAAAAGCAATTTTAATCAATTTTACTCTTATTTTCCTCAATTTTCCAATTTCTCAAATTAACTATCAAAATTCCCAATTAGCATTTCCAATTGTAGGTACATAACAGTGGTATACAAGGTCATTGACAATAGATTACGAAATAACCATCAAGTCCCTCAGTTGAGTTTCATGCTGGTTCTAAATTTAAGAGCAAGTCAGGGCAAAATAGTCAAATCTGTACAAAATTGAGTTCTCTTTGTTCCTTAATTTCTGACACTTTCTACTGTCTTTCCTGTAAACTTTCTTGCATATACTTTTTCATTAAAAGAATGTTAATTGTTCATTCTCCCATACAGCAGTTGAGGAATCCAGATAAAGATGTTCTAATTGACAATGCCAGTGAATGCAAGGTCTGAATTTTTTTTTTGTGCTTTTGTACACATGAACAGAATCCAATTTTCATAACATACTACTTATGGATCTTTAATTTGATTTTTTTTTTTTTTTGGTTATGTTCTGTACAATATATAGACAGAAACAAACTTGGTGTTCAAATCCAAGTGATCCAGTCTGTGTGGGCGCGTATCCAGGTGTATCTGACTAAAATTAAATATTAAATACCATACACATATCCATATCTAGTGGCGGAGCCACATGAGCCCAGAGATGCACCTGGCCTAAAAAAATTCAAAATTTGTTTCAAATAATTATCAAAATTATGTCACACTCTGAAAATTTTGCCCCACCTATCACACTTCTTCTCTCCGCCACTGTATCCAATACATATCAGTAATTGGTATAAGGTCCGGGTAGATATATCGGGGTAATACAGATCTGAACTAACCATTTCCAAACTTTGGATTGCGTTGAATGGAATGTTTGATATCAAATACTTGCCCGTGCTGCCCGATTTTAATAATAACATCCATTTGCCAACTTGTTAAAACTTAAAACCCCACACAGCTGGTACACTGTTATTGGGTTCGTACGGCCTAAAGAGTATATATAGTGGTCTTGAATTCCATGTTCTAGAATTTAAATATCTTACCAGTTCAGATAGTAGCCACTGGCTAGCTGTGTTTATTTCAAAAATGGAAAGTTGGTATTTAGTAATAACACTTATCTACGATGTCAACAATATTGAAAGAGACACATAATTAAGACGCTACACGTTGTAGCCATGCACAGTATTCTGATAACATTTCCAAATTCTATATCTTTGTTTCGAGAAGATATGATTAGATATGCTGGGCCAGGTACTTCAATAGGAAAAGTTGCGTTAAGGGTTAAGACTATAATTAGAGTTACCCATTTAGAGTTTAGAAAAATAGTGTTAGAGTTTACAAAAATTTCTTTATTTCACTTTGAAAACTGCTATGTCTACTTTCTAACATAAAATGTAGGCAATTTTTAAAAGCAAAAGAGGCTCGTTGACTATATCAGTAATTTGAAGCTCCATACATTACATACAGAAAAAAATTATTAAACAAGTTATCTTTGCAGAGAACTCCAATATTGATTTTAAACAACAGTATAGAAAGCAAAAAAACAAAGGAAAATACATCTCTAACAAAAATTAAAGGAATAATAAATACTTTAATACATGACAGACAATTATATTGACAGATAATATTGCAGGACCATAAAAACACACTATCTCAGTATCATCTTATTCATCTCCAAGCTACAAATTGTAGATTTGTAAATTGTAATTTATTAGTAGCAAACTATGGTGTACCTATCACTTTTTCTCTAATCAATGCATGACTTACCAGTGGTAAAAATAAATTTATATCTGTTGAAACTTCACATATCCTTTTTATAGTTTATTGGTTTTTTTCTTACCAAGGTGATTGCTTAAATTCCTCAATCCTTTTTTCCTTATCAAAAGTTTCCTCTGTATCCTCGTTGACCCATGCATACTTCTCTAAGTAAGGGTTGACTAGGGTTTGTGGGGGGTAATCTTTGATACAGTCCTCCCAAACATCAGCATCTCCCAGATCTCTACACACCTCCCAAAGACCGCTGTTGCACTTGAACCCTGAACCAAAACTGATCATAAGCACTCTATCATTCTTTCTCAACCTCTTTTTTGCCTCCATGTACCCCAGGACATACCATACGCTACTTGCCGACGTGTTTCCCCATCGGTGCAATGTCATTCTTGCTGGTTCTACATCATATGCACTCAGCCTCAGAGCACGCCCGACAGCATCGATCACTGCGGTGCCACCGGTATGCAAACAAAAGTGATCGACCCCTGACTTGAAGTCGATTTGAGCCACCACTGTGTTGAGCTTGGCATTTCGTTGAACTACCTTTTGCTTCACTATGCGGTAGACTAAAAGTGCCATTTCGCGATACGGGAGGACCTTAGGCATGAGACGCTTCAAATTATGTGAAAAAGCACGTACCGCAGATTTTGGGAGGCTCTTGCTTAGGTGCACACCAACCCGACCCATGCTGTCTTCTTTCTGTACAGCGCTGTTGAATGCATCGTCATTTGCCCCAATGTGAGTCCGAACAAGGCACTTGAGCCTCATCTTGGCTCCAGACCGCATTGCTGGGTCATTTGTTAATAGCATTACAGACCCGCCACATCGAAAAAGGCAATTACCAAGCATCATTGATCTGTCATTGCCGGAGTACCAGTTAGGGCTAATCGATTCTGACGTGACGACCACTGCTACGGTCTTTTTTCCCGATTTGAAGATGTTTTGCACCACATCAATGGCTACCAAGGTTGCACTACACCCCATGGAAGACAGATTGTACGTCTTCACATCCTCTCGCATGTTGTACCGGTGCACGATTCGTGAAGCCAGGGAAGGGGCAGGACCGAAAGTGCAAATGTTAACCACCAGGACATCTACATCGCTCGGCGAGATATTTGTTTTCACAAATAAATCACGAACCGACACGTCCAAAAATTCATCCATTTCTTGGATGGCATCATCAAGCGTCGGGGATTCTTCACGTCCTTCGATGATGTTTCTCGGGCCATACGTTCTTTCACCGATACCTGAGTTAACAACCACCTTTAGTAAGAACTTGTATTCGGCCAAACCAAGGGTCTTGTTGCGCTGTATTATTTCACCGCATTTTCGGGTGGTGATTTCCCGGTCTGATGACGGCTTGAAGCACACATAGTCTACCAAGTAGCAATTTGTGGAGCGTTTGAGGATGTAGGACTTGTAGAGAAGGTATAGTGAATAGAGGAGAAATAAAACAGTGAGGGTGGCCAAAACTTCCATCAAATGAAATAAATCTATGTGTGATCTCTCTTTCTTTATAATTTTTGTCCTTCCTTTTTTTTTGTGAGAGAGAGAGATAGCTCAATGTGTCGTGCTCTTTAAATACAACTCAAATTACTGGGTTGATGGAAATGAAGAGTAGTACATAATGAATAGGATTTGAGCATGTACATATATATATGAAGCAAACTCTTGTAGTCTTGTTTGGTTTTGAATTAATAATACAGGCCATTATATAAGTTGGATATATCAATGTTCCTATTAAATTTGATTGTGACATCTTTTACTGCTCGTAGTACCCGATTGCTTCTCTGGTGGCAACAATCGTGTTGGAGTTTCTCTTCTTTAAAGAGTAACACTACTTGTCATGTGTGATTTTGCAGAAAATAAATCTGCTGTGATTCTCGGAGAATCACAGGACCCTGCAATCCCGATTCCAACTGTTGGTCTTTCTCGAGATGCGTGCATGAAAATTTACTTTTCCGAGAACGTTTCCGAGATGCGCGCACGGAAAAGTTTGAATAGTTGATCTCGGAATTTCAGGATCCTGCGATCCCTCTCGGAATCACAGCAGATTCGGACTCGATTTTGCAATAGAGGAAATACTTATTTGCTCATTTTTATCACTGGAACTAAAATGAATTAAGAGATGCGTACAACATATTTTTTTTGGTCCTTTTCATTTTTTCTAGATCATTTAATTCATTGAAAATATGAACTCAACTAACTTGACTATTTCGCCAATTGACTCAGTCCCTACTCTAGTATGTGGATTATTTGCTTCCTAGTAAATATGAAAACACTACATGTTGTTCTTTGTTTTTTTGCTTCAAAACAGACCTGTACATAGGTCATTACAATTTAACAGTAAGTTTACTGGTATCCTTCTTTAGAACTATTAATCCTATTACATTTCTTTGTATTCCTCTAAAGTTCAGTACCTAAACAGATTTTATTCCAAACCTATTACATAAAAACAATCTCATTCTTAGGAAAACTCAAAACTTAAAAAGCAGATTTTTCTGACTAATCAGTCGATTATTTCCGATTATAGCCGATTATTCTCGATTATTCCCTATTAATCACTTGGCGGTACCCTATCCGTCCGAGGAGCGCATACTGTTATTTACAACACTGATACAAAGAGCACTCAATGTTTTCCATATAAAAATGAATATAAAGTGAGAACCAGCCTTTGGTCAAAGACAATGTCCTCTGAGTAGAAAGTTTTTAAAATCTGAATATAAAATAACTTGTGGATATTAAATAGTTGAATAACTTGACTTTTAATCTTATTTAAAAAAAAATTATAACTGCATGTGGACACTATTTTTTTCGCACCAAAAAATAATACCAACAGTATATATAAGAAATAAAAAGAAAATACTGCACTATGCTACACTATTGTACATCATTGCCTACCGCATAGTAACCAATGTTTTTCAAAATACAGTTTTGTTCATAAATATGTAGTATGCGGTTATATGCGGATTTTAATACGGACTTATATATGTGTATTTTAAAATGAGAAAAAATAATTAGAATTAGAACTGAACATGATACTATAAAAAAAAATAAAGACAATGTGCTAATTAGTAATTAGTAAAAGTAAAATGCATTATGTGTTTAAAGCATTTGGTAACTTTTCAGTTTGTTCGAGAAATTTACAGTACATGTTGTAATGCTTTCTGGGGATGAAATGAGGCAAGCTCAAACTCTCAACTTCTGCCATAATTTAAATCGGATATAAAAAGGAGGTGGATACATGTTGCTTTCAAATTTGTGGATAGATGTCGGTTGGGTGCTCATTTATATTATTAGGCTACGTTTGGATGCACTCTAAATAGCTAGAATAGCTACTGTTTAGAATAGTAAATAAGAATAACTACTGTTTAAGAACAATACTAACTCGAGCTATTCGGAATAATGAAAAAGTTGTTTAGATTGCATATTAGGAATAGAGTTTGGAGGGAATGAATAGAATAATAATTTATGTGTTAGATTAAATCTTTTTATTAATACGTAATATAAAAATCTTTTTATCTAATACGTAATATAATATTAATTTAATTATTAAATTAAATATTAGATTAAATATAATATAATTATTAGATTAAATATAATACAATATAATATTAATTTAAATATTAAATGTAATATAATATTATTTTAAATATTAGATTAGTATTAAATAAACTATTACATTAAATCTAATATAATATTAGATTAAATATAATACAATATAATATTAATTTAAATGTTAAATGTAATATAATATTATTTTAAATATTGGATTGGTATTAAATAAAATATTAGAGTAAATATAATATAATATTAGATTAAATATAATACAATATAATATTAATTTAAATGTTCAATGTAATACAATATTATTTTAAATATTAGATTAGTATTAAATAAAATATTATATTAAATATAATATAATATTAGTTTAAATATGATACAATATAATATTAATTTAATTATTAAATGTAATATAATATTATTTTAAATATTAGATTAGTATTAAATAAAATATTTTATTATTATATTAAATATAATATAATATTAGTTTAAATATAATACAATATAATATTAATTTACTTATTAAATGTAATATAATATTATTTGAAATATTAGATTAATATTAAATAAAATATTAGATTAAATATAATATAATATAATATTAATTTAAATGTTAAATGTAATATAATATTATTTTAAATATTAGATTAGTATTAAATAAAATATTATATTAAATATAATATAATATTAGTTTAAATATAAAACAATATAATATTAATTTAATTATTAAATGTAATATAATATTATTTTAAATATTAGATTAGTATTCAATAAAATATTATATTATATTATTATATTAAATATAATATAATATTAGTTTAAATATAATACAATATAATATTAATTTAATTATTAAATGTAATATAATATTATTTGAAATATTAGATTAGTATTAAATAAAATATTAGATTAAATATAATACAATATAATATTAATTTAAATGTTAAATGTAATATAATATTATTTTAAATATTAGATTAGTATTAAATAAACTATTAGATTAAATATAATATAATATTAGATTAAATATAATATAATATTAGATTAAATATAATACACTATAATATTAATTTAAATGTTAAATGTAATATAATATTAATTTAAATGTTAAATGTAATATAATATTATTTTAAATGTTAGATTAGTATTAGTATTGAAAGCTCCAATCGCTATTCCAACTTTTTGTTAGAATAGCGGAACAAGGCTATTCTTCTTGTTCCGAATAGCAAGTAGTACGTTTGGTTGCTCAAGCTATTCGAATAGCAATGCTATTCTAAGAATAGTACTATTCTTAGTGCATCCAAACATACCCTTAGGGTTTAAATTTCAACATTGGGTGCTTTCAAATTTTGGCCTAAATTTCAACTCTGGAAAGGATAATGCAACAACTAACTACTCTCCTTTATTAGGGTTTTTGTTAGGTACCATTTGCTCATTGTTGAGAAATTAATTATATATTGACAATCAGTATCAGAAAATTCCAAAGTGAGTTTTTAATTAATTACCTCCTTTTGTCAAGCAAACTTTTGTAAGAAATACATTCCACTAATTAATATAATCAATGTTAGACACTTTTTAAAAATCTAACTTTTATCTAGTGACTAAGAACAATATTCATGTAATAGGATGAATATTGTTTAAAATTCAAAAATAGCTCCATTGATGGTCTCTTGTAAATATTAATTTAAAGTTGTTAATTTTCATCCAACTTTATTTTATAAAAATGAATTAGATGATTATGTACAATTTTTATCACAAAAATAATGCTCTCCTAATAAAGCACTAATTAAGCTAACCTATTACCTAAGACGGGTGGAACCATGTTTTGTGGCTAATTAATGATCTATTAAAATAATATAACCCAGGTCATGTTCTAGCTAGGAAAGTGATATTTATATGATAATTATAAAATATATTATTTTATGAGAAATGCTTCCAATACAAATATTTTATGAGATAAAATTCAGTAATTAATCTTGACTGTACTCTGATCAAATATGGTTGAGTAGAGAATGTTTACTCTGTTTTTAAAACTACTTTTCAATTTCAAATAAGAAAATTTTCAGTAATATATATGAATTATGATAAAATTACTTTTATATTGTTGTTATTTGATTTTAGAAAAAATTACAAACATAATATAATCATTCGATTAAATTAGTATGAAACACTCAATAAAAAATCAATATGCTTAAGAGATTTATATTAAATTATATACAAAATATTTTATATAACGATATGCGTAGCATAATATGAAAAAATAATAGTTTAAAAAATAGCTTTTCAAATATCGTCCTTATTCTCAATACATATTCTACTGTGGCATCTTTCACTATTATTACAAAAGTTTCAATATTACATATTTATTTCTCTAAAGTCAATAATTACATATTTATCCTTGAAAATTGTAGAAACTCACTGCTTTAATTTTTCCATTTCGTTTGGAGAGAGAGGCGAGAGTTTTGGCGTCTTAGAGAGAAGAGAACTCAGGCGGACTAAAAAGACATAAACGAAAGACATAATGGTCAATATATATTAATTAATATTGTAAAATTAATTTTAAAGTTTAAAAAAATATTATTTAATTATTTTTAGAGATATTTTATATGTTATAGAGTTAGATTGGACAAATATGTGAGTTTGTACAATTTTCAAGGATAAATATGTAATTATTGATTTTAGAGGGATAAATTCATAATATTGAAATTTGAGGAATATACATGAAATTCCTGTTGAAACAGATATACACGGTCCGTGTATAATTGTATACGGACCGTGTAGCGCGCCGCCAGACAGAATAGGAAGGTGGCAGCTGGCCCTTTTTATTTCTTTCCTGTTTTTCTTAGTTATTTTGTTTCTCATTTAGAAGATTATGATTGTATCAGATATAGAAGAAAATAAGAAAAAAGATAGTAAGTAATTAGGTAGCATTTATCTATATATTCCCTCATACCTCCTTTGTAACTATTCATTCAAAAAAGAAATAGAAAAAGGTGTGTGTGAGTGTGGAGGACGTAGGCACCAAGTTGGTGCCGAACCTCGTTAAATACTATGTTCTTCTCTTTCTCTATTTGTGTGTATGTTTACTCGTGTACGGACCGTATCCAGTGATACACGGTCCGTATAAGAATTCCGCAGGTTGATTTTTACATGGTATCAGAGCGGTCCAGATCTAGGGATCTCTAATGGAAGGTGATGTTCGCGCGAAAGCGCAACGCAAGTTTCAGTACGCTTGAGGGCGTACCTTTTAAAACCGCGTTTACACTTCACGAGTAAGGGTTGCAAGTGCACAACCCCTATCGAGTAGTATAATCGGGTATCGATCCACAGGGACGGACAATTACTAGGTTAGAATCTACCTAACTCGATTAAAAACTAAAAGTGAGAAAGATTTGGTTTGGTATTTAATTTCCTAAAAAGGTCAATTCAAACAATTCAAACAATTCAGAAAGATGTAATAAAATGCTAGAAGAAATGTAAATTGTGTTTTGATTATGGATAAAAGGCGTTTCCAGGGTTTCAGACTTCATCTATGATCTGCCTCTAGTGGTACGGCCCGTACCAAGTCAGTACGGCTAGGCCGTACTTAACTTGGTAAGGCAAGGCCGTACCACTCTGGTAAGACCCGTACTGGCTTCCCAGAACAGAGCTTACCAGTTCGAGTTGATGCATTTCCTTGCTGGTACCTTGTGCTAAACTCTTTGGAAAGGTTCAATTGACCATACCTAAGGTTCCTAAGCCTCAACTGTCGTTTGTTGGATCAAGATCTAGGTTGGAATGCAATTGATTGCCTTTTAGGGATTTCTACACCTCAACTCTCGTGTGTTGGTACAGATCTACCCTAACTGGTTGATTGGAGACCTAAGGCACCCTCTAATCTGTCGATTAGAGGAGAATTCAACCTCTCGGCTTCAATTCGAACAAGTCTACCCTAAACAATTGATTTGGTTGAGAGATTGAGAGATGATCACATGACCTTGATAGGTTCGATCTAAACCTAGAGGTTCATCATACACAATCACAGCAATCAAAGCAAAAGATAGCAAAGAAATCACAATCAATCAATCAAAAGAGTTCATACAAGATACAAGTCAAAGAAAGTCAAAACAAATCAAGAATCCATCTCTAAACCCTAGAAACTAAAATAACTACTCACAGCACATGATCTGATCTAAAAATACAATAAAAGGGATAGAGATAGCCATGGATCGAAGGGATCGAGAGGAGGAAGCTAGATCCGTCGAGTTTCGTCTCTTTCCTCTTCCTTCCTTCTTGCTCCTAGCTCCTTAGCTCTCTTTCTCTCTCTTACTGTGCTCTCAAATAGATCTGGAATGGAATGGATGTCGAAATTGGAGAGTTCCCCGCTTTAAATAGCCTCTGCCAAAATTTGAATATGTCAGGCCGCCTTTAGGTACGGCCCGTACCAAATTGGTACGGCCAGGCCGTACCAGGTGTGATGAGCTGAAAAATGGCTAAGTCCGGTAAGACCCGTACCAAACTTGGTAAGGGCCGTACCAGATCATCCCAAATCGTCGTTTCTTCGTGTGTTTTGCTCCAAGCCTGCAGAAAACAAACAAACACTCAGCAGTACCAAATTCTAAAGATATATCGATGAAATGCACATGATTCTGGTGAATTAGGGCATGAATCTGGTACTAAAACAGGCCTAAAATAGACTAAATATGCGAGGTATCAGGTGACAATCCGAGACCGGGGGGTGGGAAGGACCAGGACCACAGCGTTGACATGACTCTACTTCAAGCGCTGAAGGAAATTCTAACCTCCCAGAAAGCGACGGCTATGCCGGTTGAAGTACCGGTTCATTCGATCTCCATTAAGTTTGATGGAACTAACTACGGGCTGTGGTTGTCCATGATGGAGACATACCTGGCTGGCAAGGGCAAGCTAGGCTAATACGTGAAGGTAATCCGGCACCTTCGATAGGTGAGGCCGGGTATGAGCAATGGAAGATGAATGATTCAATGGTGAAAGGTTTGATTCTTAACTCTCTTGACTCAAGCCTTATTGGAAATTTTCATCGATATTCTACTGCAAAGGAGGTTTGGGATGCCTTGGCTACCACCTTCTTTGATGGTTGTGATTCTTCTCAGATCTATGACCTTCAACAAAGGGTCCACCAATTAAAACAATCAGGTGGATCTTTGGAGAAGTATTACAATGAGTTGCAGGGGTTGTGGAAGGAGATTGACTTCAGAAGACCAAACCCTATGGTGTGCATGATGGACATTGAGAAGCATAACACTTGGGTTCAACAAGATCGGGTCTACAAGTTTCTAGCCATATTAGACGACCGTCTAGATAGTACTCGAGGAGATATCATCCAAACCGTGCCTCTGCCAACTGTCGAGCAGGCGTATTCCAGGGTCAGACGGGAAGAGATGAGGCAGAAAGTGATGTGCGGCAGCGTCAACACCTTCAACCCTGCAGTCATGGCGATGAAGGGTGCGGACCGTTCAGGACCGTGCAGGTGGTGCGGACCGTGCAGGTCGGTACACGGACCGTGCACCAGAGGTATCACTCTCTCTTAAATCTGGAACAAAATAGGGAAAAGGGTGTACTCACTGCAACAATCCGAGGCACACCAGAGAAACATGTTTTCAACTGCATGGGTACCCAGATTGGTGGCAGGATTTGAAAGAGAAAAAGGCAGCAGGGAACAAGAAGGGACAGGTTCACTTGGAAGGACACACGGACCGTGCAGATGGGCATACGGACCGTGTAGAGGCCAGTACAGGTAAAGCAACTCTGACACTCGCAACTCATGTCGAAGGTACAGAAAGTTCGACCGGCAAAGGTAAAGTCTTTACTACACAGAGTTTAGACAAATGGGTGATAGATTCAGGGGCAACCGACCACATGACTTATGTAAAGTTAGATCTTGATAGAATTGGGGAATCTAACCGGAAAGAAATCGTGAATGCAAACGGAGTCCCCTCACCGGTTATAGGATCAGGAACTGTAAATGTGTCTGAATCTTTGTGTTTGAAAGACACTCTACTAGTACCATCTTTAACCACAAAGCTTATATCAGTGGGCCGATTAGCTGAAGACCTAAATTGTGCAGTTTTAATGTATCTAAATTTTTGTATTTTTCAGGACATCCTAACGAAGGAGATACTTGGGCGTGGTATTAAGCGCAATGGACTGTATCACCTCGAAGACTTAAGTATTGGTTCTACGTGTCTCACGAATAGAAGCATTCAAGGAGACAATATTTTGTTGTGGCATAAGAGGCTAGGACACCCGTCTGTTGGGTATATGAAAAAGAGCTTTCTGTCTTTATGGGTTGGTGTATCAAACTTTGAATGTGAAACTTGTATTCGAAGTAAAAGTCACAGAACTTCTTATCCTAGTGTTTGTTATAAAGATTTGGAATTTGTTGATTTGGTCCATTCTGATGTGTGGGGCCCTGCCCCAGTTAACTCTGTAGACGGGGAAAGGTGGTTTGTTCTTTTCACTGATGATAGTACTAGAATGACATGGTTATACCTCTTGAAACATAAAAGTGAAGTTGCAAACTGTTTTGTGGAATTTTCAAACCTAATTCAGAGACAATTTGGAAAGACAATTAAAATTCTTAGAAGTGACAATGGGGGGGAGTATGTAAATACCTTCTTGGGAAATTTTTTCAAAACTAATAGTATTATACATGAAACTTCTTGTGTCGGTACCCCTCAACAAAATGGTGTGGCAGAAAGGAAAAATCGCCATATTTTGGAAATTGCTAGATCTCTGTTATTTGAAAATAATGTACCCCAGAATTTCTGGAATCATGCCATATCTACCGCTGTGTATCTTATGAACCGAATGCCATCTAGTACAATAAAATTCCTTACTCCTTTACAAAAACTTTCCTCTTTTGTGCAAATTCCCTCCGCTCTAAATCTGGCACCTAAAGTGTTTGGGTGTGTAGCATATGTCCATGTCCCAAGGGAGAAAAGAACCAAGTTAGACCCTTGCGCAATTAGGTGCATGTTTGTCGGATATGGAAATCACCAAAAAGGATATAAATGTGTTGATTTGGAAACTGGAAAGACCTATGTGACAATGGATGTGACTTTTTTGGAAAGTGAGTCCTATTTTCGGGACCAGCAGGGATCAGTTCAGGAGGAAAATCCAGCGATTTGGTGGGAAACCGCACATGATAACACGGACCGTGTGGACAGCCACACGAATCGAACACAGACTGACACGGACCGAACAGATGGTGATCCGGTCCGTACAGAAGAAGACAGGGACCGTACAGAAGAAGAAACGGACCGTGCAGAGGGTGACACGGACCGTGTCCTCGGACCTGAAGACAGCCGATCGGAAGATGAAGTGATACAGTCCAATGATGAGGAAGAAATACCACGCTCCAGTTCTCCAGAGGATGTCCCCGAGGTAAGTTCCCTAAATCCTAATCCTATTAGACGGTACCCTATGCGAACCACCCGAAATGTACTACCAAAACGATATAGAACAGATGGTGATAGCCAAGAAGGATATGCCATATCCAATTACACTAGTACAGTCGGGTTGTCCAACATAGTGAGAAATTTTACTGAGGAATTATCAAAGATTCGAGTACCCATCAGTGTAACAGAGGCAGTACTCGATCCTAAGTGGGTTGAAGCAATGGAACTAGAAATGAAAGCTTTAGAGACCACAAAAACATGGAAGTTGGTGACATTACCAAGTGGCAAGAAAACAGTTGGATGCAAATGGGTGTTCTCAGTGAAATATGATGCCACAGGTAAAGTTGACAGGTATAAGGCCCGGCTTGTAGCCAAAGGGTACACCCAGACATATGTGATTGATTTCCAAGAAACTTTTTCTCCAGTTGCTAAACTTAACACAGTTCGAGTCTTATTGTCTCTTGTGGCAAATCTGGACTGGCCTTTACACCAGTTTGATGTGAAAAATGCGTTTTTGCATGGCGATCTGGAGGAGGAGATCTATATGGACATTCCGCCAGGATACACTCACCAAGAACAAGAGAAGTTGGTGTGTAAGCTAGAAAGGAGTCTGTATGGATAAAAACAGTCCCCCCGAGCGTGGTTTGGGCGGTTTTGCAAAGCCATGAAAGCCTACAACTACAGTCAAAGTGATTCTGACCATACTCTGTTCTACAAGCATCATCAAGGCAAGGTAACCATTCTAATTATCTATGTTGATGACATGATAATTACAGGGGACGATAGTGAGGAGATAGAATGGCTAGAGCAGAAATTATCGCAAGAGTTTGAGATGAAAAATTTGGGTGGCTTAAAATACTTCTTGGGAATAGAGGTGCTACGCTCAAAAGAAGGTATATCTTTATCACAACGGAAGTATACCCTTGATTTGCTTGCAGAAGTGGGGATGCTAAACTGTAAGCCAGCTGATACACCTATTGTCCAAAACTTGAAATTCGAAGAAAATCCAGATGACCCAGTTGTTAACAGGGAAGCATACCAGAAATTAGTAGGAAAACTTATCTACTTATCACATACCAGACCTGATATTGCGTATGCTGTAAGTATGGTAAGTCAATTCATGCAGAACCCAAAGGAGCAACATATGGATGCTGTGATGAGAGTACTAAGATATCTAAAAAAGACTCCAGGGAAAAGTATTCAATTTAGAAAGAATGGACACTTGGATATTTGGGGCTATACAGATGCAGATTGGGCTGGAGATAGAACTGATCGGAAATCGACATCTGGATACTTCACCTTTGTGGGAGGGAACCTCGTCACTTGGAGAAGTAAGAAGCAGAATGTAGTAGCCTTATCAAGTGCAGAAGCTGAATTTAGAGGAATGTCTAAAGGTTTGTGCGAACTGCTATGGCTAAGGAAACTCATGAGCGAGCAAAAATTTAAATCGAAAAAAGGTATGCAACTTTACTTTGATAACAAATCAGCGATTGCAATAGCGCATAACCCAGTACAGCACGACAGAACAAAGCACATAGAAATCGATAGACATTTCATCAAATAGAATTTGGAAGAGAAGATAATCTCATTTCCATTCGTGAGATCTGAGGAACAACTTGCAGACATGCTGACAAAAGGAGTGTCAACAAAATATTTTGAAGAATCGATTGGCAAGTTAGGTATGGTAGATATCTACCTACCAACTTGAGGGAGGGTGTTGAAACAGATATACACGGTCCGTGTATAATTGTATACGGACTGTGTAGCACGCCGCCAGATAGAATAGGAAGGTGGCAGCTGGCCCTTTTTATTTCTTTCCTGTTTTTCTTAGTTATTTTGTTTCTCATTTAGAAGATTATGATTGTATCAGAGATAGAAGAAAATAAGAAAAAAGATAGTAAGTAATTAGGTAGCATTTATCTATATATTCCCTCCTACCTCCTTTGTAACAATTCATTCAAAAAAGAAATAGAAAAAGGTGTGTGTGAGTGTGGAGGACGTAGGCACCAAGTTGGTGCCGAACCTCGTTAAATACTGTGTTCTTCTCTTTCTCTGTTTGTGTGTATGTTTACTCGTGTACGGACCGTATCCAGTGATACACGGTCCGTATAAGAATTCCGCAGGTTGATTTTTACAATTCCCCCTATATAGTTATATAGTTGGAACGTTGTACTTATTCATAATGAATGTAATATACAGAATAGTGATTGGGTGGCAATTTCTTTCGCTAGTAGGTCATATGTCAATCAACAATTAATTCTCAACCAGCTAAAAGTATAGTGTTGTACCATATATAATAACAAATTAATGAATTAAAAAATAATTCGACAAGACCTAAATTTATTATTATGATACAATAGAAGTATATTTCGGAAATAATTTTTGTTCTTATATAATGCAAATAAAATACAAAATGACAAATTTTAGAAAGCAAACAAAAAGATTCATAAATTCTTCAACTAATTTTTACATATATAGATGCCCTATTAGAAAAACTTAAAAAACAAAATACGGATAATTAGATGAGATAGTAACAATTTGTTTGTTTGATCGAAGAACCAGTCTTTGATCTAGTAACAAAGGACAACATTTCTGTGTAGGAGGTTGTGGGTTCGAAAACATAAATAAAAAGGTCCTTTGTGAACATAAAATGGAAGTTGAAAAGCTAGATTTATTTGATTGAGAAAATGCTGAAAAGAAATAATTTGAATATAATTAATATTAATATTATTAAAAAAAATTGTTACTATATATTGTACTGCTCCGTACCATGATTTTGTCATAATAAAAATGTCGAGCATAATAAATTATAATTTTAAAAATTACAGCACTAGCAAAAGAAAAGGGAATAATCGGTGTAGTTCATAGTTATAACTTTGAATACGTGTTAGTCTTTACCAATTTAATTAATGGTATTATGGAAGATAAATATTTGTTTAAGATGTATATATTCTGGTGGCCGAACTTAGAAATATAATAATTATATTTTCGAGAAAGACATGGAATTTTTTTTTTTTTATCTCATACTGATATTCAATTACTTTAGTATACACAAGTAGGATTGGAGTCAGATTTTCAAACTATATATATATATATATATAAAGAGAGAGAGATGGGTTATTGTGCTTTGCAAAGTAAAACCTCCGTTTACTTCGGACCATATTTTGGATTTTGAAAATTCAAACAACCGATCCGAACCGTTCAACATGTTTGAAATATTGAAATGTGCTTGCATACTAAATTTTCAATTCCATGAAAACTTATTTTTAGTGTCACTTCTGACATCGCCTACAACAGGTGGTGTCACAGCCAGTTTTGGAATGCTTGGCGATATAATTATTGGTGAACCAGATGCAACCATTGCATTTGCAGGTAAAAGAGTGATTGAAGAAGTAATGAAGATCGAAGTACCCGAGGGTGTACAGGAAGCTGAATACTTATTGGAAAAGGGCTCGTTGGATTCAATTGTACCGCGTAATCTTTTCAAAGGTGTTCTTAGTGAATTATTGGCGTTCCACGGTATCTTTCATTTTTCTAAAAATAGAGGAGGTTTATGCTAAAAATATTATCTGCATTTCTATTCGATTTATGGAATCGTTTTGTTATATTTTTTATTATGTTTTGCTCATTTTGGTTTGATCCACGATTTTATATCGTGGAACTTGATTCTTTCACGAATAATTTCGAATTGTACATTTTTTTCTATGTGTTCTATAAATTCGTGATAGAGATTTTTCTCTATTTTATAGGATGCATTTTGAAAATGTTCAAATTTCGGAATATTCATTTAGAAAACCAAATTGACCAATATGCTAAGCTCATTCACGGGCTTATGCTAGCCTATACATTAATGTCCATTAACGAAGATGAGTTAATGGAATTAATGTATAGCGGTTTTTTTGTATTCCGATTCATTTTTTTGAGATTTCGTATTGATTTTCAATTCAAAATCTTTTATCGCAGATTTTTGATTATATTGATTCTAATCCTTATTTTCAAGATAATCAAAAACTTTTTTGATAAGTGAGAAAATCTTTTTGAAATGAACTCTGATATGATAAATAATAAGATTTCGAGTATTTTTATATCCCTAAAACTAATAAAGAAGACTCATCTGTCTGGAAAAAAGAATGATTCTTTCTTTTAATGGGTCTTCTCCTTTTCTTTCTTTGACACTTTCTTTATTTTCATATATTGTATTTATTCTGACCTCGATACTTAAGAAAGCTAAAGCCAACCGATAATATGGGATTTTATCCCGTCTGAGTTCTGATAATAAATGATCTTATATCGTATATTAGAATTCACTAACGTCTTATTTTCTAATGAATAAAGGAGACTCGTATGAACGAAGATCTTAGGATGTGGTTACAGTGGTTACGAATTTTTGATGATTTTGATAAAAAGCTCTCGACTTTAAAAATACGAGAGTGTCCGTATCAAAATTTTACGGTTGAATGTTTCTTCGGCCAGAAAGTGGGCGAACTCCTTTTTTCAAGTTTAGGTATGAGGACGGTCCGTGATTTGGTCGATGTGGAGGCTCTAATAATTTTTGAAACCGTTTTTGATTTTTCAGAAGAAACGGATATAGATGATTTTTGCGAGGGCTTCCTCAAAGTATACGAATACTGTGAGAGCTATTAATTAGACAAATACAATTATGATTCTTTGATTCGTTTTTTTCTTTTATGTTCATACAGCGATTTCTATATTGATAACCAAGATCAAGAATATAACCTACCCGTTCATCCCAAAATTTTTGAATTGATGATAGGATATCCTATTTTAATTAAAGCAATCGAGCGATTTTGTCTTTTTTTCATTCTGAATTATTGTATTTATTCTGACCTCGATACTTAAGAAATTGGATAAGCTAAAGCCAACGGATAATATGGGATTTTATCCCGTCTGAGTTCTGATAATAAACGATCTTATATCGTATATTAGAACTCACTTTATCTTATTTTCTAATGAATAAAGGAGACTCGTATGGAACAAGTTCAAGTATTAGAACTCACTTTATTCCATGTCTTTCTCGAAAATATAATCCTACTTTGAGTTTTTTTTATCCGACCGTTCAATCAGAATTCAAATCAGTACGGACTGCGGTAAGATTTACAGTATTCGTGCACATTCTGAATTTATGATCGGACGATCAGAATTCAAACTCAAAATTTGAGTTATTTTAGGTGATCCGAATTCATTAATATTTTCCCTCCTAATCTTGCTAGCCCTCATTACTGCAAAAATAAATAAATTCAACAAAAAGGATAATCCCGATGATTCACTGCATTGAATCAATTTTAAATAGCTAATGAAATCACAATTAATCTTAAATTGAAACTAATCCTCAAATTGACAATCCAGCATGAGAGGAGCAGAGGAGGAGCTGCCGACCTGCGCTGAGCAAATCGATTGAGCGAAGGAGGAGAGGAGCCCCTGAGCAGAGGAGGATTAGAGGAGCGCCTGACGTGAGGTTGTGAGCGACCGAGTAAAAATTGTGGCTACGAAGGAGGAGGCGATGCATCGCCAAGATGAATTTTCCAGCAGAGCCAGGACAAAGGTAATTACGATAGTATATTTCGCCATTTTTTTTTTAGCTGCACGAATTTTAAACAAAATAGACTGTGCCTTAATTTCTAAACAAAATGAGTAGCGCCTGCACAGTTTTTTCTCAGAGTTACATTTAGAATTGGGCTGATGTTAGAGCAAGAGCCCCAAAATCTTATATTTGTAAATTGAATTTCAGAATCTAGGTAGGACAGTCCTAGCCTGTACTTCTCTTTACTCTCTTAAGCACAGTGATAAGATTCGCGTATAACTTGCGTATAATTCGCGTATAATTTGTTTTTTCGACGTTACCGAATCGAACTCCGAATAAAACGCAGAAAAACATATAAAATTTTTTTTTCGCAAATAAAACGCGAGTTGACGAATTATTCGCGATAAAAATGCGAAAAAAACGTGAAATTAAAAAAAAAATTGACAGTTTTTTTGGGTTTTTTTTTTGCTTCCTTGTTGTACCTAATCGTTCCCGAATTATATCCGAATCACAAATTTTTGACCTCGCCGAACCGACCTGAACTATTGATTTAAGTGACGACCTTGTCTCGTGGACCAGTGTTGTAAAAAACGCTCTAGTTGGCCGATTAATCAGAAACGGCGGCCTAACAGTCACGAACACTCTTAACGGAGGCATGTTAGCGGATGAAAACGATTAATCGGCCGTTTTACCGATTAATCGTCCATTTATTCCCGTTTATTCTCAGTTATTCCCGTTTATTCCTATTTATTCCTGTTTATTCCCGTTTATTCCCGTTTATTCCAGTGAATATTTATTTTCACATTTTTTTTTCTTTGATAGTGTGTAAGGTTTATAAATCTTATATTGTAGTTTTATTTGTGCTTGGATATACATTCAATATTTTTTATATATATTTTTTCTTCTTACTTGCTTTGAAATTGATTAATTCTTCTATTATTTATATACCATATATTTTTCTTACTTACTGATGTAATTTTTTCGATTAGTACGACGTGTTCATTTATGTAATTAAGTTGTTATCATAAACTAAATTTAATGATTTTATGTTGGAATGTTTAATTTCTTTCAAATAATATGTTATTAGTATTTGAAAAAGCTTAAATTCTCAATTTTATTTTTTCATTAAATAAATGTGTTACTTAACATGTAAAATGCTTATGTGTTAAGAAGAAATAAGCGTAGTGTCATGTTATAATAATAAAACTAAGTTAAATTAAGTTTATTTGATAAATTTAATGAGTTAAATAAATTATTTTTAATAAATTATGATATATATACATAAATTTGATAAAAACGTTAAATTGTTCGCATAATTCTAATTAATCGGCCGCATACCGATTAATCACTTATCGGTACTCTATCCGTCCGACTACCGTATACCGTTATTTACAACACTGCTCGTGACTGTTCTTCTCCAGTAAGTCCCACAACCTTTATCTGCTTGTATCTTAATCTCTATGTCGGCCCAATAGGACAGAATACATTTTAAACGTGAGTAGGTGCTTGTGTCGCTTGAAGAGGTGCATCTGTCTTTTGAGTTCGCACTATACACTTGGGCTGTGGAGAGGCCCATATTGCATTCCCTGACTAAGCCCACAAAGCCCAGACAGCCTCCCGCGCTGTTTAAATCCTTTCCCTCGCTCATATTTGACTTAGTCTAAAACTCTCAATGGTAATTCCCAGTTTCAATTTGGCAATTTTGCAGATCCCTCCTTGTCTCTCTTTCACTCTGATAGAAGGCTCAGGGTTTCTCGTGCAAACAGGTGAGAGAAATAACTGAGAGGAGAGGGAGAGGAGGGAGAGAGGTACGAAACTTTACATGCAAAATGTTCAAACCAATTTACTCCACGAGTGATGCATTTTATGCATTTACATATAAAATTTCTAAAATTTTGAATTCATTTAGTATGGTGTCAAGTGGTAAAAAATATAATGAAAAATGAATGCATTAAAATTAACTTAAAAATATTTTTCTAACCGCTTGACTTCATACTAAACAAATTTGAAAACTTATAAATTTTGCATGTAGATGCACCACTCGTAAGGTAGATCAGTTTGAACGATTTAGATTCGTTGTTTGAAGCCTATTTGATGAACTTTTGAGTCAATGTCACTATGGTTGAAATAACATTGGTGTTATTGTAGCCATACTCGTTTATATTATATTATATTAGTGAATTATTTACAAAAAAATAGTATAATTTTGTTGTCTTAACATAATTTTTTGACAAATAATTTTTTACAATCAATCAATATTTTGATTCATAATTAGTTGAATTATGGTTTAATTAATCAATCAATAAGTTATGTCCAGTGTTGAAATTATCTGGGTTTGAATGTTTTTCTCCCAAGCATTTAATATATTTCTGAATAAACAAGCTAGTCCTATAGCGTCTAAAATAATTTAGAGAATATTAGAGGCATCATTTATTGTTTAATTTTTAGGCTCTTTTAAGACACTTTGTGAGTGATTAACCTTCTCCAATCAAGGAAATGGTGAAAGAAAGGGGAGAGTACTAAAAATCTAAAACTGATGAGCAAAGATATATATATAGAGAGAGAGAGAGAGAATTATGGCTACAAACGTTTGTTCCTGGACTCGGGAACAAATGGTTCGGTTCTCTGATTTTCAAAGTCCAAACAGTCGATCCAAACCATTAGATTTAATCTATATTAAAATGTGTTTGGAGACCAAATTTTACATTTTTTAGAATTTCTTTTACTATTTATTAAGCTAGTTTGAAAACCGCTGTTTGTCAATGGTGCATAAGTTTAATAAAATCAGCGGTTTTCAAACTAGCTTAATAAATAAATAGTAAAAAAATTCTAAAAAATGTAAAATTTCATTTAGCGAAGTTCATTTCTCGGCTCAATAGTAGCCCAATTAATCAATTGCACCCTCTACCAAATTACTTGATTAATCAATGAAGATTTTAATTAAAATTAGGATTTAAATTTTATATCACGGCCTAGGGCAAGGTGCACCCTATAAATTCATTTCTTTCCTTTGGGTTGAGTCCGAGAGCCCAGCAAAAAGGTTATTAGGAAGTATTTTGCATTTTTGTCCCTCTGACAAGGGTTATACCAGCTTTTACTTTGATAACATTAGAAATGCATAGATTTTGCAAATATGTCCCTGATAATCATATCAGGAATGCCAGTAATCAAGTTTTGCACTCAAAATTCATAACAAAGCTTTTACTTTCAGTACCTATGAGATTTACAAATATCAATTAATTTAAGGCTATGTACAAGTGATATCATTCATTGATAGGGTGTGCAACTTTTCTTTGATTCATAAGACAAATACAAGGTAAATTAACATAACACTTGCAACCATTATCCAAATATCAATTAAGCACATTCTCCACAGAAATGTGGGTGAAAGTAACAAGGATTTAGAATCAAGCTCAAGTCAAAAAGCACAAATATCAAAATCACTAACCAATTCGCATATTGGTACCAACAGGGCACTGGTAGAAAGAAAGGGGTCCTAATGGTTTCACAATTTAGTCAAACCGAAGCCATCATTTCGAGAGAAGAGGAGAAATGATCAAGATTCACAATTTAACCATCCTGGCTCAATTTAACAAATCATACGATATCAAGGCAAAAGTTGGCCTTGATTCAAGCCACTATATTTTAAGGTAGAAATGAAATAAAAAGGCAAACAAGGTTCAGCCCATTCATACAACACACAAAAGGGTGTCAACTACAGAACAATTTCAGATTCAAATGTTCTCGAGGCCCTTCAAGTCATTGCTTAGAGATTCTTAAAATTTATGAAATTTGTAATTGATTGAGATTGCATCATGAACAATATATCCGTAACGACCAGAGCTACCCAAAATTAAATAGCAGTATGGATTTAATGACACCAAATAAATGAGACAAAGTGGCTTTCTTGGAATAGCAAAAATTAAGAGTGTGATTATTATTTATCTATCTATCTATTTATTTATTTGATTGGTGCATGGGGGAGGGAGCCTAAGAACAAAGCACTGCAACCCAGCATCAAATTCCATGACAACAAAGTTTAAAAAAAAATCATATTTGTTTAAATATTATTTTAACTATTGCAATATATAGCTTCAGATACTAATATTTTATTCACTTAAGTATAATAATTAAGAATCATCCCTTCAAAGTTCAAACCGCTTAGATAAAAACAAAAAATAAAATGGTTGCTCAGAGAAACTAAGAACAGCCAGAAAAAGGAAAAAGGAAATTAAAGTCAATAGCCAAATTAATCGTTACCACAAATTAAACAAATCAATTGCTAATCTTCAGATACAAATATATATTAACTTACAAATCTCCTATATATTATTTTCAATTAGCATCCAATAACAATTGACTTCTGTAATCTCAAATGTAAAAAAAATAACGACTTATTATAATTCATGAGAAATAAATGTAGATGTAACTATAAACCTGATACAGTGATTCTAGCTGGTACGAGGTGTATGTGGCGGTGATTAATTACAGATATAACTCGTGCTTTGATGTTTCTTTGTTTTTCTTTTTCTGGTTTTGGGCTTTTAATTTGCTTCTTTCTCACTGTGATCTTCTCAGCTCCTCTACTCTTTCCTCTCGATTGAATGTCTCGTCAGTTTCGTCAACCACCCATCCGTACATCTCCATGTAAGGATTAACTAGGGTTTGTGGGGGGTAGTTTTTGATACCATCCTCCCAAGCACCCCCATCTGCCAAATCCCTATTCACCTCCCACATGCAACTGTTGCACTTGAATCCGGTACCAAAGGTTATCATCAGCAACCTATCCCCCTTCTTTAACCTCTTTTTCGCCTCCATGTAACCCAACACGTACCATACGCTGCTCGACGACGTGTTACCCCACCGGTGTAATGTCATACTAGCAGGTTCAGTGTCGTACTTGCTCAACCGCAAAGCACGTCCAACTGCTTCAATCACTGCAGGCCCACCTGTGTGTAGGCAGAAGTGATCGATACCAGTCTTGAAATCGATCTGTGTCATGGCCAAGTTCCCTTTCCCGGCTGGTTTTACCACCTTTTGCTTTATGGTACGGTAAACATAGAGTGCGAGTTCTCGGTATGGTAGAATTTTCGGAACGAGGCGTTGAAAATTTTCCGAGAATGCATGCACCGCGGCTTTTGGAAGGCTCTTGCCAAGGTGCATCCCGACAATGCCGTCATCGTCTTCTTTTTGCATGGCACAGTTATATGCATTGTCATTTGCCCCGGTGTGTGCACGGATTAGGCATTTCAGACGCATCTTTGCCCGGGCCCGCATTGCAGGATCGTTGGTCAGTAGCATGACAGCGCCTCCGGTTCGGAAAAGGATGTTGCTGAGCATCATGGATTTGTCTTTGCCAGGGTACCAGTTAGGGCTTAGTGATTCTGAGCTTAAGACCAAGGCTATGGTTTTCTTTCCGGAAAGAAAAGTATTTCTTACCAAATCAAGGGATACCAAGCTCGCGCTACACCCCATGCCCGAGAGATTGTAAGTTTTCACATCCTCCCGCAATTTGTATTTGCGCACTACTCTAGCAGTCAGTGATGGAGCGGGGGAGAATCCCGAAATGTTCATCACCAACAGATCCACGTCACGCGGTGAAATATTGGTTTTTCTGAATAATTCATTCACTGAGGTGTCGATAAATTCATCCATTTCTTGAAATGCATCATTTAATGTCGGTGATGTTTCGCGTGCTTCTATGATGTTTTTCGGGGCATATGTTTCGACCCCCATGCCCGAGTTAATAATCACCTTTAGCAGGAACTTATATTCAGATAAGCCGAGTAACCTGTTGCGCTCTATGATCTCGCCGGCAATTTTTCGTGTGACCTGCTGGTCACGGGGTGCCTTAAAGCACACATAGTCTATCAAGTAGCAATTTTTGTTGCATTGCAGGGAATATAATTTCCATAGGAAGTAGATGGAGCAAAGGAGAAGTAGCACTGTGAGGGTTGCCAAAATTTCCATTTGAGGGATTGAGAGACTTTTGTTGGTTTTGCTCCCCTACTTAATTGGATGAATTTTAAGTGCTGAAAATGGGGTGATAAGACATATATAAGATTAAGGGTTTTGTGTGCGTATATAAGGTAATGAATGGGTCCATGCATGCTCTTTGTGAGGAAGACATAACTTTATGATAGTATGCCAGTTGTTCTTTATAGTTGGATAAATTATAAAAAATAAAAAAATAAAAAAAAATTAATCAGTCTTTTTCACTAGTGACAAAATATAATATATTTTGTAGGAGGTCACAACTTCGAAATCCGAATAAGAAATTTAATTAACATAGATAATTTGATGGCTTGATCCAATTTCTTATAAAAAACATTGACAATGAGAAACTTTTTTTTAATAAAATTGTTCTGTATATATCTTCGACGATTTAAGTGAGGACTATGTTGGATTTAGAGACGTCTAAATACAATAAATTAAGTTGGACATGCGTGTATTATAATTATATGTCTAATACTGTCACGAATATTAATGCCAAAATAAGTGATTAATTAAGGAATGGCATTATACGTATTTCAATTAGGATTTGGAACCGAAAATGTATAGAAATAAATTTGATTAATTATAATTGTTAATGGACCGATTATAATTAGTCTAACTAATATACATGTGATAATTTCGGCACAAACTTGAAATTAGTGTAAACTAATTTCAGCACTAAGCTGGAATTATTTTTGGCTATGGTTATTTTGGCATGTTCTTTTTAGCTATGGTTATTTTGGCATGTTACGCCAATTTTAGGCTATGGTTATGCTAAATTGAGGACCTGGCACTTGTATTTAAAGGCTGAGTCTCCAAGGCTTGCAATCACGATCACAATTGTCTGCTCCATTAAAGACGAGATACTCTGTCATATTTTTCGGATAGCCAGAGAAAAGAAAGAGAGGATTGCAAGTTCTTGGAAGGACTCGAGAGCCAACAACTCAAGTCAAGACCAGGAGCTTATCAACCTAGAGCCTTGGAAGCTGTCTGATTGATAGCATACGGAGGCTTTTGAAGATGGAAAGTAAGTTCCGCTGTGCATTAAGTTTAATTTTCTTGCATAGGATCCTAGGGTTTTAGGTTTTAAAGTAATTAGGAAAATCCGAAAATACAACAAGTGGTAAAAGAGCCATCTATGCAGGAATTTAAGGTAATTATGATCTAGAGAAAAGGTTATGCCATCTTCAATTGTTAGTAAATTATTTTCTGTTTTTCGAATCGAATTTATTGTTGCAAATAGTTGTTAAAATTCGCTTTAATCGATTTTTATGCGTATTTTAATCGAATATTCGAATTGTGCCAATCCTTGCGCTTCGTGCGATCTTGGAGAGGTTTTGTTTGATGGTTTTGATTTTGATTCGCATAATTTATCATATTTTGGTGAAATATACGAAGGTACGCTGATTTTGCCTTCGAAAGGTTTAATTATGCAACAAACTAGAATTTTTCGTTTCTGAAATTTGGAAAAATAAGCAATTGGCGCAATAAAGGCTGTTTTTTCAGTTTTTTTTTTTTTTTTTTCAGATCTGAAAATTTAGTTATCTCTAGATCAATACCGGTTACAGACCTTAGGAATAACTGTAAGTAATTGTAATTTAGGTTACGTTAATTATAATTACTATAGTTATTAAGTTATTAAGTAAAGTATGCTATTATTAGCCTAATTAGTTATATAATTTAGCCATTATCTATAATTAGTATTTAACGCTAATTAAGGGTGGGATAAAAAAATACATAAATAAATAAATATATATACTAAATTCTTGTCATGATTATAGCTAATTTGAGCATAACGTTATTTAGTAAATTCTAAATAAGATTATTTGGTTATTTCCAAATATAAGCACAAAGTTTTAGTTGTCTCTAAATAGAAGCATAAAGTTATTTGGATATTTCTGAATAAAATTATTTCGCTATTTCTAAATAAAAGCATAAAGCTAAAATTATATTTTGGAGAATACTAAAGTGTTTTTTAAAGCCTAGTATTTATTTTTGATGAATATAGTTAACATATGAAAATTAGTTTATTCTAATTAATTAAAGCTCCCATTAGTTACTATATTCTATTTAGGACGAGTAGTCATTTTAGGATACGTCCTAGAATAGACTTTAGGCATAGTTTTAGGATCTATTTAAAGGCAATTAGGATTTACGTGTGTCATTTTGTACAAGTTGAGCACTGATTGTTCGCAAACGAACCTCTCTGTGTGAGACAAGTGCAGGGTGGCACATGACAAGTTTAAAATGACGTGCTAGAAATGGATGTGAGTGTTAGCTTTCCCAAAGGAGGGTTAGCGCTTGCTGAAATTGTTTAGTGCATAAGGGTAGTGTACAAAAGTAAGTTGCAACACACATGGACTAGCGATGTCTAGAAAAGCATCGGGGGCTTGGAACTTAAGCGATCCGTCTGTGATCCTCCTCCCCCCGTTGACTGGCCTGGTCGTTAGTATATGGATATGTTAATTTGACCCAAAGGTTGATTGACAAAAAGGTTACATGTTTGTACTTTATTCACTACACCAGAGTGCCTGAAGGTAATGATTGCACCCAAAGGTGTTCCATTAGTGAATGGTGCTTTGGCTAAAGATTTAATGGAGCAAATAGTTTTACACAGGCCTTTAGATAGATTTTAGAATTATGATTAAGGATCAAATCGTGACGCATCGTATCTAAATTATTTCCTTGTTCTTGAATTTTCATATCTAAACATCATGTCAAATCTAAGTCAGATTAAGCCCCTCATGGGGAACAATTTCAAACAGTGGGAGGAAAAGCTGAAATTAGTCTTAGGGATCATGCAATTGGACACAGCACTGAGATTTGATCGCCCCAAGCCTAATAAAGAGGGTGAGGAAACTCCCCAAGAGAAGGCTGATATTACGAAATGGGAGCATTCAGATCGCATGTGCATAATGGTGATGAAGCAAACGATCCATGAGACTTTTCGAGGCATAATACCTGATACAGAGACTGGCGCTATTAAATACCTTAAGGCCCTTGAAGAGAAATTCACAAAGAGTAAAAAGACTGAAGTTAGTACACTCTTTGTGAAGTTGGCAACAATAAAATACAAGGGAAAAGAAGGGGTTAGAGAGCATGTTATTGAGATGACAAGACTGCAACGTGCCTTGAAAGGGCATAATTATGACATCTCTGATGAGGTTCTTATTGAGTTCATTTTTTTGTCTCTCCCGTCTAACTTTAGTCAATTCAAGTTGACTTATAATTGTCAAAGAGAGACGTGGACACTACCTGAGTTTGAGGCTCAGTTGGTGCAGGAGGAAGAGAGACAGAGAATGACTAAGGGAGAAAGTGCTCATGTAGTAACATCTAATCCTAAGGGTAAAGGCAAGAAGCGCAAGTCTACTGCCAAGGAAAAAGAACCCATCAAAGAAGCTGCAAACAATGTCGCAAAGAAAAGCAAGAAGGAAGATACTTCTGCGGAAGCAGAGGAAAGGAAATGCTTTTTCTGCAAAGCGTCAGGACATACGAAGAAATTCTGCACCAACTATCATGCATGGTTGGCAAAGAAAGGTATGTCTCTCGCTTTAGTTTGTTCTGAAGTTAATTTAAGTTCTGTATCTAGATATACTTGGTGGATAGATTCAGGTGCAACGTCTAACATCAGTATATCGATGCAGGGTTGCCTAAGCCATCGCAAGCCAAGTGAGGCGGAGCGCTACGTTTACGTAGGAAATGGAAACAAAGTAGAAGTGAAAAGCATAGGAAAATTTAGATTCTTATGTAGGACAGGATTTTATTTAAGTTTTGATGCTTTAGTGGTTCCATCCTTCATAAGGAACCTAATTTCTGTATCTTATTTGGACAAAAATGGTTATGTATGTTCATTTAGTAATGGAAATTTCAGTTTGTGTCAAAATTCTAAGCTTCTTGCTTCTGGTATCCTGTCTTCTTATGATAATCTTTATTTTCTAGATATAGACACTTCACATTCAGAGGCACTGCATATAGATAATAGAAAACGTAAATTAACTTGTGAGAAATCAGCAACATTATGGCACAAGCGATTAGAACATATCTCTATGAAAAGGATAGAACGTCTTGTGTCTAATGATATTCTCCAACCTTTAGATTTTACAAACTTAAGTGATTGTGTAAATTGTATAAAGGGAAAACAAACTAATAAACGTAAGTATGATGCAAAAGGATGTAATGATGTCTTAGAATTGATTCATACGGATATCTGTGGTCCTTTTCCAAAGGCTACAATTAATGGTCACCGTTACTTTATCACATTCATAGATGATTAATCAAGATATGGTCATATTTACTTAATAAAAGAAAAGGCAGAAGCATTAGACGTGTTCATAAAGTTCAAAACGGAAGTTGAGTTACAACTTAACAAACGTATAAAGTCCATTCGTTCTGATCGTGGTGGTGAATACTACGGTCGTTATGATGGATCTGGAGAACAGCGTCAAGGTCCCTTTGCAAAATACTTAGAGGAATGCGGAATTGTGCCTCAGTATACGTTGCCAGGTTCACCTGCAATGAATGGTGTTGCTGAACGGCGAAATCGCACCCTTAAAGACATGGTGAGAAGTATGATTGTTCGTACAACTCTACCTGAGAATTTGTGGGGAGAAGCCTTAAAGACTGCAGCATACATACTTAATAGAGTGCCTACTAAAGCAACTAACAAGACCCCTTACGAGTTATGGGTTGGGCGCAAGCCTAGCTTGAATCATTTGAGAGTTTGGGGATGTCCATGTGAAGCTAGGCCTTATAAGCCAAGTGAAAAGAAACTGGACAAAAGGACCGTTAGTTGTTACTTTATAGGCTATTCTGAACGATCTAGGGGGTATAAATTCTATAATCCAACAGAACATATAGTTTTCGAGTCAGGAAGTGCAAAATTTTTTGAGGATAATGAGTTTGTGGGGGGGAGATATGACAAAAGATAGTATTTTTGAAGAAGAAGAGACGAATGAGAATGAGACTATGGACCAAAGTCCTGGTTTTGTTCAAATTCCGATTGCGTTTAGAAATACATCTTTTGACAATGTGCAAACTTCATCATCCCAAACAACTCAGTTAGAAACTCAACATGGAATAGAGAACACAAATAGACCTGAATCCAACCCAAACCCTGACATTGCCATGACCAATGTTGATGGCCTAGGGCCTGTGGGAGATTCAGAAGTTGGTAATGATGTTCCTCCTCCTGTTGAAGATCAAGTTGTAATTGAACCTCAAGAAAATCTAGAGCCTGTGCCAATTAGGAGATCTACTAGAGAGAAAAGATCTACACAATCGAAGGATTATGCATATCTTCAAGAACATGAGTTTGACATTGGCATTTTGAAAATGATCTTGTTAATATCAAACAAGCTGTGGAAAGCTCTAACTCTCAAATGTGGATTAATGCCATGAATGAAGAGATGAAATCTATGTACGACAATGACTTTTGGGATATCGTTCCGTTGCCAAAAGGCAAGAAACCCGTTGGTTGCAAATGGATATTTAAAACTAAGCGAGATTCTAAAGGCAATGTTGAAAAATACAAGGCACGTCTTGTTGCGAAAGGTTTCACACAGAAAGAAGGCATTGATTATAAAGAGACTTTCTCTCCAGTTTCATCGAAAGACTCTTTAAGGATTATATTGGCGCTTGTAGCACATTATGATTTAGAACTTCATCAGATGGATGTAAAGACGGCATTTCTCAATGGTGACATTGATGAAACAATCTATATGAAGCAGCCAGAAAACTTTGTATCAGGTGATGCAGGGTCTATGGTTTGCAGACTTAAGAAATCTATCTATGGTCTAAAACAAGCATCTCGACAATGGTATCATAAGTTTCACAAAGTTGTTAGCTCATTTGGTTTTGAGTCTAACATAGTAGATGAATGTATATACCTTAAGTTTTGTGGAAGTAAATTTATTTTCTTGGTTTTATATGTAGATGATATATTGCTTGCCAGTAACGATAAGGACATGTTGCATCAAACTAAGAATTTTTTATTTAGGAACTTTGAAATGAAAGATCTTGGTGATGCATCATTTGTTCTAGGGATTGAAATACTTAGAGATAGATCTCAAGGTATTCTAAGGTTATCCCAGAGGAACTATATCGATAAGATTCTAACAAGATTTGGCATGCAAAACAGTAAACCAGGAGATACCCCTGTATCAAAAGGAGATAAGTTTAGTCTAAAACAATGTCCCCAAACTGACTTAGATAAAAATATCATGAAAGATATTCCCTATGCCTCAGCCGTAGGTAGCATCATGTATGCACAAGTATGCACGCGTCCGGATATTGCGTTCATTACTAGAATGCTAGGGAGATATTTAAGTAACCCAGGTATGGAACACTGGAAGGCAGCCAAGCGAGTGTTGAGATACCTAAAGAGAACTAGGGACTATATGCTCACGTATCGGAGATCGGAACAGCTCGAGGTCATTGGATATACCGATTCTGATTTTGGAGGATGTGTCGACAGCATGAAGTCAACATCAGGATACATCTTTATGATGGCAGGCGGTGCCGTGTCATGGAAGAGCGCTAAGCAGTCATTGATAACCTCCTCCACTATGGCAGCTGAATTTGTCGCATGCTATGAAGCATCTAATCATGGCGTATGGCTGAAGAACTTCGTCACAAGGCTGAAAATTGTGGATTCTATTCAGAAACCACTCAAATTATTATGTGACAACAATTCAGCAGTGTTATACGCAACCAACAACCGAAGTTCATCAAAGTCGAAGCACATCGACATTAAGTTTTTGGTTATAAAAGAGAGAGTACAGAATAATGAATTATGTATAGAACACATAGGTACAGACTCCATGATTGCGGATCCTCTTACTAAAGGATTACCACCCAAGCAGTTTCACGAACATGTTGCTCGTATGGGTGTAATATCTGTTTAGGATAGTTAGAAAATGTGGGAGTCTGAATATGTTTTAAGTTTTGATGTTCTATGTAATGTAATTGTAAACAGTTTTGTTAATATATACAAGTTGCATTCAATTTCAGTTTCATTATTTCTTTCTTTAAAGTTTAAAGTATTTGACCTCACTAAAGTTTAAAGTTTAAGGTGACTCAATTAGAAATAGGCACATCTAATCACACTTGCGTGTAATTTCTAAACTATACATCCAAATCAGATTCATGTCATTCAATTATGTTGACAATGTGATCTATGTCGGTTTAGTTATGCATAAATATAAAAGTAACTACTGCCGCTTAGGTTCTTTGTTAGGATAGTTGATGGACGGAATTGTTCGGGAAATACGATAAGTAAAGACAGAAAAGTTGCGCAATAAGGATAAGAACATATAATTAAAATGTTACACTTGTCCAAGTGGGAGATTGTTGGATTTAGAGACGTCTAAATACAATAAATTAAGTTGGACATGCGTGTATTATAATTATATGTCTAATACTGTCACGAATATTAATGCCAAAATAAGTGATTAATTAAGGAATGGCATTATACGTATTTCAATTAGGATTTGGAACCGAAAATGTATAGAAATAAATTTGATTAATTATAATTGTTAATGGACCGATTATAATTAGTCTAACTAATATACATGTGATAATTTCGGCACAAACTTGAAATTAGTGTAAACTAATTTCAGCACTAAGCTGGAATTATTTTTGGCTATGGTTATTTTGGCATGTTCTTTTTAGCTATGGTTATTTTGGCATGTTACGCCAATTTTAGGCTATGGTTATGCTAAATTGAGGACCTGGCACTTGTATTTAAAGGCTGAGTCTCCAAGGCTTGCAATCACGATCACAATTGTCTGCTCCATTAAAGACGAGATACTCTGTCATATTTTTCGGATAGCCAGAGAAAAGAAAGAGAGGATTGCAAGTTCTTGGAAGGACTCGAGAGCCAACAACTCAAGTCAAGACTAGGAGCTTATCAACCTAGAGCCTTGGAAGCTGTCTGATTGATAGCATACGGAGGCTTTTGAAGATGGAAAGTAAGTTCCGCTGTGCATTAAGTTTAATTTTCTTGCATAGGATCCTAGGGTTTTAGGTTTTAAAGTAATTAGGAAAACCCGTAAATAAGAACTTGAATTGACTAAAGTTAGACGGGAGAGACAAAAAAGTTATAATTATGCCCTTTCAAGGCACGTTATAATTATTGCATTTTAATATTTTCTTTGTGAACTTGAATTGACTAAAGTTAGACGGGAGAGACAAAAAAATGAACTCAATAAGAAAATATTTTCTCTGATGAGGTTCTTATTGAGTTCATTTTTTTGTCTCTCCCGTCTAACTTTAGTCAAATCAAGTTCACAAAGAAAATATTAAAATGCAATAATTATAACGTGCCTTGAAAGGGTATAATTATAACTTTTTTGTCTCTCCCGTCTAACTTTAGTCAATTCAAGTTCTTATTTACGGGTTTTCCTAATTACTTTAAAACCTAAAACCCTAGGATCCTATGCAAGAAAATTAAACTTAATGCACAGCGGAACTTACTTTCCATCTTCAAAAGCCTCCGTATGCTATCAATCAGACAGCTTCCAAGGCTCTAGGTTGATAAGCTCCTAGTCTTGACTTGAGTTGTTGGCTCTCGAGTCCTTCCAAGAACTTGCAATCCTCTCTTTCTTTTCTTTGGCTATCCGAAAAATATGACAGAGTATCTCGTCTTTAATGGAGCAGACAATTGTGATCGTGATTGCAAGCCTTGGAGACTCAGCCTTTAAATACAAGTGCCAGGTCCTCAATTTAGCATAACCATAGCCTAAAATTGGCGTAACATGCCAAAATAACCATAGCTAAAAAGAACATGCCAAAATAACCATAGCCAAAAATAATTCCAGCTTAGTGCTGAAATTAGTTTACACTAATTTCAAGTTTGTGCCGAAATTATCACATGTATATTAGTTAGACTAATTATAATCGGTCCATTAACAATTATAATTAATCAAATTTATTTCTATACATTTTCGGTTCCAAATCCTAATTGAAATACGTATAATGTCATTCCTTAATTAATCACTTATTTTGGCATTAATATTCGTGACAATATTAGACATATAATTATAATACACGCATGCCCAACTTAATTTATTGTATTTAGACGTCTCTAAATCCAACAATCTCCCACTTGGACAAGTGTAACATTTTAATTATATGTTCTTATCCTTATTGGGCAACTTTTCTGTCTTTACTTATCGTATTTCCCGAACAATTCCGTCCATCAACTATCCTAACAAAGAACCTAAGCGGCAGTAGTTACTTTTATATTTATGCATAACTAAACCGACATAGATCACATTGTCAACATAATTGAATGACATGAATCTGATTTGGATGTATAGTTTAGAAATTACACGCAAGTGTGATTAGATGTGCCTATTTCTAATTGAGTCACCTTAAACTTTAAACTTTAGTGAGGTCAAATACTTTAAACTTTAAAGAAATAAATAATGAAACTGAAATTGAATGCAACTTGTATATATTAACAAAACTGTTTACAATTACATTACATAGAACATCAAAACTTAAAACATATTCAGACTCCCACATTTTCTAACTATCCTAAACAGATATTACACCCATACGAGCAACATGTTCGTGAAACTGCTTGGGTGGTAATCCTTTAGTAAGAGGATCCGCAATCATGGAGTCTGTACCTATGTGTTCTATACATAATTCATTATTCTGTACTCTCTCTTTTACAACCAAAAACTTAATGTCGATGTGCTTCGACTTTGATGAACTTCGGTTGTTGGTTGCGTATAACACTGCTGAATTGTTGTCACATAATAATTTGAGTGGTTTCTGAATAGAATCCACAATTTTCAGCCTTGTGACGAAGTTCTTCAGCCATACGCCATGATTAGATGCTTCATAGCATGCGACAAATTCAGCTGCCATAGTGGAGGAGGTTATCAATGACTGCTTAGCGCTCTTCCATGACACGGCACCGCCTGCCATCATAAAGATGTATCCTGATGTTGACTTCATGCTGTCGACACATCCTCCAAAATCAGAATCGGTATATCCAATGACCTCGAGCTGTTCCGATCTCCGATACGTGAGCATATAGTCCCTAGTTCTCTTTAGGTATCTCAACACTCGCTTGGCTGCCTTCCAGTGTTCCATACCTGGGTTACTTAAATATCTCCCTAGCATTCTAGTAATGAACGCAATATCCGGACGCGTGCATACTTGTGCATACATGATGCTACCTACGGCTGAGGCATAGGGAATATCTTTCATGATGTTTTTATCTAAGTCAGTTTGGGGACATTGTTTTAGACTAAACTTATCTCCTTTTGATACAGGGGTATCTCCTGGTTTACTGTTTTGCATGCCAAATCTTGTTAGAATCTTATCGATATAGTTCCTCTGGGATAACCTTAGAATACCTTGAGATCTATCTCTAAGTATTTCAATCCCTAGAACAAATGATGCATCACCAAGATCTTTCATTTCAAAGTTCCTAAATAAAAAATTCTTAGTTTGATGCAACATGTCCTTATCGTTACTGGCAAGCAATATATCATCTACATATAAAACCAAGAAAATAAATTTACTTCCACAAAACTTAAGGTATATACATTCATCTACTATGTTAGACTCAAAACCAAATGAGCTAACAACTTTGTGAAACTTATGATACCATTGTCGAGATGCTTGTTTTAGACCATAGATAGATTTCTTAAGTCTGCAAACCATAGACCCTGCATCACCTGATACAAAGTTTTCTGGCTGCTTCATAT
The DNA here is from genome assembly GCA_028015225.1 of Carex myosuroides. Classification (NCBI taxonomy): domain Eukaryota; kingdom Viridiplantae; phylum Streptophyta; class Magnoliopsida; order Poales; family Cyperaceae; genus Carex; species Carex myosuroides. The sequence goes on from CM051465.1 coordinate 14,279,666, forward strand.
AGATTGTTTCATCAATGTCACCATTGAGAAATGCCGTCTTTACATCCATCTGATGAAGTTCTAAATCATAATGTGCTACAAGCGCCAATATAATCCTTAAAGAGTCTTTCGATGAAACTGGAGAGAAAGTCTCTTTATAATCAATGCCTTCTTTCTGTGTGAAACCTTTTGCAACAAGACGTGCCTTGTATTTTTCAACATTGCCTTTAGAATCCCGCTTAGTCTTAAATATCCATTTGCAACCAACGGGTTTCTTGCCTTTAGGCAATGGAACGATATCTCAAACGTCATTGTCGTACATAGATTTCATCTCTTCATTCATGGCATTAATCCACATTTGAGAGTTAGAGCTTTCCACAGCTTGTTTGATATTAACAGGATCATTTTCAAACATGCCAATGTCAAACTCATGTTCTTGAAGATATGCATAATCCTTCGATTGTGTAGATCTTTTCTCTCTAGTAGATCTCCTAATTGGCACAGGCTCTAGATTTTCTTGAGGTTCAATTACAACTTGATCTTCAACAGGAGGAGGAACATCATTACCAACTTCTGAATCTCCCACAGGCCCTAGGCCATCAACATTGGTCATGGCAATGTCAGGGTTTGGGTTGGATTCAGGTCCATTTGTGTTCTCTATTCCATGTTGAGTTTCTAACTGAGTTGTTTGGGATGATGAAGTTTGCACATTGTCAAAAGATGTATTTCTAAACGCAATCGGAATTTGAACAAAATCAGGACTTTGGTCCATAGTCTCATTCTCATTCGTCTCTTCTTCTTTAAAAATACTATCTTTTGTCATATCTCCCCCCCACAAACTCATTATCCTCAAAAAAATTTGCACTTCCTGACTCGAAAACTATATGTTCTGTTGGATTATAGAATTTATACCCCCTAGATCGTTCAGAATAGCCTATAAAGTAACAACTAACGGTCCTTTCGTCCAGTTTCTTTTCACTTGGCTTATAAGGCCTAGCTTCGCATGGACATCCCCAAACTCTCAAATGATTCAAGCTAGGTTTGCGCCCAACCCATAACTCGTAAGGGGTCTTGTTAGTTGCTTTCGTAGGCACTCTATTAAGTATGTATGCTGCAGTCTTTAAGGCTTCTCCCCACAAATTCTCAGGTAGAGTTGTACGAACAATCATACTTCTCACCATGTCTTTAAGGGTGCGATTTCGCCGTTCAGCAACACCATTCATTGCAGGTGAACCTGGCAACGTATACTGAGGCACAATTCCGCATTCCTCTAAGTATTTTGCAAAGGGACCTTGACGCTGTTCTCCAGATCCATCATAACGACCGTAGTATTCACCACCACGATCAGAACGAATGGACTTTATACGTTTGTTAAGTTGTAACTCAACTTCCGTTTTGAACTTTATGAACACGTCTAATGCTTCTGCCTTTTCTTTTATTAAGTAAATATGACCATATCTTGAATAATCATCTATGAATGTGATAAAGTAACGGTGACCATTTCTTGTAGCCTTTGGAAAAGGACCACAGATATCCGTATGAATCAATTCTAAGACATCATTACATCCTTTTGCATCATACTTACGTTTATTAGTTTGTTTTCCCTTTATACAATTTACACAATCACTTAAGTTTGTAAAATCTAAAGGTTGGAGAATATCATTATACACAAGACGTTCTATCCTTTTCATAGAGATATGTCCTAATCGCTTGTGCCATAATGTTGCTGATTTCTCACAAGTTAATTTACGTTTTCTATTATCTATATGCAGTGCCTCTGAATGTGAAGTGTCTATATCTAGAAAATAAAGATTATCATAAGAAGACAGGATACCAGAAGCAAGAAGCTTAGAATTTTGACACAAACTGAAATTTCCATTACTAAATGAACATACATAACCATTTTTGTCCAAATAAGATACAGAAATTAGGTTCCTTATGAAGGATGGAACCACTAAAGCATCAAAACTTAAATAAAATCCTGTCCTACATAAGAATCTAAATTTTCCTATGCTTTTCACTTGTACTTTGTTTCCATTTCCTACGTAAACGTAGCGCTCCGCCTCACTTGGCTTGCGATGGCTTAGGCAACCCTGCATCAATATACTGATGTTAGACGTTGCACCTGAATCTATCCACCAAGTATATCTAGATACATAACTTAAATTAACTTCAGAACAAACTAAAGCGAGAGACATACCTTTCTTTGCCAACCATTCATGATAGTTGGTGCAGAATTTCTTCGTATGTCCTGACGCTTTGCAGAAAAAGCATTTCCTTTCCTCTGCTTCCGCAGAAGTATCTTCCTTCTTGCTTTTCTTTGCGACATTGTTTGCAGCTTCTTTGGTGGGTCCTTTTTCCTTGGCAGTAGACTTGCGCTTCTTGCCTTTACCCTTAGGATTAGATGTTACTACATGAGCACTTTCTCCCTTAGTCATTCTCTGTCTCTCTTCCTCCTGCACCAACTGAGCCTCAAACTCAGGTAGTGTCCACGTCTCTCTTTGACAATTATAATCAACTTGAATTGACTAAAGTTAGACGGGAGAGACAAAAAAATGAACTCAATAAGAACCTCATCAGAGATGTCATAATTATGCCCTTTCAAGGCACGTTGCAGTCTTGTCATCTCAATAACATGCTCTCTAACCCCTTCTTTTCCCTTGTATTTTATTGTTGCCAACTTCACAAAGAGTGTACTAACTTCAGTCTTTTTACTCTTTGTGAATTTCTCTTCAAGGGCCTTAAGGTATTTAATAGCGCCAGTCTCTGTATCAGGTATTATGCCTCGAAAAGTCTCATGGATCGTTTGCTTCATCACCATTATGCACATGCGATCTGAATGCTCCCATTTCGTAATATCAGCCTTCTCTTGGGGAGTTTCCTCACCCTCTTTATTAGGCTTGGGGCGATCAAATCTCAGTGCTGTGTCCAATTGCATGATCCCTAAGACTAATTTCAGCTTTTCCTCCCACTGTTTGAAATTGTTCCCCATGAGGGGCTTAATCTGACTTAGATTTGACATTATGTTTAGATATGAAAATTCAAGAACAAGGAAATAATTTAGATACGATGCGTCACGATTTGATCCTTAATCATAATTCTAAAATCTATCTAAAGGCCTGTGTAAAACTATTTGCTCCATTAAATCTTTAGCCAAAGCACCATTCACTAATGGAACACCTTTGGGTGCAATCATTACCTTCAGGCACTCTGGTGTAGTGAATAAAGTACAAACATGTAACTTTTTTGTCAATCAACCTTTGGGTCAAATTAACATATCCATGAACTAACGACCAGGCCAGTCAACGGGAGGAGGAGGATCACAGTCGGATCGCTTAAGTTCCAAGCCCCCGATGCTTTTCTAGACATCGCTAGTCCATGTGTGTTGCAACTTATTTTTGTACACTACCCTTATGCACTAAACAATTTCAGCAAGCGCTAACCCTCCTTTGGGAAAGCTAACACTCACATCCATTTCTAGCACGTCATTTTAAACTTGTATGTGCCACCCTGCACTTGTCTCACACAGAGAGGTTCGTTTGCGAACAATCAGTGCTCAACTTGTACAAAATGACACACGTAAATCCTAATTGCCTTTAAATAGATCCTAAAACTATGCCTAAAGCCTATTCTAGGGCGTATCCTAAAATAACTACTTGTCCTAAATAGAATATAGTAACTAATGGGAGCTTTAATTAATTAGAATAAACTAATTTTCATATGTTAACTATATTCATCAAAAATAAATACTAGGCTTTAAAAACACTTTAGTATTCTCCAAAATATAATTTTAGCTTTATGCTTTTATTTAGAAATAGCGAAATAATCAGAAATATCCAAATAACTTTATGCTTCTATTTAGAGACAACTAAAACTTTGTGCTTATATTTGGAAATAACCAAATAATCTTATTTAGAATTTACAAAATAACGTTATGCTCAAATTAGCTATAATCATGACAAGAATTTAGTATATATATTTTTTTATTTATTTATTTATTTATTTATTTTTTATCCCACCCTTAATTAGTGTTAAATACTAATTATAGATAATGGCTAAATTCTATAACTAATTAGGCTAATAATAGCATACTTTACTTAATAACTTAATAACTATAGTAATTATAATTAACATAACCTAAATTACAATTACTTACAGTTATTACTAAGGTCTGTAACCGGTATTGATCTAGAGATAACTAATTTTCAGATCTGGAAATTTTCAAAAAACCGAAAAACTGCAAAAACAGCCTTTATTGCGCCAATTGCTTATTTTTCCAAATTTCAGAAACAAAAAATTATAGTTTGTTGCATAATTAAACCTTTCGAAGGAATCAGCGCACCTTCGTATATTTCACCAAAATGTGATAAATTATGCGAATCAAAATCAAAACCATCAAACAAAACCTCTCCAAGATCGCACGAAGCGCAAGGATTGGCGCAATTCGAATATTCGATTAAAATACGCATAAAAATCGATTAAAGCGAATTTTAACAACTATTTGCAACAATAAATTCGATTCGAAAAACAGAAAATAATTTACTAACAATTGAAGATGGCATAACCTTTTCTCTAGATCATAATTACCTTAAATTCCTGCATAGATGGCTCTGATACCACTTGTTGTATTTACGGGTTTTCCTAATTACTTTAAAACCTAAAACCCTAGGATCCTATGCAAGAAAATTAAACTTAATGCACAGCGGAACTTACTTTCCATCTTCAAAAGCCTCCGTATGCTATCAATCAGACAGCTTCCAAGGCTCTAGGTTGATAAGCTCCTGGTCTTGACTTGAGTTGTTGGCTCTCGAGTCCTTCCAAGAACTTGCAATCCTCTCTTTCTTTTCTCTGGCTATCCAAAAAATATGACAGAGTATCTCGTCTTTAATGGAGCAGACAATTGTGATCGTGATTGCAAGCCTTGGAGACTCAGCCTTTAAATACAAGTGCCAGGTCCTCAATTTAGCATAACCATAGCCTAAAATTGGCGTAACATGCCAAAATAACCATAGCTAAAAAGAACATGCCAAAATAACCATAGCCAAAAATAATTCCAGCTTAGTGCTGAAATTAGTTTACACTAATTTCAAGTTTGTGCCGAAATTATCACATGTATATTAGTTAGACTAATTATAATCGGTCTATTAACAATTATAATTAATTAAATTTATTTCTATACATTTTCGGTTCCAAATCCTAATTGAAATACGTATAATGCCATTCCTTAATTAATCACTTATTTTGGCATTAATATTCGTGACAGTATTAGACATATAATTATAATACAAGCAAACTTCAAGCTTGGGGGTATTTGATAAGTGTATTTTATATACACCGTCGATCTAGTTTTTATCATAAAATAACACCAAATATAATACACCAAGAATCAAGTTACTGCGTTCGCTCGATGTTTCAATGCAGGAAACAGTGCAAAATGAAGAAAAACTGCCCAGTGCGGACGCATTCTCCACCAGTGCGGACGCACTAGGTACTTGGCCGATTTTCCAGCAGCGTAGACCTCACAGACGAAAAGTCCAAGCGTAATGCGGACGCACTCACCTTCAGTGCGGACGCATTCACTACTTAGCTGATTTTTGCGACTTTCAGAATCTTCCAAAAAAACAGAAGTTCAAGGCCAGTGCGGACGCACTCAGTACTTAGACTATTTTTGAAATCTTCGGATTCTTTGGAAAACAGAAAACAACATGCCAGTGCGGACGCACTCAGGAAATTTTGCAGAAAATCCAGAAAAGAAAACTTGGAACCAAAGGGGATTTGGAGTCGGTGCAACCAAGACCACCCGCACTCAACTCCAGTGCGGACGCACTGGACTCGTAGACAGCCAGAAATTCGCATTTTCAAGAGCTTTTCTATTTTTGGCCAACAAGGAACACGTTTTAGAAGGCCAAAAATAGCCATGGCAGTCTGAGGAGTGCACCCACTAACCCCACTACTATCCTCTAAATTGGGCAAGGCCTTTGGCTATAAAAGGAGAAGAATTTCATCTCTCTCATCATCCATTATTATATCCATCTTTCCACAAATTGAGAGAGAGAGATCCTGCAGAAATTCTCGAAGGCTTTTTAAGGAAGGAGAAGAAGAAGATTCAAGCAAGGAGTCGGTAAGATCGAGGTTTTAGATCTAAGAAAGGGTGTAATCATTTCTTTATCTTATTTCTTATTGTGTTTGCCAATCTTTGTTATGGATCTCTCCAAGAGAGAGTAGTTCTCTTTCTAGGGGTTTAGGTCAATGCATGAACTTGTTTAATTCTAGCTTATTCGGATATTTGTTTTTATTATGATTGTGTTATCGGATTTGATTGTTAATTTCTGTGATTTGTTCTTTATGAATTTCATTAGTACTCGTTGCTTTGAGTTCACCTGGTTAGGGTTTATTGAATTGAAGTAGTTTTGAAATCGCGTTGATCGTGTTTTTCCGCTTTAAGTTTATTAAATTTCGGCATTGGTCAAGTAGGAGACTGCTAATTGAAACCATAAAGACACACCTTAGGATTGGGTTAGAAGCGACCGTACTTTGATATCCAATCCGGAACTATAGAAATTAAGGTTAGGATTTTGGTGAAGGACCGAAAGGCGAAGGCAAATCCTAATTAGGACACCTTAGAACAAATATCGATATATGCTTTGAAGCATGAGATTAAATATCCCTCTAGGTTAGTGACAGCCTTAGAATTCGAGGCACATTAATCCATAAAGCGCAAAGTATTTGTATTAATATTTGTTCCAAAGGCTAACATAGGTTAGAAACCTCATCAAATCAAACATGAATTTAAACAAACCGAATAAATAGAATTAGCAAGGAATTGTAGACCGAATACCCCTAGATCTCCTTAAACTTGAAAACAAACCAATCTTTCTTTCCTTTATTTTATTTACATTTATTGTTTGAAACTCCTCTTTTTCGGGTATTGAACCCAACTTTAGGATTTTAAGAACAAACCCCCCCCCCCACTTTACTTTTATTGTTTTGTTTTAGAAGTAGTTTTCTTTATTAAAAATTGGTATTTCCCTATCTCCCTGCGGATCGACACCTAAATACTACAATCGATAGGTTGTGCGCTTGCAACTAACCTATTCATTGAGTACGAGGGTTTTATAAATATTAAAGGCAAAAGAGTACAAAATTATTATATCTAAAAGAGGGAAGTGATCCTTCCTTGTTGCATTGTTAAGTTTGCGGTAATCGATGCACATCCTCCATCCGGTGATCACCCTTGTGGATATCATTTTGTCGCCTTCGCCCTTCACCACGGTTGTGCCTCCCTTCTTTGGTACTACATGGACCGGACTTACCCATTTAGAATCGGAGATTGGATAGATGATGCCGGCATCAAGTAGCTTGAGGATTTCCTTCTTCACCACTTCTTTTAGATTCGGATTGGGCCTTCGTTGAGCTTCAATTGTGGGCTTGTGGTCGTCCTCCATTAGGATTCTATGCATGCAAAGGGATGGGCTAATTCCGGTTAGGTCGTCGATTGTGTAGCCGATCGCTTTCCGATGAAGCCTTAGCTCGTGTAAAAGCTTCTCGGTTTGTTCTTTATTGAGCTCGGAGTTGACAATCACCGGATATGTCTCGCCCTCTCCCAGGTATTCATAGCGAAGGGTAGGTGGCAGAGGCTTGAGTTCGACCTTCGGTGGTGCCGAGTTGGGCGAAATTCCTTCAATTTGAGCTATTTCGGCATGAGTGCGGACGCATTGGTGGTCTGTGCGGACGCACTGGGGTAGATTTTCTGAAATCTGCAATACATCCTGGTTGGAAATGTGCTGAGTGCGGACGCACTGAGGGTCAGTGCGGACGCATTCCTCTCGGACTTTTTCCTCATCGGCTCCAAACTGTGGCTCAACAGGTGAATGCGAGTGGGGCATCCGCACTGAGAATTCAGTGCGGACGCATTGCGCTCGGATGGTTGAATCTTCAGTTCCCTCATGCTGAGTGCCCTTAATGAAAAAAGTTATAATTATGCCCTTTCAAGTGCATGGTGGAGGGAAAAAAATATTAAAGGGAATCAAGGCATGTATTTTATGCATCTTTTTTCAAAAGAAAATCATTAAAATGCAGTGTTTAACTAAATAGTGATTACTGCACTAATGTTTTCATTAAGCATCTCAAATATCACTATAAAAATCTGTCACTATCTGCGAGAATAAAAGTGTTTTTTATCGACGGTATATTTATGGATACTCCTGTCAGTGATACCGATATATGCTCTAAAGTAGTACTTTTCTGTTGATATACCCTCGCGGATAGTGATCTATTTTTGCAATATATGCTAAATATCGAGAAATTAGACAGACACTTCTAAAATAGCATTTCTACATGATTATTTTAATCAATTTTTCTGATCTTTAAGACTAGGCACATATTTAGTACTTGTAATTTGCAATATATATAAACACTTAGATCGATAGCTCAACAAATTATGGTTTCTAATCAAAATTAGAAAGCTTTGTGATTAATTAAAAATAGTGTAGTGGCACGAGCGAAGAGAGACACAGGTTCAATTCTTAATTAAGAATAGCATCTATAAAAAGTTGAGATTTACTGGAACCCTTTATTTTTTTTTAAGGTCAGTGAGCATAGCTCAACCGATGATTTCATTAATAATAAGAAAGTTATTTACAAAGTTACTGGAACCCTTTAATAAAAAAAAAGTAATTTATAACTTGATTCTTTTATCTAATTTATTTATATTTTAATAAGAAATAATTTTTAATATGATCATACTTGAGAAATGAGACTAATAACTTGGCTCTTTTATTGCTGAAACAATTATTGACTGAATTAAAATAAAGCACAATATATATATTCTATAAAGCCATATCTTCTTCTATTCATATTCTTTTTCGATTACTTCAAGAAAAGTTCAATAATTTTTTTTATCAATTCTAATTTCTAAAATGTAATTATTATAAAATGGTAGTAGATGAATTACAACACTACAATTAAATTAAAAGCATTTAGGTCAAATTCTCTAGTATAGTACCGCTCTGACGAGAATTTTTTTTTCTATTGAAAATAATAAAAATAGAGATATAAATACTAAGAGTATATGATATTTTTTATTGGTAGAATTAATACTAACTTCACTGATTCTAACTCAGTTGTTATTTTTTTTTTAGTTTTTCTTTGTTAACATATAAAAAGTTTTTAAGAAAATAGATGATCCTTTTAATATATCTAAACTTTAAGATACTTCATTTATTTTTCTAACAACTTTTTCTATTTTAACAGAGAAAATGAAAAAAAAAATAACTGAATGATGTCTCATTATTAGACCTATAAATCCGACCAATTTCTGTACCAAAATCTGTGTTTTAAACCACCAAATCGTGTCTTTTACATTGAATATACATTGAATATCTATAGAATGTGGTACTGCTGCGTTTTCATTCTTACATTGTAGAAAACAAGCAAAATCAGGGAAGAATGTGAAGTTCTGGAACCCTACACGCGGGCGGCGTAAGATCCCACGCGGGTCGCGTCAGACCCTGAAATTTTAGCTTGCGAGAAGATCTACAATCTGAGCCAAAGACATAGGCACGCGGGCCGCGTCATATCCCACGCGGGTCGCGTCAGACTTTTTCGGAAACAGAAACAGAATTGGAAACAGAGGCTAATTGAAGGAAGGTCGGCCAGAAAAGCTATAAGAGGGGGTTTCTTGCACCTGAGAGGGTATTCTATATCTGAGGGACAATTCCTAGGGTTAGGAGAGACGGCTGGCTGGGAGACGAAGAAGAGAGGAGCTGAACAAGAGTTTTGCGACGAATCTTCATCGTTCTTCTAGTTTTTCTATGAACTCATTTATCTTTATTTGTTTTGTTTGTTCTTTGACTATGCTTGAGTAGTTTACTTAGTTTCTAGGGTTACGATGTAGTTTGATACTTTATTTTGTATGCATGTTGTTTGAATCTGTGTTGAATATTAGTGTTTGATTGTTTGAGTAGTATTTTAATTGCTTTGTTGAAGTTGATTGAATGATTCTTGATTGTCTACTGTTAGATGTTTATAGCATTTTTCTTGTAATTTGGCCCTGATGTTTCTCTCAACCAAACTTAGTATTTGAGGTAGGTTTACGAGCCGCAAGGCGAGACCAAATAGTAACTGAGAGGTGAACTTTTCCACTTATCGAGAGGTAGTGGTTACTTTAGTAAACCGGACAATTAACTTAGATTAAGAACCTAAGAAGGTGAAATTGCATTTCCGACACCAAGTTTATTAAGCCAACAAACGAGAGTTGAGGTTTAGGAACATTAGGTTCGGTCAATGAATTCTTACACTAAAGAACAACGCAGAAACAGACAGCTGCTGCATTCACTCGAGGTCCACGCGGACCGCGTATGAGAGTACGCGTGTCGCGTGTTCCATGCGGATCGCGTATGAAAGTACGCGGGTCGTGTGGGTACCGAGAGGTAGAGTTGATAATGAAATCGAAAACCCTGGAAACGCTTTTCTCTATCTGATAAAACCAAATTTTTACTTTTATGTTATTTTAATTACTTCTGTTATTGAATTTAGGAAATTAAATAAACCAAACCAACATTTTCCAACTTCTAGTACCTAATTGATTTAAGTAGAATTCCAGATTTGATTTTGAACCGTCCTGTGGATCGATATCTGACTAGACTATACGACAGGATTGTGCACTTGCAGTCTTAGTCGGAAGTTAAATCAAGGTTAAAAGCTACAGCTTGCTGTAGTGAAACTTTGTGATACACTTTTGTGCGAATACTGAATTAGAACCGGTGAAATTAGTACCGATCTTTCTACTCATGAAAATTTATTAGTACTCTTTCTTTATGTTTTTCTCTCTTGTTTTTAATATTTTCTATACACAAAAAATTCTTTGTTCTAAGCTATTCAACAACTGTTAGGTAACGTTTTTCCAGCAAAATGATACTGTTCGATCCACTATTCTGATAATTATTCTATATTGTTCTGCAATAAATTCCATAAATTTAAAGTGCATAATTCTTAAAATAATTGGCACTCAAGTATAAGTTTACGGTTTGCAATTGTAGTACTACACTGTACTTGAGGGCCTACTTTGCCATGCTTTATGGTTAAGGTTTCTGTCAAGTACAAAAGTGACACCACTGAGGGATTTTTTTTTTATAAACAATAATTAAATTTTTTTTTTTAACAAAACCAACATGATTATTTTTTTTTTTACAAAAACCATAAGAACCGAAATGACATTTCGGTCCGGTCCCATTTTTGGATTTTATGTGGCTGCTCATATGAAAACTTGTGAAACCAGTACCACAGGAAATCTAAAAAGGGGACTGGACCGAAATGCCATTTCGGTTCGGAATAAAAAAAAATAACGGACCGAAATGACATTTCGGTTCTTATGATTTTTGTAAAAAAAATAATCATATCGGTTTCGTAAAAAAGAGAATTTTAATTATGGTTTATAAAAAAAATTCGCACTACGGAGCAACTGACAAACTCTTTATGATTTATTAAATAATATAATGAAAGAAGTTCTTTGTACCGAAAAATTACATTGATAAATTATTTATGGTACAAAATGGTCTTTGCAAGTATCTCCCTAAAAATCATTGGTACAATGGTACCATAGGAATATTTTTAGTATGGGTACTAATGTTGTAAAAACCTTGCAATTAGTGTTTATATAAAACGGATTATTATTATTATGTGGCTGATTAAAATGTAATGTTTTTAGTTAATTTGGCGTTGGTTTCTCATGTATGTATGTCAAGTATATATAATAAATAAATTTAAAACTAAATTATATACCTATTTCATAGTGAAATATAAGTGATATTAATATAATTTATAATATTAAGCATCACACTTCATAATTTCAACTAAACTTTTTCATGATTATGCAGCTGATTAATAAAAAGTTGCCGATTAACCAGTTTGTCTGCTTTGATTTGACATTTTAGATTAATTAAAATTGACTAGAACAAGGGTGTTCTTAAGCTCACCAATTTCTTAGTGAGTGTAACTTCAAAACCTATCAGAATGACATCAAATGAAGAATCCAAACAGTTGAAACCGATCTGTCTCATGCGTAATGCGTTTACATGTCAAATTTATAAAATTTTGAATTAATTTAGTATAAAGTCAAAATGGTAAAAAAAAAAATTACAAGTTAATTTTAATATGTTTATTTATCATCATTTTTATTACCGCTAAACTTTATACTACATTAATTTGAATATTTATAAATTTGACATGTGAATGTATCACTCATGAAATAGATCGGTTTTAACAGTTTGAATTTGTTGTTTGAAATCAATCTAATAGATTTTGGAGTTAAGTTTATCAAAATTCTTATTGAACTTAAGAACACCCTAGTTCTACTCATTAATATTATATTTTTCATGATTGAGCGGATTACATACATATGCCTTAGATCCAAAGGTTTAAATAGCGTTTATCGTGTCATAGCGGAACGACTAAAAAAACGACACTATTGTCATATTATGCCACTATAGCGCCATATCTTTTATGGTCTAACAATGCTATAGTGCGCTATTTAATTATAACCCTGCTTAGATCAAATGCCTGCCAAGAATTTTTTCTTCAAGAACGCAAAAAATAAAAATAAAAGAATTGCCGCTTATCCCTAATTTTCTTTTGGGAAAAAAAAATGCACATATGCTTTGGACCAAAACAAAATCACAAATCACAGTATTATGTTTGAAATATTTTTATCGTGAGAATCCATTTTTGATAGAGTGACAAATTAAAAAAATAACGTTATTAGTGTGAATTAAACAGTTGAATGACTTAAGCCAACTCTCTCTAAAAAAAAGAAAATATTATCTCATATGAGTATATGACACAGATACCAATTGTAGAGAATTTTTTTATTTATAGATTTAATATAAAATAATATAAAATATTAGAATGATATATTGCTTTCGGATTTAAATACATGGACAGAACGGGAAAAAAAAAAAAAAATTGGCTCCAAATAATGGAGCCAAAAAAATTAGATCCATTGGAGTTTCACAGCAACACAAAGCACCACACAAAAATGAATTCATAATTTGAATTGAGAAAGAGAGAGGCGGCGCCGCGGCGGTGCAATGAAATAGATTGTTGAGATCTATGACTTGAATTGTTGGATCCTATGTGGCCCAGTCCACACAATTAACGTTCATGATTTGTGATGTACTTAATGGATCCGAAAAGAATCGGCTCTAAAAAAATGAAGCCGGAATATTTTACGGTTATGTCTACGAGAACAGCTTGGATCCGATGAGTTTCGGGACCGTCTGATCCACTTTAAAATTTGTGCGCACAAATTTTAAAGCAGACACGAAAGTTGTGGACACGAATTTTAAAGCAGATCGGACGGTTATCGAACCCATCGAACTCACTTTTGAGTCCGATGGACATCGGACCCAAATTGGTTCCTACGTCTACCAACTTTAAATCCACATATACTATTTTGTAATACCTTATATTATTTTATATTAGTTTTTATAAATAAAAAAATCTCCTAATTATAACTTCGGGAGGAGTGAAAACGGAGCGAATACGGAGCGGATAGTGGTAAAACCATATCCATATTTCTTTTTAATTTTTCGGATACGGATACGGATCGGATATCAAAATATAGAATAATTATGTGGTAAAACCATATCCATATTTATTTAATTTTAATGGTGAAATAACAATATTTTTTCATACTATATATTAAAATATAGAATAATTATTTTGGTACCCGCAGTTGAGTACCCGCAGTTGATTCCTTTCCCAATTAACTTCCATAACGGTATAACTAACTTTGTCAATCATTAAACTACCTTGAAAAACGTGTAAAAGATGAGTCCAGTTTTTTTCTTTAAATACTTGATATCTTAAGTATAAATACTTGATGAAGCTGATATGAATATTTGATATCTTAGATATGAATACTTTCTATTTTGTATAAATACTTTTCATATTTGAATATTTGATATTTTGAAAAACGTGTAAAAGTATGTCATCATGGATCTCATTTGAAAGAGAAAATTGTGTAGAACACGTTCGTGGTTTTAAATTTATAAAATTCCTCATAGATCGTCCCAAAAATTGGTTAGATTGAACGGAGAAAAAAAACCACCTTGAAAAACGTGTAAGAGATGAGTAGGTATTGTGTCCAGTTTTTTTTAAATACTCGATATCTTAGGTATGAATACTTGATGAATTATATATGAATACTTGACAATTTAGGTATAAATATTTTTCATTTTGTATGTGAATTAATTTAAACCATGAATGTAGCACTGGTGGTGTGATCCACGTGACTTTTTGGTTGTGGTCCCCAATGCAGTCTGACAGTTATAAAAAGGTGCGGATACGGTATAAATACATTTTGGTTTTGGTTGTGGTCCCAATTCATATATCATATATGTAGTTCATTGTATAGATATAAATACTTGTCTTGTATAGGTATAAATACTTCACAATGTTACTATTAATACTTGTAAAACAAAATTACAGTTTTATAAATACTCAACGGTTGCGGTTCCCAAAAACAGTTATGATAGTTTATTTGCGGGTACAGTGTGGGTACTCAACTGCGGGTACTCATATCAGCTTCCTAAAATATATGATATATATATCTACTATTCGGAAACAAATAATTAAAACATAAAACCATATCAGTATCCATATCCACACAAATATTCATATATCAGATATTCACATCTAATTTTTCGAATACAGGTCAAATATAGATAGAATCCTGTCCAATACAAATAGAATATTATCCATACCGTTTACCTATATTCATATAGTATCCATATCCGCACAGATATTCATATATAAGATATTCACATCTAATTTTTCAAATACAGATAGGATCCTATATATCCAATACAGATAGAATATTATCCATACCGTTTACACCCTATCTTGGGGCCATTGTATATAGCTGAGCGAAGAAAGGAAATTGCACGCGGTCCCATATATTTGCTGTATAGGACCAATATTCTGAGCATGGGCCCCATGTGTGCGGCATGTTGATATTTTTCTAATTTTTGTTAAGCATGATTATGCATGCTCAAAATTCAAATAGTAAGTTAACCCATGTTTAAATTTTGTTGTACTTATATTCTTCTTTGTGCTCTTAAATTTTAAAAGCGAATTAATATTGATTAGACTTCTATGTTCTATATATAAAGTGGACAAAAATAGTACAAAACAAGTCTTGTAATAAGGATAATATTAGCATGACATTTATTTATTATATTAATTTAAACATATTCTTTAAATTAAGAAATTAAAAAAGTAAATCCTAATCCAAAATAATATTTTTCAAATTTGATAAGTGGTGATTAAAATAAGAAATAAGTAGGACCCCTCACATACTTTTCCTAATCCAAAAAAAAAAAATTAAGTTTCTGTGTTTATTCAAATTAAGGGAATTCTTGGGTATGATTTTGCAAATATCATATAATTAGTAGTGTAATTTGCAAAACACCCAAACCTAAAACGGTGGACATTCAAAGAAAGACAATGATCTCTTGGCAATGTAGGTGATGTTAGGTATACCTTTTTAATACAAACTTTAAGATTTAGCTGTATCAATAGTGGATTAAATTAAATCTAACAACAGAATTAGACATCAATTTTTCAATGTTGTACCGTGCCTTTATTCTAAAGACCCTACATTTTGGTCCACTACTCGAAATACATCTGATGTTTGGTTTAAGCTGTTCGATTCGCATCAGATCTACTTACGCGGACAGTTTATTAACGTCGCGATTGATATTAATACATTTATATTTAAATCTTCTCGCATGAATTTTAATACGGATTGAACAGCTTAGACCAGACACAAGATGAATTTCGGTTTATCAGTTTTAGTAATTTTTAGATGTGAATAATAAGACAATGACTTGTAAATTTATAGTGTATAATAATATGCTAAAATCTATTTGTTTAACTTCCTCTAAATTCTTAAGTTTTTAGTTTGCAAATTAGATTTTAAAAATTAATGCATGCTTCCATATATCATATATCAATCCTCTTTATCTGCCTTTTCTCCTTGTATGGAAGTTTATATTATCTTTTTCATAAATGCGATCATGTTTCTTGAACAAGTACATGTTCATGAATAAATTCCAGGTAAGGTGCCAGGTTGCTTTCTCAACTGCCTCAACTAAAAATGTAGTGGGCTATTAATTATATTTCAAGATTCTTAAGTAGCAAATTTGATTTTTAGCGCAGTAACAATGATATATGCAAATAAAAAAATTATCCATCTTCTTTTTTCTTTTTTTTTTGAGAAAGAATAATATCTATATGAAATCTGTCATTCGAATTTCAAACATGTGATCTACCACACCAAAAGCGTTGTAGTAACCATCAGATGAAAGACTAGTTCTCCAAATTATCAATTTTTTTTATTTGCTATTACAAAAATGCTATTAAGTTTAGCTTAATTTAGAATGTTATATTCAGTCATATAATCTATATGATTAATCATGAAATTCTATAACCAATTAACCAGAGGATCAAGATATTACTATAGGATCCAAATCTGCTGAAATCGAGATCGTCAACAGTAACCCTGAAATTCCTGAAATCCGGAATCTAGCCTTCAAATTGTTTCGAGATGTGTGCACAGAAAAACTAGCTATTTCGAGATACGTGCACAGAAAAAATTGGACGGCTGGATTCGGGATTTCAGAGATTTCAGAGGTATTGTTAATGAATCTTGAATTTCAGCGGATTTAAGTTCATTACTACTATTTGGTGATATTCTATCTGCTTTCACATCCAGCATTTGATGTAGCATTAATTGTGACATGGTGACAACTCACATAATTAAACAAGTGAAAATTAAAGAAAGAGAACCAAATTCAAATATATGATTTATCAAAAAAAATAATTCAAAACATAATCACCTCCAGTTGTCATGTATCAATCATTCAATTGTTTATCCAGAATGACCTGAAAAATGAAAATAATACCAATAGGTAATTAAACATTTTTTTTCTCATATGAATGCAATGACAGAACAATAAATTTTGAAAAAGAGATATTGAAAAGGCATTTTTGTTTATAAATACAAAGCAACAAACAATTAATATTAGGTACATAGTTGCGCCACATGATCTTGTTTGATCTAACTATATTTTAGTTAGCTGGTTGAAATAAACAATAAAGGTATATAGTTAGCTGGTACACGGTTGAACTGGTACAAGACATCTATCTCCTGTGAATCTTTTTTTTCTCTCTGTATTTCGTTTTAAATTCTTTCGGTTGGTTTATAACTGCCAACAACGGTGCCATCAAAGGATTTCACAAATTTTATTTATAGAAATTATTTAAAAATAATATAGGTTTAAGAGATAGATTGGCTTGAGATTTTGATTCCATACAAGGAACTTCAGACAATTTTAAAGTAACTGAATTTTTTTTTTGGGTTCATATAATTTAGAAATAAAAATTGCCACAAAATCCATCAATTATCTTATATTATTTTTTGTATTATTTCTATAAATAAAAAATTCTGAAAGGTATTGATTGCTAATAGTTGAAACAGGTTCCATGACAATGACAACAATAGTATTTTTGCATTAATACTATATAGAAAATAATAAAACAAATAAACACCAATCACCGGATCGATTTACAGCAAACAATCATGATATATTCCTTATTACTGCTAACTGAACTTTAATTAAGGCCCCATGCATAATTATTTACTTACTATTGTAGTAAAGAATTAATGCTGACTAGAATATGCAATAATTATAATTATGCATGTAAATGTAAAATTTGTTTAAAATATTTTTTTTACCACTTGAGTTTATACTAAATTAATTCAAAAATTTATTATAAATTTTTCATGTACACGCATCACTCGTGAAATGAATCGATATTAATGGTTTGAATTTGTCATCTG
Organism: Carex myosuroides; assembly: GCA_028015225.1. Taxonomy (NCBI): domain Eukaryota; kingdom Viridiplantae; phylum Streptophyta; class Magnoliopsida; order Poales; family Cyperaceae; genus Carex; species Carex myosuroides. The sequence continues at coordinate 14,297,547 of CM051465.1, forward strand.
AGAACGACAAATAATTATAATATTAAGTGCTTTAGAAAATATTTTCTCTTAATACCTAATTTACGTACCTCTATTTAAAACTTTGTATTTTATATAGTCTAAACTTGATTATGCAATTGCCATGTATGTGAACGGAGGTTATTGCTTCTTTTATTTTCAAATGCAAATTATAGACTAAGTAAAACTAGCAAGTACGGGTGTAAACGGATCAGATACGGACATATAGTTGATCAAATTGTATATTTATCCATTATAATTTTTCAGATATAGACACAAACAAAAATAGTTTCCGATACAAATACATATCAATTTAAACGGATACGAATTGTATATTGGACATATATGAATAATTCGGATGATTAAAAATAAATTACTTATAATTTTTTTATTTTTTTCAGCAAACTTATAATTTTTTTTTAATTTAAACGGATACGAATTGTATATTGGACATATATGAATAATTCGGATAATTAAAAATAAATTACTTATAATTTTTTTATTTTTTTTATTTTTTTCAGTAAACTTATAATTTTTTTTTAATTTAGTAACCTGACAACTGTTTATCATTTACTAAAATGTAGTTTGTTGATCATGTCCATGATCGTTTCATTACACTGTGGTGGGAAGTTTTTGACTAATACATATAGAGTTTATTACTCCAAAGAGGCAATTAACTCATTCATGGTTGATAATGATACCTCAATTTGGAACTTGAAGTCTATGATTTACGAATGCACTGGTTATGCCCAGAAAGGTAGAACTTAGAATTGGCAACCCGAGTGAACTCTCGAACACCCCCAACCTATACCAGCGTGACGAAAAAAATGATGAAAATATTGCATATAGAGGCGTGTACCGGCGGTTAAAGGACAATGAAAATTTTATCATGGAAATCTACGCCAAAAGAGTTCCGATAGAATCAGGAGTTGGAAGTTCTGGCCAACATACGGTTGTGCCAAATTATCAATCACAACCATAACCATACACTATTATGGCTCTTTTATTCCTACCTGACCTAAAACTATACAATCACTTCACTCCACCAGCACCCCAACCACGACCTCATACAAGAGTCCCACCTAGACCCGTGCATGTGTCTCATGTGCCTGTGGCACCTTTATCATTACCTGAATCATCACCTCACCTTAGACCGGCACCAGTAGATGACGAAACTGGATCAGATTTTGAAAATATTAATGCAATTTCGGAGAAAGATCTGCAAACTAGGGATGAATTTGAGGGAGGGAACTGAGAATCTGATCACCTGGAGGGTTGTGATGAAGATGGTTCAGTTCCCATTCGCAGAGAATATGAGAATATGCCGCTTAGTGGTCGGACTGATACGCACCCGTTCGCAGACTTCAATGATATATCTTCTTTTAAAGAAGCATATGTTGCTTACTATAGGAGACGGATTGAGTACAAAGATGAGCTGGCGCCAGAACAATATTTTCAAAGCAAAAAAGAGCTGATAAAAAAGATTATAGAGTACCATATTGATAAGAATACGGAGATTAGAATGAAGAAAAGTGACATGGATCAGATTCAGGTGGTGTGCAAGACTCCGGGTTGTGAGTACGAACTTAGGGGAAAAGCACCGGGTTTTAGAGATGCATGGGTTACAATGAAGCAAGACAAGCCTCACACATGCAGGTCTAAGGCATCAAGGAAAGACCATGCACAGATCACAGCATCAATCATTGTCGATATTGAGACCACCATTAAAGATGACCTCTGTATTAGCATCCAGGGGGTGGCAAACTGTGTGAGGGTTAGGTATGGCAATGTAACCTCGAAATACAACCGACTGTGGAGGGGTCATGAGTTTGCAATAGCCTGACAATTTGAGAGTTGGGAGGGTTCATACAGTTTGCTGAAACTATTTCTTATGGGAATCTGCGACAAGAATCCCAGCTCTAAGTAACAATTTATGACATGTCCTATACGAGATAAACACGGAGAGCTTATTGAAGGAGCTGTTCAATTCAGGGTGGTAGCCTAGGCTTTTGGTCCATGCATTACAGGGGTTCAATACTTGAAACCAGTGATCAGTATAGATGCATGCATCATGTCTAGGCGGTATGAGGAAAGACTTTTGATAGCTTGCGGCTATGATGCCGAGAACCAATTGTTGCTTATAGCATTTGTAATTGTGCAGAATGAAGATGGTGAGAATTGGGGTTTTCTCTTGCAGTGGTTGAGGAATAAAGTGCTTGGAGCTGATAGATTCATATGTGTTATATCGGACCAGCACAAGGGATTGAATTTGCACTAACAGCAGACTACGGATGGACGCCTGAACTTTTTGTGCACATGTTCTGTATGCAGCATGTTGCTGACAACCTAGTCCAGAATTGTGGAAAGGACAAGTGGATCAGATGGAGTTTCAAACAAGGAGCCAGGAAGAAGAAGCCGAGAAGGTTGAAAGAGATGTTCGAAGAGTTTGCTGTGGTATGTCTAATTTATAACAGTTCGTTTAATTATTTTATAAATAGCTGAGGCAAATGAAGTAACACCTCTTTGTTTTTGTGTAGCTAAATTCAAGGTGTAATGTATTTTTGAAAAAGGTGGGTGATCAGAGTCAAAATAATGATAATTTACGTAGGGTTTTGGCTTAGGTTTTGCATAGTTTCTCACACTTATATTTAATTAATTAGAGAAAAAGGCTACTGTCACCCTTCTTTATGTTTTATTGCAGAAAACAGGTTTTGGGACTATTTTACACCAAATGGAGCTAGAATCGGGTCAATCGGATCAGCGACGCTCATCGACTAAGTCTCTGTTACGGTCCGTATTGCCTAATACGGACCAGGCCTAGCACAGACCAGAAGATAGCGCTGGAAGCATTAAACCCTAACCGTCAAGGTCCTAATACGAACCGTATTGCCCAATACGGTCCGTAACCGAAGGCGCCTCTTGGGGAATAACTGCCGACAGCTGTTTCCAGATCAGTTTCTTAGCCCCTACTCAACCTTCAGACGTCCCTCCACTCCTATATAAGGCCCCTGGGCAGAAGAATAACTTATCTTTGTAATTAGGGTTAGATTTGATTAAAGTGAGAAGAGAGGAGTGCTTGTAACAATGCCGTTCCGCGGCTAAGTTCCTTTTCTTAGGGCTAGACAGTAAACCTTGTTACTCTTGATGTTTTGATATATATATTTCTGTTGATTATGATTTCTTGTTGTTGAAAAAAAATGCTTTTGTGATTTACTATCTCTTCATCTAATTTCAATGATTTAGTTTGAGTCCGTTAGGGTAGTGACAGTACTTTAATGGTAAGAGAAACTATTTGTATGAATTAGTCTCGTTGAGATCTATTAGGGTTATGTGAAGAAAACCTTAGCGGGAAAACCATAAACCAGACCAACAAAAAGCGTACCAAATTCCATCACTTGCGTAAGGAAAATCGCAGTGATCTGTGTAGTAATTTGGGGTATTTAAGAGATCAGACATTTGCGTAAGGAAAATTGCAGTATCCTATGTAAAATCTGGGTGAAAGATCTGTCATTCTTGCGTAACATAAATTGCAGTGACCTATGTGGTGTCTTTCATTAAACAACAACAGGAAATCAGACGCAACAGGAATATATTGTCAAGGCGGATTGAGTGGCAATGGTGTGCCGAAACCCTAGGAATCCTCATCTCTATCTTTATTTTAATTACTTTTAATTGCTTCCTAATTTACATTGATCAAAACAACATCTCTCAATTTTCAGATTTCATCTAGCCTTTCGAAAGATTGTGATTCGATCGCTCAAAGCATTGAACCAATATTCCCTGTGGATCGACCTCGAATATACTACTCGATAGGATTGTGCGCTTGCAGTCCGAACCGATAGCATTTACGAGTTTATAAATATTAAAAGAAACATTGCTCTCTTTTGAGTGATCAGTGGGCAAAGTACAATCCAATGATGTGCTAGAGCCGTCCAATTAGGAGAAGATTTTTCAAACCTGTGATGGAGGATACCGATGGGGTATCATGACAAAAATAGCTCCGAGTAGCTGAACATTGTCCTTCGGATGAGTCAGAGATTGCCCGTGGCTGCCATATGGAGGATACGTTCTATAAGTGCAACATATGATTTATTGAGCAGCGGCAGCGAGCCATGAATTTAGCTAACGCAAATTAGTAATTTTCAGAACGGGTGGAGCTCTAGCTCAAAAAATGGTGGATCCAAGCTGCAAAAATGAATTTGGTACCATATACGCATGGCAAAGGTCAGTACCAAGTTTCATCCCCAAATGAGTAAGTTCCAGTTACCTGCGGCTCCAATCGAAATATAGACATTATTCACAGAGAGTTCAAGTATGTTGTGACACGTGGGCCCGGCAACAAAATGGAATGTACATGCAGAGGTATCCAATTAACATCTATTTTTTGCGTTTATGTCTTAGCGGTTTGTCATGAACGAAACTGGAGCGATAACCAATTTGTTGCATACTACTATAGTGTGAACTATCTTGAAAGTGCTTAGAATGGGGTGTTTGTTCTTTATGACAATATGGAGGAATGACTTACTTGTCATTCCCCTATAATTCTTCCTAGCAAGACTTGGATTAGGGTTGGGAGGAGAAAACACACCTGTCATGTAATGACCATGGACAAAATGCGAGGTAGGCGAAAGGGGCATGAGACTCGCCGTTCTACTTCGACAGAAATAGAAGAGGTATGTAACTTTCATCAAAAATTATATTTCATTCCAATTTTAACTAGCTTACTAAGTTAATTACAAATGCAATGTAGAGGCTAGAAATGCAGCAAATGTAGCAGAAAATAAGCAAGTTATTGCAGAGGCAACTGGATCACAAGAGTCACGACAAAGCACAGTTACAAGCCGTTTAGATGCATCTGCTATTTATGCAGAGGTAATGAGAGAGGTATTTGCCATGGGAGGAGAGGCAGTTGGGGTGCAAGAAGAGTCATCTGGTATCCAACCAAGAAGGTCAACTGGTAGGCGTACAAAGGTCAACCAAGAAGGTCAACTAATAAGCTAATGTGATTTGACCCAGCCTGTTACCAAGTATACATGATATGAATGATATAGCTATTAAGGTTGGGAAAGTTCTGACCACATTCACTTGTATGGTTTGTACATAAATATAATATATATTACATAACTTTCATGACAGAACTATAATATATATTACATAACTTCAGAAAAAATAAAAAATATATACTGCTCAATTGATCCAGAGATAGATCAAAAGGTATGGATCAAGACACGATTAAAGTATAGACGCCTAGGACTTGTATAATCAACTCAAAAATTCCTCTTTTCTTGGATTAGCTGCACAAATAAAAGGTATTAACTCTAATTATTACTAGATAATCATACAAGCAAGCAACTAAAATCACGCGTCTTCATATTCGAGCTATATATCATTTTTTTTTTTTTTTTTTTTTTAGAATGTTGGCAGATCACTTGTTCCTTACTTGTACTTTGTAGTATGGTTTTGGTTAGGCAAAAGTCAAGAGCTTATGCATGAATGGCTTTCTTTTGAAGATATTCTCAAATTTGCTGCACCATTACCAATGACTGATAGAATAGGATTCCTAATTGTACTTAGTGCGGTGTGCTGGACAATATGGAGGCATAGAAATGATAAATGCTTTCATAATTGCCCTACAAAAACAGCTAGAACAATTATTTTTCAAATAAAATCTCTTCTTTCTTATTGGGCAGGTAATGTCAAGACTAAGGTGAAGTTAGCAGTGGAAGAATGGATGCCAATCCTTGAAGATGCAATTCCTTTAGACCAGTATATGCCTCTGGAGATGGTGGTGTATCAGCCGCCCGGGAATCCAGATCAGCAGTGAAGACATCTAACCATCAATTTTTGTACTTAGCATATCTCATTAGCCCTATCCTGTGTGGCTTAGTAGTAGCCTCGTTATCTTACTTTTGGAGTTTAGATTCCACCAAAGCTTGGTATATTGCTTGGCTGGTTTGCATATTATGTTGCTTTTGTCGTTCTTTTATGCTTTTATTGCTAGACATACTTGGCTGATGCTTTGTTGAACTCTGACTTTGTAATTATGGTTTCATGTTAATGAAACGGGCTCATGCCTCTTAAAAAAAAAAAAAAAAAAAAGAATGTTGGCAGATGCTGCCACTCTTTGTATTAAATTGAAATGTTTTACAACTTCATTCCCCAACTACATACATCGCCTGACATCTAAACCAGTAAACTATTTACTGATTCTATATTTGTATTCTAGTAAATATAAACCTCATTACATAGCGGTACATCATTAAACACTACAATATTCAATTCAATTTTTTTTTTTAAATTGTTCAATTCAAATTTTCAGTCGGGCCTTTCATCAGCAGAAATTCATCCATACCTTTACTTCCTGCACTATTGTTTCTGCCAACTGGTACGCTGGTACCGCACTGCCCTCAAACACCTACATATATGTGCTTATAAATCGTTATTCGTGAATAATTATATTTCAATTAGAGAAATTAGACAGACAAGTCACTATGTAAGCAGTGCATTATTGCAACTAATCACAAGATTAAAGGTACGATTTTATTTCTTGTCAGTAGGATGGCGAAGCAACAGATATAAGAGATAACAGAGATGAGCTTATGAAGCTTAAATTTGCTCTTCATATATGCAAGCAAAGATGTTTACTTACTTGCTCATATATTTGATGTAAAACTATTTATTCTATGATGCATGCCAATTGATATAAATGTTATACAGCGCGCATCTATTTTTGCTTAAAAATAGTTTTATGTTTTCAAATTGCCATAATAATAATATGTGCATGATATTATTTAGAGTAAAATCGTTTGTTTTGCCGATTTAATTCCTTTAAATGTAATCATAACTAAACAAAAAATTTAATATTTATGTAATTTGTTTTGAAGATATTACTATAACTTTCATTTGCTTAAAATCTGAAATTTTGATGTTCATAACTATTCAGCTTACTTGCAACGCGCATCACAAGGATTCAATCCATCCCTTGGAGAAATAATACACTTTGATTTGTGGGCTAAGAATTTTGCCCCTAGCCAACAACCATTATTGGGCCGAGCCCAGTAAGGAAGCCCATGTAATAAGGTTTAGATTATTTTTCAGTGGTAATCAACCTGTAGATGTTGATTCATATTGAATAAAAGTTTTAGTTGACAAAGTTAGCAATACATTTCTTGAAAGGTTTTGAGAACTAAGACAATGTTTATTGAAATGATTGTTTTATTATTCCTTCCTCAATGCTAACACCACCTCTTTTACAGATTTACAGAGGTTAGTCATTGCTTTCATTCCTAAAATGATTTTGCTGGTAAATGTAATTATGGCTAGGCCTGCTAAATGGATAGGACGGCCCGTGGACAAACTCGCCGAGTAGTTAATTTTTTAATATTGGACGAGCTGTGGTCCGATCAGAGCCCAAAGTAAGACGCATATTCTAGTCTCTCTTCTCTCTCTTTTACCCCTTCTCTTTACTCTTTTTTCTTTCTTATTTCTTTTATTTTCTTTCTTTTTCTCTTTTTTACTTCCTCTTTTTTAGAGGCCCTTATTCTTATTTTTTTATCTTATTTTCTTTTTTACTTACTTTTTCTCTTTCACTTTTTATCTATTCATTTTATCCTTCTTTTTTTATTATTTTATTACTATATAGACTCTTTTTTATATCTTATGCGGTCATGTAGTTATTTCATTTTGGAATATTTTTTATGAGGATTTTTTATAATAATTAATTATACTAATTCTATATTACACTCTTATTTATATTAGTATCTATTTAAATCCTCTTTTCTTTATTAATTTATTACTACATTTTACTATTTTTATACGTATGCCATCTTGTACTCTTTACACTTAGAGCTTTTCATTTATATGATATTAAACATTTCATAAGGTCCAATCAAAAACTAGATAAAATACGACTTCTAACTGATAGGATATTTGTTATATGTATACTATTTTGAAATGAGATCCTATCATTTATAACTATAAGACTTTAACTAATAACTGATAGGATATCTGTTATATAGAATAGTAGTATTATAGCATACCATATACTAGTCTTGACACTTGGTATTCCAGACCCAGCCTCGACACTTGGTATTTCATTTCAACCCATACACTATCAATCTCATACACTTAGTATATCCACCTACACACTATCAATCCCATACACTTAGTATATCCACCTACACACTATCAATCTCATACACTTAGTATTCGTACGAATCTAATTTTCGGATACAGATTCGGATACAATCGGATAATATCCGACCCGTTTGCACCCCTATTCGGACGTCAGTTTTTTAATGGGAACGAGTGATTTTGGGTTGAGTTGGATTATAATCCTATAGTCCCATTCGGATGGCCGAAATTTTCTCATTTTTTTTCCTGAATCTTTCACATCTAAGTTAAAATATTCTTTCACATCTAAGATTATACCTCAGGCATTTTGAAAAACGAGTGAAAGAATATTTTATCATTAGCTTACTGGGTATGGGTAGAGATTTTCTTTTTGTTAGATAAATGGATATGGGTACAGATAAAATCTATTTTGTATCCGTTGAGTAACGGGTAATTATATAAAATAAATTATATATAGATATAAATATGATATTCAATTTATTCATTTTTGTGTTTTCCATATCAGAAGAAAATGGATGTCTTTTGTTGTAAGAAGAATATTATGTAAACATATTACCTATTTATTTGAATGTTTTGTTATTTAGTTAACAAATTGAATTTGTTAAAATAGATATTTGTATTTTTTATTCTTTTTTGTTTTATAAAAAAACTATTAGTTAGAATTGATTGCATATTTGTATTTTTAATGTTTATATTAGTAATTGTGATTACATATGTATAACATGATGAGTTTTGATAATTTATTTGTAAAAATAAAAAAACTATTATATTAGTATTATTTGTTATTCTCCCACTACTGTTTCGTTACCCACTAATTTTAATGGGTAAGTGTAGGATAGAATAAGGCAAATTCTTAACGAATAAGGATAGAGTATGGGTAATATCAATTCTAGTATGAGTATAAAAATGCTTCCACCCTACCCGTATCGTACCCATTGATACTCCTGAAAAGTGATCCATTGTTCCTTGCCTCCATCTAATTCAGTTTTTTTAGCTCAATAAAAAAAAATTATAATATTATTTCACAAAGTATGATATGACAAAAAATTAAAGAGAGAATACTTGGCAATTCTTTGTTTTAACAATTAATGTTAAAAATCTTTAAAAACAAATTCTAAAATTTTGAAATTAAATACTATAGGAATGATCTATATTATTCACATATCATATCATGTCTAAAAAATAATGCAAAGTGTATGTGGTGGATGATTTACAGTATCAAATAATTGATTAAACTTTCAAACGGTTCGAAATTAAAGGTCCTTAAATTTTAATTCAATATTTAATATAATTTAATTTATTTAAAAGATCGTAGATTGACAAAATATATCATGTGATTCCTCCAAAAAAGTTCAACTTTTTTATTAATTTGTCGGTGGGTGCTATTTTAAGAGCAATAATTAAGTTTTTGAGAGCTGAGAGAAAAAAAATTCATTAATTTCAGTTTTACCCTTAGCTTAGTTAAGAAATATAGTGGGCCTTTCTCTCTCTCCAGCTTAATTAAATATCATAGTTAACAAAAGAAGTGGATCCGAAGAAATTTATTTTCTTTCGTAATAACTAATTTTTTTTTATGAATAATATAAATTTAAATTTTATCCAATTTACAACATCATATAAATTGTGCATGCCATCCAGCATGTACAAGTACCGATATATCAAACTCCTATGTATTAATATAGATGATTTTCTCACTTTGTGGATTTTAAATTCATGATCTCTCGTACAAGAGCCATGCAAAAAAAAAAATTTTACAAGGTTACTATGTGCTGGCTATTATTAAATCATGCACCATATAAGTATATATTGCTTGCAGCCATTAGACATATGTGTCAGTTACCACAGCTACCAACTAATCTTTGATCATTTAGATTGGCCCACAACTACCAACTAATTTTCATCAATGAAATGTTGGAATTGGTAGCTTGATAGAATGATAGTGCTCTCATAATAAAGGTTAAATAGTACATTTTATGAGAAGAGGTTATTTGACAATTTTAATCATAAGTTTTCAGAACAAAAAATTAAATTTATAGATATATTATTGGACGAATAGATATACTAACAATTAAATTTCATGTAATTTAAATATTGTTTGATGATACATCAAGGATTATAAATTGTGTATCATGACAGTGACTATGAAACGTATATACTAATCTTATAATTTTTTATAGACATGCTATGTACATCGATCATATAGATTATGCCTTGAATTTCAAATTTAATTTTATTAAAATAAAAAATCGGCAAATATTCATAGTCAAGTAATCCTCCCTGTTTATTATATAGATGAAAAAGTCAACAATCAGATTCACCAAAAAAAAACAATTTTAGAAGTTTGATCTTGTAAAATAATATAAATAAATAAATACTACCGGTCCCAACAAAAAGAGGTCCTATGATTAGAACTATTACATTGGGCCGAGAATAAGAGGGGTCCAAACTACTTGGTAAAGTTGATACATGATACAATAAAGTTTTGTATATATAGATATATAGTTTTATGAAGATGATACATGGTACAATAAAATTTTGTATTTTATTAAATTTTCATAATACAAATTAGTTATATTCATTATTATTTTTTTTTTTCTTGGTTTGAAAAATATTTTATCGAAAGCACAAATCGAAATATCAATGGCACTTTTTTATTCATTTACCCGACGTGTACCATATTTGAAAAGACGAATAAGAATAAAGATTTTTTTCATTATCATAGCAGATACGGGTATGAAAATGTCTCCACCCAACTCGTATCGTACCCGTTGACACCCCTATTCTTAAGAGAAGAACTTATCGGATCGCACAACTAATTTTCAAAATCCTTTAATTTCCCCATGTGGCCAGCTCTCAAAAAACAAAAACAAAAAAATCATTTAATTCCATCTGCTGTCAATAAGTTAATTCATCTCATCATGTCCCTCTAGTCTCCGACATGAAAGGCGAGGAGCATGGCAATTGGCTATCCACATCTAAGGGTATTCAATTATGAATATCAAATTAATAATATATGCAGGCTTGATATATATATATATATATATATATATATATATATATATATATATATATGAACTTTGTTATTTTATTTTATTTTCTCTAAAATGTTTATATATATTTCTAATACTTGCATATTTGTTGGTAATATACTTTATTTAATTTTTGTGAATTATATTCGCAACCTAGATGTTTATTTTAGCTTCGATGATGATTTTTACTAGCCAATCCACTTTAGACTTCTGGAATGTGATTTGGTCTGAAAATTGTTCATTATCCACTCGCTACCCTCAATTATATAGCATCTGCTCAACTCCACATATTTCCATAGCTACAGTAGCTCTTTCTCAAGGGAAGGCTGTTAAATTTAGACGTCATCTTAATGGTATTCTAGCTCAGGAGTGGCAGGACATACTGTACATCATTAGCTCTTATAGTTTTACTCATGGTTTGGATAAGATAGCATGGCGTTGGGATCCTTTAGGACAGTTTACGGTTAGATCCATCTATCAACTTCTGAATTTTCGAGGAGTGAAAGACAATACTTATGCCATTATATGGGATTTACCAATTCCCCCAAAATTTCGAATTTTTCTTTGGCTGGTTCTTCATAATCGTATATTGACCAAACAAAATTTGCGGAAAAGGGGATGGTCAGGTCAGGTGACATGTCATTTCTGTACCAAAAAAGAGACAGCCAACCATTTGTTTCTTAAGTGTACACAAGCTCAACGAGTATGCACTAGTACAAAAAACACCTACACCGACTGTTAAAAAAACCCTACACCGACTGTTATCAAGGCGTCGGTGATGGCGCCGCCAGTATAGGTACATCTATACTGACGGTTAAATAACAGTCAGTGTAGAGAACAAACACCGACGGTTTAAGTAAACGTCAGTGTAGGTATTAACACCAGCCGTTTTTAACAAAAAACAGCCGGTGTAGCCAGCCTACACCGGCTGTTTTCTGAAAAAACAGTCGGTGTAGGATGCCTACACCGGCTGTTTTTTGTTAAGAACAGTCGGTGTAGGCTTCCTACACCGGCTGTTTTTTGTTAAGAACAGTCGGTGTAGGCTGCCTACACCGGCTGTTTTTTGTTAAGAACAGTCGATGTAGGCTGCCTACACCGGCTGTTTTTTGTTAAAAACAGTCGGTATTGGCCTTGTACACCGGCTGTTTTTTGTCAAAAACAGTCGGTATTGGCCTTGTACACCGGCTGTTTTTTTTATAAAATTGGCGTTGTAGGCGGCCTACACTGGCTGTTTTCTTTGAAAACAGTTCTGAAATATGGTCACTAGTTTGTTCTAAAAACAGTCGGTGTCGATCCTAAAAACAGTCGGTGTTTGTTCAAAATTTTGGCGTGGTTCTATTTATATCGGGGCTAGCCTCCATATTTTGCTAGCAATATATTAATCTTCGGCATTCATTAACATTAATTAGGATACCATGCAATTAATTTGAGCAACACAAACAATAATAAAACACAATATAAACAACAGATCTTATATTTCTTTTTAGTAGAGGCTACCAAGCAAATATATTAGAAATGAGATAATACATAGAAACTGCACCACTGTCTACTCAAATCCAAAGATAACTATTCCCTACCTATACACCTGAGGCGCCTCTCATATATTTCATTCAAATCCAAAGATAACTCAAATCCAACAGATCTTATATTTCATTCACCAAAAACACATTATAACAAAATTTACATATATGAGACATTTACAAAATATGCATATGAACATAACAACATATATTGCATTTCTTATAAATAGTTTAGAAGTTCTCCAAAAAAAACTCACACCATTTTCGTGTTATTGCATGAAGTTGCGTCGGCGTATATTTTGTTATCGGTAAATCACACTGCATGAATACAAATTGAGAAGTTAATTATATTTAATCTATATGAAAAATTAATCAAGTTCTATTATAAAATTCATACATTAGGAAATACGTCAAATTGCGTAGTGACTAGGTCTTGCATGTGTTTCATGACGTAAAATCCACACACCTTGCCGCCTACTTGCTTAGGGCTCTGAAATGTTCCATTTAAGTAAAATCAATAATTAAGATTATGTAGCTATAATTAAGCTCCTTTCTCTTTTGCTTTTGTTTTTTTTTTCTGTTGGGGGCCATCATTTGAGAATGAATTTGGTAACAAATTCATAATAATTAATAATAATTCACAATAATTGGACCTCCTAGCACAGAACTGCCAGAATTTTTTTCTTACCATATTTAAAAAAATAAACTGACCAAGTGACCAGGTTTGCAACCAAGTGACCAGCATTGGGAAAAATAAATCCAAAATTACCAGGTTTGCAACCAAGTGACCAGCAGGCTAGTTGCGCAGCTATTCGATGCGCAACTTTCATTGACATTATTTTTAAACATCGATTCCGTCAAATTAGATGTAGTCGAATTAATCTCAATTAACGCAAAAAAATATTGGTAGCGCAGCTAATAGTTGCGAACCCGATAGTTCTGAATTTTTTTCCAAAACAGTGCTTGAAAGATGGTACCAAATTGATTTTACAAATAGATGCTTTTCTGGACAGCAAGGGAACAAAAATAAATTCAAATTAAGTATCAAATTAAAATTCAAGTGTAGAAGTCGACACCTTGATGAATTTCCACTTGCATTCCGTTGATCCCTCCTTGTGCACTCCTCCGGCCTCCACATAAGATTCAAAAATGCTGAAATTTATTAAATGTCAAGGAATTAATTAGTAATTACCAACAAATAATACGTTGATTGTAAGTAAATGAAATTAGAAATTACCAACAAATAGTATTGCTCACTCTTTAAATGGCAACGTGATATCGTAACTTGGTTCCGTTGGCGGTAGAGAATCAATAACATACACCATATTATCACGCATGACAAAAACGAAAAGCGCCCAGTGTTTAGTACAATAATAAATAGTAAGAATCAATCTACATATGTTGTTAAACGTATATACATTACTCAAATAAAAGTAACAACTAACCTCTGAAAGTATGGTCCAAGGATAAATTTCTTATCCTGCATATTATTCAATGACTCGAGCAAGTAGCTTGAAGCGGCCTCCTTTTGAGCAGAATTAAAAAGTGATGAAGATATTCTAGTAGGGTCTAAAAAACCGATGTCAACCTCGCGACCCAGATCAGTGGCAAGTCTCTTTAAATATCTGAAAATCATTACAAGAGGTGTTAAGGAAGTTTTATTGCATTGCACTTAGAGGATTACCACACAGTATTGTAGTGCCATACCAGTCAGATCCTTTTGACATTCTTTTTGGGCACCTTATTGCTCAATTGCTTAACTGGTTCTTAAGGGACAAACTATGAGCCAAAATGTACCTCTTTTCTTTCATATGGTCTCTATCAGCCATCAAGAAACACGTAGGCAAATAATACTAAATCAGGAACTGTTTTGTGAATTATAGAATATTGTTTTTCAATTTACTAAGCGGAAGAGAACAAGCAAACTTATAATTTTAGCATCCAACATGAAAAAAAAATTGACAAACGGAAACCTTTGACTAAGGAACAAAGTTTAGAAGGGGTTGAAATTCACCCAACCTAAACCTTCCACATTTCACAATTTTTTATTATGTGAGGTGTGCATAACAATTTATATTAATGGGACCTTGGTTTTGTTTGATTTTAGGAGTTGTTAAACTCTTCTTTGAAGAAAATTGCACTCAAGTTCCAGATTTTTTGGCTGTATTATATACTGATTTGTCATAGGAAGATTTCTTCTTTTAGGTTAGTCTTCATTTAGTATAGTTAGATTGTACAAGGTAATAATGGACCGTATCAGTGAACCAGCATTTGGCTTGTGGCAAAGAGCAATGCTTTATTGAACTCTCAAACTCCATCTTTCTCTCAAAAAAATATATAATAATTCCTATCAAGATCAAACTCACTGAAAGCTTAAGAAACCTAATAAAATTGATTGGTGATCTTGAAACTACGTAAATGTTGAAATGAGTTAATTTTGAAATTAATCACTATGCGTATTAAGTTGAAGAAACTCACATAACCCAGATGGATATTATTGAAACATCGAGCATGTCTTGCTTCGCTAGATCCGTCAAGTCATTAAACCCTAAGTTGATTAGCGTCGACTGAGGGAGTAACGCACCCTCCTTAATTTCCAAGAGGAACCCATTCTTATCATGCGGTTCTCTCATCACCCTCTCATTTATGGCTGCGAACTCGGGTCCCACCCTCGCTAACAATTTCTTTGGAATAAGCGCCTTACGATGCATGGATTTCGCCACTTCATTAGATGCCGACGCGGGCATTGAAACATCTTGGTCTATACACTAGAACAAAATAACAACTTGTTAAATATAGTGGTATAACAACTTGTTATTTATATAGATATAGTGTCTGGTTTCAGGGAATCAATAGAGAAAAAATATTAAATTAACTTGAAGTTCTGCGCCCTACAGATAAAAGTCTTCTTTAAGCTTTTGCCCACCTAACATCTTTGACTGAATGTAAAAATATTAAATTCATATACTAATTTCAAGTCGAGTTGAATTGGGTTCGGATTAGTTAGGGTTGAGTTGGTTCGGGTCAGGTTATGTAGGTGATTGGGATTTAGCTAATTTTTTTTCATTGTAAAGAAGGCAATCAGAGGAATCAGATCAGATGTGGATCGAGTCAGGTTTGCATCAGTTATGTATAGGAAGAACATTGTTGGATTTTGGGTCGATTTCATTCGAGTTTCAGTTCAACCAATTGTAATAGGTTTCAGATCTTCATGGCGAAATATGTAGGTGATTGAGAATAAACTATCTGTAGTGGCTTAAAGAAGACTTGTTATTTATATAGATATAGTGTCTGGTTTCAGGGAATCCATAACACAGATGCAACTAATGAATTTCTCTCATTAGCTAGCTCCTCCCTTTAAGAATAAGATTATTTTTTCCAATAGCTAAGGCTGGTATGAGTTGTTTCATACACAAGTACCCATTACCCAAATGGAGTAATCCATAAATAAATTTCAACACCACAATTTCATATATCACACTATAATCTTTTATAATATTAGAGAAAAAGTCTGAAAATGACCCTTGAACCCATAATTTGGTATAATTGACCCCCAAAACATTTTATTTGTTCAAATGAACCCTTCAGCTGAGCCCCTCTGTCATTTTTTTACTACTGGTGCTGTGACAGTGTTAATTTAGATGCAACAAGGCAGTTATTTTTTTTTCTTCGCAACTGCAGATTAGGCAAACCTTCAAAAGGAAAGCTTTATATCCTAGTAATAGACAATCTCTTAATAAAGATGACTGATCAAAGAAAAAGAAGAAAAGAATATGAGAAATGCAGTTCCTTTTATTTTTCTTCTTTTTAATGAGCAATTCATTGAATATTCCAGTGAGGGGAGTGTTCAGAAATACCAAACTCTAGCTAACAGAATAGTAGATTAACTGCTAGTTCTTTACACTATATTATATAAATCCGTTTGTTTTTAGTGGATCTTCCAAATTAAAATACATAATAAATAAAAATATTAGTTCACCTCGTCCAAAATAATCGAATCTTTCGGCCATTGAATGAAACTTCCGAAGGTGTCTTCGATTTTGACAAAATCCTTATTAACTTTAGTTGGAAGAGGAAACTTGAGATACATGTCGTCAACAACAGAATCCACCTGCACCTTCATGTGGTCCTCTAACAGAGGCACACAGTGGACTGATTCGTCCTCCTTCCACGGCCATACTCTAGCATTCGCGATCTTAATGTGCTCCTCTCCAACTTTACAAGTGAGATAGTAAGGTGAGATTACCTGCAATTAAAGTACATTTGTCAATTGAAAGTGAGATAGCAAGCTTTTGTATATTTGTTTATTTTTCATTCGCAATCATGTATAGTAGGAAGTTAAACAAGATACAAACAGTCCAGAAACCAGATCTGTGTAAACTGCTGCAAAAACAGTCCAGAAACCAGTCGGTGTAGGGTTTTTTTAACAGTCCAGAAAAGGAACCAGAAAAGCTCTTGTTCTGGACTGTTTATATGTGTTTAGATTAGTAGCGCAGGGTTTTTTTAACAGTCCAGAAAAGGAACCAGAAAAGGAACCAGAAAAGCTCAGTCCAGAAAAGCTCAAGATACAAACAGTCAAGATACAAACAGTCCAGAACAGCAACATATATAAACAGTCCAGAAAAGCTCTTGTTAGACAGATATTCTCCCCCTCAATCAACATATATAAACAATTGATGGCAACAATTAAGTTCACTTTTTTTTTCTAATAACCCAGTTACTTGATGCCAAACTATCACGAATCTAAGTTAAACAAGATACAAACAGTAAAATCTAAGTTAGAAAACATAGTACAACACGTCAATTGGAGAAAATGCCATCACTTTCAAATTTAGTTGTAAATAAAAGTAATGATACCAGAATCGAATCTAGAGGGCTTGTTGTAACTGCATTGGAGTGTTGACTGCTACGACGAAATCCCGGACTGTTTTGATCTGGCACAGCTTGTTGCATTTTGGACAAGGCAAGTATTGCAGCCCGCATATCGCTCATCTCCTCCCTCATCTCCTCCCTCACCTTCGCGTAACACCGTCTTTCTATCTCCTCTGCAAAATCCTTCATTTCAGCTTGGTTAAGTCCCCTCTTTCTCGAAGCCCTATATGCCTTTAAGCCTTGTTTCCAAGTCACGTGCGCCCCAAGACCTCTCGTCCGACCTGGATGTTCTGGGTTCCCTAGAGCAATCGTGAGCACATCACTCGAGCCACTGACTTCAAGGTCCCCCGAGTCGACCTTTTGTTGTGTGTCTTTCTGTTGAAAAAATGTAAGAAATGAGTACAATTGCAAAAGAGACAATTGCAAAAATCACTCGAGCCACTGACTTCAAGGTCCCCCTCCAGCTGTCTTTCTGTTGCACAAGACTATGAATTTTTTCACTTGAATAATCCCTTTACAAGAGACAATTGCAAAAGAGCACAGTACAGTGTCAAAACAGACCCAAAGAAGGCACCGGTACCAGTGTCAAAACAGACCCAAAGAAGGTTAATCGTAACGTTTATAGAAGGCTTATTGTAATATATTTTGAATCAGTGGCTCATGGTTTTTGAACTGGTGTCTGGTGGTGAAGAAAAAAAAAACTATCTATTTAGAAAAATAAATAACAAAATGAGTTTACAATTACATAAAACAGAATATATGATATAACTAATCAAATTAAAATAAACTCATTCACACATACTATTTTTTAAAATCAAATTTAGCAATCTAACTCAAAATATATGAACTGAAAATACATCTGGTTCCTTCTTATTACAAGTAAATAACAACTTAGATAATATATTTCTTGCTTTTATATAAAAGTTGGTACTAACGCTGTTTTAACTGTGCAAATTAGATAAAATTTTGAACTGGTGTTAGGTGGTGAAGAAAATATAATAACAGAAAAGGCACCGGTACCAGTGTCAAAACAGACCCAAAGAAGGTTAATCGTACCAGTTTATCGAAGAGAAACAAGTACTAGTGTCAAAACAGACCCAAATGTGCAAATTAGATAAAATTTATCTGCCAATTCATTCTCGCTTTGTCGAATAACTTTGTTTTTGATCCATTCTGCGAACTTACTATTATGTTCTTTGGTAATCCACAAGTCTCCTTTCGTCGGATTAAGTTCTTTCAAAAAGGTTTTGTGCTCGTTAATGTACGGAGAGATGTATGTCATGTGTTGTAAGACCAACAGGTGTGCTTTTTCGTGCAAAGACTTATCAGCCTCGATTGGTTCCAAACCAATGGTTCCTACACCTTCAACCCGGCCCTCATGGCGTGATTTAGGAATACCAATAGGTTGTACATCTGCTATATAACTATTGTAAAATTCGATAGCCTCCTCTGCAATATAACCTTCTACAATACTCCCCTCGGGCCGATATCGGTTTCTTACATATCCCTTCAAGAAACTCATGTATCTCTCGAATGGATACATATACCGCAAGAACACAGGACCACAAAGCTTAATTTCATAGACCAGGTGAACAATTAGGTGAACCATGATATCAAAAAAGGTCGGCGGGAAGTATATTTCAAGCTCACATAAAGTGACGACGACATCACGCTGCAATTCATCCAAACTTTCGGGATCGATAACCTTGCTACAAATGGCATTAAAGAAAAAACAGAGCTTTAAAATTGGTAATCGTACTTTTTCCGGAAGTATACCACGGATTGCAATAGGTAGCATTTGTGTCATCAAAACATGACAGTCATGAGACTTCATCCCGATCAATTTTAAATCTTTCATTGACACGAGCTTTTTTATGTTGGCAGAATATCCAGAAGGAACTTTAACACTATGAAGGCATCGACAAAGCCTTCTCTTTTCTTCTTTCGACAAATTGTACAAAGCTGGAGGAAGGTAAGTTCGAGTATTTTTTCCATCTTTGGTCTTTCTCAGTTCAGGTGCAACCTCTCTCCATTTTATGCCCATCATGACCATATCTTTGCGAGCATTTAGTCCATCTTTGGTCTTTTTCGGAATTCCCAACAACAAACCAACTAAGCTTTCACAAACATTTTTTTCTATGTGCATCAAATCAAGGCAATGTCGCACTTGTAATTCCTCCCAATATGGTAAATCCCAGAAAATTGATCTCTTCTTCCAAGTTTCACCTTCCGGGGCTGTTTTTTTCTTAATAAATTTCCCGAATTGAACTTTGATACCTTTAACTCGCGAATACACTTGCTTGCCGGTCAGCGGAGAACGAGCTCGTCCAGTCTCAATATCACCATTGAAAGCTTTCTTCTTCTTACGATATGGGTGATTAAGAGGAAGAAACCTACGGTGACCCATGTACACTGTTTTTTTGCAATTTTGTAACCGAATGTCAACCGTATCATCTTCACAAACAGGGCAAGCTCTCCTCCCCTTGTTACTATAACCCGACAAATTACCATATGCCGGGAAATCATTTATGGTGCAAAATATCATTGCTCGCAATTTGAAATTCTCCTTACTGTATGCATCCCACACTTGCACCCCGTCGCACCATAATTTTTTCAAGTCCTCAATCAACGGTGCTAAATACACATCTATGTCGTTTCCGGGTTGTTTTGGGCCTGAAATTAGCAACGACAACATAATGTACTTGCGTTTCATAGTTAACCAGGGAGGAAGGTTATAAATACACAATAAAACCGGCCATGTGCTATGCTGACTGCTCATATT
Source organism: Carex myosuroides (assembly GCA_028015225.1). Lineage (NCBI taxonomy): Eukaryota > Viridiplantae > Streptophyta > Magnoliopsida > Poales > Cyperaceae > Carex > Carex myosuroides. Next base: position 14,317,880 of record CM051465.1, read on the forward strand.
ACCAAACGGGTTCACTCCATCTGAACTGAAACCAAGCCTTAGGTTTCTTGGGTCATCACCAAAATGTTTTTTGAACCTTCTGTCAATATTTCTCCATTGAGGCGAATCAACAGGGTGTCTGAGTTTTCCGTCTGTTTTTCGGACATCGGCATGCCAACGCAACAACTGCGCATCTTTAGGATTTTGGAACAAACGCTTGAATCTCGGTATCACGGGGAAATACCATAACACTTTTGCTGGAGGTCCTTTTCTATATGTATCTCTATTACCGTCAGTTTGATTTTTTCTTTTGTAACGAGATTCACCACATGTAGGACAAACTTCACATTTTTCATACTCGTTCCGATACAATATGCAATCGTTCGGACATGCATGTATTTTTTGTACATCTAAACCCATAGGACACAATAATTTTTTGGCTTGATAACATGATCTTGGTAACTCGTTCTCATCTGGGAGCATATCTCCTAAGAGTTTTAATAAGGCGGTAAAACTTTTATCACTCCAATTGTTACTTGCCTTTAAATTATACAATTTTAACACAGCATGCATTTTTGTAAAATTTTCACAACCAGGAAACAAGGGTTTTTCAGATTCAGCATACAACTCTTGTACATCAATGTCATTTTCATCATCACTAAACATTTCTCCTAAATTGTCATTCGGGTTAAAATTATAATTCACATCCATTTCCTGATCACTATCAACACTGGCATCCTCATCCTCCTTGCCAATCTCAGTATTAGCAGCGGTGCTTGTTTCTCCATAACTCTCTCCATGCCTGATCCAACGTGTATATCGCTCTTTAAAACCACGACGAATCAAATGATTCTTCACCGTTTCAATAGTGCGAAACCTCTTCAAGTTCAAACAATCTTTACAAGGACACGGAATCGTGTCATCACCCTTTGTCTTCATGTGTTGCTCAGCAAATTTTATGAAACTTTTCACACCGTCTAAATACTCAATGGTATTACGAGCTCCATACATCCAATCTCGATCCATCTGTAATTATAAAAATAATTAAACAAGAGGTCATGAATGGCTCTTAAAATTACAATTTGGGGCTTACATAGGGCCGGTGCACAATCCTAACCCACTCTTTGAATGCTTTGTCTCAGTAGTGAGCACATGTCAGCGGGATTTGGTATTTAAGAAAAATTCGGCAGCATTTCCCCTTTGTTCCCCAAGTACGCGTAAAAATCACATCCGTTTGGAGATGAAATCCAATACGTACTCGTGGGAACAAGGATAAATGCTACCGAATTTTTCTTAAATACCAAATCCGCTGACATGTGTTCACATCCTAAATGAGACAAAACATTCAAAGAGCAGTCCCAACAGGGAACTATTCAAAATTAATCCCTATTGGATTAATTTTGAACGGGCATCGACCTAAAAGGCATACTAAATGTTCAAGGCAAATTGGATAGATCGCACAATACAATAATACTAAGCTACAAACTATTCCATATATAATTGGGGTGAAATTAGAAAATACCAATCAACGTAAAGCCATTAATCTAACCATTAAAAAATTTAATTAAATTTAATTACCTTCTCTTTTGAAGTAGTACAATCTCCTTTGAGCATCCAGAAATAAAACAAGGCGTACAATCTCCAAATCCCTTATAAGCAGCGCTGCAATTTGCAAATTACAAATTTTAAATTTTAAAGACATAATCCAAACTAAAGCAAGCAATTGTAACTTCGAGAATAAAGTGGTTTCTTGTAGAACCCAACATAAGCACCAAAATACCCTTAGACATGAAAAAATTAGCATACATCATTGATCTCCAAAGGCATAAGAAAAATCGCACTAGCTGTTCTATGGAAGTAAACTATTTCATCGGGCACAAAATTCTTTGTTAAGAAAAATTTAATGCAACCTTTTTTATGTTTTGAAGAAAACTAGTGAAAAAAGTAGGCTGGTACCATACCTTTTAAGTGCTGAAATAAAGTAGCAGCATCTAATTGCTAGAATTTAATGGTTGCATACATCACAAAATTTATGCACTCGCTAAGATGAATTCCTGAATGTGAAAACCAAATTTTTTATTAAAATAATAAATTTTCTTCACGAAGTGAATCAGAACGGAGAAGTTGTTTCAAAACTTCTCAACGCTCAGAGTGGAAGGACTGATCAATTACAATACACAACTTAATATCTAGAGAAGTCACACATGAATAATTATATAGAGGAGGAAAGGCATAAGAAAAATCTCATTTTTCATTTTCATTTTCATTAATATATATATTCATATCATAATAATACAAGCACCTGTTTAAAAAGTATAAACACCCATCTAAGCAGGGGCATGCACTAGCTGCACTAACGTTTTATTGATTTTATCATTTTCTAATTAAACAACCAAGAGATTTCACCATTGGGTATATATTGATATCAGGCTATATATGGTACCATTGGGTATTGATTTCACCATTGGGTATTGGGTATTGATATCTGTCTAATGAGATTTCACCATTAGCTAGATGCTTAGTTTTTCAGACAGCAACATGAGGAGGCAGCATAGCATATATACATGGCCTTATCGATTGAAATAGTCAGAAGGGAAATTAAATAGTTGGAAGGGAGATCTGAAATAGTTAAAAGGAAAATGAGTTACACGAATTAAGTTACCTGAAATATCCTCTTTTTCAAGGAAAAATTCTGGTACATCAGAGGAGGGGCTCTGGTACCTGAAATATGCCACCGAAGAGCCAACCAAGCACGGAGGAGGGGTTCTGGTACATCAGAATAGGGTTAATTGTTGTTGAATAAGCAAGGAAAGCAGCGAAATGAAGAGCGAAATGAAGCTGTTTACGAGTTAAAAAGAAACCTCTGAAGAGCGAAATGAACCTCTGAAGAGCGAAATGAAGCTGCCGATCGAAATTGATATTTGGGAAAAGAAGAGCTCTTCAGATGTTAAAAAGAAACCTCACTGACGGTTCCAAGAAAAAACAGCCGGTAAATCCTCCAACACCGTCGGTTCAACCATACCCGACTGTAAACTAGGTCTTATGAATTACAACATAGACAAACACCGACTGTTTTTATCAACAAACCGTCGGTGTAAGATCTCAACCAACACCGGCTGTTTTTTTAAATAACAGTCAGTGTTGGTAATAGCTCAACACCGACTGTTTTTTAAAAAAACAGTCGGTGTAGGTTGTGACCAACACCGACTGTTTTTTAAAAAAAACAGTCGGTGTTGAAGAATGCTATACACTGACTGTTTTTTCTAAAAAACAGTCGGTGTAGACTGTGACCAACACCGACTGTTTTTTTAAAAAACAGTCGGTGTTGATGAATGCTAAACACTGACTGTTTTTTATGAAAAACAGTCGGTGTAGGCTGTGAGCAACACCGACTGTTTTCTTAAAAAACAGTCGGTGTTGGTTCACTGACGGTTTTTTGTATTGGACCAGTCAGTGTTGAGGTTCTTGTTATTTACAATTTTACCAGCAGTCTCTACACCGACTGTTACATATTAAAACAGTCGGTGATTGGGGGTCGGTGAAGGGGTTTTTTGTACTAGTGATGGTTCTGGTTAGGATCTAGTAACCTTTACTTGCATTCATGGTCTTCATGTTTAGATATTTTTAGGTTTGCTTGTCAACTTGATTCGGTGAACAAAACGGGGTTTTTAATTGTCTTTAGTGCCGTTTGCTGGACCATTTGGAAGCACAGGAACGACCTTTGTTTTCAGAATGAGAAAAGTAAAACGGTACGCAATATTATTCTGCTTATAATTTCGGTTCTTGAATATTGGACAGGTAACATGGATAAGAAATTTAAAGAGGCTGCAATAGCTTGGCTGCCGGTGGATCTCAATGCCATTCCTTTGCGGGTCTGGGACCCCTCTGACCACCAGCTGGTGGTATACCAAGCGACAGATGCAACTCCCAGAGGTAGGCGGCCCCTGCAGGTAGATGAGGAAGATACCTCCACATGAAACAGCACCATGAGTATTGCATGGACTCCATCTATGGGTCCTCATCTTACCATAGAAATATACAATTTGGTTTAGTTTGTCGTTGTTGTTTTACAATTACTATGTTTTGGTGGCATGTAAAACGTCGTGCGTTTGTATTTTGCTCGGTGGTAGAGCACTCTCGAGTCTGATACTTTTTGTCTGATGTTTTGCTTGTAAATTAACTCTCCAATTTCATGGTAATGAAATGGGCATCATATGCCTTTTATCAAAAAAAAAATGATGATTTTTACTTTACAATTAAATATAACAACAACGTAAACATAAACGTATCTCAAATCAAAGTTTTGAAGTATTTAAAGTTACAAAGCTAATTAATTACATATAGAAAATAGGAGAGAATTATAATGAATAATTAAAGTACAGATAAAGATGCACTCAAAACAATAATAATTTCAAATTATATAATCATATCATACCCAGCAGGAATGTTTTCAATAGTAATTAACTATAGCAATCACTATTAATTATCAAGTTACTGCCATTTTTTCTTGAAAGCCTCTACATTATCTGAGAATGTTTCCTCTGTCTCATCAGTGACCCATCCAAACTTCTCTAAGAAAGGGTTGACTAGGGTTTGTGGGGGGTAATCTTTGATACAATCCTCCCAAACATCAGCATCTCCCAAATCTCTCTTCACCTCCCAAATGCAACTATTACATTCAAACCCTGCTCCAAAGCTTACCATCAGCACTCTATCTCCCTTTCTCAGCCTCTTTTTTGCCTCCATATACCCCAAAACATACAACAAACTACTTGCAGACGTGTTACCCCACCGGAACAGCGTCATTGTAGCCGGTTCAACATCATATTTACTCAATCCTAGCGCATCTCCAACCGCCTCAATCACTGCAGTGCCACCCGCGTGCAAGCAGAAGTGATCAATACCTGACTTAAAATTGATCTTGGCAGCGGCCGAGTTTGAAATATTTCCTTTTGTTTTTGCTACCTTTTGTTCAGCGACACGGTATATGTAAAGCAGAAGCTCACGGTACGGTAATACTTTCGGCATGAGTAGTTGGAAATTTTTAGTGAATGCACGTATGGCGGCTTTCGGGAGGCCTGGGCCTAGGTGGAACCCAAGCCGACCAGTATCATCCTCTTTCTGCATCACACAGTTGTAAGCATCGTCATTGGACCCAATGTTGGTCCTGACAAAGCACTTTAATCTCATCTTGGCTTGGCTCCGCATGGTCGGGTTGTTGGTGAGTAGCATAACGGACCCACCAGATCGAAATAGGACATTGCTGAGCATCATCGACCTGTCATTGCCACAGTACCAGTTAGGGACAGTCGATTCAGAGCTAACCACCATCGCTACAGTTCGCTTGCCGGATTTGAAAATGTTTTTCACCAAATCAAGGGCTATCATACTTGCGCTGCACCCCATGCCCGAGAGATTATAAGTTTTCACATCATCTCGCATTTTTTGTTCCTGCACGATTCTTGCTGTAAGGGACGGGGTTGGAGAGAAACCAGAAATGGTCACCACCAACACATCCACATCACGTGGCGAGATGTTCGTTTTAGCAAATATATCAGCAACTGAGGTTTTGAAAAATTCATCCATTTCAAGCATTGCATCATCCATTGTTGGTGACTCTTCACGGCCTTCTAAGATGTTTCTCGGGCTGTAGGTTTCTTCTCCTATGCCCGACCTGATTATCATCTTTAGTAAAAACTTGCATTCAGGTAAACCAAGGGATTTGTTGCGGTTTATGATCTCACCGCCAGTTAAAGTGGAGATTTTTCGGTCGGGTGATGGTTTGAAGCACACATAGTCTATCAAATAACAATTCGTTGAGCGCTTGAAGGTGTAATATCTCAAAATGTGGTAGAGGTAGTAGAGAAGAAGAGCTATTAGGGATGCCACAAGAACCATTTGAAAGATCTATTTTGTGTTGCTTTTTAAGTTATTGTTTCTCTATTTTGGAAGGCTAGTAAATTGTAAGGTGGCAGGGAAGCAGGGGCCGGATCAGCTTGTATTTATAATAGCATGCAATTTTTTCTCTTTAAATATATTTAATTAGTACAATTCTACTTCAATTAGCTAGTGAGTAAGCATTGTAATGCATGGGCCTTAAATCATTAACTCATTTCACATAGTACCACCAAATTAACAGCGAAATACGATTCGAAATTAATAAAACATATACAGTACTGTTGCAATGTAGTTGTACTAACTTCCACAGTTTGCTTTTTAATAGCTCGGTTTTCATAATTTTCACAGCATCAAAATATTATATATGTTGTACCTGAGCAGTGGTTATCTAATCCAAACATATTAACGGTTCATATTAAATCAAAATATAATCAATGGTATAGATCAGATGTAGGGAAATTACAAAGTGCTAATTATCAATAGCAACAGTAAATAAAAGATACTTACAATTATTAATGAGCAAAGTTTCCCTTCTCTCCGCTGTGTTGTGTGATGCATAGAAGCCTTTATTTTATATACTACCTCTCCCACAAAATGTTAGAAATTGTGGGACTAAAGAAAACTGGTCATCCGGATAGAAATGATATTGGGCCAAGCCCAATTTGTTGATCATGTTATCTACGCTTTTATACCGTGGCCTATATTATTGGTTAAAGTTAGAAACACCATGCCACGTGGTCTATTACTTGTTAGTATAAATGTTTGTAAATTATGAAAACATACGAATATGATTATCCTCTTCTGACGCAAATAGGAGAATCGTTACTCATTTAAACTTTATTAATTGCTTGGACTTTTTGAAAATTCAATTGTCTGTGTTGCTTCCAATTAGAAAAAATTAAAGTACGAATCTAATTTCATATTCAATTATTCATTTATTTTTATATTTAATTTTTTTGTTAATTAGTATTTGTATCTTAAAATTCATATGACTCACTTATTCGATAATTATTCGTTTAGTATTCGTATTCGAATTCGTATTCGTGGATTATCCACTCTGTATCTGTATCCATTTAAGGTGAATTTAATTTTACATTTTGACATTTGTTTACTATCCGTATCCGTATTCATATCCGCTCACTGAAACGTGGATATGGATATGGTATCAGCATTTTCTGCTCCGAATCTGCTTTATTTTCATCCCTAGTTGAAATCTATCTACTTCATGTGATGCAAGTACATAAATATTTTTGGAAGTTTTGAATGCATATAGTACAAAGTCAAGCGGTCCAAACAATGAACATTTAATTTATAAGTTATTTTATAAGTGTATTCATTTTTCAACATTTTTTGAATGCTTAACCTTGTACTAAATGAATTCGAAACTTTTAAAATTTTGCATGTACATGCATCACTCATGAAGTAGATGGATTTCAATGGTTTGGATTCGTCATTTGAAGGCAATCCGATAGACTTTTAGAGTTGTGCTTACCAACTCCTCTCGATGAGCACATCACACCCTAGCTTTGCTCATTTTTAATATATGTTTAGAATTCGGAAATAACCTAGAATAAGAACATAATCCACGCGTTGCTACAGGATTTGCTTTTCTTGAAGAGACTATCTATGGAAATAATGTTTATTAAATGAGTAAGACTTAGATGTTATGGATAGCATAAGGTCTTTCGTGTTATTGTCTTAAAAACATATCGTATAAACTTCAAAGTTCGATCTATGTAGCTCAGTAAATTGGTTATATAATTAACTTGTAAAATACCAATTTCTACTATGTTTGAAATTTGTTTACTATTTTTCGTGATTTATAAAAGAATAGAGTTAAAATGCACCATTGGTTTTTTGCTCCATCGTGCCCCAACATTATTATCTCTATTTTCAAAGTTTAAATAATCGATCTGAACCGTTCAACATGATCTTCATACTAAAATGTACTTGGATAATAAATTTTAGAATTTTTAGTATTTTTTTACTAATTGTATAGAGAGGTACAAAATCACTATTTTTGAATGGTCCGGAATTTTCTGAAAACAGTAATTTTGTACATGTCTTAAAAAATAACAAAAAAAATTAAAAAAAGTTCAAATTTTGTATCCAATCACGTTTTAATATGGAGATCATATTGAGCGGTTCAGATCAACTGCTTAAACTTTAACCCTACTCTTTATAAAATATGGCAAAAAATGACTTAAAAATAAAAGAAAATTGTCAATGTTTTAGGCCATTTTTTGCCATCTTTCATAAACCATAAAATATAGTAAAAAATATTCCAAAAATAATAAAAATTGGTATTCGACAAGTTTCATTATATAACCAATTTACTGAGTTACTTAGATCGAAGTTTGAAGTTTATACGATAGGTTTAAAAACAATAGTATGGTAGACCTTATGTTATCCATAGCACCTAAATCTTACTCTTATTAAATTACTTGAGATCCTGACTAAACAAAAAATATTAAACATTATTTTTATTTACAGCAGGATAATTAATGCACAAAGCAGTTTTTAATTTATTTTTTAAAATAGACGTGATCTTTTTTGTCTAATAAGGAACTAAAAGAAGAAGAAAAAAATTAATAATTTTCTAGAACAAAATGTAATGAAGTACAGAATTCTAACAAAAAGAAGTATTTTGCACCATCCGATTAATTGCAACCAAAATTATTCTGAGCCATCCGATGGCTAACTTAATTTTTTCTTTCGCACGCTGTTATATTACTAAATTGGCCATGCGTCAGACAGGAAAACAGAAAAAAAAAAAAAAAAAAAAAAAAACCACAGTTGATTTGACGGCTCACATTAACTCCCAATCTCTAATAGACCGTGGGACTCACCATGTGTGCAGTGTGCGTAGGAGGGTTCTTGGTAGCCGAAAGTTTTTAGTTAACACCGCAAAAAATTAAAATTAAATGATTACCACCGTGTCCAGCGGATCTAAATGGCACATCAAAATAGATTGGTGTGCGGACTGGGTGGACGCACTAATTGATACTCTTACTGGGTTAGCGCATGAAAATTGGTGCAAAATTAATGCTCAAACGATATGAAACGCATTGAAGAGCAGTAAAAATTCAGAACAGTTTGTGCTCTAACTGGGTTAGAGCACCAGTTGGTGTGCCAACCCAGTCCGCGCACCAACCCATTTTGATGCACAGAATGAGTTCACATTGGTGGTAGGATTGGAAAAATCTCACCAAAGATGGTATTCATTTAATTTTGATTTTATACCTTAGTAACTAAAAAATTTGAATCTTGGTAGAATTCACATCCTATGCAATACCGCACCGACTAGCATGAGATCTTAGTTGTTCGTTTCAATCCGGCACGAACTCAAAACAGACCCATAGAGGATATGGATTCGTTCTTGGTATGCGTATACGAATTTTGATGCGGATCTAACGGTCTAGATCGGGCATTGGACTAAATTTGGCCAATGTCTACTGGTCTCCCTTTGCTCCCTTTTCTTTCCACAGCAGGGTATCAAACGGGCAACAAATCAAATTCAGTCTTAATGTTCGATCTGAATCATTCAATTTGCGTCAAGTTTCACACGAATTAAACTCGAGGCAAATCTAACAGTCTAGATGAGACATCGGACTAAATTTGATTCGATATCATTAAACCTTATCGCTCCCTTTACTTTGTTTTTTTTTTTAAAGAAAGATGAAGGTCAAGCCTTCAAATTTCATATCTTTGTTATTACAACAAAGAATTTCTTTCATGTGTGTTTCAAACTCATGATCTCTCACATAGAGACTATGTGTCTTTGCTACTAGATCAAAGATTAGTTCTTTTGACTTGACTTTGTTAAAACCCGCAAATACCTCTCATTCGATCTGAAAGTGAATGCAAATTTTGATGCAAATTAACTTGTTGACTCATGGACGGATCATAAGTCAAGTCAAGAGTACTTAGTCACTTTCGTGATTTTAAAATTTTTAATCATTCATATTGAAATTTAATTTACATTTCTTTTTTTTTTAAGGTATTTATATAGTTCAGGCTCTTTATAATATGCTAAATATGTGTTTTGTAATTTAGTAGTTAAAATTTTATTCTGTAGTTGTGAAGAATTAGGTTAAAATTTAATAATAGCATCGTTTTTTCAGATATTTCGCTATGAAGCAATAAACGCTATTTAACTTTTGCTCTATTTCTTTGACGGTACATGTCAGAAAATAATTTATGGTGCTGTTAAATCCAGCTCAGCAAATAAAGGAAAAAAAAATGGAAATTTCCTAAATTTTGTAAAACTGGTTTTTGGATGTAAACTTTCAAGGTATCCCTTTCTTTCCACTGAAATTGAATTAATGTGTGCCAAAAGAATGCAACATTTTTCTATTTCAGTACAAGATAAAAGAAAATTGACAGTAAATTCAGTTGTGAAAACAAGAAACAGAGTAATAATTGCAGTTGTAATATTCGATTTTTTTTTTATCAAAAGCAAACAGAGTAATAATCAGTGTTTTAATATTCGGTTCTCATGCGGTATTCGGAAGGCCATCGCATACAGTATATACGGTATGTATCCGAATATGCGGATTCTTATATGCAGATTTTTTATTAAATATTTAATCTCACAATACTTAAATACAATAAGACAGCATGTAGAGAGGTTATAAAAGACTTCTGAGTGGGACGCTTGAAGAAAACACCTACCTGGCAGGTCTGAAACTCATTTAATGGGTTATGGATTCGGATCTGGAACTCTTTTAATGGATTTTGAATGTTTTTTAATTTTTTTAATTTTTTTAAAACATGGATTCAATATTCGGTCCGAATAGCTATTTTCTATTCGGCCGGACACTGAATAGGAATATACGGCCGTATATTCACTGAATATAACCGAATTTTAAAACACTAGTAATAATGGACGTTTCGGATCTCATTCCCCTGAGGATTGATATATTGCTGGATCCGAATTTGCTTTGAGTGCCAGTCCTTGGCATTAAATTTGACAGCTTGGTGAAGAAGTGCTGCACAGTTATTGGATCTGATCCGATCTGGACTAGATCTAATAGGGGGATAAATTGGGATTTTCAATCAATACTTTTTTTCACTTTTGGGAATTGGATCTTCATTAAATACGCCATTCCCTGGCCCAGAACTAGATCTTCTACGGTAGATACCTAATAGCCAATGACGAAATAAATCAAACAAATTGTGTAATTACACAAGGTATTCAATGGCGACAGCAAAGGTTATACAAACTCGGTCAGATAATGAGGCTGGTGCATTAATTAATGAATTGACGCCTGACAACGCATGCCATATGGATTGGTTATGGTGTTTTAAATAAAATAATTTAGATTGGCCATAATTATCAATAGCAGAATCACAAAGAGTCAAAGAACCGTGATTTTTATTTTTACCCAAAAAAAATATATATTTTAATATAAATAACCAGGTTTTTAAAAGATTTTTATTTCTACCCAAACCGCTAGGAATATTTGCGGTTTGAATTTTTAATTCGAACCGCTAGGAATATCAGCGGCCCGAATTCTTAATTCGAACCGCTAGGATTCCTAGCGGCCTGAATTCTTAATTCGAACCGCTAGGATTCCTAGCGGATTGAATTAAGAATTCAAACCTAAAAATCCCGCAAATATAATTCTTCTCTGTGTCGCCTCTCCGCCAGAGTTTTTTTTCATTTATTATTTTATAAAATGGTAATTTATTCACCGATAACCCTAAAGTTATTTTTATTACAAAGAATTATATTATAAAAACTTATCAATAATATAAAATTTCATTTATTATTTTATTAAATGGTAATTTTTCACCGATAACCCTAGAAATTTATTCACCGATAACCCTAAAGTTATTTTTATTACAAAGAATTATATTATAAAAACTTATCAATAATATAAAATTTCATTTATTATTTTATTAAATGGTAATTTTTCACCGATAACCCTAAAGTTATTTTTATTACAAAGAATTATATTATAAAAACTTATCAATAATATAAAATTTCATTTATTATTTTATTAAATGGTAATTTTTCACCGATAACCCTAGAAATTTATTCACCGATAACCCTAAAGTTATTTTTATTACAAAGAATTATATTATAAAAACTTATCAATAATATAAAATTTCATTTATTATTTTATTAAATGGTAATTTTCCTAGCGGTTTGGGTAGAAATAAAAATCTTTTAAAAACCTGGTTATTTATATTAAAATATTTTTTTTTGGGTAAAAATAAAAATCACGGGTCAAAGAAGGACAATTGTCCCTCCATTTATTTATTTTCAAAAATATGTTTTTATTTCTTTTTTGTTCACAGAAAAAATTATAAAAATTACTTAAGATTTAATAAATTATAAAATTATGTCTTATTCTTATATTTTCAAAATATGTTTCTATTTCTATGCATTTCTCAAAGACAAATATACTTAATTAAAGACAAATTAAAATTTAAAATTATTAAAAATTATAATATTAATTTTTTTTAAATACTAGATAGCCAAATAAATTTCAAAAATTGTATCATTGACCGCTAGAAACGATTATCTTTTCCTATGATTAGAGGTTTACACTTGTGGGATTTGTTGTATTCTGTCTTGTATTTCTATCCAATTAATAATAATCGGATTAGAGGAGTTGCTTGTGCATCCTCTACCTATGATATAAGCACTTAATATTTTTTTTCAGGTTTCAATTATATATATATTTGAGTTTAAATTGTTCAAGTTAGATCATTTTTTTTTAATTTTTTTTATGCTCTTTTAGATTTAAGTTGGTTGAAATTCGAATTTCGGACAACGAGGTCCACAATTCTGGTCATTATCCTCGGAATTCATCTAGAATTATAGTGTTTAGATCAATTTCGAATTTTGATAAGGATGATCACGGTGTATATAATAAAACATGTATTAAAATTAATTTAAAAATATTTTTTTATCATTTTATTTAATACTAAATAAATTCGAAAATTTAATTTTTTTTGCATGTAATTGCATCACTACTGAAGTAAATTGATTTGAATGGATTAAATTTGTCAATTAAAGTATAATCAATAAGTTTAGAGGGCCATATGTTGACACTTAGGGCATGTTCGGTAGCCATGCTACCCATGGGAATTTTTGGGTAAAATAACTTCGTAGGTATTTGTACCCATGAACTGTTCGGACCTCAGTTTTTATTCTCATTTACATCACCCAACTAGGTTATATCCCCATTCTCTTAGATATAATTTGTAGGGGAAAAAACTTCTTCTTGGACCTCCGTTTTTTTTTTTTCCAAACGCTGAGCTTGCTCAACTTCTTCTTTTTTTTTTTCATTTTTTTTCGAACAACTTACAAACACAAACCGACTACTATGAATATTTGACGTCTAATAAGCTTGGTATTTTTTAATGATGTTAGAAAGAAGGAATTAATTAAACGGAAAAATCAAATTAATTAAAAACATTTAATAAATAAAAGAAATTCATTAAATGGAAAATTAAATAGGAAATGATTATTAATTAACCAAACACATCTAATATTACAAGAATTTAATTATACAGTCATAATTAAATTAACAACAATTAATTCTAATTTATTAAGCTAGTTTTAATTTATATGTACAACAAATATAATTTGAATCAGTCCTTAGTATCAATACACTTCATATAGTTTGAGTTTAGCATTATATATTCTACAAAGAAATTAATTGTAAAAGAAAAGGACCAATTTCCTAACAAATTTCATATGTATTTGTCAAACATCTACATTTTAAATTTTTCCCATAGGTTAAAAGACCTTGGGAATTCACAAATTGATATTCTCATTCCCATATTCAAAAATTCATATTCCCACAAAAATTCCCGTTACCGAACAGACCCTTAGACTGAAAAGCTAAGGTTAAAATAGTAGCTGGAGCGTATGTATATAGAGGAGGGCACAAATGTCCCATTGCTTCATGCCCCAATCGTACCCCAATATCTTTATCTTCAATTTCAAAGTTCAAACAGACGATCCGAACCGCTCAACATGATATCCACGTTAAAATATGATTGGAGACCAAATTTTATATTTTTTGGAAAAAAATTACTATTTTTTAAAATAAGTACAAAATCACTATTTTTTAGAAAATTGTGAACCATATAAAAACAATGATTTTATACCTATCTTAAAAAATAGTAAAAAATTTCCAAAATTGAACATATTTTAACATGGATATCATGTTGAGTGGTCAGATCGTCTATTTAAACTTTAAAATTGAAGATAAAAATATTGAGTACGATTGAGACATGAAGTAGTGGAGCATTTGAGCCCTCCTCATGTATATATATCCAGACAAAAAAAGAGGCAAATGGAATTATTTCTCCTTGGCATGAGAAATGGGCATTGCTCGCATAGTCCCATTAAAACCCAATTTGGAAGCATAGAATTAAATTGAAGTTTTATAAATTAATTTGCGAGTACTGTGCATAATTGAATACATCCAGAAACCTGTTGTTGGTTGGTAATTAGTGACCACTAGAAATTTACTATTTCAGCAATGCACATGCCAAAGTACTACTCTCTCTCTCTTGAATGATATTTAGTTCTAATTTTTTATATATCTAGATATATGATGGAAATAATTATGAATCATTCTAGTAAGAGGACCAACTTGGCAAATGATGGTGGAACAATAAATTTCGGATTAAATGTTTTGCAAAACTAAGTCCATGCTTATTCGAGAATCAACTTTTAGTTTAGTGGCAAATATTTTCTGTGTGGAAGGTCGTTGGTTCGAAATCCGAAAGAAGTAATTCTTTGTAAATATTAAATAGTTGGGTATCTTTACTTAAAAAAAAGTCTACGCTTATAAATTCATGATATATAACACAAATGTCCATTAACTGTAATTGGGGATTGTGATTAAGAATAGGATAAAATAAATTAAATAATCAGAAATAAAAATTGTTTGTAATAAGAATAGTAACATGGTTTATATAGACTAATGTATTAATGTGGTGTTTAATGTTGATCATAATATTACCGTTTGATTGAGAAGTTATAATTAAGAAAAATGAGTTGTACATAATGAATATAATATTTAAAAGGATACGTTACAAAATGATAATTTATATAGCTGAATATTTATGTTGTGTTTTAGTGAAGGGTCTTACAAAACTACATGGTCAAGCCATATAATTTTAAATTTGTACAAAGTTACACTTGATAATTTTTTTACAAAATTCATAATTTAATTTTCCGATTGGCAAAATAATATTGACACGTGGCATGCTCTAGGTAGACAATATTTATTAAAGAAAAAAAAAACGGACAAAAAAAAATTATTCCTCCAAATAATTTCATGGACAATATTTATTGCACCGTGACAAAATATTTGATTAGATTTGGGGTTCATATAATTCATTAGAATGGGCATGCTGCATGCACCCATCTCCCTTCATGTCTTATCCCTACCAGCCAGATACATCCTTCTGTGGAAAGCAATTAAATTGCTTGATTGCTTCATATATTATTTATGGAAGCTGATATGAGTACCCGCAGTTGAGTATCCGCACTGTATCCGCACCTAAACTGCCATAACTGCTTGTGGGGACCGCAACCGTTTTCAAAACTGTAATTTTGTTTTACAAGTATTAATAGTAACATTGTGAAGTATTTATATCTATACAAGACAAGTATTTATATCTATACAATGAACTACATATATGATATATGATTTTCTAAAATAACCGTATCCGCACATTTTCTTCAAAAATCCTCGCTTCGTACCCGCATCTGGGGACCACTCAAACGGCATGTGGGGACCACTAAAATTGTTAACAAAAAACATTGACTTAGCTTATGTGTGGGTAATAAACGACATGTGAGGACCACTAAAATTGTCAACAAAAAATGTTGACTTAGCTTATGTGCGAGTAATATTTATATCTCTATTCTTGTGGTATTTATACTTACGAAACAAAGTATTTATAACTATAAGGATGTGGTATTTATACTTACGAACTAAAATATTTATATCTATATTACGTTAGATGAATAAGAATCTTAAAAAAGTATTGGAGTTGAGATGTTGGAGACCTTTAACCAAGAGGCATCATGTCATGGATCACATGGGCACTCTCTTTTTTATATGTTGGATCTAATACAACTAGTTTGTATAAAATGTCGGTCCAAACTAGATCATAACTAAGAGTTTTGGCAACATGAGCCCAACTTTACGAAAATTGGGTCAAATCTTGATCACATTGTTACTAAGTGGTATAACTTTTATACAAACATTGTATTGGATCTTGAGGAGTATATGTTATATGGATCACATGGGATTGCATGTGTACAAAAGACAATGTCTATATATGTTGCACTAATTGTAATCTATTAGTATTCTTTATGATTTTATATGAATTCATATATAATAATCGGCCCAACGGAAGTTTATTGCATATTTTTTTATATAAATAATTTAAACCATATAACGTTATTTTAATAATTGGTTGTTATTAATTTTTTTTTAACTTTAAATTGTAACTGCCACTTTATTAAATGAATTTTGTATCTGAATAGATCAAGTATTTATATCTGAACACATCAAGTATTTATATCTGAACTATCAAGTATTTATATCTGAACACATCAAGTATTTATTTCTGAACACATCAAGTATTTATATCTAAACTACCAAGTATTTATATTTGAACACATCAAGTATTTATTTCTGAACACATCAAGTATTTATATCTAAACTACCAAGTATTTATATCTGAACACATCAAGTATTTATATCTGAACTACCAAGTATTTATATCTGAACACATAATAGACAATTACATCATCTTCGCAAATCAAATTGTCACAAACATCTCAAAATCCAGCAACACTGAAACACGATTGTGTATATGAAATAGAAATGAAACGATATATCATTATTAATTCACCAGAACAAAAACAAAATCGAAAAGAAACAATATTAATATAGCTAATCACATTTCAAAATCACCGATTAAACTTGTGAGAACCACACAAAATCGCTTTCAGTTTCGGAATCGCCTAAAAAATCGCCTCCAAATCGCCGAAGCCTTCGAAAAAGAAAAAAACGGAGAGAAAGGAACATTTGAAATTCAAAATGGAAGGTCCGATAACATTGTTAGTTAGATCGGTAGTTGTGGGGACCGCAACCTTACAGTTATGGAAGTGCGGGTACAGTGCGGGTACTGTAGCGCGGGTACTAAAAGAATTATTCATTATTTATATATACCAGCTATTAAAATTGATAATATTTTAAGAACGGTACTGAGAACTGACACCCAATGGCCCTACGCCTGTCCAAACAGTTACTTCAGGATAGGGCAATAACAATATACTAGTATCGTATGTTGTAACAGAGACATTATAAGAAAAAAATATGAAGAGACTTTTTTTATTAAGATTTCACCCAGAATTAAGAAAAAGTATATAAATGAAAATAAAAAAACAAATGAAAATAAAAATGGAGAGATAAATAATAAATAACAATAAAAGAAATAACAACAAATGAAAAAAAAATGGATCAAATATAACATGAAAAAAAATCTTGAAGTATCATTGTCAGTGTGAACCTTTTCGATGTAGTTCAACATTTCTGAAAAAAAAAAAGATTATAATTGCTCCAATTGAAAAATATAATAAAATTAGAAATATTAAATTAATATGGTTTGTACCTTATTCCTTGCTCAAGACCTCCTGGTAAACTATATTTTTTGTATACACTCCGGGGGCATCAATTTCCTCCTTCCGTTTCAGCATGACTTTTGTTGTACGTCGTGACGTACCTCTTACGACATATAACTCGCCGTGCGAAAAAACATGCTCGGGTAAATAGTGTTAGTGTTATGATCTAGAAGCCAACCATTTATGGATGTATTCTATGTTTGTTCATGAAATGAAAGAATCATTTGTTCCTTGAGTATTTAATTGCATTATGGATTTTTCGAGTTGAGGACTTGAAATGTAGAACTCTATAATAATAATATAATGAATACTCTAAATGTCCCTAATCTTGGTAATTAAGAAGGAACACTATTTACCGGTACGAGATTAGTATGTGGATTAAATGATGATCATGTTCTACGGATCATATGGTAAGGAGCTACCAATTTAATCACATAAATACCTGATGGAGATCAGGGGATTGGACATGACCTAAGAATGAAACATAACATGGATTGTGTTAGTGTCATTAATGTTTCATTTGTGTCTTGAATTCTTTGGTATGAGATGATTATTTTTCCTACATGAGATACATGTATCTGTAGGTGTTATCCAACGTTGACCGTAACTGGCAGCTATACAGATAATATCTCAATATGTGTGTCTTGTGCGGAGGAAAATATATTTATCAAGAATACCAGTGTCCCTCATATTTCATATGTGAGTGATGATATCTTCGGGCCCCTTGATGGAGTAATAAAGTATGCATGCAATTATGATCAATGAGTTTGATCATTATTTACTGAATTACTTGGAATCAAGAAAAGAATAAATTTGCAAGGATGACACTCTCCTGCCTTGGATTTATTCTCGATATCATGTGGCACGTGAATTGACACAAGCAATTAAATATTGCTTTAGGATCGTGATGTTGATTGGTTCATATCATCTTTATCTGTTGAGTAATTATAATGCATATTGCTAGGTGCCGCTTATAATTTATAGAATTAAAAGAAGTTTTGATTCTATTGTCAACACGATATAGATCCTACGAGGTCACACCCAAGAGAGAAAAACGAAACAAATAAAAGTGTCATGGAGATGACTAACTTGATCTTAGAATAAATTTATTACATGTTGGACATGGTATACAAATTTATTTCTCAACAGAATTGAGCAAATACAATTAATCGTAACAATTGTCGGGTGGGCCAAAAGTTGGCATAAATGGCAAAACCGAAAATGGCATAAATAGAAATTGGCCCAAGCCCAATTTAACATTAAATGGAGAAGTCCATTTGATGAAATGGTTTGGAATAAAGTGGGATAAAAGTGCATCTAATGGAGAGCTCCATTGGATGGCAAAAGTAAAAGTTACTTTTGTCATGTTTAAATCTAGCCATCCATTGTGGTTGAGATGATTAAAATATACCCTAACTTCACACTATAAATACCCCACCTTTTTCCAAACCCTAGCCACCATTCTAATCTCTCTCTTCTTCCTTCTCTTGTAAGACAAATTGGAAAAACGTTTTTGTAAGAAGAGGTGAAAAAGAGAAGAGTTTTTGCAATTTTGTCTCCACCATTTTTGCTCATGTGTTGAGCACAACTTCTACACTAAAATTAATAGTTGATTGAAGAGGTAGAAGCTAAGGTTAAGTTAGATTCTTGGTTGATTACCTCTAGCAAGGGAAAAACAAGAGTTTCGTTTAATCTCGGATGGATACTCGTAGAGGCTTCGTGCGTTCGAAGCGGGTGCCATTTCGAGGCCGACTTGGAGAAGTGAAGGCTCGACAAGAAGGCAACAACCCTACATCTCAAGTCCATACTTCTTGGTTTAGAGACCAAGATTTGAGGTATAAAGATTAAACAAGTTAAAATGTTAAATACGGTTCATCGTTAGTCAAATAAGTAGATCTATGTTGGTTTCTTTGAGTTAAATTTTTGAAATTTACTCTTGCATGAAACTAATAATTTCTTCAAATAGATGTCGACGTTAGGAATTGTTTGTCCTTGTGCTTTATTGATTGTCATGGCAAAACTCAGGCGAATAGAGAATTGCTTTCGTGTAAACTTGAAAGGGAACATCTCATCATCAGATGGACACATTGGAATTCTCGGTAGAAATTTTTTTTTTTCCAGCATGTTCTCCAACAGCAATCTCTGCATCTATTGCATTATTTTGAAAATTTCGGCATATAAGCCTTGTATCATTACATAGGTCATTTGATGGATCAAGGTTCCGTAATAAAATAATCTGACAACCCAGCTTCAATTTGAGGAGATGTGGAGGCAGCCCACTTGCAGTATCATCTTCTGTTTTATCGAAAATGTAGTAGATCATCTCATCACCTGAAAATATGTCAATCATTTGTTGATTCAATTCATCAACATACTCATTTCTTGTTGATAGTATGGCCCTAGAAATGATATACTCTGACGAACCACTGTTGAGATGGAGAGAGGGAAAAATAGATTCTATTAACCGTTGTTTAGAATCCCCTTCTGTAGTGTATGGAATAACCAATTCTTCAGGAATACGGATGAAGTCCCCCTCCAATGATTCTTCTGTTCCATCACCAACTCTGAGCAAATATTCAGAAAAATATGGATCTAACAAAGCTCTCATGTTTCGGGTTAATTGTATTTTTTTTTTATTGATGGCCAAATGAGAAACATCCGTAGACTAGAATCAACAATTTGTGCTCTAGTACCACGCCTAACAACTGGAAGCACCTAATAATTATATAAATTATGTGTATGAGATATTTTTTTCTAAAGAAATTAATTCGAACAATTAATGAAATAATATAAAACAACTAATTAATTACTTGTCTGAAATTACCTCCGAACAGCATGATCTTTCCGCCAAAGGGTAAATTTTCTTCAATTATATCTTGCATTATTCTATCAAGTGTTTCAATTGCTTGTCGCTTTGCCATTGATGTTTCATCCCATATGATCAAAGTAGCCATCCGCAATAATTGTGCAATTCCACTCTGCTTCTTAATATTGCAAATAGAGTTGTTCTCAATTTTCAAGGGAATTTTAAACCTAGAATGTGCAGTTCTTCCCCGGCATGTTATTTACTGCAGATCCTGACGAAACAGTTACCAGTGCGATAAAACACACTTTAGCTAGTAATGCTTTATATAGATATGTTTTACCTAACAAATACATGAAACACACTTTAGTTAGTTTATTATAAAAAAGAAGTATTTATTTCCTCTGACACTTTGAACTATTACTGTAGAGACGATTTTTTGTTTATTTACACGAACTCAACTCAGTTATCAATTCGGACTTGTATGAATATATTTCGAGTCAGATTCAAATTTATATTTTTTTTTCGAATTATATAACATGCAACCGACTAATACAGTTATTCTGTGATATTAAGCTGTCAGACACATTGCATCGAATGTTGTGCTTAACGGAAAAGAGAACTAATATATAGAAGATTTGAGACATCGAGACTAATATAGTATATGCATTTGCTTGGCTAGGTATGATTTATTAAAATACATTTTTTGGAGGATTTGAATATCGAAGAAAGGCCACAAAAGCTGGAGAGAAAATATATAATATATAATTATTTTCTAGCGAACGAGTTAGTCGTACATTTCTTGGAATGGTTTCACATAGGAAAACAAAAACAAAAACAAAATCACATAAACCAGAATCCAAAGCTTCTCTATGAATCAAGCCACATTTCAGTATTGAAAAACCTTAATTTAGTGATGATTTTCTATGGGCCGCACTTATTTTATTTAACATCAAGCACGGAATCAAGAAAAAGTGCAATTTCAAGTTTTCGTGACATTACTAGCTTCCCCTGATGAATCAAACAAAAGACAAAAAACAAAAAAAAAAATGTGTATCATATACTGCTTCTGAAATGGAACCTTTCTTTAGTTTAGATCTTGGACTCAACAGTCAGACGCCTGGTTAAGGTCCGCATGGTCACAAATTCTTCAGCTGCCGAGGGATGAATTCCAACCTGTCATGAGAAGTTGCACAGTTAAAAGTTGTAGAGAACAAGTCTCATGAACTAATAAATCAATCACTTTCTATGGTACAAGACCAAAAAAACAAAAATAGGGTGTTCTACTTTTCCCAGTTGTGCAGTGAATCCAAACATAGATCTCTCAATCAAGACTATTAATTAAAATCCATTCCAAACTCCACACATGATTAATTTTCAAAACAGTAACATATTTACAATTTACAGCATATTTCCTTAGAAAATACTTCTGTTCCATATTCTTTGGTTACTTTCCAGTTAGAAAATTTGCAAAAGCAAGCGGGACTTACAGTGCTGTCAAATTGCTTTTTAGTGGCTCCACACTTCATCGCAACTGCAATGCCCTGTTTATACGAACATAAGTTGAAATTAGAGAAGAAATAACGTATATCAGGACTTCCACAGTTCATTAGATGCTACTACCCTTTTCCAAAACCAAAGATAAATAAAAGTGAAAGAATAAATATCAAGGTTCGTTAATTTTTCACTGATGCATAGGCCTTTCATTTATACATGAATTACATTTATTACTATAGAAACAAAAGGACCTTTCAGAGATGGTAAACCAGGATTTAAACTATGTAAATATCTTTTAGATAACTCAATGTAAATGGCAATAACTACTGCCATTATCAATAAATACTAGTAATGCAAGCAAAAGTAATGAACACATTATTTTAAAGAACTCCATATGTAAATACATCGGTAGGGCCCACAACAAAAAATTTACCTGCATAATTTCAGGGGCATCAGGACCACACATTGATGCACCAATTACACGGTCAGTGGCAGAATCAACAATCAGCTTCATTACAGTCTTCTCTTGTCGCCTAAGCCCAGTAGTAACAAAGTTACATGAGAAAAGTATAAATAAGTGACAAGTAAACATATTGCAGTTTCCAAAGGCTAACCCTAATACTGTACCAAAGATGTGATACACTGGTATTGGCAATTATAGGATAGTGCTAATATCAGCATTTGGTTTTAACTTTTATTTCCTTTTGTAGTCTGTGCAAAAGCCTGAAACTTTTCGCGGATACTTCAATGCTTAAGCCAAGTTACAGTTTGGTAGGTCACCTATAAAGTGAACTAGTTATTTTATTGATGGTGCTTAATTGCACGATAGTAATACTCTCTGGCCTGAATAAAATCAATTAAAGCAAGGAAACCTGGTATTGAATATAAAAACAATCGAGTACCCAGAAATGGTGTTCTTCATAGGGGTAAAACTGGAAGTGAAGATAAGCACGTCACTTGTGGCTTGCTCTAATGCCTGTTGTTCGCTCAGCCCGACAACTGACAGTGGTGGAATGCTGTTTACCAAAAGTTACAAATAAATATTTATATGTTGTATAACAAAATACGGTTTATCATGGTGCTAGCATTACTTAAGTAATTACTTAATTGAAGGGAGTATGCAAGAACATATCATGCTCAAGCTCCACAACTCAATTCTGGTAACATGAGATGCAAAGCAATAGGAAAGGTTTTTATTAACGTACCAAAAAACAGCACAAGCGATGTCTTTATAATCAGGTTTTGTTGGCTCCCCTCCAAATACAGTTTTCTGTAAATAGTGCAAGTATAATTGTGCATTTCAATCAGCTGAATTACAAGATATCAAAAGGAAGAGAAAGTCATGTGCATGATAGGTAGCTGAAAAGAAGACAGTTTTGAGCAAAAAAAGGGGGGAAATTTAGAGAAATAAAGGACAAAATTACAAGTAGTATTCAATTTTTTAAGAGCATATTTTTGCTTTGTTATGCAGAATTACATGAAGAATTTTTGGTCTTTAGTGGTACATATGGACAATTTTGGGTCCTGGAATTGTCTGGGAACAACACCAAGAAAGAGAAAGAAGATAACTTACAGAAAAACAGGTACCCTCCATCAAGGCTACAGGGGTGAGATTCATTCGATTAGTGACATCACCAACAGCCCATATACTTGGTACATTGGTACGAGAATACTCATCAACCTAAGTACAACAAAACAAATACTTTCCTTTATTCACAGACAAAAGCCAACTACATATTTCTTACAAAGTTTGTGAAATCCAGTGAGGCTCAGTGCTACAAATTGTTAGCTCTTCTTAATCTGGTACTTCGACAAAGTGGTTCACAGGTATGGAACCAAACATCAAGTTCAAATCATAAAACCATGAAAACACCTAAAAAAGGTTTAAACCAAACAGTGAGAGCACCATTGTCCCCAAACTTGTCAGACTGGAGCAAATATACACTGGCTCTTTAGCTCTTGGTGTATGGGTTAGAAATTCTATGTATTTAATATATTAAGCTGAAGTCATTTAAACCACATTTTTAATTCATTTAATAACAACTATGTAGTATGATAATGGGAATTTGTGTTATACACTTCAATTTAGAAGTTAAATTCATCAAATGAAACTTCAAAATAGAGAATTAAATGAGTAATACAAATAAAGAAACATCAGGGGTGAAAAAAGGAAAACCTTAATAGCTCCTGTTCTATCAGTCTCAACACCAACAGCTTCTAAGTTTAGCCTTTTTGTGTTAGGAGCTCTCCCTGTAATCAAACAAAAATTGTACACGAATGAGTTCAGATTTTGGTGTGATTCATGCAATATTCAAATACCATCCCGGTTAACAATACAAAAAGAGGTTTATCTGAAGAACTCACAATCAAGTAAGCACAACATCAGAAAATAACGAGTAAGACTGGAATATCATCAACTGGTCAGACTCAAAACCAATACTCACCAAATGTTAACATATCAAATGACAACATCAAGCTTTTTCCAAACTCTGTGGCACTTTCTAAAGATCAATCAATACCAGAAAGAAAAATAAAATGTTACCTGTAGCAAACAATACAACATCAGCAATGAGTTCATCTCCATGATCTGTCACTACTCTTATTCCCTCGTCTGTCTTACTCAACTAATATATAAAAAAAAAAAAAAGGCATTGTTATCTTTGAATCAGGAAACATAATGTACAATAAAAATTAGATATTGAAGGGAGGACGTTTAACATACCTCTGTTAGAGTGCTTTGAGGATGTAGTTTAATGCCCCTACCCTCAAGGTTTTTTGTCACAACTGCTCTCATTTCATCATCAAAACCTCTGTGCACCATAAGTTTCAACAGTTAATATAGGTCAATATAACAAGATCTAGTGGGTTTTGGCAAATTAAACTTAATTCATAACATTTGCATATGACACTGCATTGATCATATTGGGTATAGAAAACACTAAATAAAGGTCAAACCAAGCCAAAATGACTAGTAGCTCTTAACTTGTCCAGTTAATTCCATTTGACTCATAGCTTGCTCAAATAAAAAGACGGGATATTCACCAAAAGGGAACACATAGAAGTTAGAGATAAAGTTGAACTTAAGATAAACTTTTTTTCTTAGCATTATCCAAGTAACTTAGTGCTATTTGCAATTTTTTCTTAGCATTATCCAAGTAACTTAGTGCTATTTGCAAATGCCCAAAAATGTTGGGACCTTCAGAATTACTGTCAGATAGTGTAAATTACTGACTTGTATTTGGAGGATTTAAATCATTCGCCCAATTATCCCATAGACTATTGATATTTTAGCAACAAAAAGCTATTGCCTGGAATTATCATTGAATTGAACCCCCACCCCTTCTCAAAAAAAAAAAAAAAATTGTACTATTCATACCTTAAAGGAAGCTCCTTTCGGTAAAAGAGATCAACAGTAACACCCATACCTCGCCAAATTGAAGCGAATTCAACAGCAATATATCTGAAATTTTGAGTTGCAACTTAAATAATTTTAAGTGAAAAATTGCAAAAGTGTACTTTAATTAACTTCATGTGTATACTAGGAAAAACATACCCTCCACCAAGTATTACAGCATGTTTAGGTAAATCTTCCAAGCTTAAGGCCTCATCCGAAGTAATAGCCAGCTCCTGAAAATAGAGGCAAGGCAAAAAAGGTAAACTATTGTAGGTTTTTGTTGTGGTTTGCACCAATAGCCAATGCAAAATCCACAATTGCAATGATTTGAAAGAGAAACATCTTCCGATCAAATGTCAATCAGATAAGTATTGCACATATGTACTTATGAAGGCCTCAAACATAGTTATGATTAGACATAAAAAAAATCCAATTAACCAAATCAAGCAAGGTTGACAAAGATTTCCAAATGTTTAGGTATTTAAAAAAAAGATTTACAAATGTAATAAAGTTGAAAGTAAATTCATCAAGTAGGATAGGTATATCGGGAAATATACAGCATAATCAAATATAATTACAAGTTTATTAAGAAAATGCAGCATTATCATGTGTGAAGTATGCAAATATGAGATAATGTAAAGAACAAAAGCAATCGTAGCATTGCAAATACATTTACAGATATAAAAAGTTTCATCGTGTCCCTTTAAAACCTCAAAAATATCAAGCATATGCCTACAAAACAAGAAGAATTCATGCACACCCAGCAAAACATCAAGTAGCATCAATTAGACTGCTCTCGTAGTGTCTTCGCAAAATACCCAAACTAATAAGTTTCCCCTCCATCTAGAAAGAAACATTGATGGAGGGACCTGAGGAAGAGTATGTCCAATGCCCTCAATGTTTTATTGAAGAACAACATGTGACATCTGTTGTTAGGTATCAATTCGCAGGATTGCATGTGATATTTTGAGGTTTTGCAAGAGCCAAACTATAAACAAAAAATAAATAAAGAAGAATCAAAATAAACCTCGCCAGGAATTTTGACACGCTGGGCCCGACTTCCAGTAGCAATTAATATGTTTTTTGCAGTGTACTTCTGAACTGACCCGTCAAGCTGCGTCACTTCAACCTCATGGGGCCCAGCTACTTTGCCCTCTCCTTCAATCATTGTCACGCTAGAATTGGTTAGTAGCCTCTTGTATATTCCATTTAGTCTCTGTATTTCTTGAGTCTGAGAATAAGAATACACATTGTCAATTATTTGATCAAAGTACGAATAGCAATTTGACCTACAAGAACATCACACTTCTATCCAACAAAAAGGCTTCATTATTAGTTTACTTGTTCATTGGGTCAATATTTCATAAACTTTATGAACTCACCCAAATTTCAATTTTCAGTTTGAGAAAAGTACTTTGCAGCACCACATGATACTTACATAATAGTATAATACAGTCATATGTCTGCACTGAGTCAATTAGGGTACTGTGAATGAATATGAGTGCAAGTTGTTTTGACCAAACCTTATTATGCAAAAGTTTCTTCCAATTGAACTTGATATCTTCATCAAGCTCCCAGCCAAAGTTTCTCGCATCCTGTAGCACAGGAATGATCAGAGGCAAAATATAAGCCAAGATAAATGATGACCATCCATTACTGTGCTAATCAGTCAAGGAACTGGTAAAGAATCAGCATATACGCAAACGACATAACCCATAAAACATCATTTACCAGTTTTATCGTCCGTCATTTTGTAAAAGTGAACATCTGTGTATGTGCTAAGATGTAACAGTACTATACCTTTTAAACAATCTAACATTTTGGCTTATTCTGCATTTAAGTTAGGTTTTATAAATCCCTATTAACTGATTTATTAACTATTGGTACAAAACCATGTTGATCATGTATTTGGCATGCCAACTGAATTTACTATTCAGGAGTCAGGACTATACACGATTGGTTTTTAGGTTATTCAATTATGCAGAAAAAGAAAAAAAATGTTCCTTCCTAAATTTGGTTCAACATGTAAAAGCAATACTTGCAAAAGCGTACCTCAAATTCACCACGAAAAGCTGATCCATAGACAAGTATCTTTTTAGGAACACAACCACGAATGACACAGCTGAAACAAAAAATAAAAATAAAATGATATGTGGATGCAAAAAGATAAACTAATCACATATAATTTATGTGCAAAAGCACAAATTGATTGACTTGGAAAACAATCTTGGGTTTTGAAAAAAAATGCTACCCCAATCAGCCTAAATACTAGTGAACTACTGGTATAAACAAAACTACATTCAACCACAGACAAACTGGTACTAGGGCCCAAGTAATTCATTTTCCGATACTGAACCAAGCAGGGAACTCATATACTGGCACGTAATAAGGACAGAACAGGCCAGAAAATAGCAACATTCCCTGTTCAGATCAGATACAACTCATACAAGTACATTCTAGTGCTGTAAGGATTTACAAATAACAAATCCAGCAAATCTGAACAAATAGTGTAGATTCGGCAGGGATTTAATTAACTTATTAAATTGATTCCATTATAGAGTAAGAATAGCTGTCTGGCCTTATTCCAGCCCAGCTTCAGCCAATACAACGACCAAATATTCCCTGGACCATAATTGAACTTAACAAGTTAAGAGAAGATAGATACAAACACTTTCTTTTGTGGTAATTGAAACAGGTAGCATGAGCTACTTTTTTCAACAACAATAAAAAAGACACGATAAATAAAAAACTTACGTCCCACCAACTCCGCCGACCACCTCTGAGCTAATAGGATGGAAAGGGAGCTCACAAATAGCCACCTATTTCGAAATCATGACCATATCAAAATCTCAGAATTAAAAAGGAGAAAAAGTTTTGATGAAACACTTTGACCAGAAATACTAGGGAGATGAAAAACCCAAACCTTTGCTCCAAAGCCAGCGGAAGTCCTCGAAGCACGAACGCCACCGCTTCCAGCACCGATCACAAACAAATCGAAGTCGTACTCTCCTTGCTCGCCATCTCTAAGCATCTTTCTCGCCATTCTAACCGCCTTTCTATCGAAACCAGCCAAAATTCGTGTAAATTTTATGCGATAATATTAATCGGTATGTTAGGAAATTCTCCACTGATTTGGTCAGACGCCTCTACCTTTTTTTTATCTCCTTCCTAATTTCAAGGAGGATGAAGTGACACGGTGGCAACTAGGGTCTGAATTGATTGGGGAATCACGCGAGGAGGAGAGAACAATGGAGAAGGAATTGTGTTAGTGGCTGCTAAACGGCGAGACGAGTTATTTATAGGTAGTTAATTTTTTTTCAGAGTGGCGCACCTTTCGAATTGTTTTCTCCGTTCGCTTCTTCTCTTGCTCCGTTTGCAGTTGCCACTTGGCAGACAAATCGTCTGACCTATGTTATTCAAATCCTTCTTCTCTCGATTAGACGACTGACATGACCTATGTGGTACCAGATCTTCTGTGACGCATAGCTCTACGGTCTTTTTGTAGTGTTCTCTTTAATAGTTATGGCAACGGCACCACTGTATGGACTATGGAGTAAGGACTATGAGTAGATCTAGGCATGGTGATAGGATTTGCGAATAATTCGTTTTTTTATGATAACGAACTGAACGTCGAATTATTCGGTTGATCGAATTTTGACTGAATTATTTTTTAATAATTCACAAATTTTACGAACTTTTTTCGAATTTTACAAATTATTCACGAATTTTTCCCAGAACATTTTTTTTTGCTTCCTTGTAGGATTGAGATCTATAGTCCGGATAATTTCAAATCATTCCCGAATTATATTTGAATTATTTTCGAATCACGAATTTTTGACCTCGCCGAACCGAACCCGAATAATTCATTTGACATGTAAAAATTTGCAATGTTTATAAGTTCATTTTTGAATATAAACCATTTTGATGAAAAATGAACACATTAAAATTAACTTATAAACCATCTTTTTTTGACCGCTTGACTTTATACTAAAGTAGTTCGAAATTTTATAAATTTGACATGTTAAACGTATCACTCGTGAAGTAGATCGGTTTCAAAATTTGAATGCATCGTTTGAAATCAATTTAGTAGATTTTTGAATTAAGCTCACAAATAAACTTGATAAGCTTAAAAACACTCTAGTTCTACTCGCTTGGGTATAGGCCTAGTAGGAAAATTTAATTTGTTCATAGATCAAAATCTAATATATCGGCTAAAAATGAGCACTCAAACATACTACATCAATTTCAAAATTTGAATCATAAAATTTACATGGATTTATCAAAAAAAAAATTGCGAAGTCACTTCAAAGGAAATTCGATGCAGAAATTCAAGAACTGTATTTACAACACACTTTGTAATAGCGTATGCTAATTGGACACATGCAAGTCAAAATAATTGAATTTTGAATTTTCTTATGAAAAAACAAACGTGTCCAAAAATTACATAATTAAATTCCAACAATAACATTTAATGCAGATATATGTGGCCTTAAACAATGCACATCATTTCACATATAAATTAAATTGTTTTGATTTAATATATATGTGAGTAAAAAAATATCCAACAGTACAAAAGAAATATACAATAACATATTCTGCGATTCAACCCTTACAATTTTTCCTTGTCTATCAACTATCATGCATGCATCAATGAATAACACAAATATTTTGTTTTCTAAAAGTTCGACAAGAATATGCCTAGTTTTTTTTTTAATAATTTTATTCAATAGTTTTGACTGAACTCTTGTGTTCAGACAGCACACCAGAGTTCAATCTGAAGGTGTTCAGATAGAGTTGGAAAAATGGCACGGTGGAGCCGGCTCTGTCACGGAATGGCACGGCACGCGTGTTAGTTACGTGCCGTGACTCGCGTGTTTTGTGCCGTGACCTTTCGCGTGTCGTGATTATCTTTTGAAATTTTGGCACGGCACGGCACGGCACGACACGTGAAAGATCTAGTCACAGCACGGCATGACACGTGGTCACGCGAGTCACGTGTAGTTAGGACTATTAGATATTGATCAAATGGTGAATCTTAAATAAACTAACCTAAATTATGATTAAATGGTCACGCGAGTCACGTTTTGTCACGGCACGTTCTGGCACGGCGTGACTCACGTGGCGTGACCATTCGCGTGCCGTGACCATCCCTTGATATTTTGGTCACAGAACGGCACGTGAAAAATTAACTTGGTCACGGTACGACACGGTACGACACGGCACGAGACCAAAGTCACTGTTTAACACGGTACGGCACGGCACGTTTTTTCCACTCTATGCAGTTCAAGTATGCTCCTCAGTATTGTGCTTAGAATAACATTTAGTTATCTTTTCCTGAGATAACGATTAGAATCAAATCTTCCAACTTCAAATATATATAAGAAATCCTACAACTGAATTTCAAACCTGCAACCTTTTAATTTTTTATTATTTGAATGCATGAGTTCACACAAAACTCCGTCAGAACTGTCTCACCTAGGCTATCCAAATTCTCATGTGATGATAAATCGTGCGGTTTTTTTAATTGTATAGATCTACTAGAGCAATTTTCAAAAATTATACTAGTTTTTACCTTTTACTTTTACATAGACAAAAGCTGTTGTAATGTATTTATAACATGTTGTGCATATATTAAAATTTAATTAATTCATGATGCAATTTTTAAAGCACATAATAAGTCAATAAATTACCGAAATTATTAGTTATGGTTTGAATATTATATAAATACTTGCAGAAAAAATTATAGGAATTCCAAAAGATGACGTCAGTTTTTAAGCAAACAAATGCTAAAACATAAAAAAACAAATTCTATCGGGTCAAGCACGTTTTAAACGGGTCACACATAAAAACAAAAATGTGATTCATGTGTGGCTACAGCGCTTGATAACAGAAGATAATCTCTCTAATTTACTGAATTTAAGATATGGGTCCCTAAAAAAGATAACAGAAGAAACCCACCACCAAATAAGAGAAGAAATTCATCACCAAATATGCTCAATATTTGATTCTTTTCTCAAAAGGAAAATTAGATCCTGACAATTTTATTGACACAATCAGTACAAGTCACATTTTGTTTCTTTGCACACAAACTGCAAATTGATTGTTATTTTAAATTAAAATTTCATTCTGAAGGGAGGCTACGGTACAATGTCCAGCGCACATTAGTTGATAAAATAAATTTATATCTCTATTTTATAAGTCCAAACAATCAATTCGAAATATAATATTCATATGAAAATGTACTTAGACATTTTATGAATGAAAAATATGAGATGATAGTTGCCAACTCACCCTAAAAGAAATAAAATATACTGAGATGTCAAATTTTACATTATTGTAACTTTTTTCAAGAGGTAGCTAGAAAATTGTTTGATTTAAAGATTCTAGGCTATCTAAAAGTTGTAATTTTTTATCTATCTAAAATTTGATTTTTAAGTATATATTCATTTGGAGATCATACTAAGAAGTTCAAATTGACTATTTATTTTAAAAATAAAAATAAAAATTCATAATGCGGTCTAATATGCGTTATACATAAACCGTAATCTCACTCTTTTATTCTAGATGCTTACATTATATCAAGATATAGTTTTATTTTACATTAAATGATACAGCACTAACATGAACACGTATCTTCTGCATTAACTCAAAAAGGAATCTTTTGAGTTAATGAATCTGAACCGTTTGATTTTAAACGGAGTCAATCCAGCTTCTGACTATAACTTAGGAGGATTTTTAATATTCGTGCGGATCTAGTTCACATGAATCTTAAGACAGATCGGATGGTCAAAATTTATTAACTCAAAAGATTCTCTTTTGAGTTAACGCAGAGGATACGAATTCGCACTAACATTAGCTCGTCGGTTCGGTGGCAACTGAGACCTGTGGTGTGTATATAGTCATTTCGAAAAGTAAACTATAAGCCATAAATTGCTTGCACCCATCAATGATTGCGTCCAGGTACGATTACAGATAGAACAAAGAAAAAAGGGTAACCAGATGAAGATTGAACTGGAATTTTTTTATGGGGGAATTTCATGTATACCCCTCAAAAACTTCAAAATTACGTATCTCCCCCTCTAAAGTTTAAATTTACGTACTCCCCCTCTAAACTTTAAATACTCACAAATTTACCCATTTTATTGTCTTTATATTAAAACTCATTCTAAATTTATAAAATACCCATTTTACCCTTTATTTTATTAAAAACATATAAAACCCATCAGACTCAAATTTGAATCTGAACGGTTCATCTACCGTCTGAACTACTTTTAGATCCGTGCGCGCAAGATCGACACAAATCTTGATGCGAACACACACGCATATTGAAGTGACATGCACAGATCTTAATGTGATGCACACGGATCGAAATTGCTTTAAGATCCGTGCGTGCTAGATCAGCACGAATATTGAAGCGATGCGTACAGATCTTAATGCGATGTGCGCGGATCGGACGTTAGAGGAACCCTTTAGATTTAAATTTGAGTCTGATGGGCTTTTATATGCTTTTCATAAAGGGTAAAATGGGTATTTTAAAATTTTAGAATGAGTTTTAATATAAAAGACAATAAAATGGGTAAATTTGTGAGTTTTTGAAATTTAGAGGGGGAAATATGTAATTTCAAAGTTTAGAGGGGGAAATACGTAATTTTGAAGTTGTTGAGGGTATATGTGAAATTCCTCCTTTTTATTTTTCGTAACTAATAATATAATCCGAAAAGAAATTAATTATCAAAAGTTATAGCCTTTGGAGTTTCAGAAACAGTGAATCTATATATTATTGAAAACATATCAATAACGCGCTAATGTTTTATACTTGATTAATTTTAACAACACTATATCGATATTTTATTACAAAAACAGTAATGATGCACAGATACTTTGTACAATTATTTAAATACACTCTCTAAACCAATTATTTAAATATACCCTTTGAAAAAAAATTCCGTTAATATCTTAAAAGAAAAACCAAAAACAG
Organism: Carex myosuroides; assembly: GCA_028015225.1. NCBI lineage: Eukaryota > Viridiplantae > Streptophyta > Magnoliopsida > Poales > Cyperaceae > Carex > Carex myosuroides. The sequence continues at coordinate 14,351,103 of CM051465.1, forward strand.
AGGGGACCGAACCAATAATTCAATTTACTTAACCTCTTTTTAGATTTATTTTTAATTTGAAAATAAAAAAATCATTGAACTGACTCAATTCAGTACTCTCAAATCAACAAACATAAAAAAAAAAAAAAATTGTTCGAATAGTAAAAATAGAACGGTGATTGGATAATGTTATTTAAGTAGTGCATAATATAGTATTATTTTATATAAAATGTCGTTTGATAAAATATTAGTTGAAATAATAAAATGATGAATTGCATAAATACTTTAGAGATTAGAAAAGACCAAAATAACCCTTATATGTCTTGTGTTTTGTATGGCTCTGTGGATTATTAAATGACCCACTTTCAATTTGTTTAAGTTCAATAGTAATTTATGCAATTTTATTTGTCCAAATTGATATATGAGGAGGGATCAAGTTACAACAAATTTGAGTTACAACAAATTTACAACAATCATTTTTTTCATTTTTAAAGTCCAAATCGTCGATCCAAACCGTTCAACATGATCTCCACAATAAAATATGCTTGCAGATTAAATTTTATATTTTTTTGAATTTTTTTTACTATTTATTAAGTATTTTACAAAAAATAGTCATATTCAGACCATTGAATTTTGTACCCATCTTAATAAATAGTAAAAAAATTCAAAAAAATGTAAAATTTGATCTGGAAGCACATTTTATTTAGATAATCATGTTGAACGGTTTGGATCGACGATTTGGACTTTGAAAATGAAAAAAAATGATTGTTGTAACTCTGTTGTAACTTGATCCCTCCTCTTGATATATACGATTGCTACAAAAACTAGTGACATAATTAAAAATCACTAAAATTGTTCAGATTGTTGCATTCACGTTTAAATCCATTACAAGTTGTTCAAATTATTGGAAGCACGTCTAAACCCAATAAAAACCAAATCTTAATAGTACATAATGACATAATACCTATGTTATTCAACAAGTTCAACATAATTCAAATAGTTCTTAAATATAACAAGAGGATTCTAATACCTCGTGTCTTTCATACCTCACTGTACTTAATATTTTATATATTCTTTTATAATGTTCAAATTATTGATCCGAACCGCTCAATATATATCCATACTAAAATATACTTGATATGACATTTTATAATTTTTGGAAACTTTTTAATATTTTTTAAGATATATATAAAATCATTGTTTCTGGACCGTTCAAAAATAGTGATTTTGTACCTATCTTAAAAAAATAACAAAAAATATTCCAAAAAATATGAAATTTCATCCCCAAGCATATTTTAGTATGGATATCATGTTGAGCAGTTCGCATCGATAGTTTAGACTTTGAAAACAAAGATATAAAATATGAGGTATGATGAGGTATGAAAAACATGAGGTATTGGAACCCTCTTATTAGAAAGATGAGGGTTCCAATTCCAATACCTCATGTCTTTCATGAGGAGGGTTCTAATACCTCATGTCCTGCATACCTCATCATACCTCATATTTGATATATTTGTTTTCAAAGTCTAAATTATTGATTCGAACCGCTCAACATGATATCCATACTAAAATATGCTTGGGATGAAATTTTATATTTTTTGGAATTTTTTTACTATTTTTTAAGATAGATACAAAATCACTATTTTTGAACGGTCCAGAAACAATGATTTTATATCTATCTTACAAAATAGTAAAACAAAATCCAAAAATTATAAAATTTCATCCCCAAGTATATTTTAGTATGGATATATGTTGAGCGGTTCGGATCAATAATTTGAACATTATAAAAGAATATATAAAATATGAAGTATATAGTGAGGTATGAAAGACATGAGCTATTGTAACCCTCCTCAATATAATACATGGGGCTATAATCTTACTGTGATATATGGTAAATAATTTTCCAGCAGGTCTAAAAAATCATAACAAAAAAGGGCCAAAGGGCGAGTTTGAACTGGTGACCTCTTGATCAGCAGCCAACTGCTCTACCACTGGGATATGGACCCCTTGAACAATTTTACACATATTGTCTCATAATATAACAAAATACTTTTGTGACAAAGGGAGATATCAAATTTAAGGTTGTGTCTCTCTGTCTAAGGGTGTCACAAACATTTGCAACGGTGTCTCATGCAAATAGTTACGACTTGTACAATAAAATAATATAAACCAAAACTAAAAAAACATTAGCAACGGTGCCTCATTCAGATAGTTAGAACTTTTACAATAAAAAAATATAAACTGAACTAAAAAACAATTGTAACGGTGTCTCTTGAAAATGGTTAGGACTGTTACAATAAAATAATATAAACCGAAACTTAAACAACATTAGCAACTGTGACTCATGCAAATAGTTAGGACCTTTACAATTAAAAAATATAAACTTAAACTTAAAAACAATTGTAGCGGTGCCTCTTGCAAATAGTTAGGAATTTTACAATAACATAATATAAACTGAAACTTAAAAACAATTGCAACGGTTTCGCTTGCAAATAGTTAGGACTTTTAGAATAGAATAATATAAAAAATAAACTTAAAAACATTTGCAAGGGTGCCTCATGCAAATAGTTAGGGCCTTCAAAATAAAATAATACAAACAACATCAGAAATATTTGCAACGGTGCCTCTTACAAATAATAAGGTCTTTTCGAATATAATAATATAAAAAAAAACCCTAAAAACAATTGCAACGGTGTCGCTTGCAAATAGTAACGACCTTCACAATAAAATAATATAAACAGAATCATAAAAACTATTGCAACGGTTTGCCCTTGCAACTAATGTGTCTCACCCATCTAGACTTATTTGCAAGTGCAAGGGAACGGGTAATTGCAACGGGTTTTAATAAAATATAGCATCTGGCGTGTTTGGAGTGGGTATTATTATTTGCAAGGGTCAATAGAAGACATTAGCAAGGGTATCCATCACAGATTTGCAAGCGTGATTATTTGCAAGCGTCTCCTGTTGCAGCTATATTAATTTAATCAGAAAACCAATTTCTTTTGTATGGACTCTTTCTACGCTTGCAAATAGCACTTGCTTTCGTTGCTATTACAGGAAATTTTAGTAGTAAGTACATGTCAAATATAATGTAAGTACATGTCAAACGACATTTTCAAACCGTTAGATGTTCAATCTATATTAAAATGTGCTTGGAGACCAAATTTTACATTTTTTGGAATTTTTTTACTATTTACTAAGATGGTTTGAAAATCGCTGTTTTCCAATGGTGCAGAATTTTAATAAAAACAGCGATTTTCAAACCATCTTAATAAATAGTAAAAAAATTCCAAAAAATATAAAATTTGGTCTCCAAGCACATTTTAATATAGATTGAACATCTAACTGTTTGAAAATGTCGTTTGAAGCCAATTTGATAGGTTTTAGAGTCGCGCTCACGAAGGGCTTGGTGAGCTTAGGAGCACCCTAGTTCTACTCATATTAGGATATATATAGTTCGTTTATTGGACCAGGCAGTCTGAATATCAGTAGGCTAATTGATAGCTAGGGTCTGAAATGAAACAGATTTGCGCCTAGGAATGTCATATATCGTTAATTCATAAAAATACTGTGTTCTAACACGATCGTGCTAATGCTGGAGGCTAGATGATAAGATTAAGATTCTTCTTTATATTTTGTAGTCTACGTTGTAAAAATCGATTGCATAACAGTATTGATTTAATATATACTGTTCGGAAAATTTCACAACGGGGTGGTGGCGCAGTTGGCTAGCGCGTAGGTCTCATAGCTAAGTTGAGTAATCCTGAGGTCGAGAGTTCGAGCCTCTCTCACCCCAACTTTTTAATTTTTGTTTGATCATTGGCTTGTAGCGAATTTTCAAGTCTCAACTTAAGATTACTCTTACTAATTATTTACAGCAAATTTTAATTATACCTTGGGTAGCCCGCAATGGTCAGTGGGACCACAATGTAGAAGTAAAGATCACCAAAGTTTCTCCTTCGGATATAATTTTGAATTTTAATTATCCGTATTCAAATAGTAAATAGTAAATATTGGCGTCAGTGGTGGCCATCACAAGTCAAATAGTAAACAGATTATAAAAATATTTACTATAGTTTAAGAGTTTATTGGCGTCAGTGGTGGTCCAATAGGTATCAGATCAAATCTGGTCTATTTAATGTCAGATTCGATTTGTTCAATTGAGCATATCAAGTGAGCATAAATTTTAATGGAGATCGCCCCAACCGGTTTTCACGCAGTGTAGTTTAGAAATTTCAGATTCAGTGTACAATATTTTCCGTAAGTTTGAGCATTGCTCTGATCCATTCCTCTCCCTGCAGAATTTACATTTGTTCCACTGTAGAAGTTCAAAGCTACATTGAAAATGCTCCAAATAATATATGGTAATAATAAGTGTATCAGCTTATTAAGTTTGTCAGTGAGTTTAACTCTAAGACTTACTAGATGAACTTTAAACAATAAATTAAACTATTGAAATTGATTTACTTAATGAGAACAAGTAATGCGTTCACATACAAAATTATAAATTTATGAATTAATTTAATATAAATTCAAGTGGTAAAAAAATAATGAAAAATAAATGTACTAAAATTAATTTATAAATATTTTTATTAAGCTAGTTTAAGGAAAATGCAAGATTATCCACTCAAATTTGAAAGTAATTACTAAATATGTATTTTCAAGCTAGTTGTACAATTTAAACTTGAAACTGAGGCATTGATTTAATTTAAACAATATAAAAGAAGATAAATTTTATGATAAAAATTGCATAATTGGGCCGTGATAGATAAAGAGGCGTAACCTCAATCTTTTTAAAATTTTCATCCGTGAAAAAGGCCCAATATCCAGCCCGTTTCAAACTTCCAACCCCTGATCACAGACTCTCCTTCCCTCTTCGATCAGCAGCTACACCAGTGGAATCAATCAGTGTTTGTTCTTCCCCGATCGCAAACCGATGGCAGGGAAGGCGGCGGAGGTGGCAAAGGCAGTATCGAACTATCCATGGAGAGAGAAGCTAGCAAAGCACAAGTCAGAGCTGGCGAAGGGAGTGTGGGGCTACTGGGAGCTCGGCGCGTGGAAGCCCCTCGCTCTCAGCGCTCGTTACCGCGCTCGCCTCCGCAGGGATGTTCTTCTCGCTGGAGAGTAATTGATCTTGCTCTTCTTAAATCTTCTTTCCTATTTTGAAATTTTCAGAGATGACACTTGAAATTTTGTACATTTGTTTGAGGGTTTGCAACCTAATTCTGGTGCCTTTAAATCTGAAGTGGAAAATCATTCCAGTATTAGTGCTAGTTGTTTTTCGGGGAAGCAAATGTTTTATGTTTCAATTTTGATCAAGCTTGATTGATGGATTTAGCTTGCCTAACTTTAATTATGCACTGGACAAACAGAAGAATAGAGAAATCTAACATAAAATCTTCGCGACCTGTCTGTATCGTGTAAATTATTCAAGGAGTGGTTGAAATTGAGCAATGTATACACTTTTCAAGATTTTTATGGTATATACATTGAAATAGACTTCTTTTTAATTTTTTGTTTTTGTTTTTCAGGGATTGGCCCTATGACCCACCAAGAGGGGAAGTGAGAGACAGGCGGAAAGGTCACAAGGTCGATCGTATTGCTGCTGAGAAGTACGTTATATTTCATCAAAATTTTCATTTTAGAAAGCCTTCTAATGTACCCTTGCAAAATCTGAGATGAGGGTTTTTGACAACTTCACAAGAAAAATGTGTTTATTAAAAATAGAAGTCGCCAAAGCACAAGCGCAGCTCAATTGAATCAAAGAAATATGGATTAGAAAAGTATAGCTTCTCGCTAGAATAAAAGATTCCAAAATCACGCTGAGGGAAAGTGTATGAAATGGAAGGATACTTCCTAAAGAATTTAGTAATAGAGAGTTACATCAGATAATTCTCTTGTTTTTAGGGATATACCGTATATTTATTCATCTTTCAGAGACATAGGTTATATTTGAAGTGTCTGCTTTCTTTTTGGTAGCACTTTAATTCTGGTACCAAATTGGTACCAGGCAAATAAGTTTCATAAAAAAGAAAGATAGATGAAGTCATTAGGGAAGGATGAGACCATTAAACACATCAGAGGCTTATTTTTTGGGTATACAGCTTTAGTTTTTTGTTTAAAATGCATCTGCAAATGCAAACCATAGGAGCAGTGATTGTATTTGAGTTGTTTCTAGCAGTGGAAATAGGCGGAAAACTGCTGCTTTTTTGAAAAAAAGTAGGTTGTATATGAAGTTTGGCTTTGCCAAATCTTTCTAACACCCCTAACCCGTCCCCAATAGGGGGTTTATATATAAGGTTTGGGATGCTAAAACTTTATTCCATGTATTACTGCCAAATTAAAAGAAATGTCCAGTAATATCCTTGCAACTTCCAGTCACTTTCTTTCCAAAATTCCATAACTACCTTTTTTATGCTTATTAAAATAAAAATGGTGAGGATCCAACATGTAGTTTTTGAATACTCAGAATGGCTAGTTTCGATGGTGACAACAAAAACATAGCATTCTCATATTCTCTTTGATATCAAACTCCCGTTGAAGTTACGATATGAGATTATTGCTTAAATCTGATATGGTGTTTTGATCCAGGCGTGCACATACTGCTGAGTTGATGAAGAAGATGCCAGAGATGCTGCTGGATTATAAGGTTCAAACTCAAAATTGTCCATCTTTATATTTTATTGTTTTTTAGCCTTCCATTGTCGTATAAGTACAACAGTATTGTGAAGTGATACTGTTTAACTTAGGGTCATTAGTTCTAAAATAATGACTTATGAGAGAATAAGCAAAATTTTCTGTTGAATACAATCTGATACAAAGTTTTGGGTTCAAAACTAACAGTTAATTTCTAGATAATTGTGCTTCAGATCCAAGTTTCCTTAACAAACTTTGATCTGTTGATTTTAGTACCTGCGGAAATAAATATGGTCTTATATTGTTCCCACTTTTTCTTGCCACAGAAACGAAGATGGGAGAAAAGAATGAAGGAAGAGGAGAAAAATGCCTCCTCTTAAGCTGCTTATTAATTTTCCTTTTTTCCTTGATGAAAGTTTTATCTTCCGTTAATCTCATGATCACCTCATGAACTAGGAGTTTTGAGATAGCATAGTTGTAAGAGTTTTTCCTGATTTTTTCCTTTTCCGTTTTCACTAAATTATCAATAAAGCTGGGACATAAAAATTGTTTCTTTTATTGTCTAAGCAAATTGAGAAACTTACTGTCAAATGGAGCAATTTTGTTGTTCATCTTTGGGGAGGACCTGAGTAATGGTAAAGTATAATACCCATGGGTTGATATTTTCTTAACAAAATACAAAAGGCAAACCACTAAGCATGTTGAGCTGCTGAAGTTATATTTTAGTTTTGGATTTTGGTTTTGTCAGTTAACTGGTTCAAGTTGTATTTATTTGGATTGGTCTTGTCAATTCATAGATACATATGCTTAACAGTTTTTTTGGTGATATTTGGATGCAAATAGTACTACAAACAGGCTAGCAAGTCTTGTTCTCTCCTTGAAGTGTTATTGCATTACAGCCACTTATGTCGCATTTGGGACCAAATAATTTTCATATTAGATGGTATTTTTAGCACCTGTCTGAAGTTTGCTATCATTCTTCTAAATGATCTGTTATACGAACAGACTATATTTGTATCCATTCAGAATTATAGTAAACATTACCGTTTGCTGATTTACCTGACTTTGCTCACAATCTCGAAACTTCCGATTTTTTAACATGATTTGATCTGTGACATTTATATCCAACTTTAATGATATATGAATAGTTTTTTTATTTTTAACTTCAGTTATGCCTTATTGACTAAATATGTTCTAACTAAGAAGGCAAATTGCCAGCATAGAACAATGCCCAGTTATGCAGATTAGAAGCATATTTGCAAAAACTATGACCCAGTATGCAAAGATCTACGCGTTTGAGATTTGAAACATTCTGTTGAGATACTTAAAAATAATTTTATTTTATCCTTGTCTATCTAAATAATGAAACGTGTAATGATTAGAAATAAGTCAATAACTCGCTTTCTTAACCCTTTCAAAAGAAAGGGAATAAGAAAACATCATCACTTTCTTAACAACATGCTTTCTTGAAAGAGAAATTTTTCTAAATGGTCCTAATAGTTTTCCAAAACCTCTATTTTGGTCCATGATTGTACGAAGCACAATTTGACCCATAACGCTCGGAGCTGCCTTACCTATGCTGGCCCGCTAGGTTGGTCGTCCCGCCACAAATTCCATACAAAAAGGAAACTAATCTGATTTGCTAAAGGAGAGAAAAAAGGTGTTGATGATTTAAAGCAAAAGTAGGACCAAAATGACAGAATGCTAAATGAAAATATTGAAAATTTTATTGGACCAAAATGAGGTTTCTTTGAAGAAGACATGCTCAATGATCAGTCCTAGCTTCCGATCTTAAACTCAGTCGTCAACTCAGACAACTCCTCTTCATTTCCTACCATTTCCAATAACCAGTTGTGATGGAGATGAAAAACACGGATGCGACCATTGTCGGAGACATCAATCAGCTACCGGAGGAGTGCACCTCGCACGCGATCTCCCTCACCACCCCACGTGATGCCTGCGCCTCCTCCGCTGTGTCCCTCGCTTTCCGATCAGCAGCTGACTCGGATGCCACGTGGGAGCGCTTCCTGCCGTCGGATTATGCCTCGTTCCTATCTCAGGCTGTTGATCCGGTGGAGTACGATTCGAAAAAAGAACTCTACTTCCGACTCTGTGATCATCCTATTCTAATCTATGGTGGCCTGATGGTAATTTCGTTATTAATTAGCCTTTCAATACTCATTGATATTGGAATCATCTTCTCTTCATGTGATATAAAAATAATTTCATCTCATTGTAACAAGAATGCTGGATTCTTTGTAGAGCTTTGGATTGGAGAAATCCAGTGGGGCAAAATGTTTCATGATTTCAGCCAGAGCGCTGTCAATTGCGTGGGGTGATGATTTGAGATATTGGAGGTGGATTGCTATTGCCGATTCGAGGTATTCCCAATTACATATTGTGCTTGCATAGAAATATATCACTACAAATCCTATATATACATTCAATACTTGCTGATTAACTTCCAGCTTGTGGTTAGATCTGCCATAAAAAACAGTCCTAAAATCATATAATGCAGATAGTTTATCTCTTATTTATTTAACACTATTATTTCTTTTATATGTTTCGAAGGTTCAGCGAGTGTGCCAGGCTTAACTGGGTATGCTGGCTGGATATCAATGGCAAGATAGACAGCAGAATTCTCACTCCAAATACTGAATATGTTGCTTATCTTGTTTTCAAACTGGCAGACGGCATGCGGGGTGTAAGCTGCCCTCTCCAAACAACTATAATTACCCTTGCTGGGGATATTGTGTCTCAGCATTCAGTGAGCATCTGGGATAGGCCTACTGAGGAGATGACAGATGACGTGAGATTGCCGAGAGAGAGACTAGACGGATGGTCGGAGGTCAAGTTGGGAGAGTTTGATAGTGGTGACGGGATCTATGGAGAGGTTGGCATGTCTTTTATGGAGACTAACAATTACTATTCCAAGAGAGGGTTGATTGTACAGGGCATCGAGGTCAGATCGAAGCATTAATTTGGCACGGATATCATGCAATGAGTATTGAGTATCATGTTAAATTTGTTATTATTGATACCTTTTTTGTGTTTGTCTTGAAATTCTGTTAGGCTATTTTTTTTTTTGGTAAATGATGATTTGTATATATGAAGGGGACTTCCAAAGACATGCAATGAGTATTGAGTTGTGCTAATAAGCATATTTTTTATTTTTTATTTTCATTTCTGGTTGTCTACACGAGATTCTGATATCGATTATTGGATTCGTATTGTAAACATGGAGAACAATCAAACAGAACAAATGTCTTCTCTTTTTGTTCCATTGTACGAACTGGTGAATAAACATTGATTTGTGGCTCAAATCGCTAAACTTTCAATTTGTTTTAATTAGATTTCAGAAATGACGGAATGATATTTTTCGTCTGCGCAAATTTTGTTGAAGTTTGCGCATAAATCTTATTTGTATCATACATGAATTTTGTAAAATTTTGACAAATACGGATCTTATATAAATTTATGTTGGTACATGATTTACACTTTTGATGTGAACTTTCTTCTCACTGATGCAAACATAATTTTGTGCTGATTTAGAATTTGACTTTACTATTTCTAAAAAGAAACATATAATGATTTAAGGTTTGAAACATTCTGCGGAGATATTTAGCGTTTGAGGTTTGAAACATTCCGCGGAGTCCTATCAAAAAAACGCGTACTGATTAAAAATGACTATCACTTTCTTAACCCTTTGAAAATAAACAACAAGAAGACATCAACAATTAATAAATATATATAGCTAAATGGTCCTTATAGTTCTCCAAAATCTCTATTCGGTCCATGATTGAACGAATCACAATTTGACCCATAACTGTTGATTTTTATGAGAGTTGATTTCAATGTCCAATCACAATTTGACCCATAACTTGGTGAGCTTAAGAACACCCTAGTTCTATTTATATATATATATATATATATATATATATATATAGAGGAGGGTTCCACTGCACCCTCTTTTGGTGCACCTAACGTGCACCCAAAACTCATATGGTGCATTTTCAAAGTTCAAATAGTCGATTCGAACCTTCCAACGTGTTCTTCATATTAAAATGTGCTTGGAGACCAAATTTTACATTTTTTGGAAATTTTTTACTATTTTTTCAGAATTTTTGAAAATCTCTAAACAATAATTTGAAATTCAGCAAAGTGATGATTTTCAAAAATTCTGAAAAAATAGTAAAAAATTTCCAAAAAATGTAAAATTTGGTCTCCAAGCACATTTTAATATGAAGAACATGTTGGAAGGTTCGAATCGACTATTTGAACTTTAAAAATGCACCATATGAGTTTTGGGTGCACGTTAGGTGCACCAAAAGAGGGTGCAGTGGAACCCTCCTCATATATATATATATATATATATATATATATATATATATATATATAGTTAGTCCGGCTAATGTCATAATGTTATAATTTCAGTCTAAGTTATAACGAGTCATTTTTTGCGATTTCAAAGTCCAAACAGTCGATCTGAACATTTTCAGATAATTCTGAACCATCCAAAACAGTGATTTTGTACCTATCTAAAAAAGTAGAAAAACATTTCAAAAAATATAAAATTTGGTCTCCAATCCCATTTTAATATGGAGATCATGTTGAGCGGTTCGGATCGACTGTTTGAACTTTAAAATCGCAAAAAATAACTCGTTATAACTTAGGCTGAAATTATAACATTATGACATTAGCCGGACTCTCTCTCTCTCTCTCTATATATATATATATATAGAGAGAGAGAGAGAGAAGAGGGATCCAATTACACCATTTTATGGTGACACATCTTGATACCATATGCTTATAAGTCATTTTTGTGATTTCAATATCCAAACAGTCGATCTGAACCGTTCAACATGATCTCCATATTAAAATGTGCTTGGAGATCAAATTTTACATTTTTTGGAATTTTTGTAATATTTATTAAGATATGTACCAAATTGTTGTTTTCAGACAATTCTTGACCATTGAAAAACAACAATTTTCAAAAATTCTAAAAATAATAAAAAGTTTTACAATAATGTATAATTTGGTCTCTAAGTACATTTTAATATGAAAATCATGTTGAACGTTCGGATCGACTATTTGGATTTTAAAATCGCAAAAATGACTTATAAAAATATGGTGTCAAAATATGTCAATATGAAACGATGTAATTGGATCTATCCTCATATATATATATAGATATGAGTGAGGCTATGGTGCTATGCATAGCACGGATGGGGTCCGTGCTACGGCTCAAAATTTGACTTTTCAAAATTCTAACGGTCGATCCAACCGTTCAATGTGATAACCATATGAATATGTACTTGCAAACTAAATTTTATATTTTTTCGATTTTTTTTACTATTTTTTTAGATAGGTAGAATTTTGATGGTCCAGAATTTTCAGAAAACACTGATTTTTCTACCTATCTAAAAAAATAGTAAAAAAATTCGAAAAAATATAAAATTTAGTTTGCAAGTACATATTCATATGGTTATCACATTGAACGGTTGGATCGACCGTTAGGATTTTAAAAAGTCAAATTTTGAGCCGTAGCACGGACCCCATCCGTGCTATGCATAGCACCATAGGCTCACTCGATAGATATATTACATAGAGAGTGGCTAAGATCAAAGTGGTAGTTTCTGAACCTTGGTATTACTAATTTCTTTTTGCGATTTTCAAAGTTTAAATAGTCGATTTGAAGTGCTAAACTTGTTCTCCATATTAAAATGTGTTTGTGGCCAAATTTTACATTTTTGAAAGTTTTTTACTATTTTTTATGGATTTTAAAAATCATTGTTTTCTGATTTTATTTATTTATTATTATTTAAGTGTGAGCTACTGTACTATGCATAGCACGAATTGGGTCCGTGCTACGGCTCAATATTTGAGTTTTTAAAATCCTAACAGTCGATCCAAACCGTTCAACATGATTATAAAATAATATGTACTTGCAAACCAAATTTTATATTTTTTTAGATAGGTAAAAAATCACTGTTTTTGGATGGTCCAGAATTTTCAGATCAAGTGATTTTCTACCTATCTAAAAAAATAGTAAAAAAATTCAAAAAAATGTAAAATTTAGTTTGCAAGTACGTATTCATTTTATAATCATGTTGAACGGTTCAGATCGACCGTTAGGATTTTGAAAACTCAAATATTGAGCCGTAGCACGGACCCAACCGTGCTATGCATAGTACCGTAGCCTCACTCATTATTTTTCAAAAATCCTTAAAAAATTGTAAAAATTTCAAAAAAATGTAAAATTTGGTCCCAAACATATTTTAATATAGAGAACACGTTGAGTAATTTAGATTGATTATTTGCACTTTGAAACTTTAAAAACGAATTGGTAACACTAAGGCTACTCACTTTGATATTAGCCACTCTCTCTCTCTCTCTCTCTCTATATATATATATATATATATATATATATATATTATGAGGAGGGATCAAGTTACAACAAAGTTACAACAACCATTTTTTTCATTTTAGAAGTCAAAATCGTCGATCCAAACCGTTCAACATGATCTCCACAATAAAATATGCTTGCAGATCAAATTTTACATTTTTTTGAATTTTTTTACTATTTATTAAGTATTTTACAAAAAATAGTCATATTCAGACCATTGAATTTTGTACCCATCTTAATAAATAGTAAACAAATTCAAAAAAATGTAAAATTTGATCTGCAAGCACATTTTATTTAGATAATCATGTTGAACGGTTTGGATCAACGATTTGGACTTTAAAAATGAAAAAATGATTGTTGTAACTTGATCCCTCCTCATATTATATATATATTTGATTAAAGGGTTCTGGTACATCTCAGCATATTTTGGATGCTAATTTTGAGAATTGAACCTGTGACTACTCCGTAGAGAAATAAGACTTGTGCCAATGTACTAAGTCCCTGATTCCAGTCCTAAATCATATAATGAAGATAATTTATCTCTTATTTATTTAAGACTATTATTTTTTTCATATGTTTCGAAGGTTCAGCGACTGTGCGCCAAGTTCACTTGGGTATGCTGGCTGGAAATCTATGGCAATATAGACAGCAAAATTCTCACTCTAAATACTGCATATGCCGCTTATCTTGTTTTCAAAATGTCAGACAACATGTCGAGCCTAAGCTGCCGGCTCCAAACAACTACAATTACCCTTGCTGGGGATATTGTCTCAGCATTCAGTGGGCCTTTGGGATGGGCCTCTAGAGGAGCAAATTGAAGAGATGAGAAGCGAGGTGGTATTGCCCAGGACTTGAGAGTAGGTCCGATGGGCATCGGACGTATTGCCCAGGACTTGAGAGTAGGTCCGATGGGCATCGGACCTACTCTGGTTTGATGGGTTTAATCACCGTCGATTTGCTTTAAGATTCGCACAGAACGCTTTAAAATTAGTGCGTCTTGTTTTCAATGTTCGTGCGCACAAATCTCGAACTTGATCGGACGGTTTCCGTACTCGTTGAACCTAAAAGTAGGTCCGATGGGCATCGGACCTACTCCGTTCTCTTTGCCCAGGACTTGAGAGTAGGTCCGATGGGCATCGGACCTACTCTGGTTCGATGGGTTTAATCACCGTCGATTTGCTTTAAGATTCGCGCGGAACGCTTTAAAATTAGTGCGTCTTGTTTTCAATGTTCGTGCCCACAAATCTCGAACTTGATCAGACGGTTTCCGTACTCGTTGAACCTAAAAGTAGGTCCGATGGGCATCGGACCTACTCCGTTCTCATTGCCCAGAGGTGGATTTAGAATTTTCTTCGGGAGATCAAAAAAATATCGAATCGGATTTAAATATTTAATTGAATTTAAATTCATTAACCAATTGGGTACTCGATAAAAAACAATACTTTAACTTATACTTTTTAATATTTTGACTTATAATTTATGATACTGACTTATAATTCTAATTACCAATCAAAATTCAACAAATTTATTTCAATTTTAACTCTAAATTTAATCCGAATTACAAATCAAACGTACCGAGGGGGACAAATTTTTTCAAGAGAAGCAAAGTCGATTAGGACCGATAAATCTCCACTACAACTCAAAATCCAGGAGGGGCAGCTGCCCCCACAGGAACCACCTGAGTCTGCCTCCAGTATTGCCAAAAGAGAGACCAGACAGGTGGTTGGAGGTCGAGTTGGGAGAGTTTGATAGTGGTGAAAGGATCTGTGGAGAGGTCGGCATGTCTTTTAGGGAGACTAGCGATTACCATTCCAAGGAAGGGTTGATTGTACAGGGCATCGAGGTCAGACCGAAGTATTAGTACGCACTGGGCTTTTCATTGGGTTTATCTTCGTGAAAAAGGTGAAACAGGCAATTCGAGATGCTAATAAGTCCGACATTTTTATTAATATCCAAAGTTTAATACAAATTATTAATTATACCCAGAACTCAACTCAATATCGAAATATACCCAAGCCGGCCATTTTCTGGCCGGTTATGTACTTTTTTTTTTTTTTTTTTTAGAGAGAGACATTATGAAGATCAAAATATTGAAATCTAACTCTGAAAATTTGAAATTTTTGTAACCATATGACAATTCAATATGAAGGACACGCTTAATTATTACTCTTGTCGGAAACATTGACTGATGATATTAATGTAATGATATTGATGGGACTTGTCTCATAGTGAAAACAAATACCTCAAAAATAACATCAATATCATCACATTGACTGACGACAGTACCTATCTATTTTTTTTTTAACCCACATTATTCAACTTCTAGATATTAATAGAAATGTCGGGTATTAGTTCATAGAAAAATTTGCCATAAAACAATATAGCACATATACTCTTATAACTACATGATATACGGCATTCTATAATTTACGACTTACGATTTATAATCGAATTTTTTTTCAAAATAATTTATAACATGATACGTTTCGAAAATAAAATGATAGATAAAGGGTGAATTTTGACTTAATTGCATTATTTTCATATTTTATTTATTTTTACAAAATTTCAGTCTTTTTTTTTGGTTAATTACAACCAAGGCGTGATCACATTTTCATATTCGAACTTTTGAAACCCCATATGATGGTTTTCTGACTAAGCTCAAACACAAGAACCGAAATATGGGATAATCCAAATATACCAAACATAAATAGTATATCAAATATAAATAGTACAAAACTAGTAAAAATACAATTAAAACGGAGAGGGGGAATATCGCTGAGGCGGTACTCCGGCGTTCGCCCGGCGCCAGCGCGGCCAGCCTCCGTCTCTCTCGGGCTCATCTGGGGCATCGGCAGACCTCAGTATCTGCTCGGCAGTATCCCATCTGGCATCGCCCGTGGAGACTGTCGGTACTGGCGGAGGTGTAGCGAAGATAGATGCGGCAAACCCAGTCCTAAAGGCAGGCTGAGTATGAGACCCGCTACCAATAGCCTCTCCATCATGCGGCATCTCTGTGCCATATCGGGGCCATGCCGGTGCCGACATGAAACTCTCATCGAACTCATGGAGACTGCACGAGAGGGACTCGTACTCAGAAGTATCGGTCTCCGCAGGTGGTGGCTGTGGTGGCATCTCTGCTGGACCCTGCAATCATACACATAAATTATTAAATTTGATCTGAATGAAGAAATTTATTAAAACCTGACAGATACTGAAGTATGACATACTGTTACACCGAAAAGGTATAGTACAAAGTTTCAGTACATCAAGCTGTACTTTTTAACCTTAAAATACACTTCTGGTTCAGACTGCAAGTATACAATCCTACCGCGTAGTATATCGTCGGGTATCGATCACAGGGACGGTTCAAGTGTTATCCGGACTCTACCTAGGTTAATTAAAAACTAGAAGTTGGAAGGGTTGATTTTGGTTGTTTATGTTTCCTACAGATTCAAGGTAATAATAAAGTGCAAGAAAGAAGATTAAACTGGTTTTAATCAATAATAAAAAGCGTTCCCAGGGTTAAGACTTCATCTCAGTTTTGCCCTCTGACTATCATGTCCGGGCCGTGTCATTTCCTACACGGGCCGTATCAGTTTACACGGGCCGTGTCATTTCGCTACACGGTCCGTGTCAGTCTCGGGTTAATGCAGCAGCTATTGTTTCTTTGTATCGTTCCTTTGTGTAGGGTTCTACTGACCGGACCTAATGTTTCTGGACCTCAACTGCCGTTTGTTGGTTCATCAACTTGGTACGGAAACTGCAATATATGCCCTCGTCGGGTTCTAGACCTCAACTTCCGTGTGTTGGTCCCTACTACCTAGTTACTTGATTGGTATACTAAAGGTAACTCCTATCCGCCGATAGAGAGTAATTTTCGCCTCCCGGTTACTACTTGGTTTCACCTTTCGGATCACAAATCCTACCTCATGTACTTAGTTTTGTTGAGAGACGTTAAAGGGCTATAATGCCTTCTAGATGTGCGCATTCATCTAGTAGCAAACCAATATAAGTCAAACACTTCAATCTAAGCAATTAAAATACTACTCAATCAATCAAACACAAACTTCAATACAAAGATTCAATAACTAGCATGCAAGACAAACCATTCGATTACATCAAAACCCTAGAAACAAAGTAAATTACTCACTCATGGTTCTAAAACAGCAAATACAAATAAAGATAGAGTTGATCATGACAAAACCCAAAGTGCAAAGAAGATCAATCGAAAGTGCAAGAAATTCGCTTCTCCAATTCGCCTCCAAGCTTAGCCGCCAAAGACAAACCCTAGAAATCTGCTCTCCTATTCCAGAATTACCTTCTCTGGAGAGAAATCCCCATTATATGCTTAATTGGTCGACCTTCCTTCAATAGCCTTCTTTCCAGATTTCTAGATCTGTTTCCGGAATTGCTTGACACGGGCCGTGTCAAATCTGTCCGGCCCGTGTAACCTGTGTACTTAGCTCAAATTGTAGATCTTCTCGCAAGCTTTCCGAAAAGTGGTCATACACTCAAAACGGAGTTACGAGTCAAAAGTTATGACTGTTTTAAGTTGGTGTCCTGGTCGTGTCTGTGGTCGAGTCGAGGTTGACACGGGCCGTGTAGAATGTGACACAGGCCGTGTAGAGACTTCAGAATTCCAGATTTCTCCTCGATTTCGCCCGAATCCTGCAAAATAAGAATAAACTTGCAGCAGTACCACATTCTAAAGATATTCAATGAAATACAACTGATTTAATAGATTTAAACACAGGTTTGGTGCAGAAATTGGTCGGAATTATAGGTCAAATAACGAGACATCACATACATATGGCGGCACCGGACGTCCATGCTCGTCGTACCATGCCGTCCACCCAATGTCGGACAATACCCAACGATGGTAGTCCCACTCTGGATGTGAATCGGGGGAAGATGGCATATCATCTAACAGAACTGGGCTCGAATCGGGCTCCTGCGGATCTATCTCACGCCAGTTGATGTTCTCTCTGGCGTCTCGCAGCATACCGATGATCTTTCCACCGTGCCCGGCATCCTCAACCACATTCGCATTCTTCTTGAGGGTGCGGTACCCAAGCCGTCTCCAGTTCTTCTTTCCCAGCATGCGGATCCCATGCCCGCACTCCTTGATCGCGGCCAAAAGCTGAAAAAATTTAGCATGTCAGATCAAACCTTGATTTACTACTAAATTAGACCAAAACTAAGTGGTTTTAGGTGCTTTACCTGGCGAGCCCATGCACGACCGTTGGGATGGTAACCATCATCCGTTTTGATCCTATCGCGGAGATGGGCACCGTAATCACCCTGCAGATAGACACTCGCCATGCAGACCTGCGTGTACCATACATCGTACCTCAACTGGGGATCCCCCTGGGTCTGCTGAATCGCCTCTGGCTCGTGATAGAAGTCTATATACTGAGGAATCTGGGCCGTCCCGTTGTATGCATCGTAATGGGTGCTCCAGTCCTTATCCAGTCGCCCTCGGTGGGTAACGCTGTAAAGAAGACGTTAGTTGCAATAAAAAACTATCAAGTAATATGATTTATTTAATAAATACAATAGACTACGACTTACCGGTGCAGGTCTCTGTGCGTGTAACTCGGCAAAGATGGGTCTATGGGAATCAACGCCGCTCGTCCAAACTGGCGGAGCACCCGATCTGGGTAGTGGTGCTCCACTATCCAGAAATGTATGAGTGGACCTCGATAGAACCACATCTCTCGCTCGTGCTCGTCAGTCACACTGCCCGGCAAGAGGAACTCCTCGTACAACTGATCGTACGGCGTCCACTCAACAAGAGGCTCAGGCAAACTCTGAAGCTCTGACCGGACTGGCCTGATCCCAACGGTAGCACCGTGGGTCCGATCCTGGTAGTTGTGGAAACCGTACCACTTCTTGGCGTATGCCGGGCAGTGAAACACATCTGGCTCTCCCCAATCCGGCGCCTCATTGGGGATAGGACGTCCCACCGGTAGCCGTGACCACGACCAGTGCTGAAGCAGGAGTACCGGCCCGTACATCTACTTCGCCGTCGGCTTCATTTTCAAGAACATTACACGTCAGTGTATTTTGATGGATTGATTGATTAAATAATTTATTATAACATAAGAGTTGGTGACTTACCTCACTACTACGACACAGGTGGTAGTACAGATGCGCCAGGACAGCTCCACCCCAGTTGTACGACGACGACCGCTCAATGTCCATCAGCAACGGGAGATACATCATCGGCATCTGATCACCGCTGGAATCAGGAAACATGACAGAACCAAAAAGGTCCATCACGTAGCCCCGTGTATATCTGCAATACAAAACATATAAAAATTCTAATAGAATCATCGTATTATAAATTAATTAGTAGATATTAATAAAAATTTACCTCTGAATCTCCAGCTCGGTGGAATTTTCCGAGAGACCCGCGATGAAGTGCTGCCGTAACCTCGTCATCCGCAAATGGAACTTCGACCTCCCATGTTCCCCAATGATATAGGAAGGATCAGCTCCCAATAACTCATCGACATAACCTGCGAATCTGGTGCTGTCAGAGACGCCGCCGACGGGTGTGCCACGGATAGACAAACCCCAGAGAGCACTCACATCCTGGAGAGTCACCGTCATCTCTCCGAACGGCATGTGAAACGTGTGCGTCTCGGGACGCCATCGCTCCACCAGTCCAGCGATGAGAGATGCATTGATGATGCTCTTCTCTGTCCGCACGATGTCCACAACCTGGTAGAGACCCAGGTTGACGAGGTACGGCTCCATCACCTCGTAGTACCTCATGTGAACGCACCTCAACTTCACATCTAGAAGATCAGTGTCCTGCGTTGAAAAATGTAATCCGCATGGTGACAACATAATAAAATTTAAATCCAACAAAATTTAATGAAAATATAAGAAAAGGAACGTACCTCACGAGAAGCCAGTGAGACTCGGTGCTCGCTGTGGGGAATCCAAAGGAGAGGACTGATGTGCTCCGTGCTGCTAGTACTGATCGGCTCGTCCACTACTGGACGCTGGGTAGGCCGTGCTCTAGGCATCCTGATATCTAAAATAACCTAAATTCGGTGAAATTACGCTTGATCAGCATAATTATGGTAAAAAAGGCCAAAATACCCTAAAAATTGGTTATCTGTGCTAATTACACTAAATTACGCTTAATCAGTCTAATTAGGGTAAAAAGACCAAAATACCCTAAAAATTGGTCAAACGTGCTAATTTCGGTAAAATTACGCTTAATCAGCATAACTATGGTAAAAAAGACCAAAATACCCTAAATATTGGTCAAACGTGCTAATTTCGGTAAAATTACGCTTAATAAGCATGACTATGGTAAAAAAGACCAAAATACCCTAATTATTGGTTATCGGTGCTAATTACACTAATTGCGCTTAATTAGCCTAATTATGGTAAAAAAGACCAAAATATCCTAAATATTGGCCAAACGTGCTAATTTCGGTAAAATTACGCATAATCAGCATAATTATGGTAAAAAAGGCCAAAATACCCTAAATATTGGTCAATTGTGCTAATTAAACTAAATATTGGTTAACTTAGCTAATTACACTAAATTACAACAACATAATCTAAATTATAACACCTAAAACTTAAATCCTAAACTCTAAAATAAATAAATTAAAAATTAAATTAGATAAAAAAAAAATTTACCTCAAAGAAGAAGAGAGAATTCGGAATTCGGTTGGGATGAGAGAATTGTGAGAGGAGAGAGAGAAAAAATGGTATATATAGGGGTTAATGCGGGAAAAAAAAAAAAAGGTACATAGCCGGCCATTTTCTGGCCGGCTTAGGGAGGGTACATAGCCGGCCAGAAAATGGCCGGCTTGGGTATATATCGATATTGGGCCGGATTCTGGGTATATTTATTAATTTGTATTAAACTTTGGATATTAATAAAAATGTCGGCTAATAAGTTTATGTTACTATTGAAACTTTTTCTGTGTTTTGTCTTGGAATTTCTGTTAGTTTTTTTTGGTAAATGATGATCGGTATATATGAAGGGATTTTGAAAGACATGCAATGAGAACCACTGTCAAGTTTTTCAAAAAAAGAAAAAGAGTTGTGCTAATAAGCATATTTTTTTTCTTTCATTTTTGGTTGTCTATGCGAAGATTAATATCGATTATTGGATTCATATTGTAAAAATGGAGAACAATTAATCAGACATAACAAATGTCTTCTCTTTTTGTTCCATTGTACGAACTGGTGAGTACATAAACATTGATTTGTCGCTCAAATCACTGAACTTTCAATTTGTATTAATTAGATTTCAAGATGAGGGAATGATAACAAATTTTTGTTGATGTTCACGCATGCACAAATCTTATTTGGATCATACATGAACTTTGTACAATTTTGACAAATATTGATCTTATATAAATTTAAGTTGGTACATGATTTACACTTTTGATGTGGACGTCTTACTGATACAAACATAAATTTGTGCTGAAATAGAATTTGACTTTGCTATTTCTAAAAAGAAACATATAAGAGAGCAGTTAGATTGAGATAATTAGATAAACCATCTTATAATGATTTAAGTACAAAATTCAACGATCATCAATTCAGGATATGGTGATAAATTTTTGCGCTGTTGGAAACGGCACAGCGCTTCTCTACAAAGCAGCGGGCCCCTCACAGAATGGAATTTTCTATCGCACTGCTAGCGAACTGCGAAGCGACGCAGTGTTTTGTAAAATGTACGCTCTTGTAGCCGTCCGATCTAATTGTGC
Organism: Carex myosuroides; assembly: GCA_028015225.1. NCBI lineage: Eukaryota > Viridiplantae > Streptophyta > Magnoliopsida > Poales > Cyperaceae > Carex > Carex myosuroides. The sequence continues at coordinate 14,372,871 of CM051465.1, forward strand.
ACTTGTAGCCGTCCGATCTAATTGTGCAGGATACAAGGTCGCACATATGCTCAGGCCAGGTTAAAATGTTTTAGGATAATTTCAGTCCACGGTCTTCTCACTTCAAGTCCTTTTTGTTTAAATTAAGTCAAAATGTCGAATAATTTTATGTATCCTTGCCTATTTCTTGAGAGTAGTGTTCAAATATTCATGTTTTTCATGTTTAATGTTCTTATTTTCGTTTTCAAAATTTAAACAATCAATCCGAACTTCTTAACATGATTTTAATATTAAAATGTGTTTGAAGATCAAATTTTATATTTTTTAGAAGTTTTTTACTATCTTTTTAGATAAGTACAAAATCACTATTTTTAAGTGATTCATAATTTCTGAACAAACATTGATTTTTAACCTATCTAAAAAAATATATAAAATCTGGTCTCTAATGATATTTTAATATGAAGATTATGTTGAGCGGTTCAGATTGACTGTTTGAATTTTAAACATAAAGATAAAGATATGAAATGCATTTGAAACATGCTCGTATGAAGATAAGATGCGTCTACTGATTATATATAGATAACTATCATTTTCTTAACCCTTTACAAAGAAAGGTAACGAGGAAATATTATCACTTTTTTAACAACATATAAATGAATTAGAGAAAAGTTTTTAAATGGTCCTAAAAGTTTTGCAAAACCTCTATTGTGGTACATGATTGAACCGAGCCAAATTTGACCCATAACACTCGGACTTTCCTATTTGATGTTTGATAATTTAAATAAAAGCAGTATCATTTTGACAGAAAGTTTTTTTTTTTTTTTTTTTGAGAGAGCTTGACAGTGACTGTCAAGATTCAAAATGACAATATTGAAAAATGTAGGAATAATTTTTTATGTACTTTTCATAGGCCTACAATTATTTTATTTGTTATTTATCTCTTACAATATTTTTTTATTTACCTCTAGGGGTGAAAACGGAGCGAATACGGAGCGCATAGGGTAAAATCATATCCATATTCTTTTTAATTTTCCGAATACGGATACGGATCGGATACCAGCCGAATACAAATACGGATATGGATCAGATCGGATATTTATTAAAATATATTAAAAAATACTAAAGTTCATAATATTTATCTAATTTTAATGGTGAATATCAATATTTTTTTCATAATATATATTAAAATATATGATATATATCTACTATTTGGATACGAATAATTGAAACATAAAACCATATCAGTATTCATATCCACACGGATATTCGGATATCGAATATCCACATCTAATTTTTCGAATACGGATCGGATATTATCCATAGCGTTTTTAGCCTCATGTAATTAATTCATGTTAATTCTAATTAATTATTTAAATAGTTAAGAATTACAAAGTTAAAATTATCACTTGATGTGGGCGCAATATATTAGCAGGTGAAGACGTATAATTTAGCGCCCATATTCAATTATGCACTTCATGCTGAATTTTTTTTTTTCTATTTTTTTTCTTTTTAAAATGATATATTTCAATAACAATAATATACCATTTTTTTTCTTAAAAATAAATGGTAAAAATTAATAAATATACAAAGTCATAAAATATATCTATTAAAATAAGAAAGTATTGATGGGTGCACGTCTGATCGATTTTCAGTCATAAAGGAATTGGTGATCAGGATTTTCAGCTGAGAATCAAGACAATTTTGACTTTGTAAGAAGTAAACTAAGATCTTTTAATAATTTAATTAGAGTTAACATGAAATAAAGGAATAAATAAGATAAATTTATATTTATAAGGATAAATAAGAAAATGTACAAATTATAAATATAAAGGAGACATGAAAAATTATCCCAGGAAATTATTGGACCAAAATGAGGCTAGAAATTATTAATGGCTAAGTCTTTTTATAATAAAAATAAAATAAAATAAAAGGGAGCAAGTATCTGAGACGTTGACCTCGACAAAGTTAAATAACTGAGAACTCCTATTCAGTTCCTACTATTTCCAATAACACGTTGCGATGGAGATGAATAGCCCGGATGCGACCATCGTCGGAGACATCAATCAGCTACCGGAGGAGTGCATCTCTCAGGCGATCTCGCTCACCACCCCACGTGACGCCTGCGTCTCCCCCGTCGTGTCCCGTGCTTTCCGATCAGCAGCCGACTCGGATGCCACGTGGCAGCGCTTCCTGCCGTCCGATTATTCCTCGTTCCTATCTCAGTCTGTTGATCCAGTGGAGTACGCTTCGAAAAGAGAACTCTACTTCAGACTCTGTGATCATCCTCTGCTAATCGATGGTGGCTTGATGGTAAGTTCGTTATTAATTTGTCTTTCACTACTCATTGATATTGGGATATTGTTCTTTGTTTTTCATGTGATATTAAATAATCTTGTCTCATTTTGACTGGAATGCTGGATTGTAGAGTTTTGGATTGGAGAGATCCAGTGGGGCAAAATGTTTCATGCTTTCAGCCAGGGCTCTGGGAATTGTGTGGGGTACTGACACGACATATTGGAAGTGGATTGTTCTTCCCGATTCGAGGTATTCACAGTTACAAATTGCACCTTGTTTTTCTTGTATTTTTTTTATCTTGTGATTTTTAGTGGATAAATAGCTGCAATTTTCATATCAAAGCTAATATCAAGGATAGCCATTTCTGCTTGTGTTACCAATTGAATAAAGGAAACGAGATAACAAAAAAGAAAATATTGGAAAATCTCTTTGACTACTAAACAAAAATTTGGAGCTGTTCATTACTCAGGGATATAAATATCCATTATAATGGAAACATTGTTATTCTTTTCTCTCGTATTTATTTGTATATTGTCCCTTTTGTTTCAAACAAAGAAACGTCAAAATAAGAGAGCAACCACAGAATATAAGCAGACTAAAATGAGATAATTAGAGTTTGCCATCTTACTTTCAAGGAAAATTTAAGAAAAAAATAGAAAGTGATAATAAAAGAAGTGAGAAAACTATATACATCCCTTGCTCTAGAGTTAAATAAGAAATTAATAAGAACGCATCTTATCTCTTGAAGCAAAAAAGCAAAGAATAATAAATTGGTATATGCTTGATACACCTTGAAGGCATGAAAGACAAGCATTTTTACTAAGCTGAATGTTTGTGCGTGCATTAAGGCATTCTGGGTCATTTGAATTTCTGGTATTAGGTTTGTTTGGGTTGTATCAATCTGGCCCTCTGGCTTTTGTGGCTTGGGTTGGTTATGGTTTGTTAATTTGGGTAATTTTGTTTACTATTGTGGTAATTTGTTTCTAATTGTGGTTGACTCTCTTTACAAGATTGGTTGGGTAATTTTGTTGAATCTGATCACGTTTTGGTTTTGGGTTACAATCAGACTCAGTATGGCATGGTGAACAGATTTTTACCAGTTCATTGGTTCCATTAGATGATCAGAAATTTGATTCTTTATTCATGTAATTATTCATACTTTTTTCTAAGTAATAGTTCACTACACGAACAATTCCAATCAGTTGTTGCATTAGGGGTCGATGAAGATTTCTTATACTGACTTTTGATTTTGTCATTTTGTTATAAATTTGATTGAGAGTTGATCTAATGTGATGAATTAATTTCTTGTTGATTAATGGCAAATTCCATTGGAGAAACAGGCAATTCCATATCCTCACATAAATGTATATTACTGAAAATTCTATTATGCTTGCATAGAGAAAAGGATTTATTACAGAACACAAACTATATTTCAATACTTGCTGATTAAATTCCAGCTTGTTGTTAGATCTACCATAAAAAGCAGTCTTAGAATAATTTAATGCAGATAGTTTTATCTCTCATTTAAATTAAGGCTAATATTTCTTTTTATACGTTTTGAAGGTTCAGCGAGTGTGCTGAGCTCGAAATGGTATGCTGGCTGGAGATCCGTGGCAAGATAGGCAGACAAATTCTCACTCCAAATACTGCATATGCGGCTTACCTTGTTTTCAAACTGGCGGACAACGCAAGGGGACTAAGCAACCCGTTCCAAACAACTAAAATTACCGTCGCTGGGGATATCGTGTATGAGCATTCGGTGTGCCTCAATCATAGGGAGAGGCAGCAAGTTAACCGTCGGTGGGGTAGGCATATGTGGGGACGGGAAACTGAGCAGAGGACTGACGATGTGGGATTGCCGAGAGAGAGACAAGACGGGTGGTTAGAGGTCGAGTTGGGAGAGTTTGATAGTGAAGACGGGATCGCTGGAGAGGTCGACATGTCTTTTATGGAGATTAAAAGTGGCCATTGGAAGAATGGGTTGATTGTGCAGAGCATCGAGGTCAGACCGAAGCATTAGTACACACTAGGATTTACATAAATTTGCATCCCCTGAGATATCTCATATTTTGTGTGACTTATTGGAAAATCTCAACTGTTCAAATACGTTTTGCACAAATCTCAAAACTCAAATAATACTGGCCCGTGCGCTATCCCCGAATAGGCACTGGACACGTCGGTCAACAAAATATGAGATATCTCAGAGGATACGCACTCGATTTACATAGGGTTTATCTTTGTGAAAAGGTGAAAGAGGCAATTCGAGATGCTAGATTTATGTTATTATTGAAAGCTTTTGCTGTGTTTGCCTTGGAATTTCTGTCTATTTTTTTGTTATTTGGGAAATGATGATTTGTATAGAGGAAGGGACTTGAAAAGACATGTAATGAGTGGTGCTTAGATTGAAATTAATCATCTTATAATGATTTAATAAAAAAATAAATTAAAATTCAATGATCAATTTTTTATATGGAGCTAAAGTCTAGTGCTTGTGCAGCCAGCGAAATTAAACTGAGCTCCTTTGGAATCGGTACAGCGCTTCTCTACAAAACTGCGCCTCTCACAGAATGGGGCAATGGGCTATTCTGTCGCACTGCTAGTGAATTGCGAAGCGCCGCAATGTTTTTTAAAATGGACCGACTTGTAGCCATCCCATCTGATTGTGGAGGAAATAGAGTTCTCAGTTCTGTTTCTTTCTTTTTGGTCGGACCAAGTTTTGTACTAGCAGGTCGCAGATGGGATCTGGCCAGGTCAAAATGGATTTAGGATAATTTCAGAAATATTGGCGGAGCGTTCGATGGATATCAGATAGATTTTTTTCTTTTAGGTCAGAGTGTCAGACCAAGGTTTTGTACTGGCAGGTCGCAGATGTGGTCTGGCCAGGTCAAAATGTGTTTAGGATAATTTCAGAAAGAAGGGGGCTGTGGGCTGTCCCATTGGCAAGGTCCACCGATTTTTTATTTATAGAAAAATAAAAAAAATATCGACAATACATAACAGTTTCATAGAAATTTGAAATTTATGACTCCAGATGTTATAAACCACAATGTCTCCTCAATTTTTCACTTTGGTAAAAAAAAAGTTACTATAGTTTTGTATCAATTGTTTTTTTTTTTGAGATTTCATTTTATATATGTTGAAAAAAAATTAAATCCAACATTATGAGTATTATTATATATGATTTATATATAGTGTTTATAAAAAATATTTACTATAGCATAAAATTTGACCAATTTGTAATTGAGTTTTTTTTTTTTATATAATGAAACAATATTCTAGACTATGTATATCACGAATAACTAAGAGTGAGGCTATGGTGCTATGCATAGCACGGATGGCTAGTGTACTATGGCTCAATATGGTACTTTTTAAAATCTTAACGGTCGATCTGAACCGTAATGTGATAACCATATGAATATGTACTTGCAAACTAAATTTTATATTTTTTCAAATTTTTTTACTATTTTTTTAGATAGGTAGAATTTTGATGGTCCAGAATTTTCAGAAAACACTGATTTTTCTACCTATCTAAAAAAATAGTAAAAAAATTCAAAAAAATATAAAATTTAGTTTTGCAAGTACATATTCATATGGATATCACATTGAACGGTTCGGATCGACCGTTAGGATTTTAAAAAGTACCATATTGAGCCGTAGTATACTAGCCATCCGTGCTATGCATAGCACCATAACCTCACTCAATAACTAATCTATAAATTTACTTTTTAATTTTAATCTCATTTGAATATATTTGAAGGCCAAACATTCCAATTTGAACAATTTCAATCTCATTTTAATTTCAATTTTGATTTCGGAATTCAAATGAAAAAAAAATTAAATGGATTTTTTTTTAACATATATGAAAATGAAACCAAAAAATAAAAAGAATAGCTACAGTAGGGACGTTATGGTCCACAACGTTCCCAATGTAGCAATTTTTTTTTACGAGACTGAGGTAAAATGGGAATTTGGCAGGACGTTATAAACCATAACGTTCTTCTTAGATTCCGAATTTCCTCTGAAATTTTCCTCAATATTTTTTTTATTTTCCTATTAATAAAAAAATCGGTACCAAAATATGTGTGATGCTCAAAACAAAACGGTTCATTTTGTTTCAAGATTGGTACAGATTATATTTGGACGAATTTCAATTTTTGGACGGTTTTTATCAAACGTCAGATAAATTTTGATTCAATACATATTGGATGCCTCGATTCCTAATTTCAGTCCACGGTCTTATCAGTAAACGCGTATCCTCTCAGGTATATATAATGCGGGGTCACCACTTTACGGTCTCAGATTAACTAAAAAACAGTGCCTATTCAGGAAAGTGCACGGGCCAATATTATTTGTGCTTTGAGATTCGTACAAAGTTAAAAGAACAGTCCGAATCTACTCATTCTAAAATATTCTCTTATACGGTACCGGGAAGGATCCGGTCACTTCGGGTCCTTTTGTTTAAATTAAATCAAATATGTTCAAAAGCCATCCTTTTGTTCAAATAAATTATAATGAGCCAATCAATTGCAGAGAGCGAAATGTGGCACTGTAAATGAGTCGAACTCGAACTCGACTAGCTGATCATATATTATAACTTGACTTGTTTGTAAGTCGAATTGAGTCGAGCTCGACCTTAAATTCGGCTAATTAATTAATTAATTAATTAATTGAGTTTATACTAATTTGAACTCAAATTGAGGTCAACCTCTTCAACGGAATAAATGTTATCAAAATATTATTTTATTTTCGTACTATTATAAATAGAATAATTATAATTTCTTCCGACCTTATATCCCAAACGTACTCCAGTTTTCAATCTCTGAACACATTAATTATACTATCCTAATCTAACTACCTGAGATAACACTCTAACTACTTTATTAGAACCATGTTATAAAAAGATTATCAATAAAATTACAATTGGTACGCACAAGTATTAATATCTATGAATGCAAGTATTAATATACAACATATCAAATATCAAGTATTTCTAAAAAAAATTAGACATATCAACTAATTTTTGAGTGAGCCTATGGTGCTATGCATAGCACGGATGGGGTCCGTGCTACGGTCAAAAATTTGACTTTTTAAAATCCTAATGGTTGATCCAACCGTTCAATGTGATAACCATATGAATATGTACTTGCAAACTAAATTTTATATTTTTTCGAATTTTTTTACTATTTTTTTAGATAGGTAGAATTTTGATGGTCCAGAATTTTCAGAAAACACTGATTTTTCTACCTATCTAAAAAAATAATAAAAAAATTTGAAAAAATATAAAATTTAGTTTGCAAGTACATATTCATATGGTTATCACATTGAACGGTTGGATCGACCATTAGAATTTTAAAAAGTCAAATTTTTGGCCGTAGCACGGATCTCATCCGTGCTATGCATAGCACCATAGCCTCACTCCTAATTTTTTGTCCCTCACATCACCCACTTATCTTTTACCATTTTTAGATGTGAGTTTTTTTTCTCTATTCAATCTCGTCCATATTTCTAACGATACGTGAGAAATTTGCAAATATAAACCACGAACGTCTTCTACGTGATTTTCTCTTTCAAATGAGATACATGATAAAGTACTTTCAGTTTCTTCATCACACAAGTATTTATACCTTGTCATGTTTTCATCTTCTTCTAGTTGTCTTTCATCTAGCACTAATGGTCTTTTATTTTCTACTGGTTATCTTTCATCTAGTACTAGTTGTATTTCATCTTGTTCTAGTTGTCTTATATTTTCTACTGGTTGTTTTTCATCTTCTTCTAGTTGTCTTTCATCTTGCCTTTTATGTTCTACTAGTTGTCTTTCATCGACTATTTGTTGTATTCCATCTCCTTCTAGTTGAATTTCATCTCATTCCAGTTGTATTTCATCTCCTTCTAGTTGTCTTTCATCTTATACTGGTTGTCTTTCATCCTTTTGTAGTTGTCTTTCATATCCTACTAGTTGTTTTCATCATCTTCTAGTTGTGTTTCATCTTCTTCTAGTAATCTTTCATTTTCTTTTGGTTATATTTCATCTTCTTCTGGATGCCTTACAAACTAGTTATTTTTCATTTTCTTCTAGTTGTCTTTCGCTTCGTATTTGTTATCTTTCAGCTATTACATGTTGTATTTTATCTTCTTCTAGTTGTATTTCATCTTTTTCTAGTTGTCTTTCATATTCTTCTACTATTTGTCTTTAATCTACTATTGGTTGTATGTACTCTTCTTCTAGTTGTATTTCATCTTCTTTTAATTATTTTCTTTTTCTAGTTATCTTTCATCTACTACTGGTTGTATTTCATCTTCTATTGGTTGTTTTTCATCTCATCTAGTTATTTTTCATCTTGTACTGGTTGTCTTTCATGTTCTACTAATTGTCTTTCATCTACTACTTGTTGTATTTCATCTTATTAGAGTTGTATTTCATTCTTCTTGTTGTCATTCATGTTCTATTAGTAGTTTTTTATTTTCTTCTAGTTGTCTTTCATCTTGTACATGTTGTCTTTAATATTCTAGTGGTTGTGTTTCAAGTTGTACTGGTTACCTTTCATCTACTAGTTGTTGTATTTCATCTTTTTCTAGTTAAATTTTATATTGTACTGGTTGTCTTTCATCTACTATTGGTTGTATTTTAATTTTTTCTAGTTGTTTTTACTCTTATACTAGTTGTGTTTCTCTTCTTCTAGTTGTCTTTCATCTTGTACTGATTTTCTCTCATGTTCTATTAGTTGTCTTTCATCCACTACAGGTTGAATTTCATCTTCTTCTAGTTGTCTTTCATCTTCTACTAGTTGTCTTTCATATTCTACTAGTTGTTATTCTTCTCCTGGTTGTCTTTCATCTTTTACTAGTTGTTTTTCATCTTCTTCTGCCTGTCTTGATCTTGTACTGGTTGTCTTTAATGTTCTACTGGTTTTCTTTTATCTTTTTCTAGTTGTATTTCATGTTCTACTTGTTGTCATTAACATGAAAGACAACTCTTGGTTGCCTTTCATCTTCTACTAGTTATGCCTCACCTATTTCTAGTTGTTTTTAATATTCTTCTAGTGGTCTTTTATCTTCTCTTGTTGTTTTTCATCTATTTCTAGTTGTTTTCATCTTCTACTTGTTATTTTTCATGCTTTATTTATTGTCTTTAATCTTCTTCTAGTTGTCTTTCATCTTCTTTTGGTTCTTTTTCATCTTGTACTAGTTGTGTTTTATCTTCTTCTAGTTGTCTTTTATTTTGTAATTGTTGTCTTTCATGTTCTATTGGTTATCTTTCATCCACTACAGGTTGAATTTCATCTTCTTCTAGTTGTCTTTAATCTTCTACTAGTTTTTTCATCTTCTTCTAGATGTTTTTCGTGTAGTACTGATTATCTTTCATGTTTTCCTGATTTCTTTTATGTTTTGCTGGTTGTCTTTCGTCTACCACTTGTGGTATTTTATCTTCTTCTCGTTATCTTTCATCTTCCTCTGGTTGTCTTTCATCTTCTATTAATTATTCTTCATCTTCTTTGAGTTTTTTTTTATCTTGTACTGGTTGTCTTTCATGTTCTACTAGTTGTCTTTCATCTTTTACTAGTTGTTTATTTCATGTTCTACTGGTTGTTTTTCACGTTCTACTTGTTGCCTTTCATGTACTATTGGTTGTATGTACTCTTCTTCTAGTTATATTTCATCTTCTTCAAGTTATTTTTCATCTTTTTCTAGTTGTCTTTCATTTTCTACTTGTTGTTTTACATCCACTACTCGTTGTCTTTCATGTTCTACTAGTTGTCTTTCATCCACTATTGGTTGTATATTGATGAAGCCAAAACATATAGCGAAAATCACTATCTTTTCTTCTGAAAAATGAAAAAAAAAGAATGCAAAGTAACTATTTTCGCAATTTATTTACCGCAAACGTGTTATTAGGTCTTTTTGGCAGGTTTTTGAGAAAGTTGCGTATTTAGGGCAAAAACAGAGCAAAAGTGTCATATTTATGCGACTTCGAATAAAGCGTCAAAATGGGACATTACATGGAGCATGCAACGCCTCACACAAAGTGCACAACATGCTGATCAGAGTCAAAATAACGATGATTTACGTAGGGTTTTGGCTTAGGTTTTACATATTTTCTCGCACTTATGTTTACTTTATTAGAGAAAAAGGCTATTGTCACCCTTCTTTATGTTTTATTGTAGAAAACAGGTTTTGGGACTATTTTACACCAAATGGAGCTAGAATCAGGTCAATCGGATTAGCGACGCTCATCGACTAAGTCCCTGTTACGGCCAGTATTGACCAATACGGACCAGGCCTAGCACAGACCAGGAGATAGCGCTGGAAGCAGTTAAACCCTAACTGCCAAGGTCCTAATACAGACCGTATCACCTGATACGGCCCGTATCCGAAGGCATCTCTTGGGGAATAACTGCCGACAGTTGTTTCCAGATTGATTTCTTAGCCTCCAATCAACCTCTACACGTCCCTACACTCCTATATAAGGCCCCTGGGCAGAAGAATACATCATCTTGGTAATTAGGGTTAGATTTGATTAAAGAGAGAAGAGAGGAGTGATTGTAACCATGCCGTTCCGCGGCTAAGTTCCTTTTCTTAGGGCTAGGCAGTAAACCTTGTTACTCTTGATGTTTTGATATATATATTTCTGTTGATTATGATTTCTTGTTGATGTATCGAATATGCTTTTGTGATTTATTATCTCTTCACCTAATTTCAATGATCTAGTTGAGTTCATTAGAGTAGTGACAGTGCTTTAATAACTCTTTAAACTATTTGGATGAGTTAGCCTCGTTGAGATCTATTAGGTTTATGTGAAGAAAACCTTCGCGGGAAAACCATAAACCAGAACAACAAAACGCATGACCAAATTCCATCATTTGCGTAAGGTAAATTGCAGTGATCTGTGTAGTAATTTGGGAGATAAGAGACCCGATAGTTGCGTAAGGTAAATCGCATTGCCCTGAGTAGAGTCTCGATGAAAGATCTGTCATTCTGGCGTAACATAAATCGCAGTGACCTTTGTAGTTATCTTTCATAAAACAACAACAAGAAATCAGACGCAACAGGAATATATTATCAAGGCGGATTGAGTGACAATGGTGTGCCGAAACCCTAGAAATTCTCATCTCTATCATTATTTTAATTACTTTTAATTGTTTCCTAATTTACATTGATCAACAAACATCTCTCAAATTTCAGATTTCATCTAGCCTTTCGAAAGGTTGTGATTCGATCGCTCGAAGCACTGAACCAATATTCCCTGTGGATCGACCTCGCATATACTACTCGATAAGGATTGTGCGCTTGCAGTCCGAACCGATAGCATTTACGAGTTTATCAATATTAAAAGAAACATTGCTCTCTTTTGAGTGATCACATGCGAAATGACAAAATTACAAGAAAATTCGCTAAGTCAGGAAGCCAACTGGCATACTCTGAAGCCGCACGATCCATGGACTGTCCTAAAAATAGGTGATTTCTCTAATAGGCCTTCCAGAAGAATGCGAATTCCTGATGGGCCTTCTAGAAGACAGCGTTTCCTTCAGAGCCAACCTATTATAGCTATTTTGGCTTCATCTATGCAATCATGGGTGGACCCCACGTCCCCCACTACTTCCACTACTTCACCTCTCATTTAGGAAGGCTATAAATACCCCTCTTGTAATAGGATTTGATGTGCGTATTTAATTGTGTCAAGTCCAGAATAGTAGACCAAGACGGTGATAACTTATCTATAAGACATACAACTTGATATGTTTCATCTAACTGAGAACCTCCTCTGTGAATTTCTTGAATTAGATTTAGAAAATTATGAATTTGGTCATTTAGAGGTAAATTATCAACCATTTTAAAATTATGAAAATCAGACACAGTAAAACGCATGGCTCCTTCATTATCCCTTTTATACGTATCTTCTAATGCATCCAAATTTCCTTGGCAGTTTTGTATTTGCTAAATGTTTCATATAAATCATCTGTTAAATCATCATTGTTAGGTTAGGTTAGACAGTTACTTAGAGAGAGAAGGGTAGTCATTAGAAACCAAGCAAGAGAAGAATACGTCATCTAAGGAGACAGAGGTTCTTCCATCTTCAATTGGGTTGTAATTTATGTTCTCTTTATTTTATTTCTTTTATTTTGACATGGCTATAAGAAGCTAAACTTCTCATCTCTAGGGTGAGGTTGTATTTGAATTCTTAATTATGTTTTAATATATGTTTATGTTTTGTTTATAATGATTTGAGTTTCCTTTTATATTTTGAATTCCTTTTTATTACGTCCTTGCATACATATTAATGTCTATTATATGCCAATGACCGGCCACATACCAATAGGTGGTTAGTCATTGTATCCTGGTGTGAGTAGGATAATGCATGTAAGTACTATAGGCACTTTGGCTAACGAGGCTTGGCAGCGGTTCAAAGACTAGGGTTAGAACCCTCACCCTTAGCAGGATAGCGTACATTATATATTTAGATTATATTAGGAAGCACTTAGATTAGGTAGGGTCTTTTGGATATTTCAACTACGGGGTAGTATAGAGAAATAATATAATTGTGTACCTAAAATACTTCAGTCTTGGTAACCCAAAAGCCGATCGCAAGATCGAAAAATCTTTCAAATTGCATACACAAACACCCAGCACATCCTGTGAGTAGTGATAGTGCTGCATGTGGGGTAGCTGTGGGGCAATCTAGGACGCATGCGACAGTGACAGTGCCACATGTGACATAGAGACGTCAAAATTTGTATTAACATGAATAAGAAGGACATAAACCTGAACCTTAGAGGCTCTCTATTACTGTTTAACCCTTACCTTACTTGCAATTAGCACCACCACCTCAAACTTTCAAAAAACCCGATAACCTAGACTAGTGAAAATTGTTTAAAAGCTAATACACTATCCATGTGGATCGACACCCCAATCATACTCCATGGTAGGATCATGCGCTTGTGATCTGAATGTAAGTAGAAATTAGGGTTTATAAATATTTAGAAGTAGTAGTTCACTTTGGACTCATCATATATCATCTTCTTCCAGTTGTCTTTCATCTTCGACTAGTTATTTTCATCTACTAGTTGTTGCATTTATCTTTTTCTAGTTGTATTTTATCTTGTACTGGTTATCCTTCATGTTCAACTAATTGTTTTTATCTTTTTCTAGTTACCTTTCATCTTCTACTAGTTGTGCTTCACTTTCTTCTAGTTGTCTTTCATCTTCTTCTAATTGTCTTTCAACTTCTACTAGATATTTTTCATCTTCTTCTAGTTGTTTTTCATCTTCTTCTAGTAGTTTTTCATCTTCTTCTAGTTGTCTTTCCATCTTGTACTGATTGTCTTTCATATTCTACTGGTTGTCTTTGATGTTCTATTGTTGCATTTCCTTTTCTAGTTATATTCCATTTTCTTCTAGTTGTATTTCATACTGTACTGGTTGTGCTTCATGTTCAATTGGTTGTCCTTCATGTTCTACGGGTTGTCTTTCATGTTCTACATGTAGTCTTTTATGGTCTACTGGTTGCCTTTAATCTACTATTGCAACATTTCATCTTCTTCTAGTTGTCTTTCAAATTCCTTTGGTTGTGTTTTATCTTCTTTTAGTTGTGCTTTATCTTATTCAAGATGTCTTTCATCTTGTATTGGTTATTTTTCATCCACTATAGGTTGAATTTCATTTTTCTTATAGTTGTCTTTCGTCTAGTATTGGTTGTCTTTCATATTCTGCTACTTGTCTTTTATGTTCTGCTGGTTGTCTTTCACCTACCACTGGTGGTATTTCATTTTCCTGTGGTTGTCTTTCATCTTGTGGCTGTCTTTTCTCGTATACTAGTTGTATTTCATCTTGTACTGGTCATCTTTCATGTTCTACTGGTTGTCTTTTATCTTCTTCTTGTTTTCTTTCATGTTCTACTGGTTGTCTTTCATCTACCACTGGTGGTATTCCGTCCTCTTCTAGTTGTCCTTCATTTCTTCTGGTTGTCTTTCTTTTTGTACGTCTTTCATGTTCTGTTTTTTGTCTTTCATCTTCTTTTGATTGTCTTTCCTCTTCTAATAATTGTTTTTCCTCTTCTTCTAGTTGTCTTTGATCTTGTATTGGTTGCCTTTCATCTTCTATTGGTTGTTTTTCATCCACTACAGGTTGAATTTCATTTTCTTGTAGTTGATTTCATATTCTACTAGTTGTTTTTCATCTTCTACTTGTTGTCTTTCGTCTTGTACTGCTTGTCTTTCATGTTCTACTGGTTGCCTTTCATGTTCTGCTGGTTGTCTTTCATCTACCACTGGTTATATTTCATCTTCTTATAGTTGTCTTTCTACTTCTTATGGTTGTCTTTCCTCTTCTATTAGTTGCCTTTCATCTTCTTCTGATTGTATTACATCTTCTACTGGTTGTCCTTCATGTGTTACTGGTTTTCCTTCATATTCTATTGGTTGCCTTTCATCTTCTTCTAATTTTTTTTCATCCTCTACCGGTTGTCTTCCATGTTTTACTGGTTGTATTTCATTTTTCCCTAGTTGTCTTTCATCTTCTACTTGTTCTACTAGTTCTTTTTCATTTTCTTATGGTTATCTTTCATTTTCTACTTGTTGTCTTTTATGTTTTATTAGTTGTCTTTCATCTACTAGTTGTTGTATTTTATCTTCTTCTAATTGTATTTTGTACTGCATGTTCTACTGGTTGTCCTTAATGTTCAATTGGTTGTGTGTTATCTTTTTCTAGTTGTCTTTTCATCTTCTATTATTTGTACCTCACTTTTTACTAGTTGTCTTTCTTATTCTACTATATGTTTTTCATCTTCTACTGGTTGTCTTTCATGTACTATTGCAACATTTCATCTTCTTGTAGTTGTGTTTAATCTTATAATGGTTGTCTTTCATGTACTATTGAACCCAGTGGATCGACACCCCAAATATACTACATGGTAGGATCATACGCATGTGATCTGAACGTAAGTAGAAATTAGAGTTTATAAATCTTTAAAAGTAGTAGTTCAATTTGGACTCATCATCTACCACTGGTGGTATTTCATCTTTTTCTAATTGTCTTTTATTTTCTTCTGGTTGTCTTTCCTCTTCTACTAGTTGCATTTATCTCCTTCTGGTTGTCTTTCGTCTTCTTCTGATTGTCCTTCATGTTCTACTAGTTGTCCTTCATCTTCTTCTTGTTGTCTTTCATCTTTTTCTAATTGTCTTTCATCACTACTGGTTTTCTTTCATTTTTTATTGGTTGTCTTTCATCCACTGCTAGTTGTATTTCATCTACTTGAAGTTGTCTTTCATCTTTTACTAGTTGTTTTTGATTTTTTCTGGTTGTCTTCCATCTTGTACTTGTTGTCTTTATAGTCTACTAGTTATTGTATTTCATCTTCTTCTAGCTGTATTTCAAGTTTTTCTAGTTGAATTTCATCTTGTACTGGTTGTCTTTCGTGTTCTATTGGTTGTCTTTCATATTCTGCTAGTTGTTTCATCTACTACTAGTTGTCTTTCTTCAACTACTGGTTGTATTTCATCATCTTCTAGTTATCTTTCATATTCTACAAGTTGTTTGTCATTTTCTTCCAGTTGTCTTTCATCTTGTTATGATTGTCTTTCATGTTTTACTAGTTATTTTTTCATGTTGTACAGGTTATCTTTCATCTACTAGTTTGTATTTCATCTTCTTCTAGTTGTAATTCATCTTGTACTGGTTGTCCTTCATGTTCCACTAGTTGTCCTTCATGTTCTACAAGTTGTCTTTCATCTTCTTCTAGTTGTTTTTCGTCCACTACTGGTGTCATTCATTTTCTACTAGTTATCTTTCATCCCCTACTGATTGTATTTCATCTTATTCTAATTGTCTTTAATCTTCTACTAGTTATTTTTCATTTTCTTCTAGTTGTCTTTCCTCTAGCACTGATTGTCTTTCATGTTCTTCTAGTTGTCTTTCATCTACCACTGGTGGTATTTCATATTCTTCGGTTTGTCTTCATCTACCACTGGTGGTATTTCATATTCCAGCTGTCCATCATGTTCTGCTAGTTGTCATTCATCTTTTTCTAGTTGTTTTTTTGTCCATTACTGGTTGTCTTTCATTTTTTACTGGTTGTCTTTCATCCACTACTTGTTATATTTCATCTTATTCTAGTTTTATTTTATTTTCTTCTAATTGTCTTTCATGTTCTACTGATTGTCTTTCATAAAAGACAACTTGTAGAAAAAAATAACAAATGGAAGATGAAAGAAATCTAGTAGAAGATGAAAGACAACCAGTAGTCGATGAAAGACAACTTATAGAAAATGAAATACAACTTGTATAAAATGAAAGACAACCTGTAATGGATGAAAGATAATTAGTAGAAGATGAAAGATAACGAGAAGAAGATGAAAGACAACCAGTAGAACATGAAAGACAATCAGTAGAACATAAAAGACAACTAGAAGAAGAAAAACAACTAGAAGAAGATGAAAGACAACAAGAAGAAGATGAAAGACAACCAGACGAAGATGAAATACCACCAGTGTTAGATGAAAGACAACAACTAGTAGAACATGAAAGACAATTAGAAGAAAATGAAAAACAAATAGTATAATATGAAATAAAACTAGAATAAGATGAAATAAAACTAGTAGAATATGAAATAAAACTAGAATAAGAAGAAAATGAAAAACAACTCGAGTAATTCTGAAAGCAAAGAAGACTCAGATTCGATCAACATGAATATTCCACCAAACGAACCGATTCCACCTTTCAACAATGGAAGACAAGAAGGCAATGGTGAAATGAAGTTCAATGAAGTTCACAATGCAACAAGACCCAAACTTCTACGAAACTATTGCGTACTGCGCACGAATGATCCTAATTGAAGCATAAACCCACCAACTGTTACGAACCGTAATTTTGAGATCAAACCTGCTCTCATAAATATGGTTTTGCAACAGTAATTCGGAGGATTTCCAAATGAAGATTCACATCTTCACTTGTCAGTGTTCCTTGGGATATGTGAGACGATAAAGATCAACGGAGTTACCGATGAAGCAACCAGGCTAAGGCTATTTCAATTCTCATTAAAAGATAAAGTAATAGCATGGTTGTTTTCCTTACCAGCCAATTCCATTCAAACTTGGGACCAATTGTTTAATGTGTTTATTGCAAAATATTTTTCACCATCCAAAACTTGAAGATTCAGAAATGCAATTACTAATTTTGAACAAAGGGATGGTGAAACATTGTGTGAAGCATGGGATAGATACAAGGATGCAGAACATGACGGACAACCGGTAGAACATGAAGGACAACTTGAAGAAGATGAAATACCACTAGTGGTATTTGCAAAACAACTAGTAGAAGAGAAAAGACAACAGATGAAGATGAAAGACAACTAGAAGAAGATGAAAGACAAAGAGAAAAAGATGAAGTACCACTAGTGGTAAATGAAAGTCAACTAGAAGAACATGCAAGACAATCAGTACTAGACAACTAGAAGTAGATGAAAAACAACTAGTAGTAGATGAAAAACAACAAGAAGAAGATGAAATACAATCAGTGGTGGATGAAAGACAAGCAGTAGAAAAATAAAGACAACCAGTAGTGGATGAAAAACAACTAGAAGAAGATGAAAACAACAAGTAGAACATGAAGGACAACCAGTAGAACATGAAGGAGAATTAGTAGAAAAAGAAGGACAACCAGTACAAGATGAAATACAACAACTAGTTGATTAAAAGCAACTAGTAGAACACGAAAGGCAACTAATAGAACCTGAAGAACAACCTGTACAAGATGAAATACAACCAGAAAATATGAAATACTACAACTAGTAGATGAAAGACAACTTGTAGAACATGGAAGACATCTTATAGTGCATGAAAGACAACCAGTATAAAATGAAAAACAACTAGAAAAAAATAAAAAAATAATGGAAGAAGAAAGAAACCTAGTAGAAGATGAAAGACAACCAGTAGTGGATGAAAGACAACTTGTAGAAAACGAAAGACAACCAGTAATGGATGAAAGATAACTAGTAGAAGATGAAAGTCAACGAGAAGAAGATGAAAGACAACCAGTAGAACATGAGGGACAAAAGAAGACGATGAATGACAACCAGAAAAAGATGAAAGACAACTAGTAAAAGAGGTAAGATAACCAAAGGAAGCTGAAATATAATTAGAAGAAGATGAAATACAACCAGTGGTAGATAAAAGACAACCAGCAAAATATGAAAGACAATCAGTAGAACATGACAACCAGTACAATACGAAAGACAGTTTAAGAAGATGAAAAACAACTAGTGGAAGATGAAAGACAACTTGTAGAAAATGGAATTCAACCTGTAGTGGATGAAAGACAACTAGCAGAACATGACGGACAACCGAACATGAATGACAACTCGAAAAAGTTAAAATACCACCAGTGGTATATGAAAAACAACTAGTAGAAGAGAAAAAACAACCAGATGAAGATAAAAGACAACTAGTAGAAGATGAAAGGCAAACTGAAGAACATGAAAGACAATCAATAGTGGACGAAAGACAACTAGAAAAAGATGAAAAACAACTAGTAGATGATGAATGACAACGAGAAGAAGATAAAATACAATCAGAGTTGATGAACGACAACCAATAGGAAAGATGGATAACTAGTACTGGATGAAAAACAACGGGAAAAAGAGGAAAGACAACAAGTAAAATATGAAGCACAACCAGTAGAACATGAAGGACAACCAATAAAACATTAAAGACAACAAATAGCACAAGAAGGACAACTAGTACAAGATGAAATACAAGTAAAGAAGATGAAATACAACAACTAGTAGATGAGAGATAACCTGTACAAGATGAAATACGACAACCAATAGAAAATAAAAGACACTACTAGTGGATAAAAACAACTAGAAGAAGATGAAAAACAACAAGTAAAAAATGAAGTACAACCAGTAGAACGTGAGGACAACCAGTAGAACATGAAAAACAACTAGAAGAAAACAAAAACAAGTTGAATATGAAATAAATTAGAATAAGATTAAATACACCAAGTAGGATGAAAAGACAACCAGTAGAAAATGAAAGACTACCAGTAGTGGATAAAAAACAACTACAAGAAGATGAAGACAAATAGCAAAACATGACGGACAACCCGTAGAACATGAAGGACAACTCAAAGAAGATGAAATACCACCAGTGGTATTTGCAAAACAACTAGTAGAAGAGAAAATACAACCAGATGAAGATGAAAGACCACTAGTGGTAAATGAAAGTCAACTAGAAGAACATGCAAGACAATCAGTACTAAACAACTAGAAGTAGATGAAAAACAACTAGTAGTAGATGAAAGACAACGAGAAGAAGATAAAATACAATCAGTGGGGGATGAAAGACAAGCAGTAGAAAAAGAAAGACAACTAGTAGTGGATGAAAAACAACTAGAAGAAGATGAAATACAACCTGCAGAACATGAGGGACAATCAGAAGAAGATGAATGACAACCAGAAAAAGATGAAAGACAACTAGTAGAAGAGGCAAGACTACCAGAGGAAGATGAAATACAATTAGAAGAAGATGAAATATAACCAGTTGAAGATAAAATACAACCAGCAAAATATGAAAAACAGTCAGTAGAACATGACAACTAATAGAACCTGAAGGACAATCTGTACAGGATGAAATACAACCAGAAAAGATGAAATACTGCAACTAGTATATGAAATACAACTTGTAGAACATGAAAACATCTTGTAGAGCATTAAAGACAACTAATAGAACCTGAAGGACAACCTGTACTGGATGAAATACAACCAGAAAAGATGAAATACTGCAACTAGTAGATGAAATACAACTTGTAGAACATGAAAACATCTTGTAGAGCATTAAAGACAACCAGTACAAAAATGAAAGACAACTAGAAAAAGATAAAAAAAAAACTAATGGAAGATGAAAGAAACCTAGTAGAAGATGAAAAACAACCAGTACTCGATAAAACACAACTTGTAGAAAACAAAAGACAACCAGTAATGGATGAAAGATAACTAGTAGAAGATGAAAGACAACGAGAAGAAGATGAAAGACAACCAGTAGAACATGAAGGACAATCTGAAGAAGATGAATAACAACCAGAAAAAGATGAAAGACAACTAGTAGAAGAGGTAAAACAACCAGAGGAAGATGAAATACAACAAGAAGAAGATGAAATACAGCTAGTCGTAGACAAAAGACAACCAGCAAAATATGAAAGACAGTCAGTAGAACATGACAACCAGTACAATATGAAAGACAACTACAAGAATATGAAAAACAACTAGTAGAGGATGAAAAACAACTTGAAGAAAATATAATTCAACCTGTGGTGGATGAAAGACAACTAGCATAACATGACGGACAACCGAACATGAATGACAACTCTAACAAGATGAAATACCACCAGTGGTTTATGAAAAACAACTAGTAGGAGAGAAAAAAACAACCAGATGAAGATAAAAGACAACTAGAAGAACATGAAAGACAAACAGAAGAACATGAAAGACAATCAATACTAGACAACAGACAACTAGAAAAAGATGAAAACAACTTGTAAATGATGAATGACAACGAGAAGAAGATGAAAATAAAATCAGTTGTTGATGAACGACAACCAACAGAAAATGAAGGACAACTAGTAGTGGATGACAAACAACAGGAAAAAGACGAAAGACAACAAGTAAAATCTAAAGCACAACCAGTAGAACGTGAATGACAACCAATAAAACATTAAAGACAACGAATAGCACAAGAAGGGCAACTAGTACAAGATGAAATACAAGTAAAAGAAGATGAAATACAACAACTAGTAGATGAGAGATAACCTGTACAAGATGAAATACGACAACCCGTAGAAAATGAAAGACAACTACTAGTGGATGAAAATAACTAGAAGAAGATGAAAAACAACAAGTAAAAAATGAAGCACAACTAGTAGAACGTGAAGGACAACCAGTAGAACATGAAAAACAACTAGAAGAAAAAAAAACAAGTTGAATATGAAATACAATTAGATGAAGATGAATACACCAAGTAGGATGAAAAGACAACCAGTAGAAAATGAAAGAGTACCAGTAATGGACGAAAAACAACTACAAGAAGATGAAGACAAATAGCAGAACATGACGGAAAACCGGTAGAACATGAAGGACAACTCGAAGAAAATGAAATACCACCAGTGGTATTCGCAAAACAACTAGTAGAAGAGAAAAGACAACCAAATGAAGATGAAGGACAATCAGAAGAAGATGAAAGACAAAGAGAAAAAGATGAAATACCGATAGTGTTAAATTAAAGTCAACTAGAACATGCAAGACCATCAGTACTAGACAACTAGAAGTTATGAAAAACAACTAGTAGTAGATGAAAGACAACGAGAAGAAGATGAAATACAATCAGTGGTGGATGAAAGACAACCAGTAGTGGATGAATAACAACTAGAAGAAGATGAAGACAACAAGTAGAACATGAAGGACAACCAGTAGAACATGAAGGAGAATTAGTAGAAAACGAAGGACAACCAGTACAAGATGAAATACAACATGAAGAAAATGAAATACAACAACTAGTAGAACACGAAAGACAACTAATAGAACCTGAAGGACAACCTGTACAGGATGAAATACAACCAGAAAAGATGAAATATTGCAACTAGTAGATGAAATACAACTTGTAGAACATGAAAACATCTTGTAGAGCATTAAAGACATCCAGTACAAAATGAAAGACAACTAGAAAAAGATAAAAAATAACTAATGGAAGATGAAAGAAACCTAGTAGAAGATGAAAGACAACCAGTAGTGGATAAAAGACAACTTGTAGAAAACAAAAGACAACCAGTAATGGATGAAAGATAACTAGTAGAAGATGAAAGACAACGAGAAGAAGATGAAAGACATCCAGTAGAACATGAAGGACAATCAGAAGAAGATGAATAACAACCAGAAAAAGATGAAAGACAACTAGTGAAAGAGGTAAAACTACCAGAGGAAGATGAAATACAACTAGAAGAAGATGAAATACAGCTAGTGGTAGACAAAAGACAACCAGCAAAATTTGAAAGACAGTCAGTAGAACATGACAACCAGTACAATACGAAAGACAACTACAAGAAGATGAAAAACAACTAGTAGAGGATGAAAGACAACTTGTAGAAAATATAATTCAACCTGTAGTGGATGAAAGACAACTAGCATAACATGACGGACAACCGAACATGAATGACAACTCTAAGAAGATGAAATACCACCAGTGGTTTATGAAAAACAACTAGTAGGAGAGAAAAAAAAACCAGATGAAGATAAAAGACAACTAGAAGAAGATGAAAGACAAACAGAAGAACATGAAAGACAATCAATACTAGACGACAGACAACTAGCAAAAGATGAAATACAACTTGTAAATGATGAATGACAACGAGAAGAAGATGAAATATAATCAGTTGTTGATGAACGACAACCAACAGAAAATGAAGGACAACTAGTAGTGGATGACAAACAACGGGAAAAAGACGAAAGACAACAAGTAAAATCTAAAGCACAACCAGTAGAACGTGAATGACAACCAATAAAACATTAAAGACAACGAATATCACAAGAAGGACAACTAGTACAAGATGAAATACAACAACTAGTAGATGAGAGATAACCTGTACAAGATGAAATACGACAACCAGTAGAAAATGAAAGACAACTACTAGTGGATGAAAACAACTAGAAGAAGATGAAAAACAACAAGTAAAAAATGAAGCACAACTAGTAGAACGTGAAGGACAACCAGTAGAACATGAAAAACAACTAGAAGAAAAAAAACAAGTTGAATATGAAATACAATTAGATGAAGATGAAATACACCAAGTAGGATGAAAAGACAACCAGTAGAAAATGAAAGAGTACCAGTAATGGACGAAAAACAACTACAAGAAGATGAAGACAAATAGCAGAACATGACGGAAAACCGGTAGAACATGAAGGACAACTCCAAGAAGATGAAATACCACCAGTGGTATTTGCAAAACAACTAGTAGAAGAGAAAAGACAACCAGATGAAGATGAAGTACAATGAGAAGAAGATGAAAGACAAAGAGAAAAAGATGAAATACCAATAGTGTTAAATTAAAGTCAACTAGAACATGCAAGACCATCAGTACTAGACAACTATAAGTGATGAAAAACAACTAGTAGTAGATGAAAGACAACGAGAAGAAGATGAAATACAATCAGTGGTGGATGAAAGACAACCAGTAGTGGATGAATAACAACTAGAAGAAGATGAAGACAACAAGTAGAACATGAAGGACAACCAGTAGAACATGAAGGAGAATTAGTAGAAAACGAAGGACAACCAGTACAAGATGAAATACAACATGAAGAAAATGAAATACAACAACTAGTAGAACACGAAAGACAACTAATAGAACCTGAAGGACAACATGTACAGGAAGAAATACAACCAGAAAAGATGAAATATTGCAACTAGTAGATGAAATACAACTTGTAGAACATGAAAACATCTTGTAGAGCATTAAAGACATCCAGTACAAAATGAAAGACAACTAGAAAAAGATAAAAAATAACTAATGGAAGATGAAAGAAACCTAGTAGAAGATGAAAGACAACCAGTAGTGGATGAAAGACAACTTGTAGATAACAAAAGACAACCAGTAATGGATGAAAGATAACTAGTAGAAGATGAAAGACAACGAGAAGAAGATGAAAGACAACCAGTAGAACATGAAGGACAATCAGAAGAGGATGAATAACAACCAGAAAAAGATGAAAGACAACTAGTGAAAGAGGTAAAACTACCAGAGGAAGATGAAATACAACTAGAAGAAGATGAAATACAGTTAGTGGTAGACAAAAGACAACCAGCAAAATATGAAAGACAGTCAGTAGAACATGACAACCAGTACAATACGAAAGACAACTACAAGAAGATGAAAAACAACTAGTAGAGGATGAAAGACAACTTGTAGAAAATATAATTCAACCTGTAGTGGATGAAAGACAACTAGCATAACATGACGGACAACCGAACATGAATGACAACTATAAGAAATGAAATACCACCAGTGGTTTATGAAAAACAACTAGTAGGAGAGAAAAAAAACAACCACATGAAGATAAAAAACAACTAGAAGAAGATGAAAGACAAACAGAAGAACATGAAAGACAATCAATACTAGACGACAGACAACTAGAAAAAGATGAAAACAACTTGTAAATGATGAATGACAACGAGAAGAAGATGAAAATAAAATCAGTAGTTGATGAACGACAACCAACAGAAAATGAAGGACAACTAGTAGTGGATGACAAACAACGGGAAAAAGACGAAAGACAACAAGTAAAATCTAAAGCACAACCAGTAGAACGTGAATGAAAACCAATAAAACATTAAAGACAACAAATAGCACAAGAAGGACAACTAGTACAAGATGAAATACAAGTAAAAGAAGATGAAGTACAACAACTAGTAGATGAGAGATAACCTGTACAAGATGAAATACGACAACCAGAAGAAAATGAAAGACAACTAGTGGATAAAAACAACTTGAAGAAGATGAAAAACAACAAGTAAAAAATGAAGCACAACCAGTAGAACGTGAAGGACAACCAGTAGAACATGAAAGACAACTAGAAGAAAAAAAAACAAGTTGAATATGAAATACAATTAGATGAAGATGAAATACAACAAGTAGGATGAAAAGACAACCAGTAGAAAATGAAAGACTACTAGTAATGGATGAAAAACAACTACAAGAAGATAAAGACAAATAGCAGAACATAACGGACAACCGGTAGAACATGAAGGACAACTCGAAGAAGATGAAATACCACCAGTGGTATTTGCAAAACAACTAGTAGAAGAGAAAAGACAACCAGATGAAGATGAAGGACAATCAGAAGAAGATGAAAGACAAAGAGAAAAAGATGAAATACCAATAGTATTAAATTAAAGTCAACTAGAAGAACATGCAAGACAATCAGTACTAGACAACTAGAAGTGATGAAAGACAACGAGAAGAAGATGAAATACAATCAGTTGTGGATGAAAGACAAGCAGTAGAAAAATAAAGACAACCCGTAGTGGATGAAAAACAACTAGAAGAAGATGAAGACAATAAGTAGAACATGAAGGACAACTAGTAGAACATGAAGGAGAATTAGTTGAAAACTAAGGACAGCCAGTACAAGATGAAATGCAACAAGAAGAAAATGAAATACAACAACTAGTAAATGAAAAACAACTAGTAGAACACGAAAAACAACTAATAGAACATGACGGACAACCTGTACAAGATGACAAATGGTTAGAAAATAGTAGAAAAATCAGAAAGATGCAAAATTTGGGTCTAAATTGATTGTTTTTTTATCCTCTATCTTTCTATTTAAACAGATTTTTGGTTTGGTTTTTAGATCAGCCTGCACTGGCTGATCTGTACCAGCAGGTCATTTGGACATTTTCTGTGCTTGTAGTATTTCATTGATCATGGTGTTTTATCCTTAAAGACTATGAGTGAAAAATTGCCTTACGAAAAGATCAAAGGGTACTAGCATCACATGTGTCATTTGCTAGCAATTATGAAAATTATGCATGTAGGTCCTTGATCATTTGCATATTCACACAAAAGGGTCTTTGAGCATCATATCATGGGGATTAAAGCCTCCCTCTTCTCATTTGCCCTCTCCTTTTAGTAATTATGCATCTAGGCCCTTTGAAGATTGATAAAATTTATAATATGGAAAGAGATGTAGTAAAACATCAATCCTTCACATATTACTCATTTCATCTCTCTTCTATGCATTGAAGTCCTTTTAAAAGTTCAAAATGACATAATTAGGGAGATGTAATTAAACATCAATCCCTACAATGTCATTTAATTTTAAATTCCCTTTTTCATTTTGTTATGCATTTTTAATTTATATTAAAAGAACTATGCAAGAAATTGATATTCAAAGGATGTAGCTAAACATCAACTTTTAATATCTCTTCCTTTTATATTTCTTGTAATATAAAATGCCACTTTTAATATACATAGTATTTATATATTTATGTGATTATGTGTTTTGTTCTTTTTCTTTGCAACATGAAATAAAGAAAAGAAGAATAAAAGAAAGGAGAAGAGTAAAAGAAAGAGGAGGTAGAGAAGGAAAAGAAAGGGAAACAAGAAAATCCGAATATTTACATATGCACATATTTTTTTTGTTCTTTTTAGAATCATTGGCTTACAAATTAGCTATAAAGCTATTAATTGCCTCTTCTATTTATTATTTTTCGTTTTAAATCCTTTTAATATAATATTTGCTATTACATAAAAGGAATTCATTTATTTATATGATTTCATGTTTCTAAACTCATTTATATGAGTTAGAAGCATTCAATCTTCATCAAATCCGAAAATAAAAGAAAGAAGAAGAAGGATATTAGAAGGAAGAAATAAAAAAAAGTTCCAATTGCATAAAAGAAAAATAAACAAAAATCATTGAGCAAGAACCCTTTCTTATTAAATCATGAAATATTATACATGAACTCAACTCCAATTAAGCTTCTACATTGCATCAAAGAACACAAATTTCTACCTATTTCTCTTGATTTTGGCTAAGAAAGAATTCTTTTCTTCTTTTTTTTCTCTCTTTTCCTCTCTTTTTTCTTCTATTTCTCGTAGTGAGTGGCTTGCTGGAAATTTTGAGTTTTGTATATGGGTAGTTGCTGATTTTTCTGGTGGTCTCTTGCTGATCCTCTCTTCTTTGATTTGGTGCTCTTATATAGGCTAGAGCATAGGGTTTAGGGTTTTAGGGCATGCCATGTTGGCCACATCTTTTACCCTTTATTTTCTTCATCTCATTTTAATGCTCCAGATTTAATTCGTGAAGCATCAATAGCTTAAACCAATCACCATTGGCCATGCTGGCGATCCAGATCATGAATGAATCTTGACCCTTTGATTTAATGCACTTAATGGCCGATATTTTCATGCATTGAGTAATGATCTTCCTCATGCATGGGAGAATGGATTATTCTACTTGGGCAGCTTGTTTGGATGTCAGGTTAGCTGTACATAGAGCCAATTTAGTGCAGGGGGTACAGTGGTCAGTGCAATACAATGCTCCTTAGGTCAACCGGCTTATCATGGTCTATAATACGTTCAGTGTATCATAACCACTAAAAGGCAGCACCAAGCAGGCACAATGTAATCCTTAACATGCCTTGTGTAGTATTATACCCCCTTCTTTGTCAACTTCCATCTTCGGATTAAAGATATTTTCCTTTCATGACCCGTCGGGTATCACCTCCCAAATCGAGCAAACTCTTTAAATGCTCATTCAATTGAGGGTTATAGTAGTCATATAAGATCCCAACGACACTCTTTAAACCCTTTTAAAGGTGTAATTGTACTCGGCCTACTCCAATTCATATTATACCCGATAGTGAGCAAACCTGAATCCGTTTCATCCCCCCTTCTTTCTCTTAATTACCCTAGCAGGGGGCATCGCAGAGAGGTGACAAGCACCTTTGTTTTCTCAATTTTGCATTCAGGGACTTAGTTTATAGGGTCCGAGCTCCTCCATTTTTTTTTTGTCATAGGAAGAGAGCAAAGGTAGGGGATGGGACTGACAGCGCGGGCCCGCTTGTCATCCTCAGAGAAGGCCTCCTCTTTCTATTATATCTTTGGGGTGTAACTGTTTCACTATGGACCATATACTGGTCACTATCGGCTCATAGTGCCCGCGCTCACACAAAACGAAGGGAGCAAATGTGTTTGGAGCGCTGGGTTTTGAATTGTTTCGGGTCTGGCTGGGCTTGGTTCACGATAAACCATTTGGTCGACAGCTTAGGTTTACAAGCTTAAATTTGTTGAATCGAGCTTAGTCACTTTATCATGCCAGTGAAATTTCGTTTCTTTGGCCGACCAGTGGGTCCCTATTGTAAGATTCAGGTTCTGTGTATCCCAATTTGCACCCAGAGAAGCATGGTAAATGCTATGGGTCCCCAGGGCCACGTGGCACCAATCAGAAATTCCCGTTTTATAATTTTGATATCTTTCTCATCATTTTGAGTTAGGAAGCGCGTCAAATATCAAAATTCATGATTATTTGAGTAGATTTTAATCATGAACTTGATCTGATGGATTTCATTTCCTATTTGTGGTGTTGTGTCAAATTAAAGCATGATTTTATCTTTAATTGACCAATTTGTGTAGTTAAATGACATGTTTGTCCAAGTAACTATGATTCTGACTTTTTAGGGTCAAACAAATGCCCCCCACCTGGGTGAGGTGCGAAGACCTTAGGATTGAACAGCTTAGCCAGGTGCCCCCAGTGTTCCTCTTGAACTTTATGGAATTCTTTCTGAGTTGCTTTTCTTGTTTGAATCTGAGGTGTCTGGACCCCATATTGGGCATTGAGCTCGAAAGCGGGTCTGATCATCTTCTTCGATCACATCTACTTCAAAAAGGTATGTTATCTTTATCTCATCTTGCTAATACTTGCATGGTTGGGTGAGGGTTGAATGTGCGTTCTTCGGGATTTGTCTGAGCAATTGATCCCTTGCTCATACATTGGGGCTTCAGACAGTGACTATACTCCAAACTCACATTCATAGGGAAAACCTGTCTAACCGAGGAGGAATTACAGACAGGGAACTTTATCTCTGATCTAATGCGGAGACCACGCGGGTATTTTGCAAAATTGAGGGTTTAGATAAAATGGCCTTCTGGTTGTAGGCATAATCTCGAGTTTTGATCCAGTTTATCTCGTGTGCTTCTCGTTGGGGTCTTTGGCTAACCAGGGTTGGTTTTGGCTGTATCTCGGGGTCTTCTAGGTCATGTCAAGTTGGAATTTGGTCTTGGTTGTAGTTTAAGGTCTTTTCGGACTGTTGGTGTAGTTTAAAGTCTTTTCGGACCATCGATGTAATTTAAAGTTGTTTCGGACCATGCTTGGTTGGGACTTGGTTTTGGTTGTAGTTTAAAGTCTTCTCGGACCATGCTTTAGTTTAAAGTCTTTTCGGACTATTCTTTCTTCATGGGTTTTAGTTTAGGGTCTTTTCGGACCATGCTTCTTTGTGGGTTTTAGTTTAGGGTCTTTTCGGACCATGTTTTCTCCATAGATTTTAGTTTAGGGTCTTTTCGGACCATGCTTCGATTATTCTAAACTCTGAACTAACATATTTCTATGTTTATTTGTAAATGTTCAAAGCCTAGGTGGGTGCTGAAGCTTGAAAGCTGATTTTGATCATCATCTTCAGTCATGTCTCGTAACCGAGGTACACTTTCTTTTATTTCTCATACACTTGCACTTACATGGTAGGGGTGTGTTGCCTTTAATTCCTTGATGGGTTGGGCTCACATTTATTGGCCCGATTTGTACACTTCCTCGATGAGTGAGAGGATGAGGGCTGATTTACCTCTTTTAGCAGGGATTACCGGAGTTAGACATACTCCTTTGACCCCTAGGCTGGCTCGTGACTATTTCTTGCACAGCAGAGGTTTTCTTAGATCACCAGAGAGTTGGGCGACTTTTCGTCGCAACCCTAGGCGTGAAGATTTGGATCTTTTGGATAGGGTTTGGAGCGAGAAATGCCCTGGGGGTTTAAGGAGAGGTTCCAGGAAGTTGGATTTTCTGGTTAGTCTCAGGCATGGGCTTCTACCTCTTCGTTTGGGCGATCGAGTTATATTGGAGCCTTACATACCCCATCGTTGCGCACGCCAGTTTGGGTTTGATCAGGACATCCCTGCTATGGTTTGGACTGGCAGCCTCATAGCAGCTGATTTGGTTGGAGCTGCACAGTGTTGGGAGTCCATCATTCGTACTGACACTCGTGTGAGGTTCACTATACCTTCTACTTCGAGGGTTGGTGTATTCAGTGCTGCTTATCAGAAATGGTTTTATGACATGGTTCAGTCGTGCCAGGTTCCTGATAAGGATTTGGTTTTAGAGATGGTTCGCACTAGGAGGAAGAGCCTTTTAACGAGGCGTCAGGTTCCTTTCCTGGAGAGAGCCTCTGACCTTCAGAGTCGTGATAGTCGTCTTTCTCCTCCTGGCGTTGACTCTTCCGCCATATCTAGGGCAGGTATGACATCTTTCTATTTCTTTAATTTCGCATACGGGTTTTGCGTACATATTAACCTTGCTTTCCTTTTTTTCTATAGTGGCTTCTCCCATGCCCGAGCGGGTAGTCAGGTGTGATGTTCCAGCCCGAGTTTTCTTGAGGCCTGATTCCGGGCCCAAGAGATGTAACAGGAAGCAGAAGAAGAGAAGAAAGAAGGAGCTCCCTTCAGTCCAGATGACTGGTCATTCAGGTACAATTATTTTCTTCGAACCTCTTTTCCATTATCCCTTTCTTGATTTGCAGATTTTGTGTATTCAGGGCCAGACTCAGTCACAGCAGACTTGTCTAGCGTTGGAGTAAGAGGGGTTTCCGACTGCCCCCATGATGTTCCCGTGGTTGTGGAGCCATGTTTAGCCATCGTGCCCTACATGCCTTCTGCTTTTAGGCCCTTTCATTTAGGGTAGACTTTACTTTTGTATGGTTTGTGAGAGGGTGCTTTCGAGCTCACTCTTTGTATGTGTACTTTGGTTTTGGTTGATTATGTTTGGATATACGTATTTGCAGTCGATGTCTGCTTTTGTAGCTTTCTTGTTCTCCTTCTCATTTCTCTTTTTGGTTAATTTATTTGAATCTTCTCTAACCGGGTTCTAAGCGATTAAATAAATTCATCTAAATCAGTTTTCTTCCTCATTCTCCTTCTTTCTCTTTTTGTCTACGAATTCTTCAAGCCTTCTCTAATCGGGTTCTAAGCGATCGAATGAACTTGCTTAATTCGGTTTTTTTTTCTCCTGAACCTTTCAAGTTTTCTCCAATCGGGTTCTAAGCGACCAGATATACTTGTAAAGTCAGGGCTCAATCCTGAATCTTCTGAATCTCCCCCATCGGGTTCTAAGCGACAAGGCATCTTCATTGGACTCAAGCTGTACCTCGAGCCTTCTGTGTCTATTCAATCGGGTTCTAAGCGATCAAACGTCTTCAGTTGGCTTAGGTTTGGTTTTCTATTTTCATGATTCATGCGCTGCTCCCACAAAAAGGCTACCGGCGATATGGAGACCCGTTAAGGTCGAATTTTCATTCATGCTGCCCCCACAAAAGAGGCTACCCCAGCATGTATAACTACGTAAAAACCGTCCCACTTAAGGGTAACACCGGTCATACGGGACCCGTTAAGGTCGAACATTCATTCATGCTGCCCCCACAAAAAAGGCTACCCCAGCATGTATGACTACGTAAAAACCGTCCCACTTAAGGGTAACACCGGTCATACGGGACCCGTTAAGGTCGAACATTCATTCATGCTGCCCCCACAAAAAAGGCTACCCCAGCATGTATGACTACGTAAAAACCGTCCCATTTAAGGGTGACACCGGTCATACGGGACCCGTTAAGGTCTGATTCTCACGCACGCTGCCCCCACAAAAAAGGCTACCCCAGCATGCGTGACTATGTAAAACCGTTCTGCTCAGAGGTTTCATTGGTCATATGGAACCCGTTAAGGTCGAATCTTCATTCATGCTGCCCCCACAAAAAAGGCTACCCCAACATGTATGACTACGTAAAAACCGTCCCACTTAAGGGTAACACCGGTCATACGGAACCCGTTAAGGTCGAATTTTCATTCATGCTGCCCCCACAAAAAAGGCTACCCTAGCATGTGTGACTTTGTAGAACCATTCTGCTCAGAGGCTTCATTGGTCATACGGAACCCGTTAAGGTTAGATGTTTATGCATCTCCATGAGATTGATGCGACATAGTGAAGCGACGCTTCTCTTATGAGTGAAGCTTAGTTTGCTTGTTATAGGTTTCATTCTAGTGCTTGAAAGGTATTTTCTGGTTTTGGGTTCAGCTGTCACCCGTGGGACATATCAACAGGGTATGCCAAATTATGCTTGGGTCTTAGGGTATTTGCTTGTCATTCATGGGATTTTGGGGTGTTTACTCGCCAAATTATGGGTTTTAGTCTTTGGAGTCAAGGGTTCTTGTTCTTAAACTCTA
This sequence comes from Carex myosuroides, assembly GCA_028015225.1. Lineage (NCBI taxonomy): Eukaryota > Viridiplantae > Streptophyta > Magnoliopsida > Poales > Cyperaceae > Carex > Carex myosuroides. Next base: position 14,405,166 of record CM051465.1, read on the forward strand.
GCTTGGATTGTGGCCCGTGGGGCATTGGTCTATAAGTATATCATTCATGGGTGTTGACTTGGCTCGAGGCTTGCTTCTGCAGAGATTAGTTTAGTGAGAACCCAATTAGGGTTATTGCTTTTGGGCTCTCAGTTTCTTTTATTTTGGGCCATGATAATTGTTTTAGTGCTCACGTGGCCTAGGCACAACATTAAAGCCTTATTTTGTTCGGCACAAATATATAAAGCCTGCTCGTCATTTTAGATGACTGGTTAGACGAGCGTACCAGTGACAATTGTTTCAAGGGCACAATCTTGACAAAGCCCATTTTATGCGTGAGGCTTTCTTTGTGGACCTTACATCTCTCCACTCTTCTTACATTATGGTGGGATTTAGGTGCAGGCATGCATTTGTTTGAGGATGGCATCTTGTTCACTCCTCTCGTGCCTTCAATAGCCTATGTGGCATCAATCCTTAGGCGAGGGTATCGCGGGAAATGCGAACACCATTGTTTTGAAAACTTTGTTTTAAAAGGGATTTTGTGCCTTCAGAATTTAAATAGTCTAAACGACCACTTTCTTTAATCTTTTGATTTTATTTGAGATATCATCATTAGGCACTCCATTGTTTAAAGGACAATGAAGAAACCTTGTCTCTCCTTTTTTCAAACTGGGAGGAAAAACAAAACCAGTGATAGTTGTTTCAAATGGGCACAACACCAAAGCCCATATTTTGTTCAAAGTACAAAATATAAAACTTGTTTGTCCATATTCAGAACTGGCTGGACAAACTTTGCCAGTGTTAATTGTTTAAGGGTACAAACTTAACAAAACCCACTTTGTGGCGAGAGGCCTTTATGGATTTTGTGGATAGTTGGGGGGACCTCACTTTTCGCTCGAGACAATTTCACTCATGCTGCGATTTGGTCCTTTTATTCGTAGAGGGTTTCGTTCATGCATAGGCATTGGGACATTTTATTTATGGATATTGAAATTTAGGCTTTATTGGACTTTTGGGTATTTATGGAATTTTATTTGGAATGTTTTATTTGTGGATCTTAGAATTTTGGTTTATTGGAATTTTGGGTATTTGTGGAGTTTTCAATCTTAAAATTTGGAAATCGTGGAGTAGAATTTGAGGAGGAGATCTCGTGGGATTCTCATTTCATGCCAACATACACAGAAGCATTTAGACATAAACACACCATCATCAAGCAAACATAAACATTGTCCATGAGAAAGGGAAATCAACTCCTAAAAAGCTTTTAACATAAACGGCTAGTTGCCCCCTGTCAGTAAGGAGCGGCCTTGGGCCCTACATGTTTGGTGGGTCTCCTGTCTTTGCCCGATGTGGTTGGTTCAGAGGGCAGTGACAGATTAGGTGACTCAGAGGATTTTGGATTCTCTGGTGCTGGTGGTGGAGGAGGAGGTTTGCTGACGGAGCTTTCTGCATCATCAGGCGGAGGCATGTCTCCAACATTTTCATCCCATCCTTCGACTTCTACATCCACAATTTTGCAGATGGGATCAACGGTCAGCCACAACTGATGCGGGATGGTATTGGGTGGCCCGCAAGCGATCAAGAGCCTGAGCGTGTCATAGTTGTTGTTGGAGAAGTATGGGGCGATCCTAAGAGGATACCCGAATCCTGCTACCAAAGTATGAATATCAGCAGAATTCCATAAGTGTAAAGGTACCTTGCGGAGTCTTATGCGCGCACGGTAATTGAGGGGGTTGTCGTAGCCTCCTTGGCTAGAAGTCCATCCTATCATTCGGATGTCGGTGGGAATGACGCCAGGGACATCGGCCTCTAGAGTGAGTGAGCCCAATGAAAGGATGCCTCTTTTTATGTCATCACTTGGGCATATGAGTATGTAGTCGGCCTCGATTTCGTCGACTTCCTCAATGATTAGGCTTGAGAACTCACAGTTGAGTTGGTTTGAGAAGTAGTGACCGAGGCGGTACTTGGTGTACCCGGTTTTCCTTCCTCCAGTGACATAGATGAAGATGGATCGCCATAACCATCGACTCTCTTGCGGCAGTGCGTCCTTGTTGGGGAAGTCGACGGTGAGAGAACCTGGGCCTGGATATCGGCCATATCCCATTCTTACCGTCGGCGTGAGCGCCATGGTCTCCCAGTTATGGGGAATTGTCTTTTGAGCAGCCATTAGCGCGGAGTCTGATTGAGGTTGAGGAAATTTGTGACTTAGAGATGTCAACTTCCTTCAAGGGTGAGGTATATATATCATTTCCCCTTCGGACGTATTGATGCCCGACGTGCCCCTTCATGCGCATTATCACCTCCATCATGGTTGTAGTGGGGGTAGTTTTGTAAGCGACGGTTTACGAGTCACTTTTGTACTCTTGGCAGAAGTCGCTTGGTGTATCACCCTCCTGATGGAGCTTTAGATAACGACCGCTGATTGATTTAACGGGCTCTCTGTTTTTGTTATCTATCAGCCTGTATCGGTACCCTTCCAAGGCTTGATCCACTAAATGTGGGCCCCAGAATCTGATCGATTGCGACCTTGATGTTTCTTTGACAACCCACACAAGCTGTCCCTTCTTATATTCATCAAATGGGCCAAGCATGCGAACCGTTTCTTGTCTTGCTTCAACATAGGTTCCTGCCTTTTGTAGCATATGGGCTTCGTCCCATTTCTGCTTTGAAGCGCTTTCGATATCCTTTGTAGCCCGATTGGGCTTTACAGCTTGATCCTTGAATTCCTTTATCGCCCTTATCTCCTTTTGCACTTGTTGATAAATGCACTTCGGGCATTCATAGATGTCGAATCGAGAATCATTGTAATCGGTTATGACTGCCTTTGGGTTTGCGCACGAAGGATGGTGACCATTGCCACACTCTTTGCATTCGAACATGTCCCATGAATTTCCCTTTTGGTCACAGACACCGCAATGAGTTACATATCCAAACTCGAACTCTTCTTGTTCGGGTTCAACCTCTACCATATAACATACAGCATCCGTGCTAGAATCGCTTGAATCATCATCCTTAAGTTTCTTTGGTGATCCATGCTTTGAGCGAGACTCGGAACTTTCACTTTTCTTCTTCTTGGAAGTTTGTTTGATTTTTTCTTTCTTCTTTGGCTTTTCATCCTCTATGATACACTTGCAGGTCATGCAAAACCAGTTGAAGAACCTTTTGTCATAGCTAGAACTTATCCTTCTTCCGGTGGCGTATTCAGTGCATGAGTATCTATGGCATTGGTCACAATTGAACATGACGTGATAATCATCTACTTCATCACAACTCATGCATTTGCCTTTCTTTGTGTGGCTACCGCTACTATGATCCTCTTCTTCTTTAGGTGAATCATATTACGAGTCGGTGGACCTTTGAGATGCCATGTAGCACTCAGCTTCTTGCTCTTCTTCTGAATTCTCCAAGTTGTAGCCTCGAGTTTTCAAATTTCGGACTCGACTCTGCATTCCCGGTGCTTGGTATTCTTGGAGATACCTCCCTTTAATAGGTGGTGCGAACTTGTTTCCATTGCTTTCACGCAACTTATAGGTGTCTCGCCCCAAAGCTTGCTCGACGATATATGGTCCTTTCCACTCAATTTTAGTGTGACCGTCTTTGGATGGTTGAGACTGGCTGAGCATGGATACCATGTCCCCCTCTTCGAATTGCGAAGACACTTCATCTTTAGGGACAAACTTCATCTTTTGTTTCCCCTTATCTTTGTTGGGAATCGTCGTATGAGTCCCTTCTAGATGGGCTACCACAGTGAGTGGTAGGGTTCCTTCTTGCCTTTTCTTTTCTAGAAAATCCTTGAAGACCCAGCAGTCATCAATGGTGTGACCAAGGATACGGTGATATGGGCAGTAATTAGGCTTGTTGACCTTACTCGCTTGTTCTGGGCGTTTGCATACTGGCAAGTTGAGACCTTTTTGCATCATTAGGTCGAATGCTTTGGCAACCTTATCTCGCCCAAATGAATATATTTTGTTCTTAAGTTCCGCCAGAGTATTCTTTTCCTTTGGCATCACCGGAATAGGTTTCTTCGATTCATAGACTGTATTCGCTGAATCTGTATGGGCTTGTCTCTTTGCGGACTGAAATTTCAAATAGTCCTTTAGGAGTTGAGCCAGCATGCTCTCAAGTGGAAAAGGCTCAGGTGCTGGCGCTGGGAGTAGTGATTCTGCTTTTCCTTCACCTTTCTTAGGTTCTGGTACCCATTTACCTTTGAAGCAACGCAGGCAGCTCCAACTTGGGGTTTCATCACTATTTTGGGGATGTTCCCTAAACCTTGTGCAAGGGGGATGGCATATGGCTCCGCATTCGTCGCATGGAGTCATTTTCGTGACCTCTCCCGGTCTATCGCATACGCTGCATGCGACAAACGATGATTGATCGTCTTCAGCTTCTATTGCATGACATGAAGCTTGGGAGGTTCTTCGGTTATCATTGGGTTGTTGTTGTCTATGCTCGGAATGCACATCCAAACCTTTCATTTGTTTCAACAGGTCTTGGAAAGAGCGAGTTTCGGTTGGATTTGGTTTGGGTTGTCTCGGTAAGGCATTAGTGAAAGGATTTCTCCCTCGACCTCTTCCACGGCCTCTACCACGACCGCCTCTTAGAGCCATTTCTAAATTGGCACGGGCAGCTTTCCCTTTGATTCTTCTTAGATCATGAGTCGGTGACTCGCCACCACTGTCACTGTCGCTGAAGTATTGTATGGGACGGCATTTGGAGTCATCACTTTCATCATCAGATTCTTCATACCCGAGCCCTCGAGTATTTCTTGGCTTTCCATTTAGTCCTATGATTGTAGGATTACGGTGAGCCAATATCCTATCGAATCGCTTTGTCATAGCGTAGGTCGAAGACATGGGACTCATGTTTGCGAGAATCCTGGCTAGGCTTTTGGGACAATATGGTAGAAGAGGTACATCCACTTTGTTGAACATGACTTCATCTTCTAAAGGCTATTCGTCGTCGTTCAGCACCAAAGACCGATCTTTACCATCAGAGGCCCTATAGAATACAATAGGCTTGTGTCTAAAGACTCTCCCTTCAGTGATTTCGTCTTTAGGAGGTATTATGAATACCACCATTTCTTGGATTTGGTTCACTTCCCTTGGTGTGAGCTCCTTATGGTGGTTTTCAGGTATCCTCTCAATCATTAATGAGGATTGACCTGCTTCTTCATCGTCTTCTGAGGGTATTATGTATGACGGGAGTATCCTGGTTTCGTCGGCTTCTTCCCCTGACGACGAGTCAGTATCGGCTCCATATAGCCTTATTTTCTCATCTCGTTGTTTCTTCGCACATTCTCCTTTTAGAACAGGTTTGTCGAAGAAGTATTTGGCATCTTTCAGCCCTATTTCATGCACTTCAAACGGCTTAATTTCTCCATCGATCTGTTTGACTTCGCCATCTTTTATATATTTCAAACATTGATGCAAGGTTGACGGGACGACATTATTATTATGTAGCCATGGTCGACCTATCAATGCGTTGTATGTGGTCTTTGCATCGATGATGTAGAATTTCATCCATTCTTGGATACCACCTATATCAAAAGGCAGGCTAACTGCCCCCATGGATTGCTCTGTTTTGTGGTTGAACCCATGTATGGTAATTTTATCCTTTGTGTGGAATTTAGCGCTCAACTGAGACGGTCCAACATTCGCTTAGGCATCAGGTTAATGGAGGAACCCGGATCGATCAACATGCGGGTTACTTTTTGGCCATCACACTCACCAGTGAGGAAGAGTGGTCTATTGTGATCAGACGTGCCTATGAGCAAATCATCATCATTGAAGGTGATGGTTGGATTCTTATTATCCACCAGTGCTATCTCTTGCATCCTCTTTTCGGCGAAATGCACTTGAAACTCTTCAGGGTTTTGGAGTGCATAAATGAGCACTTCTCTCACTTCAGCGGACATCATCAGTATGTCAAACACGCTTACTGCAGCTGGTATTTTTCTAAGCTGTGCGAGGATATTGTAATCCTGCACCATATATTTCTTAGGTGCTGGTTCGTCTTGTACAGCGGGTTCCTTTCCTTTTGCCTTGGTCTTTGACCTCCCGATTTCATCTTCTTGCGGTGGTTGGCGCTCAGGGATGTTCGTACCCGAGCGAAGCATGGCTTGGCAATCAAGTTTCTCGGTTTTGACAAAAATGACTTCTTCGTCATCTGTGTCACTTGAGGAACTTCCTCCATAGACGACCACATTGCACATTTCGTGGTCATCATCATTGTTTTCTTCATTTTGGGGAATTTGACTTGTTCCCCCTTTCTTAGTTTTGAGGCCCAACATCACAGCCAATACATCTTCCGTTAAGAAGTCTAAGAGGGTCAGTGGTAGCGGAGTACCTTGCTTATGATTTTCTAAAGTTCGTACGTGCTTTTGGATTTCAGAAGGTGTAGGCAACTCTGCTGGTTTGGGCGATTTTTTGCCTTTTTGGTTGTCGTTCTTATTTGGCTTGTGATGGATGACCCGTTTTGGGTTCTTGGCACAGCGGGGCTTAAGTTGCTGTCCCATTTGACTTGAGGCTCTTTCAGCAGCTGTCTCAGCAACTTTTTGGTTTTCTTGGAGAGATGGAACTCCCATGTTTCATTTGCGGAACCTTCAACCCTCTTTTCTTCAATCACTTCAACATGAGAGACAACATTAACTTGCTCGTGAGGTGCGGGTTGTTGCACAGCACTTGGCGCTAACTGCAAGCGACCCTCCTGTATTCTTCTTTCTATCAGGTCTTTAAAGACCCAACAGTCCTCTATCTTATGACCTATCAACCTATGATATGGGCAATAGTTGGGATGATCGATTTTATTTGCCTGATCTGGGCGTTTGCTCGGAGGCAACTCCAGGCCATCTTCCAAAGCTTGTCTAAATATTTTCGCCGTCTTCTCCTTTTTGAAGGAGTATTTCTTTTTCTTTTGCTCTTCCAATGATTTGAAGTAACGATTATTTTGGTTGTCGCGAGGAGCTGGCTGAGCGGGTTGGTTATCGACTTGCCTTGCCTCCTCGTCAGAAGAGTCAGAATCCTCGTTTTCGATTTTATTGGCTTTGTTGGTTTTGACAGTGTACACCGTCTTGGATTCTTTTTTCTTTGGAAAATCCTTTCTTGGCCTGAAAGGAGTTGATGACTTCTCTTCTATATCCGTTTGCCCCAATCTAGATACGGTATTTACCAAATCCTGATAACTGTTGGGGTTGGCAACGATTAACATTTCCCTCATTTTGCCGGATGTACTTCTTACGAGCAAATCAACTGCCTCCCTTTTGGGTATAGAATGGCTCGACTTGTTGCTCATATTTCTCCAGCGGTTAATATATGCCAGAAGAGTTTCGTTTGGCCCTTGTTTGGCCCATGCTAAATCGGCAAGTCTTATTGGACTGCTCGTAGTGGCGAACCTATCTATGAAGGCACGCGCCATTTGGTCCCAGGATTTTATACTTCCTGGTTTTAGAGAGCAATACCATTGAAACGCTGGTCCTGAAAGACTTCTAGCGAATTGGCGACAAAGGAACGCTTCTTCTCTTGAAGAGTCGCCACATTGAATCATGAAGTGGCTGACGTGTTGTTCAGGTCCCATCTCATCTGTCCCATTTCCTGAGAACTTGGAGAATAAGGGAACAGTGTATGTTGGGGGGTATTTCGGTATATCGAATTTGGGAGGGTATGGTTTCCCTATTCGCAGTGTTGTTTGTTTTGGGGCAATCCCCATTTCTTGTAATTGACGGCTGATCATTTCTTGTACATCAACTGCAGTAAAGGTTGGGGAGGCTTCTCGCCTTTCATCTTCCCAATGCACCCTACATCTTTCTTGAGGGTTTGGTCTTTCTATTCTTCCAAGCCCGTTCACGGGGCTGGACCGATTTGATGTTTCTCCTTTTTCGAGTTCGGAGCCAGCGAGGCTTTTCCCTCGGATTTCAGCTATTAACCTTTGTTCCCTTTCATGGGCTTGATGTACTTCAGCTCTATGATTTTGTATCTCGGCTTGCATTTGGTTGAAGGCGGATAACATTTGTTCTTACGTTTGTGTGCCGGTTTGACTTTCACCAGCACATGGAGAAGTTGCCAAGACGGTATGGAAGTTACCCAATGCGGGTCCATCCATATGGCCTACATCTGAGCTACTTACAGTTTTGGGTCTAGCATTTATGGGAGGGAGGCATGCTGCGTCAGACTCCTCCTCATCATCGCTCGGATTTTTTACGATGTGGTCATTCCCCTTTCTCACCATACATACAGTGGGGTTAGAGGGTTCGACAGAATGGTCATCTTCCTCTTCAAGGTCTTCATTAGTGGTTATCATGAAGACCATGGCTTCTTCTTCTTGCTTAGGGTGTGTTTTAGTGACCCTTCGCTTCTTGTGAGTGGCATTTGGCGCCACTATGGTTAAGCTTCCAGTGTTGGAGGGGTGCGGATTTATTCGTGCCCCCAGCCTATCATGTACACTGGCTGGTCTTCTCAAAATTTGAGGGGTTTGATTTAGTCCCTCATTACTTGAGTTTTGAGAGGTGCTTGCGTGCATCTCTCGACGGAGCCTTGGTTCTAACGAGGCAACATGAGGTGCCCCCAGCCTTGGGGCTGAGAACATTGGTTTTGGTTTTGGAAAGAAGGCACTGTCGCGTGCCTTAGGTTTTGAGGCTGGGAATGTCAGTCTTGACTTGATTGAGGGTTGGGCATCATTGGATGCCCCCAACATTTGGGCTGGAAACGTCAATCTTGATTTGACGGAAGATGGTGTAGAGGTTTCTTGCGCAGGATGCACGTAGTATCGATTCCTACACTGCTTCAACATGCGAAGCTGGTTGTGAGCCCTGTGAATGGCCATAGCAGTATCACCAACCACTTCGCGGTTGGTGTTCATCCCTTTCAGTTTATGGATGAACGAGACGGTTTGAGAGATTTCTCCCGCTGCACGTATGTGTGCAATAGAATAATTCCTCTTCACTATCCTTAGTGGGGAGAATGAGTTGCAGATAGGGAGGGCTGGTTGAGCCACCAACTCATCCTGGTAAGCCTGGAGATTTCTCTTTTTGGTGACCGACAGAGGGGTCACGGGAATTTGGTTGATTTTCTTGGACACGCGCCTTCTTGCGCGCCTAGTTTTGGAGAGGAGAATGAACGTCTTGCCGTCCATCCCTTTAGGGGTGAGAAAGTAACAAAGCCAATAAAACCCTTATAGTAGTCATATAAGATCCCAACGACGCTCTTTAAACCCTTTTAAAGGTGTAATTGTACTCGGCCTACTCCAATTCATATTATACCCGATAGTGAGCAAACCTGAATTCGTTTCATCCCCCCTTCTTTCTCTTAATTACCCTAGCAGGGGGCATCGCAGAGAGGTGAGAAGCACCTTTGTTTTCTCAATTTTGCATTCAGGGACTTAGTTTATAGGGTCCGAGCTCCTCCATTTTTTTTTATCATCGGAAGAGAGCAAAGGTAGGGGATGGGACTGACAGCGCGGGCCCGCTTGTCAGCCTCAGAGAAGGCCTCCTCTTTCTATTATATCTTTGGGGTGTAACTGTTTCACTATGGACCATATACTGGTCTCTATCGGCTCATAGTGCTCCGCGCTCACACAAAACGAAGGGAGCAAATGAGTTTGGAGCGCTGGGTTTTGAATTATTTCGGGTCTGGCTGGGCTTGGTTCACGATAAACCATTTGGTCGAAACTTAGGTTTACAAGCTTAAATTTGTTGAATCGAGCTTAGTCACTTTATCATGCCAGCAAAATTTCGTTTCTTTGGCCGACCAGTGGGTCCCTATTGTAAGATTCAGGTTCTGTGTATCCCAATTTGCACCCAGAGAAGCATGGTAAATGCTATGGGTCACCAGGGCCACGTGGCACCAATCAGAAATTCTCGTTTTATAATTTTGATATCTTTCTCATCATTTTGAGTTAGGAAGCGCGCCAAATATCAAAATTCATGATTATTTGAGTAGATTTTAATCATGAACTTGATCTGATGGATTTCATTTCCTATTTGTGGTGTTGTGTCAAATTAAAGCATGATTTTATCTTTAATTGACCAATTTGTGTAGTTAAATGACATGTTTGTCCAAGTAACTATGATTCTGACTTTTTAGGGTCAAACAGAAAGACAACTTGAAAAGGATGAAAAACAACTTGTAAATGATGAATGACAACGAGAAGAAGATGAATTACAATAAGTAGTTGATGAACGACAACCAATAGAAAATGAAGGACAACTAGTAGTGGATGAAAAACAACGGGAAAAAGACGAAAGACAAAAAGTAAAATATGAAGCACAACCAGTAGAACGTGAGTGACAACCAATAAAACATTAAAGACAACAAATAGCACAAGAAGGACAACTAGTACAAGATGAAATACAAGTAAAAGAAGATGAAATACAACTACTAGTAGATGAGAGATAACCTGTACAAGATGAAATACGAAAACCAATAGAAAATGAAGACAACTACTAGTGGATAAAAACAACTAGAAGAAGATGAAAAACAACAAGTAAAAAATAAAGCACAACCATTAGAACGTGAAGGACAGCCAGTACAAGATGAAATACAACAAGAAGAAAATGAAATACAAAAACTAGTAGATGAAAAACAACTAGTAGAACACGAAAGACAACTAATAGAACCTGAAGGACAACCTGTACAATATGAAATTACAACCAGAAAATATGAAATACTACAACTAGTAGATGAAAGACAACTTGTAGAACATGAAAGACATCTTGTAGAGCATGAAAGACAACCAGTACAAAATGAAGGACAACTAGAAAAATATAAAAAATAACTAATGGAAGATGAAAGAAACCTCGTAGAAGATGAAAGACAACCAGTATTGGATGAAAGACAACTTGTAGAAAACGAAAGACAACCAGTAATGGATGAAAGATAACTTGTAGAAGATGAAAGATAATGAGAAGAAGATCAAAAACAACCAGTAGAACATGAAGGACAATCAGAAGAAGATGAATGACAACCCGAAAAAGATGAAAGACAACTAGTAGAAGAAGTAAGACAACCAGAAGAAGATGAAATACAATTAGAAGAAGATGAAATACAACCAGTGGTAGATAAAAGAAAACCAGGAAAAATGTGAAAGACAGTCAGTAGAACATGAAAAACAACATGTACAATACGAAAGACAACTACAAGAAGATGAGTGACAAAATTAATTAGTAAAAGAAGATGAAAAACAACAAGTGAAAAATGAAGACAACCAGTTGAACATGAAGGACAACTAGTACAAGATAAAATACAATAAGAAAAAAATAAAATACAACATTTAGTAGATGAAAAACAACTAGTAGAACACGAAAGACAACTAATAGAACCCGAAGGACAACCTGTACAAGATGAAATTTCAACCAGAAAATATGAAATACTACAACTAGTAGATGAAAGACAACTTGTAGAACATGAAAGACATCTTGTAGAGCACGAAAGACAACCAGTACAAAATGAAGGACAACTAGAAAAAAATAAAAAATAACTAATGGAAGATGAAAGAAACCTCGTAGAAGATGAAAGACAACCAGTAGTGGATGAAAGACAACTTGTAGAAAACGAAAGACAACCAGTAATGGATGAAAGATAGCTTGTAGAAGATGAAAGATAACAAGAAGAAAAAAAACAACAAGTAGAATATGAAATACAATTAGAAGAAGATGAAATACGTCAAGTGGTGGATGAAAGACAACTAGAAGACAATGAAAGACTACCAGTAGTGGACGAAAAACAACTACAAGAAGATAAAGACAAATAGCAAAACATGACGGACAACCGGTAGAACATGAAAGACAACTCAAAGAAGATGAAGTACCACCAGTGGTATTTGCAATACAACTAGTAGAAGAGAAAAAAACAACTAGATGAAGATGAAAGACAACTAGAAGAAGATGAAAGACAAATAGCAAAACATGACGGACAACCGGTAGAACATGAAAGACAACTCAAAGAAGATGAAGTACCACCAGTGGTATTTGCAATACAACTAGTAGAAGAGAAAAAAACAACTAGATGAAGATGAAAGACAACTAGAAGAAGATGAAAGACAGAGAAAAAGATGAAATACCACTAGTGGTAAATGAAAGTCAACTAGAAGAACATGCAAGACAATCATTAATACACAACTAGAAGTAGATGAAAAATAACTAGTAGTAGATGAAAGACAATGAGAAGAAGATGAAATACAATCAGTGGTGGATGAAAGACAAGCACTAGAAAAAGAAAGACAACCAGTAGTGGATGAAAAACAACTAGAAGAAGATGAAAGACAACAAGTAGAACATGAATGACAACCAGTAGAACATGAAGGACAATTAGTAGAAAACGAAGGATAACCAGTACAAGATGAAATACAACAAGAAGAAAATGAAATACAATTACTAGTAGATGAAAAACAACTAATAGAACACAAAAGACAACTAATAGATCCTGAGGGCAACTTGTACAAGATTAAATAGATCCAGAAAAGATTAAATACTACAACTAGTAAATGAAAGACAACTTGTTGAACATGAAAGACATCTTGTAGAGCATAAAAGACAACCAGTACAAAATGAAAGACAACTAGAAAAAAATAGAAAATAACTAATGGAAGATGAAAAAAACCTAGTAGAAGATGAAAGACAACTAGTTGTGAATGAAAGACAACTTGTAAAAAATGAAAGACAACCACTAACGAATGAAAGATAACTAGTAGAAGATGAAAGACAACCAATAGAACATGAAGGACAATCAGAAGAAGATGAATGACAACCAGAAAAAGATGAAAGACAACTAGTAGAAGAGGTAAGACAACCAGAGGAAGATGAAATACAACTAGAAGAAGATGAAATACAACCAGTGGTAGATAAAAGACAACCAGCAAAATATGAAAGACAGTCAGTATAACATGAAAGACAACAAGTACAATACGAAAGACAACTACAAGAAGATGAAAAACAACTAGTAGAAGATGAAAGACAACTTGAAGAAAATGGAATTCAACCTGTAGTGGATGAAAGACATCTAATAGAATATGAAAGACAACTATTACAAGATCAAAGACAATTTGAAGAAGGTGAAAAACAATTAGTACAATATGAAACACAACTAGAAGAAGATGAAATGTTGCAATACTAGACAAAAGACAACTAGTACAAGATGAAATACAACTAGAAGAAGATGAAATACAACTACTAGAAGATGAAATACAACAAGAAGAAGATGAAAAACAACAAGTAGAACATGATGGACAACAAGTAGAACATGAAAGACAGCCAATATAACATGAAAGATAACTAGAAGAACATAAAAAATAACTAGCAGAAAATAAAAGACAACCGATAGAACATGAAGTACAACCATGAGAACATGAAGGACAACCAGTACAAGAATAAATACAACAAGAAGAAGATGAAATTCGGCAACTAGTAGATGAAAGACAACCAGTAGAACATGAAAGACAACAAGTACATAATGAAAGACAACCAGTACAAGATAAATGACAACCAGTACAAGATGATGACTAGTAGAAGATGAAAGACAAGTAGAAAAAGAATAAATACAATCAGTAGTGGGTGAAAGAGAATTAGTAAAAAAATGAAAGACAACCAATGGTGGATGAAAAACAACCAGAAAAATATGAAAGATAACCATTAGAAGATGAAGGACAATAGTAGAACATGAAGAAGATGAAAGACAACGAATAAGAAGATGAAAGACAACCATAAGATGATGAAATACCACCAGTGGTAAATGAAAGACAACCAGTGGAACATGAAAGACAACATGTACATGATGAAAGACAACTGGAATATGGTGAAAAATAACTAGTAAAAGATGAAACAAAACAAGAAGAAGATGAAATTCAAACTATAGTTGATGAAAGACAACCCATAGAACAAGAAAAACAACTAGTACAGGATGAAAGACAACAAGAAGAAGATGAAAGACAACTCGAAAAAGAGGAAATACCACCAGTACAAGATGAAAGACAACTAGAAGAATATGAAAGATAACCAGTAGAAGATAAAATACCACCGGTGTTAGATGAAAGACAACAACTAGTATATGAAAGACAACCAGTAGAACATGAAAGACAACTAGTAGAACATGAAAGATAATCTGTAGAACATGAAAGACAATTAGAAGAAAATGAAAAACAACTAGTAGAATATGAAATACAACTAGAATAAGATGAAATACAGCAAGTAATGGATGAAAGACAACCAGTTAAAAATGAAAGACAACCAGTAGTGGACGAAAAACAATTAGAAGAAGATGAAAAATAACTAGCAGAACATGACGGACAACTGGTAGAATATGAAGGATAACTAGAAGAAGATTAAATACCACCAGTGGTAGATGAAAAACAACTAGTAGAAGAGAAAAGACAACCAGATGAAGATAAAAGATAACTATAAAAGATGAAAGACAACCAGAAGAAGATAAAAATACCACCAGTGGTAGATGAAAGACAACCAGAAAATGAAAAATAACTAGTGGAAGATGAAAGACAATTAGAATAAGATAAAATACAATCAGTAGGGGATGAAAGATAACTAGTAGAAAATGAATGACAACCAGTAGTGGACGAAAAGCAACTAGAAGAAGATGAAAGACAACTTGTAGAACATGAAAGGCAACTAGTGGAACATGAAGGACAACCAGTACAAGATGAATTACAACTAGAAGAAGATGAAATACAATAACTAGTAAATTAAAGATAACCAGTACAATATGAAAAACAACTAGTATAACAAGAAAGACAACCAGAAGAAGATGAAAAACAATTAGTAGAAAATGAAAGACAGCCAAAAGAACATGAAAGACAACTAGAAGAAGAGAAAATACTATCAGTGGTAGATGGACAACCAAAAGAAGATGAAATACCAATAAGTGGTAGATGAAAGATAACTAGTATATGGAAGACAACCAACATGAAAGACAATTAGTAGAACATGAAAGACAATCAGTAGAACATAAAAGACAACAAGAAGAAAAAAACAACTAGTAGAATATGAAAGACAATCAGAAGATGAAAGAAACCTAGAATCTCTCTTTAATTTATCAGTTGTTGTATTTTATCTTCTTCTAGTTGTAATTCATCTTGTACTGGTTGTCCTTCATGTTCCAATAGTTGTCCTTCATGTTCTAATGGTTGTCCTTCATGTTTTATAAGTTGTCTTTCATCTTCTTCTAGTTGTTTTTCGTCCACTACTGGTTAGAATCTCTCTTTATCTCATACACGTCGTCTTCACGTCTTGTACCTATGTTCTTCTAGTGGAGTTTACATGTTTTCTTTATTTTCTAAAAAATGGCATCCTCCCTAGAGAACCCTAGATCCACTCTATTTATATTCTATTAGGTTCTCTACTCCTGTTCAGATAGGGAGATGAGTTGTAATTCGTCCATCATGTGTTAGTGTTCAGATAGGGAGCTTGGCTGCCAAGTTTAGTGCTTTAACTGTTGTCTGTCAGTTATCTCATGCGGTTGCCTAGGTTGCATGCGGTTGAATTATTCATCTGTATAGGATTCCTGCGCAGGATTCCTGTGCAGCATATTCTTCTCTGTTTGGGAACCTTTATGCAGTTGGCAGCCTCTGGTTGCATGCGGATGAATATTGAACTGCATATTGGCACCAGTGTGTCCAAAATGCTTGTTTTATGCCTGTTTTACCTATAAAAATACTAGAAAACCTACAATTCTACAGAATCAAGTGAAATGACAATAATAATCTGATTAAATTAGACATTTGTAACTCGATATTTGACAATATTTTAGGCTCAGTGATAGGAAAAACAGTGCTTATTTCAGCCCTATCATCTTTCATCTTCTTATGGTTGTCATTTATTTTCTTATGGTTGTTTTTCATCTTCTTTATGTTCTACTAGTTGTCCTTCATGTTCTACTGGTTGTCCTTCATGTTCTACTAGTTGTTCTTCATGTTCTAATGATTATCTTTCATCTTCTTCTACCTATTTTTCATCCACTACTGATTGTCTTTCATTATCTACTAGATGTCTTTAATCCACTACTGGTTGTATTTCATCTTCTTCTAGTTGTGTTTCATATTCTACTAAAAGTTTTTCATTTTTTTCTAGTTGTTTTTCATGTTCTACTTATTGTCTTTCGTGTTCTACTAGTTGTCATTCATGTTCTACTGGTTTTCTTTCTTATATTAGTTGTTGTATTTCATCTTCTTTTAGTTGTAATTTTTCTTGTACTGGTTGTCTTTCATGTTCTATTGGTTGTCTTTCATCTTCTGCTAGTTGTTTTTCATTTTTTTTTCTTTCATCTTCTACAGTTTATCTTTGATGTTCTACTTGTTGTCTTTGATGTTCTACTTGTTTCTTTCATCATATTCTAGTTGTATTTCATCTTCCACTTGTTGTCATTCATGTTCTACCGGTTGTCTTTCATCTTTTTCTAGTTCTTCCATCTTCTACTAGTTGTTCCTCACTTTCTTCTAGTTTTCATTCATGTTCTACAAGTTGTCTTTAATCTACTAGTTGTTGTATTTCATCTTCTTCTAGATGTCTTTCGTCTAGTATTGGTTATCTTTCATGTTCTGCTGGTTGTCTTTCATCTACCACTTACTACCTTTTATCATTTTCCGGTTGTCTTCCATCTTCTTCTAGTTGTATTTCATCTAATACTAGTTATCTTTCATGTGCTACTCAGTGTCTTTCATCTTCTTCTGGTTGTGTTTCCTCTTCTACTAATTGTTTTTCATCTTCTTCAAATTGTCTTTGATCTTGAACTGGTTGTCATTCATGTTCTATTTGATGTCTTTCATCAACTACAGGTTGAATTCCATTTACTTCTAGTTGTTTTTTTTTTATCTTTACTAGTTTTTTATTTTCTTGTAGTTGACTTTTGGTTTGTACTAGTTGTCTTTCATGTTATACTGGTTGTCTTTCATATACCACTAGTTGTATTTCATCTTCTTCAGGTTGTCTTTTCTTTTCTAGAACTTGTCTTTCATCTTCTTCTGGTTGTCCTTCATGTTTTGCTGGTTGTCCTTCATGTTATGTTGGTTGTCCTTCATGTTCTACTGGTTGTCTTTTGTTCGCACAAAAGTGTATCACAAAGTTTCACTACAGCAAGCTGTAGCTTTTAACCTTGATTTAACTTCCGACTAAGATTGCAAGTGCACAATCCTATCGTATAGTCTAGTCAGGTATCGATCCACAGGACGGTTCAAAAATCAAATCTGGAACTCTACTTAAATCAATTAGGTACTAGAAGTTGGAAAAGGTTGGTTTGTTTGTTTAATTTCCTAAATTCAATCAATAACAGAAATAATTAAAATAACAGAAAGTAAAAGTTTGGTTTTATCAGATAGAGAAAAGCATTTCCAGGGTTTTTGATTTCATTATCAACCTTGCCTCTCGGTACCCACACGACCCGCATACTTTCATACGCGACCCGCATGGAACACGCGACCCGCTACTCTCATACGCGGCCCGCGTGGACCTCGAGTGAATGTAGCAGTTGTCTGTTTTTGCGTTGTTCTTTAGTGTAAGGATTCATTGACCGAACCTAATGTCCCTAAACCTCAACTCTCGTTTGTTGGCTTAATAAACCTGGTATCGGAAATGCAATTTCACCTTCTTAGGTTTTTAATCTAAGTTAATTGTCTGGTTTACTAAAGGTAACCACTATCTCTCGATAAGCGGAAAAGTTCACCTCTCAGTTACTATTTGGTCTCGCCTTGCGGCTCGTAAACCTACCTCAAATACTAAATTTGGTTGAGAGAAACATCAGGGCCAAATTACAAGAAATATGCTATAGACATCTAACAGTAGACAATCAAGAATCATTCAATCAACTTCAACAAAGCAATTAAAATACTACTCAAACAATTAAACACTAACATTCAACACAAATTCAAACAACATGCATACAAAACAAAGTATCAAACTACATCGTAACCCTAGAAACTAAGTAAACTACTCAAGCATAATCAAAGAACAAACAAAACAAATAAAGATAAAGGAGTTCATAGAAAAACTAGAAGAACGATGAAGATTCATCGCAAAACTCTCGTTCAGCTCCTCTCTTCTTCGTCTCCCAGCCAGCCGTCTCTCCTAACCCTAGGAATTGTCTCTCAGATACAGAATACCCTATCAGGTGCAAGAAATCCCTTCTTATAGCTTTTCTGGCCGACCTTCCTTCAATTAGCCTCTGTTTCCAATTTTGCTTCTGTTTCCGGAAAAGTCTGACGCGACCCACATGGGATCTGATGAGGCCCGCGTACCTTTCGCTCAGATTGTAGCTTTCCGAAAAGTGGTCATACGCTCAAAACGGAGTTACGAGTCAAAAGTTATGACTGTTATAAGTTCGGGTGCTGAAATTTCAGGGTCTGACGCTACCCGCGTGGGATCTGACGCTACCCGCGTGTAGGGCTCCAGAACTCACAATTTTCCCTGATTTCACTCGTTTTCTGCAAAGTAAGAATGAAAACGCAGCAGTACCATATTGTATAGATATTCAATAGATATTCAATGCAAAAGACACGATCTGGTGGTTTAAAACACAGATTTTGGTACAGAAATTGGTCGGATTTATAGGTCAAATAATGAGACATCAAATTCCCCCAAGCTTAAATCTTGCTTGTCCTCAAGCAAAGATCCATACTTAGGTACTGGGTTGGACTCTAATACCTAAATGCAAATTAAGTTCCTAAATGTGAAATTTACATGAGTTGCTTTAATCAGGAACCTTGAGAATCCTTTTGGTATAATTTGGATTTTCCTTGATCAATTTTGATTCACCGCACAAATTGACTAATCAAACTTCAAATTCTGAAATGTTTTAATATTTGCAAAGCTAATTACCCGATTGATCAATACTTCATTCTTTCACTGAATCTATGCCCTCATTTGTGGTGATTTTTCCCTTTTTAACCCCCAAGCTTGGGACAAGCTTAGGTTAGAAAGTCGCGGATTTCATGTGTTGATATATGCAAGAGTCTTTGAAAGTTTTCGAGCTCAAAGGCATCCCGCCAGATTGTGCCAGTACTCTTTTTTTTTCTAAATTTGGGAGACGAGTTCAAAGGCGCCCCGTAGGACTTATTGCCAGTACTCTTATTTTCTCCATATTTTCATTTGTTACATTTTTTTATTTGCATATACCATGAATACACACATCCAATGGTATTCATTCATACTAATGGATATCCCAATCTTTCCTCATTTAAAATCTCCATTTCCCTATTTAAAAGGCACAGTTCAGTGTCAAAATGGCTTTTCGATACAATTCAAGTTTTCATCTTTTCAATTTCTCAAAACATCCCATCTTAAGCAGTTCTTTGATCGATTGTGGGGTTATTTCCAATTCTCAAGGTAATCCAAATCACAACCGAAAGTT
Source organism: Carex myosuroides (assembly GCA_028015225.1). Taxonomy (NCBI): domain Eukaryota; kingdom Viridiplantae; phylum Streptophyta; class Magnoliopsida; order Poales; family Cyperaceae; genus Carex; species Carex myosuroides. Next base: position 14,424,482 of record CM051465.1, read on the forward strand.
TTCAAACAAGTCCCTAATCCTAGCAATTATACAAATTTATCACCTAAAAATACAAAAATTTTGAAAAATAAACATGTCTAAATGCAGATACAGTTTTCTTCTATTCCACCCCCCCAAGCTTGAATGAAGCAATGTCCTCAATGCTTGAATTTACACAAGGAAAAAGTAAATAGAAGAAAATATGGAAACTTATTAGATGGTGAGTGAGGGATGAGGCGGGGGCGCCTCACTGGTTGGTGGGAGGTGGATCGGGTGGCACTGGGGGGAGCACCCACTTCTGAGGTACACGGACCACGCGATCAAACTCTTGCATCACAAGAATCCACAAGATTTCTTTCAAGTCCATGATCGAGCACCCGATCGTGCCTTTGTGAGCTTTCAATTTCTCCAAGAGCGTAGCAGTCCGATCAGGTTTAAGATCTGCACTTATGATCACAGGACAAGATTTATCTGGGTCCAGGAACTCATACCTGAGATTAGCTGGCAGAGGCTTGAGCTCAGGGGTCGGCTGCTCTGTTTGGGCTGTTGCACGGTCCGTGTGAGATATGTCCGGTCCGCGTGAGGTTCCCTTGTGAGCTTTGTGCGCCCCGCGTGCCATCTCCAGCTTCTCTGGCTGTGGTGCACGGTCCATGCAAGATGCATGCGGTCCGTGTGTCAGTTCCCCCAGGTTGTCAGCCTCCTTCGACGCGGCCTGCGTGTCAGTGATGCGGCTCGCGTTCACAGGTTCTTCAGCAATGACTGCCGGTCGAGTCAGATCGACGCGGCTCGGGTTCTCTTCTTCAAGTGGTGACGCGGGGCGCGTGTCATTGATGCGGCCCGCGTGCAATGCGGTCTGGTCTGTTGGCTGGGATGGTTCTTCATATTGGGTCCCATTTCGCAGGGTGACCGCCTCAGCCTCTCCTCTAGGGTTGAGCTCTGGCTGGCTGGGTAGCTTACCAGGTTGTGGTTGGCTTGGGCCTGCTTTGTATCTCAATTGCTCCATCATTATCTTGTTCTGAGCAATCTGAGCAGTCAGTTGAGCATTCATTGATTGCATCTGCTCGAATAGCATCCGGTTCATCTTCCCTTGCTCATGCATGAAGTCTCTCACAGTGGGATCAATGTACGGCTCGGGTGGATCGGATTGAAATGCGCGATTGTTCGAGTTATTGAATGGTGCAATGTTATAGAAATTGTAATTGTTGTTGCTGAGATAGCTGTCCTGCTCGGGTTCCTCATCCCATTCTGCCAATGGGCAATACTCGTAAGAGTGCCTCCTGTCCCCACACATGACACATGGCTGTGGTTGATGGTTACTGACTGCCTTCACGCTCATTTTGATAAAATACTTTTGCATGTCCTCCTCCAGCTCGGCAGCTCTAGCATATAGAGCTGTGATCTGATCAGCTTTGGATCGGCCGCCTCCTCCAGCTCAAGAACTGTCGCGGCCAAACCACTGTTGGTTTGTCGCCATGTTGTACATCAGATCCTTGGTGTCTTGAGCTCCTCAGATGGTAATCGCCCTTCGGAGGTGGTTTGAAAGCCAGCGTGTTCCTGAAAGAGAGAAAAAAATAAAAGAAAAGATACAGATTAAAATCTAGATTAATTAAAATGAGCAAAAAAATAAATGATGCCGTCCCCGGCAACGGCGCCAAAAACTTGTTCGCACAAAAGTGTATCACAAAGTTTCACTACAGCAAGATGTAGCTTTTAACCTTGATTTAACTTCCGACTAAGATTGCTAGTGCACAATCCTGTCGTATAGTCTAGTCAGGTATCGATCCACAGGACGGTTCAAAAATCAAATCTGGAACTCTACTTAAATCAATTAGGTACTAGAAGTTGGAAAAGGTTGGTTTGTTTGTTTAATTTCCTAAATTCAATCAATAGCAGAAATAATTAAAATAACAGAAAGTAAAAGTTTGGTTTTATCAGATAGAGAAAAGCGTTTCCAGGGTTTTTGATTTCATTATCAACCTTGCCTCTCGGTACCCACACGACCCGCATACTTTCATACGCGACCCGCATGGAATACGCGACCCGCGTACTCTCATACGCGGCCCGCGTGGACCTCGAGTGAATGTAGCAGTTGTCTGTTTTTGTGTTGTTCTTTAGTGTAAGGATTCATTGACCGAACCTAATGTTCCTAAACCTCAACTCTCGTTTGTTGGCTTAATAAACCTGGTATCGGAAATGCAATTTCACCTTCTTAGGTTTTTAATCTAAGTTAATTGTCTGGTTTACTAAAGGTAACCACTATCTCTCGATAAGCGGAAAAGTTCACCTCTCAGTTACTATTTGGTCTCGCCTTGCGGCTCGTAAACCTACCTCAAATACTAAGTTTGGTTGAGAGAAACATCAGGGCCAAATTACAAGAAAGATGCTATAGACATCTAACAGTAGACAATCAAGAATCATTCAATCAACTTCAACAAAGCAATTAAAATACTACTCAAACAATTAAACACTAACATTCAACACAAATTCAAACAACATGCATACAAAACAAAGTATCAAACTACATCGTAACCCTAGAAACTAAGTAAACTACTCAAGCATAATCAAAGAACAAACAAAACAAATAAAGATAAAGGAGTTCATAGAAAAACTAGAAGAACGATGAAGATTCGTCGCAAAACTCTCGTTCAGCTCCTCTCTTCTTCGTCTCCCAGCCAGCCGTCTCTCCTAACCCTAGGAATTGTCTCTCAGATACAGAATACCCTCTCAGGTGCAAGAAATCCCTTCTTATAGCTTTTCTGGCCCACCTTCCTTCAATTAGCCTCTGTTTCCAATTCTGCTTCTGTTTCCGGAAAAGTCTGACGCGACCCGCATGGGATCTGACGCGGCCCGCGTACCTTTGGCTCAGATTGTAGATCTTCTCGCAAGCTTTCCGAAAAGTGGTCATACGCTCAATGACTGTTTTAAGTTCGGGTGCTGAAATTTCAGGGTCTGACGCTACCCGCGTGGAATCTGACGCTACCCGCGTGTAGGGCTCCAGAACTCACAATTTTCCCTGATTTCGCTCATTTTCTGCAAAGTAAGAATGAAAACGCAGCAGTACCATATTCTATAGATATTCAATAGATATTCAATGTAAAAGACATGATCTGGTGGTTTAAAACACAGATTTTGGTACAGAAATTGGTCGGATTTATAGGTCAAATAATGAGACATCATCTTTCATCTTCTTCTCGTTGTCTTTCATCTTCTACTTGTTGTCTTTCATTTTCTATTAGTTGTCTTTAATCCACTACTGGTTGTATTTCATCTTCTTCTAGTTGTCCTTCATCTTCCACTAGTTATTATTTTTTCTTCTAGTTGTCATTCATCTTGTACTAGTTGTCTTTCATGCTCTACTGGATGTCTTTCATGTTCTACAAGTTGTCTTTCATCTACTAGTTGTAGTATTTCATCTTTTCTAGTTGTATTTCATGTTATCTGGTTGTCTTTCATGTTGTACTGATTGTCTTTCATATTTTTGTAGTTGACTTTCATCTTCTACTAATTATGCCTCACCTTCTTATAGTTTTCTTTCATCTTTTTCTAGTTGTCTTTCATCTTCTACTAGATATTTTTCATCTACTAGTTGTTTTTCGTCTTCTAGTTCTCTTTCACACTCTAGTTGTGTTTCATCTTCATCTAGTTATCTTTCATCTTCTACTAAATATTTTTCATCTTCTACTGGTTGTCTTTCATCTACTATTGCAACATTTCATTTTCTTCTGGTTGTGTTTCATGTTCTTCTAGTTGTGTTATATCTTCTTCTAGTTATCTTTCATCTTGTACAAATTGTCTTTCATCCACTATAAGTTGAATTTCATCTTCTTCTTTTGTATTTCATCTTTTACTAGTTGTTTTTCATATTCTTCTAGTTGTGTTTTGTCTAGTACTGATTGTCTTTCATGTTCTCCTAGTTGTCTTTCAAGTTTTATTGGTTGTCTTTCATCTTCCACTGCTGGTATGTCATATTTTTCTGGTTGTCTTTCATCATCTTCTAGTTGTATTTTCTCTTCTACTAGTTGTCTTTCATATTCTTCTCGTTGTCTTTCATCTACCACTGGTGGTATTTCATTGTACTTGTTGTCTTTCATGTTCTACTCGTTGTCTTTCTCTTCTATTAATTGTTTTTCATCTTCTTCTAGTTATCTTTGATCTTGTATTGGTTGTCTTTCATGTTTTAGTAGTGTCTTTCATCAACTACAGGTTGAATTTCATTTTCTTCTAGTTGTTTTTTGTCTTGTACTAGTTGTCTTTCATGTTCTACTGGTTGCCTTTCGTGTTCTACTGGTTGTCTTTCATGTTTTAGTAGTGTCTTTCATATAACACTAGTTGTATTTCATCTTCTTCTGGTTGTCTTTCGTCTTCTACTAGTTTTTCATCTTATTCATGTTGTATTTCATCTTGTACTGATTGCCCTTCATGTTCTATTAGTTGTTCTTCATGTTCTACTGGTTATCCTCCAAGTTCTAATTATTGCCTTTCATCTTCTTCTAGTTTTCTTTCCTCTTCTACTAGTCATTTTTCATCCAATACTGGTTGTCTTTCATTTTTTACTAGTTGTCTTTCATCCACTACTGGTTGTATTTCATCTTCTTCTTGTGGTATTTCATTTTCTACTAGCATTTTTTTTATTTTCTTCTAGTTGTCTTTCATTTCTAATGGTTATCTTTCCTCTACTAGTTGTATTTTTTCTTCTAGTTGTATTTTTTCTTGTACTGGTTGTCCTTAATGTTTTACTAGTTGTCCTTCATGTTATACTAGTTGTCTTTTATCTTTTTCTAGTTGTCTTTCATCTTCTACTAATTGTGCCTCACTTTCTTTTAGTTGTCTTTCAATCTTCTAATAGATGTTTTAATCTTTAACTGGTTATCTTTCATCTACCATTACAACATTTCATCTTCTTATGGTTGTATTTCCTCTTATTCTGGTTATTGATGTGTGTTTTTGTGATCAAGCTAATAAAATTTATAACCTGGTTTCCTATCGAGTAGTATATCGAGTGTCGATCCACATGAAATAATATATAAGGTTTTGAGCGATTAAATCACAATCTTTCAAAAGGCTGGACAAAATATGAAATTCAAGAGTTGTTGTTTTTTATCTTTGTATTTGGCAAAAGTTAGAAGTAAATAAAATAGATTAGATAGAGATGTGAATTTCTAGGATTTCGGCATACCGTTGTTACTTCAATCTGCTTTGGTTTCTACTTTATTTGATGTTGGTTTTCAGATGTTGTATGAGGGATTCTAATCTAATTTAGTAACTGTCGCTTTTGTCTAACAATCATCCTACCAACCAAAAGATCCCGTTAAGGCTTGTCTCGGTTGATGTAAGGAGATATGTGATTAACCCAAAAGAATTCAGACTTCACTTACTGGGTATGGCGCCTTAGTATCTTGGTTTTATTGGGTGTCCCCATTGTAAGGCACGACAATGTGACATTTTTCTGCGAATGTCGAGACTCCCATGTATACTTTGTTGATCTAATTAATGGTATCTCCGGCTAAGGTTTCCACCATTAATCTAGTATTTTTATTCTTCCTTATCCCAATCTGATTAGCCCAATGGTGACTAACTCCATGTGTGGCCATCACATGACGGTGTAGACTAATAAACAAAATCAAGTAAGATCGAACATAAAGTGCAAAAGTAATCGAACAACAAAAACTAAACAATGATTAAATAAAAACATATATCAAAGCATCATGAGTAACAAGATTTACTGTCAACCTTAAGAATCTATACTTAGTCGCTGAACGACATGTTTACAAAGAGATAAGTGAAAGATACAACCATACACGAAGTACCCTCCTACTTAGTCTCTACACACTCCTCTCTTCTCACTTAAGAAATAAAAACACCAAATATACAAAGATATTGTTCTGTTCAGTTCAGGGGTCTTTTATAGGAGTGAAGGGATGACTGGAGATGAGTGGAGTCCAGGTTATCTGATCTGGATACAGCTGTCAAAGAATTCACCAAATGACGCCTTGGGTACGGTCTGTATTGGCTAATACGGACCGTACTCCCCCTGTGCAGAAGTTAGCGCTCCAGGAGTTAATGTGTATTTAGCCTTTGTAGTCTATACTGGGGCTCTAGTCTATATTGGCTGATACGAGCCGTACCAGAGCCTTAGTCTGTGAGCTGCATTTTTCCGATCGACCCGATTCTTGCTCCAAATGATGTAAAATAGCCCTAAAACATGGTTCTTGCATTAAAACATAAAAAATGGCAACAATAGCCTTTTTCACATAATAATTAAACATAAAGGTGAGAAAATAAGGCAAAACCTAAGCCAAAATCCTTCGTAATTCACTACCAAAATGAGCTTGATCAGTTTCTTTGATCTTCTTTTAGTTGTGTTTTATCTTCTTCTAGTTGTCTTTCATCTTGTATTGGTTGTCTTTGGTCCACTACAAGTTAAATTTTATCTTCTTCTTGGTTTCTTTGATCTTCTACTATTTGATTTTCATCTTCTTCTAGTTGTCTTTCTTCTAGTATTGGATGTCTTTCATGTTCTCCTGGCTGTCTTTCATCTACCACTAGGGGTATTTCATCTTCTTCTAGTGGTCTTTCATCGTATTCTAATTGTCTTTCCTCTTCTACTAGTTGTTTTTAATCTTCTACTGGTTGTCTCTCATCTTTTACTGGTTGTCTTTCATGTTTTACTGGTTGTGTTCATGTTCTACTGGTTTTTATTCATCTATCACTGATGGTATTTCATCTTTTTCTAGTTGTCTTTCATATTCTTCAATTGTCTTTTATTTATACTGGTTGTCTTTCATGTTCAACTCGTTATCTTTCATCTTCTTCTGGTTGCCTTCTTCTTCTAGTTGTCTTTGATCTTATACTAGTTTTATGTCATGTTCTATTGGTTGTTTTTCATCCACTACAGGTTGAATTTCATTTTCTTCTAGTTTTCTTTCTTCTTATACTAGTTGTTTTTCATCTTCTTCTGGTTGTTTTTCATCTTGTACTGGTTGTCTTTCATGTTCTACTGGTTGTCTTTCATATTCTGTTGGTTATCTTTCATATACCACTGGTGGTATTTCATCTTCATTTTCTTCTATTTCATGTTCTATTGGTTGTCTTTCACATTCTTCTAGTTGCATTTCATCTTCTTTTGGGTGTATTTCATCTTCTTTTGGTTGTATTTCATTTTCTTATAATTGTCTTTCATCTTCTACTAGTTGTGTTTCATCTTCTTCAGGGTTGTCTTTCATCTTGTACTAGTTGTCTTTCATATTTTATTGGTTGTATTTCATCCACTACATGTTGAATTTGATCTTGTACTAGTTGTTTTTCATCTTCTTCTAGTTGTCTTTCATCTGCTACTAGTTATTTTTCATCTTCTTCTGGTTGTCTTTCATCTCCCACTAGTTGTTTTTCATGTTCTATTAGTTGTTTTTGATCTTGTACTGGTTATATTTCATCTTCAACTAGTTGTTTTTCATGTTCTACTAGTTATTTTTGATCTTGTACTGGTTATCTTGCATCTTCAACTAGTTGTTTTTCATGTTCTACTAGTTGTTTTGATCTTGTACTGGTTATCTTTCATCTTCAACTAGTTATTTTTCATTTACCTTCGGTTGTAGGTACTATTCTTCTAGTCGTATTTCATCTTTTTCAAGTTATCTTTAATCTTCTTCTAGTTGTCTTTCATGTTCTACTAGTTTTTTTCATCTTCTTCTAGTTTTCATCTTGTATTTATTGTCTTTCATGTTCTACTAGTTGTCTTTGATGTTCTATTGATTATTGTATTTTATGTTCTACTATTTGTTTTTCATTTTCTTCTACTTATCTTTAATCTTATACTAGTTGTCATTCATGTTCTACTTGTTGTGCCTCACCTTCTACTTCAACTGGCTGTCTTTCATCTTCTACTTGTTATTTTTCAACTTTTTCTAGTTGTCTTTCATCTTGTACTGGTTGTGTTTCATCTTTTTCTAGTTGTCTTTCATCTTGTACTGGTTGTCTTTCATGTTGTACTAGTTGTTTTTCATCTACCACTGGTGGTCTTTCATCTTCTTATAGATGTCTTTCATGTTCTACTAGTTGTGTTTTATCTTCTTCTAGTTGTCTTTTATCATGTACTGGTTGTCTTTCATGTTCTATTGGTTGTCTTTCATCCACTACATGTTAAATTTCATCTTCTTCTAGTTGTCTTTGATCTTGTACTGGTTATCTTTCATATTCTACTGGTTGTATTTCATGTTCTTCTAATTGTCTTTCATCTTATACTGGCTGTCTTTCATGCTATAATTATTGTCTTTCATGTTCTACTAGTTGTTTTTCGTCTACTTCTTGTTCTATTTCATATCCTTCCAGTGGTATTTCATCTTTTTCTAGTTGTCTTTCATTTTGTACTGGTTGTCTTTCATGTTCTACGGGTTGTCTTTCATCTTATTGTAATTGTTTATCATCTTCTAATAGTTGTGTTTTATCTAGTTGTATTTCATTTTCTTCTAGTTGTCTTTAATTTTCTACTTGTTGTCTTTCATCTTGTGCTGATTTTCTTTCATCCAGTACTGGTTGTCTTTCTTATTCTACTGTTTGTCTTTCATCCACTACTGGTTGTATTTTATATTTTTCTAGTTGTCATTTATCTACTTCTAGTTGTCTTTCATCTTCTTCTGGTTGTCTTTCATCTTATTTTAGTTGTATTTCATCGTCTACTAGTTGTGGCTCACTTTCTTCTAGTTGTTTTTAATTTTTTTTAGTTTTCTTTTATCAATTATAGGTTGAATTTCATTTTTTTAGTTTTTTTTTTTTATCTTTTCTAGTTATTTTTCATCTTGTATTGGTTGTTTTTAATTTTTTTAGTAGTTGTTTTTCAAAACAAAAAAATGATTTAAGTACAAAATTAAATTTAAATTGAATGATCATCGATTCAGGATATGGGGATAAATTTGAGTGCTTTTGGAAACGACCCAGCGCTTCTTTACAAAACATTGCGCCTCACAGTGGGGTTTTCTGTCACACTGCTAGCGAACTGCAAAGCGACCCATTGTTTTGTAAAATGGACGCACTTGTAGCCGCAGTGACAAGATTCACGTATAATTCGCGTATAATTTGTTTTTTCGACGTTACCGAACCGAACTCCGAATAAAACGCAGAAAAACATATAATACGTTTTATTCGCGAATGAAACGCGTATAAAATGCAAGTTGACGAATTATTCGCAATAAAAACGCGAAATAAAAGACATTTGAAACATGCTCATCTAAAAATAAGATGCGTCTACAGATTAAAGATAACTATCATTTTCTTAACCCTTTCCAAAGAAAGTGAACAAGAAAACTTTATCACTTTTTTAACAACATATAAATGAATTAGAGAAAAGTTTCTAGATGGTCCTAAAAGTTCTGCAAAACCTCTATTGTGGTGTATGATTGAACCGAGTCAAATTTGACCCATAACACTCGGACTTTCCTATTTGATGTTTGATAACTTCAAGCAAAAGCAAGATCAAAATGATAGAAAGTTAAATGATAATATTGAAAAATTTAGGAATAAATGTCTATGTATTCTTTATAATTTATAATTTCTGTAGTTTCTTATTTATTTTTAAAAACATAAATTTATCTTATTACTTTTCATACCATACAACTTATTCTTATTTACTCCTTATGTAATTAATCTCGTTTTAACTCTAATTAAATTATTGAAAGATCTTGGTACACTTCTAATTAAAAATTACAAAGTTAAATTATCTGCACAATAATTTTAGCAGTGTAATGTTTACTAAAAAAAGGTTTTAAGATTTGATATACATCAGGTGAAAATTTAGGATTCAGTGTCCATATTCAATTACACACTTGATGCTGAATTTTTTTTACTATTTCTGTTTTTTAAGTGGTATATTAAGGGAACAAGAATACACATGTTTTCTTAGAAAAATAAATGGTAAAGATTAATAAATACACGAGATCATAAAAAATATTTAATTTAAAATTTAGACAAATAAGTATCCAAATAAGAAAATATTAATGGGTGCGCGTTTGTTTTTCAGTCATAAAGAAATTGATGATTATAATCCTAATCTTTAGCTGAGAATAAATGGCATTTTGACTTTGTAATTATTAATTAGAAATAACTAAGATTTTTTAATAATTTAATTAGAGTTAACATGAGATTAATATATGAAGAGTAAATAAGAAAATGTTCTAAAAACTAAGAGATAAGTATGATAATTTTAAGTCTGTAAAACTATATAAGAGAGCAAAAATTATAAAATCAAATGAGACTACATGGAAGAAATGCTTAATGGCTAAGTCTCTGAGACGTTGACCTTGACAACAAAGGGAAGAAGCGAGAAAGTTAAATAACTGATCATAACTCCTCTTCAGTTCCTACTATTTCCAATAACACGTTGCCATGGAGATGAATAGCCCGGATGCGACCATTGTCGGAGACATCAATCAGCTACCGGAGGAGTGCATCTCGCTAGCGATCTCCCTCACCACCCCACCTGACGCCTGTGTCTCCTCCACCGTGTCCCGCGCTTTCCGATCAGCAGCCGACTCGGATGCCACGTGGCAGCGCTTCCTGCCATCCGATTACACCTCGTTCCTATCGCAGTCTGTTGATCCTGTGGAGTACGCTTCGAAAAAAGAACTCTATTTCAGACTCTGTGATCATCCTTTGCTAATCGATGGTGGCTTGATGGTAGTTTTGTTGTTAATTCGTCTTTCACTACTCATTGAAATTGGAATATTGTTCTTTGTTTTTCATGTGATATTAAAAATATTTTTTCTCATTGTGACTGGAATGCTGGATTCTTTGTAGAGTTTTGGATTGGAGAAATCCAGTGGGGCAAAATGTTGCATGCTTTCAGCCAGGGCTCTGGGAATTGTTTGGGGGACTGACACGAGATATTGGAATTGGAATGCTCTTCCCGATTCGAGGTATTTATAGTTACAAATTGCACCTTGTTTTTCTTGTATTTGTTTTTATCTTGTGATTTTTAGTGGACTGTGTCATTTGAATTTCAAGTATTAGGTTTGTTTGGGTTGTATCAATCTGGCCCTCTGGCTTTTGTGGCTTGGCTTGGTGATAGTTTGTTAATTTGGGCAGTATTGATTATTATTGTGATAATTTGTTTCAAATTGTGGTTGGGTGTCTTTATTACAGATTGATTGGATAATTTTGTTGGGTCTTGTACGTTTGGGTTTTGGGTTACAATCAGACTCAGTATCACATGGTGAACAGCTTTTCACCAGTTCATTTGTTCTATCAGATGATGAGAAATTTGATTGGTTATTCATGTAATTATTCATATTTTTATCTTGATAATAGCTCACTCCACGAAGAATCGCAATCAGTTGTTGCAGCAGGGCTCAGTTAAGATTTCTTATGCTGACCAATGATTTGACGTTTCATTATAAATTCAAAGACAGTTGATGTCTTATGATGGGTTAATTTCTTATTGATTAACGGCAATTCATTTACACCAAAAATATTCTTAGTGTACAAAACAATTGGAGAAACAGGAACGTCCATATCCTCACATAAAAGTATATTACTAAAATTTCTATTATTCTTGCATAGAAAGAAGGATTTATTACAATATACAAACTACATTTCAATTCTTGCTGATTAAGCAGTCTTAATGCAGATAATTTATCTTTCATTTTAATTAAAACTAATATTTCTTTTATATGTTTTGAAGGTTCAGTGAGTGTGTTGAGCTCAAAATGGTATGCTGGCTGGAGATATGTGGCAAGATAGACAGCAAAATTCTCACTTCAAATACTGCATATGCCGCTTACCTTGTTTTCAAACTGGCAGGCAATGCGTGGGGCCTGAGCAGCCCGTTCCAAACAACTAAAATAACCCTCGCTGGGGATATCATTTCTGAGCATTTGGTGTGCCTCAATCTTAGGGAGAGGGAGCAAGACCGTTGGTGGGGTAGGCCTCTGCCAGGGGGGGAAGTTGAGGAGATGACAGATGACGTGAGATTGCCGAGAGAGAGACAAGACGGGTGGTTGGAGGTCGAGTTGGGGGAGTTTGATAGTGGAGACGGGATCGATGGAGAGGTTGACATGTCTTTTATGGAGATAAAAGGTGGCCATTGGAAAAATGGGTTGATTGTACAGGGCATTGAGGTCAGACCGAAGCATTAGTACGCACTGGTCTTTTCATAGGGTTTATGTCTGTGAATAAGATTCTAAATTTATCTTATTATTGAACCTGTTTCTGTGTGTTGTCTTGGAATTTCCCTGTCAGTTTTTTTTTTTTTTTTTGAGAAATGATGATCTGTATAGAGGAAGGGGTTGGAAAAAACGTGCAATGAATTGTGCTAATGAGCATGGAATTTTTTTTTCACTTCTGATTGTCTATTTTTTATCCTGGCATCCAATGTTGTATACTTGTTGTAAAAGAAGGAGAACAATCAGACCGAACAAATGTCTCTCTTTTTGTCCCATTGTACGAACTGGTGAATAAACATTGATTAGTGGCTCAAATCGCTAAACTTTCAATTTGTTTTAATTAGGTCTCAAAATGGGGGAAGATTATTTTTGTCTGGGCAATTTTTGCTTGAGTTCGCGCACAAATCTTCTTTGCATCATACATGAATTTTGTACAATTTTGAGAAATGTCAATCTTAATATAAAAAATTGGTACATGGTTTACAAATTTGAAGGGGGTGACCAAGATACTCTCTGTGCGGGTAGTTTGGACTGAAGTTTATTTGGAATATTAAAAAAAATAAAGAACATACTGATTTGATGACGGCTGGAACTTCTTTTTCGGTTGATGCGGATTCGTTCATTATATTAGCATGAACTTGAAGGCCCCATTCCGGTCCGTTCATTATATACTACTTTGCATACTGGTAAACTGTGGCAATGGTTCAGGGACTGAATTGTGAATTTTATGAATATATAAGATGACCTATGGAAAAATTGGAAATACCCCTTATCAGAGGGCTAATTTGACTATGTTCTTTTAATTTTTCATATGTACAGTTTTTAACTTTTCATATGGACTTTTGAGCAAAAGTTGGGGGAGGCAGTTTTAATACCAGCAGGTTGCCCTTATCAAGTTAGGAATCTAAAGGTATGATCGATAGAGGCCATTCTGAAATAATTTAAATTTTATTCTGCATTTGAACTGAAATCTGACACAGTACATTCCGATCAGTTGTAGTTATCCATAAAGCTGGCACTCAGTTATGTCTCCTGTGAGAATTTCCAAGAGTGCACAAGGTTGATTGAAGAATTTAAGCTGCTACCATCTGATCGAGTATAGAACAAATTAAGGAAGATAAACTAGAGTTTTTTTTGTTGTTGTGAAAGTTTAGCAGAAAATAGAACTAGAGATATCATGGTTGCTATGCTATTCTGCTATGCTGGTTCACATTGTCCTAATTAATGTTGCAACATAATGCTTAGAATCAATATCGATGCATCAAGATAGAAGATAGTTTTGAAAACATTTCCTTTTATTGCAAAAGGTCTACAAACCTTTTTCTGATACAGTTAGATTAAAGTTCGGATCACCACTGAACCCAGTTGTCAGTGGGACTGTTATTGTACTCTATTATATCTCTAAGCTCATCACATTACTGATCTCTTATCATCCTCGCCGTTGTAGGACGAAAGAGAGTAAACTCATCTCTTCTGCTAAACTTGAGCCTCCTGGCTTGCTCAATGGAGAGGCGGTAAGAGTTCATGAGCACTTGCAACGGCATGGCACGGAATGTCGAAAACTTTCCTGCTATCTGGTTTATCATGGCATTCTGGTTAGTGTTGAATGTCACCCAGTGGAATCCTTCACTCTCGGCTCTCTTTAACACAGCAAAATTCTGAGGGATGAGTAAAAATTGTCCCTGGTGAACTAATCCATCAAAGACAGTGCGTCCTTGGTGGTTGACGACCTGTACGCGTCCTTGACCTCCGGTCACATACATCCCACAGTGGCAATTCATACTCCAGTAGGGTGTAATCATAGCATTCTACAAAATAAAACTTACATGCATTATTAATTGTCGTGATAAAATTAATTGTTAATATGTAGAACATCTTAATTACCCTTTGAAGCACAACTCTTGTAGCACTCATTTGGACAAGATTAAGAATTGGTAGCTTCTGACTGTCAACTCTTGCGACCCTACCAACTCCTTTATTGAAGTAATCAGCACGCGATGGCTTGTCAATGTTGCTTCTTATTTTCATTGTGCAGAAAGCCTCATCCAAGCCATTAGTAGTTATGTTCAATTGTCCCTCCATACTCTCTCCATAGTTCTGTTCTTGTCCTTGCATTTTCTCTCTGTACTGCTCTTGTCCCTGCATGCTCTCCTCGAACTCTTGTTGCTGTACCTCTTGGCTTCTTAAAGGCCTCAGCATCCGAAGCCCCTGTGGGACAAAGACTATCTCCCCTCTTTGATCATTTTGGCTTTGGAGTCTCCGTGCCAATTCGATATTCACTCCGAATGCCTCTGCTACCATTCGAGTGTCAAATCCGCTGAGTATGTTGTTGTCACGTAATTGACCCATTTCAAAGGATTCTTGTCCCGTGAAGGATGTTTGTTGCCCGGCCTCATGTGTAGTCCATTGACCGCTCTGGTGCCTTCCAGCAAGGAAAAAGTTCTGGTTGGTTTTCATATGATGTAGTTAATTAGTTAGTAAGTTAGTTAGTTATGAAATTTTGAAGCTAATTAAATACTCGGAGAAATTTTCTTTTTTTCAGTACGTAAATTTTTAACGACGTACTCTTCGTCGAGGTTCCAACTGGTTGGCTGTGTTGCTTATATCAAAAACTTGTACGGCCACCACGGGAATATCACCGTCATTGTAGCACCAGTATGAGACTCCAGCAGGCAGCGCAATGATATCTCCCTGCCTAAAGCGGTGCACTTTCTGGTGTTCATCTCGAAGCCTTTGTTGGCTTTGGAATTGGCCCTCAGTTCCTGCCATGAAGGGCTCAGCCTCTTGTTGGCTCTCAGTTCCTGCTATGAATGGCTCAGCCTCTTGTTGGAAGGATTGGAATGTCTCAGGGCAGCCCGGAAATGTGATTCCCTTAAAGCCTCTCCCTATCAAAATTAACAATATTTGAATTTCATGGACCCTATCGTTTCCTCTGATAGATTATAACAATTAAACAAGCATATATTTTGGTAATTAAACTTATGCATTAAATTGGATACTAATTATACCTTGTGTTATATATACAAGAGAAGGCGCATTATTGAATTGAGGCAGGAAAAGACCCCTAGGCTCAATGATGGTGCGACGGGCAGACACACCAGCGCATTGCAACACCTCATTGCTCTCGTCGTAATATTCAATTGTGCCGGCTTCAAAGCGTAGGCGTTGAGTAGGGTTCAGTGCATCGAGCCTGTCGAACCGACATCCTCTAGGCCCTGCAAAACTGCGTGGGCTTTGCCACGCACTTTGACCACCAAAGCCAACTTGAGCAAAAGCCCCATGACACAAGACCAAGAGGCAAAGGGAGAAGCATAGGAAAGATGAAGAGGCTGCCATGTCTATATGGAGGATATGGTATCTAGATGTGATGAAGATCGAGTGGCATGGGAGGATAGTATTTATAGGCAAAAAAAAGGCAATTTATTTTTTGGATGTATACAATGGGGTTGGTATGGGAATATACAAAAGAGTTCAACAAACACTTTGTACTGTAGTAGGCTTGGAAGTTGAAACCCGGTTGCTTGGACTTGAAGCCTCTATATCTTGTGGATTTCTAGGTTCAAGGAGAAACTACACTGTCATCTTTAACTTCTTTTTTTCTGAGGATAAACAATGCAAATCATATCTCTTGAGTGTTTTGAGCCAAAGTACTTTATCTGATCAGGATGCTTGATGAAGGTCTTGGCATTCAGCAAAAGGGATTGAGCCAACTAAAGTAATCTATGATGGCATTATTCTAAAACGACTTTTCTATTTGGTTGAATGTTTATAATAATTTTACCAAAACTATGAGTGGTGTTGCTATTGGAAAACTTAACCAACTAACCAACCTTGGGGCATAGCAAAATGTATCCTATGAATTATCAAATATTGTGAATTGATATTATTCTATTTTTATATGTGGTATAATGAAGAAAGTCTGTATTATAATGGTCGTGCATGTTTGTGAATAGCAAAATGTTTGCTCCAATTAAATAAACCATCTACAATTATTTGAATTGCACAACTTTCAAATAGATGCTGGTATGTGATGCTTTAATTGGTGTTTTTTTTTTATAATTAGGCTAGGTTTGGTCCAGTTGCAACTGAATTTGGTGAGGTCTTAAGCCCCTATTGTGAAGATATGGGCCTACATAAAGAGCCCAAACACCCCAACCTTCCCCTTTTACACCTCCATCTGAACCAAAATATATAATTCCCTATTTCAATTAGAAGCTACAATTGTTATAATGTTCAAATCCAAAAAAAAAAAAACAAATTATGCAAGGATCCTACATGTAATATCTAACTTCTAAAATTTACCTGCTACTTGTAAAAAAATAAAAACAAAAAAACAACTTCTAACTGTTAGAATAAAAGCTACGTACGAGCTAAACGTGGTTGCGCATACAAAACTAAGGGTTTAGCAAGAGCAGTTCCTCCATCTAATTCCATGCTACTAATTGCAGAAACACCAGATGGTTTGCTCCAAGTAAACCCCTGAAGAAATCTCGCAAGCAACATTACAGTTATAGCTGTGCCTAGAGTGGCGACAATACAACCACACCTTCCGCTACCAAATGTTATAAAGCGCAATTCATGTTCAGTAAGTACCACTTCTGAGTACTTGTCAGTCAAGTGCCTCTCGGGCTTGAACTTGAGAGGTTCTTCCCAAGTTTTAGGGTTCCGGCCCTATCCGAGTCGGCTTAGAAGCACATGACTGCCCTTGGGGATGAAGTAACCTGCAATTGTGGTGTCTTCCATGGCTTCATGCGGAGGATTAAACGGCACACTTGGGTGAAGGCGTATAGCTTCTCTAATGCAGAAATAAATCTGCTGCGATTCCAAAGAATCGCAGGACCCTGCTTTTCCAAATTCAACCATTAATTTTTTGAAATGCACGAATCTCAAAAGAAGTTAGTTGTTATACACGAATCTCAAAATATATAAATGGTTGGATTTGGAAAGCAGGGTCCCTGCGATTCTTTGGAATCGCAGCAGATTTATTTCCCTCTAATGCAGGCTTTGAGGTAGTTGAGTTGAGGGATGTCACATTCGTCAACAAGTCTTTCATTGCCAACCACACTATCAATTTCAGTTGTGGCTTTTTCAAGAATCTCGGAGTTGTTCATCATCTCTGCAAGAATCCATTCTACCGCATGTGAAGGATTATCAACACTGGCAATGAAGATTTCCTGTTTTCAAAAGGTCCATTAGTTGTCAAGTTTATAGCTATATTGAAAAATTAGAAGGGACAAATCTAATGCAGTTATTATATGCGAGACAATTTCTCAAAATACTGAATTGTTTTGCTTTTTCATTCATTTATTTTATTTTTTCAAATTTCTTCGCTGCAGTGACAATTTCTCAAAATATTGTAAAAGAGACCCTTAAAATATTCAAAAAGGATGCTACTGATCATTATTGTTGATTAATTTGGGGGACAATTTTCCTTTCAAAAAAGTAAAGTACACATAAAGTTGAATAAGTAATTAACAAAAGATCAGTGCTGTAATGAAAGTTCCTTACAATAGATTGTCCTTTGATCTCCTCTGCAGTAAGTAGGAACCGTCAATCGGCATGTTTAAGTGAAACTAGAACATCCAGCCAGTCTTGAGGCTCTCTTCTTTCACCATCATTGCTAGCTTGCCTCGAAAGTTTGATTCTTTCTTCAATAATAGGATCATGCAATTTGTCTAATGTCTGCCGTGCATTTTTCAGAATCTTTTCATGACCATCCAAGTCTAAACCTATCAAACTTGGAAAGTAGTCGGATATGCAAAAGGCGAAGAGGCATCTGAGTACATCAAAGAGAGCGTTGATATGCTCTATTTCATCGGACCCAGGGCCTCCATCAGGCATCACTTGACTGAAGTACCTTTTGTTGAACATTAGCCTCCGAGTCACATTCCCACAAAAATGCCTTGTAACAACTCTCATGTCAATGTCTTTTGAACTTTGACACAGATTGTACACATATTGCACAAGGTGATTTGCCTCTTCAGCTCTTTTATCATATAACGAACGGTGCCTTGCTGGACATACAACTTCAGAAACCAGAATCCTCTTCATTTTCTTCCATTGATCGCCAAAAGGGGAAACAATTGCACCTCCACGAAGCAAGTTTGCGGCAAAGGAAGGTCTTACTGCAAATATTGCATCTTTCTTTCTTAGTACTTCTTGTGCAATATTAGGACAGGTGATTGGTATGATGTGAACTTTGCCAATGCGAACATATGCAGTGTCTGTGCTCATTTCTTTCATAAGGTGTATCCATCGAAAGACAGGTTTCTGTCGGAGCATTGCGGGGAGACAACCGACAAGCGGCCAAGGCGTTGGTCCAGGAGGGAGTTGGGTTTGTTTTGAAATGCCGTCTTTTTTTGTACGGTATTTTTGGAAGACAAAAAACAAGGTAAAAAGAAGGATGGCACTGGAAAGTGAGAGTGGAGAAGAATTCAAGAGGGCATTTACTGAGGTGGTGATCATCATTTGTTTGCTTGGCACTCAATTTTTTATTACTTGGTGTAATTTGGTGTGTTAGTCTTTTGGAGGAAAGAAAATGGGGGCTAAATTTTCTTTGAGATGGGAGGTAGCTAGTTAAAATTGTATGCCTTGGTATCAAATGCACACTTACTATTTATAATCCACCAGGCGTAATTGCTTGGATACTACACATATGACAGATAGAACTAAATTAAGATTTTTCTTGACTTCACAACTTTAACAATCACACCATGCTTTGACAATTAATTTATTTCCAAGACTCGATGGCCATAGTCTTGTTAATTAATCAACAATATTGTGGGATATAGAATATGACAAACACGGTATGTTATGCTTTTGTTTAATTTTTAATTATAGTCAAGCAATTGAGCAACCAGTTAACTAAGCATCTTTCATCTTTCTTTAATTTGGTGTTCTGCTTTGGGCAGTAAAGGCACATGTATGGATTCATACTTATATTTTATACATCAACGAAAAATATGTAAAAAATGTGCAACTGTACTTCTTTCTCTTAGTGCAACTTCAAGGCTTCAACACTGTCATGCTTCATTAATTAGTATAATGAATATTAATCTATATGGCGACTGCTGTTTCCTCGTTAGGGGATCAATGGAAGAAGATGTGTTATTATATAATTTATAATTTGTGCTGATTTTGTACTCTTACGTACGTACAAAATATCCATCAGCCTTAATTTGTGCTGATTAAAATGAGGCTGGAATTCAGACCAAAAATATCCATCAGCCTTAAGTTGGGCCTTTTTTAGGCTTTATCTCTCACATCGGGCCCAAAGGATTATCGACCATATAATTGTTAATTATTATTTTTTTCTACAAATTTGCATTTCTTTTGTTACTCAAAATAATTTAGACCATTGATTGACACTTTAGCTTAAACACCCCCCCGCCCCCACACACACACCCACACACTCCCACCTACCCACACACACACACACGTCCCAGTACATAAAGAAATAAATAAAGATAAAAAATGGTGAAGAGAATTGACAAAAAAAACAGATGCCAGCGTTCAAAGAACTGTTCTATGATGCTTTCCTAATTTTTTTCTCTTTTTTATTTTTTATTTTTTTTCAAGGACCGTTAAAATTAGAAGTCATTGAACAAATTAAGCACAACAAGCAGGTTTTGTGGATTGAGTTCTCCACCAACTGGCTAAAGGAGCAATATGTGGCTCTCTTTGGTTGGTGGAAATCAAAGTCACGGATTGTGCTTGTGTTTCATCTAAGTCGTCGATTTTGATTATAACAAGATCAATTGGATTCACAAATGGTTAAAAAAAAATGAAAATTTCAAAAAGAAAACATAGAAATGAACTATTAATTTTGGGGTCTATAATTTTTTCGATTATACACATTATTTAAATTTCAATATATCTTAAAAAAAAAAAAAGCTATACTACATGTGGTGTCTTTCGGAACATGCCGTGCCATGTTATCTTTTACACGAATTGTGTCACGTGAAAATGTGCCTTCATATGTTGTTGCCCACATGCCGTGTATTGCTATGTGCCAAGCAACATACTATGCGAATTGCTTATGTTGTACAAGAACATGACATGTCATGTCATAATTCAGATCCTACCGAGGCTACCCTTAATGTACAAAGAAGTGATTATAATTGTATATATATTAAGAGAACGGAGTAGGTCCGATGTCCATTAGATCTACTTTTAGGTTCAACGAGCATGATGACCGTTTGATCTAATTTAAGATTTGTGCGCACGAAAATTGAAACAGACGCGCATGAAGTTTAAAGCGTTCCGCACTAATCTTAAAGCAAATCGACGGTGATTATATCCATTGAACCAAAGTAGGTCCGATGCCCATCGGACCTACTCTCAAGTCATATATTAAATCCTATGTCACCAAGTATCCTTCACACTCAATAAATTCTGATTTTAGCAATAATAAAATTTTCGTCATTTATTTAAGCTTATTGGGAAAAAAAATACAGGAAGAGAAGGAAATTCAAGCGAAAATAAATGAAATTATTTTCTTAAAATGATAGGAGACGCACTCTGTGCCAATAATTTTCTGGTCCTTCCCTGCTTTAGATTTGGTATGCTCATGACATGTCTATCTATGGTATAGACCTAACACCAATTATTAAAAAAGGAGATCTTCAATTTCTTATTTACCCCTATACTCTTTGTTATATTTAATATATCTCTTAACTCTTGTTATTTTTTTCTATTTACCCATAAAATTAATTATCCACATTTATATGTTATTAAAATTTATATTTTCCCATTATACCCTTACTATTACTTATAAAGTTTTTTTATGCTTTTATCCGACAGTGGAATGAAATTTTGTCTTAAGAGTTTGATTAGGCCAGTGAAGTCGCATCCTTCTTTGGAGGTTGCCAGTTCATTAACAATTTCATTTTGGCTCCTTTTGATGTCAACACATTTGAAAGGCTAAATTTTCCTCAAGCCTCTTCCAGATTTCAAATAATTCAGAAAATAACCGCCAATCTCCTTCATTTGGAGGTTCCAATTTGGAGCAGCTCTACCACCGTTTGATTGTCAGAGATATATGGGCAAGAGGTGAAATAGCTTCGTACGCAATTTTGATTGTTAGAGTTTGACTTTTGCTAGTACTGAAATAGTCTAATAATTTTGAAATTGCATCTGGCTCATACGCAACTTTGGAATACCATCGCTTCACCAAGCTTCGCCATTTGAGGACGAACCTCAATAATTCTGTTTTCTTTGGCTTGCCCCAAAAATTTCTGCGAAATCTTCCCTTTCTTCTGGAACTTAACACAATTTTGATATGAATTCATAAATTATTGAAATTAACAAAGCAACCATATAATGAACCAGGATGAGATTCTAAAGTTGTATCACCGGTAACTGAAACTTTTCTCAGATGTCTATATAGTTTCTCCTCCCTCTTACATTTTTCTTATTTTCTGATTGATTTTTATTTTCTCTATCTTATACAAAAGTTTAACCAAACAATCTATTTCACACTAACAATTGTCAACTAAGCAACATAAACAAGTTATTCAAACTTCTACAAATTTATTCAAGCTGATAAAATCTTATAAGCAAGGGCAAGGGTATAATGGGAAACAATAAATCTTAATAATATTTAAATAGAAGTAATTAATCTTATGGGTAAATAAAAAACAATAGCAAGAGTTAAGAGATATATCAAATATAACAAAGTATAGAGGTAAATAGAAAATTGAAGAACTCTCCGAGAATACATAGAAAATTAACTCTATTAAAAAATTAGCACTTGAATTTTTATGAAAAGATCTCTAGAAGATAACAGTGTATTCTAATTAACCGTACCATCATTAATGAATTCGTATCCTCTCCTCTGCGTTAACTCAAAAAAAAAATCTTTGGAGTTAATGCATCTGTACTGTCTGATTAGTTTTAAAATCCGTACCAATCAGATCTGCACTAATATTGAAGAGCTCCGAATTGACTCTGTTTAAAATCAGACGGCCGAGATGTATTAACTCACAAGATGCTCTTTTGAGTTAATGCAGACGATGCAGACTCACCATATAGAGGAGTACTTATCCTCTGAGATATCTCATATTTTGCGTGACCAACGTGTCCGGTACCTATTCGGGGCCAGTATTATTTGTGCTTTGAGATTCGTGTAGAACGTGTTTGGACGGTTGAGATTTTCCAAAATCACGCAAAATATGAGGTATCTCAGAGGATTCAAATTCATATCGACAGACCGACTTCACGAGAAGAAAGTAGATACCAACTTCAACTTGGCAGCTTTGCGAGAGGAATCCAGAAAGTAGCCTACTCATCACAACAACAGAAACAGGAGACGTCCATTGTAATTTAAAATGGAGAGTGTTTTGATGACATCAGAGTAGCGTATCCTCTGAGCTATCTCATATTATGCGTGACCGACGTGTCCGATGCTTATTCGGGGATAACGCAGGGGGCCAGTATTATTTGAGCTTTGAGATCGGTGCAGAGCGTATTAAACGCTTGAGATATTCCAAAAAGTCACGCAAAATATGAGATATCTCAGAGGATTCCATTTCAGTCATTTCCGGGGTCCCGCTTGGGTTCTTCAGGATCTGCTGTATTTCCAAATGGACATCATAAATCTAATATCCTTTTTCTATCCGTCTGATCTAAAATTGACGAACAAGATTCTGATCAATTCTAAGCAGAGCTAAGATCCAAATTGTCGGATCCAAATCTGACCATCTGAAAATCTCATTGATTGCAGCAATCTGAAGCGACAAAAGGAGCGGAGAGTGAAAGGAAATCAATTCTCCGAGGCGGTTGCAATAGCAGGAAACAAATGCTTAATTGCTAAGCCCCAGTGACACGGACAAAATAAATGATAAAAGCGAAAAATTCCCGTATAAGTTCCTTCTAATGCGACCATATAATCCTTACCCACAGAATCAAGCTTCTAGTTTTGATCAATGATCTTCCTTTCAATTCCTGAAAAAGAAATCAACAAAACCAGTTAACAAAGGGAAGAACGAGAGAGAAAAACCAAGAAGGAAAAAACCCTTATTTTATTATTTTAGAGTATGGAGAGCGGGGATGCGACTGTGATGGGAGACATCAATCAGCTCCCTGAAGAGTGCCTCTCTCACGTGATTTCCCTCACCTCCTCACGTGACGCATGTGCCTCCTCCGTCGTTTCCTCCGCCTTTCCGATGGTGGCCGATTCCGATGCCACGTGGCAGAGCTTCCTGCCGCCCGATTACCTGTCGGTTCTATCTCGGGCCGTTGCTCCGGTGGAGTACACCTCGATGAAAGAGCTCTTCCTCCGACTCTGTGATCATCCCGTGCTAATAGATAGTGGCAAACTGGTAATTCATCGTTCTCTGAGTGGAACTTTTTTTAATCTCTTGAAGTAATTTCCTTACTGGAATTTTCTGTTTTGGCACCTTCACCGCGTTAATTCAAGTTTAAAGAATTGCACTTTTAAAGTTTTTTAAAATTAAACTCCTGCTCACTGGTTGTATCAAAACAAAACAGATCAACAATTTAATTCAAATTGAGGACGCCAATTACTGATTATGAATCCTCATAGTTAAATATATCAACTTTAGACACTTCAAAACTTATTTTCTTGCATGTCTTGTAGTTACTTGGTATATGATTGATTGTAAATTTCAATAACAGGGGTACATAATTGAGAAAGTCAGAAGTTAATTTCTTAAGTTAAGAAGGAAATTTGGATGGCTTTGCTAGAAGCACCTGTCATTCTTTATTATGTGGAGCAAAATTATCTATTAATATTGTTATTTGAATGCGATGCAGAGTTTTGGATTGGACCAATGGAGCGGCAAAAAGTGCTTCATGATTTCGCCAAGAGCATTGTGGATTGTATGGGGCAATGCTGAACGTTACTGGAATTGGATGCCTCTTCCCGATTCAAGGTTTTGCATACTCTTTAAATTTTATTTTATTGCAAGCATTGTTTTTACACAATTATCATGACTGCACTTTGAATAACGAATATAGGATTTTTTCAGGGGGGAACAAGCAAATTGTCCCGGTATTTCAACTTTTAACTATTAGAATTTTTTTTCTCATCCTTGTACTCTCAGTATTCATACAAAACATTTTGTCTATTTGGGTTTACATTTTCAACTAAACTATAGATAACTTATCTACATGGGACTGTATAAAAGAAATTAATCATTAGGTTTAAGGGGAAAAGGAAGAAGGGGAAAGCTTATATTCACAATTTTCTTTAAATCTATATCATTAAAACAATCATTAAGCCTTATATAAAAGGAAAACTTGTCAATTGCTGTATAGAAAAAAGAATAATCATCAGGGGACAATTTATAGAAGGAAAACATGTGATGTACATAGGGTGTGTATCAGATTCGTTACCTGGCATATCAAAGGGTTCTCACAAAAAAAAAATACCCTTGAAGGGACATTTAAATGGAGCTGTAGCCCTTGTCTAACATAGATGGGAGTGCTCTGGATACTCAGATTCGCATATGTGGGACTAAACAAACACATCTCCAGACTGACTTAAAATTTTACAATTCCATTATTTTCTACAAAGTTTGTGTCTGCATCTGCCATCTTCTTTTTTTAATTTGGACGTTGACGTCAGTAACTGTGTACTTATGTCATAACATGATGCTAACATCATAAGAATATTTTTTTTAATTGCACTTTCGCTATCAATTTTAGCGGTAGAACCAGTTTGTGTAAATTGAAAAGGCACTAGGACCAATTTAGGTATTTTTCAGACTATTTGTGTAATCTACTTGAATATCATTGGAAATTTTAAGATCTTTTCATCCGTAACTAACCTGGTATTTAATAATAATGAGGGTAGATTCTCAAATTTTAAGCATTAGAAAAAGGGAGGGCTGATTTCAAAATTTTGTACCAGTTGATACATCGCAAATTTAACAGCGCCACTTATAAAAGAAAAATGAAAATTGTAGGATGTATAAATAAACCTTGTTTCTATACCTTCCATTTGTTGCAGGTTTTCAGAGGGAATCAGTCTAATAGATGTATGCTGGCTTGAAATACGCGGCAAGATCAGCACCAAAATGCTCTCTCCCCAGACTCCATATACTGTATATCTAATCTTCAAGTTAGCAGACACTGCACGGGGCCTTGGAACACCTCTACAGGAGACAGCTATCACTGTCGGAGAAGAGACTGTGTGCAGGAAGTTGGTTTGCCTCCAGCCTGATGACCGGGGCCAGACAAGGCGCTTGCAGGGCCCGGGGGGTGGGGTTGGGGTTGTGGGTGCAGCTATGGGTAATGCCAATGAGGTCGAGAAAACTGAAAACCTGCCTCGGAAATGGGAAAGTGAAGGAGAGAGAGGTGATGACGGGTGGATGGAGATTGAGATGGGGAGTTTTTTTAATTCGAGCGGAGAGGATGGCGATGTGGAGATGAGCTTTATGGAGGTTAAAGGAGGCCATTCGAAGAGGGGCTTGATTCTCCATGGAATTGAGATTAGGCCAAAGCACTAACTTTTTAAATGTACATTGTGTACAGAAAGAAGGAAAGGGAAGTAAAGACAAAGGAAGATTAGTTGATAACAAGAATAAGAGATGAAGCTTAGTGTTGTAAATTATCTGTATCTACTATTTACAATTTGTTTGTTTTTTTAATAGACCTTGAAGGGGCTGTAATTTGATGGTAGTAACATTGTGTTAGTGGATCTATAACTTGCATTTAGATTTCACCGGTCGTGCACAAAAAAAAAATTCAAACGAATGACATATTTAAAATATTTCGAAACGAACGACATTTCTAAAATACGATACGACAAAAAATATATCAATTTAAACAACATTTTAAATTGATATATTTTTTGTGTCTCAAGAGGCTGTTATATCTCAAGGTACTGTCAAGCATGACATCCAGGATGCAGTCAAAGAGTGGCTGCCTGCAGAGCTTGATGCGATTTCTCTTCAAGTAGTGGAACCAGCTGATGCTTTGCTGTTGGACTGGGTCACTGGAGAAGATGTTGAATAGTGGTCGTATGCTCTACGTTTATCACACTCATTTTGGTATTAGTCTTCTGAATGATTTAGTTGGCTTTGTTCGAGTGTGTTTTATCCATACTTTTTCTGTGCCTAGGTGCACCTTTATGTGGTTGCACTTTTATACTGCTGTGTTGGATTATTTCGGTGCTTTTAGATATGTGTTAGGGATATTATCTGATACTATGGATTGATATGTCTAGCTACTCTATAGAAAGATCTTGTAAGTTACCGGTTTCAAATATATGAAACGGGCGTGAGCCTTTTTTTAAAAAAAAAAACAACATTTTAAACTAAAATTTAAACAATATAAAAACATTTTTATAAAATAAAAACAAATAATAGATTTTTTTTTTTAAGAAAAATTGAGTACCGCTCTGGCATTATGCGGTCTTGGGTACGCTCCGGCATTGTACGGACCTATTTCAGGGTTCGCACAACATTGGTGCGGCTATAGTACATTTCTCAAATTTTCAAAAATAGTGATTTTTTTGTTTATTTTTTTTTGAAACTGTGCTATGAATAAAAATTTTGGTATGGATTGTGCTTGTGTTTCTTCTAAGTCGTCTATTTTGATTATAACAAGATCAATTGAATTCACAAAAGGTAAAAAAAAATGAAAATTTCAGAAATAAAACATAGAAATGAACTATTAATTTTGGGGTTTTAGAATTTTTTCGATTACACACATTATTTAAATTTCAATATATCCTAAAACAAAAAAAACTATACTACATATGGTGTCTTTTGAAATATGCGGTGCCATGTTATCTTTTGCACGAATTGTGTCATGTCAAAACGTGCCTTCATATGTTGTTGTCCACATGCCGTGTGTTGCTATGTGCCAAGCAACATACTATGCGAATTGCTTATGTTGTACAAGAACATGACATGTCGTGTCATATTTCAGATCCTACCGAGGCTACCCTTGATGTACAAAGATGTGATTATAATTATATATATATTAAATCCTATGTCACTAAGTATCCTTCACACTCAATAAATTCTGATTTTAGCAATTATAAAATTTTCGTCATTTAAGCTTATTGGGAAAAAAAAATACACGAAGAGAAGGACATTCACGCGAAAATAAATGAAATTATTTTCTTAAAATGATAGGAGGCACTCTGTGCCAATAATTTTCTGGTCCTTCCCTGCTTTAGATTTGGTAGGCCCATGACATGTCTATCCACGGTATAGACATAACACCAATTATTAAAACTTGGATTTTTATGAAAAGATCTCCAGAAGATAACAGTGTATTCTAATTAACCGTACCATCATTCATGAATTCGTATCCTCTGCGTTAACTCAAATTTTTTTTTTTTAATTAATGCATCTAAACCGTCTGATTAGCTTTAAAATCCGTGCCAATCAGATCTGCACTAATATTGAAGAGCTCTCTGCTTGATAGGCGATACTGATTTGATTCCGTTTAAAATCAGACGGACGAGATGTATTCACAGGATACTCTTTTGAGTTAACGCAGTCGATGGAGACTCATCATTCATGGACCATATATCCACAAGAGTGCTTATCCTCTGAGATATCTCATATTTTGCGTAACCGATGTTTCCGGTTCCTATTTGGAGCTAGTATTATTTGTGCTTTGAGATTCGTGTAGAACTGTTTGGACGGTTGAGATTTTCAAAAAAAGTCACGTAAAATATGAGATATCTCAGAGGATTCGAATTCATATCGACAGACCGATTTCCCGAGAAGAAAGTAGATACCAACTTCAACTTGGCAGCTTTGCGAGAGGAATCCAGAAAGTAAAAAGCCTACTCATCACAACAACAGAAACAGGAGACGTCCATTGTTATTGAAATGGAGAGTGTTTTGATCACATCAGAGTATTTCCGGGGTCCCGCTTGGGTTCTTCAGGATCTGCTGTATTTCCAGATGGACATCATAAACATAAAATCCTTTTTCTATCCGTTTGATCTAAAATTGGCGAACAAGATTCTGATCAATTCTAAGCAGAGCTAAGATCCAAATTGTCGGATCCAAATCTGACCGTCTGAAACTCTCTTTGATTGCAGCAATCTAAAGCGACAAAAGGAGCGGAGAGTGAAAGGAAATCAATTCTCTGAGGCGGTTGCAATAGCAGAGAAAGAAAGCATTTGTGGCCCCGTAGCAAGGAAACAAATGCTTAATAATTGCTAAGCCCCAGTGACACGGACAAAATAAATGATAAAAGCGAAAAATTCCCGTATAAGTTCCTTCTAATGCGACCACATAATCCTTACCCACAGAATCAAGCTTCTAGTTTTGATCACTGATCTTCCTTTCAATTCCTGAAAAAGAAATCAACAAAACCAGTTAACAAAGGGAAGAACGAGAGAGAAAAACCAAGAAGGAAAAAACCCATATTTTATTATTTTAGAGTATGGAGAGCGGGTTTGCGACTGTTATGGGAGACATCAATCAGCTCCCTGGAGAGTGCCTCTCTCACGTGATTTCCTTCACCTCCTCACGTGACGCATGTGCCTCCTCCGTCGTTTCCTCCGCCTTTCGCTCGGTGGCCGATTCCGATGCCACGTGGCAGAGCTTCCTGCCGCCCGATTACCTGTCGGTTCTATCTCGGGCCGTTGCTCCGGTGGAGTACACCTCGATGAAAGAGCTCTTCCTCCGACTCTGTGATCATCCCGTGCTAATAGATAGTGGCAAACTGGTAATTCATCGTTCTCTGAGTGGAACTTCTTTTAATCTTTTGAAGTAATTTCCTTACTGGAATTTTACAAAAAGAAGATGACACCTAAATTTTCTGTTTTGGCACCTTCACCGCGTTAATTTCAAGTTTAAAAAATTGCACTTTTAAAGTTTTTTGGAATTAAACGCCTGCTCACTGGTTGTATCAAAACAAAACAGATCAACAATTTAATTCAAATTGAGGACGCCAATTACTGATTATGAATCCTTATAGTTAAATATATCAACTTTAGACACTTAAAAACTTATTTTCTTGCATGTCTTGTAGTTACTTGGTATATGATTGATTGTAAATTTCAGTAACAGGGGTACATAATTGAGAAAGTCAGAAGTTAATTTCTTAAGTTAAGAAGGAAATTTGGATGGCTTTGCTAGAAGCACCTGTCATTCTTTATTATGTGGAGCAAAATTATCTATTAATATTGTTATTTGAATGCGATGCAGAGTTTTGGATTGGACCAATGGAGCGGCAAAAAGTGCTTCATGATTTCGCCAAGAGCATTGTGGATTGTATGGGGCAATGATGAACGTTACTGGAATTGGATGCCTCTTCCCGATTCAAGGTTTTGCATCCTCTTTAAATGGATTGCTTTTTATAAAACATAATTAAAATAATTAATTTTGAAAAAACAACTTGATTACTGATTTTTTTTTTTTTACAAAAACTGTAAAAACCGAATTGTCATTTCAATTTGGAGTTTTTTTTTTTTGCTACACCGAAATGGCAATTCGGTTTATACTTTTTTCACAGTTCCCCACATCCAACTGTGTGGCCTTGCGTGTAACTCCCCCTAAACCGAATTGGCAATTCAGTTTAGGGGCTTTTTTAGTCTAAACCGAAATGACAATTCGGTTAGGGTCTTTTTTAGCCTAAACCGAAATGGCAATTCGGTTTAGGGGCTTTGCATTAATATTTTTTTATATTCATTATGGAATTTCTGTTTTTCTGATATCTGACCTCTGTCGATAAATCATCAAAACTGTACCGAACCGTAATATTTTTGTATATACAAATTATATTATCTGAAAACTAGACTTCGACGCCTTTCTTTTGATATGAAGAACCCAAAAATCCATGTAGCCATTTATTCATAATTGAATTTTCAATCTGGTCGAATTTCCAAGACTGCTCACTGGAATTTCTGAATTTCTGTTTTTCTGATTTCTTACCTCTGTTGATAAATTGTAAAAACTGTACCGAACCGTAATATTTTTGTATATACAAATTATATTATCTGAAAACTAGACTTCGACGCCTTTCTTTTGATATGAAGAACCCAAAAATCCATGTAGCCATTTATTCATAATTGAATTTTCAATCTGGACGAATTTCCAAGACTGCTCACTGGAATTTCTGAATTTCTCAAAACTGTACCAAACCGAAATGCCAATTCAGTTTATTGCCTAAAAAAACTACACCGAAATGCCAATTCGGTTTAGCCAAAAAAAATGATTTTCTGTGGCATTGTTCCTACAACCCACGGAAATCCTACAAACCGAAATGGCGTGCAGCAAAAAAAAAAAAACCTCCAAACCGAAATGGCATTCTTTTTACGGTTTTTGTAAAAAAGTCAGTAATCAAATTTTTTTTTTTAAATTAATTATTTTAATTACGTTTTTAAAAAAAAATCCTCTTTAAATTGTATTTTATTGCAAGCATTGTTTTTGCACGATTATCATGACAGCACTTTGAATAAGGAATATAGGATTTTTTCAGGGGGGAATAAGCAAATTGTCCCGGTATTTCAACTTTTAACTATTAGTATTTTTTTTCTCATACTTGTACTCCGGTATTCATACAAAACATTTTGTCTATTTGGGTTTACACTTTCAACTACATTAGATAACTTATATACATGGGACTGTATAAAAGAAATTAATCATCAGGTTTAAGGGGAAAAGGAAGAAGGGGAAAGCTTATATTCATAATTTTCTTTAAATCTATATCATTAAAACAATCATTAAGCCTTATATAAAAGGAAAACTTGTCAATTGCTGTATAGAAAAAAGAATAATCATCAGGGGACAATTTATAAAAGGAAAACATGTGGTGTACAAAGGGTGTGTATCAGATTCGTTACCTGGCATATCAAAGGGTTCTCACAAAAAAAAAATACCCTTGAAGGGACATTTAAATGGAGCTGTAGCCCTTGTCATCATAGATGGGAGTGCTCTGGATACTCAGATTCGCCTATGTGGGACTAAACAAACACATCTCCAGACTGACTTCAAAATTTTACAATTACATTATTTTCTACAAAGTTTGTGTCTGCATCTGTCATCTTCTTTTTTTAATTTGGACGTTGACGTCAGTAACTGTGTACTTATGTCATAACATGATGCTAACATCATAAGAATATTTTTTTTAATTGCACTTTCGCTATCAATTTTAGCGGTAGAACCAGTTTGTGTAAATTGAAAAGGCACTAGGACCAATTTAGGTATTTTTCAGACTATTTGTGTAATCTACTTGAATATCATTGGAAATTTTAAGATCCTTTCATCCGTAACTGATCTGGTATTTAATAATAATGAGGGTAGATTCTCAACTTTTAAGTTTTAGAAAAACGGAGGGCTGATTTCAAAATTTTGTACCAGGTGATACATCGCAAATTTAACAGCGCCACTTGTAAAAGAAAAAAGAAAATTGTAGGATGTATAAATAAACCTTGTTTTTATACCTTCCATTTGTTGCAGGTTCTCAGAGGGAATCAGTCTAATAGATGCATGCTGGCTTGAAATACGCGGCAAGATCAGCACCAAAATGCTCTCTCCACAGACTCCATATGCTGTATATCTGATCTTCAAGTTAGCAGACACTGCACGGGGCCTTGGAACACCTCTACAGGAGACAGTTATCACTGTCGGAGAAGAGACTGTGTGCAGGAAGTTGGTTTGCATCCAGCCTGATGACCGGGGCCGGACAAGGCGCTTGCGGGGCCCATGGTGGAGGGGTTTGGGTGTGGGTGCAGCTATGGGTAATGCCAATGAGGTCAAGAAAACTGAAAACCTGCCTCGGAAATGGGAAAGTGAAGGAGAGAGAGGTGATGACGGGTGGATGGAGATTGAGATGGGGAGTTTTTTAAATTCGAGCGGAGAGGATGGCAATGTGGAGATGAGCTTTATGGAGGTTAAAGGAGGCCATTGGAAGAGGGGCTTTATTCTCCATGGAATTGAGATTAGGCCAAAGCACTAACTTTTTAAATGTACATTGTCTACAGAAAGGAAAGGGAAGTAAAGAAAAGGAAGATTAGTTGATAACAAGAATAAGAGATGAAGCTCAGTGTTGTAAATTATCTGTATCTACTATTTACAATTTGTTTGTTTTTTTAGTAGACCTTGAAGGTGCTGTAATTATCATGGTAGTAACATTGTGTTAGTGGATCTATAACTTGCATTTAGATTTCACCAGAAATTAACAAGATTAAGATAATTGATTCTCTCTTTAGTGCAGTAACCAGTAAATTCGGTTGGGTTCCACAAATGAATTTAAAGAGGTAAAAAAATCCTTGAAGTTTCACTACAAAATAGTAAAAATTAACAACAGAAAAAGCCGGTTGTAATAATAAAAGATTGTATTCAGATTGGTAGCTAGGTATACAAGGTAACTTCCGTAATAAAACAATAAAACTACAAGTTTTCGCGAGTGATGTCATCGGTGAATCTATAATGTTGGCAGGTTGCGAATCCTGCATGCAAGTTTTTAGTTTTCTTTGTAAAATCTATTTGGATTCAACAAAAATCAAAATGGTTTTCGCGAGTGAAAAGCAAGAAACTAAATATTGCAACCCACCCCCACAATTCAAGTAAAGCAAGCAAATGAATCAAAACAACAGAACAGCTACCCATTATACGCCTAAAATCCCACAAACTTGTAACACAGTCTGTGACAAGAGGATATTGCAGAATTTCAGCTGAACTAGCGTCTACCTTATTAGACAATTAGATACGCTACAAAGCAAAAGAGTTGTCTTTCAGTGCAACACCAGGCAACATTGTAATTCTCAACTGAAAGGTCTTGGGACCAACCAAATAACATAACAAATCAGAAAAAGAAATAAAAGAAGATGGAACAAGTTTTCAATATCACAAAAATATAGGTACATAAAGCCCCAATGACACATTCAACTCTTCAGTCATCACCGAGACAGGGCGGCATTTAGGCCCAGGAGCATGTTCCCATTGCTTCCGGACGGTATATAAGCCACATTTGGAGACTTAGAAAGCTCGTTAGCAATCTCCTTAGCTGCCTCAATGCGCCTCAGCTGAATCAATCCTGCACCAGCTACTGAAGTTGCCTCAGAGATCAGTCGTGCCGACTCGGACTCTCCCTCAGCACGCACAATGGCAGCACGACGCTCCTGCTCGGCTTTTGCCACAAGGAACTTGGAGCGCTCTGCCTCTTGCTGTGCCACCTGCTTCTTTTCTACTGCAAGGGAAAATTCAATACCGTATGAGAGGTGTGTGATCGCCACATCATCAAGAACGATGTTGAACTCCCGTGCACGGCGGATCAACGCATCACGTACCAAGGCTGACACATGTGGCCTGTCAAGTGGCAAATAAAACAATTAGACACATTCTATTTTGCTTTACAGAAGTGCTGCAAAACCAGAATCTACAGATAAATTTGGAAGTATGGTATGGAATTTAAAAGATATCTTGAAGTATAGATACATTGATTCAAGTGAAACTTTCACATGATTGTATTAATGCCCCGAGGCCCGAGGGTTCGGTGGGGTTGCAGTTGCCAGTGCAATGAAACATTTGACTGGTAGAAAATATACTACACAAGATGATAATTAAAGCTGGTGCAATCCTCAGTGGCCATTACAACTGCGATACTTCACAGTAATAAACAGATTTCAAGAATTACTTGGTAAACATTTGGCAAAAATATAATAAGAGTATTAATTAATCTTTCTATGACCAGTAACTATTAACTACAAAATAACAAAATTTAACATTGTAAAACATTTAACTTTAATTGTAAAACAACACTAGAAAGCCGTTCATGTGCTAATAAGTACATTTTATGCAAACAAAATTCTTTCCTCAGAAAATAGAAAGTACGAAAGGAAAAATAATTAATTAATGCAAACAAAATTCTTTCCTCAGAAAATAGAAAGTACGAAAGGAAAAATAATTAATTAGAAGTTGGCATAACTACAGCTCCTGAATGCATTACCTTAGTCCCAAAAAGGAGACTAGAGATGCTATTATTGTAGGAACAAAATCAAGCAGCATATAATTGACAACTACTGGTTATCAAGTAGGAACCATATGCACTAATCACAAATCAGTGTTACATACAAAAGCACTAGTAAATATTACCTCGGTCTCTATGTAAAACAGAATAAAGCATACAAGAGTTTAAAAACAGAACTAAGAACCTTTCGGTGAGAAGCTGGTCAGCATTGAACTGGGCAACAACAGCTTTCAAAACCTCATTGCCAATGGAAGGAAGCACCTTTTCGTCATACTCGGTACCAAGTGAAGTGAAAATGGTTGGAAGGTTTAACACATCAGGCCGTGACAGCAGCCTCAGAGACAAATTCACCTGTTTCACAGTAAAAAAAATCATGTAACTAAAACCCATTGTGCTATACAACTAGTAGAGTACAGCTCCACTAAAACCTAGATATTGACACTAAAGGGATTTACAGAAGAAGATGCGTTTTTAAAAATGCCCATAGCTAACCCGAAAGTAATTTTAACACTGGTTATATTCATTAAGAAAATGCATTTCATGATTTTCTTTAACAAGAAATATCATATTATATCACAAGGATGAACAAATTCAAGGGTAGATAAATTAAAAATGTGTGCTCCAAGTGTAAAAATATTGTGCTAAGGAAGAACTAAAGCACAAAGAACTTCAGGCTACTGTCAGCTTCCAACAGTAGCTTTTTTTTTTAAGTTTCACGCCTAAATAAGACATTAATTAGCAGTAGCCTTACTGCTCCGACTTAAACTTGGTTCCAATAATCAAGGTTAAAAGTTCAAAATTGATAATAACAACTAAACTGAAATTGAAATTCCAACTCAAACACAATCCATCCAATGCATAATTTAAACTTGCCATTTGAATTAACTCTATCGTAAATATAAGCACTAAGTCAACAGCAAGATTAAACATAAATAGTAGATAAAGAAAAAATAAACTAAATCTTCATTCAAAGAAAACAATACCATCTGCAAATCTTTTGTGCCAGACATAGAGGTGAAGGTGTGAGGCCTGGTACGAATGTCAAAGATATAAGGCTTCTGAAGCCATGGGATCAGAAAGTGGGTCCCTTCTCCGACAGTCTCTGGCAGCACCCCTCTAAACCGATCGAAGATCACCGCTCTCTGACCGCCATCGACGGTGTAGAGAGACGCGCCTAGTAGCGACGCACCAGCACCCAATCCGATCGCCCCTCTCGCGAGATTTGTGAGAAACGAAATCGCGGCCTGACCGCCAGGACCTCCCGCAGCTGCCATGGAAAGATAGATCAAGTGTGAGAGGGTCGAATGTGTGTGTGTGTGTGTGTTCAATTTACTGGGAGTGAGGAGAAACCCTAGAAGAGAGGGGAAAAGGGTTTTATACCCAGTGAGGGGTTTAAGACGGGGAGGCTCGTTCGTGGTCGTGGCTTGGAGAGGAAGAAGCGAAAATTTGTAGTGGGGCCGTAGAGTCAGTGATAGAGAGATAAGGCTTGTAACAAAATACGGGCCTGGGCTGCTTGAGTTAAATCTGGGCTTAGTAATAGCAATACGGGCCCAGTTCAACTTGTAAATTTGGTATTGATTTAACCTTGCATCCTTTGATTTAAAATGAGGTCAAGGCATCACAATATTGGGGCTGAAAGTCAAATTGTATTATTATCAAATTAACTATTTCAAGCGCACCATGCTGATCACAAGGATGTTTAGTTCTGACTTGTAAACCTATAATGGTGAATGTGTCTTTTAATTAGCAGTATTTCAGTGCATGCAGTCAAGATTAATTGTGCGGCTAAGAACTTGGTTTATTTGTTTTACAAACCACATCAACAATTATAATTATAAAAATGAGGCATTAAACATAATTTGTTTGATAATCCTCTCTAATATACAACTCATGGACTGATATTATTTGTTTACAACTTAAACCGATTGATACAATTAAGGAATTCATGATATTCTAAGCAAACTCAAAATTTGAAAGCACGAATCTTAAAGCAGTTAAGCAGTCTGTGAATTTGCAAATTGTTCTGAATTGGCTCGGATTCTAAACTCAAATTTTACGTAACGGTAGAGGATACAGATCTCTTGAATAATATAAATCGGTTAATTAAATAGACAGTTGTATTTTTCATTTTTCTTACAAGAACAAGACATCAATGAAATTTTATATTTGTGCATTTCGGATTTGATGATCAATTTGCGTACTTAATATTTGAAAATTGGGTATTATAAACTTGATGATTTGGATGAATTTATATTGAAGTGGAAAATAATCTGATTAAATTTGAAGTTGAGGCAGGGGAGATGAATTGAGTTCTGATTGGAATATGTAAGCAATATTTTGTGTCATTATGAAATTATTTCAAGCGCATCATACGGGAATTAATTAAAACAATGCTGCATAAGTACAACTTAATTTTGTGAATGTCATTTTCTGGTAACATCCAACAAAAAAAGCAAAAGCATTAACTTGAAATTATCACTAATAATCTGTTAATCAAGATATGAACAAATAAAAATATCAGGCAAGTAATGAAAAAAATAATTTACTAATTTAAAGATCAGCAATTTAGATTCCATATCGCCTGTCTGAGAAATGCCCGTGATTTTTATTTTTACCCAAAAAAAAAATATTTTAATAAAAATAATCAGGTTTTTAAAAGATTTTTATTTCTACCCAAACCGCTAGGAATATTTACGGTTCGAATTAAAAATTCAAACCGTTAGGAATATCAGCGGCTTGAATTATTAATTCAAACCGCAAATATTCCTAGCGGCTTGAATTTTTATTTCGAACCGCTGATAATCCTAGCGGCTTGAATCTCTTTTTTTTTTTTTGAAAACTTATAACTACGGGGGGAGAGATGCGTAGAAGAGAGAGAAAAAAAAAAGAGGGAGGAAGGAAGAGGGCTGAAGAGGAGGGAGGAAGAGGGAGAGCTCTGGGAGCTCTGAAGGAAGAGGAGGAGGAGGAGACGGAGAAGTCTGTCAAGTCATGTAATTATATTAAAATAGGGGATCATGCTTCATTTGATCATGCTGGAACTGCATCGCATCAATCTCAATAGATAAAATATCCTAGTAAAGGAAGAGGAGGAGGAGGAGACGCATGTACCAAGCCTGATATCTCAATAGGGGATCTCCCTGGAACTGCATCGCATCAATCTCCGGCATCTGCCATAAGTTGGCACTCATATTGCCCGCCTTGATGTAGTACTCCGAGTGATACTCACTCCAATCTCTATCCCAGTGATTACCGTGTCTTATCCTGTAATTCATATGTTAGTTGCAATTTAAAGCCAATAACTAATGTTAAGTACAAAAATGCTAAAAAGAACATAACTTACCCGTGTAGCCTCATGATCACAGATCTCGGGACGTCTGGATCTGTGGGGATGAGTGGAGGAAAATGAAACTGACGGAGCACCCGGTCTGGATAGTGGTGCTCCACTATCCAGAAGCACACCAGCGGTCCCCTGTAGAGCCACATCTCGTGATCATCCGCTACAATCTGCGGCAGCCTCCCCTCAGTGTATAGCTCATGGTACGGAGTCCAGCTCACCTGCGTCTCACCCAGACTCTGAATCTGGGATCGGACCAACCTGATACCTACTGGCTTTCCGTGAGGGTTGTCCTTGTACAAGTGATGTCCGTACCATTTCATGCCGAATGCCGGTCGATTTCCATTATCGGGCTCTCCCCATGGATCCTCGTTCGGCTGAGGTACCCCCACCGGTAGCCGTGACCACGACCAATGCTGCAGAAGCAGTGTTGGCCCGTAGATTTGCTTAGTTTTCCGCTATATTTTGAAGAATACTAGCCGTCAGGGACAAGTTAAATAATTAAAATAAGACAACAAGTGCATGACAAGGTAGGTAATTAAATAAGACATAAATAACATACTGACCTTGCAACCGTGGCACAAGTTGGAGTAGAGATGTGCTAGGACAGCCCCACCCAAGTTGTACCTGCCGCTCGACGGCTGAAGGTCTCGCAGCAGCTCTAGATACATCATCGGGATGGTATCACCATTTGAATCAGCAAACATGACAGAACCAAATAGGTCCATCACGAATCCCCGTGTGTATCTGTAATATCAAAATTATATAGCAACTCATTTTTCCGCATGAAACAGAGTACAAAATAAATGTAATACAAATAGTTTGTATGAGTACCTCTGAATCTCGAACTGAGTGGAATCACTACCTAGACCTCCCGCAAACATAGCTCACAGCTTCGTCTTGTCCAGACTGTACTTGGACTTCCCCCCATTGCTGCGTATATCTGGCTCCGCTCCCAACAACTCTGCGAGCATGTAATTAATCGTGATGTCATCTGAATCTGTGGGGTCAGATATGCCACCAACGGGCACGCCCTGGATAGGCAGACCCCATAGAGCACTAACGTCCTGGAGAGTCACTGTCATCTCTCCAAAAGGTAAGTGGAACGTGTGCGTCTCGGGGCGCCATCGCTCCACTAGTCCTGCAATGAGGGACGCGTTATGGACTTAGTCTCCGACTGTAGAATATCGACCAAATGTTGCACCCCCAAATTTTGCAGATACGACTCCATGACCGAGTAGTACTGCATGTCAGGATACCGACCCCTGGCATTTATAATTGCCTCACTCTGCGTTCAAAAAAGTAAACAACATGAAAACCTAAAAATACAAAAATTCAACAAACTACAAACTGAAAAAAAAAGAGTAATCAAGTACCTCTTTAGATGTCTCGGAAACTCGGTGCTCATCGTGAGGCATCCATAATAAAGGACTGAAATGATCCTTGCTGTCAGTGGGAATGGGCTCATCAACCGGGTCGGCTACGGGTGGTCTCCTAGGCCGTCCCCTAGCCATCCTACGTTAAAAAAAATTCATGCCTTAATTAGTTCAACCAAAATAAAGAATATATAAAGCTATATATCAAGCAATTTCCATCAAATTATTTTGCAATATGGTCCCTGCCAGTTCAACATTCTGGTTATCATACTTAATTAATTAATTAACTAGGGTTCGAATCTAATTATTAATTTACTTAAATCATTTGTTATATTTTAATTTGAAGATAAATTTGCTTATCTACTTAAAATATACTCTACGTAATTTAAATTGTTATTATTTGATCCCTAACTATTTACGTGTAATATAAAGGTGTTTCTTAATTAATTTAGCTACACGTAATTTAAATCCCAAGTACTTAACTTAATAAATGTTAGGCCTTTAATTATACTATTTCTAAAGTCGTACGAATTTATCTTAATAGTTTGCACAAGTTGATTAATTTAAAACTACAAAATAATACGTGATTATCTAATTATCCTATTAACTAAACTTTTGCAATCGTAATGATTCGAAAATATTAATATGTTGTTAATTAATTGTCCTTTATTAATTAACAACATATTTTAATTGGAAGTCATTTTCTCTAATTAAAATTTCTACTTACTTACTTTATAATTTCTAATTACTAAATTTAAAACATCTAATTACTTAACTAATTATTTTAAAAAACTAACTACTTAAGTTATTATTTAATTAAAATTCTAATTAATTTACCAAGTCATGGCCAATATACAATTCGGCCGAAGCCCAATTATTCAAAAATCACCAATTTGCATTTTAGTCCCTTATTCTTTTTAATTTACACAAGGGCCTAATTTTTATACAAAAGCCCTCAAACAATTTACAAATATCACGATAAGGTCCCTGTCATTTCAAAGTCAGTACCAGGGTCCCAGTACCGGTCGGTACCGGGGGTAAGGAAACAAGGAATGGTCCAGTACCTATCCTTAACGGGTCGGGTCGGGTAACCTAGCCTTAACGGGTCCCAGCACCAAGAAAAGAGGCGGAGAGGCGGAGGCGAAGCAGCACCGGAATGCACCACCGAATCTTCTCTTTTTTCCTTTTTTATTTGGATCTGGCGGAGAGGCGGAGGCGATTTGGCGGAGAGGCGAAGCAGACAGAGAGAGGGCGAAGCAGACAGAGACGAAGGGGTCGCGTGTCGCGCGGGATATAGGGTTTGAAGCCGCTAGGATTATTGGCGGTTTGAATTATTAATTCAAGCCGCTAGGATTCCTTGCGGTTTGAATTGTTTATTCAAACCGCAAATATTCCTAGCGGTTTGGGTAGAAATAAAAATCTTTTAAAAACGTGGTTATTTATATTAAAATATATTTTTTTTTGGGTAAAAATAAAAATCACGGGAGAAATGCATCCATATATGGAATTAATAAGCAAGCCTATACAAAAAAGCAACCGAAATTTTTATCTTTAACATCCGCGCGATTAAAAATTCCAATCATACATTCAGTTTTGCAAAAATTCCAAATATATCCGGCCCACTAAATAATCCAGCGGGCCAGTTTGCAGGCTATTTCATGGGAGAATTGGATATGTAAATGGCCCAATAGATAATCCAGCGAGTCAAATCTGCAATTATTTAGCAGATTGAGTAAAAGGCAGCTCTCAGCAATAATAATTAAATAGTAATTCCTAATGCTTAGGTCTAATCTCAATGCCTTGTACAATTAGTCCGCTTTTCCAATATTGCCCATCAACCTCTCTTAATCTCATTTCTACCTCTCCATCTTCTCCATTTTCATTGTAAAATTCTCCCATCTCCACCTCCTTCCACCCATCGCCTCTCTCCTTAGGGGTTACCGCACCGCCATTGCTAATTTCTACCATCTCATACGGCACCCGCCATTTCCTAAACCTTTTTCCCGTGTACATTTCGTGGAATGTTTGGAGGCACACAGGACTTATGCTGACATGCTTACCGATGATCACTGATGCGTGTTGCTTGACTTTGCCGAGCGGACAACCAAGACCGCTTGATGTCTCGGTCAACTTGTAGACGAGATATGAACCATATCTTGTTTTAGGAGAGAGTGCTTTACAATCGATCTTGCCGACAATATCTAACCAACATATCTCTATTAGCTCTGCTACCTCAGCAAACCTATGTGTTTAATATAAATAGTAGAGTTAATTGCATGCACAAACAAAGTTAAATATTTATACTGACAAAACATTCTCCTTCCTTTTTTTTCTCCTATGCTCTGTTATTTAAGAAAGTCAAGCTGTAAGAATATGACAACTTAATTGCATATTTTTGAAACAGGCACTGAGTTAGCGACCATGTGCATAATTACCAGTGCACTGTACAATATTAATAGGTAAAAGTGAAACAATCAATCAATAATGATGCATCTCTTCTCTTTTCTTTTTAGATATCTTTGGTGATATTATGATGCATAATCATAATGACACATTTTACTGTTCTTCCTAATTAACTACTATGCTATATAATTGCTATCTCTACAAACAATACAATCTTTGTTGATTGTAAAATATCTTTATACAAAGTCATAAAACTCAGCATGATCCATATTATCATAAAAACAACTGACAGTATCAGAGAATAATATTAGAGATGTAATGTGACGAAACCAGAAACCGGCATCCAGGGGCGGAACTAGAAAATCATGATAGGGGGTGCTAAAATTTAAAATGCACAATATGTTGCTAGTGGGAATTGAACCCATGCTCTCCACAACTACAAAATAAGCTCTAACCACTGGACTACAAGTAGACATGTGATATTTTATAAGGGGGCTAGACTATATACAAAATTTTAAAATAATAAAATTCAATTAAATTTCAATATATATAATTAAAATTTTAAAATCATAGGGTGGCTTAGCACCCGTACGGGTGAATGTAGATCCGCCCCTGCCGGCATCACAACTTTCAAAAACTAAGAAGTTTACTGTATATATGTTAGCGAACCACATTTTGTTTTTCTTCGTTAAATTTATACAGATTATTTCACACATTATCGCAAACTTTATCTGCGAAACGAATATTTCGGTTTGCTTAAAATACCATCTATAATTTTGTAATTTCAATTTTCAAAGTCTGAGACTGTCTGACTGAATCAGATACTTATTAGTCTTTACTAAGAAAAATGGGGAAATTTTCTATATTTTTTTGTCAAATTGAAAATCAACCAAAAGGTACCTGGAATCAGGGAGAGAACTCCAGACCCAGTATGAAGGAATCGCATCTATGAAAGCTATCTCCAGCGCTCTCGCAGATATCATATAGCATTTTGCTCCAGTAGATCTATCTAGTCCAAAGCTCTAATACATGACAAATCAATTAACAATCATTAGAAAATCACGTATTCATCAAAGGTATTATTTCAGTAGGCTTAAGAAAGAGAAATTACCATTTTGCCCCCATCGATCAGCACATGCTGATCGGATAGTTTGAAGAAGAGATCCTTCTTGGAGGAGAATACGACGGGATCATCAACAGCACGAGATAAAATGGAGAAACAATCCGATGGAAGAAATTGTTGCCACGTGGCGTCAGAATCCACCGCTGAGCGGAATTCAGGGGAGGCGAGGGACAAGATGCAAGCATCACGTGGAGTGGTGAGAGAGATCACGTGAGAAACGCACTCCTCCGGGAGAGAATCAATCGGAGAGAATGCGCCACCTTCCACCATTTTCGTCTCGTTTGAATACGATAGAAATCGAATGTCTCGTTTGTTTTATTTATTTCCCTTTCTGACAGTTGTAGATTTGCATTCACGTAGATCGCATGACGGCGGAAGGGATATAAATAGCAGGATGTGGATAGGAGGTGTCTTTTCCTCCATTTAAAAACAAATGGAGACGTCCAGCCTTCCTTTATTAGCTAAAAGAAGTTAATTATTAGATAAGAGGAGGGATCACTTGGAAATAATTATTTTCAAAATCTTGACAATAGATTTTCAGAAAAACCAAACAAAGTTCAAAAATAAAAATAAGATTATAAATATGTTATTGGACATTCAGATAGTCTAACAATTAAGTTTCATACAGTTTATTATATGATGATGCATTATGAAATCTTTAATTTTGGACCGTTAAAATCTCATCATTTTTTTATAGACAAGTTTAATTTTAATCTTTGTTTTTTAATTTTTTTAAATGTCAAAATAAAAAAATTTCATAACATCTATTTAAGATAAGTTATGTTTCTTAATTTGGTTTTATAGATTTTAAGTTGTGTTATATTCCTTGAAGTTGAAGACCTTGTATTTCTATTATTAAACATATGGATAACCTACTAAAATAAAATTTTATAAAATTTGCAATATCTGAAAGCAAAAAAAAATTTGTATTATTTGATGAGACAGATGATCTTTCTCAACATGTCATCAAGTACAGAATTGTGAGAAAAAGCTCTGGTTATGATGCAAGCAATGGAGATGTCCATTCCACTAAAATGTAGATTATCACAAGTCAAATGCTCAAAAACCGGAAAGGGAAAACAGGAGGAAAGTAAGAAGAGGAGAACCGGATCCCTTATTTTTGTCCTTTAAAAAAAAAAAAAATCAAAGTAATCCCTTTTCCTTGAAAACAATATTTAAGGAAAGGTAGAAAACCTTACTGGCTAAGTATCAACAGTGTGTCTGGTATTGACCGAATTAATGTTATTCTTGATTCTTTAATGAAGTAATTTAATGCTATTAATTGGTCTGTTCTAGCATTTTCTGGAATTCTGTTGTAGTTATGAATTCTATTTATTATTGGCATCTTACCGACTGATTTTAATAAATGGTTAGAAAAGGTCAAAACTCAAAACAATATTTTAATAAGAGGAGGGATCAAGTTACAACAAAGTTACAACAACCATTTTTTTTCATTTTCAAAGTCCAAATCGTCGATCCAAACCGTTCAACATTATCTCCACAATAAAATGTGCTTGCAGATCAAATTTTACATTTTTTTGAATTTTTTTACTATTTATTAAGTATTTTACAAAAAACAGTCATATTCAGACCATTGAATTTGTACCCATCTTAATTAATAGTAAAAAAAATCAAAAAAATATATAATTTGATCTGCAAGTACATTTTATTTAGATAATCATGTTGAACGGTTTGGATCGACGATTTGGACTTTGAAAAATAAAAAAAATGGTTGTTGTAACTTTGTTGTAACTCAAATTTGTTGTAACTTGATCCCTCCTCTTTTAATAATTATGCACTATTGAAATATATACTATTTTTTATAGATCACT
Source organism: Carex myosuroides (assembly GCA_028015225.1). Lineage (NCBI taxonomy): Eukaryota > Viridiplantae > Streptophyta > Magnoliopsida > Poales > Cyperaceae > Carex > Carex myosuroides. Next base: position 14,468,590 of record CM051465.1, read on the forward strand.
ATCCGCAAGAGTAAAAAGTGACTATTTGGAATGGTACACTGACAGAAAAGTACTATTTTTGAACGTATTAGTATCACCGGCATTGCAAAGATACCGTCGGCAAAAATCACTTTTACCCTAGCGAATAGTGACACATACTAAATTGATAGTTTTATTTACCATACGCTAATATTAATGGTATAAAATAATCAAATTAATACAAATTATGAGATTTGATGATTGTAATTTTAGTAACCAATGATTTTTATTGCTTAAAATATATGCTTTTAGTAATACTTATGGAACTCCAATTATAGTTATCATTGTAAAAAAATTTAGGAGGTTCTAAAAGTATCTAATAAAAATTGACTTTTATTTTGTTATGGAAACTGAGAAAAAAAAAATTCGAGATCAGAAACAGCACTAAATCTGACAAGCTGAATCCAAGCATACCCTACCTAAGATTCATAAGAACTCAAAAATTATTGATCCAGATCATCTGACATGACACTGCGACAAACCGGATTCCCACCTGACACGGTCCGAAATAAATAAATAAAACAAAAAAAATTAGAGAAAGAAATAAGCCTCCACAAAAATTTAACCATATAAATCATGAATGTCCCCAATCTCCCTTCCTCAATGTAGGTTTATTCGGGAATGGACTCTGCTGCTTCTTTTTAGAGAAAATCATGGTTCTATTTTTTTTATCTCAATCATTCAAATTCGTTGAGATTTATGCATGAAATTTTTTTTTATCGAGATACGTGAATGAAAAATTTTGAATGGTTGGGTGTTTTTCTCTAAGAAAAGTAACAGAGTCGGATCCGTTTATTCGCAGGACAAATCTACAGTCAAATCAGATGTACTTAGTCATCTTCATAATTTTCAAAATTTTAATCATTTATATTGTAATTAAATGAATCGTTTCTTTTTTGAAAGTGCTTATATGGTTGATCCTCCCTCATAAAAATGTTAAATGTGTGTTCAAAATTTAGTGGTTAGAATTTCAATTTGTATTTGTGAAAATTTGAGGAGGGTTCCACTGTTTTTATTTGTTGTGCCTCCATCATGCCTATTTTAAATGTTAATAATTTAAATTTTAAAACTCAAATATCAAAATAAAACCATTATATTTCATCTATATCATTTTATCTATGCACATATAATAGGACACAACATTTCAACTGTGTTTTGATTATAATCAAGAGTTTGCAAAAATACATTCATATGAATAAATTCTGGACGTTCATTTTTCAACTTATTGATTCATACAAAAACAAAATCGAAAACTGATAAAATTTTATGTGCATATGGAGAAAATAATATAGACCACATCTAATTGTTTATTTTGACATATAATTTTTTAAAAAAATTAAAAAGAAACATGATAGAAACACAAAAATAAAGATATTTGAACCCTCTTATATATTTAATGTTTGAACATCCATTTAAATTTTGAATAATTATTTTAGTACCCGCACTACAGTACCCGCACTGTACCCGCACTTCCATAACTGTAAGGTTGCGGTCTCCACAACTACCGATCTAACTAACAATGTTATCGGACCTTCCATTTTGAATTTCAAATGTTCCTTTCTCTCCGTTTTTTTTCTTTTTCGAAGGCTTCGGCGATTTTGAGGCGATTTTGAAACTGGAAGCGATTTCGTGTGGTTCCCACAAGTTTAATCGGTGATTTTGAAATGTGATCAGCTAGATTAATATTGTTTCTTTTCGATTTTGTTTTTGTTCTGGTGAATTAATAATGATATATCGTCTCGTTTCTATTTCATATACACAATCATGTTTCAGTGTTGCTCAATTTTGAGATGTTTGTGACAATTTGATTTGCGAAAATGATGTAATTGTCTATTATGTGTTCAGATATAAATACTTGGTAGTTCAAATATAAATACTTGATGTGTTCAGATATAAATACTTGGTAGTTTAGATATAAATACTTGATGTGTTCAGAAATAAATACTTGATGTGTTCAGATATAAATACTTGGTAGTTCAGATATAAATACTTGATGTGTTCAGATATAAATACTTGATGTGTTCAGATATAAATACTTGATGTGTTCAGATATAAATATTTGATCTGTTCATATATAAATACTTGATCTGTTCAGATACAAAATTCATTTTAATAAAGTGGCAGTTACAATTTAAAGTTAAAAAAATTAATAACAACCAATTATTAAATATAACATTATATGGTTTAAATTATTTATTTGAAAAATATATAATAAACTTCCGTTGGACCGATTATTATATATGAATTCATATAAAACCATATAGAATACTAATATATTACAATTAGTGCAACATATATACATATTGCCTTTTGTACACATGCAATCCCATGTGATCCATATAACATACTCCTCAAGATCCAATACAATGTTTGTATAAAAGTTCTGTCCTTACCACTTAGTAACAATGCAATCAAGGTTTGGCCCAAGTTTCGTAAAGTTGGGCTCATGTTGCCAAAACTCTTGGTTATGATCTAGTTTGGACCAAAATTTCATACAAACTAGTTGTATTAGATCCAACATATAAAAAAGAGAGTGCCCATGTGATCCATGACATGATGCATTTTGGTTAAATGTCTCCAACAATTCAATTCAAATATTTTTTTAAGATTCTTATTCATCCAACATAATATAGATATAAATACTTTAGTTCGTAAGTATAAATACCACACCATTATAGTTATAAATACTTTGTTTCGTAAGTATAAATACCACAAAAATAGAGATATAAATATTACCCGCACATAAGCTAAGTCAACATTTTTTTGTCAACATTTTTTGTTGACAATTTTAGTGGTCCCCACATGTCGTTTATTACTCATACATAAGCTAAGTCAACGTTTTTTGTTGACAATTTTAGTGGTCCCCACATGCCGTTTGAGTGGTCCCCAAATGCGGGTACGAAGCGAGAATTTTTCAAGAAAATGTGCGGGTACGGTTATTTAAGGAAAATTCATATATCATATATGTAGTTCATTGTATAGATATAAATACTTGTCTTGTATATATATAAATACTTCACAATGTTACTATTAATAATTGTAAAACAAAATTACAGTTTTGGAAACGGTTGCGGTCCCTACAAGCAGTTATGGCAGTTTAGGTGCGGGTACAGTGCGGATACTCATATCAGCTTCCCTAAATTTTATGTTAGTTAATATAGTAACACCAAGGAATCAGAAAAGTACCATTTTGCCCCCGTTGAGTCTGCCTGCCTTTAAATTTTGGGGCACTGCTTTTGAATCCAAGCATAAGCAATTAAGCAACTTTTCTTTTTAAGAAAAGTAACAGCAAGAAAGGACCTATCAAAGCCCTTTTTAATATAAGATAAATGACATATCTACGCAATCCACGCGAGTAACACGTCTGATCTCCACACTCTCTTTTGTGTGTTGGTTCAACTTTGCTTACTCGCGTTGCTATAAGAGAAATCCATGAATTTTAAATTTTAAATAGTGTTATTAGGGCTTTTTGACGCCTCAAAAGATGGAGTAATGATTTTGATCACCCAAATATTATCACCATCCTTGAATTTCCCCTTTCATGTATTGTTTATTTATATTTTTTTTAACGTTTAACGTCTTCTATGAATAAATGTCAACATGTAAATGTTTCCTATAAATATTGTTTTATTTTCATAACAGACTAATTTTAAATATTTTCTCCTCTTGCATGCAAAGTTTATTTTATCTTTTTTTTTTCAATATGTTTTGCTTAAATTTTTCTTTTTAAGAAGGCACTAACCCCCAGTATATTTTTTTGTGATCCTACCTTTTAAAATCGCCTAACCACTAACCAACCATATTGCCTCCACTTATGAGTTCCCTCTTTAGAAAAATTTGATCACTACCAATTAAAGTTGCTTATGGTTAGTTCCATTAGTTTATTTATATTATCCTAATAATCAGCTCAGCCCATTTGCCGAAATGTTGCCACATGTTTGAATCCCATTACACCATACAAACAACCCAGTTCTGAGTGACTATATGAGGTGGAATATTATGAAATGAGATTGATGTGGCGAAACAAACCAATCACCAAGGGAAAAAAATGGTTTGGTTTTAACAGGAAAAGAGGAAGGTTGAGGGGAAAACCAGCACAATTTCAAAAGCTGAGACAATCAAATTCACAAGCCCACAAAACCGAAATAAAATGGAACGAAGGAAGGGCCTAATTGAGGAAAGCTAACTTCTCAAATGGGTCACACTGAATATAAAGTAATTAACAGTATTATTTATAGTACATAAATAATTTCGTCCCTCATCCCACATTTTCTAAGCAAAATTTTTTCTAAGCCTTAATTTCCAAAATTGGCTTAAAAATGTAGCATCACTCATCTTCATCATCCTCTTCTGGAGCTTCTTTGAGCCACTGTGCCCATTCAAATTCAAAATCAAATTATTTTTGATTAAGTGGTTATAATAGCTTAGAACTGACAATTAAACCAAGCATGAAGTACGGAATATGAATGGCAGGTCAAGGTGGCACTATACAATACCTTTTTGTGTTTTGCTTCTTCACCATTTGATACCTAATATCTCACTCAATCTTTTTTTTTTTTTTTCCTTTTACATCAGATTGTAGTTCTTTTGAATATAATAATTAAATTAGAATATTTGGAAAGAACAGGTGCATTACAGGTTTAAATTGTTACAATAGACAAGTATGCACCTTTCCTAGCAACAATCAAAACATCTAAAAGAAGCTTGCTATGGAATTCATTTGCAAATTGGGATAAACTGGGTAAATTTTGCAAAGAGACCCAAAATTAACATAACTTGAGGTTAGAGAATACCTTTAGAAAAGCTTCTGACTGCTTGACGAAGACCTTGTCAGACTCGTCAGCCTCGGCCTTTTCTGACTCCCATTTAAGAATGGCATCCTCAGTTATCACTTCCTTGTCATATAGCTGATGCAAAACCTGTCAAATCAAACTAAATTAGTCCTGAATGACCGTACCAGTGCACAGCATCTGCAGGATTAGAGACTTAAGCACACAAATTTTGACAATCTAAAAATTCAAAACATTAGTTTACAAGATTTCTCAAGTTTGACAAGATCCGTCAGACTTTGACCATATACTGTTAAACAAGAGTACTTCAAATTTGTTATGTTTGATCACACACATGTATTTAAATCGCAAATAAAATCATTATGACAAAGTTTATATTCAACTTAGTTAAAATACCACAAAGATGATTCAAAATATAATCTGTTCTTTTCATAAAAGTAAACATCAAACCATTCAAGAACAATTGGTAAATACAAAAGGCCACGAGGCAAAGGGAACAGCATATGCTGGAAATAATGAAAAAGAATAGAAAGAAAGAAATAGATACCAAGGAGAATATAGGAGAAAATTCTCTGGTAGTCTCCATGCACATTTCCTCAAACTTCAATATGACTTCTATCTGCACAACAAATATGCGAGTAATCTTCAGTTGAATTAAATTTTGAACACCATTTCAGCAGTGAAACACAGTACCAAAGTAGCATCAATTGCGCCATGTCATTTTCTCTCTTTTTTTTTGGTTATGCACAGAGGTTACATCCTTTGCTCGCAGAAAATATTGATAAAATATGTTACAAGAGAGGGTTCAAATGCCTCGTGTCTTTCATAACTCATCGTGCCTCACATCTTTTATCTTCGTTTCAAAGTCCAAACAGTCTGATCCAAACCAATCAAATCTCCATATTAAAATGTGCTTGGAGACCAAATTTTATATTTTTTTCAAAAAAAATTACTATTTTTTAGATAGGTACAAAATCACTGTTTTTTGGATGGTCCAGAAACAGTGATTTTGTACCTATCTAAAAAAATAGTAATTTTTTTCCAAAAAATATAAAATTTGGTCTCCAAACACATTTTAATTTGGAGATCATGTTGACCGGTTCAGATCGACTGTTTGAAATTTGAAAATAGAGATAAAGAATGTGAGGCACGATGAGGCATGAGAGACACAAGGCATTTTAACACTCCTCATGTTACAATTATATAATGCATCCAAAAATTATATATAACATCTCTTTCTCAATTAAATAAAATAACAGTAAATATAAGCTGCAAGCAAAACAAAGATGCATGTTCACAGACTGAAGTTGAATGGGAAAGTTCCTTGGACATTTACTTGTGAAGGGCTTGCTTTCCCAACCAGATGAATCAAATATACATCTAAACATTGTAGTATTATTTTCAAATGAAATAATTAAGAAAATTCTACAGTATCATGCCTGTTTTGCCCAAGTCCAGATCACTTCAACATTAAGCATTGATAAATCTAGAAAACTTTACCTCCTCATCCGTAGTAGTTATGAAATACTTCAACAGCCCCTTTGATTTCTCAATTGCATCAATGGTTGCCTTTAGCAAGTTGGCTGCACATTTATTGCAAAGAAAAGAGGATAAAGGGAACTTTTCCAAAATTAGATGCATATTAAGCAGGAATTATTATTTTACTTCATTGTGCAATCTTTGAAGTATTGAATGTGTTTATTTAGTATAATATTTTATGAAGATTACATTTTGAGGAGTTGGAAGCAACAAGGGCACTCTTAATTACAGATTGGAACAATGCTCCTGCACACTCTGCATGTGTTACATTGAATGACAACCTGAAACAAAATATATATATATATATATTTATGTCAACTATTGCTATGTTAATTCTTCTATATTTTGGACTTTCCATAAAATTATATAATCAGCCATCTTGTTCTTATCAATGTAGCTCACCAGTATGGACCTCACAAATACAGTATATGTACATTAAAAAGTCAATTTGCAATGATTTACTGAGCTCTCTTGGGTGAAAACTTACGATTAAAGCTCAGTTAGAAAGCCAAAAGAGCTCAAAATTTGGATACCAGATCAAACGTAACATCAACCTATACAGAGGCACACAGACTAATGATCAAGCCAATTTAGATATTATAACACTTCAAGTAGGTAAGCGGTAACCCTAGCACACCTGAGCGAATTAATTTCCAACTGCACATTTTCCTCAGCGACCCCACCAAGAGCTCTCTCAAATGTTTCCTCAACCTGAGAAAGCAAGCAAAAAATAAGAAAAAAAGAGCATGAATCACATGCCCTTGCTATGGGAAGTACACAAATTCACACATGCAGCCAATAAAAAGCTATTAGAAAGAAGTACATACCTCCTTGTCAAACTTCACAACATCTCCTTTATATTCACCGTCGCTGTCATCAAAATTGGTGCTCTTAGTCTCAGATAAAAGCTCCCCAGAATGTGTTATGCCAGTTTGTTCTTCATCTGATGACGTTTCATCTTCATCAAGCATCTTAGTATAGAATTCGTTTAGTTTCTCCTCTGGAATTGGCGCCACAGAGTACCTCCATTCCTCTTCATTTCCAGTTTCACAACTGGTCCATATGTAACCAACCCCAGATAGACCACCCTACATAAAAAGGTGACAAAATTAACAATCAAGGTTACGAAACTAAAAAGAATAAAATTAAAATCACTGTGCAACTAAAAGAGTCGAAATATCCTAGTAAAGGAGGGGGTGGTACCTCTAACAATCCTGACTGTTCGGTATCAAATGAAGCATGATCATGTTCGGCATTTGCAGGGCTAATACTAGCAATGGCTGCATCAATAAAATCATGTTAAATATTTGCAAACACAAACTAACTTTTTTACCAGGATATCAGAAAAAAAAAACATTAGGTGAATAAGATAAAAATGTTACATGGGCTATCAATAACACCACTGTCGGTATCTGCATATTCAAGCTCCTCATCACTGTCTTGCTTCCCTGGTTGAGGAAGCAGTGACACCTTGGAGTAGGCTGGGATTGTTATATTCTGACCTACTTCAACCTGAGAAATATTACTTCGTTGGTTAGATATCACTACATGCATATTTTATAAAATGTCAGATGACAAAGAAGAACACTGAAAACAGATAACTGTGAAGGCGATAGAAATTTAATAAAAAAAATACTGAGAATACATACATCAGGAGTGAAATAAAACATACATTGGCACAAAAATACTATAAACCAGATCACTCAATTTTTGCACAATTCTAATGCCTATATTGAGGTTGTATCTTGTATGTCTCTATTACCAAATTTTGGTGCTAATTTCAATGATGAAAAGATCACATGCTGTCCATCCAGTGCTGCCAGCATTGTTTCAATTGCAATTTGATCAAATATCTATGCAAACAAAAGGTCTCTTATGTTTTTTTTTTCACAAGTCGACAGGCAACACCTTCCCCATTATAAGCCAAACTCCTACATAACATCAACAAAATACTATCAAGTACCTTAAATGACAGTATCACACCGGGCTCGAGAGTGGCACCGGCACGTAGATGGACACCATCACAGACAACTGAATTGCTCAGTCGACAACCATCTTCAATTGTCACATTATCCCAGATATAACAGCCATCAATGGAGACATTTCGGCCAATAGTGCACAACTCACCAATAACTGAGTTTGACACTGAACTGTTGTCTCCAATGGTTGTACCACTGCCAATTGCACTGAATGCACCAATGCTTACTGAAGGAGATAAACTGATGTCTGAAAAGATCATCAATTTTACTTTTACATCAACCTTTAGATGGAAAAAGATAAATAAAAATTGTCATACAGCATTTGCTATAAGACTGTCCCGTGGAGTAGCACTATACTGGTGTCAACTACTTTTTCATAATTTCACACTTTAATGATATAATTTTCAATGGGAGATGATAAAACTTGATGTGACAGATGCACATACTTTATGTCATTATTTTGCAATTTATGAAAACAGTACTAGGAATCACCCACCCCAAGAAATGCCTATTTCTAATTTTTTACCAGATCTAGCCCAAGACCTGAAACTCACCAAAACCCAAATGTAGGGCAATTAACTACCAATATCTCTTTTATGTGATACTTAAACTCACCTGGGGCTTTATATATGCCTTCCCTGTGTAATCTCATTTGTGAGCGATTACCAGCATATAACACATCTGGTACCAAAGGAAAAGACCATCGCTGAATTATGTCCTTGCTTATGGTGTCATAGCTCCGGTAATTGTCTACACGTGCAGTATAACTTGAATCTATCTCATGCGTATATATCTTTTTTCCCATAATCTGAAAGTATCATCACATGATTAGCAAACACATCTCAAAACAAATGACAAACATGGTTGAGATACTCGCGATTAAGTTGAGGTGATCAAAATGATTCATCTAATACTATCAGAAAATGCGATTGTTCCCTAACCACCTTACTGGTATGGGTTTTAACAGGTACAGGTACTGGTAATATTTATATGAAACCAACCCATTTCAGTACATTCATTATAAAAAAGAGATCGCACATATAAAGTAACATAAGTTCTGAAAATAACAACAACAACAACAACAATTATGCCTTTTGTGCATTATGTTTAATGCAACACCACCTGACAGCTTCTGTCATGGTATTTCAAAAAAACAACAACAATTATAATAATAATTACGAGTAATGATTACTTCGTTGGGATTAACCTTAAAACTTCAAACCCAATATATTGAAAGATTAAGAAGAAGGTTGAGGGAAAGGTGCTTACATCATCATGAAGTAATCCCTTGACAAAGTGACGGCGGAGATGTTGATAGTCAAAATTATCCAAGAAGATTGTTAGCACCTCAGGTGAGCATATATCTATATAGCAATCCTAAAAAATTTCAGATAAAAAATTTTCTCAGCCAAAATAAGTGAGGGGCTGATTGATTCACTTAGTATCAACAATGACTGAAAGTGTTGCTTTGACAACGATCTTCAAAAAGTAATAAATGAAAATCAAAAGCAACTGATCTTATATACGGTTCAGAAAACATATAAATTATGTGCAAGTATGTAGATCTTGATGTAGATCTTGCAACATAAAATATGACGAACAGTTCAGAACCTTGCTTGAACTTCAGATTTTAAATAGTATCGTAGAAGAAAAATAAAGGTAACTATGGCACCAAAAACTTGTCGTAGGTATCTCCTCCTTTTTAGAGAAATGATTGTACTAGATTGGTCATGTCAGTAGGAATAGAATTCCATTGTATTAATATTACATGATCCTGATAATGAAGACTCATGTACAAGAGGCATACATGGTGTTTCTTGTTTTTTGTAAAGGTGTATATTGAACAAAATCAACCTAGATATAAGAAATATACTGAGAGGTACACTCCCATGCAGTATTTTGCTTAAGGAAAAAAGGAATGTATTACCTCCAAGTCAGTTCGTAGATAGAGGGATGGATTATCAGCAAGCAACGACTTATCGAGTGTCACTGCTTGCTTAGAGCTGTCAAATCGATCTTCATAGAATAAAAGTTGCTTTGTCTCAGGATCAATAGCCGTCACTATCTCGTCATTTCCGAGGCGGGTCTGGTGGGTTAGAGGCATTGGCTTGGATCTCTTGACAAACATAGTCATGACCGTGTCCGGATCCTTCTTCCTCCTGTCCTTGTGAGCCTGGAGCGCCTCTGTAAGGTTCATGTTGCTTATTGTGTCGCCTGTTATGAGAATGAAGTCCCCTCTTATCTTCAAAAAAGAATAAATATGTTATATGAGTTATATGAGGGCATTTGTCCAGCATTAACTATTTTGGGTATCTCATTGGACTAGTTTTAGTTTATTTGACAAAACTTAAAGAGCGAGACTCGTCTAACAGAAAAAAAAAATACAAAGAAAACAAACAGAAAGTTTAAAAATGAAAAAAATAGGTTGATTTAGTTTGTTAAGGACAGGTCAGTTTGGGCTGCCCGTTACATGCCATTGAAACTCATGAGTGTCTTTTCACTACGTATACCCATTTTTTAACCAAAGCTATGATAATAGTAGATAGCTGGACATCATTCCCTATTGTACTGAAACCCATTCCTTATTTTTCTATCTGCTCAAGGTCATTTCTGGACATCCGGATAAATCGACATGCAAATAATTACAGAATAAAGCTTGCTTTTTACAAAGACATTTCACCTCTAGAAAGGAAAAAAAATATATACATCAAACATAATCTCAAATGACAAAAACAACCCAAATCAAAACGTCATTTTTCTGAAGATGTTGTACAGTAAACGAAGAAAACTCTGGGCACGTACCACATTTTTCCCCTCGATGAAACGCAGGGCATCACCAGCACTAACAGAGAAGTTAGATTCAATGGTGGTGATGGAGAAGCTGGCACGGCTCTGGCCCCAGTGTGACTTGCTTATGTACTCCTTCACCTGATCAGCATGTGCACAGCAAAAGAGGAACACCTCCTCCGCACCAACAGACTCCAGCCATGCCAATGTGTAGTCTATCATCGGAGTGTTAACCAACGGCAATAACACCTGGAGTTAAGTGATCAGGCAGTTTTGACATGAATAATTGGAGACGTCTGTATAATGCTGATTACTCAGTTATGCATCGGTGGTTTTTACAATGATTGGGTTTTAAGGTTATTTGGGTTAGTTGAGCCTCACAACTCAATTTCTACACCAAGAAAACTGACAACAGTGCCTATGTAAGAGGCTGAGAGGAGTTGCTTGCTTATGCATATTCTTTCCCCCATTATTTTCTCCCCTTTTATGTGACTATCTTTTTGGGGGTTTGGGGTGAGTTGCAGATTTGGGAAATATAAGCTTATTTTTAGCCTAATATTCGAATTCCTATACCAGACACATTAACTGTACATATGTACCTGTGTAAGAGGTTCACACTACCATAAGTATTTAGCTTTTTTATTATCAGATTGAGTAGAATAAAACTACATAGCCTTTTCTGTCAACTGACAGAACACAAAAATTAGAGCATAAACTGAGTTTGGTTTAATAACTGTACATCTGCTTCCTTAAAAGGCTTAAAGACATGCAAGAGGACATTGACATAACTGAAAAATAATATTAAATTAAATTATCGACCACAATGCTGCTATTTTGTCTCCACATCCTAACCTTCCTAATTGAACAGTACAACATTAACCAACATTAATTTTGCCACACGCACACACACTATACACACACAGAGAGAGGAAATTGCCTTGGGGCGCTCGAGGGTGATCGGGCGGAACTTCAAATTGAAGGTGTCAGCGAGTAGTATGGCCTGGAGCGGCGTCCGGGCGAGCTCCTCCGGGTCGTCGGAGGCGGCGCTCTTGCCTCCTTTCTTTTGCGCCATTGTTGCTTCTTACCGAACCTTCAAACCTTTCTTCTCCTTTTAGTTTGCGGAATTAGATTCGTTTCTGTTTGTTTCTTTCCGAGGGTTTTTCCTCTCTTTTTTTTTCTTTTTTTATTTCTTTTTTCTCCCGGGGGTTAATGTTTTTTTTCATTTTGAGGGTTTTCCAAATTTCCAATTGTCGGCTTTGTAGGAATTCACATCCCCTCAGGTTAGCTGACTGAGTACAATTGAAACAGTACGGTCCATAATTGTTCTTTTAACTTGGCACGAATCTCAGAGCACAAATAATACTGAGGATGTTAATCTCCGAAATTTTTATTAATAGAAAATAAAATAAAAAAATATGGACATTGAAGAACGTTTTCGCTAGAATTCGAGATGTAACAAAAACATGATGGTCCATAACGTCCAGGGCACTGTAGCTGGACGTTATGGTCGATAACGTCCAGTTAATCAGATCACTAATAATCTCTAATTAACAAAAAACACCATAGCTGGACGTTATGGTCCATAACATCCAGCTACAGTGTTTCTTTTTTTTTTCTTGCTTCAGTTTGCGATTTTTTGAAAAAAAAAAAACCACTGTAGCTGAACGTTATAGACCATAACGTCTAGCTACAGTGTTTTTTATTAATTAGAGATCATTAGCGATCAGATTAACTGGACGTAATGATTTATAACGTCCAGCTACAGTGCCCTGGACGTTATGGACCATCACGTTTTTGCTACATCTCGAATTCCAGCGAAAACGTTCTTCAATGTTGATATTTATTTTATTTTATTTTCTATTAATAAAAATTTCGGTATTAATCTTGAACCTGCATAAAAAACCCGACAATTTTATTAATATCAAAGTTTAATAGAAATTAATTAATATACCCATATTCGCTCGAAAGTTATAAAAATACTCGTACCGGTCATTTTCTGGCCGGTACTTAATTTTTTTTTTTTAGGATGGACATAGCATGGTTGGCTAGAAGAAAAAGTCGTAGAAAATTCGGATTGAAGTACCAATGTATTTTTTTACAGTGTCGTATGACACTAAAGTTTAGTGTTCGCATGTGGCTAGTGAATTTAATTTGACAATAACCAACATTCTAAAATTGAGTACCGATGCTTTATGCACGGCCAAATGACGGCAGAAGTGTATCGATGTTTCATTGCAAAAACAAGCAGAGACGCACCGATGTTTTTTTAGTACTACCCTGCTTAATTGCCAATGCTAAGTCTAATAAAACATCAGCGATGCACCGATATTTTTTTAAGCACTACCTGGCTAATAAAACATCGATGTTTCATTGCAAAAACATCGATGATGCACCTATACATGCAACTGATGTAACACACGCATCCAACTAAATGCATTTATTTGATCTTAGCCAAACCAAGTGCAAACTTCAATTTGAGTTTCCGACGACTTTTTCTTCTAGCCAACTATGCTATGCCTATCCTTAAAAAAAAAAAAATTAAGTACCGACCAGAAAATAGCAGGTACTGTATTATATATAAAAAAAAAAAATTGGATACCGGTTATTTTCCAGCCGGTACTGAATTAAATTGGGGGGCCAAAAAATAGTCAGTACGGATATTTTTATAAATTCCGAGCGGATATGGGTATATTAATTAATTTCTATTAAACTTTGCATATTAATAAAAATGTCGGTAAAAAAAAATGCAGCAAAATAAAGATAAAAAAAGGGATGTTTATTTGTATGGGCCTGGGCTCAATACGCTACCATGTTTTATAAGAATATAAACAAAACCCAACAAATCAACAATCCATGAACAACAAATTATAATTTTTATAATGGTTCTTATTTCCCTTCTAATAAAGAAACTTGAAAAAAAAAACACATATATAGACGTGTTATTAGTCTTGTAAATTAAACGTGTTATTTAACAATTCATCAAAGACATTAATCATTGATCGTCATAGATTTTAAATAAATTAAATAACGATTATAGTTGTACCAATTTTATTATTATTTTGATGTGTATGATTTCTAATAAAATATATTTTACAGTTATTAAAATTAAATAATTAATATATTTGTCACAAGATCCCCTTATTAATTTTTGTATGAGTTTAGACTCAAATGGACTATTTTGTTATGTGAACTTGTGGAAACAAAGCCGACAACAATACAATTATGAATTGCATGTATTTCTTATTATGTATCAAAGCATTAGAGGAATTGTATATACTTAAGATTTACAATGATAATTAGTCGATTCCTAATTTCATTCCTAAATATCAGCAATTAATTGCTAAATTGCTATATATACACAAAGGCTATATATATACATGGTAACGTTAAAACAACAATGGCCAATTTATGCTATGGGTCATTTTTCCGTTAATAATTTGTTGCAAAAAAATGAAAACCGGACAAGAAGAAAATTAATTTACTAATAAACTAACGTCACCAATTGAAATTAATTCCATATTGCTTAGAGCAGACAAATACATTAATTAATATTCACTTGAGTAAGAGAAAAGCCATTGTTTCACTCTAGCTAAGCTTGACAGCACACAACCATAATATATTATGTTTTTCAATATAACAAAAACAATGAAATAAAAATAAAGTATAATTTTAATGCTTAGGTCTGATCTCAATTCCTTGTACAATTATCTGATTTTCCAAGAGTGAACCCTCAACCGATTGCAACTTCATCTCCACCTCTCTATCTTCATCTTTATCAATGTAAAACTCTCCCAGCTCCACCTCTATCCATCCGTCGTCTCTTTCATTGGCACTTATCTCGTTATTGTTGTCAAATTCTGGCTTCTCATCTAGAACTTTCAAAGTATAATTGGTCAAGGCAAGCCGATCTTTCGCTGATGTGCATTTGGCGTAAAATGGTTCAAGATAAACCATGTTTTTGCTTATGTGTCTACCGATAGTCACTGATGTTTGTTGCCTCATTCTGCCAATCGGAAAGAAAATATCGCCATTTGTTTCAATCAATTTGTAGACAAGATATGCACCATATCTTGTTTTAGAAGAGAGTGATTTACTGTTGATCTTGCCAACAATGTGCAATCGGCTTGGAATTATCCGGACTACCACATGAGAGAACCTATGTATTCAATTACATATGTAACAAACTTAAATCTTCAAAATAGTTTTTATTTGATATACATATATATAAGGATGGTCTAAGATGCTTTATAAAGCACGACCCCTCTTGTGTTTTACGCTCTTTTCTTAATTTTCAAAGCTCTTGGTAGATTTAAATTATTTTTATGTCAAATTTAAGAACAATACAACTAGCATTAGCCAAAGCTATCTTTAGTAAACTTGTCAATTTGAAATAAAAATATACCTAGAATCGGGGAGAGAAATTCGCCTCCAATAGAAACGAGGCGCATCTGCCAAATCTATCTTTAGTAAACTTGTAGATATCATGTAGCATTTCGCTGCGCTTGATCTTTCCAGTCCAAAACTCTACGGACAAATTCAGCCTCAATTAATTATCTTTCATTGGAAGCTACATATTCGATAAAGATATTAGCTTCAACCTACTGAAGAGAAAGAGAAAAATACCATTTTGCCTCCGTCGATGAGCACATGGCTTTCAGAGAGTTTGAAGAAGAGATCTTTGTTGGAGGTGAACATGACCGGATCAACGGTCCGAGATAGAATGGCAGCATAATCTGACGGGAGAAAAGCTTGCCATATGGCATCGGAGTCCACGATTAATCGGAAGCAGGTGGAGGCGAGGGAGAAGTTATAAACATCACGCGGAGATGTGAGAGACATTACATGACAAAGACATTCATCGGGAAGAGAATAAATGGGAGAATCGTCCATCTTTATGTCGTATGGCTAGAATAGAAATCACAACTAGTTGGTGGAGTTTTATAAAAGAATATGTGTTTTCTTATTTATAATCTCTTTGTTTTCTTTCGAGGTTGAAAATATGCATGAGTGCATTATGGTAATGACAAAAATACAAGATTTTTTTTATTGTTATTTAAAAATAACCTCGTGAGAATAGCAAAATTGATGAGAGATTTTTTGTAGTATAATTAGTGTTATTAAATTAAATAAATTATAAAAAGAAGAGCTGTTTTTAGAAAAATAAAATAAAAAATAAGGATTACGTTAAAACAATAATAATTTTTAAATCTTAATATTTTGCGTATTAAATCATTTTAAAAAAATAAAATATTGTAAACACAGTTGTTTTTACAGATTTACAACTCCGAAATTTTCATGGAATTTAATTGTTATCAATTATTACAAGATTTAAGTTGTGTTTTATGAGGGACAAATATAAATTAATTAGTTTCATCATTTATCATTAATGTAGTATGTGTATCATATTATAAATCATATATCGATCATTCTATTTTTAAAAAAAAATTGTTGATATTTTCAGATTAATTATTAATTTAATTAGTCATGTCAAAAACTGCCCGTACAAACTCATTCTTCAAATTTAAATGAGTTGTTAGTAATTTAACTAAATCGATAATAGATCTTAATTCTAATTATAAATGAGTTGTTAGTAATTAAAAATAGTTGCACTTCGCATGAATAAGTTGTAAGCAATACTTTGTATCGTTTTTATTTTTATTTTCAGATACAGGTAAAATTTGGCTTAAATATCAATTGAGTATTAAATATATACTAATATGAATCATATATGAAATGAATACCAAAACATATATGAATAATAATTTGAATATCCATGGAATACAAAAGCATAAAATTCTATAATATATGAAACTTATTTTAAAGTAATTCTTTTTTCAAATTAACACTCATGACTATGAAAATTAGATACGGTATCGAAATCTAGAAGTTGATCATGGAATTGAAATCGGGTGAATCAGCAAGAACGACCGAATCGGATAGGAAAATCAGAATTTTGTTTACATGCAGCTTGTTTTGTACTAAAAAATTGAAAAGGAAATTGTAAAAAAAAAATACAAACGTAATGTCAAGACAAATGATTAATTTGAATTTTCTAATAATATACTAATATAATATGAAACAAACATTCATCACTCACTGTATAGCCTGATGAATTCTCACACAGAGCACGTAGAAAAGTAAAAGAAAACAAAATATTTAAAGTCAATGAAATAACGACTAAACTTGTGTCACATTTTATTAATTTTTAATTTTTTATGTATATGACAATATCTAATAAATTATTTTAATTTCTTATCAATGTTTCACACTAGCTAAGCTTGACAACACACAACCATAATATGTTTTTCAAAATGACAAAAACAAGGAATAAAAATAAAAACATAATTTCTAATGCTTAGGCCTGATCTCAATTCCTTGTACGATTATCTGATTTTCTAAAGGTGAACCTTCAACCGATAGCAACTTTATCTCCACCTCTCTATCTTCATCTTTATCAATATTAAACGCTCCTAGCTCCACCTCTATCCACCCATCGTCTCTTTTATTGGCAATTATCTCGTTATTGTCGTCAAATTCTGGTCTCTCATCTATAACTTTCAAAGTACTGGTCAAGGCAAACCGATCTTTCGCTGGCATATATTTGGTGTAAAATGGTTCAAGATAAACTATGTTTTTGCTTATGTGTCTACCGACAGTCACTGATGTTTGTTGCCTTATTCTGCCAATCGGAAAGAAAATATCGCTATCGGTATCAATCAACTTGTAGACTAAATATGCACCATATCTTGTTTTAGAAGAGAGTGATTTACTGTTGATCTTGCCAACGATGTGCAATCGGCTTGGAACTATTCGAATTACCACATGAGAGAACCTATGTATTCAATAAAGATAATTACATGTGTAAACAAACTTAAATCTTCAAAATATTTTTCATTTGATTTATATATTAATATATATATATATATATAGAGAGAGAGAGAGAGAGAGCTAGGGTGTGATGTGCTCACCAAGAGGATTTGGTGAGCACAACTCCAAAAGTATATCGGATCGGCTTCAAACGGTGAATTCAAACTATTGACATCCATGTACTTCATGAGTGATGCATGTACATGCAAAATTTGAAAAGTTTCGAATTTATTTGCTACAAGATCAAGCGGTCAAAGAAATGATGAAAAATGAATATATAAAACAACTTATAAAATAACTTACAAAAGGTTCATTTCTTTGACCGCTTGACCTCGTAGCAAATGAATTCGAAACTTTCAAAAATTTCATGTACATGCATCACTTATGAAGTACATGGATTTCAACGGTTTGGATTCACCGTTTGAAGCCGATCTGATATATTTTTGGAGTTGTGCTCACCAAACCTTTTTGATGAGCACATCATACCCTAGCTTTGCTCATATATATATATATATATGTATATATATATGTATATGTATATGTATATGTATATATGTATATGTATATGTATATGTATATATATATATATGTAGAGGAGGGTTCAAATGCCTCCATTTTTTGTGCCTCCACCATGCCTCCACTTTTAAAAACTTTAATAACTCATAATTTAAAACTTAAAAATGTATATTATTTTGAGCAATGAAACTCATTTTTTTTATTTTCTTACAGGTCCGTTCAAATGAAAATAATTTTGATGTTCTAAAGTATTGGAAGAGCAATGAACAGAAGTACCCAATCATCTCTTATATTGCGAGGGACTTGCTAGCAGTTCCAAGTACAACAGTAGCTTCAGAATCCGTTTTTAGCACAAGTAAAAGAGTAATTGATGACAAATGAGCAAGTTTGGAAGTATCAACAATTGAAGCTCTCATTTTTTACAGCAATTGGCAAAATAATAATTGGGATAATGTACTTGCAAATGTTAAATCAATAGGATAGTATTTTCTAATTTAGATAGATAACTAATTAATTTAGGGTTATTATTTTTATTTTGCTATGTAGCATGATATATTGTATTATTTATGAACAAGAACAATAGTATAACTTTTATTTTGCACCAGTTTTAATTTATATTATAATGATTTATTAAGTGAGATGTTTAAGAAATTGTAATTATATTTAAATGTAAATGATTTCTCAAATGCTTGGGAGTTGTGACATATACCTGCTCCGGATCCGGAACCACCCCGTATCCTGACCACACCCGATAATCCACAAACAAGTTATAGGTATCTATGTACCTGGAATCGAAAGACTGGACCCGAAATATCTACGGATAGATAGATATCCGGATCCGGACCCGACCCAATTTGAAACAAATAAGTATATGGATCGAAATTTGGACCCGAACACTTTTAGGGTACGGGTCCAAATTTAATAGTATCCAGACTCGACCGGAACCAATAGCACCTCTAAAAATACTAAAGAAGTCAAAAATCATTCTTTCTTCTTGACAGAAAAGAAGAAAACTATACCTAGATTCAGGGGGAGAAACTTGCCCCCAATAGAAAAGAGATCCATCTGGATAAGGTGCTCCTCCTGATATCATATAGCATTTCGCTCCACTGGATTTCTCTAGTCGAAAGCTCTACGAACAAATTAAGGAATTGGTCATCTTCATTAGAAACTACATATACAACAAATAAATGTATTAATTTCATCGTGAGCAGGCTTAAGAAAGAGAAAGAGAAAAGTACTGTTGTGCCCCCGTCGATGAGCACATAGCTTTCAGAGAGCTTGAAGAAGAGATCTTTCAAAGAGGTGAACATGACCGGATTAACAGCCCGAGATAGAATGACAGCATAATCTGACGGAAGAAAAGCTTGCCATATGGCATCGACGTCCACGACTGATCGGAAGCAGATGGAGGCGAGGGAGAAGTTGTAAACATCACGCGGAGAGGTGAGAGAAATCACATGACAAAGACAATCATCAGGAAGAGAATAAATAGGAGAGTCCATCTTTGTTTAGTAGGATTAGGATGAAAATTACAACTAGTTTGGTGGAGTTTTATAAAAGAATATTTGTTCTCTTATTTATAATCTCTTTGTTTTATTCTGGCGGTTGAAAATATGCAAGGATGCATAGTGGTAATGACAAAAATAACTACACTTATATTAGTAATTAAAAATAACCTCATGAAAATAGCCCAACTAAGAGACTTCCCTAGCTAGCACAGTATAATTATTAATGTCACTAAATTTAATTAATTAAATAAAGAAGAGTTGTTTTTAGAAAAATAAAAATAGCAAATAAGGATGACAAAATAAAATATTTGAAAATCTTAATATTTTTCTAATTAAGTCATTTAAATAATAGAAAAATAAAAAATTGTAAACACGTTGCACTCCTACAGAAAACATATTTATCATCGCCTCTTTATTATCGGTTGGCCTAAGGCATCGATAGTTTGTAATTAGAGGAAACGTTATAACTAATTGAAACTTTTTACCGATTGTTCGGGTTTAAGAAGCAGATGGCATTGATGGACCCCTCTTTATTTGCATTAATTTTATCCTACAGGTGGTTTTGAATCTCTGTGATATCGGTCGGGAAGAGAATGAATACTGAGAGAAATAAAATAAAGAAGAGTTGTTTTAATTAATGTCACAAAATTTAATTAATAAAATAAAGAAGAGCTGTTTTTAGAAAAATAAAATAATTAACAAATAAGGATCACGAAACAAAATAATTTAAAAATCTCAATATTTTTCAGATTAAATCCTTTAAATAATAGGAAAATAAAAAATTGTAAACACGTTATTGCCTTTACAGATTTACAATGCAGAAACTTTCATGGAATTTAATTATCATCAATTATTACAAGATTTAAGTTGTTTATGAGGGACAAATATAAATCAAGTTTCATCATTTATCATCAATTATACTACAAAACATATATCGATTAGTTGTTTTTTTCTCATAAATCCTTGGTTTCAGCACTTAATTGTTTGTCCTAGTTGAATTCAATCTTCTTTTATATTTCTAATGCACTACTCTTTTCTGACGTTTTCAGAGAAGAACAAATGGCGGCACTTGAAGCCGATATTTTTATTAATTCCCCAAAAAAAAAACAAATTATCAAATCTGCCCCCACCCCAAACTTATTTTTAAATCTACCCCAGCCGCCCGTCTGCTGGGCGGTCCAGTTCCAGAGCAGACCGCCCAGCCACTGGGCGGTCCACTTTTTTCTTTCTTTTAAGAGACTATGAACATCAAGATGCTGAATTCTAACGCTAAAAATTCGAATTTTGTTTTAAATATTAGTTAGATTCAATGTTTTAAATAGCGTTTATAGCGTCATAGCGGGAAGGCTACAAAAAAAGCTATAGCGAATAGCGTAGCTATAGCGGAAGCTATTCCAAATAGCATTTTTTTTTACAAAAATTATATTATATATTTGTACTATACATTAACATTATCTAAAGTTTCATAGAACAATAAATAACACCAAATTAATTAAGAAATTATAATATTCATATTGAACTAGTACAAAAGTCCATGATTCAAAATATCCATAATAATATCATAAACTATCGATCTTTTTCTATACAAAATATCTTAAGCATCATGATTCATTCTATTTTTTTTTCTATACAAAATAAATTTTATGGATCTTTATTTAAGCCCATATTAATTGTCTAAAAAAGTCCAATATGCATAGCGAGCAAATATCGCGCTACACGCTATGCGCTATAGCGGACCGCTATTACCGCTATAGCGGCCGTAGCGCAATTAGCGTATTTTCATGCCATAGCTTAGCATTTAGGGTCCAAAAACGCTATAGCGGCGCTATAGCGTCGCTATTTAGAACACTGGTTAGATTACTTCTTTTAAGCATATTTATACTAAAATACGCTAAATTACTTGAAATTATGTTAAATTACGTTGAGTTACACTAAATTATGCTAAATTACACTAAATAACAATAACTTCGCTAATTATGCTGAAATACAGTAAATTATGGTAAACTACAGAAAATTACGCTAAAGTAGACCGATTCTATGCCATCTTTCATGAATCATAAAAAATAGTAACAAAATTCCAAAAATAGTAAAAATTGGTATTCTACAAGTTCATTATGTAACTAATTTACTGAACTACTTGGATTGAATAATAGAAATGAAAATCTTAATCGGAAACTTCAACTCAAGTTTTGAGGGTCTTCCCTTTGTTTTTTGGCGATTCTGAATTTTGGAATCCAACATAGCGGGCACGGACGCATGCACATTTTTGCAAGTTTTCCGAAAAGTGGTCATTTGCTGAAATCGGACACTCGAGCGCCGTTTTATGACCGTTTCAAGTTTCGTCGTCGTTTTTCGCCTTTTTAGTGAAGATATCGTCTCTATTCATATGTAATTTAGCATAATTTATTGTATTTTACCATAATTTAATGTAATTTAGTGTAATTTAGCGTTATTTAGCTTAATTTAGTGTAATTCAACGTAATTTAACATAATTCCAAGTAATTTAGCGTATTTTAGTGTAATTCAACGTAATTTAACATAATTCCAAGTAATTTAGCGTATTTTAGTATAAATATGCTTAAAAGAAGTAATCTAACTAATATTTAAAACAAAATTCGAATTTTTAGCGTTAGAATTCAGCATCTTGATGTTCATAGTCTCTTAAAAAAAAAAAGTGGACCGCCCGCTTCCTAGGCGGTCAGCTATGGGTAGTGGACTGCCCAGTGGCTGGGCGGTCTGCTCTGGATCTGGATCGCCCAGCAGACGGGCAGTTGGGGTAGATTTAAAAATAAGTTTGGGGTGGGGGCAAATTTGATAATTTGTTTTTTTTTGGGGTATTAATAAAAATATCGGCACTTGAAGCTCATTGCTTTCCTCAATTTAGCCTCTTTCGTAAACATCTTCAATCAATATCAAAGATTTAGTTTGAAAGGTGTCATAAATAGAGAACCAAATCCTTATACCATTTTCAAAATTTAATTAAAGCATATTCATAATATCAACATGTTTAATAGTTTATTATTTAGGAGGAATTTCATGTATTCTCCTCACAAACTTTGAAATTACGTATCCCCCTCTAAAACTTATAATATCCATTTTAATTACCAATTATTAAAAAAAGAAAAAAAAAATATGTAGCAATATTTCAGAAAGATGTCAACAAAATGGGTATTTCAGAAAAGCTCGACATGTTAATTAATCAAATAATCAATATGCAAATAATGCAAGACATTTGATAATAACCAGATGCTTGAATCAACTTTTTGGCTACTAAATCTATCTTACAATACAAGCTCTTTTCTGCCTTGCCACAGAGAACAAATTTATACCGGTTAGGCCGAATAATCGGTCTCCTCAGTCGGCTTCTACGCG
Source organism: Carex myosuroides (assembly GCA_028015225.1). Lineage (NCBI taxonomy): Eukaryota > Viridiplantae > Streptophyta > Magnoliopsida > Poales > Cyperaceae > Carex > Carex myosuroides. The sequence continues at coordinate 14,491,969 of CM051465.1, forward strand.
AACCATTCGATCCTAGTGAACTTCTGTTTTACATAATTGATGTATACTGTCATCACCTCGGGGAAACGAGTGTGAACATCCCCAATTCAACAGGACCTGGAAATCCTATGCAAGAATGCATCACCGATCAACGTACTTTACGCCTTGAACATGAATTCAAAAGGAGCTTCAACATAGGACCAAAGCCTAAAGCCATCCCCAATTCAAGGTATTATGTACCATTGAATAAGCCTCGACATCAGGCAATGCCACGGAAGATCTGAAGTCTTATGTATTTAATTGTTCTGTAATTTTAATGCTTTGTGTATTGTACTCTGCTGCACATTATGTTTTTGTGGGCAGTATGATGTGTGATAGTCAACAGATTAGTTGCTCAGAGAAGAGAAACAATATTCATTACTAGTTCTCGTTAATTTGTAATCATAATTCAAGAAGTGTACTAGCTAGCTCAGTTTTTTGTAACATTTACCTGTGCCAGTTCTGTTGTTTATTTTCTAGTATTTTTTTAGTAATAAATAATATTTTGGATGAACAAATTAAGTAGTGTTAATGCATGGTGTCCTTTGATTTCTATGATTATTTAAATTATAATCTAATACAACGATTAATTAATAATGAAGTTTGAATTGTTCCAGATGTGTGGTGAACTGAATTCCTTTGCTTTATTGACCAATCAATAAAGTAATTCCTTTAAATTTTGGAAAGGAACAAAAAAAGGAAAAATAAGTCAGAATTGTTTCCCTTCACTTGATGAATTGTTTGCACTGTCTCAAGTTTACAAAATAATTGTTTGCACCGTCTCAAGGTTACCAAAGTAAGATTCTGACATCCCATTCTCGTGTCTCAGCGTTAATTAATTTTTTAGTACCAATCAAGCATATGTAATTGGTGTTGATTGCGCAATTAGTATTGGTCCTGCAGCTAAAGCAATTCTAAAAAATTTCAAAAAGTGGAGACCAAAAGCAACTTAAAACGTAACAGAGTTCCTAACGAATAGAAAAGAAAAAAAATAAACTAAGGCTGTATGCAATAAGGAGCCACATCCAGTCAACTCTGCCTCAACATGGAAAAAATAAAACTAAAAGGAATGGAAAAAATAAACTAAATTCTCATAGTGCAGGAAAATGTGTTGGTCTATTTCATCTTTTTTCCCCAAAGAACACTACAAATTTTAGTTGTCAAAATCCTTTTTCTTTCTAACTAGTCATTATTTCTAACATCTGTCCCAATTTTTGAATACCTCGTTTAACCTAATTAAGCACTATAAGAGCTTTACGAAAAAATTTGGTATATCATTTCATGTGATACTAGCAAAACAATATGGTCCATTAAAAAAAAAAAAAAAAATCAAGTTTCTGACTGTTGCTACTGTGGCTGCTCAGGAGGGGGGATGGCATTGCCATCAGGAAGATTGCCTGCCAGAGTCTGTTGCTCCACCTCCAACAGAGGTTGCTCAATTGCTTGCATAAAGTCCTGGTTGAGATAGTAAGCAGTTAGTTTCAGGCCAAATAGAATATGAAATAACCTAAGACATATAAATTAAGAAGGTAGAAAAAATTTAAAGGAGAGAAGATGGACCTGAAAGACCTCATTTGTACTTTCATCTAAGAGGCCTTCAGTGTATGTGTTACTATCATCATATAACATCTGAATTCAACAAAAAAATAAGAGAAAAATCCATATCTCATCATTACAATGTATGAAAATTATTACCAATACTAACAACATGGATGAGGAGTATAAAACACAAGCACCTTTTGAGAGCACTCTGCAAGAAACTTGTTCATTTGTTCCATGTGAGATGTCAAATCCACTTGTGCAACTGACAATTTTAAAAAAACTACAGCTGGTCAACACTCTTGTTCAAGATTATATTTCAAGAAGAGCGACATGGAATGTGGTCTGGGCGGCAGGTGCTTGGGCTCTATGGAGGGAACGAAACAGACGTTTGTTTTCTACGAAACAGCGTCCGGTGCCATATCTCATCGGAGATACCGCACTTGAAGTGGATAGTTGGCTGCTTAATGGCTGACCTCCCATTTTCACTTCTTGTAGTTCCGCTTAACGGCATTTAAAATTACCGCACAATAATACCGTCGTGTGGACGGTTTTTTCTTTTTGAGGATTGTAAATACTTCACCTTATTTTTATATATATATATATGTTATCGGCATTTCGCCGATAACCATCAAAAAAAAAAAAAAAAAAATTTCAAGAAAAGATTATTTTAAAATTTTGTACCCAATTGTTGTTGTTGCTGCAGTTGTGGTTGAGGAAAGATGGGGTTGCTGTCAGAGGGAAGCCCTGCTAGAGGCTGTTGCTGCTGTGGCAGCTGTTGAGGGAGGACGGTATTGTCCTCAGAGAGATGCCCTGCCAGAGGCTGTTGCTGCAGATTCAAAGTCGAATCCAGTAGTGCATCTAACAAATCTACAAAACTACAACTGGTCAACACTTGTTCAAGATAGACTTTGATTTATAAGATATCTTACCTTACAAAAATCATCAAAACTACAGACCTCATGGACTAACTTACAGCCAGGACCAACATTGCGGCTCTGGGTACCCCCATTTGAGGAGTCAAATTAACAGGTGCCGCTCAAAATTTTAAAAATATTAGAAGTGCTCAACATAAAGATAAACTCTTAACAGCTTTTTGACAGCAAAAGCTAGAAGGAATTCCCTAAGAAATCACATACTACTCTACCAACAAGAGGAGACTCAAGAAAAATAAATGAAACTATAAATTAAGAAACAAAAAAGCAGGTCATTGCACAATTTACATCAAGGGTTAATATACCTCTGGGTATAATCGCTTGATAATGTTCCTGTGCATCTTTCAAAAAGCTAGAGTATGGCCCATGATCAGTGTTGAAGAGCCACTGCATGTACTGCTGTTGCTGGTCTATGTTCAGCTTATCCAGTTTCTAAATGATGAAATTGTGCACATTAAATGTTTGTCAAAGAGAATAAATTTTGGAGAATATCTAAGGCATGATACAATAAAGGAAGAGAAGAAATACATAAGTAGTAGCATAAAAAAAATTGTGCAGGTGTCCTTCTATTTTTGCTGCATACAACTCCTCCAATGAAGTTATCTGACAAAAAAATAAAATATAGTAGAGCAAAAGCAGAATTCAACATTACATGGAATTAAAACTGTAAAAAACCAAAAATAAAGGAACCAAGCATCTAAAAAAAAAAGACTGAAAGTAAAGATTATGTACCATTTCGCCAGATTGTGCCCTCCTCCCCAGCTCAATTCGCAAATCGTCCTCTGCTTCTACAAGCTTATTAACTGATCAACAAAATTTTGATTATTTTTCTTGCCAACAATTATTTATGATATTAAAAAATATATATATATATAAGAATTGATGACTTACTAGCTTCTCTTTTAAACGTGTTTAGCGCATAATGCAAGCTTTTTTGTCTAATGGATAGATCTTTTTTTACTTCTGCATTCTGTTCCAAATTTATCTTTGCAAAGAACATTCTTACTATACTAAAGCAGCAAGTAGAAATTTCCATTTGTCTCCGGAGAAGGTCTTGAAGGGGGCCCGTGCGGCCTTTAAATATTTTTGCTACAAACTCTTTTTCCTTTGAAGAATCAGGTACGTTTGGGTCCTGTTGTGCTGTTTAAATATTAAAGGTGTAAAAAAAAAATAGTGATATACTCACAACATAATTTACTGTTGTGACACACAAATATTTAAAAAATCTCTTTTCTAAACATAGGGTATGTCAGTGTTTGTACTTGCTCAGATTTTATCTAGATTATCAATCTGGTGTTTAATAATCTAATTACAATATTTTAAGCCACTAACCAATTACAAGAGTTAAACATTAGCTGATCAACTTTAAGCTAAGAATTAAACATATACCTTTCAAAATTTCTGGAGTACGGGGCATATCTTGGATATACTGACTAACCATCGTTAGATAGTCATGCTAAAAAAGGCAAAAAAGGGACAAAAATTAGATACTTAGCTGACAATTTTATTTCTATAAAAAGAGACAAACTACATGACAATTAATAAAGTTGAGAAAAATACTTCATTAGTCGCGCTTCTATAAAAGTTCTCCTCAATCATTTGAGCTGTTGTTTGTGCCATTGTGGCATTACTATCCTCATAAGTGAAATAGAGAGCCTCCACCCTACAATTCCACAACAAAGAAAGTATCCAAATAAAATACTGTTATATACCGTACTACTACGAAAAATAACAAGAAGCCAAGGGTTTTTAACTAATGATGCCATATTACGAAGTTCAATCAAAAAATCCGGGCACCTATTTTAGTTCACACCTTCTCCATGCCCTTTCATATTTCAAAATATGGCTACAGAATTTTTAAAGTTTAATTTAGATTAAAATATTATTAATTAAAAGATGCACAACTAGTTCTCAATATTTGAGCTAGACAGAGATAAGGATGAGGCGTTGAATTAAAATGTGGCATCATTTTCATTAAAAGGTACTACTACGAAAAATAGGTAGGATGCGATATCAATGAACCAATCGACTTTAAAACAGTTGGCTACGGGAACGGTAATTTTCAGAACTGCTTAATAACTCCAATCAGTAAAAAATAGTTAGAGGAAATTTAAAAAAGAAGCAATCTTTAAAGGGAATGCATCAAAAGTGTAATGCAAAATCGACTTACAAGAGAGCCCGATTTAGATTGCGAACAGATGGGGGCAATGCCGATCTCCAATCTGGTCGAGCTGCCGAACTCGGATCCTCATTCAGAGCGGGGTGTTTACCCTTGGGATCCATAACGTGAGAACGAGAGCGAGAGAGTTATTACGAGAAGAGTGAGTGTGAGTGTGAGTGTGTGTGTGTGTGTGAGAGAGAGAGAGACAGAGAGAGATGCTTGCGAGAGGGGGAATCGGAACTTCGGAAGGGTTGAGGTGCAATAACACTATGTTTGGTTCACACGAGGTGAAAGGGAAGCGAGGTAAAGAGCTGGAGGGGAGGGAATCTTTCTCTTGTTTGGTTCATCTTGTTCACCTCCGTTACACCCCAATTTGGAGATGAACAAAATATAAATTTCAGGAGGCTCAAAGAGTAACACCCATTAACATTACTCCTAATATATTTTTAATCAAACAAGAATCAATCATGAGAGATTTTCTTTCCCTTCCCTTCCCTCCCTTCCTCTACTCTCCATCCAAACAAGGTGTAAATAGATCAAACCGTTATTCTAGCAAGGCACGAATCTCAAAACGGACCCTCTGTAACCCCCGTTTTTCCATTGTACACGCACTCAGCCCGAACTCCAATGTACACCTCTAATAGCCCGGTCCATTACCATTTACCAAGCAAACTATCTTTTTTTTTTTTTTTTTTTTAATTGCAGCGGTTTCATCTATTGTACCTGGAAACCCGGTCTAAATTGCGTAATATGGAACCAGTGGTACACCTTTAGAAAGTCTTATAAGCCTAGTGCACGGTCTCACTGGTCGTGCTACTTTTTGGCGGAGACCTCAGTTGACTGCCGCAATCACGCTATATATTGAGCTCATGCAAAAACAATATGGTTTGACCAAGGGGACTGCTATTTTCAGATCTCAAAATACTATATTCCCAAGGAATCTATTTTTATCTTAATTCCAATTTTATCCTCAATAGTTTCTTTCTAATCTATTCAGTGCTAAGGCTAATATATGAGCATTAAATAAATAGTTTTATATAAGAGCTTGAGCTTAATAATTATGCAAGCCATCTTTTAGAATTCTCAAGTGAAAAAGTAAGAAACTAGAAAACACCTATCTTCAAACTATACATTGCGTCCTCTAATGAAAATGAAGTTGTCTTTTTAAAAGATGAAACTGAAGTCATAAAATCTTATGTAAATGTGATATATATATTTTGTATAATTTAATCTCAAGTACTAGAACTTGCATTTAAATTCACTTTTAGACTTTAGTAACTTTGTGTTGTCACTTGTTATTTATTTATTTTAGATAACGTAACTACGTAGGCATAATTTCACTAATGAGAATTAAGAATTAGAAGTTGAATAAAATTAACACCTCCTATTTTACCTTAAATAAGCATTGTATTATATGAAGAGCAACAATTAAATTTCTTTGATCTACTCAAACTAGAAAAGCAAAAATCGTAGCTTAATTATTTGCTTTTAATATTGAGACCAAGCAGCTCTTGCTTCAAACTATATATCAAGTGTGAATATGTTAAAGCTCAAGATGTCTTCTAATAGAACAATTTTTTTTTTCCCAAGCTAGGTCTTACAGAATTCGATTAATTTTAATTCTCATTGTTAAGGAGTAAAGATAGATTCTAAAATAGATGGAGGTAGAATGATGTATGAAATTATGGAAATAAATGATAAATTTTGAAAGAGCCTGGTACTTTCGCTATATATTTCTTTTAATATATATATTAGTGGGAATTAGTTAACTTTCCTTTATTGACAATATATATAAGCAAAGATAGAAGATAATTATTGAGGGTAAAACTTGTATATATTAAGGCAAAAACATGCCTATGACATCCTCATGGGAGGGGTTAAATGCCCTGCTTCGTCAAAAATCTTTGTCGAACTGCTACTAAGGAACATAATTTTGACGCAAGAGAAACATTCTATGCAGGAGCGGACCCAGTGTATTCTAGGGGGGGCAATTGCCCTCCCTGGATTTTGAGTTTTAGTGGAAATTTATCGGTTCCGACCGACTTTGCCCTCCCTGGATTTTTTTTTACCCCCTCTGGAAGTTTAATTTGTAATTCGAGTTAAATTTAGGGTTAAAATTGAAATAAATCTGTTGAATTTTAATTGGTAATTAGAATTATAAGTCAGAGCATCAGAAATTACAAGTCAAAGTATTAGAAAGTATAAGTCAAAGCATTATTTTTTGTCGAGTACCTAATTGGTTAATGGATTTAAACCCGATTCGATATTTTTTTGCCCCCCCTGACGAAAATCATGGACCCGCCCCTGATTCTATGTGAACTAGCTAGGATGTATCATGTGCCGAGCGTGTCCGATTGAATCAGCAATACATATATCTGTGTTTCCTGTGTCCTTCCTTATGCTGTCACAGTGTGGTGGATAATTGCCTCAAGACTAGGTATGTCTCTGTTTAAGCCGGGGGTACGTACTGTTGAGCAAATATGGCATGACTCATGCGATTCTTTCAGGCAAGAGTTTCAATGGCAGCAATTCAGAAGCTAAGAAGGAACCGCTGTTGATGCAAATTAAGAGGTTGCCTATACCAGCTTGCATGGCGCACATGGGCTACGTGAACAGTGCCCTACATCTACATGGGCCTTTATAAATTTTAGTCAAGTGTGTATATAGAATATTTTTTTAAGCATGAGCAAATTAAGCTGAAATGAAAAGAATGAGCAAATTAAGCTGTACAAGTATACACGTAATATATTACAGAATGTTTAATTGCTAGTATCTTTCGTAACCTATATATTTCCTTCTTTTCCGTTATATTACTTAATTTGTTGAAACATGAAATTTCATCCAAATTACTAGATCAGCTTCATCCTTATTTCAGAAGAGAAATATCAATCAATTGAGGCATCTTATGGGCCTAAACTAAAGCCCTAAAAATCCATTTTTATTTATCATCTAGATTTAATATATAAGAGTAAGAATAATTAGAGTAAGAATAATTAAAGCTTTGTTCTTCTTCGGCTCATTACTTCTTTTTTGTGTACATTTCTTTGCATGAAAAAGAAAAGGGCATCTTTATAATACATACAAAATTTTAAGCATAAAAAAGAAAATAAATTCTAAACAACTTGTTAACTATATATAGAAAAGAGTTATTATACATGCTGGTTAATTTAGAGAAGCACATCACAATTTTGTTTTGTAAATTTGTGTTTGTAGCAAGTTCATTTTGATAAAGAGTAGGGTTAAAATACATTATTGGTTTTGTATCCTAACCATACCCCACATCTCTATCTCTATTCTCAAAGTTCAAAGTTCAGCCAGCCAGAAACAGTGATTTTGTACCTATCTAAAAATAGTAAAATATTTCCAAAGAATATAAAATTTGATCTCTAAGCACATTTTAATATGGAGATCATGTTGAGCGGTTCGGATTGACTGTTTGATCTTTGCAAACAAAGATAGAGATGTCAGATATGATTGGGACACAAAACCAATGACGTATTTTAACCCTACTCTTTGACAAAATGGTTGTAATAATGTGTGATAATACCAATTAATACAGGACCATTTGATCAGTATTAAACAACGGACCTTATTTTCTCCTGTCTGGCTGACATGTACGGAATAAAAACAAATTGTAACCAGATGAAGGTATGATTTATATAATTTCATTGTAAGAGTTAAATAAAATAATTAATATTTTTCCATTTTAAGAATGACAATATTTATAATATAAAAACAAATTGCAACAAGATGAAGGTAAGATTTAATTTTGTTAAATTTATATAATTTCAATATTGTAAGAGTTAAATAAAATAATTAATATTTTTCCAATTTAACAATGACAATATTTATAAGAGGAGGGTTCAAATGCCTCCATTTTTCATGCCTCCACCATGCCTCCATTTTTAAAAATTTTAATAACTCAAATTTAAAATTAAAAAATCAAAATAAAACCGTTGGATATGATCTACATCATTTTATCTATGCACGTGTAAAAAATTATAACATTTTAATTTTGTTTTGGTTGTCATCAAGAGCTTGTAAAAAATGTACTAATGTGGATAATTTCTAAACGTTGATTTTTCAGCTGATTGATTCACATAAAAAAAAAAATCAAAATGTGATAATCTTTTATGAGCACATAGATAAAATGTTGTAGATCATATCCAACGGTTTTATTTTGACTTTTAAGTTTTAAATTTTGAGTTCTTAAAGTTTTTAAAAATGGAGGCATGGTGGAGGCACAAAAAATGGAGGCATTTGAACCCTCCTCTATTTATAATATAAAAAATAAAAGAAAATATATATATTAGTGTAAAAGATTGGCACCAAGAGAATATCTTGCGTCTCATTCAATCAATATCATAAAATATATAAGAAAATTTGATGATAACATACATAATATTAAAGGAGAGAAAATGAAATACACCAGCGTACAAAATTAATACAAAACCTTTTTTTTTTTTACAAATCATGCAATTAATAAGAAAGAAAAAAATATTCAACTATATATCCAAACACAAGTTGGTTCTATTATGAAATAATATTTTTTTGTGCATAAATACTAAAAGAACACAAAATATATGAAATATTAGGCTCATTATGCGGTTATATATGGTCGTATTGAGTAAGCGAATATTTCTGAATCAACCTAAACGAACACAATATTTGCATTTGAGCACACATTCATTTAAAGTCCTTCCTATGAAATATATTCAAATTATAAACATTCCTGGAGCTCAGACGTAAATTAACGAATAAATAAAGTTGTTAAAGGGTTGGACAGTAGGTTCTGCAACATCTTTCGTACAACCTTTTGTGTGGCAGTCAGTTTTTGACTATCTTAAGATCTTTAACACAGAAGCCTACACGGTAATGTTTAGAAACAATATATAGAGCGTTGCCACCCATCTTTACTTGTTTGTTAACACGCTACAGAGACGTTCGCTTAGTTATGTCCGCAAGAGATCCCAGAAATAATTTCCAGGAACTGTTGCATTGCATTTCATTCAATTTCATCACTTCATATTTTTCATCAAATATACTAATGTAATCTAATGCGTTTTTTTCATCAAATATCACTATATATTGATAGAAACAGAGAAGTGACCGGACCAAGAGATATATAAATTTAATGATTTATGAATTAAATAATTAAAGTTGAGTAACTAAATATACATTCGAAAGGGATCATTTGATAATGATTACCTAGACAATCTCAACAATTATTTTTAAAATAAACTGAAATCAAGTTAAAAATATTAAAGTAAATTTATAGGTGTGTTATTCATATAAATAACATAACCATCAAATTTTATATAATTTAAGTATCATTAGTGATCTGTCTAAAGACCGTTAATTTAATTTGGAGCACTATATTTCTAAGTCTTTTAATGTATGGTAAAATATACACAAATTCCATTCTGTTTTATAGATATAATATGTGTATCTTATAAGTCATGTCTATACTGTTGGATCTTTTTATTTTTATTTTTATTTTTGAATATTGGATATATATAATGTCTACAAAAGCTACGCGGTTGATGCAAATTTTACCTTTTGATGCCGATGCTCGTTTACCACGCCCCCCTTTTTGTGTGTATCGATCGACTATTGCCTATTAGAGTAGAAACAAAAGGCTAGTGACCGAGTACGCGAATAAGATCACACCGTGATTGACTATATGGCTATTGGAGTCAATATAAAACGACCGTAAATAATAATGTTTACATTGAAATAAGTTGTGTTGATGCCGATATATACTTGTTTATCTCTCCCCCTTGTATTGCTATTGGAGCCAATACAGAAGGGCCATGAGCGAGTACGCGGATAAAACACCGTGAACGACTATATTAATATAAAAGGGCCTTCTTGTATTTCTCTCCCATCCTTTAATAGCCATGATATAAGAGAAAAGAAAATAAAGGCGAAATGCCGCCAAATTTTCACACAAACAAAACTCAAATAATCATTAACAAAGGACAATAAAATGAAAGAAAAAAAAAATATTCATGAATAACAAGAATAATAACAATGGTAACAAATAATGAGCACACAAAGGGAATTTGGGATCAAGACGTGGACCAAAACGGAAATTTAGGCCAACAGTGCTTGCTCACCGCCGACATGCACCCGCTCACAGTCTGTGTGCGTCCTCTCTCAGCTGATGAGTGTCCGCTTTTAGACAAACAACGCCCACTCCCAACCGACGAGTGCCCGCTTCCAGATAAACAACACCCGCTCCCAACCGATGAACACCCGCTCTCAATCAGTGTGTAATGGGAGGATGTGCTCATGTGAAAATAAGCTCAGACATACTCAAGCGGTCATTTAAAAATTAACCATGTAAGAACGATACCTATATTGGTACACTGTTTATTAATATGAAATAGTGTACGATCTTAGACGATCATACACGGATTTTTCGAAACAAACAGTGTATGATTATGTTAAATCTCCAAACACGGACTTGTATTAAATAACCGTGCATGCTTTATTCGCGCTCTCTCAACCCAAACAGGCCAAACCCCCTCACTATGCGTTCATGCCTTTCCTGTTCCCGTCATCAACCCAATTTAAGTTCTAGCTCTTCAGTGTCATTTTCTCATTGGGTCCATGTATATCTTCATTTTCACTCTTATCCTTCTCATATCTCATTCAATCCTCTCACTGTGATAAGGAGATATATCTCCCTTTGACTCTGAGTCTCCAAGATTTAGGCGATATCGGTGGTGCCCAAAGTCATCGGAAGAATAATCTCGACGATATATGTGTTTTGTTTGATTGTTTTACACCCATACAGAGAGGGAATGACACATCATATATCATGAATTGATCGGCGTGGAGGAAATAGTTGAGCTTTGCCCTTCATATTCAGCTTTTGTGGTTCTTTAGCCCATTTGTAAAAATAAAGGAGCCAAAGAGCCACAAAAGGCCAACTATGAAAAGGGTTTAAATCAATATTTAGTTGTTTAAATTTGCGAAAGACTATCATTCTTTTGTTTTTTGCCCATCAATTAAATAAGTAGCAAATATCTTTTCTGACAATATATTTTTGTTGTTGTTAAATCCATGTGCATATATGTTATTTGATTAATTTTTGTTCTATGTAAAAAAATCTACATATGTTATTTGATTCATTTATGATTCTTTTATGATAAAAAAAATAAACATGAATTCACAAATAAATATTGTCATTATAAAATTATCTCACAACATGGAAATAAAAATAGTCATGAATTCATAGATAATCAACGTTCAAACAAAAAATTGTCAATTAAAAAAAAAATGTCGCTTCTCATCATTTAATCAAAGAAAAGACAACACTTGTGATTCATATTCACACAAGTAAGAGAAACGTCAATGTCTCACTCTCGGCAATACACAACCATAATATTGTTTTAATAACAATAATAAGGATAGAAAAATAAAATATAATTTCTAATGCTTAGGTCTGATCTCAATTCCTTTCACGATTATCTCACATTTCAAATATGACCTACGATGTATTTGCAACTTCATCTCCACCTCTCCATCTTCTTCTTTATTAATGTAAAACTCTCCCATCTCCACCTCTATAAACTTGTCGTTTCTTTCCTTAGCTATTATTTTTTCATTGCCGTAGAATGGTTCAAGGTAAACCATGTTTTTGTTGACATGTCTACCGATAGTCACTGATGTTGGTTGCCTCATTCTGCCAATCCCATAGGATATATCTCCATATTTTTCAGTCAATATGTAGATTAGGTATGCACCATATCTTGTTTTAGAAGAGAGTGCTTTACTGTCAATTTTACCTATGATGTCCAATCGACTTGGCAATATTCGTATTACCATCTCAGCTAACCTATTTATGCATTAGATCGGTTAATTACATGTGTAAACAAAGTTAAATATTCAAAATTAATTTAATTAAATAAAAAAATTAGTAAGAAAATTTGCAAAATGATCTATTTAAAATATACAAAACTAAATATATATATATATATATATATATATATTCTATTTTATCTTGTTCGCAAAAAAATTTATATAAGGTACTTTCTTATTTTCCAATATTCAATCAGGTCACAATTTCTAAACTTTGTACTAGCAGAAGTTTCATAATAATATGTTCTTCTGTTCTTCCTAACTATCGATTTCAATTATTTTTATGAGATATTTACAAACAACACAAGTGTTTAATTATCCCATTGCTTCAAGCGATGCATCAAAACCGTTGAAACCGATCTACTTCACGAGTGATGAGTTTACATGTCAAATTTATACATTTTCAAACTAATTTAATATAAAGTCAAATGGTCAAAAAATGATGAAAAATGAACACATTAAAATTAACTTATAAATCATCTTTTCTGGACCGCTTGACTTTATACTAAATTAGTTCAAACATTTATAAATTTGACATGTAAATGCATCAAACTAAAAGTTTGTTCTTTACTGAATAAAAAATGTATTCCTAATTTACATTTCCGCTCTAATATAATGAGTTGTAGACACACACTTCTATGTTAAAATTGACATTGACAACACCAATGTAACTAAAAATACTTAGAGGTGCTACGTTTATCTGATTACTCGGATTTGATCCGGAATCGAACCAGATCCGGTTAATTTGGATAGGGTATGGTTTAAAAAATATAACCGGTTAAATTATGGGTACGGTTACAAAAATTAATAATTTAATATCCAATCCAGATCCGAACCTGAACCGATATTGTAATGGATAGGATATGGATTTGATTTAGTTATCCGACCCATAACCAAACCCGACCCGATACCCGTATAAATACCCGATAAAACATATATTAATAACTATGAAAATACAATTTTGCATATAATAAAATCAACAAATATCGTGCCAGTAATCACATTTTGCATATTAATTTTTTGAATAAAATTTATTGCTCTAAATATATCCTTCAATATTTACCTTGTATATCCTCCGCATAATCATGAAAATTTATTGCATTGATATGTCCTTCGCAATAAATCTCATTGAAATCAAATATCTGCCATATGTCCTTTTTTATCTCTTTGTCTACCATATATATGTCTTTCTCTTTCTACACAAATTATTGAAATTTAATTCTCTATTCATTGATTGAAAATAGTATTAATATTCTATTCATGGATTTTTTGAACCATAGAAAAGGAAATCATCATCTCCAATATGTATTATTTTGAGCAAAATGTATATTATTTTGAGCAATGAAACTCATTTTTTTTATTTTCTTACAGGTCCGTTCAAATGAAAATAATTTTGATGTTCTAAAGTATTGGAAGAGCAATGAACAGAAGTACCCAATCATCTCTTATATTGCGAGGGACTTGCTAGCAGTTCCAAGTACAACAGTAGCTTCAGAATCCGTTTTTAGCACAAGTAAAAGAGTAATTGATGACAAATGAGCAAGTTTGGAAGTATCAACAATTGAAGCTCTCATTTTTTACAGCAATTGGCAAAATAATAATTGGGATAATGTACTTGCAAATGTTAAATCAATAGGATAGTATTTTCTAATTTAGATAGATAACTAATTAATTTAGGGTTATTATTTTTATTTTGCTATGTAGCATGATATATTGTATTATTTATGAACAAGAACAATAGTATAACTTTTATTTTGCACCAGTTTTAATTTATATTATAATGATTTATTAAGTGAGATGTTTAAGAAATTGTAATTATATTTAAATGTAAATGATTTCTCAAATGCTTGGGAGTTGTGACATATACCTGCTCCGGATCCGGAACCACCCCGTATCCTGACCACACCCGATAATCCACAAACAAGTTATAGGTATCTATGTACCTGGAATCGAAAGACTGGACCCGAAATATCTACGGATAGATAGATATCCGGATCCGGACCCGACCCAATTTGAAACAAATAAGTATATGGATCGAAATTTGGACCCGAACACTTTTAGGGTACGGGTCCAAATTTAATAGTATCCAGACTCGACCGGAACCAATAGCACCTCTAAAAATACTAAAGAAGTCAAAAATCATTCTTTCTTCTTGACAGAAAAGAAGAAAACTATACCTAGATTCAGGGGGAGAAACTTGCCCCCAATAGAAAAGAGATCCATCTGGATAAGGTGCTCCTCCTGATATCATATAGCATTTCGCTCCACTGGATTTCTCTAGTCGAAAGCTCTACGAACAAATTAAGGAATTGGTCATCTTCATTAGAAACTACATATACAACAAATAAATGTATTAATTTCATCGTGAGCAGGCTTAAGAAAGAGAAAGAGAAAAGTACTGTTGTGCCCCCGTCGATGAGCACATAGCTTTCAGAGAGCTTGAAGAAGAGATCTTTCAAAGAGGTGAACATGACCGGATTAACAGCCCGAGATAGAATGACAGCATAATCTGACGGAAGAAAAGCTTGCCATATGGCATCGACGTCCACGACTGATCGGAAGCAGATGGAGGCGAGGGAGAAGTTGTAAACATCACGCGGAGAGGTGAGAGAAATCACATGACAAAGACAATCATCAGGAAGAGAATAAATAGGAGAGTCCATCTTTGTTTAGTAGGATTAGGATGAAAATTACAACTAGTTTGGTGGAGTTTTATAAAAGAATATTTGTTCTCTTATTTATAATCTCTTTGTTTTATTCTGGCGGTTGAAAATATGCAAGGATGCATAGTGGTAATGACAAAAATAACTACACTTATATTAGTAATTAAAAATAACCTCATGAAAATAGCCCAACTAAGAGACTTCCCTAGCTAGCACAGTATAATTATTAATGTCACTAAATTTAATTAATTAAATAAAGAAGAGTTGTTTTTAGAAAAATAAAAATAGCAAATAAGGATGACAAAATAAAATATTTGAAAATCTTAATATTTTTCTAATTAAGTCATTTAAATAATAGAAAAATAAAAAATTGTAAACACGTTGCACTCCTACAGAAAACATATTTATCATCGCCTCTTTATTATCGGTTGGCCTAAGGCATCGATAGTTTGTAATTAGAGGAAACGTTATAACTAATTGAAACTTTTTACCGATTGTTCGGGTTTAAGAAGCAGATGGCATTGATGGACCCCTCTTTATTTGCATTAATTTTATCCTACAGGTGGTTTTGAATCTCTGTGATATCGGTCGGGAAGAGAATGAATACTGAGAGAAATAAAATAAAGAAGAGTTGTTTTAATTAATGTCACAAAATTTAATTAATAAAATAAAGAAGAGCTGTTTTTAGAAAAATAAAATAATTAACAAATAAGGATCACGAAACAAAATAATTTAAAAATCTCAATATTTTTCAGATTAAATCCTTTAAATAATAGGAAAATAAAAAATTGTAAACACGTTATTGCCTTTACAGATTTACAATGCAGAAACTTTCATGGAATTTAATTATCATCAATTATTACAAGATTTAAGTTGTTTATGAGGGACAAATATAAATCAAGTTTCATCATTTATCATCAATTATACTACAAAACATATATCGATTAGTTGTTTTTTTCTCATAAATCCTTGGTTTCAGCACTTAATTGTTTGTCCTAGTTGAATTCAATCTTCTTTTATATTTCTAATGCACTACTCTTTTCTGACGTTTTCAGAGAAGAACAAATGGCGGCACTTGAAGCCGATATTTTTATTAATTCCCCAAAAAAAAAACAAATTATCAAATCTGCCCCCACCCCAAACTTATTTTTAAATCTACCCCAGCCGCCCGTCTGCTGGGCGGTCCAGTTCCAGAGCAGACCGCCCAGCCACTGGGCGGTCCACTTTTTTCTTTCTTTTAAGAGACTATGAACATCAAGATGCTGAATTCTAACGCTAAAAATTCGAATTTTGTTTTAAATATTAGTTAGATTCAATGTTTTAAATAGCGTTTATAGCGTCATAGCGGGAAGGCTACAAAAAAAGCTATAGCGAATAGCGTAGCTATAGCGGAAGCTATTCCAAATAGCATTTTTTTTTACAAAAATTATATTATATATTTGTACTATACATTAACATTATCTAAAGTTTCATAGAACAATAAATAACACCAAATTAATTAAGAAATTATAATATTCATATTGAACTAGTACAAAAGTCCATGATTCAAAATATCCATAATAATATCATAAACTATCGATCTTTTTCTATACAAAATATCTTAAGCATCATGATTCATTCTATTTTTTTTTCTATACAAAATAAATTTTATGGATCTTTATTTAAGCCCATATTAATTGTCTAAAAAAGTCCAATATGCATAGCGAGCAAATATCGCGCTACACGCTATGCGCTATAGCGGACCGCTATTACCGCTATAGCGGCCGTAGCGCAATTAGCGTATTTTCATGCCATAGCTTAGCATTTAGGGTCCAAAAACGCTATAGCGGCGCTATAGCGTCGCTATTTAGAACACTGGTTAGATTACTTCTTTTAAGCATATTTATACTAAAATACGCTAAATTACTTGAAATTATGTTAAATTACGTTGAGTTACACTAAATTATGCTAAATTACACTAAATAACAATAACTTCGCTAATTATGCTGAAATACAGTAAATTATGGTAAACTACAGAAAATTACGCTAAAGTAGACCGATTCTATGCCATCTTTCATGAATCATAAAAAATAGTAACAAAATTCCAAAAATAGTAAAAATTGGTATTCTACAAGTTCATTATGTAACTAATTTACTGAACTACTTGGATTGAATAATAGAAATGAAAATCTTAATCGGAAACTTCAACTCAAGTTTTGAGGGTCTTCCCTTTGTTTTTTGGCGATTCTGAATTTTGGAATCCAACATAGCGGGCACGGACGCATGCACATTTTTGCAAGTTTTCCGAAAAGTGGTCATTTGCTGAAATCGGACACTCGAGCGCCGTTTTATGACCGTTTCAAGTTTCGTCGTCGTTTTTCGCCTTTTTAGTGAAGATATCGTCTCTATTCATATGTAATTTAGCATAATTTATTGTATTTTACCATAATTTAATGTAATTTAGTGTAATTTAGCGTTATTTAGCTTAATTTAGTGTAATTCAACGTAATTTAACATAATTCCAAGTAATTTAGCGTATTTTAGTGTAATTCAACGTAATTTAACATAATTCCAAGTAATTTAGCGTATTTTAGTATAAATATGCTTAAAAGAAGTAATCTAACTAATATTTAAAACAAAATTCGAATTTTTAGCGTTAGAATTCAGCATCTTGATGTTCATAGTCTCTTAAAAAAAAAAAGTGGACCGCCCGCTTCCTAGGCGGTCAGCTATGGGTAGTGGACTGCCCAGTGGCTGGGCGGTCTGCTCTGGATCTGGATCGCCCAGCAGACGGGCAGTTGGGGTAGATTTAAAAATAAGTTTGGGGTGGGGGCAAATTTGATAATTTGTTTTTTTTTGGGGTATTAATAAAAATATCGGCACTTGAAGCTCATTGCTTTCCTCAATTTAGCCTCTTTCGTAAACATCTTCAATCAATATCAAAGATTTAGTTTGAAAGGTGTCATAAATAGAGAACCAAATCCTTATACCATTTTCAAAATTTAATTAAAGCATATTCATAATATCAACATGTTTAATAGTTTATTATTTAGGAGGAATTTCATGTATTCTCCTCACAAACTTTGAAATTACGTATCCCCCTCTAAAACTTATAATATCCATTTTAATTACCAATTATTAAAAAAAGAAAAAAAAAATATGTAGCAATATTTCAGAAAGATGTCAACAAAATGGGTATTTCAGAAAAGCTCGACATGTTAATTAATCAAATAATCAATATGCAAATAATGCAAGACATTTGATAATAACCAGATGCTTGAATCAACTTTTTGGCTACTAAATCTATCTTACAATACAAGCTCTTTTCTGCCTTGCCACAGAGAACAAATTTATACCGGTTAGGCCGAATAATCGGTCTCCTCAGTCGGCTTCTACGCGAACCATTCGATCCTAGTGAACTTCTGTTTTACATAATTGATGTATACTGTCATCACCTCGGGGAAACGAGTGTGAACATCCCCAATTCAACAGGACCTGGAAATCCTATGCAAGAATGCATCACC
The DNA here is from genome assembly GCA_028015225.1 of Carex myosuroides. NCBI lineage: Eukaryota > Viridiplantae > Streptophyta > Magnoliopsida > Poales > Cyperaceae > Carex > Carex myosuroides. The sequence goes on from CM051465.1 coordinate 14,510,657, forward strand.
GATCAACGTACTTTACGCCTTGAACATGAATTCAAAAGGAGCTTCAACATAGGACCAAAGCCTAAAGCCATCCCCAATTCAAGGTATTATGTACCATTGAATAAGCCTCGACATCAGGCAATGCCACGGAAGATCTGAAGTCTTATGTATTTAATTGTTCTGTAATTTTAATGCTTTGTGTATTGTACTCTGCTGCACATTATGTTTTTGTGGGCAGTATGATGTGTGATAGTCAACAGATTAGTTGCTCAGAGAAGAGAAACAATATTCATTACTAGTTCTCGTTAATTTGTAATCATAATTCAAGAAGTGTACTAGCTAGCTCAGTTTTTTGTAACATTTACCTGTGCCAGTTCTGTTGTTTATTTTCTAGTATTTTTTTAGTAATAAATAATATTTTGGATGAACAAATTAAGTAGTGTTAATGCATGGTGTCCTTTGATTTCTATGATTATTTAAATTATAATCTAATACAACGATTAATTAATAATGAAGTTTGAATTGTTCCAGATGTGTGGTGAACTGAATTCCTTTGCTTTATTGACCAATCAATAAAGTAATTCCTTTAAATTTTGGAAAGGAACAAAAAAAGGAAAAATAAGTCAGAATTGTTTCCCTTCACTTGATGAATTGTTTGCACTGTCTCAAGTTTACAAAATAATTGTTTGCACCGTCTCAAGGTTACCAAAGTAAGATTCTGACATCCCATTCTCGTGTCTCAGCGTTAATTAATTTTTTAGTACCAATCAAGCATATGTAATTGGTGTTGATTGCGCAATTAGTATTGGTCCTGCAGCTAAAGCAATTCTAAAAAATTTCAAAAAGTGGAGACCAAAAGCAACTTAAAACGTAACAGAGTTCCTAACGAATAGAAAAGAAAAAAAATAAACTAAGGCTGTATGCAATAAGGAGCCACATCCAGTCAACTCTGCCTCAACATGGAAAAAATAAAACTAAAAGGAATGGAAAAAATAAACTAAATTCTCATAGTGCAGGAAAATGTGTTGGTCTATTTCATCTTTTTTCCCCAAAGAACACTACAAATTTTAGTTGTCAAAATCCTTTTTCTTTCTAACTAGTCATTATTTCTAACATCTGTCCCAATTTTTGAATACCTCGTTTAACCTAATTAAGCACTATAAGAGCTTTACGAAAAAATTTGGTATATCATTTCATGTGATACTAGCAAAACAATATGGTCCATTAAAAAAAAAAAAAAAAATCAAGTTTCTGACTGTTGCTACTGTGGCTGCTCAGGAGGGGGGATGGCATTGCCATCAGGAAGATTGCCTGCCAGAGTCTGTTGCTCCACCTCCAACAGAGGTTGCTCAATTGCTTGCATAAAGTCCTGGTTGAGATAGTAAGCAGTTAGTTTCAGGCCAAATAGAATATGAAATAACCTAAGACATATAAATTAAGAAGGTAGAAAAAATTTAAAGGAGAGAAGATGGACCTGAAAGACCTCATTTGTACTTTCATCTAAGAGGCCTTCAGTGTATGTGTTACTATCATCATATAACATCTGAATTCAACAAAAAAATAAGAGAAAAATCCATATCTCATCATTACAATGTATGAAAATTATTACCAATACTAACAACATGGATGAGGAGTATAAAACACAAGCACCTTTTGAGAGCACTCTGCAAGAAACTTGTTCATTTGTTCCATGTGAGATGTCAAATCCACTTGTGCAACTGACAATTTTAAAAAAACTACAGCTGGTCAACACTCTTGTTCAAGATTATATTTCAAGAAGAGCGACATGGAATGTGGTCTGGGCGGCAGGTGCTTGGGCTCTATGGAGGGAACGAAACAGACGTTTGTTTTCTACGAAACAGCGTCCGGTGCCATATCTCATCGGAGATACCGCACTTGAAGTGGATAGTTGGCTGCTTAATGGCTGACCTCCCATTTTCACTTCTTGTAGTTCCGCTTAACGGCATTTAAAATTACCGCACAATAATACCGTCGTGTGGACGGTTTTTTCTTTTTGAGGATTGTAAATACTTCACCTTATTTTTATATATATATATATGTTATCGGCATTTCGCCGATAACCATCAAAAAAAAAAAAAAAAAAATTTCAAGAAAAGATTATTTTAAAATTTTGTACCCAATTGTTGTTGTTGCTGCAGTTGTGGTTGAGGAAAGATGGGGTTGCTGTCAGAGGGAAGCCCTGCTAGAGGCTGTTGCTGCTGTGGCAGCTGTTGAGGGAGGACGGTATTGTCCTCAGAGAGATGCCCTGCCAGAGGCTGTTGCTGCAGATTCAAAGTCGAATCCAGTAGTGCATCTAACAAATCTACAAAACTACAACTGGTCAACACTTGTTCAAGATAGACTTTGATTTATAAGATATCTTACCTTACAAAAATCATCAAAACTACAGACCTCATGGACTAACTTACAGCCAGGACCAACATTGCGGCTCTGGGTACCCCCATTTGAGGAGTCAAATTAACAGGTGCCGCTCAAAATTTTAAAAATATTAGAAGTGCTCAACATAAAGATAAACTCTTAACAGCTTTTTGACAGCAAAAGCTAGAAGGAATTCCCTAAGAAATCACATACTACTCTACCAACAAGAGGAGACTCAAGAAAAATAAATGAAACTATAAATTAAGAAACAAAAAAGCAGGTCATTGCACAATTTACATCAAGGGTTAATATACCTCTGGGTATAATCGCTTGATAATGTTCCTGTGCATCTTTCAAAAAGCTAGAGTATGGCCCATGATCAGTGTTGAAGAGCCACTGCATGTACTGCTGTTGCTGGTCTATGTTCAGCTTATCCAGTTTCTAAATGATGAAATTGTGCACATTAAATGTTTGTCAAAGAGAATAAATTTTGGAGAATATCTAAGGCATGATACAATAAAGGAAGAGAAGAAATACATAAGTAGTAGCATAAAAAAAATTGTGCAGGTGTCCTTCTATTTTTGCTGCATACAACTCCTCCAATGAAGTTATCTGACAAAAAAATAAAATATAGTAGAGCAAAAGCAGAATTCAACATTACATGGAATTAAAACTGTAAAAAACCAAAAATAAAGGAACCAAGCATCTAAAAAAAAAAGACTGAAAGTAAAGATTATGTACCATTTCGCCAGATTGTGCCCTCCTCCCCAGCTCAATTCGCAAATCGTCCTCTGCTTCTACAAGCTTATTAACTGATCAACAAAATTTTGATTATTTTTCTTGCCAACAATTATTTATGATATTAAAAAATATATATATATATAAGAATTGATGACTTACTAGCTTCTCTTTTAAACGTGTTTAGCGCATAATGCAAGCTTTTTTGTCTAATGGATAGATCTTTTTTTACTTCTGCATTCTGTTCCAAATTTATCTTTGCAAAGAACATTCTTACTATACTAAAGCAGCAAGTAGAAATTTCCATTTGTCTCCGGAGAAGGTCTTGAAGGGGGCCCGTGCGGCCTTTAAATATTTTTGCTACAAACTCTTTTTCCTTTGAAGAATCAGGTACGTTTGGGTCCTGTTGTGCTGTTTAAATATTAAAGGTGTAAAAAAAAAATAGTGATATACTCACAACATAATTTACTGTTGTGACACACAAATATTTAAAAAATCTCTTTTCTAAACATAGGGTATGTCAGTGTTTGTACTTGCTCAGATTTTATCTAGATTATCAATCTGGTGTTTAATAATCTAATTACAATATTTTAAGCCACTAACCAATTACAAGAGTTAAACATTAGCTGATCAACTTTAAGCTAAGAATTAAACATATACCTTTCAAAATTTCTGGAGTACGGGGCATATCTTGGATATACTGACTAACCATCGTTAGATAGTCATGCTAAAAAAGGCAAAAAAGGGACAAAAATTAGATACTTAGCTGACAATTTTATTTCTATAAAAAGAGACAAACTACATGACAATTAATAAAGTTGAGAAAAATACTTCATTAGTCGCGCTTCTATAAAAGTTCTCCTCAATCATTTGAGCTGTTGTTTGTGCCATTGTGGCATTACTATCCTCATAAGTGAAATAGAGAGCCTCCACCCTACAATTCCACAACAAAGAAAGTATCCAAATAAAATACTGTTATATACCGTACTACTACGAAAAATAACAAGAAGCCAAGGGTTTTTAACTAATGATGCCATATTACGAAGTTCAATCAAAAAATCCGGGCACCTATTTTAGTTCACACCTTCTCCATGCCCTTTCATATTTCAAAATATGGCTACAGAATTTTTAAAGTTTAATTTAGATTAAAATATTATTAATTAAAAGATGCACAACTAGTTCTCAATATTTGAGCTAGACAGAGATAAGGATGAGGCGTTGAATTAAAATGTGGCATCATTTTCATTAAAAGGTACTACTACGAAAAATAGGTAGGATGCGATATCAATGAACCAATCGACTTTAAAACAGTTGGCTACGGGAACGGTAATTTTCAGAACTGCTTAATAACTCCAATCAGTAAAAAATAGTTAGAGGAAATTTAAAAAAGAAGCAATCTTTAAAGGGAATGCATCAAAAGTGTAATGCAAAATCGACTTACAAGAGAGCCCGATTTAGATTGCGAACAGATGGGGGCAATGCCGATCTCCAATCTGGTCGAGCTGCCGAACTCGGATCCTCATTCAGAGCGGGGTGTTTACCCTTGGGATCCATAACGTGAGAACGAGAGCGAGAGAGTTATTACGAGAAGAGTGAGTGTGAGTGTGAGTGTGTGTGTGTGTGTGAGAGAGAGAGAGACAGAGAGAGATGCTTGCGAGAGGGGGAATCGGAACTTCGGAAGGGTTGAGGTGCAATAACACTATGTTTGGTTCACACGAGGTGAAAGGGAAGCGAGGTAAAGAGCTGGAGGGGAGGGAATCTTTCTCTTGTTTGGTTCATCTTGTTCACCTCCGTTACACCCCAATTTGGAGATGAACAAAATATAAATTTCAGGAGGCTCAAAGAGTAACACCCATTAACATTACTCCTAATATATTTTTAATCAAACAAGAATCAATCATGAGAGATTTTCTTTCCCTTCCCTTCCCTCCCTTCCTCTACTCTCCATCCAAACAAGGTGTAAATAGATCAAACCGTTATTCTAGCAAGGCACGAATCTCAAAACGGACCCTCTGTAACCCCCGTTTTTCCATTGTACACGCACTCAGCCCGAACTCCAATGTACACCTCTAATAGCCCGGTCCATTACCATTTACCAAGCAAACTATCTTTTTTTTTTTTTTTTTTTTAATTGCAGCGGTTTCATCTATTGTACCTGGAAACCCGGTCTAAATTGCGTAATATGGAACCAGTGGTACACCTTTAGAAAGTCTTATAAGCCTAGTGCACGGTCTCACTGGTCGTGCTACTTTTTGGCGGAGACCTCAGTTGACTGCCGCAATCACGCTATATATTGAGCTCATGCAAAAACAATATGGTTTGACCAAGGGGACTGCTATTTTCAGATCTCAAAATACTATATTCCCAAGGAATCTATTTTTATCTTAATTCCAATTTTATCCTCAATAGTTTCTTTCTAATCTATTCAGTGCTAAGGCTAATATATGAGCATTAAATAAATAGTTTTATATAAGAGCTTGAGCTTAATAATTATGCAAGCCATCTTTTAGAATTCTCAAGTGAAAAAGTAAGAAACTAGAAAACACCTATCTTCAAACTATACATTGCGTCCTCTAATGAAAATGAAGTTGTCTTTTTAAAAGATGAAACTGAAGTCATAAAATCTTATGTAAATGTGATATATATATTTTGTATAATTTAATCTCAAGTACTAGAACTTGCATTTAAATTCACTTTTAGACTTTAGTAACTTTGTGTTGTCACTTGTTATTTATTTATTTTAGATAACGTAACTACGTAGGCATAATTTCACTAATGAGAATTAAGAATTAGAAGTTGAATAAAATTAACACCTCCTATTTTACCTTAAATAAGCATTGTATTATATGAAGAGCAACAATTAAATTTCTTTGATCTACTCAAACTAGAAAAGCAAAAATCGTAGCTTAATTATTTGCTTTTAATATTGAGACCAAGCAGCTCTTGCTTCAAACTATATATCAAGTGTGAATATGTTAAAGCTCAAGATGTCTTCTAATAGAACAATTTTTTTTTTCCCAAGCTAGGTCTTACAGAATTCGATTAATTTTAATTCTCATTGTTAAGGAGTAAAGATAGATTCTAAAATAGATGGAGGTAGAATGATGTATGAAATTATGGAAATAAATGATAAATTTTGAAAGAGCCTGGTACTTTCGCTATATATTTCTTTTAATATATATATTAGTGGGAATTAGTTAACTTTCCTTTATTGACAATATATATAAGCAAAGATAGAAGATAATTATTGAGGGTAAAACTTGTATATATTAAGGCAAAAACATGCCTATGACATCCTCATGGGAGGGGTTAAATGCCCTGCTTCGTCAAAAATCTTTGTCGAACTGCTACTAAGGAACATAATTTTGACGCAAGAGAAACATTCTATGCAGGAGCGGACCCAGTGTATTCTAGGGGGGGCAATTGCCCTCCCTGGATTTTGAGTTTTAGTGGAAATTTATCGGTTCCGACCGACTTTGCCCTCCCTGGATTTTTTTTTACCCCCTCTGGAAGTTTAATTTGTAATTCGAGTTAAATTTAGGGTTAAAATTGAAATAAATCTGTTGAATTTTAATTGGTAATTAGAATTATAAGTCAGAGCATCAGAAATTACAAGTCAAAGTATTAGAAAGTATAAGTCAAAGCATTATTTTTTGTCGAGTACCTAATTGGTTAATGGATTTAAACCCGATTCGATATTTTTTTGCCCCCCCTGACGAAAATCATGGACCCGCCCCTGATTCTATGTGAACTAGCTAGGATGTATCATGTGCCGAGCGTGTCCGATTGAATCAGCAATACATATATCTGTGTTTCCTGTGTCCTTCCTTATGCTGTCACAGTGTGGTGGATAATTGCCTCAAGACTAGGTATGTCTCTGTTTAAGCCGGGGGTACGTACTGTTGAGCAAATATGGCATGACTCATGCGATTCTTTCAGGCAAGAGTTTCAATGGCAGCAATTCAGAAGCTAAGAAGGAACCGCTGTTGATGCAAATTAAGAGGTTGCCTATACCAGCTTGCATGGCGCACATGGGCTACGTGAACAGTGCCCTACATCTACATGGGCCTTTATAAATTTTAGTCAAGTGTGTATATAGAATATTTTTTTAAGCATGAGCAAATTAAGCTGAAATGAAAAGAATGAGCAAATTAAGCTGTACAAGTATACACGTAATATATTACAGAATGTTTAATTGCTAGTATCTTTCGTAACCTATATATTTCCTTCTTTTCCGTTATATTACTTAATTTGTTGAAACATGAAATTTCATCCAAATTACTAGATCAGCTTCATCCTTATTTCAGAAGAGAAATATCAATCAATTGAGGCATCTTATGGGCCTAAACTAAAGCCCTAAAAATCCATTTTTATTTATCATCTAGATTTAATATATAAGAGTAAGAATAATTAGAGTAAGAATAATTAAAGCTTTGTTCTTCTTCGGCTCATTACTTCTTTTTTGTGTACATTTCTTTGCATGAAAAAGAAAAGGGCATCTTTATAATACATACAAAATTTTAAGCATAAAAAAGAAAATAAATTCTAAACAACTTGTTAACTATATATAGAAAAGAGTTATTATACATGCTGGTTAATTTAGAGAAGCACATCACAATTTTGTTTTGTAAATTTGTGTTTGTAGCAAGTTCATTTTGATAAAGAGTAGGGTTAAAATACATTATTGGTTTTGTATCCTAACCATACCCCACATCTCTATCTCTATTCTCAAAGTTCAAAGTTCAGCCAGCCAGAAACAGTGATTTTGTACCTATCTAAAAATAGTAAAATATTTCCAAAGAATATAAAATTTGATCTCTAAGCACATTTTAATATGGAGATCATGTTGAGCGGTTCGGATTGACTGTTTGATCTTTGCAAACAAAGATAGAGATGTCAGATATGATTGGGACACAAAACCAATGACGTATTTTAACCCTACTCTTTGACAAAATGGTTGTAATAATGTGTGATAATACCAATTAATACAGGACCATTTGATCAGTATTAAACAACGGACCTTATTTTCTCCTGTCTGGCTGACATGTACGGAATAAAAACAAATTGTAACCAGATGAAGGTATGATTTATATAATTTCATTGTAAGAGTTAAATAAAATAATTAATATTTTTCCATTTTAAGAATGACAATATTTATAATATAAAAACAAATTGCAACAAGATGAAGGTAAGATTTAATTTTGTTAAATTTATATAATTTCAATATTGTAAGAGTTAAATAAAATAATTAATATTTTTCCAATTTAACAATGACAATATTTATAAGAGGAGGGTTCAAATGCCTCCATTTTTCATGCCTCCACCATGCCTCCATTTTTAAAAATTTTAATAACTCAAATTTAAAATTAAAAAATCAAAATAAAACCGTTGGATATGATCTACATCATTTTATCTATGCACGTGTAAAAAATTATAACATTTTAATTTTGTTTTGGTTGTCATCAAGAGCTTGTAAAAAATGTACTAATGTGGATAATTTCTAAACGTTGATTTTTCAGCTGATTGATTCACATAAAAAAAAAAATCAAAATGTGATAATCTTTTATGAGCACATAGATAAAATGTTGTAGATCATATCCAACGGTTTTATTTTGACTTTTAAGTTTTAAATTTTGAGTTCTTAAAGTTTTTAAAAATGGAGGCATGGTGGAGGCACAAAAAATGGAGGCATTTGAACCCTCCTCTATTTATAATATAAAAAATAAAAGAAAATATATATATTAGTGTAAAAGATTGGCACCAAGAGAATATCTTGCGTCTCATTCAATCAATATCATAAAATATATAAGAAAATTTGATGATAACATACATAATATTAAAGGAGAGAAAATGAAATACACCAGCGTACAAAATTAATACAAAACCTTTTTTTTTTTTACAAATCATGCAATTAATAAGAAAGAAAAAAATATTCAACTATATATCCAAACACAAGTTGGTTCTATTATGAAATAATATTTTTTTGTGCATAAATACTAAAAGAACACAAAATATATGAAATATTAGGCTCATTATGCGGTTATATATGGTCGTATTGAGTAAGCGAATATTTCTGAATCAACCTAAACGAACACAATATTTGCATTTGAGCACACATTCATTTAAAGTCCTTCCTATGAAATATATTCAAATTATAAACATTCCTGGAGCTCAGACGTAAATTAACGAATAAATAAAGTTGTTAAAGGGTTGGACAGTAGGTTCTGCAACATCTTTCGTACAACCTTTTGTGTGGCAGTCAGTTTTTGACTATCTTAAGATCTTTAACACAGAAGCCTACACGGTAATGTTTAGAAACAATATATAGAGCGTTGCCACCCATCTTTACTTGTTTGTTAACACGCTACAGAGACGTTCGCTTAGTTATGTCCGCAAGAGATCCCAGAAATAATTTCCAGGAACTGTTGCATTGCATTTCATTCAATTTCATCACTTCATATTTTTCATCAAATATACTAATGTAATCTAATGCGTTTTTTTCATCAAATATCACTATATATTGATAGAAACAGAGAAGTGACCGGACCAAGAGATATATAAATTTAATGATTTATGAATTAAATAATTAAAGTTGAGTAACTAAATATACATTCGAAAGGGATCATTTGATAATGATTACCTAGACAATCTCAACAATTATTTTTAAAATAAACTGAAATCAAGTTAAAAATATTAAAGTAAATTTATAGGTGTGTTATTCATATAAATAACATAACCATCAAATTTTATATAATTTAAGTATCATTAGTGATCTGTCTAAAGACCGTTAATTTAATTTGGAGCACTAAATTTCTAAGTCTTTTAATGTATGGTAAAATATACACAAATTCCATTCTGTTTTATAGATATAATATGTGTATCTTATAAGTCATGTCTATACTGTTGGATCTTTTTATTTTTTATTTTTATTTTTGAATATTGGATATATATAATGTCTACAAAAGCTACGCGGTTGATGCAAATTTTACCTTTTGATGCCGATGCTCGTTTACCACGCCCCCCTTTTTGTGTGTATCGACTATTGCCAATTAGAGTAGAAACAAAAGGCTAGTGACCGAGTACGCGAATAAGACACCGTGATTGACTATATGGCTATTGGAGTCAATATAAAACGACCGTAAATAATAATGTTTACATTGAAATAAGTTGTGTTGATGCCGATATATACTTGTTTATCTCCCCCTTGTATTGCTATTGGAGCCAATACAGAAGGGCCGTGAGCGAGTACGCGGATAAAACACCGTGAACGACTATATTAATATAAAAGGGCCTTCTTGTATTTCTCTCCCATCCTTTAATGGCCATGATATAAGAGAAAAGAAAATAAAGGCGAAATGCCGCCAAATTTTCACACAAACAAAACTCAAATAATCATTAACAAAGGACAATAAAATGAAAGAAAAAAAAAATATTCATGAATAACAAGAATAATAACAATGGTAACAAATAATGAGCACACAAAGGGAATTTGGGATCAAGACGTGGACCAAAACGGAAATTTAGGCCAACAGTGCTTGCTCACCGCCGACATGCACCCGCTCACAGTCTGTGTGCGTCCTCTCTCAGCTGATGAGTGTCCGCTTTTAGACAAACAACGCCCACTCCCAACCGATGAGTGCCCGCTTCCAGATAAACAACACCCGCTCCCAACCGATGAACACCCGCTCTCAATCAGTGTGTAATGGGAGGATGTGCTCATGTGAAAATAAGCTCAGACATACTCAAGCGGTCATTTAAAAATTAACCATGTAAGAAAGATACCTATATTGGTACACTGTTTATTAATATGAAATAGTGTACGATCTTAGACGATCATACACGGATTTTTCGAAACAAACAGTGTATGATTATGTTAAATCTCCAAACACGGACTTGTATTAAATAACCGTGCATGCTTTATTCGCGCTCTCTCAACCCAAACAGGCCAAACCCCCTCACTATGCGTTCATGCCTTTCCTGTTCCCGTCATCAACCCAATTTAAGTTCTAGCTCTTCAGTGTCATTTTCTCATTGGGTCCATGTATATCTTCATTTTCACTCTTATCCTTCTCATATCTCATTCAATCCTCTCACTGTGATAAGGAGATATATCTCCCTTTGACTCTGAGTCTCCAAGATTTAGGCGATATCGGTGGTGCCCAAAGTCATCGGAAGAATAATCTCGACGATATATGTGTTTTGTTTGATTGTTTTACACCCATACAGAGAGGGAATGACACATCATATATCATGAATTGATCGGCGTGGAGGAAATAGTTGAGCTTTGCCCTTCATATTCAGCTTTTGTGGTTCTTTAGCCCATTTGTAAAAATAAAGGAGCCAAAGAGCCACAAAAGGCCAACTATGAAAAGGGTTTAAATCAATATTTAGTTGTTTAAATTTGCGAAAGACTATCATTCTTTTGTTTTTTGCCCATCAATTAAATAAGTAGCAAATATCTTTTCTGACAATATATTTTTGTTGTTGTTAAATCCATGTGCATATATGTTATTTGATTAATTTTTGTTCTATGTAAAAAAATCTACATATGTTATTTGATTCATTTATGATTCTTTTATGATAAAAAAAAATAAACATGAATTCACAAATAAATATTGTCATTATAAAATTATCTCACAACATGGAAATAAAAATAGTCATGAATTCATAGATAATCAACGTTCAAACAAAAAATTGTCAATTAAAAAAAAAATGTCGCTTCTCATCATTTAATCAAAGAAAAGACAACACTTGTGATTCATATTCACACAAGTAAGAGAAACGTCAATGTCTCACTCTCGGCAATACACAACCATAATATTGTTTTAATACAATAATAAGGAAAGAAAAATAAAATATAATTTCTAATGCTTAGGTCTGATCTCAATTCCTTCCACGATTATCTCACATTTCAAATATGACCTACAATGTATTTGCAACTTCATCTCCACCTCTCCATCTTCTTCTTTATTAATGTAAAACTCTCCCATCTCCACCTCTATAAACTTGTCGTTTATTTCCTTAGCTATTATTTTTTCATTGCCGTAGAATGGTTCAAGGTAAACCATGTTTTTGTTGACATGTCTACCGATAGTCACTGATGTTGGTTGCCTCATTCTGCCAATCCCATAGGATATATCTCCATATTTTTCAGTCAATATGTAGATTAGGTATGCACCATATCTTGTTTTAGAAGAGAGTGCTTTACTGTCAATTTTACCTATGATGTCCAATCGACTTGGCAATATTCGTATTACCATCTCAGCTAACCTATTTATGCATTAGATCGGTTAATTACATGTGTAAACAAAGTTAAATATTCAAAATTAATTTAATTAAATAAAAAAATTAGTAAGAAAATTTGCAAAATGATCTATTTAAAATATACAAAACTAAATATATATATATATATATATATATATATATATATATATTCTATTTTATCTTGTTCGCAAAAAAATTTATATAAGGTACTTTCTTATTTTCCAATATTTAATCAGGTCACAATTTCTAAACTTTGTACTAGCAGAAGTTTCATAATAATATGTTCTTCTGTTCTTCCTAACTATCGATTTCAATTATTTTTATGAGATATTTACAAACAACACAAGTGTTTAATTATCCCATTGCTTCAAGCGATGCATCAAAACCGTTGAAACCGATCTACTTCACGAGTGATGAGTTTACATGTCAAATTTATACATTTTCAAACTAATTTAATATAAAGTCAAATGGTCAAAAAATGATGAAAAATGAACACATTAAAATTAACTTATAAATCATCTTTTCTGGACCGCTTGACTTTATACTAAATTAGTTCAAACATTTATAAATTTGACATGTAAATGCATCAAACTAAAAGTTTGTTCTTTACTGAATAAAAAATGTATTCCTAATTTACAATTCCGCTCTAATATAATGAGTTGTAGACACACACTTCTATGTTAAAATTGACATTGACAACACCAATGTAACTAAAAATACTTAGAGGTGCTACGTTTATCTGATTACTCGGATTTGATCCGGAATCGAACCAGATCCGGTTAATTTGGATAGGGTATGGTTTAAAAAATATAACCGGTTAAATTATGGGTACGGTTACAAAAATTAATAATTTAATATCCAATCCAGATCCGAACCTGAACCGATATTGTAATGGATAGGATATGGATTTGATTTAGTTATCCGACCCATAACCAAACCCGACCCGATACCCGTATAAATACCCGATAAAACATATATTAATAACTATGAAAATACAATTTTGCATATAATAAAATCAACAAATATCATGCCAGTAATCACATTTTGCATATTAATTTTTTGAATAAAATTTATTGCTCTAAATATATCCTTCAATATTTACCTTGTATATCCTCCGCATAATCATGAAAATTTATTGCATTGATATGTCCTTCGCAATAAATCTCATTGAAATCAAATATCTGCCATATGTCCTTTTTTATCTCTTTGTCTACCATATATATGTCTTTCTCTTTCTACACAAATTATTGAAATTTAATTCTCTATTCATTGATTGAAAATAGTATTAATATTCTATTCATGGATTTTTTGAACCATAGAAAAGGAAATCATCATCTCCAATATGTATTATTTTGAGCAAAATGTATATTATTTTGAGCAATGAAACTCATTTTTTTTATTTTCTTACAGGTCCGTTCAAATGAAAATAATTTTGATGTTCTAAAGTATTGGAAGAGCAATGAACAGAAGTACCCAATCATCTCTTATATTGCGAGGGACTTGCTAGCAGTTCCAAGTACAACAGTAGCTTCAGAATCCGTTTTTAGCACAAGTAAAAGAGTAATTGATGACAAATGAGCAAGTTTGGAAGTATCAACAATTGAAGCTCTCATTTTTTACAGCAATTGGCAAAATAATAATTGGGATAATGTACTTGCAAATGTTAAATCAATAGGATAGTATTTTCTAATTTAGATAGATAACTAATTAATTTAGGGTTATTATTTTTATTTTGCTATGTAGCATGATATATTGTATTATTTATGAACAAGAACAATAGTATAACTTTTATTTTGCACCAGTTTTAATTTATATTATAATGATTTATTAAGTGAGATGTTTAAGAAATTGTAATTATATTTAAATGTAAATGATTTCTCAAATGCTTGGGAGTTGTGACATATACCTGCTCCGGATCCGGAACCACCCCGTATCCTGACCACACCCGATAATCCACAAACAAGTTATAGGTATCTATGTACCTGGAATCGAAAGACTGGACCCGAAATATCTACGGATAGATAGATATCCGGATCCGGACCCGACCCAATTTGAAACAAATAAGTATATGGATCGAAATTTGGACCCGAACACTTTTAGGGTACGGGTCCAAATTTAATAGTATCCAGACTCGACCGGAACCAATAGCACCTCTAAAAATACTAAAGAAGTCAAAAATCATTCTTTCTTCTTGACAGAAAAGAAGAAAACTATACCTAGATTCAGGGGGAGAAACTTGCCCCCAATAGAAAAGAGATCCATCTGGATAAGGTGCTCCTCCTGATATCATATAGCATTTCGCTCCACTGGATTTCTCTAGTCGAAAGCTCTACGAACAAATTAAGGAATTGGTCATCTTCATTAGAAACTACATATACAACAAATAAATGTATTAATTTCATCGTGAGCAGGCTTAAGAAAGAGAAAGAGAAAAGTACTGTTGTGCCCCCGTCGATGAGCACATAGCTTTCAGAGAGCTTGAAGAAGAGATCTTTCAAAGAGGTGAACATGACCGGATTAACAGCCCGAGATAGAATGACAGCATAATCTGACGGAAGAAAAGCTTGCCATATGGCATCGACGTCCACGACTGATCGGAAGCAGATGGAGGCGAGGGAGAAGTTGTAAACATCACGCGGAGAGGTGAGAGAAATCACATGACAAAGACAATCATCAGGAAGAGAATAAATAGGAGAGTCCATCTTTGTTTAGTAGGATTAGGATGAAAATTACAACTAGTTTGGTGGAGTTTTATAAAAGAATATTTGTTCTCTTATTTATAATCTCTTTGTTTTATTCTGGCGGTTGAAAATATGCAAGGATGCATAGTGGTAATGACAAAAATAACTACACTTATATTAGTAATAAAAAATAACCTCATGAAAATAGCCCAACTAAGAGACTTCCCTAGCTAGCACAGTATAATTATTAGTGTCACTATATTTAATTAATTAAACAAAGAAGAGTTGTTTTTAGAAAAATAAAAATAGCAAATAAGGATGACAAAACAAAATATTTGAAAATCTTAATATTTTTCTAATTAAGTCAATTAAATAATAGAAAAATAAAAAATTGTAAACACGTTGCACTCCTACAGAAAACATATTTATCATCGCCTCTTTATTATCGGTTGGCCTAAGGCATCGATAGTTTGTAATTAGAGGAAACGTTATAACTAATTGAAACTTTTTACCGATTGTTCGGGTTTAAGAAGCAGATGGCATTGATGGACCCCTCTTTATTTGCATTAATTTTATCCTACAGGTGGTTTTGAATCTCTGTGATATCGGTCGGGAAGAGAATGAATACTGAGAGAAATAAAATAAAGAAGAGTTGTTTTACTTAATGTCACAAAATTTAATTAATAAAATAAAGAAGAGCTGTTTTTAGAAAAATAAAATAATTAACAAATAAGGATCACGAAACAAAATAATTTAAAAATCTTAATATTTTTCATATTAAATCCTTTAAATAATAGGAAAATAAAAAATTGTAAACACGTTATTGCCTTTACAGATTTACAATGCAGAAACTTTCATGGAATTTAATTATCATCAATTATTACAAGATTTAAGTTGTTTATGAGGGACAAATATAAATCAAGTTTCATCATTTATCATCAATTATACTACAAAACATATATCGATTAGTTGTTTTTTTCTCATAAATCCTTGGTTTCAGCACTTAATTGTTTGTCTTAGTTGAATTCAATCTTCTTTTATATTTCTAATGCACTACTCTTTTCTGACGTTTTCAGAGAAGAACAAATGGCGGCACTTGAAGCCGATATTTTTATTAATACCCCAAAAAAAACAAATTATTAAATCTGCCCCCACCCCAAATTTATTTTTAAATCTACCCCAACCGCCCGTCTGCTGGGCGGTCCAGATCCAGAGTAGACCGCCCAGCCACTGGGCGGTCCACTACCATAGCTGACCGCCCAGGGAGCGGACGGTCCACTTTTTTTTTTCTTTTAAGAGACTATGAACATCAAGATGCTGAATTCTAACGCTAAAAATTCGAATTTTGTTTTAAATATTAGTTAGATTACTTCTTTTAAGTATATTTATACTAAAATACGCTAAATTACTTGAAATTATGTTAAATTACGTTGAGTTACACTAAATTACGCTAAATTACGCTAAATTACACTAAATAACAATAACTTCGCTAATTATGCTGAAATACAGTAAATTATGGTAAACTACGGAAAATTACGCTAAAGTAGACCGATTCTGTGCTATCTTTCATGAATCATAAAAAATAGTAAAAAAATTCCAAAAATAGTAAAAATTGGTATTCTACAAGTTCATTATGTAACTAATTTACTGAACTACTTGGATTGAATAATAGAAATGAAAATCTTAATCGGAAACTTCAACTCAAGTTTTGAGGGTCTTCCCTTTGTTTTTTGGCGATTCTGAATTTTGGAATCTAGCATAGCGGGCGCGGACGCATGCGCATTTTCGCAAGCTTTCCGAAAAGTGGTCATTTGCTGAAATCGGACACTCGAGCGCCGTTTTATGACCGTTTGAAGTTTCGTCGTCGTTTTTCGCATTTTCAGTGAAGATATCGTCTCTATTCATATGTAATTTAGCATAATTTACCGTATTTTACCGTAATTTAATGTAGTTTAGTGTAATTTAGCGTTATTTAGCATAATTTAGTGTAATTCAACGTAGTTTAACATAATTCCGAGTAATTTAGCGTATTTTAGTATAAATATGCTTAAAGAAGTAATCTAACTAATATTTAAAACAAAATTCGAATTTTTAGCGTTAGAATTCAGCATCTTGATGTTCATAGTCTCTTAAAAAAAAAAAAAAGTGGACCGCCCGCTCCCTGGGCGGTCAGCTATGGGTAGTGGACCGCCCAGTGGCTGGGCGATCTGCTCTGGATCTGGACCGTCCAGCAGACGGGCGGTTGGGGTAGATTTAAAATAAGTTTGGGGTGGAGGCAGATTTGATAATTTGTTTTTTTTTTTGGGTATTAATAAAAATATCAGCACTTGAAGCTCATTGCTTTCCTCAATTTAGCCTCTTTCGTAATTAAACATCTTCAATCAATATCAAAGATTTAGTTTGAAAGGTGTCATAAATAGAGAACCAAATCCTTATACCATTTTCAAAATTTAATTAAAGCATATTCATAATATCAACATGTTTAATAGTTTATTATTTAGGGGGAATTTCATGTATTCTCCTCACAAACTTTGAAATTACGTATCCCCCCTCTAAAACTCATAATATCCATTTTACCAATTATTAAAAAAAGAAAAAAAAATATGTAGCAATATTTCAGAAAGATGTCAATAAAATGAGTATTTCAGAAAAGCTCGACATGTTAATTAATCAAATAATCAATATGCAAATAATGCAAGACATTTGATAATAACCAGATGCTTGAATCAACTTTTTGGCTACTGAATCTATCTTACAATACATGCTCTTTTCTTCCTTGCCACAGAGAACAAATTTATATCGGTTAGGCCGAATAATCGGTTTCCTCAGTCGACTTCTACGCGAACCATTCGATCCTAGTGAACTTCTGTTTTACATAATTGATGTGTACTGTCATCACCTCGGGGAAACGAGTGTGACCATCTCCAATTCAACAGGACCTGGAAATCCTATGCAAGAATGCATCACCGATCAACGTACTTTACGCCTTGAACATGAATTCAAAAGGAGCTGCAACATAGGACCAAAGCCTAAAACCATCCCCAATTCAAGGTATTATGTACCATTGAATAAGCCTCGACATCAGGCAATGCCACGGAAGATCTGAACTCTTATGTATTTAATTGTTCAGATTAGTTGCTCAGAGAAGAGAAACATTCATTACTAGTTCTCGTTAATTTGTAATCATAATTCAAGAAGTGTACTAGTTGCTCAGAGAAGAGAACCATTCATTACTAGCTCAGTTTTTTGTAACATTTACCTGTACCAGTTCTGTTTTTAATTTTCTAGTTTTTTTTAGAAATAAATAATATTTTGGGTGAACATAGTGTTAATGGTGTCCTTTGATTTCTATGATTATTATAATTTTTATCTAAAACAACAATTAATTAATAATGAAGTTTGAATTGTTCATGATGTGTGGTGTATTCCTTTGCTTTATTGACCAATCTCCTTTACTGTCATACCATTCCTGTGTCTCAGGTTAATTAATTTTTAGTACCAATATAATCAAGCATCTGGAATTTATATTTCAAATGTATAGTGCATATGACAAAAGAATATTGCAGTGGGATGGACCAATTCTTTGAGTTCTTATTTATATCACCGAGTTGCTTCTCGACAAGACGACAAACCAAGTTGTAAGCCTAGCTTCAATTGATCAGCTTGAAATTCTGTTAAGGTACTCATGAAGAGACTGCCAGATGATTTCTGGCTCCAAATATTCAAACTCGGAATAGACAACCGCATATTGGACCAAACCGACATCTGTTCTCTTGCAATAACATGCCACCATTTCGATCAGATAACGCAGGAACCTGATTTGTGGGCTGCACTTCTTGCTCAGAATTTCCTCTCCAGCGTTTTATCTGACCAGCACGCTTCAAAAACCCTTTTCAGGACTGAGCATAAGTAAGCGCACTCTGGTAAATTCTTTTGTGGTTCTTAAGTTATGCACCGTAAGATTTAATAGTGTTCCGAAATGGATTAAGAATGGCCATGCATGATTCTGTTAGGGAGCACACATATTTTGACAAAGAACCTTCTGAAATTCAAGCTATCACCAGCAGGCTCGCAAGATACTTACCAATGAGCAAAAGTGATCCCGGCAAATTTCAAGCACAAATTCAAATTTGTAAATTGTGAATTATTTATAATTAAGAAAAATGGTTTCACACTTGCAAGTAACATGGTGTGCATCCCTTTATGAGAAAGTCAAGGATGAAGTTATCCTCAACGACAAGAAGCACACATAGCTGTGGTTGCATTTACTTTCAGGAAAAAATAAGAGAAAAAAATAATAACCACATCTCGGCCCGGCCCATAGTTTCAAAGTCAAGATTGGGCCCGGCCCATAGTTCACCATTTCAACAGTCCCAGTTTTTTATTTCTTATTCCTTGAATTTGTATAAAGAAGAAGGCTTCTCACCATCTCAACCCAAAAAAAAAATTGAATGTCAACGCAAACAAACTTTATAAAATAAAAAACAACAAAACAAATTGTCCAGATTCATTTATCTTCTTCTCGAAGGAAGCAACTTGGGAGATCAAAAATGGAGTCCCTACCAGACGATGTTTGGCACAAGATCTTGCAAATTGGCATTCAAGAGGAACGATTGGAACACACCGACCTCTGCTCCCTTGCAATTGTAAACAGCCACTTTGATCAGTTGACGCAGGACCCTGCCTTGTGGGCCACCCTCGTTTCTCGTGATTTCCCCTCATTCTTCTCTTTTTTTCAAGTTCCTTCAAAAGCCCTCTATAGGAGAGAGCATAAGTAAGTTCTTTCATTCTTTCATTGCAATTTCATTGTAAGATAGTCAAACTTGTGTGGCAAGTAGGGGTGCAAACGGATCGGATACGGATCTGATATTAAACGTATACAAATACGGATCGGATATTAATGGATACAAAATATATATATAATTTACAAAATTAATTACTAACTTAAAATGATATTGCAGTTACAGTAATAGCACAGAGATAGAATCCAATATACAAAAATGCGATTATGCCATCTTTGTTTTCTTTTTTGAAATGGATAAATTGGCTTTGAATAAATCTGTGAGACATGGTGTCAAACTTCATTGTTTGATAAAATGTTACTATATGCAATTTAGTCTTTCTGACATAATCTAATTATCAACTTAGATAAATTTGCAACTTTTACCCTTTATATTTCTTTTTGTTGTACACAAGTCCCTAGAACAACCAATATAGCATACCAGTAAGCACCCCCTAATATTGGTACCAGTATTGGAGAGACTTACAGAAATTCAATACTTGTTTTACATAGTAACACAAAAATAATCAACAGGGAAATAAATAGCTATGCATCGGTATAGCAAGAATTTGAGCTCGGTAAAACCAAAAATCAATTCAGACTAGGGGTCCTAAGCTTAGCCCACAAGAAATCAAAGGGAAAAGAAGAGAAATTACAATCAATGAACTTGATCAACCCTGATTTACAGAAAAATTAACCTGCTTACATAGTGCTTTACAAATAACAAACCTAAAATGAGAGAGAAATCCGAATCAAGGAAGAAGGGGAAGATAACACAAGCTCTGTTGAGAGAGAAAGAGCAACCCAGTCAGCGACTAAATCGCAACCCAACCAACGATTCAGTTTGCAACAAAGAAAAAACCTAGCAAACCGAAGAAGAAGAAAAGGAACAAAGGAAGAATCGGGGAAAGAAAAAGGAGGGTTCAGGAGAGAGAAGAAGGCCGGTGAGAGAATTTCTCCAAGCAATTCGACTGACGATTAATCTATTCGATGGAAATTTAATGAAGCTTTACGAGAGAAGAGGTTTGAAACAGCGAGAATTGGGATCGAGAGAAGAAGTCGAAAGGGTGGCATACCGGGTGCTAAACTCCTAACAGATATCTGTTTTAATTAAACTTACGGTATCCGAATCCGTATCCGCTTCCGAAATAGAAACCGTATCCGCATCGTCATCCGTATAAATCATATCCTTATCCGTATCCATAAACTATCCTTATCCGAATATCCGAATCCGCAATAATTTGGATACGGATCCGGATCCAGACGGATAATATCCGATCCATTTGCACCCCTAGTGGCAAGTGTATAAAAAGTCTGATAATTCAGAAAACTTATTTTGCTAACAGAAGGGGATCCTTAGAGTGAGCTCACCTATGTTGCTGACAGGAGGGGATCCTTATTCACTATTGTAGAAAATTCAGAACCATTAAAAAAAAAGAAGAGCAAAACAGATTCTAATCTGAAGCTCTCAATCACACAATTTGTGATATCTTATTGCCTTCATTTTGAATAAGGGAGATATCTTATAGTTATATTGTTACTTGCAACTAATTCTTCTTACAACATTCAGGGCAAAAAGAGAACATGAGCGTCTTCTGAACATATGGAACAATGACACATGGTATGACGAATTTTGGCCCTTTGAACCAATCGACTACACTCCAATCCAATTTTCTCACTCGGCAATCCTAGTCAACTCCGGACCCCAATTGAATTTATCTGATGATGATCTCATCAATTTTTATGGAAGTTTGAGCGTTTTAAGTTTTCGTGAAGAACGCGATCAAGTACTGCCTCAAGTCAATCAACCCAGTTTAAGAGAAGCACGCAATCGCTACTATGAAAGCAAGCTGAGTAAGCGTTTTGACAAGTCATCAAGGACAAAGGTCATTCCGAACTCTAAATCATACATACCGATGAATAGACCACCACGCAGGTCTATGCCAAGGAAAATTTGAAGAACTGAATCTTGTTCTGCTTGTTCTTCTTTAATGATCTACTGTATATTGCAATAAAATTTGTTTATAAATCTTTGTTTGATGAGTAAATAAAGAAAATAAATCATACATACCGATGAATAGACCACCACGCAGGTCTATGCCAAGGAAAATTTGAAGAACTGAATCTTGTTCTGCTTGTTCTTCTTTAATGATCTACTGTATATTGCAATAATATTTGTTTATAAATCTTTGTTTGATGAGTAAATAAAGAAAATAAATCGTCGATGTGAATACCGATTACTTTGGTTCTGAACTTTTTTATAATACCGGTTACAAATTTTCATTTTGCAAGTCTCGATAAGATTTCTGAATTTCTGTGTGTGTAAGGAAACAATTTTAATTTTGTAATTTTTTATTTTGAATCTTTACATCAATTCTGAAATCAGTATTTTTGTACATAACATATATGATAATAACCATGCATGTAAAGAATGATCAGATGTGAATTTTTTTTAGCAGTCTAAATTTGCAAACTTTGGTATATTAATAAAACCATCTCTCAAATTTTATAAAATTCAGTAATAGGCTAGATAAATGTTCCATCACACGCAGATAAATTTATTTTTAATTTTGGAATTTTCTACCTTGATCTTGTTCAAAACAATAAACTTGATTTGTGCAATGTCCATATGAGCATGTGTTATATGTGAAGGTACATAAAGATGATATTTTATTTGTAGCCTTATATTTTGATGATTTAATTTTTTTTGGAAAATAATAGAGAAATGATTGAAAAGTTTAAGTTGGAAATGCAATAGAGTTTGAAATGACCGATTTGGGTCATGATGTCATATTTTCTCGGGTTACAAGTGAAGCAAGATGAAATATGTAATGTTTGTGTTTCAAGAGACATATGCCAAGGAGATTTTGGCAATCCCGTTAGCACTCCGGTTGAGAGTGGTACAAAATTATCCCAATATGATGAAGGCAAAGGCGGTTGACGCAACTTTATATAGAAGTTTAGTTGGAAGCTTGTCTTACCTCACATGCATAAGGCCGGATATAGCATATGGAGTCGGCTTGGTGAGCAGATATATGAAGGAGCCCAAAATGACACATTGCAAAGCCAGAAAACGAATTCTTCGTTACATTAGAGTTACATTATCTCATGGTTTATTCTACCATTATACTAATGAGTTTGATCTTGTTGAATATTCTGATAGTGATTGGAGTTGAGATGTAAATGATAGAAAAAGCACATCGGGTTTTGTATCACTAGTACAAAAAACCCCTTTACTGACTGTTCAAATACCCCTATACCGACTGTTACAGCGACGTCAGTAAAACCGGCGCCAGTGAAGGTTACCCTACACTGACTGTTAAAAAACAGTCACTGTAGGTACCTACACCGACTGTTTTTTAACAGTCAGTGTAGGGTACCTACACCGACTGTTTTTTAACAGTCAGTGTAGGGTACCTACACCGACTGTTTTTTAACAGTCAGTGTAGGGTACCTACACCGACTGTTTTTTAACAGTCAGTGTAGGGTACCTACAGTGACTGTTTTTTAATAGTCAGTATAGGTCTTAAAAACAGTCAGTGTTGGCATAAAAATTTTGGTATAATTCTATTTGTATCGGGGCTAGCCTCCATATTTTTGCTAGCCATACGTTACTATTCATTGACATTAAATAGAATATCATCCAAAAAATGTAGACAACATAAACAAAAGGCAACACAATTTAACAACATAACATATTCATTCAGAAAAACCACACTATAGCCAAATTTACATAACCCATAAAAGCAAAATATGCAACTGAAATTAACAACATTGTATTTCTTGTAAATATGTTAGAAGTTGTCCAAGAAAAATATACAATTTTTGTAGTTGACTGGTACTGCGCCAATCCAAACCATGGACATTGCAATACTAGTACTCAGCAATCAATTCTTGTAGTTGAACATTTTTAGCACTGGCCTTGTCGGCTTTCTCGACTGCATCGGCCACTTCTTTTTTCTGCAGACCCACACAAAAAAATTAGTAAGTTATGACTAATGATTGATGTAGGAAGTTATAATTAGTTGAAAAGAACTTGAAAGAATGTAAATATAGTGAAATAACTGGTCAAC
This sequence comes from Carex myosuroides, assembly GCA_028015225.1. Taxonomy (NCBI): domain Eukaryota; kingdom Viridiplantae; phylum Streptophyta; class Magnoliopsida; order Poales; family Cyperaceae; genus Carex; species Carex myosuroides. Next base: position 14,534,551 of record CM051465.1, read on the forward strand.
TTGGAGCAAAGCAATGACATTTTGCAAATATGCAATTTTCTCATATATTTCTTTGATAAGTTTCTTCAATTTAGAAGCAGTTTCATACTTGCTCTTGAGCTCCTTTGATCTCTCCTCTATGCTGGACTCTTCACATCTCCAATTTTTCTGCGATTGTGAGGGTAAAGAAAAATTAAAAACGCAGATAATGCATGAGTGCAAATTCATAAAAAACATCAATCGACATTGGCAATTTTTGCAGGATGCAATACTGCAACCTTTATCATGAGTGCAACTAGTTACTAAATGTTAAGCAAGGTAAAAGATTAAGGACACACCTGCCATCATATTTCTTTAGAATAGTGTTTCTAGTACTCAGATACAATGGCCATTTCTTCTCGTAAGTAGTTGCCATAGAAGAAGCAGCAAAGGCATGGATTGGCTGTGCAAGGGTTTCAGATAAAATTCATTAGTGCTTAAAGAAGTCCTTTTTGGGGAACCCATTTCATGGTCTACTTACAGCTATAGGATATTTACTTATTAACCATACATCCATAACCCCTTTCTGTGTAATCTTTGGATGCAGGTAAGCATATATTCTACAACTAGGGAGTGTTCTGGTAAGCATATATACTACTTTACTGGAAAATGAATATATGTCTTAGAACCTTTTATCACTTTGGTCACCTTAAATGACATCTTGCATACAGCTAAAGGTTTAAAATGAAACTTACAATTTTAATACTACCATAAATGACAGCTTGCATACACCTTAAAAATATGTATATATTTTTAATTGTAGTCATTCTTTCTACTCAATGAATTAATTAGTAATTACTATCGAATTCAACATTAATTAATTGTAAGTAAATGAAATTAGACTAAATGTAAGATTTATTGCTCACTCTTTAAAATGCCACATGATATCGTAATCCGGTTCCTTTGGCACCTTCGGCTCTAGAGAATCGATGACATACACCATATTATCGCGCAACACAAAAATTAGAAGCATCCAGTGCGCACTACAATCATACATGGTAATAATCAATCTACATATGTCGTTAAAAGTATATAAATTACACAAATAGAAGTAACAACTTACTCTTGAATGTATGGTGCAAGAACAAATTTCTTCAACTGCATATTTTTCAACGACTCAACAAGTAGCTTGAAGCGGCCTCCTTGTCAGTATCAAAAAGCAACTTAGATATCATACAATTAACCTTTTCAGATTTTCCAGATTTTTCAGAGATTAAAAAACAATTAAGATATGATCTGTATAGCAAGGTAAGCAAAAAAGAAAAAGAAACTAAAAAAATTAAGATATGATATGTATAGCAAGGTAGTTAGACTTGGTAACTTAAATTGGAGAAACTGTTGCATATATCAAAAGTAGATGGTGATGTTGATTCTAACGCTTACTAAATGTATAGTTTGACAAGAGAGACTAAGGGACTTATCCTTTAGTTACTCTTGCTATAACAGGAAATTGCACATAACCCAAATACACATTAATCTACGCCATAATCTAATTATAGATGAAACACCAAATGCAACTCGCCTAGAAAAAGCATAGCTAGGCAAAGCATCCTTACCATTTATTTATTTTTGCTTCAAGTTCCTTAGCCATTTGTCTTAAGAGTAATTATTAGGTTCAAGCCCCATTATGACCTATGCTATACAATCATATATCAATAGTTTCTCCAATTTAAATTCCAACAGCCACGACCCAGAAACAATTACAAGGCCCAACCCTTTTCAAATCCCAAAATTTCCAATTTCTCCAAGTAACACAAGTTCAACAGAGAACAAAGCAGGAAGCAAAAATAGGGAGCCGCTGGAACAAAATACCAGTAACCGAACCACACAAAATAGCAAGTAACAAAGGCATCAAAGGCCGGTACCAGTGGTACAACCAAAACAGAACCACCGTACCAGTTAAAAAATGATGCTGATAAATAATTCTACAACATGGTAAAGTAAGCCTACCTTTAATCAGGTATCCTTCATAGTGATTTCAAATACTGATAAAATCAAAGTAAATCTGAAAACAAACCTGAGTGATTGTCTCTTGGTCCCTCAAAAATTGAGCGAACGGGGAGGCGGAGGGGACTTTAGCAGTGAACGGGGAGGCGGAGGGGACTTTGTAGCGAACGGGGAGGCGGAGAGGACTTTAGCAGTGAACGGCTGGCCGGGACAAGGCGGAGGGGACTTTGGCCGAGGCAGGTCGGGGTAGCGAGCGGGGAGGCGGAGAGGCGGAGGCATGTCGGGTTAGCGAGCGGGGTAGAGGAGGCTGAGCGGGACGAAAGGAAATTTGAGAAATTGAGGCAGGTTGGAGAAGAGGGAAATGAAATTGGGGCTAAGGCAAGGCAGATTATAACCCTTTATCGTTTGAAATTGAGATATGAAAATTTTAGAGTTTGGCGGCTGATTGACAGAGAAACCGGGAAATGAAAATTGGGTTTTGAAATTAGAAGGGTTTGTCTCGGAGAGAAGGGGCCGGGAAATGAAATTTTTCGGCCAAAATCACCGACTGTTTTAAAACAGTCAGTGTTGGCAGACAACACTGACTGTTTTAAAAAATAGTCAGTGTTGGCAGCCTACACTGACTGTTTTTTTAAAAACAGTCAGTGTTGACTGCTAACACTGACTATTTTCTAAAAAAACAGTCAGTGTTGATAACAATTTTTTTAAAAAAAATTACTGGAAACGGACACGTACGTGATAGTGTATAACATGTTATTACAACATCTTTTCTATATGAATTTTATAATTTAAATAGTTAATCTTTATTTTCTATGCAAGAAATTCTTGATCTTAGTTTGCATTATTTTTTATGCATGAATATTTGTTGTTGGGTATTAAGCCCTTAATTAACGGATCCAAGTTTGCATGAGCATGTGTTACACAATTCTAAGTTTATAATTAACATATTTTTATTTTTATTTTCTTCAACATAAATTATATTATCATATTATTTATTTATGTACATACTTTCTTAACAACTAATCAAAGTTTAAAAATATATTATAAATTTTGGAAGACTTAATTGTATTGTAAAATATCCACAAATTGCTTAATTGGATTCCCTTATAAAATTTGTCAACAGGCGTAAAATCCCGGTTGAAATTTCATTTAATATAACTTGTGATTTTCTTTAGGATTTTCTTTACATTTAATAAATTAATGTATACATGTGTTCAATAAAATGTTCAAACCAAAATAATATATTTTTAATAATGATATTTGAAAAAAAAAATTAAGGAAAAAATGTAAAATAAAATGAAACAAACAAAAATATGAATAATAAATATAATTGTTAAATAAAATTCACCTAATACACATAAATTATTATTTTTAAATAAAATTCAACCATAATAAATTATAAATACTGGAGCCAGACCCTCATCGTCTCTTCCCGGGAATTGAATTCCTCTTGATTTCAAGCTCTAGGAAAAGATGTCCAAAACAAGCATGTTAGCATGTATAGTTACTATGATTGTGTTAATTATAAAGACATTTATAATCACTTGTAAGTTCTCAAAATATTTTTAAACAATTGTTTTAGTGCACTTTATTTACACGGAACATGAGAACTACACTAAAATGAAGTCATTGTTTTTTCAAAATTTCAGCGGCATTAAAAAATAAATCACTGACTGTTTTTAAAAAAACAGTCAGTGTTGAACACCAACACTGACTGTTTTTAAAGCGTCAGTGTTGGTGCTCAACACTGACGCTTTAAAAACAGTCACTGTTGGTGTTCAACACCGACTGTTTTAAAAAACAGTCAGTGTTGAACACCAACAGTGACTGTTTTTAAAGAGTCAGTGTTGAGTATCAACACTGACGCTTTAAAAACAGTCAGTGTTGGTGTTCAACACTGACGCTTTAAAAACAGTCAGTTTTGATAACCAACACTGACTGTTTTTTTTAAAAACCGTCAGTGTTGAGAACAAACACTGACTATTTTTCAAGCGTCAGTGTTGAGCAACAACACTGACAGTTATTTAATAAAAGAGTCAGTGTAGGTATAGCAACACTGATGCTTCGGTTAAAACAGTCGGTGATGAAGGGTCGGTGAAGGGGTTTTTTGTACTAGTGTATTTTAATGAGAAACACGGCATTTACATGTCGAAGAAACAACCGATTGTTACTTTATCAACATGTGAAGTGTAATATGTTGCTGCATCATCATGCGTATGTCATGCTGTATGGCTACGTAAGTGTAATTATTGAAGGAGATAAATTTTGATCAAGAGAAGCCAACCAAAATTCGAGTGGATAACAAGTCGACGATTGAACAAGAAAAGAACCCAATGCATCATGAAAGAAGCAAGAATATTGATGTGTGTTTTCACTTCATACGAGAACATGTGAAGAACGGTGACATGGAGATGACTCATGTGACAAGTCGTGATCAAGTGGCGGATAATTTTACAAAACTGTTGCCGGCTAAACTTTTCAATAAATTCAAGAAAATGCTCGGGATGCAAGAAAGAAAAATAATTAAGGGGATGTTCAAAATAATAAACTTATGTAAGAACTCTCTAGAAGTCTCATGAATATATTAGTTAATGTTGAACTAGAAGTCATGTTGTAGTCGTCTATGTTGTCTTGGAAAGTTGGAAAAACGTACTTACGAAATAGATAGGGTTAAATGTCATTTAGTGATTGTAGAGTGTGTAGAAATTCTTATGGATCTTTTTATAATGTAAGAGAGTAAAAGAATATTTGATAATAGCAGATAAATTTATGTCATTGAGTGTTCTCTCTTTCACTATTAAATTATACTAAGTTTGCCTCAAATATTAAATCTATCCTATCATATCTAATTATCATATATTTGTCAAATAATGTGTTACAAAAACCATAATCCTTATATCTATTTATGCTTTCGTTTCCATCTAATTATAGAATAAGAAATAAAATAACGGAGAAAGCATCCGTATCCATCGGTGTGCACGCTCATCAGAGCGATCAAACCTACACAAATCTCACATCAGATCACGGCACTAGACGTAAGTCCACCAAAGGACTTGGTGAACTTAAGAACACCATGGTTTTACTCGTTTTAGAATACTCTGCTTACCAAACTCGCTTTAAAGAATAAATGGCATATTATAATTTAATGCACATGTACATCTCCTCATTAAACGGAAAAATACACCAGATCAACACAATAAAGAGATGCTCCAGGTTAATTATAGTTTCAGCCCATTGTAATACTACTTTGGTGTCTAGAAATAAGAACACTAACTTAACAATTGGATTTGAATAGCCAAAAGGAACCTCTGTTTTTTCTGCCTCAACAGTAGTGCTATAGCTGTTCTAATGAACCTTCCCGGGAGATCTGCAGCGCACCTTATTTGGTATGGTACATTGGTACTGCTGTGCTTTATTCCTTTTTCTGTTATATCGTTTTGCAAATAAGAACCGATTATGAAAAAATAGCATGTTTTTGATAGAGGTTTTAGTTGGCGTCAGTGGTGTGGCCAGAATTTTAGTCTAAAGGTGAGCAAAATATTAACAGTAAAAAAAACAATACGGTTACCGATAAAAATTAAGGGTTACCAATTCACTGAGCTGGAGCCCTGAGCCCCCTGTCGCCTCCTGTTCCACCGGCCACCGCTCTACCCACCTCTTATTTGCGTCGTCATCGCTGACCCTTTTTTTTTTCCCTTTTGTGCTCCTGTTTTGTTATTTTTTCTGCTATTTCTGTGATTATATCACAAGCGCTCATAGCGAAGAGGCAAAGAGAAGTTAGAAAAGGGAAAAAATAAATTAATCCATGACAATCTGTAGTGAAGAGGCAAACTGCCGAAGGTGAGTTAGTGGGCGACGAAAAGAAAATATGAGTTGTGTGGGAAATCGGACTTCACAGGATAGGGCAAAACTTTTTTCAGAATTGAGTAACAACTCAATAAATATTGGCTGAAATTATTTTTTAAAATTCAGGATAGAGCAACTGTGCAACCCTGAACCAGTCTAGCTTTGCCTTTGGTTGGTGTCATTCTTGTGTGTTGACCAACATGTATGTTGAAGCTATAAATAAATAAATAACTAGTTATAGTTAATTTCAGCAATCTATTATTCTTCATATGTGATAAAAATAAGATACACATTCTGACCCCGCGCATATGTGAGGAATTTTGCAAATTTAAATTTGCTACATGCGTCTTGTACTTGATTTTCTCTTTCAAATGAGATCCATGATGAAGTACTTTTGGGTTATATTCATTTCTCTGTGTTTTTCATCTTGATATATTATGTATAAAAAAATAATATGCTAAGTATAATGACTTGATCTGCACTTTGAACCTTTTAAAACTTGCACTTTAAATTTTCAGTGGTAGAGAAGATAACATTAGAAAAATTGTCAGATACATATCTCGGCCCGGCTCATAATTTTAATGTCAAGTTTGAAGCCCAATATTGAATTGGTTCCCATATTACCATATATAATATGGCAAGGCGCATGAAATCTTCATAAATTTAATGCAGTGTAATTTTTATCTTTCCAATTTTGGTTTTGCATTGGCAAATTTAAGGTAAAAAAAATATCGTATCCTATTTCAAGGGTAAGTTTGGGCAAAATCTTTCTTTGCTATTATTTTGTTCTTAATATGCTAAAACAACAACAGAGACATTAAATTAAGAAATATTGTCTAAATATAATAGAACTTATAAGGAAGTGCCAGGAGGCAGTATCCTTGTAATTTCTCTTATATATATATATATATATATATATATATATTCTCAACCTCCATTTCTTCCCTACCTCCCCTGCATGCTTTGCTTGTCCAAACAAATCTCTCTCAGAGCTAACCATGTCAAGCCTCCCAGATGATGTGTTGCTTCGAGTCCTTGAAATGGGAAACAAGACGCGCCGATTGGATCATAGAGATCTCTGCAATCTTGCCATGGTGAATTCCCAATTTAATGAACTGTCAAACGATTCTAGTTTATGGGCCACCCTTCTTTCTCGTGATTTCCCTTCATCACATTATCCATCTTCTGAACCCCCTTCAAAATCATTATATCGCAAGAAGTTCGAGTAAGTTCGTATCTTTTAGTCTTATTTAATATTTTAATTTTTTTCTCATAAATCCTTGGTTTCAGCAGTTAATTGTTTATGATAGACTTAATAAAACATAACGTGTTTTTACAATTAGAACACGTAATCTAGAATCCGTAAATCCAAAATAAAATAGCAAAGAAATTTAAATCTTACATTTCTGAATTGAAGACATCTTTAGGCAGAAGCGTTAGAACTGATCTTCAATGGTTTTTCTCATATCTGATGATGGAGACCTTCGGTGTTTTCTTTCTCTCTTTCAAAATGGATGAAATTTTTCCGAAATAATATCCCTCAAAATCAGTGGAGAGAGAAACGTTTTCAGAAAAATATCCCTTAAAATAAATGGGCAGAAAAATGTTTTTGGAATCATTTCCGTCCAAATAGAGAAGATGTCTTTTTATATTATCTGAGGCAACCTTTGGGACCAGTAAATTTATTAATAGCAATCCGAATTTTTCCATCAAAAATTCAGATGCATTTTCGTTAATTTCTTTAAATGAAATTGATGACAGTAATAACATAGGTCACATAATAAAATAAAACTAACAGTTTATCCTAGTTGAATTCAATCTTCTTTTATATTTATAATGCACTACTCTTTTTCTGATGTACGTGAGCAGAGAAGAAAAAATGGCGGCCCCTGAAGCACGAAAATATGTAAGTTATTGTTAATAACTTTTTTTTTTTTTGGCTAGTTGCTACCCTCACCAGCTCGGTGTTTTCCTCAGTATAACCTTTTTCGTAAACATCTGCAATCAAAATCATAGATCTAGTTTGAAAGCTCGAATAAATAGAGAGCTGAGCATTATTCTAACATGACCCATGGTTAAAAACTCATTTCAAATTTAATTAAAGCATTCAAATTATTAACATGCTTAATAGTTTATTTTGACTGAATAAGGTTAATATGCCTCGTTGTTTTTGTGTTCCGATAATGTCTCACATCGTTGTCTCCGTTTTCAAAATACAAACAGTTGATGCGAACTGCTCAATATAATCTCCATATTATACTGTGCTTGGAGACCAAATTTTATATTTTTTGAAAAAAAAAATTTTACTATTTTTTAAAATAGGTATAAAATCACTTTCTTTTTTATGGTTCAAAATCTTCTGAAAAACAGTTATCTTGTATCTGTCTAAAAGTTGGAAAATAAAATAAAATATACATATAATTTGATCTTCAAACATATTTTAATATGGAGATCATGTTGAGTTGTTCAGATCAACTGTTTGAACTTTGAAAATGAAAATAAGAATGTGACACTGAACCAATAAAACATTTTAAAAGAATTTTCTTTTTTTATACAAAGGTCAGCACAGAGACAAATTGCCCCCAACTCAGGGGCAATCTACTTTCCATCTTTCTTAAATCCACGATATGTTAATTAACTCAATAATCAATATGCAATACATTTGATAGTAACTAGATGCCTTAATCAACTTTTTGGCTACTGAATCTATCTTACAATACATGCTCTGTTCTTCCTTGCCACAGAGAACTGAGGGCAACGGATTAGGCTGGAAGATCTGTCGTATCCCCCGAGTACCTGATCTACCCGCAAGATATCATCACCCCGGGGCAAGTAGAGTGAGATACACTATTAAGATGAAACCTCCGCATGATTGCATCACCGATCAGCGTACTTTACGCCTTGAACATGAATTCAAAAGGAGCTGCAACATAGGACCAAAGCCTAAAGCCATCCCCAATTCAAGGTATTATGTACCATTGAATAAGCCTCGACGTCAGGCAATGCCACGGAAGATCTGAAGTCTTATGTATTTAATTGTTCTGTAATTTTTCTTTTGTCAAAAAAAAAAAAAATTCTGTACTTTTTCAACTCTTTATTGTCTATTGTTCTCTGCTGCATACTCTGTTTAAGTGGGCAGTATGATGTGTGAGAGAGCAGATTAGTTGCTCAGAGAAGAGAGACATTCATTAAGTGTACTATCTCAGTTGAATTTGAACACCTGTTTTTCATATGTCAATTAATGGACTTCATTTTTTTTTTCTTAATGTTTGCTGAGCACTGTGAGATGTATGCAAGTTTAATATTGTTATGTCCAAAAGTCAAACAAAGTCAAAGATATATATCATGACATGTTGACGTGACAAGTTGTACAAGATAATCTGATACATGATCTACGCAAACTACAAGAAATGATTTAATCATGATGGTCGGATATATGATTCACATGAGCTATTTGGAATGTCGGATATCGATTGGATGCTGAATCATGAAGATTACGAAAGATTATGAAGATCATACTTTACCATTTTTATTTTATTATTTTTAAATTATGTTCAAAAATATGGTAAAGTAGATCTGAGGTTGTGACCGCCTGAGCCAAGCCATTGCGTGGCAAGAAACCTGATACGTCCTATCTCGGGAGATGAGGCCGTATGGAAAGTTGGGCTGAGTTAGATTCGCCCTGCCGAGGGATGGCAGGCCGAGATGTGGATTGAGTTAGGAACTCGGGGGAGGATTGTGAGAGATTCGGACTCTAACCTGTATGATCTCTCTCTTAGTTAGAAATTGCGTCCCCTGTTTCATGGGAATCACTGCTTTATATAGTCCAGCCATAACTGCTATCTCGGGCGTTTATGGGGAACGTGGGCAGTTATGTCAACCGTTACTGGGACGTGGGCGTTAAGCTAGCCGTTTCCGGGACGTGGGCATTAAGCTAGCCGTTACCACGGCTATCCCGTATGTCGGTTGGCATGAGCCTATTTTAGGGCTATATGATTTGAGGCCGCTGTATTGGGCCCCGGCTTAGTGAGCCTTTGGGTTTTTCATATGACGCCGGGTTGGCCTCTTAGAGAGGTCCGAATCCCAGTCTTTTATGGCCCAGTTTAGAACAAGTAAAAGGGCCTGTGGAACATGGCCCTATCATTAGCCCCCGAAATCAGAATGCATCAGCGAGATGCTTTCGACTTGAGGGTGGATAACTCATAAAATATATTTTATCAATGTTACCTATGTGTCAGTGATGTAACATCTTGGGTTTGGGACATGTCGGGTACCTTTTTCGGTATCTCGAAGTTAGTGTGTTACCATACTGGATAACCTGAGACAACTAAGCGTGCTTAGTGTCGATGATGTTTTTTTTTTTTTTTTTTTAAAAGGTGGGATGGATCCCGAGTTAGTCAAGAACAAGAAGTTAAAGCAGAAGTAATAATTGATCATTGATATCTCGAAATCATACAAAGCCTAAATAAAATATAATATCGAAATCATACAAAGCCTAATTAGACTAAACATGACATGTTTTTATGCAGTGCCTGGAAGGATATTTCCACTTCGTCATGTCACGCCTTCCATGCACCGCGGTGCCCATGTTCAGCAAAAAGGCGAGTGTGATGTCGTTTCTCGGAGGATACCTAAACCATCTCGTTATCGGTGTCCTCGAAAAGGTTATCATCGTTGAGTTCATGTTGGGTGGCGGTGTACAAACTCGGTCCACCGGAATTACGGGATAAACACCCAGGGCACTTCCAAAACCGACGGCGGGGGTCCGAACGGCCTTGGATGTCATAGTGGTTGAAGCAACTCCACTCGTAGCACATCCGGCATTTCACCATCTCGTGCTTGGCCCCTTGGTCGTGGCATATGACACACCAACGCAACTTGGGCTCTAAATCGAATTTATAGATGTCGTTCTCATCCTCCTTAGTGAACGAGGGTGCTCCTGCGAGGGTGAGGTTGATAAGGTCGCAAATTTGGAGGTCCTCGTTATGGAGCATCCAGTCCAAATCTTCCTCGGGAAAATATTGGAGTGGAGTCCATCGCTCGGGCCGAGATAGGACCCGACGTGGGTTATAAGAGCGACCGCGTTTGGGGGGAGGTTGGTTGCTGCTACTCTGACCTTGGTCGGTAGGTTTTTTGATTTTAGAAACTACTCTTTTGATAGGCATCTCGGAAGTATAGATAGAGAATGGTAAAAGGTAAAGAGTAAAAATGTGCGTTTTACGTATGGTGAACCCCCTATTTATAGTCGTTTGGGGCAAATATTGCCATAAATATTGTGGGCCATACTGTCAAAATAGGTAGCTGCCAGCCAGCTACTTGCTATAAATGACATTGGGCGTTGTGTATGTTTGTACGAGATGACAGGCTTTCGGCGTTCTCAAGGTGGTCAAATTGACCCATACAAGACAACATTAAGGTGTAATAAGGAAACGCTTATGCAAAACATACACTAAGCAAAACAACACGAGATGATGATCTCGGTTGAGTTCATAACATAAGCACATATGCAACATTGAAAAGTTAATATCTTAGCATAATTAACAAACAAAAGGCGGGCTATTCCCGTGATATTCTATAAATATCTAAGGCTACTCGTGACGGGAGCGCTTGGCCCGGCGTTCTTGATCAAGGCATTGTTTGCAGGTGAAGGATGTGAAGCGGGGATCACCATGGTTCCGAGGTGATCTTCGAGCTAGGCACCCGGGGTGAAAAGCTTCTTCGCAGCCGTTACAGTGGAACATGTGCAGATAGTTCCCCTGGGTTTTGCAAACGGCACACCGGTCCCAAGCTAGCGGGTCGTCGTCTTCGTCCTCAGGGTTGTTTGTGGGTGGCTCAATGTTGACCTCGGGGTCCTTATGTTGCAGAGATGCGTGAGGTGACGGAATGTCATCATTCTCCAACTTAACTCCGTCCTTCATTTGCTTGTTAGCGGCCATCGTGTTGTAGTCCGAGTTGGAAGTGATAATTGTGATCGCTGGATGTTCCGTTAAAGGAAGACGGAAGGAGTATATATAGTATATCGGCATTAATTACTCGACGCCTCGTCTTCCGTTAACCATCGTCAGCCATCAAATCAGCTATCAAATCAGTCAGGGGTACGGGGCTATGGCGCAATCTTTGTATGACACCTGGCACGCGTCAACTCGGTAAGAGCCCGATGCCCTTATTTATGCGCGGGAATCGAGGCGTCGCCATGATGAAAGGAGGCAACGCGACGCTTCGTGGCCTCTTTTCGAAATTCGCGTAAGTATTGAGCGGGAAAATGAAGACCCCTATATATATACTTTGTCCCGACCCACTCATTCATTATCGTTTATCTTGAGCAACTCAATCTCGGAGCCACAGAGCAAAAATAATCTCAGTGTTAGCAGAGGGAGTTCAGAGCTTTCAGACGACCTCAGGAAAGGCGTCGGACGAAGATCGAGTTGCGAAGGAATCTTAATATAAGGTAATTCTTTATCACCTCGGTAGTCGACCTTACATTGATTAATCTTATCTGTAACTGTGTATGAACATTGCCGAGGTCAATAGTAATGTAGTTGACCACATAAGCATGGTAATGTTGTCAATCTTAGGATTAATGACCTAATCTCGGCAATCAATTTGTAATTGATAAGTCGGTAAGTGTAATACCTTAGAAATAAAGAATAGCGGTTACCTAAGCCAATCATGTTTCTTCGTTAATTTAGAAATGGCCGAAGAACAAGAAGGATCTCAGGATTCGTCGCCCGCTACTTCGGGGGAACAGTCCCCGTTATCGCAGCAGGTTTTTCGCCCAGGTAGGGGAAAGAATATTCATGGTATGATTCCCACTAACCCCGATACTTCGGAAGAAGTTGAGGGTGAACAGTATAGCGAAGGGGATGAGAAAAATGAAGAAATTCCACCTCGGGGTGAACTCGTTGTGGCCCAAGCGGGGACATCTCACGGGCCTTCGAAGCCCAGGAAGAAAAATCAGAAATCAAAGAAAAAGAGCGCTCCCCGAGATGGTCATGAAGATGACTTGATATTTCCGGTATCCGCCAGTATCCCTCCCAAGCTGGTTGTCCAATGTGAAGCCTATGCTGATGCTTTTTATGAGGAACTTGTGCCTGAAGGTGACAGAAAGAAATATCCTGGGGATGCCCTTAAGCTGGTAGCCCCGGGTCCTGATGACCGAGCTCATGACGAGGGTCGCGGGATGTGCATATACTGGAAGATGCCGAAATGCGGCTTTAAAGTAAGGGTGTCTAAGTTTGTACGCGAGATATTGCGTCATCTCGACGTAGCCCCTGCACAGTTAACCGCACCCGCATGGTGTTATATCATGAGTTTTAAGTATCTGTTTGATATGATGCCCGAGTTAGAGCCATACTTCCCGAGTGTAGGGCTGTTCTTTCATTATTTCTCTGTTTTATATAATAATGAGAGCCACCTCGCAATTCGGAAGCGTTCTAATGGAGTTGCACTTTTTGACAAACTGTCAAAGGCGGACGACTGGAATCATGGTTGGGTATACCTCAAGAATCCCAGCCAGTTGAAGTGCTTCAATGAAGTACGAAGGGTTTGGCGCCCTCTAAAAAAGAAGAGTTTGATCCCAAGTTCTCCCTCACCTCCGACGTCAGATGAATTAAAAGTTTTCAAAATTCTTGACAGTTATTTCACAAGTTAGTCTTTTTTAATTTGTACTGATATATCTTTGCATCGCATTTGTTTGTTTATCCCGTATTATCATGAATAAATTGTTAACTCATGCATACTTTTTATGTCGCAGGACGTGGTTTTATGGCACTGCCCTGGAAGGCCGTTCGTCCAATTCCTATCTTCGCTAATCCAGAGGACAGCTTTGCTAATCCAAATACCCCAAAGTCGGGTCCTTCCAAGGTTCAGAAGACACCGAAGTCGGCTCCTGCTAATCCTGCAGCAATTCCTCTGAGATCAGCATCCAAATCTGCAACCGTCACAAAAAGCACAAAGGACAGTGCCTCTGGCTCCTCAAACTCGGGGGGTCCCAAAAGAGGAAGGAAACCTCTCCGCGTTTAACGAGGGCAGAGAAGGGGAAAGACGTTGCGGTAGAGGAGCCAGAGCCAAAGAAACAAAAGACTCAATCTGAGATTGTTTTGGAAAAACCCGAGGTGGTTGGACTGCACAGATAGTCCAAAGGAATCACTACCTTATATAGTCCAGCCATAACTGCTATCTCGGGCATTTATGGGAAACGTGGGCAGTTATGTCAACCGTTACTGGGACGTGGGCGTTAAGCTAGCCGTTTCCGAGACGTGGGCATTAAGCTAGCCGTTACCACGGCTATCCCGTATGTCGGTTGGCATGAGCCTATTTTAGGGCTATATGATTTGAGGCCGTTGTATTGGGCCCCGGCTTAGTGAGCCTTTGGGCTTTTCATATGACGCCGGGTTGGCCTCTTAGAGAGGTCCGAATCCCAGTCTTTTATGGCCCAGTTTAAAACAAGTAAAAGGGCCTGTGGAACATGGCCCTATCAAAACCAAATTCAAAATTCAAATTAACCGGGCAGGTCAATACTGGAAACTATGCACAAGAAAAATAGGCAAATTCCTAATATCAATTGATCTTGATATCCGTATTGAGTCATCGGCTACTCTTTGAACCCCATTATAAATAGTGGGCTTGGTCGTCTGTCTAAGACTTGACAGAGAATACCATCGCAAAATACAACCCTTTGAAATCCTTTGAGAGGTTTAGCCTAGTCCATTGTTGCTTGTGCTTAGACTTCAATTATCTTTTCAGCAACCTCAAATACACTTCACCTAAATTGATCAGTGTTGAGATTAGAGTGATAGTTTGCGAGTGTCTGGACTTAGAGTTTTGGTTGCTCGCCTACTCCAAGCTGTTGTGCGTGCTTTTGAGTCGTGTGCGCTCCTTTCTCTATTTGAGCCTTTAGTGCTCCTTTCTCTGCTTTGGGTCGTTGGAGTGTGATCTCACCAGTTCCAACTTGTATTCCTTTATGCATTGGGTAATAGAATAGTGCAGCTCGTTTTGGTTGTGTTGTGCCGGAGATGTAAGTTCTTCATTTGGTCAAACTCCGTTATCAACTCCTATGTCACTCTCTCCAACTCTATCTATTTACGTTACTATATTTTATTTGTTTAAATTCATAAGTTCTTTATTCCGCCAAGAACTATACATTGTTAGACACACTAGCTCACATGAACGTTTTTAGACTTGATTGTCTACCCGATAGGGTTTAAATTTTAAAATGTCTCATATTGACCACCCTTTAGATGCTGTTAGGTACAACAATTATACTATCATAATCTGATTACCAATTCAATACTCAATCAATCAATAATAGAGAAATCTGACTACCTGATGGCGATCAACAGAAATCCAAATCGATTGCAACAACTGTTCAAAATCAATGCGACGTAGTCAGAATTCTAATCGGACATACAATTAAAATATTTCTTCCTCTTTTTTTCTCATTTATTTTTCCTTTTATTTTTTTTCAGTTTTCTCTTGTTTTTCCTTTTTCTCTCCCCCGAATTGGATGAGGAGAGAGGATTGGGCTTTTTATTTAGAGGCATGGGAGTTTCATGTATGAAAGCCACGTGGCCAAAATGCCATGTTGGTTTTTTTTTAATTAGAATATTTTATAATGTGAACCTTTAAGTTTTTATATATCAAAAATAAGTCAAAAAATAAATTTCAGGAAACATTTTAAAATTACCGGGTGTAACAACGATTCTAACTTTTTTATTAATATTTAATTTATTTTTTAATTGATTAATAAATGAGGATAATAATTAAGGAAGAAGAAAATTAATTTACTCATAAATTAAAGTTACCAATTGAAATTAATTATGTTAGACAAATGTTTTCATATTCATTGAATTAAGTAAACCTTTACAAAAAAAAGTCAATGTCTCAGATTCTCTATAACACACGAGAACACAGCCATAATATGTTTTTCAAAATAACAATCATAAGAAAATGAAAATAAAAAAAAATTCTAATGCTCAGGCCTAATCTCAATTCCTTGTATGATTATCTCATTTTCCAAGAGTGATCCATCAATCGATTGCAAATTTATCTCCACCTCTCCATCTTCTTGTTTATCAATATAAAATGTTCCCATCTCCACTTCTATCCACCCGTCATTTCTTTTCTTAGCTATTATCTCGATATTGTTGTCTAATTCGGGCTTCTCATACAGTAGAACCTTCTTAACATTTAAATTATTCAAGAAAAATCGTGGTTTTGCTAATGTGTATTTGACGTAAAATGGTTCAAGGAAAACAATTCTTTTGCTAATATGTGTACCGACAGTCACTGATGTTCGTTGCCTCATTTTTCCAATCGTATAGGAAATATCTTCACAAGTTTCTGTCAACTTGTAAACTAGATATGCACCATATCTTATTTTAGAAGAGAGTGTTTTACCATTGATCTTGCCGACGATGTCCAATCGGCTTGGAAATATCCGCATTGCCACCTCACGAAACCTATTTATTCAATAGAATTAGTTACTTTTTAAAAATGTTGATATATTATTTTTATTGTGCAAATTAAGTCTATGTTATTTCGAACTATATATATCTATATTATATTTACGAATCTCAAAAATTTACTGAATTATCTTTAATTTATTCCAAACTTAAAAAATATTGTTAAAATTGACTTTTCACTCAAACATGATTCGCATGCAAATGCTTTCATGTTAAAATTGACATCTCCATGACAACACCAATAGGATAAAAATTCTAAAACATATGAAAATAATTATTTCTTCTCGACAAAAAAAAAAGAAAAATGTACCTAGAATCTGGAAAAGAAATTCGTCTCCAATAAAAATGAGGTGCATCAGCCAAAAATATCTTTAGTAAGTTTGCTGATATCATGTAGCATTTCGCTCCACTGGATCTCTCTAATCCAAAGCTCTACGAACAAATCAAGGAGTCAGTATTTTCATTAGAAACCACATATTCAACATAGCTTTTTGAGAAAGAGAAAGAGAAAGACAAAAGTACCATTGTGCCTTCATCGATGAGCACATCGCTTTCAGAGAGCTTGAAGAAGAGATCTTTTTTTGAGGTGAACATGACTGGATCAACGGTCCGAGATAGAATGACATCATAATTTGATGGGAGAAAAGCTTTCCACATGGAATCAAAGTCCACGACTGATCGGAAGCGGGTGGAGGCAAGAGAGAAGTTATAAGCATCGCGCGGTGAGGTGAGAGATATCACATGACAAAGACAGTCCTCAGGAAGAGAATTAATGGTAGAGTTCATCCTTGTCTCATTTAGTTAGGTTGGAAATCTCAAATCTGAATTTTTTTCGATGGAATTTTGCAAGAGTATTTGTTCCTGTATTTATAATTTATTTTTCATTTTTTATTCTAGCGCGTAGATGGTTGGATGTTACTATTTTAGGTAGGACTAAGAAAAGAAAATGCCAGATATAAAAATATAATTAGGAGATTAGCAAAAGGTTAGACCGTGAGAGGCGGCATGAGATCATGAGCTTTCAGGCAGCATGTATCAAATGAGTAGAAATCAAGATTGATGATAATTAAACTACAAATTTTATTTATTAACAAAATATTATCTAAATATTTAACTATATGGATAATTTTTCCTTTCATTAAGTACCTAAATTGAATTTGTCATTAAATTGGATGAACTAAGGTCATGTTTATACGGTAACTTACAAATGTATATGTCATAATTAGGAGGAATGAAAAGTGATCGTAGTTGGATGTACGGTCCTCGTTACGTGGACAGGAAGGTCAATCCAGTATTTGTGAGAGGTGTGGAGGAATTTTTTAATTATGCGTTCGCTATTCCAAATAATATTGATAGGCAAAATCGCATCAAGTGTCCTTGTGCCAAATGTGGGTGTACTAGATGGTGGGATAGGTATACTATTGGAAAACATCTGCTCAAATCGGGCTTTAGACCTTATTATGAGACTTGGAACATGAATGGTGAGCATGACAGATTAGGAGAACAGAGCTAAACGGTCGTTGAAGAGGTCGTTGCAGAGAGTGTCGATGTGGAGTCGCCAAATGATATGATTGAAATGGTTGTTGATGCTGCTGGTCCTTCTTTTAATTGGGAACAACCGAATCCGAAAGCTCAGGAGTTTTATAATATGATGAACGCTGCCGAGGAGCCGCTATGGGATGGTTGTGATAAGGAACATACGGTACTTGCTTGTGTTACCGAACTCTTTAGCATTAAGTCCGACTGCGCCATAACCAAAGATGGTTTCGATCGTATTCACGTTTGAATCGCCCAGATCGGTACGATGACGGTGGATTTGTCGAGAATGATCCACGACTTCCTATTGTGAGTTTCCCTGGACGTGCAATAGGAATGATAGCTAGCAGAAATCTCACAGATGAAGAGTTGAATGCAGCACATTATTACATCATGACTAATTGTCGCCCCGAATTTGACCCGTTCATTACGTGAGCATCTTTACGTATACAATCTACATTTGTTATCGATTTGCATTGTTCATTATGATAATATAGTAGTACTATTGCAGGCAATTCGATGATGAAATTAGAGAAATGAGGCCAACAATAAGCACCGCAGGTCTCGAGAAAGCTCGTTTGAAAGAGTTCGGTATTTGGATGCGCACTTTGGCGCTTAGTGGTAAAATTGAAGATGAAAGGATCGCTGCTAAAATTGAAGATCCAGGCACCCTCCGCACAGTCGAAATGCATATATTAAGCCGCCGCAAAGGTTGGAGGACAGACCGGTGATTCGTTGGGTCGCTTATAAGTACGAGCTTTTTTTGTGCATTTCTGAGTTTGTAGTGTTATCCATTTGTAGTTGTTTCAAAACTAATTTTATTTGCAGAGCTTTTGTTGGAGATGTGGCGGATGTGACAAAAGGTATCAACAAAATAATCTCTCAATGTGCACGTTTTCACTATCCTTCGGAAACTAAATTGCCCACTATTCCCGTGTGCATGAAATTTGATGACTATCCAGAGAATGTACAAGAAAGGATCAAGGCCGAGTTTTTGGTGAGTAAAATATTCTTTTTAAAATTGACAACATATTGTTTCTCTTTTTAAGCTAACCAACGACTTTTTAATTACGCATGCAGACGCACTATCAGTTTCACTCAGATGAAGATGAGAATTCGGCATGGAAGACATTCGCGAGCATAGCTAACAGAGCTCTCCAAAACCTGCTTCACAAGTGGAAAGAAGAAGCAAAAATTAGGTATGAAGATGGCATCCTGGAGTGGAAGGATCGAGGGGTGCCAAGCACGTATGATTGGATAAAAGCGGATACCTGGCCCAAATTGTGCGACTATTGGTGCACAGAAGAGTTCGCTAGGCGGAGCGGACAAAATCAACAAAATAGGGCCTCATCTGGATAGGGTTCTTTTGCAACCACGGGCTCAGTGAACATGCTGGTTCACAAACAAAGATTCGTAAGATGTTTTATTTTATCAAAACAATTAAATCCAATTTCAATTTACTCGAACTAAATTTGATAATTTTATTTGTGTTGAAATGTTTATTCATAATAGGAGCAAGAAAACCAGCGCGAGCCTAGGTGGTCTGACGAGCTGTTCACGCCGACGCATACCAGCAAGAAAACGGGGCAATTCATATCCGCAAGGGCGAAAAAGGCACAGGTAATCGAACATAACAATCTTATATTAATATTCATTCTTTGTTGTACTTACCTTATTTTTGTTTTATTTTATAAATTTTGCAGGAAGACTACGATCGGGATATGAGGGCAAAATATGGGCCTGATCGAGCCCTTTGGCCCGCTTTTGATCCAGACGTCTGGTACGCCAACACAGACAATAATGCTCACGGCAATAACTATGGTCTCGGTGCTCTAGGTAAAATACACATACTTAAAAGTGTAAATTTGTATTTAAATTATATAACGTAATAATTAATGATCTTCGATTTAATATTTCAGGTAAGACGAGATCGATGTATCGCTCAGGTGCGTCGCAGACGTCTTCTCGCGATCGCAATCGCAAACGCAATCATATTCTTCGGCACCGCCTCCTCTCAGACAAGAAGACATAAATGCGATTTCAAGTCAGGTGTTGGGTGTTCTTCAACCACAGCTCAACGTAATCAACCAATTCATGGAGGAGATGAGGCGTAACATGGGACGTTCTTCGCCTCATCAGGTACGAATTTCAATTTTGGAGTATATTTCAATCCAATAAGAACACCAAGTATGATAAACCAATTGACGGAACAGTAAACCCTAAAAACTTTAGTTATATTCTCACAGGGAGGTTCTAGCTCACACCGTCCCGATGAGCAGGATGACAGCGGTGATGATTTAGGAGATGACTAGTTTTAGGATGTTTTGATCTATATGTCATACTTTAGATATTTTATTTTTATATCGTACTTTGATATTGGATGTTTATGTAGTATTTTACATATTTCTTGTTTATGTTGGATATTGGATATTTGCTTGGATATTTGATATTGGATGTCGTATCAGTATTTTATATTGTTCAATTGCTTGCATGTGAATTATATATTTGTCGATCGAAAACGACGACGGTAAATTGTATATTTACTTGTGAATTATGTATTCATTGCTTGGTACGTTTCGTACCAACTGGGAAAAAGAAAAATAACAAAAAAAAATAAAAAAAAACAACCTTCTGCTACCGATTTTGAACCATCAGAGACCGGCCAATCGGTCTCTGATGATCTTGCGCCACGTCAGCACGCAGCATCAGCGACAGAACTAATCGGTCGCTAAATGAGTCATCAGCGACCGGTGACGTCAGCGAGGTGGTCATCAGCGACAAAGCATCTGCGTCCGGGTCATCTGCTACCGATTTCAGTCATCAACGATCGGTAAACCCATCAGCGACCGGCGAAAAACCCTTCAGCGACCGATTTGGCCGGTCGCTGATGGGTGTGAATGCTGTAGTGAGGATGTGGAGCATATTGGAGCACAAAATAAGTTCAAATAGTCAATTCCAACATGCTCTTCATATTAAAATGTGCTTGGAGACCATTTATATTTTTTTGAAATTTTTTACTATTTTTTCAGAATTTTTGAAAATCATTGCTTTGCTGAAATTTTTTATTATTTTTTTATTTAATGAAAAGTTGTGGTTTTCAAAAAATATTAAAAAATATTAAAAAATTTCTAAAAAATGTAAAATTTGGTCTCTAAGCACATTTTAATATGTAGATCATGTTAGAAGTTTCGAATCGACTATTTAAATTTTAAAAATAAAAATATGAATGGAAAGTAAAATATCCTCTTTAATTCCCAAAGCAAGTTAGCCCTAAGTCTATATATACACACACAGTGTATTAAGCTAGACATGCAACATTGGCGCCGAATGGTATCAACAATAAGCGAGTTACATGAATTGTTTAGAATAAAGTTCAAGTCATGTGGAAGCTTACTGCAACCAAATTATCAAGGTTTAGTATTTCATGAAAGATTATGTGTTAATCAAAGATGGATTTAAGGAAAGAACATTTGGAATTGCCAGAGATATATATTATGTAAAAATTGCTTAGCCTTTAATAAATTATTTCCACTTCTAAAATATATGGACAAGCTAGCCTTTAATCAAATTTGTATTATTCTGAAACTTATATAAAGTGATATGCAAATGCAAATAATGCAAGTATGACTGGTACTGTCGGGTACCAACGATGGTACGTACGGGTATAGTCCTACTATGCTTTCCCTTAACGTACCACGAACATAAATCCTTTTAAAATTCAATTATGCATTTTAATTATATTATTCACCAAGTATATATGGCATATAAGATTTTGGGTTTCAGTCAAAAGTCAAAACCTCAAAAATCTAAACCCAATAACATTATTGATTTGCCATTAATCCCCTAAAATCTAATATGTAAGTATTAAATAAACCAAACAGTGCACGGTAGCTAAAGTTATTTGTTATTGTTCATAAATATTTGAAATTCATCTTTCTTAAAAGTATATGACTTTAACTATGCTACAGATCACATCAAATATCAATGGAAGGGTTAAGCTACAGATCACATCAAATAATTTTAACCCGTATATATCCATCCAACAGATCACATCAAATTATAAATAGGAGCTAGGATTGAAGAAATATGAGCAAGAAACAAACATATTCAGAAAAAAATACAAGAAACATTAGCACTAAACAAACATATTCAAAATAACAGAACCCCAGAAAGCTCGAATTTAGAATCAAGAAAAAAAAAAAATCAAGAAACTTCACACCCCAACTTCTTGAAGTTTCTTTACCAGCAGTCACCCCAGATTCCGGCTAATTCTAGCAATGAAGGTCAGCTTGATCACGGCTGAGCTGTAGATGCGTCATGGGTGATATCGATAGGTGGAAGGAGCCTTGCCATTCTAAAGAAGTGTTGTTTAACAGTTTTAACCCCCAGGAAATGCCAATCAGCCATTTCCTGGTTTATGATAGCAATCATGAAGGCTTCCACGGGCCCTATAACTTCGTCATGTATGGCTGCTTCGTGTTGAGCCACCATGACAGCCATGGAAGCTTCCCACCTTTCATATGCCTCATTTAATGAGGCCACCAGGGCATTTGTTATATTTGACCCAAATTGCTATTTGGGCCCATTGGGCTTTGTATCTTTATTATGTTGCATATATACAGACTCTTTGTATGAGAAAGAATTAAGTCTAATAGAAATCAGTTTGAGTTGTCTCTTTGTCTGTTGCTCTCTTCCTCTTCTCAAATCCTAGAATATCTAACAAATTGGTATCAGAGCCATCTCGCTGCCGGCAGTTCGATCGGTGGTTCCAGGGTTCAGATCAGTGTCCGCTGCCGCTAGGGTTTTCAGTTTCGCTTCTCCAGTCAGATCCATTTCGCATCGTCTCTGCGAGCCGCGATTCAAGTTTGTGCGCACCACGTGAAGCGATCTTGTGAGCCGCGACAAGAATAGTCGCTGCTGCGCTGGCGAGCCGCGTGAAGAGCTTTGCTCTTCGTTTCTCCTGTAAGTCAAAGATTTGACTCTTTGGATTTTTGGGTTTACTGTTGACCAATTACATTACGGTCCGAGAGGAACTTTGGCAATTCTAATTTCATTTGAATTAGAATTTTGTGCATTTGGTAATTGGAGGAATTAGTGAATTTGGGAGATTTGTAAATTGGTGTTTGAGAAATTGAATGGCTATGTCGGCGAAGTATGATATTGAGAAGTATGATGGAAAGACGAGTTTTGCATTATGGCAAGTGCGTATGGCGGCAATTTTGTCGAGCCAAGGCGTTAAGGATGCCATTTTTGGTCGAGAAAAATTGATTGATGCGTTGACGGATAGCAAGTGGAGAAATATGGATGATAAGGCACTCTCCATTATCCAATTGTGTTTGAGCAATTCGACATTGCAAGAGGTCCTATCGGAGAAAACCGCTAAGGATTTGTGGGAGAAATTGGAGAACATTTACATGAAGAAGTCTCTCACCAATCGATTGCGATTGAAGTTGCGCCTCTACACCCTTCGCATGGTTGAAGGTACATCAATTTCCGATCATATTTCGGAGTTTGCATCTATTTTGAATGATTTAGATAAGATTGATGTTAAGGTGGAGGATGAGGACCAAGCTCTTTTGTTATTGTGCTCATTACCCGCATCATATAAGGCCTTTAGAGACATGTTGATTTATAGTAGAGATAAGATTTCCCTTGAGGATGTTAAGAGCAATTTGCAAGCCAAGTTGCACATTGATAGTGAAATGACCAATAGTGAGAAAGGGAGTCAAGGTGTTGGTTTGGTTGTTGATCGAGGTAGGTCATGGGATCGAAACTCGAAAGATACAAGGACCCGTTCACAGTCTAGGCACAAGAATTTGGCGTGTAACTATTGTAAGAAGAAGGGACACATTAAGGCCGATTGTTTCAAGCTTAAAAATAAACAAAAGGCGGATACTAAAGGTTCTTCTTCGGAGGAGGCCAATGTGGCCGAGTGTGACACAGTTGATACTCTTTGTGTGGTAGACACCAATGTCGATGACATGCATTGTTGGGTGATGGATACGGGTGCTTCGCAACACATGACTCCAAATAGAGATTGGTTTGAGACTTATGAGCCTATGGATGGTAAGGTTCTCATGGGAAATAATAACATGTGTAAGGTTGCCGGAATTGGTTCGGTGACAATTAATTCCATGATGGAAAGATCCGAAGATTGACGGGTGTGAGGCATATACCCGATTTGTCGAAGAATTTGATCTCTTTGGGGTCTCTTGAGGAAAAAGGGTGCAAGTTCCAAAGTGAAGGTGGAGTTCTTAGGGTTTCTAAATGGGCTCTCACAATCATGAAGGCGAAAAGAATTGGAACTCTTTATTTCCTACAAGGTTCCACGGTCACGGGCTCGGCCGCCATTGCACGTTCGGGTACTATCTCGGATGCGGATGCTACAAAGTTGTGGCATATGAGATTGGGGCATATGAGCGAGCGAGGAATGACCATTTTGAGCAAGAGAGGCTTGTTGTGTGGCCAATGCACGGGCAACTTGGAGTTTTGTGAGCATTGTGTATTTGGCAAGCATAAGAGGTTAAGCTTCTCCACGGCCATTCATTCGACCAAGGGAACATTAGACTACATCCATTCGGATCTTTGGGGACCTTCTCGTGAGCCTTCCAAAGGTAATGGTTCTCGTTACATGCTTACTTTCATTGATGATTTCTCAAGGAAGGTTTGGGTTTATTTCTTGAAAGAGAAAAGCGATGTGTTTCGCACCTTCAAAGAATGGAAATCACTTTTGGAGAATCAAACGGGAAGGAAAGTCAAGAGGTTGAGAACCGATAATGGTTTAGAGTTTTGCAACCGTGAGTTTGATAACTTTTGTAAGGCCGAAGGAATTGTTCGGCACAAAACGGTGGTCTACACTCCTCAACAAAATGGTGTTGCAGAAAGGATGAATAGGACACTACTTGAGAGGTCTAGAAGCATGCTTTCAAATGCGGGTTTGGGTAAGGAGTTTTGGGCGGAAGCCATTAACACATCTTGCTATTTGGTGAATCGATCTCCTACCACTTCAATTGAGTTGAAGACACCCGAAGAAGTGTGGTCGGGTAAGCCGGCCGATTATTCGAATTTGAGGGTGTTTGGTTGTCCCGCTTATGCACATGTGAATGAAGGAAAGTTGGAGCCTAGATCGAAGAAGTGTGTTTTTGTTGGGTATCCCACAAATGTGAAGGGGTATAAGTTGTGGTGTCCCGAATCATCAAAGTTCCTTATCTCGAGAGATGTCATTTTCAATGAGTCGGCAATGTTGAAGGCAAATGATGTTGCATCCGAGCCGACTATTAAGGAGAATGAGACAATTGAGAAGAAGGTGGAGTTTGAGATGCCGGTCCAAGAAGGTGATGATTTGATCTCACATGATGATGTCAATTTGGAGGAAGGCCAAGAAGAGGCACAACCATATGCATTGGCAAGGGACCGAGTTAGAAGAGAAATTCGACCACCTACAAGGTATGGTTACTCCGACTTTGCTTATTGTTTGGCAATTGCAGAGGATGTGGAGTATTGTGAGCCATCTTCCTACAAGGAAGCCATTTCTTCTAAGGATGCGGCCAACTGGGTTGCTGCTATGAATGAAGAGTTACAATCATTGCAACAAAATGAGACTTGGTCTCTTGTGAAACCTCCTAGTGGTAAGAGGATTGTGGGTTGCAAGTGGGTGTTTAAGAGAAAGATTGATGGCTCAAATCCCGCGGATTTTCGATACAAGGCAAGACTTGTGGCTAAAGGGTATAGTCAAGTCCAAGGTGTGGACTTCAATGATGTGTTCTCTCCCGTGGTTAAGCATACCTCCATTCGAGTTTTGCTCTCTTTAGTGGCAATGAAGGATTTGGAGTTGGAGCAAATGGATGTGAAAACTGCCTTCTTGCATGGTGATTTGGAAGAGCAAATTTACATGAGTCAACCGGAGGGCTTTGAGGTTGCGGGAAAGAAGGACCGTGTGTGTCTTTTGAAGAAGTCCCTTTATGGCCTTAAGCAATCACCGCGGCAATGGTATAAGAAGTTTGACTCATTCATGGTGAGTATTGATTTCCATCGTTCCAATTATGATAGTTGTGTCTATTTTAAGAAGTTGGATGGTGGAAATTTCATTTACTTGTTGCTCTATGTGGATGACATGCTAATTGCATCCTCAAACTTGAAAGAAGTTAGGAGGTTGAAAGAGCAACTAAGTTCGGCGTTTGAGATGAAAGATTTAGGGGCCGCCAAAAGGATTCTCGGAATGGAGATCACAAGGGATAGGTCCGAAAGAAAATTGTTTCTTTCACAAAAGAGTTTTGCCGAGAAAGTGTTACGCCGTTTTGGCATGGAGAAAGCAAAGGTTGTTTCAACACCTCTTGCGGCACATTTCAAGCTTTCAGCCGCTTTAAGCCCAAAATCTGATGATGAGAAGAAATTTATGGAAAAGGTTCCATATTCGAGTGCAGTCGGGAGTCTCATGTACTTGATGGTGTGTACTCGACCCGACATTGCTCAAGCTGTTAGTGTGGTAAGTAGATATCTCTCTTGTCCGGGAAAAGGGCATTGGGAAGCGGTGAAGTGGATCTTCCGCTATTTGAGAGGTACTATTGATGCTCGTTTGGAGTTTGGTAATGGCAAGACACTAACGGGTTTTGTGGATGCTGATTTTGCGGGTGATTTAGACAAGAGGCGTTCTTTGACGGGTTATGTTTTTACCCTTGGAGATTGTGCAATTAGTTGGAAGTCTACACTTCAAGCCACCGTTGCACTCTCAAGTACCGAGGCCGAATACATGGCAATTACCGAGGCTATTAAGGAGGCTATTTGGCTTAAGGCATTTGTTGGTGAAATGTCTTCTTTCGAGGGTCCTATTACGGTGTTTTGTGATAACCAAAGCGCGATTCATTTGACCAAGGACCGCATGTACCATGAGAAGACGAAGCACATTGATATTCGGTACCATTTTGTTCGAGATGTGATCTCGGAAGGCAAGGTTGCCGTGAAGAAGATTGGTACCGAGTCGAATCCGGCCGATATGCTCACAAAGCATCTTCCAATTGCAAAGTTCAAGCTTTGTTCAAGTTTGGTATCGGTTTGTTTCTAGCTAGTTTGAGCTAGTTTTGTTCCTAGCATGTTGCTAGTTTATCTTTATGTTTACCTTTGTTTAGGTTATGTTTACTTTATGCATTTGTTTTATGTTTTAGTTTGTTTTAGATGCAATTTGGTTCAAGGTGGAGATTGTTATATTTGACCCAAATTGCTATTTGGGCCCATTGGCTTTGTATCTTTATTATGTTGCATATATACAGACTCTTTGTATGAGAAAGAATTAAGTCTAATAGAAATCAGTTTGAGTTGTCTCTTTGTCTGTTGCTCTCTTCCTCTTCTCAAATCCTAGAATATCTAACAGCATTGATGACCTCTGTTCCTTCAGGTGCAGCCACATGATGCTCCCCCATCTGTTGAGGTGCAGCCATGGCATTGTCTTCTGAGCCATCGACCTCGGGTGAAGCAATGGCATTGCCTTCTGAGCCATCGACCTCGGGTGCAGCCATGGCATTGCCTTCTGAGCCATTGACCTCGGGTGCAGCCATGGCATTGCCTTCTGAGCCATCGACCTCGGGTGCAGCCATGGCATTGCCTTGTAATTCATCGAACTCAACCTGCCCGGCAAGGACCTGCCTAGCGGCAATCCGAACTGATATCATTAGCAGTAACTTTGCCAACATTAACAGGTAGTTCTCATATTCGGATAGTAACTCGGAGTGGTGTTGGGCAAGCTGTAGATTATACCTAGCGAATTGTAAGCCCACGGTCCGGTTAATTTCCCCGTGCATAATAGCCGCACTGAAGTTGTCTAACACGACCCCTAAGGCACCACTAAATTGAGTGTAGGCATCGTTTAACGTTTCTCTCACATGCTCCATGGTGGTTTATTTGGAATAAATAATAGAACAAAAATTATTTTCAATTGGGAGACGAGACGAGTGATGGGACTTTTGGTTTAGTCAGTGGTGTAGTTTATATAGAAGCGGAATTTAGGCACAGGTTAAATTGATATATGGGAGCCAAACGCTGGGTTTCTATCCTTCTGTTAGGCGATCTTTTATGCCAAGAAGCCAAGAACCTTTCTTTATTTTTATTTTTATTTTTAATTTAATTCGAAAGTCGGTTTTTTATATAATATTTGTCATAACACTACTATATATACTATCGTATGAAATGAAATTACGCGTTCAATCGATAAAGCTGATTACATTTCTATATAAAAAAACTCCCAAAATTATTTTGACTTTATTTGATAATGATTATTAAAATTATTAAGTTAATGTGTTTCACCATTCAAATTAATCCCTTCTTCTTTTTTATTCAAGTTATAAATATCCATTTTTCTGGTCATGGCCTATATCAAAATTATTGTTGGGTTTTGTTTTTTCGAGTCTTATAAAACATGGTAGCCCAATAAGCCCAGAATCATACAAATAAAGTTTTTTTTTTATTTAATTCGGGTCTATTTTGTTGCTGATACCAAAGAATAAAAACATTACACAACAATGACCGACATTTATATTAATATCCAAAGTTTAATACAAATTATTAATTCTGCCCAGAACTCGACTCAATATCGAAAAATACCCAAGCCGGCCAGAAAATGGCCGGCTTACTCCCTCCCTAAGCCGGCCATTTTCTGGCCGGCTTGGTACCTTTTTTTTTTTTTTTTTTTTTTTAGAGAGACACTATGAAGATCAAAATATTGAAATCTAACTCTGAAAATTTGAAATTTTTGTTTAAATTATTTGTTATATTACTTCTTTTGATATATAATTAGCATATTTATACTAAAATACGCTATATTAATTGAAATTATATTGAATAACACTATATTATGTTAAATTACGTTAAATTACATTACAATACGCTATATTAATTGAAATACGCTATATTAATTGAAATACGCTATATTATTATGTTGTGCTACTATTTTAATGTTGTAATATTTTCTGTTTAGCATTATCATGATAATTTATTTTGATCTGTAAAATATAAAAATAGTACCATAAAAGCACACATACACAAGAACCGAAATATAGGATAATCCAAATATACCAAACATAAATAGTATATCAAATATAAATAGTACAAAACTAGTAAAAATACAACTAAAACGGAGAGGGGGAATATCGCTGAGGCGGTACTCCGGCGTTCGCCCGGCGCCAGCGCGGCCAGGCTCCGTCTCTCTCGGGCTCATCTGGGGCATCGGCAGACCTGAGTATCTGCTCGGCGGTATCCCATCTGGCATCGCCTGTGGAGACTGGTGGTACTGGCGGAGGTGTACTGAAGATAGATGCAGCGAACTCAGTCCCAAATGCAGGTTGAGTATGAGACCCACTACCACTAACCTCTCCATCAAGCGGCATCTCTATGCCATATCGGGACCATGCTGGTGCCGTAATGAATCCTCATCGAATACCCCAAAGTCCTGGAGACTGCACGAGAGGGACTCGTACTCAGAAGTATCCTGGGCCGCAGGTGGTGGCTGTGGTGGCATCTCTGCTGGACCCTGCAATCATACACATAAATTATTAAATTTGATCTGAATGAAGAAATTTATTAAAACCTGACAGATACTGAAGTATGACATACATGAGGCTGCACCGGACGTCCATGCTCGTCGTACCATGCCGTCCACCTAATGTTGGACAATACCCAATTATGGTAGTCCCACTCTGAATACGAATCGGGGGAAGATGGCATATCATCTAGCAGAACCAGGCTCGGGTCGGGTTCGGTCGGAATTATCTCACGCCAGTTGATGTTCTCTCCGGCGTCTCGCAGCATACCGATGATCTTTCCACCGTGTCCAGCATCCTCAACCACATTCGCATTCTTCTTGAGGACACGGTACCCAAGCCGTCTCCAGTTCTTCTTACTCAGCATGGCAATCCCATGCCCGCACTCCTTGATCGCGGCCAGAAGCTGAAAAAAATTTGGCATGTCAGATCAAACATTGATGAACTACTAAGTTCGACCAAAACTATGTGGTTTTAGGTGCTTTACCTGGCGAGCCCATGCACGGCCGTTGGGATGGTAACCATCATCGGTTTTGATCCTATCACGGAGATGGGCACCGTAATCACCCTGCAGATAGACACTCGCCATGCAGACCTGCGTGTACCATACATCGTGTCTCAACTAGGGATCTCCCTGGGTCTGAATGATCCCATCTGGCTCATGATAGAAATGGGTCTGCTGAGGATCCTGGGTCGTCCTGTAGTATGGATCGAAATGGGTGCTCCAGTCCTTATCCAGTCGCCATCGGTGGTGTACGCTGTAAGGAAGACGTTAGTTGCAATACAAAGCTATCAAGTATTTGATGTATTTGACAATAAATACAATAGACTACGACTTACCTGTATAGGTGTGCGTGGAACGCGGCAAAGATGGGTCTGCAGGAATCAACACCGCTCGACCAAACTGGCGGAGCACCCGATCTGGATAGTGGTGCTCCACTGTCCAGAAGTGTATGAGTGGACCTCGATAGAACCACATCGCCCACTCCTGCTCGTCACTCACACTGCCCGGCATGAGGTACTCCTCGTACAACTGATCGTACGGCGTCTACTCAACAAGAGCCTCAGGCAAACTCTGAAGCTCTGACCGGACAGGCCTGATCCCAACAGTAGCACCGTGGGTCTGATCCAAGTAGTGGTGGAAACCGTACCACTTCTTGGTGTATGTCGGGCATCTAAACAAATCTGGCTCTCCCTAATCCGGCGCCTCATTGGGGATAGGACGGCCCACCGGTAGCCGTGACCACGACCAGTGCTGAAGCAGGAGTACCGGCCCGTACATCTTCTTCGCTTTCGGCTGTATTTTCAAGAACATTACACGTTAGTGTATTTTGATGGATTGATTGATTAAATAATTTACACTAAAATAAGAGTTGGTGACTTACCTCACTACTACGGCAGATGTGGGAGTATAGATATGCCAGGACAGCCCCACCCCAGTTGTACGTCGACGGCCGCTCAAGGTTCATCAGCAACGGGAGATACATCATCGGCATCTGGTCACCACTGGAATCAGGAAACATGACAGAACCAAAAAGGTCCATCACGTAGCCCCGTGTATATCTGCAATACAAAACATATAAAAATTCTAATATAATCATCGTATTATAAATTGATTAGTACAAACAAGTTATAAATTTTACCTCTGAATCTCCAGCTCGATGGAATCTGCCGAGAGACCCGCAATGAAGTGCTGCCGTAACCTCATCATCCGCAAATGGAACTTCGACCTCCCATGTTCCCCAATGACATAGGAAGGCTCAGCTCCCAACAACTCCTCGACATAACCTACGAATCTGGTGCTGTCAAAGACGCCGCCGACGGGTGTGCCACGGATAGGCAAACCCCATAGAGCACTCACATCCTGGAGAGTCACCGTCATCTCTCCGAACGGCATGTGAAACGTGTGCGTCTCGGGACGCCATCGCTCCACCAGTCCAGCGATGAGAGATGCATTGATGATGCTTTTCTCGGTCCGCACGATGTCCACAACCTGATAGAGACCCAGGTTGACGAGGTATGGCTCCATCACATCGTAGTACTTCATGTGCATGCACCGCAACTTCACATCTAGAAGATCCGTATCCTGCGTTGAAAAAGGTAATCCGCATGGTGATAACATAATAAAATTCAAACCCAACAAAATTTAAAGAAAATCTAAGAAAAAGAACGTACCTCACGAGAAGCCAGTGAGACTCGGTGCTCGCTGTGGGGAATCCACAGAAGAGGACTGATGTGCTCTGTGCTGCTGGTACTGATCGGCTCGTCCACTACTGGAAGCAGGGTAGACCATGCTCTAGGCATCCTGATGTCTAAAATAACATAATTTCGGTGAAATTACGCTTAATGAGCCTAATTATGATAAAAAAAGGCCAAAATACCCTAAATATTGATCAACTGTGCTAATTACACTAAATTACACTTAATTAGCCTAGTTTTGGTAAAAAATGGCCAAAATACCCTAAATATTGGTCATCTGTGCTAATTTCGGTACAATTACGCTTAAAAAGCCTAATTATGGTCAAAATACCAAAATACACTAAATATTGGTCATCTGTGCTAATTACACTAAATTACGCTTAATTAGCCTAATTATGGTAAAAAAGGCCAAAATACCCTAAATATTGGTCAACTGTGCTAATTAATCTAAATTACGCTTAATTAGCCTAATTATGGTAAAAAAAGGCCAAAATACTTTAAATATTGGTCATCGTGCTAATTTCGGTAAAATTACGCTTAATCAGCTTAATTATGGTCAAAATGACCAAAATACACTAAATATTGGTCAACTGTGCTAATTACACTAAATTACGCTTAATTAGCCTAATTATGGTAAAAAAGGTCAAAATACCCTAAATATTGGTCAACTGTGCTAATTAATCTAAATTACGCTTAATTAGCCTAATTATGGTAAAAAAAAGGCCAAAATACTCTAAATATTGGTCATCTGTGCTAATTTCGGTAAAATTACGCTTAATCAGCCTAATGATGGTCAAAATGACCAAAATACACTAAATATTGGTCAACTTAGCTAATTACACTAAATTACAACAATATAATCTAAATTCTAACACCTAAACCCTAAATTCTAAACCCTAAAATAAATAAATTACAAATTAAATTAGATAAAAAATTACCTCAAAGAAGAGCTCAAATCCGGTTGTGAGATGAGAGAGTTGTGAGAAGGAGAGAGAAAATGGGGGTATATATATGGTGAAATGCGGGTAAAAAAAAAAAGGTACCAAGCCGGCCAAAAAAAGGCTGGCTTAGGGAGGGAGTAAGCCAGCCATTTTCTGACCGGCTTGGGTATTTTTCGATAATGGGTCCGATTCTGGGCATAATTAATAATTTGTATTAAACTTTGGATATTAATAAAAATGTCGGCAACAATGAGGGCCCAATGACCCAATCTTTTTATTAATATCCACAAATAAATAAAAAATTATATCTAAAAATTTACGTATTTTTTAAAAATACCCAATCTTTTTATTTTTACTTTTTTTTAATTTCAGGACTACTAAAAATTCGGACGGACTTGGGAATTTTTTTAGATGTTTTATTTTTTTAAAGTTGAATTGACAGTTCGGTGATAAATAAAAAGTTCATAAAAAATTCATATGTTGGCTCCCGTTAAATTATTTATTCTATTCCACATATTTATTGATTAGTGGGCACGGAATCATTATTATTTTACTCTAATTATTATTATTTTACTCTAATTGATGAACTTATGCCCTTCAGAGCATCTACATCCCTAAAACTCTTATAGTTTCTATATAACTGTTAACTGCTTTTAAGAAATTATAGACTCTGGAGTTTCTAAATGTTCACATCTCTGAAACTAATTTTAGAGTTTCTAATAAGCCACATCATCAGTAAATTAAACTAATTTTAGCAAATACAGGCTAATCGTTTTGCCAAATCATAATTTATAAATGATTTCTTAATAATAAATTATTGAACAAAGTTGCTAAATAAGAAATCTATCTACATCCTTGCACTACTACAGAAATGGTAATTCTACACTGCACATTGTACACGGTTTTGCCAATTTTACATGAAAACCGTGTACCATAAAGGTTTTTCTAAAAGCCCGAAAAAACTGCTGGAATCATACACTGATATTTATTAAAGAATCAGTGTGGAATTGTTTGGAAAAAAGGCCGTGTATGATTTATTAGAGAGCTACACGGATATTTAACAAATATCCGTGTAGGAATAGCTACACGGATTTTTGATAATAAATCCGTGTAGAAAGACAAGAACTGTACACGGATTATCTTTATGATTTGTTAGAGAGGTACACGGATTGTTAAGTATAAATCCGTGTAGAAAAGTCTAGGGTTTCATTCTAAAAGGCCTTCTCCTTCCCGCGCCGTATAAAAGGCCTTCTTCTTTCAGCGCCGTTTTGAACAAGTAATTAGTACTCTCTCTCTGTTATATTGAAGGCTGATCTGAGATCTTTGAAGTTTGTATTTTCTCCTCTCTATCTTTCTAAGGTTAGTATATATATATTTTTTGTTTCTTCCTCTAATTTTATGTTACTTTACTTTTTTTCTACCCATTTATTCCAAAAACGTTTTTCTGAAAACGTCTCTCTCTCCACTGATTTCGAAGATATTATTCTGAAAAAGTATCATCTATTTTGAAGGAGAGAAGTAAAGAAAACACTGAAAGTCTCCATCATCAGATCTAAGGAAAACCATTGAAGATCAGTACTAACGCTTCCGCCTAAAGATGTCTTCAATTCAGAACTGTAAGATTTAAATTTCTTTGCAATAATTTTTTTACGAAATTGATTTTCAATGGTTGGTACGAAAGATATATAGATTCAATTAATTTTATGTATAAATATTTTCTTATAATATTTTTTGACGAAAATTTCAGAACTGAGAATTTTTATTCTCTATTATGCATGCACATATATGTTGATCAATGTATTTTATTGGAGTTGAAATGTTGGAGACCTTTAACCAAGAGGCATCTTGTCATGGATCACATGGGCACTCTCTTTTTGATATGTTGGATCTAATACACCTTAGTTTGTATGAAATTCTAGTTCAAACTAGATCATAACCAAGAGTTTTGGCAACATGATTACTAAGTGGTAAGGACATAACTTTTATACAAACATTGTATTGAATCTTGAGGAGTATATGTTATTATGGATCACATGGGATTGCATGTGTACAAAAGGCAATATGTATATATGCTGCACTAATTGTAATATTTTAGTATTCTCTATGATTTATATGAATTCATATATAATAATCGGCCCAACGGAAGTTTATTGTATATTTTTTTATATAAATAATTTAAACCATATAACGTTATTTTTTTTATATTTGCGAGTGTCTTGCATCTACCTTTTCTTGTTACTAACTAATACCAAATTATAATTGTAGTATGGAACAAAGCAGCAGTGTTACACTAAGGAGCAGATTGACGATGTTAGATGTATGTGGGCAAGGTGGTTTCAATTAGAATTTTGTAATGCTAAATATGAATTTGTATAATTTTGTAATGCTAAATATGAATTTGTATAATTTTGTAATGCTAAATATGAATTTGTATAATTTTGTATTGCTAAATATGAATTTGTAATATTTTGTATAATTTAGTGTACATGAATTTTAAATTGCTATCTGAAAAATTTAAATACTGGCTAGCAAAACTGGAAGCTAGCCAAAAAATTAAAAAAGCAAAAAAAAATATATATGCAATCTTACACGGATATTTAACTAAACACCGTGTAGGAAGAGTAATCCATAAAATAATCCGTGAAGAATAAATTCCTACACGGATTATTTGATAAATGTCCGTGTAGGATTGTTTCCTACACGGATATTTATCAAATAATCCATGTAGGAATATATTCGTACACGGATTATTGTATAAATGTCCGTGTAGGATAGTTAAGAGAGCTACACAGATATGAAAATAAAAGTCCGTGTAGAAAGAGTAATCGTACACGGATATGAAATTAAATGTCCGTATAGAAACAGTAGTCGTACACTAACGTTTACGTAATATCTGTGTAGCTCGGTTAAATGGAGAGCACCACAAGCAGGTGTTTGTACACGGTGCGCTGTTTATAAGGTAATCAGTGCAGAAAGCGTTATAATGCACACGGGTAACACTACTAGAATTTGGACTTCTTACAAGGGCAAAATTTCGGTTGTTGCAAGAGCTCACGCTTGCAACAAGCCCGAAAAAGACTTTTTACAAGGGCCACCCTTGTAAAAACTACCGTTGGAACAAACCTCCATGTAAATACTCGAATTTTGACTTGTTACAAGGGCTACCCTTGCAATAACTTTTCCCAATCTTGTTACAAGAGACTACTCTTGAAATAACTACCCTTGCTAAAAGTCTGAGATTTGGCACCTGCAGGGAGTATTTGCAAGGATAAAGAACGTGGGCCCCATCTTAGTATTTGCAAGGTTAAAGAATGTGGGTCCCACACGGTTTATTGCAAGGAAAGTGAACTAAACAATTACATGGTTAGAGAAGGTGGGGCCCCCTGTTTATTTGCAAGGGTATTGAAGGTGGGCCCCACCAGGTTATTTGCAAGGTTAACCAAGGTGGTCCCCACCAGATTTTTTGCAAGGATATCATTTGGACCTTTTTCATGCAATATATTACTCCATATTTGGATGTATATTCCGATGTAAAAAAGTGACGTTCTAGCAAACTTTCAACACGCCCAATTTCTATAATCCTCTCCGTACCAATCTTGTACCGGTACCAATTTGGTACCAACCTAGTGGCAACCAAGAAATCTTTTACATTTGTCATTGAAACATAAGAACAACAACACAATAAAACATGGAGATTTGCATTTTAATTATCATTTATCAACATAGTAAATTCAAGCATGCATGACAACATAAGACCAAAAAGGATTGCAACCACAACCTATAAATAACATGTTCCTATACCAAAAATATATGCACGACCCATCACCAAAAATTTACAAAAAGGGGCCACCACTTTAAGCTTCAAAATACTTTAATTCTGTGATTAAGGTTGACAAACCCTGTACTAGAAAGGCCGGTTGTTCTCATTTTCTTCCCCGAACCATTGGTTGAGTGCATCTTGACACGTTGCCACCTCTTGTCCAGATTGCGCATTGAGGAGTGCTTGGAAATCGCCTCTCTCATTTGATTCTATAAAATCAGCACCTAGACCCTACATTAGCATAGAATGTAAGATAGTATTGATAATACATTGTACCAAGACCGGACCAGCATAATAGTAAATTCCCCTTGGATTGTAAGTTAGTATTGGCAGTGTCATTGAATTTACTGTCATTATACCAAGACTGGAAGATTATGTTGTACCAAGACTGGAGAAGCATAAGGTGCAGGGTAAGCACATGCATGTTTGGATTGTAACACTACCATTTTTTTTGCCAGCTTTGGAACAATTACAGTAAATTCATAGATACTACTAACACAGAACTGTAAATCATGTTGCAATTATTGTACACATAGGAAGCTTTTTGGACCAAACTTGGTAGAAGAAGATTAAATAATTCAAAGAAAACCTTATTCAATAGTGCTGGAGAATGGAGAAGCAAGTTCTAGGAGCATTTAAAACCCAATGTAACTTTTACCAATTAAACCCTATTATTTTGACTTATTAAAAATGATACCAGAACTGCCATACTCTATTGCATGCTGAAACAGATTTTGATTATTCTCAGTTTATCATCATAATATAGGACATTTTAAGTATTATACACGACTAATTATATCAGCCGGGCTGCCTTATAGAGGAAGGATAATTCTTGGAATAGAGATCACCAAATACTAGCTAAATTATGTCAGCTATTAATGTTTTTAAGTACGATACCTAAAAAGCCAGAAACAAAAGGTTTTCATAATACAACATATGTTTAAAAAAAATAAGGTTCGAACTATTGATATGATACCTGAGAGATGGTATTCAGCATTCATGAAGCTCCTTCATGAGGTTGAGGTAGAGTTGTGGGACCTTGACCCTAAGCATTAAACATGGTAGGATTTTGTTAGAATATGGACATTTAAACATTTGTTTAGTGAGTACTATTAACATCATCTAGTTAAGTTTACAATTTCACATGAAAAATTAGCAATCAGAAATACACAGTAAATCAAGTGACAACAAATATAAAAATCAGAAATTGACAGCAAAAAATATTTTTTTGAACAATACTTTAACACATGAATCACAAGAACTGACTAATCAATTGATTAATTAAGGAGCATTGGAAATAACCAAGCAAATGGAGACTGCCATGAAGTAATTAGTTATAAAATTAAGGTCTGGAATGGTACCATGTTGATATTTTCTTGTGTGTCACTGTGTCTTAAATAATTCCCAAGTTAATTGGTGAATCTATGTGACAACTAATAAAAATAGTTGCACTAAAATACAACCTTTAGCAATTGAAATTTATCATTCAGAAGTAATTATTTTAGAGAAATTTATTAGTTCAAAACTAACAAACCTGGAATTTAAATTGAAAATAATACCGTACTGTACCTCGAAGTTAGGCCTTTGCACCCCCACAATTACGAATAATTGCTTGAACATGACGTTATTTTCTGCTTCCATTCTTTTCCTCTCTTCCCGCTCCTCATTAAGACGATGATCTCGTTCTTGTGCTAAGATTGCGGCCACTTCTTTATCAGTGTAAGTTTTCGCGGACCCATTATTTGTCACCCCAGAAATAGAAGATGGTGCACGGGTTGCCTTGGCTAGTGTAGTTGCTGTTGGCAGCTTATCGTCAACCACGCTTCCAAAGCCTCGCAACCTGCCATGGCTTGATCCCCCAATAACATCAATATACAAAGTGCTCTCGTCCTTGTCAGCATTTGCCTCATCGGCCCTCCATTCAGTAACATCTTCCTATGAGATGCCACAGCTGATTAAAGTACATTATTGATAAATGTAGTTAATACAAAATAAATTGATGTAATTTTGGTAATATGTAGTATAGATTAGTTACTGAATCTGCCTCCATGCCTTGTGAGAAAATATTACACATCCACTACAGTTGTGGGCTCCTTTGTACAATATACCCAATTTTTAAAATTAACAATAATAGAAATAGTTTTGCCCCATTCAAACCTGAAGTAGAATTTTTTTTGAAATTCATGCTATTCCTAGTTATGCCAAGGTTGGTACTGTTAATATAATCTGAACTGTTGATACAAACTTCAAAATAACCAGGTTTGGTGAATATACAAAATTACCACTTACATAAACTTTTTTTGCTCTATCGTTGGTGAACTGCAACGAGTTCATATCGAAAGT
This sequence comes from Carex myosuroides, assembly GCA_028015225.1. Classification (NCBI taxonomy): domain Eukaryota; kingdom Viridiplantae; phylum Streptophyta; class Magnoliopsida; order Poales; family Cyperaceae; genus Carex; species Carex myosuroides. The sequence goes on from CM051465.1 coordinate 14,573,192, forward strand.
TAAAGGTTGTATGGGGCTCTTCTCTGGTGGTGGGTTTACGATGCCATTAGTATCATCATTTTCAGTAGTTCCAGACATGCCCTCTGCTGCAGCCTCATATTGAGACATCACAGGTGATTTTCCATTTTCTAGTCTACAATGCATATGTAGATAAATCTCCTCCAACGTTGGAGTTCCCTTTTTAAGTTTTTCCTCCACATGAGAAAGAATAAACAAAAAGTATTCAATGTCAGATTTATTAGTGTAATATGTGAATATATTTAATTTTTTGAAAAAAAAACAGTTATTACTAAGCTTACAATTTTGGCCACATGCTGGCGGGTGCTTGCTGATCCACCGTGGTGGGCAGCTTGATGTCCTCTCGCCAGGCGGTTTTTTACATTCTGTCTCCTCAACTCTTGCCACTCCTCTGTGTTGAAGATGTCACAGAGACCGTGCCATTTTTTGGGGTCAAGACACCAATGTGGCACGTCGGCCTTCCATAAGGGTATCTCCCAACCATATTTTCTTAAGCATTTGTTTCTTGCGTTGTGCAGCTCCTCAGCATACCATTTGCCAGCTATGGCATCTAACACTGTTCGACAATGGTCAACATCTTCCCCATGGCGGTATCTAAATCGTTCCTTTAAAAAAGAAGAGGGCTAGAACAGGAGCCTATTAATTATTATTTAAGCTAAATTGTGTAGAGTAAACTATACAACAATTAGTAAGTTGGGCTAGGCATGTAATTAAGGGCAAGCCTAGTTATTGCAGTAGTGATCTGCCTTCCGTCTACTTTGCACGCGTACGCGAACTCGCGTGCCCCAACCGGCCAAATCTCCGATCGGTCTTCGATGACGAATGTCGCGTCTCGCATAGTTCCGGGCCCTCGTCCCTTTTTCTTTGATGGTGGAATATCACATTCTGCCGTACCATCCAAGCTGTCCACATTCTAAACCTGATGATCCGTTGTGCGCTTCCTCTTGTTGTACTTAGTTGCTTTTGATCTTGACAGACCAGAGTTTCTTGGAGCCATATTGGTTTTCGTCTACTATATTCCAAAAAAAACAATGAATAATTGTGTTATAGGCAGCAATGAGGGTTGATTACAGCAAATATGTTTTTTTTAAAGGAAATATGTTTTTTTGAAAGAAGTGCTTATTAAGCAAAGCATTGCATTGCCATCAGTTGGGTACATTCAGCATTGTCATTTATTTTCTTTGATATACTCCTTATGCTCTTTGTTAATCCAGACAACATGCTCAGGTTTGATTACAAAATCATTCATGCCAAATAGAGGTTACGCAGAGAAAAATCCAATCACAGAAAAGACATTAGGAAGTAAACTAACAAAGTGGTTTTTTAACACAGTTCATGCCAAATAGAGGAAGTAAATTCACCCAGTACACGACAAATGGAGGAAGGAATTTAACAAAGTGGTTTTTTCATGCCAAAACTCACTTAAGAAGTAAATTGTGTAATATTTGTGTAGTGTTCATTACTTCCATTATGAACAGTTGGGGTAGTTGTTTAATTTTTTTTTTTACAACAGTTGTATTATCAACCTTTTTTATTAGGAAATTTTACTATTCTTACAAATTAAGGTCAGTACCAAGCAGCTATTACCTCAATAAAAGGAAAGAAAGCATTAGAGCAATGGGTTTGAATTTAGCTTAGTAGAAAACAACTCCAGAATTCAAGCCAACTTCAGTACAAAACAACTTCAGTGGTTGTATGTAAAATATCAAGAGCCAGGTTTTAATTTCAAGAGTGATGTGACAAAATTGAAGATAAATCGACAAAATAGACCTCAATCTGAAATTAGGTTTCAATTTACATGAAGAGGAAAGTAATATCAAAGACCTTGAGGAATGATTTTGATTAATCACTTCCGTTTGGAGTTAGGTTTGCCAAATCAATGTGATGAGCTTCCGAAACAGCCTCGGAGAAGTGTCAATAGGTGTAAGGTGCGGGCTCAGAGGGGTGAAATTTGTGTAAATAGATTGTAGCTTGGCGACAGTGAGAGGAGGCCATAGAGGTGGAAGCTGGGGGAATGAAGGAAAAGGGGGCGAAATTAACATGTCGAATAGCATGCTTTGGGCGGGGGCCGAAATTTTTTGTGGGAGAAATGGGGGAAAATGAAAGATGCTAGGTTAGTGTTTTAACAGAGCAGTTTTGGCTTATTGTTGGTTCACACAGTTTGATTTGTGTTATTTTTTATAGGTGACACTACTACAGAAAAAGAGATTGCAGACGGACATTACCAGAGGAGCTACACGGATTTCTCTGCCGTGTATGAATTGAGGGTGTATAAAAGGTACCCTCTATAGACACAGATATTTACCCATGTATATCTAACGCTTTCTACACGGATTACCAAATAAACAGCCGTGAACATACACCTGCCTGCGGCGCTCTCCATATAACCGAGCAAAACGGATATTACGTAAACGACCGTGTACGAATACTCTTTATTAACGGACATTGCAACTAAATGTCCGTGTCGGTTACTTTACCTACACGGACATTTAGTTGCATATCCGTGTCCCTCTCCTAACAAATCAATAAAAAATAAAATAATCCTTGTATCTCCGAACTCGTTCTACACGGACATTGGTCAGAACAACCGTGTCGATTTACTCTATCTACACGGACGTTTAATTTCATATCCGTGTCCTGTCATAACTATCGTACACGGACAAATATAAAATAATCGATGTAGAAACTGAAAACGCTCGACACGGATATTTGCTAAATAACCGTGTCAACTATTGTTTTCTGCATGAACTTTTAACTTCTTATCCGTGAATCGTTCTTAACTATCATACACGGACTGTATAAAAGAATATCTGTACTCATTTCTACACGGTTGTTTATTTAACGACAGTGTGGAATTACTGTGTTTTTTTCACGGACGTTTAGTTTCATATCCGTGAAGTCTCTTAACTACCATACACGGACTATATAAAAGCATCCGTGTAGCTCTCTGTACACATACACGGTCTTTTGTTTAACGTCCGTGTAGCGTTTTCTTTTGACACGGAGTTATAATTCACGTATCGTAACTATCATACACGGACAAATATTCTTGAAGTCGGACCCCGAGGCATGTAGAAAGTCCTTGAAGTCGGTGAACGGCAGCAGTACAACCGAGCCATCATGTAGAAATCTCCCCGGAGGGATAGGTATGACGACTTCCGTCATGTCCTTGGGTGCCGCCATCAAGCGGTCGTGGAGATCCCGCAAATCCTTTTCGGGAAGGAGCTTGTATTCTTCCTCGGTGAGCAGACGAGGTGGAGGTCCTGCTGGTTGGACAGGAGGGTCAGCAACTGCTGCTCCGGCAGCAGGGTCAGCAACTACTGGTCCGGCCGTAGGCTCAGGTTCTGATGTTTGGGCAGGAGGGTCATGGCCTGCTGGTGGGGCAGCCGGAGCAGCAACTGCTGGTGTGGCATGAGGGTCAACAACTGCTGCTGCCGGAGGAGCAGCTGCTGACCCTGCTGCCGGAGCAGCAGCTGCTGACCCTGCTTCGTCCCTCCGTACCGGTGACATCACGCCCTCCGTGCGACTATCATCATCTCCTCCTGTCTGTATTGAAATTTTTTACCTTTTTCAAGTATTTGAAAAGGAAGTGCTTTGAATGTAACAAAATAACTTGACTATTTATGCATTACCTGGTCCAAAATAATCTGATCCTTGGGCCATTGCACGAATGACAGTCGGGCATCATCGACACAGAGCATGCCAATCCCCTCAATTGGGACAGGAAGAGGTACGTGCTCCCATCCCTTCAAGACATTGTCAATCTGTACGGCGGCATGGCCGGGAAGTAGCTGCTCATTGTGCACTTTGTCAGCTGCTGGATGTACCATACCCTTAGCAACAACCAGAGGCTTATTCCCGAGCCACAGGACGAGTTCGCATGCTGTGGCGTCCTGCAATTTCATGTCAGAATTTATTTTTAAATTGAAATATATATACATTCATTCATATAAATCAAAGGTTGAAATAGCGTTTATCGCGTCATAGCGGAACGGCTGAAAAAACGGCGCTATGGCCATATAGTGTCCAACAAGTAGTAATTGCCTCCCAATAACGGAACGGCTGAAAAAACAGCGCTACGGTTGAAATACCTCCCAATAATGTCCAACAAGTAGTAATTGCCTTTAGAATACGAACAAGTAGTGATTACCTTTAGATGATCCATGTCGTCTCCGAACGTCCCGGATGCCTGACTACTTCGCCGAACTCCCGTCGGGGTGGGAGGTGCTTGCTCGGCTGGCTGCGCCATAGCTGGAAAATTGGCACGCAACCTTGATTCCAACTCCTCCATCTTTGCGTGGTACTCGGCGCTCACCTCCTTGCGTATCTGCGCAACTATCTCGTCTTTGTTCACTTTCGCACGAGATTTCCTTCGAGGTTTTGGTCCATTGAATACGTCCTTCCAGCCCCTGTAGGCACCTACGCCCCTTACTCGACCAGGGTGTTCTGGATTCCCGAGCACTATGGACAAGGAGTCATCTTGCCTTTCGACCGACCGGGCACCGGAATTGACCTCCTCCTCCACCTCCAACTGTGAATAGAAAAATTAGTTATAGCAAAAGAATTAGTTATAGATGTACACAAGTTTTTAACACGCTTGAATTACACATAGTTCTAACGAACAACTCGTACCATTCTCTGAGCCACGGGTCGCAACGTGGGATGTAGTACTATCCTCCCGTCAGTGGTTAACTCGGACCTTACCAATGTCCAATCTTGGGCCCTAGGATTTTTTATCCTAACCACGGGTGAGTTAGAGTCTTTGTTCAAATCCAGTATTTTAGCCCACTCCTCCCTTTTACCCTGGTAACCACCCGACCCCAACTTGTGCGGATACTTGTTCATTGCAACGATCCTCCTGCCCTCCTCCCTTTTTTTCTTCACACATCAAAGTAAAAAAATTAGCCTAGCTACTATTTTCCATTTATTAAAAAGCAAACAAACCAATTAAAAAGCAAACAAAAAAATTACAAGTTGTGAGTGGAACACCATTTCAACTTCATATTAATTCAGTTATTCAAAATAAACACCATTTCACATTTATATATGATTGGAACAACAGCAACAGGGTGTCTATTTCGGACACCATTTACCAACATAATTCAAATCGATAAAGGAAAAAAGGTAATTTTGCTGAATTTACATACCTTGAACTCGTCCGTGCTCTTCATCTCCACAAACTTCTCCCACTGCTCTTGTTTCACCCAAGGATAGTAGCCTACCGGGCTTTTACCTTGATCCATGAAATCCGTACTCAGCGTTCTTTTGAATCGCTTCCAAGCTTCATTCATTATCCTCAAAGTCTTATCCTTTACCACCTTCGGGATGTCATCCGGGATGTTCCACTGAGCCTGCATTGACACCCAAATTACTGCATTTAAGTTCCTGTACAATTAAAAAAAATATATTAACTGGTTAGGTACTTCACCTTCACAATGTTCCACCAGCCGTTCTTTTGGTCTTTCGTAAAATGATCCCATCTCTCTACCAGGATGTCTGCATTTTGCTTCACCAAATTGCACACATAATTTTTGTACTCAGCCCGTCTTGCACCCTTCGCACACCCATTTTTACTGAACTCGATGTCCAGTTGCTTTTCCTCGGATGTGGATGCACACATTGTCGGACCTCTTTTCCTTTTGGCCGAACCTGATTGGGCAGCAGCTTGGTGCTCGCCTTCTTCCATCATATCTACGTGCTCATTCTCAATCGACATGGTTCTATAAAAAAAAATAGAACTTTTTCAGTAAATACCAAAGTAAATACAGTAAATACATGCAGTAAATACCAAAACTTTTATACCAAAATTTCTTCGCAATGGAGGTGTTGAGCGTTTCCCCGAGAAAGAAGAGGTAAGTTGTCGGACCGGAGAGTTGGTTGAACAGGAGAGGCGACGAAATCGAGGTGAGGTGGGGAAGAAATACTCGAAGAGGCGCGAGCTATGTTTCGAAATGTTTGGAAAAGAATTGAAGGCGCGAGCTAAGTTATGAAAAATTTGGAAGAGCAGGCGCGTAATATGTATTGTAACCCTAGTTCTACACGGACAATTCACTTAATTCATTTGTGTTGGAACACCTTTATACACGGACATTTGATCTAAACTCCGTGTAGAGAGGAAGTACAAGATCTACACGGACATTTTATAAAATATCCGTGTAGAAAGACTCTCTCGACACGGATATTAACTTAACAACCGTGTAGAATGAGGGAGAGCTACACGGACTTTAATGCGAAAGTCCGTGTAGAAAGACCCTTTCGACACGGACTTGATTTTAACATCCGTGTCTATACCTTTTCGGACATTGCAACGACACTCGTGCACGAATACCATTCAACACGGCCGTTTAATTAAATGTCCGTGTCTTTTTACAATGATACACGGACATGTAATTAAACGTCCGTGATAAAAGTATAAAAATTAGATTATTTATTTAAGTTTTGTTTAATTTGAACAGTTCCACGACGAAATTCGAAAAGTTGCCTTTTTAATTATCATTTCTAAGGAGAAGACGAAACGACTCTTCAAAATTCTATATAATCTGAGAAACCCCGATTGAGATTTGGAATGTTCAAATGGCCGTGACACCGCCCCCCTCAAGTGTGCCACGGCGAAGCCCAAGGGGGCATCCACCACCAAATGTGCCAGGACCACGACCCCCCTCAAACCCTCCCGAAGTCCCTCTCGAAGTCCCTCCCAGCTTCGAAATGCCTCCTCCCTACGTGAAGAGGACATGGCTATGGCCCCCCTCAAGTAAGCCACGGCGAAGCCCAAGGGGGCACCCACCACCAAAGCCCTACATAAGAAGGGGCAATCCAGCCAGACCACTCTTCCCTTGGATTAGAAGCTAGGCCAAGGCAGCCACCACCATCTAACTAGTTTAATTAAGTTATTTTTTTTTGTTTGCTTTGTAGTTATTTTGTAATTTTTCTTTAAATTTGTGGTACATGTATGAGGATCTTTTCTTTTGGTACGATGTATGGGGATCCTTTTTTATGTAATATATTTTGTTCTTTAATCAACAAATTTTTTTTTACACAGTATCTTTTTTGTTAAATACTTCATTCTATCTAAATAAATACTTTTATAGATATGAATTAGCAGCACAAAACAACAACATGCAACAATATATAAGCACTACAAAGGTTATTACTTAAAAACCTTTAATATTTAAAACTTTGATTCTAAGTAAAATACATTATGTTGCCTAAATAATCTGATTTAAAAACATAAATTAACACTTACCTGATATGAAGAATAAATAATTTATGGGGACTTTACAAAATAATTACAAAAGCTAGCTTTAACATAGAATAATTTCCGGGAATTGCAAATTAAAAACCTTTTTACACGGATGTTTAATTAAATGTCCGTGTATGATACCTTTCTACACGGACTTTTAATTAAACGTCTGTGTAGCTCGCTTTGCATTTCTACACGGATGTTCAATTAAAGAGAACGGAGTAGGTCCGATGCCCATCGGACCTACTTTCATGTTCAACGATGATGACCGTCCGATCTAATTTAAGATATGCGCGCACAGAAACTGAAACAGATACGAACGAATATTAATCTATTCCGCACGACTTTTAAAGCAAATAGACGGTGATTAAACCCATCGTACGCAAATACGAACGAATCAGATAAACTTTTTTTCAACGATGATGACCTACTTTTAATATGTTATGTACGATAGCAGCTTGTGTCCGATGCCCATTAGACCCAAAGTGAGTCCGATGGGCTCTATGACCGTCCGATCTATCTCAAGATCTGTGCGCACGAAAATTAAAGAAGGCGCGAAAGTTCTGGCGGGAATCAATCGTTATGTACGTATTTTTTAGGGGAGCGCGCAGCTTGGGTCCGATGCCCATCGGACTCAAAGTGGGTTCACGCCAGAACTTTCGCGCCCAGCAACTTGGGTCCGATGCCCATCTGTTTTACGATTGATTCCTGCCAGAACTTTAGAGTGATTTTTGTGATAATACAAGTTAAAATTCAAAGATCTCAGATAATACAGCTAGATGGATTGGTAAATAAAGATAAAATCCATCAAAATTTGCTGCACTTGATTAAAGGTTGTAATCTTTGATTTGAACGGTCCCGATCAATCAACGGACTAACTATTTTTGTGCGTCTTCACAATCTCACAAGGCAAGAGTTTATGTTTCATGAAACATAAACTCTTGCCTTGTGAGATTGTGAAGACGCACAAAAATAGTTAGTCCGTTGATTGATCGGGACCGTTCAAATCAAAGAGCATTGCATTTATTGTCTTCCGTGAAAGTTTGATCAAAAATTATTTTTATTTACCCATCTATCTAGTTCATTGAAGATTGAAGTTTCGTATGGCCACAAACACTTCGTGCTGGATCAAACCTCATACATAATAAATTTTCCAAACTTTTATGTTGGTTACATTCAATGTTCTCCCTTGATCATTTTAAAACAGATATGGAATGATTTCATTGCAGATCGACCGTTGATTTTCCGCTTGAAAATTAACGGTCCAAAAATATTTTTACAATTTGAAGGGACATACAATGATGAAAGTTTATAAAAATAATATGTATAAGTATTATTTGGCCATATAAGATGTAAACAAAATAAAAATATATTTTTTGAATTATTTTCGTATGTACTGTTGTACATGTACATGTCGATTAGTAAATATCAAGCTTTGTTTACCGTCCGATAAACGAAGAACGGTCCTGAGGTCTTCATTTAAGAGGTGGTGGGTAGATTTTCCACACTCTCTGAGGTAACATAATATCTCTGTTTAGATCTAGTTCTAGATGTTGCACAAGATCCTTTAATATTTGTGCATAATAATGATTAGACGGTCGGATAAAACCACAGATATTATGTTACCTTTGAGTTTATGAAAGCCATTTCTATCCCTCCGCACAGTTATCAAAATTTTTTCGCACTTCCCTCCTTTAGCTCCCTGTCTCCCTCCCAAAAATTCAAAACCAATTTTTCCGAAAATTTTCGCCTAGGTTGGCTTTTCCCCGCCTCACTTTCCCTCGCTTTCTACACAGACGTTTAATTAAAAGCCCGTGTACGATACCTTTCGACACGGACTTTTAATTAAAAGTCCGTGTAGCTCTCTTTGCATTTCTACACGGACGTTCAATTAAAGAGAACGGAGTAGGTTCCGATGCCCACCGGACCAACTTTTATGTTCAACGATGCTGACGGTCCGATCTAATATAAGATATGTGCGCACGGAAACTGAAACAGAAACGAACGAATTTTAAACTATTCCGCACGACTTTTAAAGAAAATAGACGGTGATTAAACCCATCGTAAGCAGAGTAGGTCCGATGCGCATGGACCTACTCTCAAGTCTTAATTTGTAACTGGAAGTTAAATAATATAGAGTTCAAGAGCACAAAAAATAAAAATACTTCATATATTAATTTCAACATAGGGATAGTTACTGGATACATCATCACTTAATACCAAAACAAAAACATAAAATATATAACAAACATAAGTATCTATCCCTAATTAAAAAACTATCCTTTCTAGTTGCCTCCCCTTTTTAATTTTAACATCCGTGTCTCTTACCCTTTCTACACGGACTTTTATTTAAAAGACCGTGTAGCTCACCCTTCTAGAGATCTAAACCCTAAACCCTTTGTACACGGACTTTTAGTTTAATATCCGTGTGTGATTACCTTGTACCTTTTTCCCTTCAGCTTTGCCTCAACCTTTTTTCCCCTTCAACTTTGTTCCCTCTCTGCCTTTGCAAAACAATGAATCCGAGATATTTGAAAACCTGCAGTTGAGCATTGAGTTCCTGTACCAAACCTTCATAGCGATCATTTTCTTCTTATAAATACAACTCCACAACAAGCGACTTCATCAAAATGCTCGACCTTCCTCTCCCAACTCATATTTCTCCCTCCTCTGAAGGCAGAACAGGCAGATGCAGCCTCCCGGGAGAAGTTCTTCAATCTGAGTTGGAGAGGAAGGTCGAGCATTTGGAGAAATCGCAACGAGGGTACTCGGCCTTCGAGAAATAGATAGGTGAAATTGGCAAAGGACTCGAAGCGGCGCGAGCCAAGTCATTTATTATATTGTAACCCTCTTTCTACACGTATATTAACTTAACAACCGTCTAGAATGAAGGAGAGCAAAACAGACTTTTACGTTGAACGTCCGTGTAGAAAGACCCTATCTACACGTATTATTAACAAAAAGTCCGTGCAGAAATTAATTAAAAATATTAAGTGAATTTACTTCTTATTTTTTGTATTATTTGAAGTGATAGTGATTTATTATTTGTATTATTTTGAACTAATATTTGATATTTGACCTAGAAATGTTTGAAATATAAATATTTTTTATTAATATTTAATATTTGAACTAATATTTAAAACCAAATACTAATACTTGTCTGTCCTCAAATGGACTTTTCCAAGTTTGATAAATTTTTAAGACATATATTTGTTTAACTTATTTGCATGCATCATAAATTCAAATTTGGAAAGTGTAAATGTTCAAAAATGTGAATAGCAAAAAAAAGGTTAAATAAAATAGAGTTCAAGAGAATAAAAAATAAAAATACTTCATATATTAATAACATAGGAATAGTTACTGGATACATCACTTAACACCAAAACAAAAACATAAAATATATAACAATATAAGTCTCTATCCCTAATTAAAAAACAATTCTTTCTCACTAATTGCCTCCCATTTTTCTCTTTTCAGGGAATTATCTTGCTCGCTTGCCTCCTTTCTTGTTTACATTTTCCCATACTCTCTTGCTTCTTCTCAACCGTAACCAAACTTTGGGATCATCAAACTGACCGTGTGGACCTTAAGGATCCTCAGGACCGGAATCCGAATCACCTTCATAAGACTCAGGATCCGATTCGGATTCTGAATGAGAAGAGACTTCAATCACAGGTGGCGGGGGTACATCCTCCCAATGAATTATGTTAGTCTTGAGACCATTCTTCCCGCAAAAATTAGGACATTTATCACCTCGCCCACATGGTCGGATTATACACGGATTTTTTGAAGGATTGTGATTTCCCGCAGGATTAGGATTTTCCATATCTGAATAGCACAAAATTATTTTCCAAGTAATTCTTAATTTCTTTTGATCATAATTACCTGATCAAAACGGCGCCGGGGCCCGGGAGGAGATTGCCTTTTATACCAAATTTTTCCATTTTTCTACACGGATTTTACCTTTAACAATCCGTGTAGCTCCCCTTCCCCATTAAACCCTAAACTCTTTACCCACGGACGTTTACTCTAACATCCGTGTTTGATTACCTTTTTACACGGATCTTTATTAAACATCCGTGTAGCTCTCCTCATTATTGTGTGGATTTTAGTTAATAGACGGCCGTGTGTGAAGGCCGTGTGTGAAGTAATTGACAACATTGCGTGGTTTAACTTGTTATTTTTTATATTATTTAAAAGTGATAATAAATAAGTATACGTATTATTTGGACTCGAAATGTTTGAAAAGCCAATATTTTTTTACTGAAATTTAATATTTCAACTAATTTTCAAATCCTAATAGAAATATATTAACTGCAAATATTATTTTACTAATATTTTAACTGCAAATATTGTTTTGAAATAGAAATATTTTAACTAGAATATTATTTAAAAGTTGTTTCCAAACAAGATAATTAAAAAGTTATTTTCTAAACAAGATAAATATTACACATCTGCCTTTTTTTTCTTTTTCTCTTTTTTTTCACTGATTTCACATTACATTCGGCCCATATTCCTTCATTGTGGTCGGATCGCAAATAGTTTGCTTCGTCTTGTTCTTCAATTGAGGCTACCTCAGTTTGCACGTCGGTACAAAATGGAGGTATTTCGTCGAACTGGTCATACTCTTCTTCGTCGACGACGTTTTGTACCCCAACAATTCTTCTTTTCCCAGATAGGACGATGCTCCACCTATTATCACTCGGGTCAGTGACATAAAAGACTTGGGTTGCTTGCTTGGCGAGTATAAACGGATCATCAACATACCCAACTTTATTAAAATCAACGAGTGTGAACCCGTCGTTATCAACTTTAACACCCCGGTCTTCGACCCATTGACACCGAAACAAGGGAATGCTAAGGTCAGGACTGTAAATGAGCTCCCAAATTTCCTCAATAACGCCATAATACGACTTTGATGCTATTACTGAATCTCCGGATCTACTGAATTCTTGAGACGTCGCCACCAACGTCACCCCACTATTTTGCATCGTGCTCTTATCACTTTGGGATTTAGTGTAAAATGTATATCCATTAATTTCGTATCCTTGGAATGTTCTAACAACAATTCGGGGTCCTTCACCCAGCAGTCGAACAATTTTATTTACGGGCCCCCTATCGGGGTGTGACTGCACCCTTTCTCTCAGCCATCCTACAAATGAACGATTATGCTCGTTGGTAAGCCACTTCTGACTTCTCGTGTAGTACTCTTGTTGAAGGATTGTCATGTGCTCATCTATATAGGGAGCAACATCTGTCATGTGTTGTAGTACCAAAAAATGTGCCTTCTGTAGTTCATCTCTATCAGCAACTACGGCTTTCAACCCAATTGTCCCGACTCCTTGGAGCCTTCCCTCATATCGAGACTTTGGAACGCCAATAGGACAGACACCGGTCATGTAGTTGGTGCAAAAATCAATCACCTCTTCTGTGGAATATCCTTCTACAATGCTACCTTCGGGTCGATGTCGGTTCCTTACGTATTTTTTCAAAATTCCCATGTATCTCTCGAATGGATACATATACCGCAGGAACACAGGACCACAGATCTTGATTTCTCTCACTAGATGAACAACAAGGTGAACCATAACATCGAAAAAAGATGGCGGAAAATACATCTCAAGTTGGCAAAGAGTAGCGACGACTTCCACCTCCAAAGAGTCCAGTATTAGAGGGTCTATCACTTTGGAATTTATTGTATTGAAGAAAAAACAAAGCTTTGTAATGGTTTGACGAACGGGCTTTGGTAAAACCCCCCTAATTGCAACAGGAATCATATGTGTCAATAAAACATGACAGTCGTGAGATTTCAGACCGACCAGTTTCAGGTCCTTCATCGACACCAGCTTCTTAATATTCGAAGAATACCCTGATGGGACCTTAATACTGCGGAGGCATTCACAAAAGCTTGTTTTCTCTTTCTTCGACATTGTGCACATTGCGGGGGGTAGGTATGTGCGCTTTCCTTTCTCCTGCGGTGCAAGCTCGGGTCGTATTCCCATTTCTACCATGTCTTTTCGAACTTTGATACCATCTTTAGTCTTCCCCGGAATGTTCAATAATAAACCAGTCAAACTGTCGCAGATGTTTTTTTCAACATGCATGACATCTATGCAATGTCTCACTTCTAAATGTTCCCAGTAAGGTAGGTTCCAAAATATAGACCTCTTTTTCCAAATATTCTTCGGCCTTTCTGTGGCACACTTTCCAAACACAACATCAAGGTTTTTAACACGCTCGAAGACACCCTTCCCATCTAATGGACGACGGGCCACTCCAAGCTCAACTTTTCCGTTGAATGCCTTCTTCTTCTTACGATATGGGTGATTAATTGGAAGAAACCTACGGTGCCCCATAAATACATTCTTCACAAATAGGGCACGCTTTTGCTCCTTTACAAGTGTAACCCGATAAATTCCCGTAGGCGGGGAAATCATTTACGGTGCAAAACACCATAGCCCGCAAGTTAAAGGTCTATTTCATGTACGCATCCCACACCGGGACGCCATCACGCCACAATTTTTGGAGGTCCTCAATTAATGGTGCGAGATATACATCTATGTCATTTCCGGGTTGTCTGGGTCCTTGGATTAGTAATGACATCATTATATACCTGCGTTTCATGCACAACCAAGGAGGAAGATTGTAGATGGCTAACAGAACTGGCCAAGTACTGTGCCGACTGCTCATGCTTCCAAACGGACTCATTCCATCTGTGCTCACCACAATCTTGAGGTTTCTTATCTCGGAACTAAAATTTTTGAAATGTCTATCAAAATTTCTCCACTGAGGAGAATCAGCCGGGTGTCTTAGTTTACCGTCTTTTTTGCGCCCTTCTTCATGCCAACGCATTAACTTTGCATCTTTGGGATTTGCAAATAACCGTTTGAATCTCGGTATTATCGGCAAGTACCACAACACCTTAGCCGGAGGCTGGCCCTTTTTGCCGTCGTCACAATCAGTAGTGCCCTAGTCCTTATGTTTATACCGAGAAACACCGCACTTAGGACAAACATCCATGGCCTCGTACTCATTACGATACAATACACAGTCATTCGGACATGCATGTATTCTTTCGATCTTCAACCCCACCGGACATATCAACTTCTTCGCCTGATATATTGTACAGGGTAACTCATTGTTATCTGGGAGCATTTCTCCTAAAAGCTTTAATAAGGACGTGAAACTCTTATCGCTCCAACCGCTGTCTGCTTTCAAGTTCAATAATTTCAACACAGCTGACAGTTTCGTAAATTTGGTACACCCAGGATACAACGGCTTTTTGGATTCATTAGACAAATACTGAAATTTATCATAATTTTTATCACTAATTTCATCTTCCACATCATGTAACATGTCCTCCAGATTATCAATATACTCGTGTACTACATTTTCAGCGATATCCGTCTCCAGCTCATCATTGTCGTTGCGATCAAGTTCAACATTATCAAAATTTTCGACATTCACATCATCATCGCTGAAATCAAGTTCAAAATTATCCAAAATTTCTACATTCTCATCGCTCTCTTCACAATGGTTAGAATTCTTATTGGTACAACTACTTTTCCCAAATTCCTCACCATGCATGAACCAACATGTATATCTTTTCTTAAATCCACGACAAATCAAATGAGCTCTAATTTCTTCGGAATCCCCAAATCTTAAAAAAAATTTACAATCTCTACAAGGACACAAAATGTCGGCTTCCATCATCTTCACTCTATACCTCTCAGCGAATTTTATGAACTCATCAACGCGACCCAAATATTCTTCACTATCACGTCGCAATTCATACATCCAACTTCGATCCATCTGTAAATTAAATTAAAAAAATGATTTCAATTAATCATGGTCAACACGTAAATTGGTACCAAATTCTAGGCTTACAAAGGGCCGGTTTACAATCCTAACCCACTCTTTGAATATTAGGTCCCATATGTGAACACATATTAGCGAGATTTAATTAGTAATTTAGAAAAATTCGGCAGCATTTCCCCTTAACTCCCCAAGTATGCGTAAAAACCACATACTCATAGGAGCATTAAGGGAAAATACCGTCGAACTTTCCTCAATTACTAATTAAATCCCGCTAATATGTGTTCACATCCTAAATGAGACCCAATATTCAAAGAGCAGTCCCAAAATGGGGACTATCCAAAATTAATCCCTATTGGATTAATTTTGAACAGGCAAAGGACCTAAAAGCATCAGTAGGTCGGTTATTGGACAACAATACACTAATTACACATGATCTAAATAAGTACAAATAAGTAACATAAAAATAGAGGAAGAAAAGGAAAATATATATATATATATATATATATATATATATATATATATACACTAACCTTAGAAAGATAGAGAGGAGAAAATACAAACTTCAAATATCTCAGATAATACCAGCTGCTGGCCTTTGCAGAAATTGGATCAGCGCATTCAATACAGAGAGAGAGAGAGACAGTATTAATTACTCGATAAAAAAAACGGCGCTGGAAGGAGAAGGCCTTTTATACCAAAACCCTACAAAGACTTTTCTCCACGGATCTTAAGTCAAGAAATCCGTGTAGCTCTCTCACAAATCATACACGGTTAATTCTATTTAAGAACCGTGTGTATAATGCTAGCAATTTCTAGGAAATCCGTGTACATTTACTTTCTACACGGATTTTTCGTTAAGAAATCCGTGTAGCTCTCTAACAAATCATACACGGCTATTTTTACTTAGAACCGTGTATAATGCTAGTACAAATATCCGTGTACCTATTTCGTACACGAATATTCAACAAATATCCGTGTACAGTTACTATTTGGACACGGTTTTAAGTTAAATATCCGTGTATGTTATCCTATATATTTTTTTATTAACAATTTTTTTCTGAGCTAGCCTCCAGTTTTGCTAGCCAATTTGCTACAAAATTCAATATTGAGTTTACCCCCAGTTTTTCAGATAATTTGACATCCAGTTTTTCAATTACAGCACAAAAATTATACTTATCATTACAAAATTCATATTTAGCATTACAAATTCATGTTCAGCAATTACAAAATTCATAAATTCATCTCCTTATTTACAATTACAGCAAAAAAAATTACTAAATTCACTATATTTTATTTAATTACAAGAACATGCTTTATATTTGAAACACAAAATCAGTGGATGGCATACAAACCGGTCAATTAATAAGGGTAAACTAAAAATTCATGTACACTAAATTATACAAAATTATACAAATCCATAATGAGTATTACAAAATTTAAATTGAAACATTATACAAATCCATATTGAGCATTACAAATCCATATTGAGCATATATTATACAAATCCATACTGGGTAGACATATCCTTCTTCCTGAGCCTCGATCCCATAATGATTTCAAATATAAACTTAAGGTTTACATTTGGTGCCAGTAGCTGGGGTTTACAGAGGGTAATATGAAGATACATTTTAATAAAGAAAGAGTCGAGTAAAAAGTTGGATGAAGGACCTTCGAAAAAAAGGGAAGAGGTGGATGAAGGACCTTCAGAGCCGGATGAAGAGCCGAATGAAGAGTCGGACACAATCTTGTCAGTCTGACAAGATTGTGCCCGACTCTTCATTCGGCTCTTCATCCGGCTCTGAAGGTCCTTCATCCCACCTCTTCCCTTTTTTCCAAGGTCCTTCATCCAACTTTTTACTCAACTCTTTCTTTATTAAAACATGTATATCTTCATATTACCCTCGGTAAACCCTAGCTACTGGCACCAAAAGCGAAGAGCCATCGTTGCTCACCTGAATGTGACATGGTTCTACAAAAAAAAACATTATTAGAAACAAGCACAATTATACATGCATTAGTAAAATAATCACTAAAATAACAATTATACATGCATCACTGTATTATACATGCATTAGTTGATTATACATGCATTACTCTATTATTAGAAACAAGCACAATTATACATGCATCACTCTATTATACATTCATTATTAAACAAACATAATTATCAAGCTAATCATCACTAAACTAACTTCTTATACATGCATTACTCTATTATACATGCATGCATTAGTTGATTATACATGCATTACTCTATTATTAGAAAAAAGCACAATTATACATGCATCACTCTATTTAATATACTAATTATTTACATTATCTCAACAAATCAAGATGCATGCATTAATTACTAATTGACCTAAATAAGAAATAACAAGTAACAGAAAATTAGAGGAAGAAAAGATAAATATATACACGACTAACCTTAGCAAGATAGAGAGGAGAAATACAAATTAACTTCAAAGATCTCAGATCCGGCCTCCTTGTGCGCAGAAATCAGACCAATTCGTATACAGAGAGAGAGAGTATTAATTGATCAAAACGGTGCTGGAAGGAGGAGACCTTTTATACCAAAACCCTACACTTTTCTACACGGATTTATACTAAACAAAACCGTGTACAATGTGCAGTGTATAAAATTGGCAAAACCGTGTATCGATAATCAAAACCCTACAATAACTTTCTCCACGGATTATTATGTAAACAGCCGTATAGCTCTGTCAAAGATTTCTACACTGCTGTTTAAACAAACATCCGTGTGCATTTCGCATATTTCTACAATTACCGTTTGTACACGGTTTTTAGGTAAATATCCGTGTATGATTGCCCTATATATTTTTTTAGATATTTTTTTTCTGGGCTAGCCTCCAGTTTTGCTAGCCAGTTTTGCTACAAAATTCAGTATTGAGATTACCCTACAGTTTTTCAGATAATTTTGTCATCCAGTTTTCTAATTACAGCACAAAAATTATACTTAGCATTACAAAATTCATAAATTCATATTTAGCATTACAAAATTCATAAACTCAACTCCTTATTTACTATTACAGCACAAAAATTACTAAATTCACTAATAAAACATTACAAGAAAATGCTTACAAGAACATTACTAGAATTCACAAAAATTACTAAATTCACTAATAAAACATTACAAGAACATTACTAAATTCACTAATAAAACATTACTAATATGCATAAATTCATATTTTATTTAACACCTTACAAGAGCATGCTTTATCTTGGTTAGGTTCCAAAGAAATGGGGCAGACTAACTTTCAACTAATAAAACATTTTCTGAAAATTAAATTATGTTTTAGTCCCAAGTTTTTGGCGATGCACAAATGGACATGTGGCAGTGTTATTACGTTGTTGTTTAAATTCTTTCGCAAACCACATCTTATTCAAAGGGAGTTTGTGTAAGAAATTAAACAACAATGCACTGCCACATGCCATTTCTACACCGCCAAAAACTTGGGATAAAAACATGATTTAATTTAAAGAACATGTTTTATTATTGAAAGTTAGTTTTACCCATTTCTTTGGAACCTAACCAAGAAAAAACATGTTCTTGTCAAGTGTCAAATAAAATATAGTGAAAATAAAAAGAAAATGAAATTCATCACATGCTGTCCATCGGAAAGTTCATCACAATCTGTAAATAAAAAAAATGATGAGTAAGTAAGCAACAATAAGTAACAGAAAATTAGAGGAAACGGAAAATACATGCCAGAGATGAAGGAGATATTCATGCCAGAAGTGAAGTCGAGATGTAGGTTATCAATTATATCACATCACTCGTCTTGATAGATGAGCTCCAAAGATAGCGACTTATCTTGATAGATAAGCGATCTGACATAATTGATAAACCTAAATCAAAATTCCAATTATTAACCGTGAAATGATTATATATCAAAGTTGATCATAAGCGATATGTAAAGTGACCGGTCTTTCGCTCTTCCTAAGGTTATACAGGAGAACCTACAATTTACCTATGAATTGAAAAAACTCTAACCTTTCCATTTGTTGAATTACTTGATCAAAACGGCGCTGGAAGGAGAGGGCCTTTTATACAGCGCGGGAAGGAGAAGGCCTTTTATACCAAAACCCTACACTTTTCTACACGGATTTATACTTAACAAAACCGTGTACAATGTGCAGTGTATAAAATTGGCAAAACCGTGTATCGATAATCAAAACCCTACAATAACCTTTCTCCACGGATTATTATGTAAACAGCCGTGTAGCTCCGTCAAAGGTTTCTACACTGTTATTTAAACAAACATCCGTGTGCATTTCACATATTTCTACACGGTTCTACCATAAATACCCGTGTAGCTCAATCATGGCTATCTACACTGTTAGTTAAACAATAATCCGTTTACAATTCCTGATAAACGTCCGTGTAGCTCTCTCAAGGCTTTCTACACTGATTCTTTAATAAATATCCGTGTAATATATCCCACAGATAGTTCGGGCTTCCAAAAAATTACAATATCACACGGTTTTTATATAAAATTGTCAAATCCGTATACAATGTACAGTGTATAATGACCATTTCTGTAGTAGTGTGATTTGCGCTGTATTAGCTTCAAACCGCTCTGTTAACATGGTCGAGACAGCTGGATCCCTCTAAGGCTTTTGCTAGGTTATTGTTTTGACAAAGGAGTTTTTACTTATTGTAGGTGGAGGTAGTATGGCATTTATCTTTTATTATAAAGGATTTGATCTTAATAAACTTGAAGCCGCTCTGTTAATATGAGGTAGACAGCTGGATCAATCTTGTGGAGGGAAACAGAATTTTGTGTAGAATAATCTCTAATAAATTGTAAAACATTAATTGTCTTAAATTTAAATATGTGAATCTAGATATACAATTATACATAACATTATATGATTTATATAAAAAACTCATTTAGAAATTCGCAGTTATTACATGATTTCTATTTAATCGACATATTTGTACATGTTGTGAGTATATTTGATGAATAAATTCAATTTATTATGTATTACTAGTTATTCACATGAGTTGTGAAATTTACTAATCAATGAACAAATTTGGCGTTTATTTTTGTTAAAAATAATTATTGGAAACTATATTATGTAATTTATACGATAATGAATGTTAGAACCTGTTTTTGCGTATTAGTAAATGTTTTATAAACATAAAATAGCATATTAACACATGCATGTTGTCTTAACAAGTCATATGCTATATACTTGTCATTGAACAATAACTTTGGTTGTGCAAGTTAATGAAGGTACAAGCAAAAATGTCATGTCTCGGTCGATCCGAACCGTTACAATTAAAGATTATTAGCTTAATTTTATTGTATCAAAATTTTGTCAAATTTTTTGTTGATTTTCATATCCATCCAGCTTATGGAATATCGAGCCATCGAATGGCTATAATTACTTATGTTGTATAATAGATGGTTCTCTCTTGATCATTTGAAAATTAATTTTGAATCATTTCATGCTAAATCAACCGTCGAAGTATAACGCAAAAATGTACGGTCCACATTTATAGACACTATTTTAAGAGGCAAATCTATATGAAAATATATAAAATTGATATTTGTAAGTATAATTTGTTTGTATAATTTGTAAAAATGTGGAATTATAATTTTTGGAGTTTTTTTCATTTATTTGTTGTGCAAATATAATCTAATTGATTACTGAGTGAGAATCAGAGCCATCTGATACTTGATGAACTGTCATGATTTAAAAGGAGGCCTCAATTTTGGTGGTGGTGAGGTTGTGTGATGGTGTCCTCTTAGATAATACAACCCATCAGGTTTGTATCCGGTCCAGGTGTCAGTCCCTCTATCATTCAAGATTTGTGCTAAAAGGATCAGGCGGCACCGATCTAAAATAGAAACTTTAGATTACTTCAGGTTTGAGACCATCCATCAGTTGGTGTATCCTAGTAAATTCTCTACAGAGAAGATTTGGACTTAGGCAATTTTTGAAAAAAAAATTGAAACGAAGGGCTCTCTCCCTAAACCCTTGCATTCAAACAAAAAAAAACCCAACCCTCTCGTTCTCCCTCCCTAAGCAAAGCCGACCGTCTCCCTCTCTAAAACCCAACCCTCTCATCTCCCTCTCCAAGCAAAGCCAATCGTCCCCCTCTCTAAGCAAAGCCGATCCATTCTCTAAATGAAACCCAACCCTTACATTCTCGATCAGTGCCACCCTCTCGATTCTCTCTAGAAGAGCCGATCGAGGTCGCCGCCATTCTCGATCCACTTCAGCCGATCGAGGTCTCTCTAGAAGAGCCGATCAGTGCCACCCTCTCTATTCTCGATCCTCTTCAGCCGTTCTCCGACCGAGCCGCTCCTCAAGCTCTCCGGCCGCTCTTACATGTCCAGCCGCTCTCTCGACCACTCTCGTTGACATCAGAGGAATAGGTACGTAGATGCTTTTGTAATTTAGGATTTAGGTTTTTTGGAGTTAGTAGTGGCTTCAACTCTTAATGTGTGAGGGATTTAGGTTTTTGGATTTAGGGTTTTTGGATTTAGTAGTTACTGACTAATTAAATCAAAATTTGTAGCAGTAAATTAAGGTGCTAACAGAAAACTTAGTATGTAGATACCTTACTTATCATTTGTAGCAAAAGAGCTTTCTTGCTCAAAACTTAAAGCAAATAGGGGCAAGCAGGAAACTTAGTATGTACTTCACATAAGGTGCTAACAAAAGAACTAGTTTACTGTCATACATACTAGTAGTAGTAAATGGGTATAAATCGTGTTATGTCTTTGTTGAAAATAAAATAAATCAAAGTGGAAATATGATTATACCCCAAATCTCTTTTACTAGTGGTGGAAGCCCCTTTTGCCCCTTGACACACATGGCCCGGGCCCCATCTATAACCATATTTCAAGCATTTGGAATTGTCTCTTTTTAATTCAATGCCTTTAGAATGCTGGAAAGGTTTCTGCCATTAATTATAGCTGCTTGAATGAGGGTTAATGGGTTTATGGGGGTTAACGGGTTTTTGCTTTATTTTAGTCGGGGCTTATGATATTGTGAGCTTATATTTAACTAATGCATACAATTCTATTGTTTTTTTTAGAAAACAAATTTGCTGTTTGCGGGTGGAAGTGGTGCTAAATCTATTTGCATATGCTACTATGAACAAGAGAATGACTGGTAATTTACATTTTTATTCACGTCATATTTAGCATTGTAAAAGGCTTGTTGTGAGTAAACTTCAAATGTATGATAAAGAGTCTAGTTCAAAACTGAGTTTATAAGCGCTGTTTATTTTTTCGTTGAAGAACTTCTACAAGAATAGCAGTCTACCCTTTTAGTAATAAAAATTGAGAATAAGTAAGATAGTGGATGTTAAAGTGGATGTATTTTAGGTTAAGTAACAGTCATGTATTCTCTAAGTACTAAACCCTAATTATAAAACCCTAAATACCAACAGCATAGTTAAAGTGGATGTATTTTAGGTTAAGGTAAAATTCTTTTATTCTTTAAGTAACAGTCATGTATTTTAGGTTATGCTGATCGTCATGTATTTTGTAAAATAGTTTTATTAATTTAGGTTTTAAGAAATTAGGGTAGGTAGTTGTTTGAACTCTTACTTGAGTCCCGATAGTGACATTGTTGTTCAGTCTGAATATTTAATCATAATTTGACAAATGTTTCCTTTTACTGTGTACGAAATTTGAAATTCTGGAAACTCTTATTAGCCATGCACTTGCTGGTTTTTTTTTGGGATCTGGTAGTAGCTGCCTTAGCCATGCACTCGTCATGTATTTTAGTAGCTGCAACGCACTTGCTGATTTCCTTTTAGTAGTTTTTAGATACTAGGTTGTTGGTATTTAGGGTTTTATAATTAACCCTAATACTTAGCTGCTGTAAAATTAACCCTTAGCTATTTTTGTTCTCTAATACTTTTGTTCTGTAAAATTATCGCTCACTTTTGTTTATGTGTCACAGATAACATGGATAACAGTGATGATGCCGAGGGGTACGTGATATCTGTTCGCCGGGTATCCGCGAGGCTTAGAGCCAATGTGGAGGGAAGTGACACGGGGAGGGTGACACGATCTAGCAGCTTAAAACCATTGCCACCCCCTCAACCTCAGCAAAAGCAACCTGGAACCAAGCCATCGAAGTTCCATTCCACTAGGAGGAAGAGTGAACGACCAAAACCTATGGGTTGCGACCATGATGGTCGCCAAAGATCGGGAAGGCTTAATCCTATCCTAGAAAATAAGGCGGAAGAGCATCCGTCAAGCTCGGTCAGGATCAGAACCTATTTTGGCTCCAATCCTTACTTGTCCGCCCCAGCCCCAGCCGGAGCCCCAGCCTGATAATGAGACAGCTGACAACACCTTTAATCGGAACACTGCCCAAGATGCTGACAATTTTGACCCCCTTTTCACTTACACAGCAGCTGACACGCCCCAATTTAGTGAAGATTCTGACTCAATGGAAGATGCTGACAATGAGACAGTTGATGCATCAACTGATTCTCCCCTTCCGACCTCTGAACCCGAGTCTTCATCGCAGCCAAACTCAGCTGCCACTCAACCATCGTCGGACACGACGGTACCCTCAGCTGAGCCCAACAATTCAGGGGGGTCGGGCGCGAAAATACCAGTATTGGAGGACGATGGCAGTAGGAGGTTCCATAGGTGCCGAACCCTTAGAAGTTGTCCTGAAGCTAATGAAGCCAGTGGTAAAGCCCTGGATTGGTCAGCAGCTACGGTGCAGACTAACAAGAGAAAGAGAAGTGGGAAGGGGAAGAAGCCCGATGTGAAGGGTGTACGGGGCCTTGCCAAGCCTCGCGGCCCAACGCACCCAGATAGCAGGCCTGTGCTGAAGGTTGTTGGTGACGCTGAGTTCACATCAGAACCTGAGGATACAAAGATAGTCGCAACAATAAGACTGTTAACATGTGAATGCATGCCGGGACCCCTCAGGTCGTTCAACATGTTTCCATCAAGGGTGAGGTTACAAATCCTTTTTAAGTTCTTGCAGCGGTACTCTTGGGCTGATGGTGAAGATGTCAGGCGTTGTCTCGATGTATTCGAGAATATAGCTGCAGAAGCTTGGTATCGTGTACTGAACGACACTAGAAGAGTGTGCAATAATAAATTAGGCTCAAACAAGGAGTTATGGAAAGATTTTTGTCCACGGTGGTGCAAGAATGTCGATCACTGGAAGGATCTGTGCGGCATTTGGAGGAATCCCCGATGGGAGAAAAATTCAGAAATCAACCGGGACAACCGAACAAGAGATCAATTTAATAAGGTCGGTCATGTGGGTGGATCCAGGAGCTCTTACAGGCACAAGCTAAAATTGGTAAAGTTATTGCACTTAAGTTTTTTAGTACTAATACACCTTATAATTTCTATATTACATTGGGTTGTGTTGATTAACATCTTATATTTTTCTTATTAAAAACTTTCAGATTACTGAGAAGGGGGCTGATGTTGATTTGAAGGATGTTTTTGATCGAACCCACTTGAAGAAGTCCCCGGCTGGGAAGGTGTACGTCAGCGACAAAGCAAAAAAAACAGCGGTATACAATCACTTTGTCTCTATTCATTTGTGCACATTCAAAGTGTTGAATTTTCATTAGTGTTGAATATTAATCTGTCAACTAGCAGCTTTTTTTAAAGTGTTGTTCATTTGTTGTGAAACCTTGAATGACTTGATCTATTGTGAACTGAACCAATGTAGGAACTGTTTCAAACATTGAAAGTGGCCAATGGGAATGAAATGGATGATGAAGCTATCTGGAACCTTGCTGTGAAGGGAGAGGACAAGAGAGGGAGGGTGTACGGCTTTGGACAACGGTCAAGAATGTCCAAAGCCAACCGAGAGGTGGAGGCAATGGAGGCATCCCTATCGGAACCTACCAAAAGCACTGCCACTTGGGCTGAAATGGGAAAGAGATTCACGGCCGAGGAGGTGGAGCAGTTAATAGCTGCCCAAGAGACGCGACACCAGGCTGAAATGGACAAGAATAGAAAAGGGTTTCCTCAGGATATAGCTGCCCAAGAGGCGCGACACCGGGCTGAAATGGATGAGAATAGAAAACAAAATGAGTACAACAGGGCATGTCTGAAGGCACTATTTTCCAAGACAGGAGCGAAACCTCCTAATTTTTCTGTAAGTTGAATTTAATTTTGCTGTTAATTTTTCTGAAGGCACTAATTTTTCTGTAATTTTTCTGAAGGCACTATTCACCAAAGTTTGTATCACTTACCATTTAATTGTCTAAATACAGAAGGTAATTTTTAGTGAATATTCACCGAAATTACTGTGTTGAGATTAGTGGTAATTTGGTATTCAAAAGGTTAGTGTAATTTTTAGTGAATATTCAGAAGGTTAGTGTAATTTTTAGTGAATATTCAAAATAGTATAAATTTTAGTGAATATTCAGAAGGTTAGTGTAATTTTTGGTGTGATACAACTTATACACGCTATATCAATTACTAATCAATTTTTGGTGTGATACAACTTATATTCACCAAAGTGTGTATACAGAAGGTTTGGTCATATGTATAGATTTTATTTCGTCAACCTACATTGTTTAGGAGTAATACTTGCATATGTATTGGTTTCTGTTTTTTACTGTCCTTTCATATGTAATAATTTGCATGATATTTACTATATTTGAAATGCCAACCTAGCAAAGACTAATGCATTATTTCTGCATTTCTTTAGGAGTTCACATCAAATGTCCAGGCTTCTGGTGTAGGTGAAGGTGACACTGGTGCTGGTGGGGGTGATATCGGAGGGGGAGGTGAGCCCAACAATGGGAAGTGAAGTGCCAAGCCTTGTGTTTGACCAGTCTTAGTGTAATAATGCAGTAGATATCAAAACATATAACAGTTAACGTAACCTGTCAATTAAGTAGGGAATTCACTGTGTTGAAACAGCATGGGACTTTTCTGAATTTATGTTAAGTTTATCTTTGGAGGTTACTAATGTAACATCAGTGTGAACTTGCTTAATTTAGATGTGAGTTTTGTGTTTTTTTTCTTGGATATGTTGGTATGTTACAAAACTGAAATGAAGGGTGTCAATTAAGTGAATTTCATGCGTACAAAGTGGGTACGCAACAAAACTGAAATGAATTCAAAATAATAATGCCACTATTTATATTGGTATTCCGATGGAAATACTGCCATCTCCTTTTAATTTACCTTTACCCCGAGACATACCATTTTATTTCATTTTCCATTTCCCAGACTCGCGCTTTTGAGCGTATCCGCTAAGTCGCCAAATCGCCACATTTCACTAATCCCTCCCTCTCTCTCCCTCTCTCCCTCTCTCTCTCTCTCCCTCTCTCTCTCTCTCTCTCTCTCTCCGCACTAGCTGAAGTCGCCAGCTGCCTATGAATCAAAGAGGTGCGTACATTATCCATAAATTGGGTTAATTTAATTTCTGCACAAGATATGTTTGATGGAATGCCACAAAGGACTTCAACCAAAAAGTTGTACCCCTGCTTTTGTATGCTAATAAGAAATTGTTAAAGAGTGCTTTGGCTTTGAACAACCCATGTGTAACTGATAAGCCTCAAATATATATACTTTCGGTCGAGGTTTTACCTCCTAAACTATACCAAAACCCTTGTATTCTAGTCTAGTTCAGTATAGAATGCACCGTAGAACCAAGTTACTGCCTTCCCTTTATCTTATTTGCAGAAATCGAGCAAAAAGGAGCAAAACAGCATTTTGTGCGGGCCGCACGGATTCTGTGCGGGCCGCACGGATTTGTCCGAGAGATTTGCGACCTCTCGTGCGGGCCGCAGGGAATTTGTGAAGGCCGCACGACCCTTCTTCCTTAGCCATTTTTCAGACGAAAACCGACTTTTGTGCGGGCCGCATTGATTTGACCGAGAGTTCTGCGGATGGCTGTGCGGGTCGCATGAAGGCCGCACGATTCCTCATGCCTTAGCCAATTTCCAGCCGACTTTCAGTTTGTGCGGGCCGCACGGATTATGCGAAGGCCGCAGGAAGGCCGCACCAATGCCATTAATGCCTTAATTCATGATATCTTCTCAGATTTGTTGCCAGATTTTGGGGGATTGTTTCCCAAGACACGAAATTGGCTATATATGGGCAGGGAGGCAACAGGAGAAGGCATTCTTCATTCTAGGTTTAATTTTCACATCTCTCTACACATTTTCTATCTTCTCCTCGTGATCAAAGGCGATTAAGAGCAAGGTTTGAAGGATTCTCGAGCAAGCAAAGTGAAGATCAAGGGCAGCGAGCGAAGAGATTGGTGTAGTCTATTCTCTTACTTGTTTTACTTTGTTTTCATTATGATTTCTCTTGTAACTTTCTTGGATGTTAACTCACCCATGAGAGGCTAGATTTCCTCTCTAGGGGCTTAGGCTAAAAACATGAATTTGTGTTGAATTAATATTTACTTGGATTAACTTCTTTATGATGATTGTTTGCATGTTTGTTTATTCTTGTTGATTTTACAATTCATGTGCTTGTATGATTTGGTTGCTTGTTAATTTCCCGCTTGAGTCTAATCAACTTAAGATGCTAGGAGTTATAATTAATGGTACCAAATTGTATACATGAATTACCTTAGGATTAAGATTAGAAATGACCAAATCTATTTCTTAGTCCGGAACCACAAGAACAAAGGTTAAATTGAGGTGAAGGACTTAATCGTGAAGCCTTATATTTGATTGGGACTCCTAGAATTGAACCAAATATCGTATGAAAGACTTAACCGTGAAGTATTGGTATTTAGGGATAAACTAGGCTAATCTATGCTCATGGTCTAGATAGCTAGGGTGAAGAACTTAATCGTGAAGTCCGAATTATCTAGACACGTCATTAATTCACGAAAGTGACCCTTTTTGATATTTACGTTTAGAAACCCCATAATTGCAAACATGAGTTTAGAATACCAAGTAAATGTAGAATTGACCCAATGATTGTATGCCGATAGCCCCTAGACTCTTATCTATTTGAATCACAAACTCCTTTTTATTTGTTTGTTTAAAATTGTCTTGTTTTAATTTCAACTCTCAATCGGGTATTGAACCCAAAACCAATTTTACAACAAACCCCCCCTTTACTTTATTTGCAATATTTTAGAGTTAATTAATTTAGTAAAAAGTAATATTTCCCGTTATCTTTGGATCGATACCCATAATTACTACAAGGATAGATTGTGCGCTTGCAATTCAATCTAACTTTGCGTATTTAGAGTTTTATAAATTTAAAGCAGAAGTGTACAAAATATACCAATTATTTCTATACCCAAAATACACAACAAGCTTTTGGCGCCGTTGCCGGGGATAACGGATAGATATTAATTTTTACTTTAAAAATTAATTCTAGAATTTTCTTTTCTTTTACTCTATTTTTGTTTCTTTGAGACTCACGTTTTTCTTCTCTCTCTTTTCACAGCTTGAACGCTGGCGCCTACCACTAGGAGCCAGAGTCAGAAGGATAAGGCGAGTTCGTCAAACATGGTCGAACATCCGATTTATGGAATGCCCTTGGATGGTGATGAAGAGAACGGATCTCACGCCAATGTTGACAATGATCCTCCTCCCGAAAACCCATTCCACGGCGGATTTGGGAGAGGCAACCTTCCACCGCCTAATCCGAACGACCGCCGTCCTATGCGAGAATTCATGAACCATCAAGATCCGCACCAACGCTTCGGCTATGTGGCACATGGGGGAACCAACCCCGATCTCAAACCCACTCTAATTCACTTGTTAGGTCAAAACCAATTTGGTGGTGCATTAAATGAGGACCCTCACCAACACTTGGCAATGTTTGAAGAACATTGTGGTACTTTTGCACCAAGGGGACCCCAACTTGATGCATTGAAATTAAACTGTTTTCACCTTTCTCTTAAGGATGAGGCTAGGACTTGGTTAAGATTGTTAAACCCTAGGGTAACACAAACTTGGCCCGAAGTCCAAAAACTGTTTTTAGGTAAGTACTTCCCGCCTTCAAAAACCCAACATTTTAGAGCAAAAATCACCACTTTCAAACAAGGTGATGATGAATCGTTAAGCGAAGCTTGGGATAGATGGCAAGAACTCTTGCGTTTGTGTCCTAACCATGGTATTGATGTGTGGCTATTGTTTCAGTTTTTCTATGCAGGTTGCACATACGCGACTAAATCTCAACTAAATGCAGCTGCCGGTGGAAACCTAGCCAACAAGGATTATGTAGAAGCCATGGAGATGATAGAGGACATGGCTATAAGTCAACGCGAATGGACTGCTGGAAGAGACATGAAGAGGAGCAACACACCTGCTGGTATGCTGAAGGTCGATGAGGTGACAGCTTTGAACGCAAAGGTAGAATCTCTCCAAAACCAAATGAAGAAGATGCAGCAGGTAAAATCTGTAGTTCAAAACTCACCATGTGGTATTTGTGGAGGAATGGACCATCTCACGATTGGGTGTCAATACTCCACGGAAGGTAATGACACAGTTGAACAAGTTCATGGGTTGTTTTACAATGAAGGTGACAAAAGAAATAACTCATACAACCAAAACAACTCTAACACTTACAACCATGCCACAAGGTACAACCATCCTAATTTTAGGTGGAGAAATGACAATGAAAATCCAAACCCGAATGCGGTACCAAACCAAGGAAATAGCAACCATTACCAAAATCACAATTCAAACCAAGGTAATGGTAACCAATATCAAAACCGCCAAGGTCAAGGTCCACCATTGTCTAGGTTAGAGAAAATGATGGAAGAGTTCATGCTCTCTCAAAAGGAAACTAATCTTAACAACAACAAAAGGTTTGATGAAATTTCAGATTCTTTTAGAACCGTGAACAACAGGATAGACTTGATGCAAAATCAATCTAGGTTGCTTGAAGCCCAAGTGGCTCAACAAGCCGCTTCTGCCGCACGCACCCCAAGCATGCTTCCCGGAAAAACTGAGCACAATCCGAGGGAACATGCGAATGTGGTAACTCTCCGAAGTGGCACACAATACGACGGGCCAAAATTGCCAGAAGAGGAGCCACCCAAACAACCGACCGCCGCACCTCAAACAACAGAAGCGGGATCTTCTGCGGCCTCAACTCCACCTTCTGCGCCCTCTTCTGCGACCTCAAGGCCAGCTCCCCAGATTTGCACAGATTTTCCTCTAGACCCACCAGTTTTCAAAGATCGCCAAAATTCGGGTAACTCTGATCCTAAAAAGGTAAAACCTTCTGATTATGTCCCTCATCTCAGGTTTGTTCCCTTTCCTCAACGGTTAGTTAAGACCAAAATGGACCAACAATTTACCAAATTCATGGATCATTTGAAGAAAATGAATATCACCATTCCTTTTACGGAAGCCATCACTCAAATGTCATCCTACGCGAAATTCTTGAAAGAACTGTTGTCCAACAAAAGGAAATTGGAAGAGGTAGAAACTGTGGCATTAAATGCGGAATGTAGCGCACTTGTTTTGAACCAACAAATTAAATTGCCCCCTAAACTGAAAGATCCGGGCAGTTTTACCATTCCGTGTAAAATTGGTGATACCACATTTAATCGATGTTTGCTAGATCTTGGTGCTAGTGTCTGTTTGATGCCCAAGTCGGTCTATGATAGACTAGGTCTAGGGGAATTGAAGCAAACTCGAATGTCCCTCCAATTAGCGGACAGATCTGTAAGATACCCTTCCGGAATTGCCGAGGATGTCATTGTCCAAATTGGGAAGTTTTATGTGCCTGTTGACTTTGTTGTAGTAGAAATGGAAGAAGATCCTCACACCCCCCTCTTATTTGGGCGTGATTTTCTAAGTACGGCAGGTACAAATATAGATGTTACAGGTGGAAAGATTTCTTTCTCAATTGGTGATGAGAAGGTGGAATTTAATGTTTTTAAATCTATGCAATTCCCTTCTAATGACAATGATACAATTTGCAGGATTGATGTCCTAGATACCATAATTGCTGCTCAAATTGTTAAGGAAACAGATGGTGGACAGCTGGAAGAAAATCTGGACGAAATCTTAGAGAAAAAGGAAGCTGAGACAGCTAATAATGATGACAGCGAAGATTTGTGCGGGCCGCACAAACATTTGTGCGGGCCGCATGAACTCGTTCAGGTGCAACCAACCAATCCGTGCGGGCCGCACAAAATTCTGTGCGGGCCGCACCAACCCGCAGAAACCTCAAACACGATCGATTCGACCGCTTCTTCTCCCAAACCACCAAAACTCGAACTGAAACCTTTACCCCCCACTCTTCGATACGAATACCTTGGACCCGATGAGACATTTCCAGTTATTGTTAATTCTACCCTAAACGAAGATGAGACAGCCCGACTTCTCCACGAACTTCGACTACACAAGAAGGCAATAGGGTACACCATTGATGATCTAACCGGGATCAATCCAAACCTTTGCATGCACCGCATCTTGATGGAGGATGGCCACAAACCTTCGATCGAAGCCCAAAGGAGACTCAACCCTAATCTCAAAGAGGTGGTTAAGAAAGAAATCCTCAAACTCCTCGATGCCGGCATCATCTACCCGATTTCCGACTCAAAGTGGGTAAGTCCGGTTCATGTGGTCCCGAAAAAGAGTGGAACAACAGTAACTAAAGGTAAGAATGGTGAATTGATACCAACAAGGGTAGTCACCGGGTGGAGAATGTGCATAGATTATCGCAAGCTCAACAATGCAACACGAAAAGATCATTTTCCTTTACCATTCATCGATCAAATGCTTGAAAGACTTGCTAATCATTCTCATTTTTGTTATTTAGATGGTTACAGCGGTTTCTTCCAAATACCAATCCATCCTGATGACCAAGAGAAGACCACGTTTACTTGTCCCTTCGGTACTTTCGGGTATCGAAGGATGCCGTTCGGTTTGTGTAACGCTCCCGCTACTTTCCAAAGAGCCATGATGGCTATTTTTTCTGATTTGCTTGAAAATTCTATGGAAGTTTTTATGGACGATTTTTCTGTTTATGGCACTAATTTTGATGAATGTTTGTCTAACTTGACCAAAGTTTTAGAAAGATGCGAAAAGGTCAATTTGGTTCTAAATTGGGAGAAGTGCCACTTCATGGTGCAACAAGGAGTAGTGCTTGGACATGTTGTTTCATCACGAGGCCTAGAGGTTGACAAGGCCAAGGTGGAAGTGATTGAGAAATTGACAAATCCAACAACTGTGAAGGATGTGCGAAGCTTCTTGGGTCATGCGGGATTTTACCGCCGTTTCATTAAAGATTTTTCAAAAATTTGTAAACCTTTGACTAACTTGACTATGAAAGATGCGGAATTTGTTTTTGATGAAAATTGTGTTGATGCTTTTTGTAGGATCAAAAATACGCTAATATCGGCTCCCATTCTTCAACCACCAAATTGGGATTTGCCGTTCGAGATCATGTGTGATGCTAGTGACTATGCGGTTGGAGCCGTGTTGGGTCAAAGAATCGACAACAAACCTCACGCCATATACTATGCAAGCAAGGTTTTGGACGAGGCGCAATTGAACTACACTACCACCGAAAAGGAATTCTTAGCCGTGATATTTGCCATCAACAAATTTCGGCCCTATTTGGTAGGGTCAAAAGTGATTGTCTATACGGATCATGCCGCCATCCGCTATCTTATCTCCAAGAAGGATGCCAAGCCACGCCTTATTCGATGGATCCTACTTCTTCAAGAGTTTGACTTAGAAATCCGAGACAAAAAAGGGACCGGAAATTCCGTGGCGGATCACTTATCCCGACTCAAAACCATGCCTACCAAAGATGACCTTCCTATTGATGATTCACTTCAGGATGAAAGACTTTATGCCATTTCCACCTCCCAAATGCCATGGTATGCCGATTTTGTCAACTTTCTTGCATGTGGTGTCTCACCGCCGGACCTAACCTACCAACAAAGGAAAAAGTTCATGTCGGATGTTAAGCATTACTATTGGGATGACCCTCTATTGTTCAAATTGGGGGTCGATGGGATTCATCGGCGATGTGTGCCGAAAGAAGAGTTTGAGCCAATTCTCGCATGTTGTCATTCTTCCGCTTATGGCGGGCATGCCTCCATGAATAAAACCGTGGCAAAGGTCCTACAAGCCGGATTTTATTGGCCCACCCTCTTCAAAGATGCAAAAGATTTTGTTCTTCAATGCGACAAGTGCCAACGAACCGGCAACATTTCCCGAAAACATGAGATGCCTCTTAATGGGATACTCGAAGTTGAGCTGTTCGATGTTTGGGGAATCGACTTTATGGGACCCTTCCCTTCCTCTTGCAACAACAAGTACATTCTCGTGGCCGTCGACTATGTCTCCAAATGGGTCGAGGCCATAGCAAGCCCAACCGCCGACTCCGCTGTGGTAAGAAAACTCTTTCAAAAAACTATTTTTCCTAGGTTTGGTGTGCCACGAGTGGTGATCAGCGATGACGGGTCTCATTTTATCAACCGCCAATTCGATAACCTCTTGTTCAAATATGGAGTCAAGCACAAGGTGGCCACACCTTATCATCCTCAAACAAGTGGCCAAGTTGAGGTTTCGAATCGGGAAATCAAAAGCATTTTGCAAAAGGTGGTGAATTCGACTCGCAAAGATTGGTCTCTCAAGCTTGATGAAGCGCTTTGGGCATATCGCACGGCCTACAAAACTCCCATAGGTATGACCCCTTTTAAATTTGTTTATGGAAAACCATGTCACTTGCCAGTTGAATTGGAACACAAGGCTTATTGGGCCATCAAAGCGCTCAACTTGGACATGAAAGCTGCCGGCGAGAAACGAATCCTTGATCTTCACGAATTGGACGAGTTGCGCCTCCATGCTTATGAAAATGCGAAACTATACAAAGAGAAAACCAAGCGTTGGCATGACAAGCACATCGTGCGACGGCACTTTCAGGTAGGTGACACTGTTCTTTTGTTTAATTCCCGACTTCGTCTTTTTCCCGGAAAATTGAAATCTAGGTGGAATGGCCCCTATCAAGTTCAACAAGTCTTTGATCATGGAGCTATTGAGATTTGGAGCGAGAAAACCGGCCCATTTAAGGTAAATGGCCAGTGGATCAAGCATTTCTACCAACATGAGGCCATTGGCGACAAGGAGGTCATGCACCTCACCGATCCACCTTCTACAAATTGAGAATGGAAGGAGTCGAGCTTTCGACTTAAAATTAAACGCTCATTGGGAGGCAACCCAAGTTTTTCTCACTTTTACCTTTAATTTTCACTTCTTCAATTTTGTTTTTACCTTGCAAAACTTGTTAAATTTTACTTGATTTTTAGGGAACTTTTCAGGATTTTTGGAGAACATTTTTTACGGCGCTCTGTGCGGGCCGCATGAATTTTGTGCGGGCCGCATTAATTTACCCGAGAGTTGTGCGGCCTACTGTGCGGGGTTCACTGACTTTTGTGCGGGTCGCACAAATTCTAGCTTGGGGGATCGATACCTGGCTTAAAAAAAAAAAAAAAAAAAAAACAGGACTTTGTATTTTGTGCGGGCCGCACGAAGCGAACAGGTGCCTCATTAATTGGACGCGATTTTTGGAAACCCTTTCTCTCCTTTAACCGTCCCTCTCTCTTTCCTTTCTCTCCCGCCCCTTCTATTTTTCTCCAAACCCTACCTCTCCCTCTCTCAAGCCTCCATCTCTCTCTTCCTTTTGAAGACCCGCCCACACCACCACGCGAGCGTCGCCGCCGTCAAGCAGCACAACAGGAAAGCTCTTTCCCACCCAAACATGCCTCCATACGTCGTCAATACCCAGCCGGTACCTTCTCACCCTCCGGGCCATCCTCCACACCGCAATGAGGCGCTCTTGCCTCTTCCCTCGCCTTCGACTCGTCCACCATCTTGTGAGTTTATTTTTCTTCCTTTTTCCCTCTTTGTGTGAATAATTGCATTAGGGACAATGCCTTGTTTAAGCTTGGGGGTGGGATTGGAAGAAAAATTGTATCTGCATTTAGGTCATGTTTAAATTTTTTTCGTAATTTCGTAATTTGCATTTTAGGTGATAAGTTTGTGTGATTGCTTGATTCAATGACTTGTTTGAAAATTTTTGGAAATGGTTTGGATGACTTTGAACAATTCAACCTAACTTCATAATTGCTAAAAGAATTTCATAGGATGAGATGTTTTTGGATTTTGGAAAATTGAAAACTTGGGTTTTATCGAAAAAGCATTTTGAAACCTAGGTATGCTTTTCTAATTGGGAAGTTGGGATTTTAATGATGGAAATATTATAATATCCATATGTATGAACGAATATGTTTGGATGTGTGTATTCATGGTATTATTGCAACACTAAAAATTGAAAAAGGTTTAAATGTTGAAAAATTCACTTCGGATTCCGCTTGCCTATGTTACGGTGATATGACGTACTTAAGGTTATGAGTCCTTGACACTTTGTTCCGCTAGTTTGCCCGATAAAATGGCCGAGTTTACATCACAAGCGTGAGTTCGTGCCGTGGAAGGGTTAAACCAAGAACATGCAAAAGCACTTTTGAATCAAAACGGTTGGGTATGGTTAACTACTTATAACTAGCCGGTTTTGTCTTGAAGATAAAGATAATAGTGTCACACGTAGCAACAAAAAGAAAAGGAATAGTCAAAAATTATGCATGATACCAACACACGAAACTTTATAACTTTCTAGCCCAAGTTTGTTCCAAGCTTGGGGGGACAAAAAGGAAAATCACCACAAAATGAGGGCATATTTTTGGTCAAAAAAAATGAAATATTGATAAATTCAAATGATTAGTTTTTACAAATACAAAAGCATCTTTGAACATGAGATTTGATTTGTCGATTCGTGGGGTGAATTAGAGTTGATCAAGGAAATTTCAAACTTATTGTCCAAAAAGATTCTTGGGTTTTAATGATAGCAAGCTCATATAAATGTTTCGCATTTAAGGATATACTTGGAATTTGGTTAGTTTAGAAACCGGACATACACCTAAGTTTGGATTTTTGCTTGAGGACAAGCAAGGTTTAAGCTTGGGGGATTTTGATAAGCCTCAAATATATATACTTTCGGTCGAGGTTTTACCTCCTAAACTATACCAAAACCCTTGTATTCTAGTCTAGTTCAGTATAGAATGCACCGTAGAACCAAGTTACTGCCTTCCCTTTATCTTATTTGCAGAAATCGAGCAAAAAGGAGCAAAACAGCATTTTGTGCGGGCCGCACGGATTCTGTGCGGGCCGCACGGATTTGTCCGAGAGTTTTGCGACCTCTCGTGCGGGCCGCAGGGAATTTGTGAAGGCCGCACGACCCTTCTTCCTTAGCCATTTTTCAGACGAAAACCGACTTTTGTGCGGGCCGCACGAATTCTGTGCGGGCCGCATTGATTTGACCGAGAGTTCTGCGGATGGCTATGCGGGTCGCATGAAGGCCGCACGATTCCTCATGCCTTAGCCAATTTCCAACCGACTTTCAGTTTGTGCGGGCCGCACGGATTATGCGAAGGCCGCAGGAAGGCCGCACCAATGCCATTAATGCCTTAATTCATGATATCTTCTCAGATTTGTTGCCAGATTTTGGGGGATTGTTTCCCAAGACACGAAATTGGCTATATATGGGCAGGGAGGCAACAGGAGAAGGCATTCTTCATTCTAGGTTTAATTTCCACATCTCTCTACACATTTTCTATCTTCTCCTCGTGATCAAAGGCGATTAAGAGCAAGGTTTGAAGGATTCTCGAGCAAGCAAAGTGAAGATCAAGGGCAGCGAGCGAAGAGATTGGTGTAGTCTATTCTCTTACTTGTTTTACTTTGTTTTCATTATGATTTCTCTTGTAACTTTCTTGGATGTTAACTCACCCATGAGAGGCTAGATTTCCTCTCTAGGGGCTTAGGCTAAAAACATGAATTTGTGTTGAATTAATATTTACTTGGATTAACTTCTTTATGATGATTGTTTGCATGTTTATTTATTCTTGTTGATTTTACAATTCATGTGCTTGTATGATTTGGTTGCTTGTTAATTTCCCGCTTGAGTCTAATCAACTTAAGATGCTAGGAGTTATAATTAATGGTACCAAATTGTATACATGAATTACCTTAGGATTAAGATTAGAAATGACCAAATCTATTTCTTAGTCCGGAACCACAAGAACAAAGGTTAAATTGAGGTGAAGGACTTAATCGTGAAGCCTTATATTTGATTGGGACTCCTAGAATTGAACCAAATATCGTATGAAGGACTTAACCGTGAAGTATTGGTATTTAGGGATAAACTAGGTTAATCTATGCTCATGGTCTAGATAGCTAGGGTGAAGAACTTAATCGTGAAGTCCGAATTATCTAGACACGTCATTAATTCACGAAAGTGACCCTTTTTGATATTTACGTTTAGAAACCCCATAATTGCAAACATGAGTTTAGAATACCAAGTAAATGTAGAATTGACCCAATGATTGTATGCCGATAGCCCCTAGACTCTTATCTATTTGAATCACAAACTCCTTTTTATTTGTTTGTTTAAAATTGTCTTGTTTTAATTTCAACTCTCAATCGGGTATTGAACCCAAAACCAATTTTACAACAAACCCCCCCTTTACTTTATTTGCAATATTTTAGAGTTAATTAATTTAGTAAAAAGTAATATTTCCCGTTATCTTTGGATCGATACCCATAATTACTACAAGGATAGATTGTGCGCTTGCAATTCAATCTAACTTTGCGTATTTAGGGTTTTATAAATTTAAAGCAG
Source organism: Carex myosuroides (assembly GCA_028015225.1). Classification (NCBI taxonomy): domain Eukaryota; kingdom Viridiplantae; phylum Streptophyta; class Magnoliopsida; order Poales; family Cyperaceae; genus Carex; species Carex myosuroides. The sequence goes on from CM051465.1 coordinate 14,610,932, forward strand.
AAGTGTACAAAATAGACCAATTATTTCTATACCCAAAATACACAACAGTAACGTGTGAATAATTGGAGTTGACAGTGCTTCTATTAGTTGCAGTGTTTAAATATATGTAACATGTGAATCATTAGTTGACAGTATTTAAATTAGCTAATGCCTCTATGGTACAGGTACGTAATCAAATGAATACTAACGATCGTCAATGGATGTACAACACAAGGACACGTCTTCAACCCGACTTTGTTAGGGGTGTTCAAGAATTTGTGCAAGCGGCATTATCCAAGCCCGATGTTGTCACTATCGACGCACGTGGAAGGAAGTGTATCCCGTGTCCTTGTCAAAATTGTCAAAACCTCTATAGTCGAGAAGTGGAAACCGTGAGACTACACCTTTATAAATCTGGTTTTTGCGCCCTATATGAGGTTTGGTACAAGCACGGCGAGGAGTATCCCAACCAAGGTATCAATCCCCCATCCCCTCCACCAACTGATCAAATGGGAGATATGGTAAGGGCAGCCGCTGGACATAATTTTGATTGGGAGGAAGACCAACCCACCGGAGTCGCTAAAAAAAATTTTGACATGCTAGCCGCATCAGAAACACCTCTTTGGGAAGAGAACTTGACCGGACAATTGAAATGCGAAAACCACACCGTATTGCCGGCGGTCACACAAGCCTTAGCGTTAAAGGCGGAACATCAATTGAGCCAAAAATGCTATGATGGAATGATGGGTCTAATTAAGAGCATGCTTCCACAAAGTTTGAAAATGCCAGATAATTTCTACCAATCCAAGCGAATGATCGAGGGGTTGGGCATGAAACATGTAAAAATAGATGTATGCCCAAACTTTTGCATGCTTTATTACAACGATAGAAACAAGAACAAGACACGTTGTGATGTATGTGACGAACCGAGATATAAGCCTCCGGGACCCAATAAAAATGCAAAACCCGTTCCACAAAAGGTACTTCGTTACCTACCTATCACTCCAAGATTGCAAAGGATGTACTTGACCGAAGAAAATGCGAAAAATATGAGATGGCACAAGGAGGGTAAGCGTGAGCCTCCCGGGGTTATGGTGCACCCGGCCGATGGTGAGGCTTGGAAGCATTTCGCGGCCAAGTATCCGGATTTCGCGATGGAGGTGAGAATTGTAATTTTGGGTATAACGACGGATGGTTTCATGCCTTTCAACTCGAGTGCATCTCCATATTCATGTTGGCCGGTGTTTGTCTTTCCATATAACCTACCACCAGGGATGTTAATGAAAGAAGATACCATGTTCCTTGCGCTTGTAATTCCCAGACCAAAGCATCCGGGCCGGGACATCGACATTCTTCTTGAATCTTTAATTGACGAGTTGAATAAATTGTGGTCGATTGGAGAAATGACATGGGATGAATCTAGAAAAGAGAACTTCGAGATGCATGCATCACTTATTTGGATGGTGAGTGATTATCCCGCTTATAAAATGTTATGTGGGTGGGGTACACATGGACGATTAGGGTGTTATTATTGTCGAGGCGCAACAAAGGCCTTTCGACTAGTGTATGGTGGGAAAGTAAGTTGGTTCGACTGTCATAGATGTTTCTTGCCTCCGGGTCACCCATTTCGTCGAGATAAGAAAAATTTCATAAAAGGAAGAGCCGAATATGGTGGGCCACCGCCCAACAAAACGGGCGAGGAGATGCTTGAGGAAGTGACCCAACTAGATGAGATCGTTTGGGGTAGAACTAAGAAAAACAACCAAATTCGCGGTTATGCCAATACCCACCATTGGCAAAAGAAGAGCATATTTTGGAGGTTACCATATTGGAAAGACAATCTCTTGCCGCACAATATTGACATTATGCATTTGGAAAAGAACTTCGCGGATAATTTGATTTACACGCTCTTAGACATGGGCGGCAAAAACCAAGGATAATGAGAAATCAAGGAAAGATTTGGCTCTCCTTTGCGATCGTGGAAATCAACACCTGACCCCAGACTCTAAACACCCAGGAAAGATGCGTAAACCAAAGGCTCCCTTCGCACTTACTCTAGAACAAAAGCGGAAGGTTTTGACATGGCTCAAGGAGATAGTAAAGTTTCCCGATGGCTACGCATCGAATTGGTCAAGGTGTGTTAACCTCACAATAAACACCCTAATTGGGTTAAAGAGCCATGATTTGCATGTGTTCATGGAGCACCTACTTCCCGTCGCATTTCGAGACTGTCCCGGACGAAGTGTGGGACGTTCTATGCGAGATTTCAAGCTTCTTTAGAGAGATATGTGCCAAGGAGCTTTTACCATCCCGTATCGACCAATTAGAGAAGGATATTGTCGTCACACTTTGCAAAATGGAAAAGATTTTTCCGCCAAGTTTCTTCGATTCAATGGAGCATCTTGTGGTGCATGTAGCACACGAGGCTAGAATGGGTGGGCCAGTAGGGTCCCGATGGATGTACCCATGTGAAATGTTTGCATTTTTGCCTCGATTTTTTATAATTACAATTGAAAATACTTCGCTGCCAAGATTTGTACGTACCAATCAAACCCATAATAGTATGTCTAACTAACTACCCGTACCAACTCTTGAAATTATAGGCGTAACAAAGAACAGAGGATGAGAGTGACAAACAAGGCACGTGTTGAGGGTTCAATTGTCGAAGCGACAATTGTCAAAGAGATATCTACCTTCTGTTCACATTATTTTGAAGAAAAACCTCGAAATGGCCAACAACGAGTTACAAAGAGTAACCCTTCGCAAGGAGGGCTTTCGATATTTGATAATCTGGGTCGTCCTGTTGGAAAGGAAAAGCGAATTGTTCTCGATGATAAGGACTACAAAGCAGCACACTACTATGTCCTTCACAACTGTCCCGAGATCCGTGACAAGTATGAAAGGTACAAACCTAATTAATGTTTATCTTAATGATATGAAAAACAACCAATGGCCAAAAGCATGTATAAAGCATTTAAAACTGTCCATAAGACATTTACAACCATATTTAAAACTTTTATGCAATTTTTACATTTATATTTTTTTTGGCTGAGTTTGTGTAGAGTTTGACTAGTGCTGACTGTTTTGACAATTCTGAACAGCTGACCTTTAGAAATTTATTGTGACCAATTGGCTAAACCAGAATTTTAGTGCTTCATATAGAAATGATGGTCACCTCATGTACTATATGCCACAAAAAAATAAAAAAATATTATGGTCAGCAGCTATGTGTAATCAAGGGATTTGTTAGGGGCAGTTCACATGATGACTTACAGTCTTTGACACAGTTTTTATTTTTCTGAACAGAGATTCAAAAATCAATTTAAAATCACAAAAATTCATATAAATGGAAAATTTAGCATGGCGATGCTTATCTTGTCATGCTTTACCTATTTGCATAATATTGGGAAATTTCAAGACTTGCATCTGGTCAAAACTATCAAATTCTTATTTTTATATATGCTGGAATTGTAGAGACTTCGATACATGCATGCTCAACAGTGGTACAAGACCACAAGATTTGGACAAAGTTCGTCAAGAGAACTACAGAGATTGGTTATGAACAAAGGTACTCTCCGATGATAGTTGTGATAAATACATTCGAAAGGCAGGACTCAAGCCATCGAAACAAGCGAAGCGCTACAAAGTGTACGACATCAACGGGTTTCGATTTCACACCGAAAATTATGGGAAAAACAAGGCAACAAAAAGTAGCGGTGTGTGCATCAAAGGAGAGTGGGATGAAAATGGTGAGCAACGCGACTATTATGGTATTCTCCAATAGGTAATTGAGCTAAATTATGATTGAGGCAATTATGTCGTTCTATTTAGGTGTATTTGGTTTGACATAATCAACGGGATAAAAAAGGACAAAAAACATGGAATTGTGGAGGTGAAACACACTTCTCGGCTAAAAGATTTTGAGCCTTATATATTGGCATGTCAAGCAATTCAAGTAGTCTACATTCCTTATGCATCGGATAATCGTGATAGACGTCCATGGTGGGTGGCAATGAAAACAAGCCCAAAAGGGAAGTTTCGTGTCGAGGAGGACCCCGATGAAAATTTTGAATTTTATCAAGAGGAAAGGACGAATAACCCGGTATTGGAACCAAATGAAGAGGGCTTCAATTGGGATCATGTGGTAATTTGAGAAAACGAGTTCGAACTAGTAGACGATACGATGGAGACTACACCAACAACATCACATGCACTACAAACATTGGCGGATAACGACAACCCTATAGAGGAAGGTGATGAAGGTTATGATACGGAGCAAGAGTATGACATGCATGAAGTTGAGGAATCACTTGGTTGGTTTAACCTCGACGATGAATCCGATGAAGATGGTTATTAATTGGTAGACTTTCATTTTGGAACAATGTGATGTATGGCAATTTGGAAAATTATTTTGCATCTCAATTACTTTGTAAGGTTTCACTGTTTAAGACAAATATTCTAATTTTAAGTTTCTGAATTATTTTTGTATCTTAAATATTTGTGTATCTCATACTCTTTTCAAACTACTGCTGTAATTCTTGTTGCTGTGGTTTACAAAATAAATTCAATTTGAAGGGAGACATTAAAAATATACAGAAAAGGCTCTGCACTGTAATACAAAACAAGTTACAAGGGTAAGCCCTTGCAATTAGTAGTTGTCAGAATAACCAGACTTCTTGCAAGGATAGTGTAGGACTTCTTACAAGGGCCTTCAGAATAAAATAATAAAAACGGAATCTTCAAAACTTGTTACAAGGGTCAGCCCTTGCAACTGTTTTGTCTCAAATCTTTAGACTTATTACAAGGGCATGGAATGAGGTTTTTGCAAGGACATTCATTAAAATATAATATCTGGCTCTGCTAGCGGGTCACGGGTCTTCAATTATTATTTGCAAGGGTAGATAAGAGACAATTTCAAGGGTAAACATCAAATCTTTTGCATGCGTTTCTTTTTCCAAGGGACACCCTTGCAACAGGTTTTCTTGTGTCAGAAATGTCATTTCTTTTGCAAGGGCCGTTCACACTCTTGCAACAAGTAAGTGCTACTCTTGCAAAAAATCCAAATTCTAGTAGTGTAAATATCCGTGTAGAAAGAGGGTACCTATTCATACACCCTCAACTCCTACACGGCAGGAAATCCGTGTAGCTCCTCCAGTATTGCCCGTGTGCAATCTATTTTTCTGTAGTAGTGTTGAAACTGGTTTAGCAACTGCCACGTCAGATTAGAAACTCTAGTAGTTTCAGGGATGCAGATGCTCTCACTTATCTTTTATTATAATCGGAATATATGTTTAAAAGATCTCAAAAAATCATTGACACCACTCACTAGCTAATATTTGTAGTAGTATATTTTATTTGAAATTTAGCTGTGAATGAATAATCTCGAAAAATATAAATTTAAATTTATAATTTTACTACGTCCAAAATAATTAATTACCATTCTTTTCAATCAGTTTCCTTATGATATCTCCGTGAATTGTATTGTGAGATTCTATATATGGCGTAGAATCATATGTCATGCAATCTCACAATCGCCAAATATATGTCTTAAAATGAGGTACATGGTGAAAATGAGAGAGTATATCTAAAAAGATAAATTTAAAATGATAAACTTTCAAAGTTAATGTGTTTTTATTATATTCTCAGACAACCGACTAATATATAATTTTTCAAATCTCTTTAGTCCGTTCCTATGCTTACCTCTGATTTGCATTATGAGATTCTATGTCAGTGAAATTCTATCACATGTTATAAAAAATGGCACACATTCAAAATAAGAGAATGAGATCGAGATGTGAAACTGAAATAGCTATAATGAATATATAAATAGCCTTATAGCCATGAATTCACCAACAAATATGTTGTTAGTAAAATTTGTTCGCCATGAAAATTATGAATTCATTATTCAACTTCTGAACAAAAAATTGTCAAATAAAATAACAACAGTTGTCACCATAAAAAAAATCAAATAAGAAGAAAAATAACTCACTAATAAATAAAACTCGCCAATTCAAAATAATTCCATATTAACTCTAGAAGAGAAATACATTCATATTTATTGAAGTATGACTTGATATAAATGTTAATGTCTCGGATTCTCGACAACACAACCACAACATGTTTTCAAAACAATTAATAATAGTAATACTAAGAACAATACAAAATAAAAAAATAATTTCTAATTCTTAGGCCGGATCTCGATTCCTTCTATTATTATTCCGCTTTTTAATCCTTGTGCATCATCCTCTTCCAATTTCATCTGCACTTCTCCATCTTCATCTTTCTCAATATAAAATTCTCCAATTTCCACCTCAATCCATCTGTCATCTCTTTCCTTAGCTGATATTGTTTCCTTGTTGTACTGTCAAACTCTGAATCCTCATATGCAATCTTCCATTCACTGAATATTTTCCTCACATATTAATTTGTCATAATTCGGCTCAAGATACACTGTTCTTTTAGTAATATTTTTACCGACGGTCACTAATGTTCGTTGCCTAATTTGACCAATCGGATGGCGATGATATTGGTCATCTGATATTTCAGTGAGCTTGTACACTAAATATGCAGCATACCTTGTTCTAGGAGAAAGTGCTTTGCAATCAATCTTACCACAAACGGCTAATTGGCAATGGAATATTGGCTCCGCCACCTCAGCGAACCTATTTAATTAATTGAGTTAATTTTATGCGTAAAGCAAGGTTAAATATTTAAGATTTTAATTCATTAGATCAAATTTTCTAGTAAGATAAATTTTTATCAAAAACAGTATTGAAAAACTAAATATATATGTTCTATTTTATCTTTTTATAACAAAATAATTTTGAACTTACCATTCTTATCTTCATATAGTAAATCAACAAATCTTTTTTCAACTGGTATATATTCTTAATAACGATTCAAATAGTTTTGATGCCATATTTCAAACAACATGATATTAGTATCAAATAATTTAAAATATTAGAGAATAATATGTTTACACTGCTCACAAGTGACAAAAAATAAAATTAGAACTAAATAAAGTGAAAAAATAAAATTAGAACTAAATAATTTTAAGATATTTTCTGCAAACCATATAATATTTTAATTACTACATTATCATGTATGTCTGTGAAGTAATATTTTGATTTAAAAAATACTTGTGTAATTTACCGTTTCGAAGTCTTAGATTACTATCAGAAAGTAGTTTGATGCTACTGTGAAAAAAGGAAAAATAAAGTGATACAAATTTGATGATACTAATTTTACAAATGATATTGGTATTATTTATCATTTATTCCTCTAATAAATTCGCAAACCTAATATTAATTACCCGTATTATTTAGGATTTATAACGAATAAATTCATAAACTTTATAATATCCAAATAAATTACCAAATAAACTTTCGAAATATACCATATTATATTTACGAATTTAAAACTTTATTGGATTATTTATTATTTCTAACTTAGTACTATATATGCACTAAATTCACGCAACTTAAAAAAGTTGTAAACAATGACTTTTCCAATAAGATAAATTCTGAAAAATATATGGGTCCGCCTAGCTCTCCCCTGTGAACAATCCCCCGTTTCATCCCCGTCAGTTGCATTAATTAAGGTAGTTAGTTAGTTAGTTAGAATTTATAACTGTCAGTGTATTTGAGGAATTTGCAGAAGTATTCATATGTAGCACAACTAGTATTCATCCATCTATATGAAGGTATTCACATTTGCAATAGAAACATATTTGGAAATATTACAACAAGAAAGTAGGGGACAAACAACATGTGTGGGGGACCGCACAACTGTCAGAGCATTAATTAAGTGGGGGACCGCATAACCGTCAGCGCATTAATTAAGTGGGGGACTTCTAACTACCTTTAGCTCATTTTAGAAATTTACAAAAAAAGTATTCATCTGTAACACAACTAGCATTCATCCATCTATATAAATGTATTCATCTTTGCAATAGAAGCATATTTGGACACATCAATCACTCATCTTTTACACGTTTTTAGAGATGGGTTTTTTTTTCTCCGTTCAATCTAACCAATATTTCTGACGATCTGTGAAGAATTTTGCAAATCTAAAACCACGAATGTCTTCTACACAATTTTCTCTTTCAAATGAGATCCATGATGACATACTTTCGAGTAGTCCGTTGCACAAGTATTCACACCTCGTCATGCAAGTATTCATCCCGCATTAAGCAAGTATTCATCCTCATCGTGTAAGTGTAAATAGTTAATGTACCAAGAGTATTACACGTTTTTAGATATGGGTTTTTTTTTGTCCGTTCAATCTAACCAATATTTCTGACGATCTGTGAGGAATTTTGCAAATCTAAAATCACGAATGTCTTCTACACAATTTTCTCTTTCAAATGAGATCCATGATGACATACTTTCGAGTAGTCTGTTGCACAAGTATTCACACCTCGTCATGGAAGTATTCATCCCGCATTAAGCAAGTATTCATCCTCATCGTGTAAGTGTAAATAGTTAATGTACCAAGAGTATTACACGTTTTTAGAGATGGATTTTTTTTGTCCGTTCAATCTAACCAATATTTCTGACTCTGTGAGGAATTTTGCAAATCTAAAACCACGAATGTCTTCTACACAATTTTCTCTTTCAAATGAGATCCATGATGACATACTTTCGAGTTGTCCGTTGCACAAGTATTCACACCTCGTCATGCAAGTATTCATCCCGCATTAAGCAAGTATTCATCCTCATCGTGTAAGTGTAAATAGTTAATGTACCAAGAGTATTACAAACATATGTGCATACTAAACAAATAAAAAGTATTCATCCATAAGCTATCAAGTATTCATACATATAAGTTAAAGTATTTATGCCTAAGATATTAAGTATTCATCCATAAACGTTGAAGTATTCATCTCTAAAACATTAAGTATTCATCCATATGTACTTAGTACGCACTGTTCTAATTCACCATTAATGAAGCTTTGTTCTTTGCAAATAACTTGGATCTGACCCGACGGAGGCGGATCTGACCCGGCGATCGACAGTGATGGATCTACTCCGGCGGAGGCGGAGGTGGGAGAGAGAGGAGGCGGAGATGGGAGGTGGGAGACGGAGGTGAGAGACAGAGGTGGAGGTAGGAGAGGGAGACCGAGAGGGAGAGGTGGGAGAGGCGGGCGGAGACGCAGAGGGAGAGGTGGGAGAGGCGGACGGAGGTGGAGGCGGAGGTGAAGAGGGAGAGGGAGGGAGAAAGAGGAAAGAAATAAATGGAGAAAATTGGGTAATTAATTTGTAGGGCCATTAGGTAGTTAGAATTTTGAATTATAGCTAGAAAAAATAGTTAGTTAGTTGGGGATGAAATGAGAGATGGATAGATGGGGGAAGATATAATTACCCAAAATATATACCTTCTTTTCTTCTTGACAAAAAAAAGTTTCCATATTCAAATAAAATTATACCTTGAATCATCAAGAGATATGCGCCTCCAAAAAAAATGAGGAGCATCAGCAAAATCTATGTCTAACATGCTTGTCGATAGCATGTGGCATTTAGCTCCATTGTCTCTATCGAGTCCAAAGCTCTACGGACAAAAGTAAACAATCAACAATTATTTCATTAGAAACCACATATATATATATATATATAGAGAGAGAGGCTATGGTGAGTTGCGAAGTAAAACGTCGTTTTACTTCACGCCATATTTTTATTTTGAAAATTCAAACACCCGATCCGAACCGTTCAACTTTTTCTAAATATTGAAATGTGCTTGGAGACTAAATTTTACATTTTTTGGAACTTTTTAACTATTTATTAAGCCACTTTGAAATCACTGATCCACTATGAACAGTAAAAAACAATAAAATTTTCTGGACGACCGAATCAGCGATTTTCAAAGTGGCTTATAAATAGTAAAAAAATTCCAAAAAAATGTAAAATTTAGTCTCCAAGCACATTTCAATATTTAGAACATGTTGGGCGGTTCGGATCGGGTGTTTGGATTTTCAAAATGAAAATATGAGCGTGAAGTAAAAATGACATCTTACTTCACAACTTACCATAGCCCAGCTCTATATATATATATATATATATATATATATATATATATATATATATATATAGAGAGAGAGAGAGAGAGAGAGAGAGAGATGGGCTATGGTGCATTGCAATGCATAGGCACCCTTGTGCATTGGACCATAAATCACCGATTCAAAGTCCAAATGACCGATCCAAACCGTTCATCTTGTTCTCCATATTAATATGTACTTGGAGACCAAATTTTACATTTTTTTGGAATTTTTTTACTATTTATTAAGCCACTTTGAAAGTTTCTGATCCAACGGTGAACAGTAAAAAACAGTAAAATTTTCTGGACCACCAGATCAGAAACTTTCAAAGTGGCTTAATAAATAGTAAACAAATTCCAAAAAATATAAAATTTGGTCTCCAAGCACATATTAATATGGAGAACAAGATGAACGGTTTGGATCGGTCATTTGGACTTTGAATCGGTGATTTATGGTCCAATGCACAAGGGTGCCTATGCATTGCAATGTATAATAGCCCATCTATATATATATATATATATATATATATATATATATATATATATATATATATATTTGTGTGTGTGTGTGTGTGTGACAGAAGTGTATATTAACTTTTGCATGTCAAAGAAAAGAAAAAATTAAAAGTACCATTTTGCCTCCGTCGATGAGCACATGGTGGTTGGAAAGCTGGAAGAAGAGATCCTTCTTAGAGGGGAACACCACCGGATCAACGGTCCGAGATAGAATGTCGGCATAATCCGATGGTAGAAAAGATTTCCACAAGAAGTCGGAGTCTGCTGATAGGTGTATTTTATATACACCGTCGATCTAGTTTTTATCATAAAATAACACCAAATATCTTGTATTTTGGATATAAAGCGAATATAATACACCAAGAATCAAGTTACTACGTTCGCTCGATGTTTCAATGCAGGAAACAGTGCAAAATGATGAAAAACTGCCCAGTGCGGACGCATTATCCACCAGTGCGGACGCACTGGGTACTTAGCCGATTTTCCAGCAGCGCAGACCTCACAGACGAAAAGTCCGAGCGTAATGCGGACGCATTCACCTTCACTGCGGACGCATTCACTACTTAGCCGATTTTTGCGACTTTCAGAATCTTCCAGAAAAACAGAAGTTCAAGGCCAATGCGGACGCACTCACAGCCAGTGCGGACGCACTCAGTACTTAGACTATTTTTGAAATCTTCGGATTCTTTGGAAAACAGAAAACAACATGCCAGTACGGACGCACTAAGATCCAGTGCGGACGCACTCAGGAAAGTTTGCAGAAAATCCAGAAAAGGAAACTTCGAACCAAAGGGGATTTGAAGTCGGTGCGACCAAGACCACCCGCACTCAACTCCAGTGCGGACGCACTGGACTCGCAGACAGCCAGAAATTCGCATTTTCAGGAGGTTTTCTATTTTTGGCCAACAAGGAACACGTTTTAGAATGCCAAAAATAGCCATAGTAGTCTGAAGAGTGCACCCACTAACCCCACTACTATCCTCTAAATTGGGCAAGGTCTTTGGCTATAAAAGGAGAAGAATTTCATCTCTCTCGGATGATCCATTATTATATCCATCTTTCCAAAAATTGAGAGAGAGAGATCCTGCAGAAATTCTCGAAGGCTTTTCAAGAAAGGAGAAGAAGAAGATTCAAGCAAGGAGTCGGCAAGATCGAGGTTTTAGATCTAAGAAAGGGTGTAATCATTTCTTTATCTTATTTCTTATTGTTTTTTCCAATCTTTGTTATGGATCTCTCCAAGAGAGAGTAGTTCTCTTTCTAGGGGTTTAGGTCAATGCATGAACTTGTTTAATTCTAGCTTATTCGGATATTTGTTTTTATTATGATTGTGTTATCGGATTTGATTGTTAATTTCTGTGATTTATTCTTTATGAATTTCATTAGTACTCGTTCCTTTGAGTTCACCTGGTTAGGGTTTATTGAATTGAAGTAGTTTTGAAATCGCGTTGATCGTGTTTTTCCGCTTTAAATTTATTAAATTCCGGCATTGGTCATGAGGAGACTACTAATTGAAACCATAAAGACACACCTTAGGATTGGGTTAGAAGCGACCGTACTTTGATATCCAATCCGGAACTATAGAAATTAAGGTTAGGATTTTGGTGAAGGACCGAAAGGCGAAGGCAAATCCTAATTAGGACACCTTAGAACAAATATCGATATATGCTTTGAAGCATGAGATTAAATATCCCTCTAGGTTAGTGACAGCCCTAGAATTCGAGGCACATTAATCCATAAAGCGCAAAGTATTTGTATTAATATTTGTTCCAAAGGCTAACATAGGTTAGAAACCTCATCAAATCAAACATGAATTTAAACAACCGAATAAATAGAATTAGCAAGGGATTGTAGACCGAATACCCCTAGATCTCCTTAAACTTGAAAACAAACCAATCTTTCTTTCCTTTATTTTATTTACATTTATTGTTTGTAGACCGAATACCCCTAGATCTCCACCATACGGCATGCCACGCAACTTCGTTGAGGAAGAACTTCCGGAAGGTCTTATCAACCAAGCCTTTCGTGATCTCGATAACAATTCACCGCCTCCTCCTCCACACAACAACCCACCGCCTCCACATCCACACGACAACAAAAATGTTCCACCGACTCTCAACAACAATCCTTTGTTTGGTATCAATCCAAACAACGGAAATGGCCGTAACCATCAACAAGGCCACCGCTTCGGTTTTATACCTCAAGGCCAAGATCCACGCGAAATCAAGCCATCTCTCATCCACTTGCTTGGCCAAAGTCAGTTCGGAGGAGCCCTAAATGAAGATCCACATGCCCACTTGGCGGTCTTCGAAGAATCTTGCGGCACTTTCGCTCGAGAAGGAGAAGAGCTAGACAACCTCAAGCTCAAATGCTTCCACCTATCCCTCCGTGACAATGCAAGGACATGGTTAAGGACCGTGAATCGTGACAACATAAGAAGATGGGACGACATGGAGAAGTTATTCTTAGGAAAATACTTTCCTCCATCCAAAACCCAGCACTTTCGAACAAAGATCACGACCTTCAAGCAAGCCGAGGGAGAATCTTTGACCGAGGCATGGGATAGATGGGCGGAGCTTCAACGCTTGTGCCCTAACCATGGTCTCGACATGTGGTTGCTCTTCCAATTCTTCTTTGCAGGTTGCACAATCGCCACAAAGACTCACTTGAATTCCGCCGCAGGAGGTAATATGTCCAAGATGGATCCCCAACAAGCCATGCTAATGATCGAGGACATGGCAATCAACCAAAGGGAATGGACGGCCGAGAGAAGTGGACGAATCCAAACCACACCGGGAGTCCTAAAAACCGACGAAGTTACCGCCTTGAAAGCCCAAATAGATGCCTTGCAACATCAAATGGCACAAATGCAAAATGCCAAATCTGTGACAAAGAAGGCTTCATGCGGCATTTGTGGAGAGGCGACTCATATCACCGCCGATTGCCAAGTCCTCATAGAAGGAGAGGAAGTCGAGCAAGTCAATGCAATGTTCTACAATCAAGGTGATAAGAGGAACGACCCGATCTACAATAAGGTTAGGCCAAATGATAACTCAAATACATACAACCCTAACACAAGGTGGAACCATCCCAATTTCAAGTGGAAGACCGAGAATGACAACTCCAACCAATACCAAGGTAATTCCAATCAATATCAAAACCGGTCGAACCAAAACTCGTATCAAGGACCTTCTCAAAACAGTAAATTAGAAAAAATGATAGAAGGACTTGTTCTCTCTCAAAACGAGTTCATGAACCAACAAAGGAACACCAACACCGAAATTTCGGATTCCTTGAGAAACTTCAACAATAGGTTCGAGTTCTTAGAGACTAAGACAAAGATGCTAGAAAACCAAATAGCACAACAAGCATCTTCGTCATTTCGTCAACAAGGCACTCTACCGGGTAAAACCGATATCAATCCAAGGGAGCAAGCAAAAGCCATAACCTTGAGAAGCGGCACGGAATACGAAGGACCAAAGATGCCCAGCGGAGATGAGTCTCAACAACCACCGAATGAGGCACAGCCACCTCAAACTCCTCTCAGCGCGGACGCAACCGTTCCTAATGCGGACGCACCGGCATCGGAAAAACCTCAAGAACCGGGTAAATCAAACCCGGCCAAGGTAAAACCAAATGAAACTCCTAAGTATATTCCACCACATAGGTTTATACCATTCCCTCAAAGGTTAGTTAAGAGCAAGCTTGACCAGCAATATGCCAAATTCGTAGAACACCTCAAGAAATTGAATATTACCATCCCTTTTACCGAAGCAATTACTCACATGCCCACTTATGCGAAATTTTTGAAAGAAATTTTATCCAATAAAAGAACAATTGAGGAAGTGGGCACGGTATCCCTTAATGAGGAGTGTAGCGCTCTCTTCTTAAACAAGCTACCTCCAAAATTAAAGGATCCCGGAAGCTTTGTTATCCCATGCATGATTGGTGATACCGAATTGAAGAGGTGCCTATGTGATTTAGGCGCAAGTGTGAGCCTCATGCCAAAAACCGTTTATCAAAGGCTCAATCTTGTTGATTTGAAAGATACAATGATGTCATTACAACTAGCCGATAAGACGGTAAGGTATCCCGAAGGAATTGCGGAGGATGTTATTGTAATGATTGGTAAGTACTTTGTCCCGGTGGACTTTGTAGTGGTCGAAATGGAGGAGGATACTCATACCCCTCTTCTATTGGGGCGTGATTTCCTTACCACAGCTGGTGCAAACATTGATGTCAAAGAAGGAAAGATATCCTTTGACATTGGGGGCGAAAAGGTAAATTTTCATATGTTTAATGCCATCAAATTTCCTTCTAATGATAATGATTCTATATGTAGAGTGGAAGTTTTAGATTCCATTATAGCTGCCCATATGGAGAAGGAGATGGTCAATGAACAACTAGACCAAATTCTGGAAGAAACCGGCTCAGAAAACGACACAATTGGTGAAAATGACCCTCAGTGCGTCCGCACTACCGCACAGTGCGTCCGCACTCAGCATGGTGAAACCGAAGGTTCAGTCAACCGAGCGCAATGCGTCCGCACTGAATTCTCAGTGCGGATGCCCTACTCGCACTCACCTGTTGAGCCACAGTTTGGAGCCAATGAGGAAAAAGTCCGAGAGGAATGCGTCCGCACTGACCCTCAGTGCGTCCGCACTCAGCACAATTCCAACCAGGATGTACTGCAGATTTCAGAAAATCTACCCCAGTGCGTCCGCACTGACCACCAGTGCGTCCGCACTCATGCCGAAATAGCTCAAATCGAAGGAATTTCGCCCAACTCTGCACCACCGAAGGTCGAACTCAAACCTCTGCCACCTACCCTTCGCTATGAATACCTGGGAGAGGGTGAGACATATCCGGTGATTGTCAACTCCGAGCTCAACAAAGAACAAACCGAGAAGCTTTTACACGAGCTAAGGCTTCATCGGAAAGCGATCGGTTACACAATCGACGACCTAACCGGAATTAGCCCATCCCTTTGCATGCACAGAATCCTAATGGAGGACGACCACAAGCCCACAATTGAAGCTCAACGAAGACTCAATCTGAATCTAAAAGAAGTGGTGAAGAAGGAAATCCTCAAGCTACTTGATGCCGGCATCATCTATCCAATCTCCGACTCTAAATGGGTAAGTCCGGTCCATGTAGTACCAAAGAAGGGAGGCACAACCGTGGTGAAGGGCGAAGGCGATAAAATGATATCCACAAGGGTGATCACCGGATGGAGGATGTGCATCGATTACCGCAAACTTAACAATGCAACAAGGAAGGATCACTTCCCTCTACCATTTGTGGATCAAATGCTAGAAAGGCTAGCTAATCACTCTCATTTTTGCTACCTGGATGGGTATAGCGGATTCTTTCAAATCCATATTCACCCCGATGACCAAGAAAAAACGACCTTTACTTGCCCTTATGGTACGTTCGCGTACCGTAGGATGCCGTTTGGTTTATGCAATGCCCCAGCTACATTTCAAAGAGCCATGATGGCTATTTTTTCAGATTTATTAGAAAATTCCGTGGAAGTTTTCATGGATGACTTTTCAGTTTTTGGTACCTCTTTTGATGATTGCTTATCTAATTTGATCAAAGTTTTAGAACGTTGTGAGCAGGTCAATTTGGTGCTAAACTGGGAGAAATGCCATTTCATGGTACAAACGGGGGTAGTTCTAGGCCACGTGGTGTCTTCCAAAGGCCTAGAAGTCGACCAAGCAAAGGTGGAGGTGATCGAAAAATTGCCATATCCAACATGTGTGAAGGATGTGAGGAGTTTCTTGGGCCATGCGGGATTCTATCGGCGTTTCATCAAAGATTTTTCAAAAATCTTCAAACCCCTTACTAATTTAACAATGAAAGATGTAGAATTTATATTTGATGAACCGTGTATTGTTGCTTTTGATAGGATCAAGAAGGCACTAATCTCAGCCCCAATTCTCCGACCTCCTAATTGGGATGTGCCCTTTGAAATCATGTGTGATGCGAGCGACTTCGCCGTTGGAGCCATTCTAGGACAAAGGATCGACAACAAGCCACATGTGATCTATTACGCAAGCAAAGTCCTAGATGAGGCGCAAATGAACTACACAACCACCGAAAAGGAGTTCTTGGCCGTTATATTCTCCATCAACAAATTCCGATCCTACTTGGTTGGATCCAAGGTGATTGTGTACACCGATCACGCGGCAATTCGATACCTCCTCAACAAGAAGGATGCCAAACCATGCCTAATCCGATGGATCCTCCTACTCTAAGAGTTTGATCTCGAAATCAAGGACAAGAAAGGCACTGAAAATTCAGTGGCGGACCATCTATCACGCATTACCAACGAATCGAAGGATGATGACATGCCCATAGACGATTCGTTCATAGACGAACAACTATACGCAGTCAACCACCAAGAGGCGCCATGGTATGCGGATTTCGTCAACTACCTTGCATGCGGTATCATACGCCCAGATTTAACCTTCCAACAACGAAAAAAATTCCTTTGGGATGTCAAACAATATTTTTGGGATGAGCCGTTGCTATTCAAACTGGGGGTAGATGGAATTCATAGGCGATGTGTACCTCACGAAGAAACCGAACAGATTCTCAATTTTTGCCACTCATCTCCCTATGGAGGACACGCTTCAAGCCACAAAACCGCTTCCAAAGTTCTTCAAGCCGGGTTCTTTTGGCCCATGCTTTTTGAAGATGCGAAAGACTATGTGCTTAGGTGCGACAAATGCCAAAGAACCGGGAACATATCAAGGAGACATGAGATGCCTCTCAACGGAATTCTAGAGGTAGAGTTATTTGATGTTTGGGGGGTCGACTTCATGGGACCTTTTCCGAGTTCTTGCAACAACAAGTACATCCTTGTAGCGGTCGATTATGTGTCAAAATGGGTAGAAGCCGTAGCAAGCCCAACCGCCGACTCCGCCGTGGTAAGAAAGCTTTTTCTAAGAACTATTTTTCCTAGGTTTGGAGTACCTCGGGTGGTGATTAGCGATGGCGGCTCTCATTTCATCAACCGTCAATTCGACAGTCTCCTATTCAAATATGGAGTCAAGCACAAGGTATCCACACCATACCACCCTCAAACAAGCGGGCAAGTGGAGGTATCCAATCGCGAGATAAAAAGCATCCTACAAAAGGTGGTGAACACATCACGAAAAGATTGGTCACTCAAACTCGATGAAGCTCTGTGGGCGTATCGGACCGCTTTCAAAACACCCATAGGTATGACTCCTTTCAAGCTAGTGTATGGAAAGCCATGCCATTTGCCGGTTGAACTCGAACACAAGGCATATTGGGCAATAAGGGCCCTAAATTTCGACATGAGGGCTGTCGGTGAAAAGAGGGTTCTTGACCTACATGAACTAGAAGAATTGCGCCTTAATTCCTATGAAAATGCTAAGCTATACAAAGAAAAGACAAAGAAATGGCACGACAAGCATATCATCAAGCACAATTTTCAAGAAGGAGACACGGTTTTATTGTACAACTCACGCCTCCGGCTATTTCCCGGGAAGTTAAGATCACGATGGAAGGGCTCATTCGAAATAACGAAGGTATTTAACCATGGCGCAATCGAGATATGGAGCAAAGATACCGGGGCATTCAAAGTGAACGGACACCGCCTCAAACATTTCAACCATGCAACTCCTATAGGCGACAAGGAGATCATAGGCCTAAAAGATCCACACACTCAATAGTGAGCCCAAATCATGTCGAGCTCACGACGTAAAATTGAGCGCTTCTTGGGAGGCAACCCAAGTTTTTACTTTTTCTTTCTTTATACTTTTATTTTTACTTTCTCAAAAATTTACATTTTTAATGACTCAGCCAATTTTTCAGGTCAAAAATTCAAAAAAAAAACCTGAGTGCGTCCGCACTAAACATCAGTGCGTCCGCACCACCTACTTAGAAAATTCTTCAGACAGGTTTTAACATAAAAATTGGCCAGACCGAGCGTAATGCGTCCGCACTGACCTTCAGTGCGTCCGCACCGACAGAAACCACAGGTCTGCGCAGTCTAGACAAGACCAGTGCGTCCGCACTGAGGTTCAGTGCGTCCGCACCCGAGGTACGCTAAATTTAATTTTCAATTTTTTCGAAATATCGGAAAATTCGAATTTTTTTGAGCGAGTGCGGATGACCACCTGCATTGAGGCCCAATGCGTCCGCACGCGGCTTCTTCTCCTTCTTAAACCGACCCCTCTCTTCAATTTCATTCGCGCCTTTTCGATTTTAAAACCGAAAACCTTGATTTTTCTCTCCCAAAACCCGAAAACCTCGTTTTTCTTTCAAAATCTCCCTCTCCTCTCTCTTCTCTACCCCTTCTCTCTTCTTTTCTCTCTCTTTCCCTCTTCAAAAAGCGAAAACCCACTTTTCTCAAGTTTTTCAAGCGCCGTTTCGCTAAAACTCGGATTTCTTCGCATTTTTTCGAAATTTTCGCGATCTACAACAAGGTTTGATCTCTCCTTACTCTAATCTTGTCAATTACTACTTAGATCTGTAAAAATGGTACCAAAATCGGGAAAATCGACCAAAAATGGTGAAATCGGTTCAAATTCTCACCCCAGTGCGGATGCTACCACCCGCACTGCCATTTAGTGCGTCCGCACTAAGCTTGGGGGAAAACCTAACCAGCCCAAATTTTCAATTTTTTGGTTAAGTCCTCAGTGCGACCAGACCAGTCGCACTGAGAGCCAATGCGTCCGCATTACGCTCGGACTTTTCCAACCCAACCCCAAAATTGTTAAAAACTTGGTTAAGTACAGAATGCGTCCGCACTGGGATCCAGTGCGTCCGCAGTGCGACCCCTAAAAATTCCAAAAATTTTGGTTAAGTCCCCAATGCGTCCGCACTGAGAGCCAGTGCGTCCGCATTAAGCTCAGTTATTCCCTGAATTGAACCAAATTTGAACTGTTTGTACACAGTGCGTCCGCACTGACCACCAGTGCGTCCGCACTCAGCCCAAATTATATCAAAAATTTCGAAATTTTAATTCTTTCAAGTTTTTTAGAATGCCGAAGAAATCAGGTGCCAAGAAACCAAGGTTTGAGAAAGGACAGGGTAGTCGTCAACCACCTCCTTATCCTCCTGCCTTGCCACTCAACGAAGGTCAAGAATTGAGGCGTAACCTTCTACAATCCCGCCGGACCCTCGAGCCATCCCGATGGATCTGCCGAGAGACACTCGAAACACTCGGACTCCTTGAGTCGGTGCAAATGCTCACCGAGCGGCTTGGCTTGTGGGAGTTTCTATGTGACGAGGTCGACACTTATGAAGGCCTCACGATTGAATTCCTCTCCTCCTACGAGTTCGACCGGGGTTCACGCACGATGACATTCAACCTTGGAGGCTTCTCACATATGTTGCACACCACCGAACTCATGGCCGCACTCGATCTATCCACCGCACATGTCAGCGAGATGCGCACCATTCTCGACTTCTACCATGACATGAGCGAGGCCCAATTCCGCATCCTAACATGCCACGACGGTCTCCTCGGCCAGCAGAGGGTTAAGAATGTTCTCCACCCGGCCCTCCGATATCTCCAGTGGGTACTTTCTCACACTCTCTTTGCCCGTGGGGAGAGCGCATCGGTCTTCAACCTCGGCGACATGGTGTATGTTTGCAGCATGCTTCGGCGCAATAATGGCGAGATGGCGTACATGCCGCACATTGGATACAACTTGGCCAAACACATGCAAAATATGTCGCACAACATGCGATCGGGCGGAATGATTCGAATTGGTGGTATCATCACAAAGATTGCCCAACACTTGCTAATACCGACCGTTGGTGCGGTGGTGCCCGGTTACACGCTAGTGGACCTCGATGGTCTATTTCGGGCGAGGCTCATCCGTTGGGACGACATTGAAGAGGCTTGGATCAATTTGGGCCCAAAGGACAACATTCGACACCGGTTGCCTCTACAAACTCAAATCGATCCCTTGGATACCGACACTTGGAAAATTGTCGATGAGCCGCTCGAGCCACCGCTACCACCGCCGCCACAACCACAACAACCTCCACAACAAGCCGCACCCGAAGCCGCACAAGCACAAGGTATGCCATCCAACCAACAAATCTGGGATTTTATGCAGACCATGGACACCTCCATCAACAACTTGAGCATCAATATTGGAGGGCGTTTGGATAGCATGGACGGCCGCATGGATGCCTTTGACCGCCGCTTTGATGAAGTAGAGGCCGAGGCCGCTCGAGCGACCTACTATTCCCGTCGAGGATACATGCACGCAAACCCGCACTTTGAGGGTGATCCACCTACACCTCCGTACCAAAGACGGGCCGCTCAAAGGAGGGAGTACGAGATGGCACAAGAGCGTGAAGCGGCAAGGCTAGCGCAAGAGGCGGCCAGTCAAGCACAAGAGGCCGACAACAATGAAGATGAGGAGGATGACGTCGACGACATGGTTTTCGACGAGGATTGATTCCGCACAATATACCACCAAATTACGCCAGTAAAGTAGTTCATGTTTCTTCTCTCTTTTTTAATTTATTTTTAGCACTGAGGACACTGCTTTATTTAAGCTTGGGGGATGGGAA
This sequence comes from Carex myosuroides, assembly GCA_028015225.1. NCBI lineage: Eukaryota > Viridiplantae > Streptophyta > Magnoliopsida > Poales > Cyperaceae > Carex > Carex myosuroides. The sequence continues at coordinate 14,632,025 of CM051465.1, forward strand.
GAAATTGTATCAGCATGCATATTTATTATTCCGTTTTTCTAAACTTTTTAGGATTTATAACCTTGTTTTTTACTTGACCATGAATAGGATTTGTGATTTTGAACTTAATTGCTTGCGATTACGAATTTGTCAAGACGTTTTACGAGGTTATGAAAAATAGAGTCTTGCATACTTGGACTTAATTGTCTAAAAATGCATAAAGTATAAAATCATGTTTAAAAATTTTGTGTTAAAAATTGGCAAAAATAAAATTTTTGATAAACTTGAGTGATTGACAAAAATTAAAAGTATTCTTGCACAATTTTTCAAATTTTTAGTAAAACTCTTAAAATAATTTTGAAATGACGACATAATTCGGCGAAAAACTTTGTGGAAATAAAGGTGTTTGAAATTGAGACATTAGGAATTTAAATTTATTAGAGAAGCCATTTAGATTTGGAAATCTTTTAGAAAAATTTGGATATCCGTGAGTATGAAAGAATACTTAAGATGTGTGTATTCATGATATGTGCATAAATGTTGAGAAATTAGGTAAAATTGAAAATTTCTTAGAAAATAAAAATGAGATTCTAATGACCTATGATACGGCTTCATGACGTACTTATGGTTATGAGTCCTTAGCACTCCTGCTCCGCTAGTCTCCCGATAAAATTGACATTCGTGTTAGTGGAAGGGTTAGACTAAGAGCATGCAAAGCACCCTTGAATTAGAACGGTTGGGTACAGTTAACTACTTGTAACTAACCGGTGCTTAAATGAGGATGGGGAAAATAGTGCTAATTCAAAGTGAGAAAATCAAAAGCAACAAAACAAAAGGAATATGCATGTATCAACACACAAAGTCCGTAGTTATTCTTACCCAAGTTTGATTCAAGCTTGGGGGTATTTTGAAAATTCTATATTTTAAATGGCATATCCTTTAAATTTGGGTATACGAAGTTCACAAATTCAAAGCCTTTAAGGAAATTAAAGTTAGAGTAATCGAATTGTGGGTTGATTCATAATTATTCGAGGGTTGAACTTGGGATTTGGGGAATATGCATGAAGGTTTTTAAATTTTGGCAAGATCATACAAGTTTTTCAAAATTTTTGAGAAATATATACTTGATATAAGGGTTGAATTATAGATCGAATTATATTTCAAAGTTTAAATATTGCTTAGGGACAAGCAAAGTTCAAGCTTGGGGGTATTTGATAGGTGTATTTTATATACACCGTCGATCTAGTTTTTATCATAAAATAACACTAAATATCTTGTATTTTGGATATAAAGCGAATATAATACACCAAGAATCAAGTTACTGCGTTCGCTCGATGTTTCAATGCAGAAAACAGTGCAAAATGATGAAAAACTGCCCAGTGCGGACGCATTATCCACCAGTGCGGACGCACTGGGTACTTAGCCGATTTTCCAGCAGCGCAGACCTCACAGACGAAAAGTCCGAGCGTAATGCGGACGCATTCACCTTCAGTGCGGACGCATTCACTACTTAGCCGATTTTTGCGACTTTCAGAATCTTCCAGAAAAACAGAAGTTCAAGGCCAATGCGGACGCACTCACAGCCAGTGCGGACGCACTCAGTACTTAGACTATTTTTGAAATCTTCGGATTCTTTGGAAAACAGAAAACAACATGCCAGTACGGACGCACTAAGATCCAGTGCGGACGCACTCAGGAAAGTTTGCAGAAAATCCAGAAAAGGAAACTTCGAACCAAAGGGGATTTGAAGTCGGTGCGACCAAGACCACCCGCACTCAACTCCAGTGCGGACGCACTGGACTCGCAGACAGCCAGAAATTCGCATTTTCAGGAGGTTTTCTATTTTTGGCCAACAAGGAACACGTTTTAGAATGCCAAAAATAGCCATAGCAGTCTGAAGAGTGCACCCACTAACCCCACTACTATCCTCTAAATTGGGCAAGGTCTTTGGCTATAAAAGGAGAAGAATTTCATCTCTCTCGGATGATCCATTATTATATCCATCTTTCCATAAATTGAGAGAGAGAGATCCTGCAGAAATTCTCGAAGGCTTTTCAAGAAAGGAGAAGAAGAAGATTCAAGCAAGGAGTCGGCAAGATCGAGGTTTTAGATCTAAGAAAGGGTGTAATCATTTCTTTATCTTATTTCTTATTGTTTTTGCCAATCTTTGTTATGGATCTCTCCAAGAGAGAGTAGTTCTCTTTCTAGGGGTTTAGGTCAATGCATGAACTTCTTTAATTCTAGCTTATTCGGATATTTGTTTTTATTATGATTGTGTTATCGGATTTGATTGTTAATTTCTGTGATTTATTCTTTATGAATTTCATTAGTACTCGTTCCTTTGAGTTCACCTGGTTAGGGTTTATTGAATTGAAGTAGTTTTGAAATCGCGTTGATCGTGTTTTTCCGCTTTAAATTTATTAAATTCCGGCATTGGTCATGAGGAGACTACTAACTGAAACCATAAAGACACACCTTAAGATTGGGTTAGAAGCGACCGTACTTTGATATCCAATCCGGAACTATAGAAATTAAGGTTAGGATTTTGGTGAAGGACCGAAAGGCGAAGGCAAATCCTAATTAGGACACCTTAGAACAAATATCGATATATGCTTTGAAGCATGAGATTAAATATCCCTCTAGGTTAGTGACAGCCCTAGAATTCGAGGCACATTAATCCATAAAGCGCAAAGTATTTGTATTAATATTTGTTCCAAAAGCTAACATAGGTTAGAAACCTCATCAAATCAAACATGAATTTAAACAACCGAATAAATAGAATTAGCAAGGGATTGTAGACCGAATACCCCTAGATCTCCTTAAACTTGAAAACAAACCAATATTTCTTTCCTTTATTTTATTTACATTTATTGTTTGAAACTCCTCTTTTTCGGGTATTGAACCCAACTTAGGATTTTAGAACAAAACCCCCCACTTTACTTTTATTGTTTTGTTTTAGAAGTAGTTTTCTTTATTAAAAATTGGTATTTTCCTATCTCCCTGCGGATCGACACCTAAATACTACAATCGATAGGTTGTGCGCTTGCAACTAACCTATTTATTGAGTACGAAGGTTTATAAATTTTAAAGGCAAAAAGAGTACCAAATTCCTATATCTAAAATACTCAACATCTGCCATTGTTCGGAAGCTGGTGGAGGTGAGAGAAAAATTGTGAACGCCATCCGGCGAGGTGCGACGCATCACTTCATAAAGACAGCCCTCCGAAAGATAATTAATGAGACCTTCCATTTTCGTCTTGTTTGGTTATGGGCTGAAAACTTCTTTTTTGAAGATTGGTTATGGTTGAAAACTTGAAATCGAATATATGAATTGGTTTATGTGGAATTTACAGCGTGGTATTTATAATATGCAAATATCTATTTTTGGAATGATAATATATATAGAAACTTATTATTGGAGTGCAAATCTAACTCTGGAATGGTAAAATATATGACAAAATTAAATATACTTTCTATATTTGGTGGATGTTACTGTTTTAGACCGTGAGAAGAAGATAGAAATTAAGCTTGGTTTTTTTTCAGCCCATAAAATTGTAATTGAATCTTTTGGCCCATATAAATAGTATATGAAGTAACCTCTTGGAAATAGCCCAAATTTAGTACTTTGTAGATTTAATTAATTAAATGAGAACCGCTGGTTTTAGAAAATAGTATAAAAAATGAGGATTGCATCGTTAACTAACAAATTAATTTGATAATCTTAATATTTTTCGTATTAATGATAAAATAATAGAATATTATGTAAACACGCTGTTGCCTTTATGAATTGACAAGGCACAAAAGTTCATGGAATTGAATTGTCATTTGAGGTAAATAGAAGAGAAGACAATTAAATGGATTTCAATAGAGTATGCAAGTTTGGGTTGAAAAAAGGAAACTGTCATGAAATATCATAATTGTCTGAAACAGTGTTGTAAAAATTTTCTGTTTAGGCTGATTAATCGGTCGATTAGTCGTTGACGGTGACCAAACTGTCAAGAAATTTTCCGATTAATCGGCTGATTTTTTTCAATTATGACCGATTATTCTCGATTATCCTGATTAATCGCTTGGCGGTACCATGCTCGTCTGACGAGCATATACCATTATTTACAACACTGGTCTGAAGTGTCAATGAAGTCCCCAGGTTGAACTAGAAAATTGAAGTTGAAGGAACTGAATAAATTATTGTTATTATTTTATTTTATAAGAGATTAAAAGGTATAAGTACTTATAAAAATTATAAATATAGAGGACCAAGCTACTAATTTGTAATTTATAGGATGACTTTGCCCCTTTGAGTACTCCTTAGATCTGCCTCTGCTACTGAGCATAGTAACAATATACACGATTAATTTGCGAATAATTAGCGTTTTATTCGTTTTTAGTATGATACGTTTTATTCGCGAATAATATGTTTTTTTATGTATAATACATCTTATTTGCCAATAAACACGAATCACGAATTATTCGTAATAAAAATGCGAAAAAAAATTTGGGATTTTCTTTTAGTTTTTTTTTTTTTACTTTCTTGTTCTACTGAATCATTCCTGAATATACCGAAATTATATCCAAATTACTAATTTTTTACTCCGCCGAACCAAACTCAAACTATTCATTTGTCACTATGCTACTGAGTGAAGTGTTCAATCTCTTATGATATGATATGAGTACGACATATTATGCAGTCATGTTATTAGTCTAAGTATGCGCAAGATTTGTCACTATGCTACATAGATATTGTTTGAAGAACCTCATGTGGGTTTTTAACAACCGTTCTTTTCATGAGGATGGATCCCTTGATAGTGATCATTTTGACAATTGTGATTATATATATTTTTTTTTAAATCAAATAAAATAGCCAAATAATCAAATTTGAGTGAGACTATGGTACTATGCATAGCGCATATTGGCCCGCACTATAGACTCAAAATTTGTCACTAGCTACTTTATACCACAACCTCTTTATAAAAGAAGAGAATTATTTTTTTATTTTGCTGGTCTTGACGATTATTAAGTAAAATTCAAATTTGAAATCCAACGATATAGTCACGATTGACAGTATATGCATACAAGGTTAGAAAATATAATGAGATTTGATGTATGTTTCGCATGCATTAAGTGGTTTAAAATTTTAACGGTCCTTGATACATCATTAAATAATTTGTACATTCTATTAAATTTGATGAATGAGGCTATGGTATTATGCATAGCGCGGATTGGTCCGTACTACGTATCAATATTTTTGTTTTCAAAATTTTAACAGTCGATCCGAATCATTCAACATGATCTCCGTATGAATATGTACTTGTAAAATAAATTTTACATATTTTAGAATTTTTACTATTTTTTAAATGGATAGAAAATCACTGTTTTTGGATGATCCATAATTTTCAAATCAAGTAATTTCCAACCCACCTAAAAAATAGTAAAAAATTCTAAAAATGTAAAATTTAGTTTACAATTACATATTCATATGGAGATCATATTGAACAGTTTGGATCGACCGTTATGACCTTTAAATAAAAAATTTGAGTCTATAGTGCGGGCCAATATGCGCTATGCATAGTACCATAGTCTCACTCAAATTTGATTATTTGGCTATTTTATTTGATTTAAAAAAAAATATAATAGAAAAGTAGGGTTCTGCTTTAATATTTTGCTCGGTCTGTTGTTATTCTAATAGAAAAGTAGGGTTCTGCTTTTTCGATCCTAACAATTCAAAATTTTCTATTTCTGTAAAAAAATTTCATGCACGAATCTCAATAAATTTGATAATTGGAATTGGAAAAACAGAACCATGCTTTTTAGTTGAAATAACAGCAGAGTTATATCCTTAAGCAGAGTACAAGTTGGCGCAATATAAAACCTTTTAAAGAGTTGCCTACTGCATTAAAAAAAATAGAATTATGTTGTTCAAAAAAAAAAAAAAAGCAAGCAGATTGAGAGAATTGAGCAAAATCTCTTCCCTTTCCACCAGCACTTATTTTAATATAAATTTAAATTTTTAAATCATTGAGATTTTATAAAATAAAAATAGTAAAGACATAAAAATTAATGTATTAAATGCCTCCTATTAAATTTGTTTTTAAATATAAAGAGCCATACTTTGGCATAATTAGGTTCAATCATTGAATCTTGTACAATTCATTTCCCTAACGTGCCAACCATTTTCCTTCCATGTGCCATTGTACCCTCAACTTTTTTTTCTATAGCAATAAAGTCCAATTATTCATACAGAGCAAATCCGATTCAAATCCGTAGGCTAATTTTTTATTACCATTTAAAGAAGGTTGGGGTAAAGATTTTAACAGAGCAGTTTTGGCTTCATACAGTACGAATAATATGCTGCGCTGTTTTGATTCTATATATAGGCCTTGCATTGCTTGAAGTCAAAACTGTTTTGTTAAAATCTTTATCTAAAAATTGCAAGCAAAATATTACAAAAAGCTCCTAAACATCGTGACAAGACATTAGATATGAATTACAAGTGTAGCAGAGTAGCAGTACATGAATGGTTTCACCAAAATCGCAAGTAGGAACATGTATCTGGCAGGAACAAAGTTGCTATAGAAAATTCAGGGAATGATTAAGGTGCACTGAATCGAGCAATCATAGTGCAAAGCATTGGGAGCGAAGCCGTGAAGCCGCGAAGCCGCAAAGCCGCGAAGGTGGTTTTTTATGAAAATCGAGCAATCTTTGTTACCTCTAAGATTTAGACCATGTGTCAAGTTTTTACAGAGTAATTTATTGTTTTAATTTCGCACACAAATAATAATGTGAATTAAAACTTTTTTAAAATTTAAGAACACGAACAGCATAATCGTCTCTTTTCAGATCTTGTATCTACCTGACTTAATTCCAGTCGTGCGATTTTAATTCGGAAACACCTGACTTAGATGCAATTGAAATTCGTATCAGATTAAAATAAACGATTAGATCTCATTGTTCAATACCTAAATGAATCTGAAGTCGTCAAAGATGTTTAAACTTCTCTCAAACAAATTGATTGTTAATCCTTATCGGAAATAAATCTGTTGTATTCTAAAGGAATAATAGAAACCTGTTATTCCGATTCTTACTATTAATAAAATTTGTGAATGAAAAACTTGCCTTTTTTATATTTGTGCATGGAAAAATTTGAACGATTTAAATCGAAATAAAAGTTTCCTGTTATTACTTTGAATAACAACAGACTTGTTTCCATTCTTGTTTTCTCATATAGGGCCGGTAAAAAAGTTCGTAGATCGTGATTCGATTGAATTCGATTTGAAAAAAATTCACAATTAACTCGCTCGATGGAAGTTCGTTTTGAAACAAATCAAACAATTCAGTTCGAAATTTGTTCGAACTCAAACTCGAACTAGGTTTGGCTCGGTTCAAAATTAGTTTGGCTCGATCTAAAACCTCCAACTCCGATTCTCCTCCGATTCACCTCAATTCGAACTTTAACGAACCAAATCGAACTAGTTTGAATCACACCGAATCGAACTCAAACTCTTCTTTTTAGTTTGAAACCCTGCTTTAATTTCAAATCAGCTCGGTTCGAAATTAATTCGACTGGAATTTAGTAGGTGTTTTGAAATGTGTGTTATAATTTTTTTTAAAACAAACGGAAGGATCCAAACTACCCCAAAAATAATTTTTGAGTTGACTTTAAAGGAGACAAAACTTTTGTTGGAAGTTTTCTGATAGAATTCCTTACAACCGATAGAATTGCGGTGACTATGATTGGTTTAAAACACATAAAAATTGTATATAATCTTTGTTGCTATGGTAATTATAAGTTTCATATAAATGATGGCAAATTTACCACTAGGCCACCACATTGTTGGATTTCTTCATTATTTCCTGCTTTTTATTCACACCTGTCTCTTTACTTGCTGGCATTTTTAAGATGGGGGAATTTCACATATACCCCTCAAAAACTTCAAAATTACGTATTTTCCCCTTTAAACTTTGAAATTACGTATTTCCTCCTCTAAACTTCAAAAACTCACAAATTTACCCATTTTATTGTCTTTTATATTAAAACTCATTCTAAAATTTTAAAATACCCATTTTACCCTTTATTAAAAGCATGTAAAAGCCAATCAGACTCAAATTTGAATCTGAAGGGTTCCTCTACCGTCCGATCTGCACGCATGTCAATAAACTTTAGAGGGGGAATACGTAATTTTGAAGTTTTTGAGGGGTATACGTGAAATTTCCCCTTTTAAGATTAAGTTCTGTTAAAACATTTTGTGTAATTATCTAAAGAGTTTGTCAAAAAAAAAAAATTATTGATGCATTTATCATATTAGATAGATTATGTGTAAAATTTGATACAACTAGAAAAATCAATTTATTGTCATCTCGAACGAATGTCAATAAAATAAGAACTCATATTTTTTAATAAATTAGAAATCAATTTTTATAACTGCAGCAATTTTCTAATAAAGAAATTCCAAATTAATACATGACTTACCTAAATTAGTAAATTATAAAGAAATGTAACTAAAATAAGAAAATATAATTTTTCATTATTAAAATTTCATGACTTACCTAAAGTTCATTTTAATAAATATCATTCATGACATACCTAATAAGATTTCATTATTAAATAAATTTCTTGTAAATATAATTTATCCCATATAGTCCGCCATCTACAATAATTTTTTTTTAAACCTTGACAGCGGCTATCTATCAAGTATAATTTTTTATCTTACAAAGTAATTGCTGTAATTTTTGGTATTATCATAATTAGAAATAGCTATCTTGTACCCAGTGGCCAATTTTAATATTCTAAACCATGCAAGTTGCATTTATCAAATTTCAATAGATTATGTGTTAAATTTAATACAAATAAAACTTATCGTCATCTCGATCGATCGAACGATAAAATAAGAACTTATGTTCTTTGATAGTTTAGAAATCAATTTTTAAAATGCTACAAGCTTAAAATAAAAAAAATTCCAAATTAATACATGACTTGCCTAAATTATAATAAATATATCTAAGATAATAAATTCATTTTAATAAATATTATTCGGATTGTGATAGTAAATATAATTTGATTATTAAATAAATATTATTCAAACTTCATTAATATTTGATGGCTTACCTAAATTTCATTTTAATTAATTATTAATGACATACCCAATAAGATTTCATTATTAAATAAATGTCTTGTATATATAATTTATCCCATTAATTAATATAGATATACAATCTTACTTGCCAATTGCTAAGGAAATTGCATATTTGCATATTATAATCAGAAAAGGCTATCTAATCTAGCACCAAGTGGCCAATTAAATATTCTAAACCATGCAAGTTGCATTTTCATAGCACCTAAGCTTGACCAACAAATCTAATTTCTCTGCCGTAGCATTGTCGTTATATGAACACGTAATTAAGTCAACCTTCGAATCAACTTTATGACATACTTTGGATATATATAATCCCTTTTATGCTTTATACTTTTGGGATTTGTAAAATAAAAACCGGACAGATTATACGACTATGGTTTAAACTATTTGACGGCTCCATTATAATGAAACGATATTTTTTTTTAGTAAATTATAACAATAGTTATTAAAGTGGTACTCGGTTAGGAGTGGCAACTAGCAGGTTCGGTCCGAACTAGGTCCTAGCTCAGCTTGTTAATTCTGGACCGAGCTACAGCCGAGTGAGCTGGACTTAGGGCATCTGAGCTAAAATCTCAGCTTGAAATCGTGACGAGTCAGCCCGAGCTAGCTCGCGAGCTGACAAGCTGGCTCGCTGGGTCTGGCTGGATATCGTTTTAAGAAGAAAATAAATTCTACAAACTTTTTGGATCAAGCTAGACAGTATAAAATGCACACAAATTCATAAAAATTCACAAATTGATGCCTAGCCGAGCAAGTTAGGCTCTAGTTTGAACTCGTTAATTTTGAACCGAGCTAGTGACGAGCTGACTCGTTAACAGCTCGGTCCAGTAACGAGCGAGTCAAGTGCGAGTCACGATCGAGCCACAACCTACGAGTTTTTTTGCCACCCCTATAATCGGTCTTTAACCTTTAAAAGTATCGTTTTGGGACTTAAATCTCACCTCGTCTATAATTTTGATTCTTCTAAATATGTATAAAATTAGTGCAATGCTTAACATTATTGAAAAATATAATATTTTCATCTATCAGAAAGTTATTTTCGGTATTTGAATTATATGAATGTTTTCATCAAACAGTACAAATGATGAGAAAATAAATAGAATTAATTGATACATTAAATATCAATTTTAAGTGACACTATCACCAATATTTGCGCCGTCATAAATTAGTTAAATTATTAATTGTGTGTATCTTATCATAAATATCATTATAACATGAATGCAAATATGGATCTTTATCTACTTTATTTGACCATTTGTAAATATATATGCGAAATTTCGTAGACTATAATTAGCACTTCTTTAATAGCACGAGATTAAAATGTTGTTTTTTCAAATAAGTTAGGAAACTAATTAATTCCGTCCAAATAAAACTAACAATTAAGGCGAAGCAAGATAAAATTACAATGGAAACTAAATAAATTTAAATACTTATCTGGATCTGCGAATATTACTTCGGCTCCAACAAAATAAAAAAATAGAAAATAAGATAACAATGCCTATTAATATGCCAGCTCAAGATAGTATTTGAGCGCATCGTCATGTCTGAGATGCCTATTTGCGTCAAGATAGAAGCATATCTTAGAATCCTGCAAGAAAACTTATCCTAACTCTCAAATGAATATTTTCATATCCTTCAACCACCCCAAAACAAATCCAAACTGCTTACTTGTCATTTGCCCAACAAGGCCTCCGCCTCAGCACAACAACAACCAAATAAAGCTAATTAATTGTACGAGAATGCAACAGCACAACAACAAAAGCTAATATATTCTTTTCATATACGCATAATATGTATTTACAAACGCTAATAGAATTGTACGAGAACGAACGAACCAACAAACAAACAAACACACACGAAAAATTGCAAACCCACTGGAGACCGGTACTGAGTACTGACTACTCACTGGACAGACAGACAGTTCAACAAACAAACCAACCAACACAACTTTTCCTATCTTAAAAATAGACATTAGTAAAAAAAAAAGGAAAAGGAAACAGGCGCGCGCACTCAAGAAACCTGTGAAGGCTTCACGGTTTTCGGAGCCTCTGTGTTGGTCAGCGCCACGCTGGTCACCGCCTGGTGATGATAAGCAGTAGGCACCATGCTGGTATAATACACCGCCCGACCAGTATTATCATATCCTGCAGCCATATGCCCCGCACCGTACCCAGTTGTCATGTCACCTCCCCCGCCTGAATGATTCTGTGCGGGAGGAGCCATAGCATACACAAATGACGCAGTGCCAGGTGGCCCCGCCGCGTAGTAGCCGTGTGGAGCATGGGATATCACATAAACTGGCTGGTGGTCCCCACCGGCGATGGATTGGAACCTAGGCATGTATCCAGTCGGAGCGGCCATGGTAGGCTGAGGCACAGCTGTGGCAGGAGGGGCCTGTGGGGGAGGTTGTTGTACCGATTGTACTGGCGCCGGCGCCGGTACCGACGCCTTCTCTTGAGTCATTGGGAGGAAGGCTCTACTTGCTAGGGTTTCATCACTCCCATTCTTTGGCATTGTAGTAGCCACGGCTTGGGGCTGAGTCTGGGGTTGAATCTGAGGCTGGGATTGGGATTGCGGCTGGGGCTGGGACTGGTTATCAGCAACCTGGAGTTTCTCCAGTTCTTGAATTTGTCTTTGGATCTCAGGTGGAGATCCATCAGGGGACGGGTCCGACCCGATTTGACGATCCTCCTTAGCAGGAACCTCAACTGGGGCACTGTCACGTGGGACCGGCTGGTCAGGTGGTGTTGGATCCTTGACTTTCACAGCAGGAGGCGGCACAAATCCATTGTCCAGCCCGAAGAGATAATCCGGACTGGTCTGACCATTGGACGCCGGAGAAGCAGAGACCGGGACTGGAGGGGGCAGTGGCGGAATGGAATTGAGAGCATCAACAAACCAGTGACGCTCCTGTCTTGGCTCGAGGAGTGCGGGGGAAGGAGGTGGAGGGTTGATCGGGAAGACGAAAACTCTGAGGCGAGGGGTGGATCGGGAGGAGTTGGACGAACGGTGAAGATGGAGGCGATCAAACTCAAGCACCATGTGTTCAAGATCCTCATCGTTGGTGACAGAGATGAGCGCATCAAGATCCTCACCTGGGAGCTGGTACTTTATGCAAACGTCGTCTGAGCCGGAGATGGAGGCAATCTTGGAGTGGAAGTCGGCAAAGCGCATGGAGCGGTCTATGGAGAGGATCTTGGTTTCGCCGTTGACATAAGCGAGTTGGTTGTCGTGCGGTCGAAGCTGGATCCGGCCACAATAGCTGATCATGAGCTTGACCTTTCCGGCGACGGAGGTAGCAGGAGGGACTTCATCGGGGACGGGATGGTGGTGGCTGCCGTTGTCGGAGTCGATCTCGCGAGATCGAGGAGAGGAGTCGCCGGAGTCAGGGTATGAGGAGTAGGGGTAGCTCTCCATCTCCGTGTTTTCTTGAATTTTTCTATTTTAATTTCGGAGAGAAAGGAGGGGAGACTCAGGAGAGGTGAGACTGCGGGGTGGAAGGAGGGTTTTGAGGGATTTATGAGAGTTTGGTGGGAAACGGAAAGAGACGCTGGGAACGAGATTTTGGTAAGGATCTTCTGCAATTTTAGTAAAATTATCCAACTGGCAGTAACACAAAATATAGGATTTTTACTTTTTAGTAAGACAAAATGTTCATGCCACCATTGTTTTGTGAATTATGAGAGATTTTTGAAAGTATATTCTAATTTTAATGACTCTTTTATTGGTAAACAATTTAAATAGCATATCTGGTAAATTTGCAATAGGAGGAAATTGATTTTATTTCTAAGTTTATATGTCCCACCATTTATAATTTACTTTGTAATCAACGACAGCACTAATAATAGTAAGAAATTATTATAAAGTTTTGAAATAAATAATTAAATATCTTTAGATTTGATCTATATAGTATTTTGAAATAGACAAAAAAAAATTATTAGACCGAACCATATTTCGCTATTTATTGGACTACGAACATATCTTTTGTAGAAAATAAGAGAAAAAGTATGTGGAGGTGAGTTTTACTGTTCTAGTCAAGCCTTATTTTTAATGAATAACATATAGATAAAAAAAAATTATGATGTCCCATTTGCATGTTTAAGATTTTAAAATCATGACAATCCTTCAATATATATTGTTCATCCCGTGCAATAAAAACACTTGCAATATTTACTATATTTAAATGCACCCAAAAATATAACAAAATAGGCCATATCTAAAATTTTATCTGTGAATTAAATTATCGATTCTTTTATTAATGTCTTTATAAAAATAAAAGATTAACAATTATATTAATCATGGCATTTAATGTTCTCTCTTTATTCACACAATGCTATCACACAAAAAAAAAAAAAAAAGGAAAGATGCTTCCTGTAGTATCATGCAATGCAAGCAAAAATTGTAGAGGTTATTCGGCTGTATACAGTGGAGGATGTTACTATTTATTTGTCCATTTGCACGGAGATGCTGACTGAGTAGTACGACCCCTTCTCCAGTCTCCGTTCTGATCCGACTTACTGTAGCCAATTACATTGCTCCACGTCACTGACGAATGTATGTAGCGTAGTTAACAGCCGCTATTTTACCTGGAGTCTCCTTTGTCTGTAAATAATTCTACCAGTCTATTCTTAAATGGAGAGGATAATTTTTTTTTTTTCCTGCTGCTCAGGCGCCAAGTAGGACGTTGTAAATCGTGCAGTGACAGTTGGGAATGGGCTGCCTGCGGGCCCCACCTTCTGGCTTTGTAAGACCACACGGGAAGCATTTATGCTCCTCTTTTATTTTCCAGTTGCCAAATGGATATAGTCACATGTGTTTTAGTTCACTGCTCAAAACATCATACTTAAAAGGTAGAACTTTTATACACTGGACTACAATAGAATTGCCGCAGTGTTTCAGTGTTTCGAAGCTTTAAATTTGTTACATATATAAATTGCACTTTTGTTCCTTCGTCTCGCTAATTATGTTTCCGACTGATGGTGCAGTGCACTCGTGGATACATACACTTCACTAATCTCCTGTTTATATGAATGGAGATGTCCTGTTATATATTTCCTCTCAAGAAATTGACTGGAGCAGCTAGTTACTAGATAAACTGGTGAGGATATTAAAACTATTTGGAAGAAGCGTGTGGGACCGGTGGTAATGAAATGAAATAACCTCAACATGGGATTGGACTGGAATAGCGCGGTTTGGGGGAAGTTATCCCATGTGCGTGCCAGCAGTATAGTACACTCACCACCAGTGTTGTAAAATGCAGTTCATGCGGCCGCATATGCGTATGCGGTTGGCAACCGCATGAAAATTGAATATGCGGTTTCAATATGCGGTTCCGCATATGCGGCCGAATATTCGGCCGCATATTACCTCATAACGCATATACCGCATACCGCATATACCGCATATTGACCGCATATCACCGCATATTGACCGCATATCACCGCATACTTGTTTATATATATATTAATTCTCATTTTAAAACCCGCATATATAAGTCCGCATGAAAATCCGCATATGCGGCCGCATACCGTATATGCGGTATGCGGTGGCCTTCCGCATACCGCATAGAAACCGCATTTTACAACCTTGCTCACAACCTCGCTCACAGGGGCGGGAACAGTTATAGAATAACTAATTTTTGGAATAAATTATTCCAGGAGGGGAGAAAACTGGATTAAAGAATCCAATGTAATTCAAGGTTTTCATCCTCCGGTTCTTGACGGGTACATATATTGACAGAGTAGTTTTTGCTTCGTACAATAAAGTCAAAAATAATATTGTATACAACTCGTGCACAGCATGAAAAAAAATTGCTCTGTTAATATCGTTACCGTTCTAGATAGATGAAAAGGTTATCATTTATTAGAAGAGTCAGATCCTTTGTGGCGGATAGCAACTGACCCTCAATGTAGCAAACAACTGACACGCTCTATTTGCTAGAAAGGAAAAAAAAAAATTAATGGGCATGGTTGTGCTTCCTAATCAACCTACATGCACAGAAATTTAAATGGTGTATGGTATTATGGTTGATTGGTTGTCTAAATCACCATAATCTGCAAGATAACACCTAGAAAAAAATAAATTGTGACTCGTTATCATACAATTAATCCTGATTAAGCAAATCTCTATTTTTGTCATTATTTTGTCCTTACCAAAGATAGTTATAACAAGTAAATATGGTCAAAATTCAATTATAATTAAGAGGACAGATGGAGATAACTATCTTTGGTTGCGTTAGCAAGATGTTCGTAATAAAAGCAACAGTTTTGTATTCATATACTTTTCTATGCATGGCTGCGGCACATTTATTTCCGGCACATTTCATTGTTGTAAATCTTCTATAAAATTTTCTATTTATCCGGTTCAAAGTATTTGTCACAAAATTCCGAATCACAAAAACACGTGTCATTCTAGTGGTTCGCTCTATATAATAATGAACCGGTTTTTTCCAGAAACGACCGATTCATCGGAACCGGTATAATTAAGACGTGGCCAATCCTCATACTTTTTTAAGATGTTCTGCGTCAATATCGTGAAGAAAACAGTGTTGTCATTTGGTTCCTTGCTTAATTCAGCGATTTTGACCCGCTATAATTTGGCTGCAGAATAACAAATACGGAAATCCTATTATAGCACAATACACATCATTTGCTTATTTAATCGCGAAGTCTGCTGGGGGCGTAACGTGTCGCACTGTAGATACGTACTATAAGTGTCGTGTCAAGCGGTGTTAAAGGTGGATTTTTTTTAAAAATCATAATTAAAATAATTAAATTTAAATAAACAACACGATTGCGCTAAGATTTAGAAAAACCATCAATACCGAAATGCCAATTCGGTCCGATCGCATTTTTTTCCTCCGGACCGAATTGGCAATTCGGTCCAGCTCAATTTCACAATCAATTTCACAATAAAATTGTGTTGCCTTTCGTGTGGAGGTTTTTTTTAGCCTGGACCGAATTGGCAATTCGGTCCAGGTTTTTTTTTTTTTTAGAGACATTAAGAAGAACAAAAATAAAGAAATCTAACACTGAAAATTTAAATTTTTTGTTTAAATTATTTAGTAGATTGCTTCTTTTGATTTATAATTAGCATATTTATACTAAAACACACTAAATTACTTGAAATTATATTGAATTACACTATATTACGATAAATTATGTTGAATTACACTAAATTATGCTAAATTACAATAACTTCGCTAATTATGTTGAAATACGGTAAATTACGCTAAAGTAGACCGATTATGTGCCATCTTTCATGAATCATACAAAATAGTAAAAATATTCCAAAAATAGAAAAAAATGGTATTCTACAAGTTCATTATGTAACTAATTTACTGAGCTACTTCGATTGAATAATAGAAATGAAAATCTTCATCGGAAACTTCAACTCAAGTTTTGAGGCTCTTCCCTTTGTTTTTTGGTGATTCTGAATATTGGCATCCGGCATCGCGAGCACGGACGCACGCGTATTTTTGCAAGCTTTCCGAAAAGTGGTCATTTGCTCAAATCGGACACTCGAGCGCCGTTTTATGACCGTTTGAAGTTTCGCCATCGTTTTTCGCCTTTTCAGTAAAGATATCATCCATATTCATATGTAATTTACCGTATTTTAACGTAATTTGACATAATTTAGCGTAATTTAATGTAATATAGTGTAATTCAGCATAATTTCAAGTAATTTAGCGTATTTTAGTATGAGGAGGGATCAAGTTACAACAAATTTGAGTTACAACAACCATTTTTTTCATTTTCAAAGTCCAAATCGTCGATCCAAACCGTTCAACATGATTATCTAAATAAAATGTGATTGCAGATCAAATTTTACATTTTTTTGAATTTTTACTAGTTATTAAGATGGGTACAAAATTCAATGGTCTGAATATGACTATTTTCTGTAAAATACTTAATAAATAGTAAAAAAATTCATAAAAATGTAAAATTCGATCTGCAAGCACATTTTATTGTGGAGATCGTGTTGAACGGTTTGGATCGACGATTTGGACTTTGAAAATGAAAAAAATGGTTGTTGTAACTCAAATTTGTTGTAACTTGATCCCTCCTCTTTTAGTATGAATATGCTAATTATATGTCAAAATAAGTAATCTATCAAATAATTTTAAAAAATTCAAATTTTGATTTCTTTATTTTGCTCGTCTCTAAAAAAAAAAAAAACCTGGACCGAATTAGCAATTCGGTCCAGGCTAAAAAAAGCCTCTAGACCGAATTGCCAGTTCGGTCTGGCCTGTTTTTTGTCCGAATTGTCATTTCGGTCCAGAGAAAAAAAATCATTCGGATCGAATTGGCATTTCGGTTTTGATGGTTTTTCTAAATCTCGCCGCAATCATGTTGTTTATTTAAAATTGATTATTTTAATTATGGTTTTTAAAAAAAAATCCGTTAAAGGTACACAATTTTAAACACGACACTTGGCATGAACTGTTTTATCCTTTTGGTTTTTAATTTTTAAAAAAGATTAGAAATAGTAATCATAAAATTGAAAAGAATGCCCAAAAATAGAGAAAAAAAGTTAAATAAAATTATGACAAATGATTATGAACGTGAGACTATTATTGTAATTTTTATTTTTTTCTCGTTACCTCGCCTATTTAAATTCAAATAAAAGGCGGGATTAAACAATATCCCGCTCTATGTCAACCTATTCCCATATCGTGCTCCATATTCCGGTCGCTCTAATATGTACTTCAAACAACACAGCACGATACGTACAACTGTTTGTGTCATGCTTGTGACGTGTCTAGATTTGTGCAATATGTGTCATGTTCAAATAGAGATGTCAACGGGTACGAAACGGGTATGGTTGAAAATATTTTCATATTCGTACCACTGTAATAACGAATTTTTTTTTAAATTACATGTATCCGATAAGTTAACAAAAAAAAATCTTACTTTTACTTGTCTTTTCGAATACAGTACTGGTCGTATAAATAGATAAAAAAAAAGTGCCATTGGCATCCCGCATTGTACTTTTGATAAAATATTTTTCAAAACAAGAACAAAGAAGAAAATATTAATAATAAATAAAATTAATGTATTATAAAAATATATATCTCTGTATATAATTTTATTTAAAAAATATCTTATAGGAAATAAATGGTCTTATTCTGAGATGATAACGAAAAAAATTAACCCTTACCCTTATCCAATATGCTAATGAAAAAAATCGTACTCATATCCATTTTTTTAATACGATACGGATCGATTAAATGAATAAAAAAGTGTCATTGGCACGCTATGTTCAAATTTAAGATGTCAAAATTAACTTAGTGCTAGTGATCACTTCTCTTTATGAAAACTGAAGAACTAATGCGCATATTCACGCTATTTTTTTCCATCAAAATGTACAAATTATATGTAAGCTTTTATGTAAGACGGAGATAACATAACAATTTTTTACTGAAATTTTTAAATATACCCTTCACCAAAAAATAATAAATCAAATAATCATCATTTTCTGGAAATTTCAGATAACACGTCCGCAACCTCAGATGCGGACAATCAAAATTCTCAACAATTCCCAATTCAACGCAGAACTTAATAGATTTGTTCATTAATTTTCAAAAATAAATAGAGCAACTTATAATTTGAATATACTAGAAGGAACATCAAACAAAATAGATAAAACATCTTGTAATTTAGATGTACTAGAATTACTACAAAACATTTTTCAAACATGATTTTTTGATGTAAAAAAAATTAAATTATTTGTTGGTGTGTTACTCGATAAAAATAAAAATGTTTTGAATCTGGGTTATTGATTCCGGTTAAAAAATCAGTTATAGTAAATAAAAGAATCGTGGTCCTTCTAGTAAATTCAAATTAGAAGGTACTCCATCTATTTCCCTAGAAGCTATTTTATATTTTTAATATTTAGATATTTTCTAAAATCACTTCTTGAAAAATAGATGGACTAATATAGAATTTGAATGTATTAGAAGGATCACGATAATTGTTTTATATACTTAGAAGTAATTTTTGAACCGGAATCAATAACTCAGATTCAAAACATTTTTATTTATTTTTTCAGTAACATACCAAGAAATAGTTTAATTTTTTCTACAGCCGCAAAAATTTATGCATGAATAATGTTTCGTAGTACTTATAATACATCTAAATTATAAGATGTTTTATCTATTTCGTTTGATGTTCCATCTAGTATATTCAAATTATAAGTTGCTTTATTTATTTTTGAAAATTAATAAATAAATCTATTAAGTTCCGCGTCAAATTGGGAATTTTTGAGAATTTTAGTTGTCCGCCATCTAAAGTTGCAGACACCATTTGTGTCCATAATCTTAGATGGTGGACGTGTCAAATCTGGGATTTCTAGAATTTTGTGGTTATTTGGTTTATCTTTTTTTTGGTGAATGGTATATTTAAAAAAATCAGAATTCTTTATATTAACATTTTAAATAGTATAAAAAGATCAAATTTTAATTTCAAATCCAATGTATATGAGTTAAAAAGTAATGAAATTAAGATATATTTTACTGCTGTTTTAATAATTTTAAATTTTGACAGTCTTTTTGCCTAAGTTGAAAACAATTGTCATGCTATTTCCTTTTATAATTTATCAAGGGTGAAGGTCTAAACAGAAATGCAGTGGCTTTCAGGCTTTCTCCATACTGAAATAAATGCCTCGCTCCACATTTGTCCATACCGATATCAACTATGAATGGTCCCACCGGATCTTGGAGGTGTGAAGGTCAAAAAACCAGAAATCCAGTGTGGGGTTGTGTGGGACCCACCATGTTACATGTCAGCTGCTTCCGCCAGGTTTGGAGGGTCCACACTGGACACTCCCCCAAAGAGACGAATGCGCATTTAATGACCGAGCAAATGCTTGACCTTGACTGCTATATAAAAATTTAATCTTGAATTGGTCGATTTTCTGTTGCACTTATTGCCGACATATTATTAATATCCAACATTAAATATAAATTATTAATTATACTTAGCTTGGCTGGGTATTTTTAAAAATACCCAAACCGGCTAAAGAATTAAAATCAGAATCGGTCAAAAAATGACCATTTAAGAATTTTTTTTTTCTGTTTCAGAACCTATAAATATTCCGTTTCTCTCTTCTCCCACTCACAACTCACTCAAACTCATCATAAGAGAAAGAGAATAAGAGAAGAGCGATTTCGGAGGCAAAAGGGCGAAATTTGAGGCAATTTTTCAGAGGTGAAAATGATGAACAGTATCAACCGAGGTAGATCGTCCAATTGTGGCGTAGAGAGAGGAGGGTCAATTAGTGATCGGGGTAGAAATGAGGGGAAAAAACTATCAAGTATGCTTTAGTGATAAAAAGAACTGACAAGTATGTCTGATTGAGGAATTTCTTAGACGGCCTATTCGGTTTGAAATTTCAGACGATGACTTTGTGGAAAACCCCTATCGTTACGGTTTGAAAAAAAGAAGGTTGATCCAGAGCCACCAACATCAGACGATGAGTTTATTCAGTGTATTTATACTGATAAAGCTAGCACTTCGTCTGCTGTCATTGATCCAGAGCCGCCTACTAAGAAGTAGGATTACTAGTGCTAATCTTATGATTTTAGGGTTTTATGTTTGATGAATTAGAGTTTTAAGTTTGATGAATTAGGATTTTAAGTCTGATGAATTAGGGTTTTATCAATTTATTTTTTCTGTTGTAGGCTGGACGTAACATTGTAACTAAATCTTAATGTATTTTGAAAGTTCATCTATTAAAAATCTCAGAATTAATTTTTGAATATGGAAAAAATAGTAAAGTTATAAAAACTAACATTCAACTTACTCAAAACTTAGTCTATATAAAGTAGTTTGAACCATACAAATAAAGTTTACACAAATTGCAAATAAAATAGTTCTCAAAGCTGCTTCTAATTAAATAAGTTCACAACATGCACACAACCATGGACAAAATCACCCACTACGCCTAAAATTAATTCCGAACCACCGACTATTTCCAGAAGATGGCCTACCAGATACCCTTGCTTGGCTTCCAGATGCCTCTGCTTGGCTACCAGATGTCCTTGTACGCCTACCAGTTGAACTCCTTGGTTGGCTAACAGATGGCTCTCCTTGCACACCAACCGCCTCTCTTCTCATGGAAAAATGCCTCTCCCATTGCCTCTGCATACATAGCAGATGCATTTAAATTGCTTGTTGGTGTGCTTCGTCGTGACCCTTGTGACCCAGTGATGGATCAAAATCAGAACTAATAATATTTATAACCTAATTGTCTACTTTATAATCGATTTACAAGTGCATGAACCTACCGTATAGTATAGACCGAGGTGTCGATCCACATGGATAGTGTATTAAGAGATCTAATTGTTGGGTTTTGTTGTACCCTTTGCTTAGGCTTAAGCTACGGAAAGATCGTAAAACAAAATTTTTACGTCTAACTTAAGCCGTGGATTAAAAGAGGTACGTCAGAAAGACCACCGAAAGTTTCTTTTCCAGTCTTTCCCTTGACATAACCTTTTAATCCTTTGAAAATCTACTCCCCGTAATTGATTTCTAAAACTAAATTTATTTATCATTTAAATAAATTAAATAACATTTATACCTTTTTTCAAATTCGAATTGGAATGCTGTATGGCTCAGTAGCTTTAGCACCAGAAATCTGATGCCTCTATCAGATGTCCACCAGGAACAATCAGAGAGTCGGTATTTCTTTTGCCAGAAATATTATATTGACTTTTTATGCCAAAACACTATTCACAAAAATCGTAAAAACTATTTTTCGCAACTTTTGCAAAAACAGATCCACGAAACTTCGTGGAAACACTATTCACCGTAAATACTATTCACGGGAACACTATTCACAACTCGCAAGCACTATTTGGGAGAGAAAATGAGAAAGAGAACGATAACCGAACCGATTCGAATCGAACTCAGACTTTTCGAACTTATGAATTCTCTTACCCCTACCCCTCGGGTTTTTGAGGTGCTTGTAAGGTGCTTGCAGGGAGGTGCTTGTAAACTGCTTGCAAGGAAGTGTTTGTTCTGATAAATTTATACAACGTGTCGTACACGCTTATAAATTTAATGTGTTTAAGCTTGTCATCTCTATGACATTTATTTATTAATTATAACATTTATAATTAATCAAATAAATTAATTCTCTGAATACTTTCTTGTTGGTGTGACCCGATAGGATCTGTGTTATTGGCAATAGAATTAAAACTCCTTTTTATTCTATAAATCATAAGCGACACCTGGCAGAATGCATTATGACTACCCAATTGACACAATGATCTTGTACAATACAATATCACGATCCAGTAAATAATTTACTCCTGTTAATTCTTATGTCTCATAGTATCAGATCAGTTTCAAGGTAGGTACGTGTCATCCTTGCAAGCTTAATATTTTCTTGATCTTAAGTAGATTATCAAATATGATTAACTCTTTAATCACACTACGCGCTGATAACCCTACTTTATCAAGAGGCCTATTAATACTATTACTCGTATTAAATACGAGGGGCAATAGTACTCTTGGTGAACATCTCTCCTCTGCAAAAGTCATGTATACTGAAGTGTCATCGTTATATCTACTTTTTACGGATAGCGTTAAACAACACTCACGAATATACATTTCTTATGTAGGAAACGACGAACCACCTCATACTTTAGAACTTAACACTAAATAAAAACATTAATGACACGAATACAATTTCGTATAATGTTTCATTGAGGGTCTGTCAAATACCATGTTCTCTAACATGTATCTATGTGATTAAAATGACAACTCCTTGTCTATGGTCTGTAAAACTTAACCATCATTTAATCCACATTCAAACCTTTAATTGGTCAATTAGTGTTCTTTGCTAATTACCTCGGTTAGTGACAATTAAGAGTTTTTATCATCTATTATGAAGTTTTACAACTTTAAGTCATGAACTCGAAATGATTCATAATTCGATAAAACTCAAAGAACAAAATGATATTTAATCATTCATTACATGAACAAAATACATATAGAATAAAATTATCCTTTGATTGACTTCTAGATTATTACACTAACACTAACGACAATCAATTCTAGGTTTTTAGTTGTTTTGGTTATTTGATTTGATTGGTTGGGTTGTTTAGTTGTAGGAATAATTAAAACAGTAAATGAATATTTTATGTATAGAAAATGAGCTTCCAAGGATCAGGCTATCTATCATTATTATTTGTCTAATCTTGTTTCTGGTCACTAATGCAAACGCATGCGGTGCTGTCACCAACCGCATGCAAGCGCAATACCTGTCAATTATGGTTTCTAACTCCAATCGGTGTCGCATGCAGTTTGATCAGAACCGTGTGCATCCTGTACTGGTATCAAATGCAAATATGAGAGTTGCTAATCCTTTCTTAGTGCTAATCACTACTACGCTATAACACCTTAACTGAGAAGGACTGGCAAGGAGATGGTACCCTAACCTCACCCTAATCAATCGCATAAAGTTTAATGATAAGTTTTCATTACCAAGACTAGAAAGATTTAAGTTCACAGCTACGTCCATCCTTTATACCTTATGTAGTTTAAATAACCGAGATTGCCCTACTATCGATCTATAGAACGCGACATTCGTCTGCAGATCTATATTCTAATAGGTTTCTAATTGAGATTGGATCACAAGGGATCAACTACTACGTATGTTTCCCTAATCCTAATTAGTCAACTTTATACGCCTTAGCACTATGGTGTAGCTATCACCATACGGACGAGGTTGACACGCACCAAATTAAGTAGTAATACAAAGAATAAAGTGCAGAAAGAATTCAGATCAAACACAAATGATAAATATAAATAAAACCTCTAGATTAAACTCATAAGAATTCAAGATTACATGCTTTCACCCTAGAAAGGTATAGGTTGGGGTGTTCGAGAGTTCACTCGGGTTGCCAATTCTAAGTTACACCTTTTTAGGGTCATAACCAGTGTATTCGTAAATCATAGACTTCAAGTTCCAAATTGAGGTATCATCATCAACAATGAATGAATTAATTGCCTCGAGTAATAAACCCCATATGTATTAGTCAAAAATTTCCCACCACAGTGTAATGAAACGATCATGGACATGACCAACAAACCACATTTTGGTAAATGGTAAACTGTTGTCAGGTTACTAAATTTAAAAAGAATTATAGGTTTGCTGAAAAAAAATTAAATTGAATTAAAAAATACCTGAAAATCTCCTACGAAATCGCCATTTTTGCCTAAGAAATCGCATTCTCTTTCTCTCTTTCTCTTCTGGTGAGTTTGAGTGAGTTATGAGAGGGAGAAGAGAGAAATGGGGTATTTATAGGAGAAACAGGAAAAACAAATATACCACACCAGCCAAAAAATGGCCGGTCCTAATTTAAATTCCTGACCGGCCATTTTTTAGTAAGTCGATTAAAATTCCAATCGGCCATTTTTTGGCTGGTTTAAATATTTTTAAAAAACCCAGTAAACCTGATTACATTTGATATTTTTTATTTTATGTTGGGTATTAATAAAAATGTCGGCACTTATTGTGTTTCCATGCGTGTATTGTTCTTTCTGGTAATGTATCTCTTCTTTTTTATTTTTTATTTTATGATTCCTTGCTACTTGCATGCATCTTGACTTCCACGCAAGTAGGATTACATGTCATACTATGGTATAAAGATGGGTAATTTTAAATTATCTTTATAATTATCTGTGAAATTTCTTGAATTTTGATAGTTTGAACATTAATTATTTGGAACAGTTATATCTAACAATATATTTACTTAATACTGCCTCATAAATCCCAGGTAAATTATTTATTAGATATGCTTACTAAAGGCAATGAGAAGCTCAGTGGTGTCAGTGGTGCTGGCAAAAAAAAAAAAATTAAGATATAATTCTATTTTTATGTTTTTTTTTCTAAAAAACTTATAAAAGTATACTCAAAACTTAAAAAAATGATAAAATTGTTCCTACGCTGAAATTTTTTTCTCCAAAATATACTTCTAATTCTATATTTTTCTCAAATTTTTTATTTATAAAAATATACCTAATATTCAAAATGATTATAAAATTGAGGAGGGTTCAAATGCCTCTATTTTTTGTGCCTCCACCATGCCTCCAATTTTAAAAACTTTAATAACTCAAAATTTAAAACTTAAAAGTCAAAATAAAACCGTTGGATATGATCTACATCATTTTATCTATGTGCTCATAAAAAATTACCACATTTCGATTTTGTTTTTATGTGAATCAATAAGTTGAAAAATTAACTTCTAGAAATTATCCACATTAGTATGTTTTTTACAAGCTCTTGATGACCACCAAAATAAAATTGAAATGTCATAATTTTTTTACACGTGTATAGATAAAATGATGTAGATCATATCCAACGGTTTTATTTTACTTTTAAGTTTTAAATTTTGAATTATTAAAGGTTTTTAAAATAAAAACATGATAAAGGCATACAAAATAAAGACATTTGAACTATCATCTATAAAATTACTTCTAACCTAAATTTTTTGCTCACAAATTATCCTGCTCCACACTGGCTAAAGGTTCGTAGCTTTACAAAATAGTGGAATATTTTTATAACGGAATCAGTATTAATATTTCTAACCACCTTTTACTCTTTTAGTATTGCTTGATTGATTAGCATAAATATATTATCTGAGATCTTTTATAAAGGATCATGCTTTAGAAATATGCACATGCATATCTAAATGATTGTTACAGACTTAACAGTTATGGTTAATTTAGTATATGTTTGTCGTATACCAATAACACATGCATTGTACAGGATGGCATGAGATTATATATTATTAGTACTAAGTATTTTATATATTTTTTATATCATACTACCTTGAGCCCCTAACTTTAACTAATTTGTTCTTTGTCGTTTAGCAGGGTTTATGTACTTAAAAAGTCATGAAATATATTTTAAATTCTTGTGTGTCATTGGATCTTTCAATAATTACAAAAGGGATTTTTGTTTACTTTTTCATTTCTATTAATAAATTTGATGATTTGTAATTCAGCTTATGTATGATGGTAATTCAATTGGGAAAATTATTTGATTATATCTCAGGAGGAGGGTTCAAAAGCACCATTATTTTTGTGCTCTAATATGCTCCATATCTTTTATCTCTATTTAAGACGATTCTGGACCATCCGATAAAGTGATATTGTACCTATCTAAAAAAATAGTAAAAAAAATTCTAAAAAATATAAAATTTGGTCTCCAAACATATTTTATTATGAAGATCATGTTGAACGGTTCAGATCGGCTGTTCGGACTTTGAAAATAGAGATAAATGATGTGAAGCATATTGGAGCACAAAAATTATGGTGCATTTGAACCCTCATCATATAGTCATTTCTCAGATAGATGATTGCACGTTTCGGAGAAACTTATTTTTAAATTAAGAATAAAAAATTTCTAGCTCAGTCTTAGTGTCTTTAATTATTCCAGGGATAACATCATACTTTGACCCCAAAAAAATGATCAATTGAAAAACCTATTCCTTCCAACTAGACAAAAAAGTGTATTGGTACAACTAGAAAAGAAGGACAACGGGACCCGCAGTGGTGGAGGCGAAGCAGCGGTCAGCCGTTTGCGGATGAAGGCGCGCACAACCGCATATCACCGGGAGAATTGTATTTGTTGGGAGAGAATTAGCGAAAGAAGAGAGAGAAAAAGAAATCACATAGAAAGAAAGAAAACCATGCACATGAAAGAGAAGAAAGAAAGAAGGAGACGAATTTTGGAGTTCTATGGGTTTTGTCAAGAAAAACAAAATTAGTTGGACTATGAGATTATATTTTTAGCTGCAGAGATAGGCAAAATAAATTTCGGGGGTAGACAAAGCCCGTATAGGCAAAAAAAAATTATATGTAAAATCTCAACATAATTGAATAAATTTTATGATAAAAAATGTTAAAGTCAAACATAATATTCATAGTTACGGGGGTTATTCAGCAAAAGAAACAATTCATTAATTGACAAATCACAACATAAGTAAAGGTGTAAAACTATATGTCCTCCATAGGAGAACAGCTTGGGTCCGATGCCCATCGGACTCAAATTTGGGTTTGATGGGTTTCGGGACCGTCTGATCGATTTTAAGATTCATGTGCACGAATTTTAAAGCAGATGTGAAAGTTGCGGGCGCGAATCTTAAAGAGATCGGACGGTCATCGAACCCATCGGACCCAAATTGGTTCCTCTCCATAGATGTCAATGTCATATTCCTCCTAGTATTTTAGAGAGAACACATTCCTACTATGCAAAATGAATCGTTTAGATGAAAAAGTCAGCAATGGAACTAAAGAAATTTAATTAAGAAAACATTTTTTTTATTTCCTTCCTATTAATTATTATGCACATGAATATGAGCAGTACTCTTTAAACTTTTCAACAATAGCAGCCCGAAATATATTTTGGCCCAATATTTGATCAACTTTCAATCAATATTTCCAAAGACGAAAAACGAACAACTGGGCTGATAATTTTCTTGTTTTGGGCTTTGATAGTCTATAGGTATTATTTCCTTTATTATTTCAATGGGCTGATAATTTTTTCTTGTTATGGGCTTAGATCCACTAGACATTTTATTTTCTTAATTTTCTCTCTTTGGTAATTATGATCAAAATCCATGAGCCGGACCGAGCTAGCTTGTTAATAAGTTGTTCATGTTGTGAACTACGTATAGATCAAAGATTTTTTCTAATTTGATGTTGTGAGCTGCGCTTAGCGCACAGACTAAAAATTAATTTTCGCTGAGTATAAATCACGAACTGAGATTTTTTTTCTTTTTTTTTCTTCTTGCAACAAGCTTCATCCTATTATGGTAGGCACAAAGAGAGATAGGGACCAAACTGTTGGGAAAGAGTTTCATCTTCTTTTTACAATGAGTTAAAAAGCGAGTCGATTCAGCACAAGTAGAGCCGAGTCATAATTGAGCGAGCTAATTACGAGCTTTTTGTCGAGCAAGGAGCTATGGGTTTTTTTTTTACAGTCCTAATATCTCTCATCTCTCAAGTATTTGTAGGAAATGAGGGAAAACATGTATAATTTTTCAGCAAAAACATTCTCAGTGTTGCTTAATGCATCAGTTTTGTGTATTATGCACTCATATTTGTTAACTAAAAAAGTTGTATTATGCACTCATATTCTCAATTATGTCTATGATACGTTTATTCTGCGGCATAAGTTGTAAATATCAGAGTTATACAGTCTTATATTATATCTAATAGTCTGTTTCAAGAAGGAGAAAACAATAATCTTTCACTTAAAAATTTCTCCATGTCACAAGAAAAAAAAATTAGAACAGTTAATTTTCTAAGTAATTATTTTTTGTTGTATCAATGAAACATGCAGTACTATATTAGGAGTAAAGCTAGGGTGTGATGTGCTCACCATGAGGAGTTGGTGAGCACACCTCCAAAAGTCTATCGGATTGTCTTCAAACGACGAATCCAAACTATTGAAATTCATCTACTTCATGAGTGATGCATGTACATGAAATTTTTTGGAAGTTTCGAATTCATTTAATACAAAGTCAAGCGGTAAAAAATGATGAAAAATGAATATATAAAACAACTTATAAAATAACTTATTTCGTTTTTTTTACCGCTTGACTTTGTACTAAATGAATTCAAAACTTCCAAAAAATTTCATGTACTTGCATCACTCATGAAGTAGATGAATTTTAACGGTTTGGATTTGTCGTTTGAAGACAATCCGATAGATTTTTAAAGATGTGCTGACCAACATCTTTTGATGAGCACATCACACCCTAACTTTGCTCCTCTATTAGTATATATATTTCATTTGTCTCGCCAAGAAAAACTAACAGGAAATTTCAAAAAATCTCACTCAATTTCTAAAATTTTGCTTTATTTGGAGGGCTTGTATAGGTCCTTGCTAGAGTAGAAAAAAACGTGTCGTGCTGTGTCATGCCGTGACTAATACTTTGGTCTCGTGCCGTGTCGTGCCGTGACCAAGTTAATTTTTCACATGCTGTGACCAAAATGTCAAGGGGTGGTAATAATCATGCCACGTAAGTCACGTCGTGCCTAAACGTGCCGTGACCATACGTGACTCGGGTGACCATTAATCATAATTTTGGTTAGTTTATTCAAGATTCACCATTAAATCAATATCTAATGGTCCTAATTACACGTGATCGCGTGATTACGTGTCGTGCCATGCTGTGACTAAATCTTTCACGTGCCGTGCCAAAGTTTCAAAAAATGAGCACGGTACGCGAGTGGTCACGGCACGTAACTGACACGCGTGTTGTGTCGTTCCGTGCCGTAACCTTGCCGTTCCGTAACGGAGCCGGCTCCGCCGTGCCATTTTTCCACTCTAGTCCTTGCTCTCTACAGTACAGTGCAGCTACGTGTCGTCTTTCAATTCAACTATCTAATTAGCACAGAAATCCCTTATGGCAGCACCGCACGAATCTTAATGCAAAGATGTCCGTCTGTGATACCGTTTGTACAGCATCAGAAGGATCTACAAAATACAGCACGACACAAATCTTGATGCAAGGATTAGCGCAGAATTCCTTGATTTCCAACAGAAATTTGCAAAAACATGCATGTATTCGATATATTTTTAAAATTATATCTTTAATTTTTTGTTTAATTCTCTACTATTTTATGACTCCGTTCCCTTTTTTCAATAAATCCAATTCTGGGCTGTGTAGTCTTAATGAATTGGGGAGAATTGGAATCCAAATAAAAATATTACAGTGCAACATAAAGGGGCTTAGATTTCTCAATGGGCTAAGAAAGAACTTGCCAACTGGTATCTAAATATCTAATGGGCAAACTAATTAACAGTCCTAGGTTCTTTTATGTCAGATAAATAACCTAGAAATAGAGAGAAGGGATAGGTCAACACCAAGTAAGAATTTGATGAAGAAATAATCTAGAGCAATGGCTCACTGACACTTTGATAATCTACTGGTAATTCTTTAATCTGGAAATGAACGGCTCTGATCTACTGGAAACACACACACACACACACTCTTATTAAATAAGATGTTGAACAAAAAACCAGACTGATCATTGGTTGAGAGCTAACTAAACCTAGTAAATCAGCAAGACCTGTTTACCAGTACATTTTCTCTACTTGTTTATAATTTTGGTGGTACTTTATTTTCCATTTAGTCTCTGTCAGTTGTCTTTTTCTTCTTTTATAATCAGCAAGGATAATCAGCAAGAGACGCAGGAGAGTCCAAATCTGCTGAAATTCGAAATTGTAAACAGTAATTCTGAAATCTCTGAAATTCTGAAATCTGCCGTCGAACTGTTTCGAGATGCGTGCACAGAAAAAATTGGACGGCTGAATTCGGAATTTCAGGATACTGTTCATGAATCTCGAATTTCAGCATATATTTTGAGATCATGTTGACCGGTTCGGATCGGCTTGGACTTTGAAATAAAAAATATGATGTGATGTAAGAAATGCCTCTTATTTCATAAAGCACCATATCCCAACTCTATATATATATATATATCTACTCAAAAGTTGTTAAATAAAAGTGTACAAAATATATTTTCTGCATTTGTTCGAACCAACAAAAACAATCAGATACTTGGTTGCATAGATACTGATGTGCTGAACTGCTGATACAGCACCAAATCTTTATTTCCAGGTAACACTCAAGATCTATTCTGATATCACAAACTGAGAACAGATCATATATGGTACATGGATAACATTGTTTCGGTTTTTGCAGTTGAATAGGTAATTAGTGAACCATGTTAATTGAAAATGTAAATTGCTCTCAAACTTACAGTAGATATGTTGGATTTTTTTTATTTTTGATCAAAATATATATTCAATTGAAGCAGTAAATGAGAAAGGAGATGAAAATAATGGGAGAGAAAAAGAGGATAACTTTCATCTCTTTCATTCATCGTCTATGAGTTCAGCCATCACTGAGTGTTAAATGTTAATACAATTTTACCAAAAACACCCACAAATATCACAATTTATATTTATGCAATAACAACGTTATATATCACAAAATATTACCAACAAAATATAATTTCCAAACATAAAACCAACTTTTCCTCCAATTATAACTCTTACGTGGACAAAAAAAACGGACTCATGATATAAAATTTTACAAAACTAACAAAATGAAATTGAAAAAAGTAAAAAAAAAAAATGAAAAGAAAAAAAGACAAGGCCTGTCTTGCTACAAAAGCTGGGGAATATTTTTTTTTTTTAGTGAAAAACATTCTTAAACAAAAAACAGAAGAAGAAAAAACACCATAATGGCTGAAAATTTGAACATTTTCAATAGTCTTGCCACACTTAATTAGTTGTACCCAGTCAACTAGGGTTTCACACTTTCACTGTAAAATCTTGATCTCTATGTTGATATTGAAGAAAAGAACAAGCATGTATTCTTGCACATTTGCTCCTGTTAATACCATTGCAAAGGGCAACTGGTACGAGGTCGAAGTTTATGACGATTGGTCGGTGCTATCTATTCGAGTCAGGATTTGCGCCATTTGGCACCTCATGCTTGCTCTCATCAAGTTTGGCTGTACCATTAAGCCTATGATCATGCAACTCCATTGACTCTGACATAGATGTAAGGAGAAGACGCCGCGCAGAGGTTGCCGCATAAGATCTCTCAACTCTTTGAACCAACATAAACAAAACTAGGAGCAAAAAGAGAGCAGAGAAGAACAATCTAACAATTCTACCAAGCCATTTATATCTTGCCATGCAGAGTATGAGTACAAGAACTGGTTACTCTATCTCCATTAGAAAAGAGAAGTTTCTAAGGGTGTTTGTAACTGGTAAGGTCAAAAGGAGAAAATCTTGGTAGGTGTAAATGCAAAAATGTGACACGGCAAAGGAATGCATGTAAGGGAGAGAAGCCAGAGTTATCGTAACACCTTTTATCTCTTCTTTGGATGGTCATTTAATACAGCGTACATCCTCTGCAATTCTGTTAAAAATAAATTATACAATTTACAGCTAGCCAATTCATGGTAAATTTTTTTATCGGTAGTAATTAATAGAAAAGAAGAGAGAGAGAAACATAAAGAGTACAATAGTATTTATGTTGGTAGTAAGATCGGTAGTATTTTTACTGATCTTAAAAATAAAAAAAGTTTGGATCGGTAAGAATTTTACCGATTCAAACCAGTTTGTTTTTTTTCTTTTAATTTTTTCTAGTAAAATATTTTTTTACAAAAATAGATAAAATATCTTAAAATTTAGATATATCAAAAACATTCCATCTATTTTTTGAAAAACTTTTCATATTTTACTAGAAATAAAATATAAGAATTGTCTCCATCTATACATCAGATTAAAAAAAAAAGTTAAGATCGATAGAATTGCTACCGATCTTACTACCAATATAAATATTACTGTACTCTTTCAATTTCTCTCTTCTTTTCTATTAATTATTACCAATAAAAAATTTCCACAATTCATGGTTACAGAACTGGGGTCAAATTTGAGTGATTTATTATAATTATGTGGAGCATGAGATATATAATCACCAGTACATAATAAATTATCATTGTTAGCACATCAGCGTCGGTTCTTGTTAAAAGCAGACAGCCAGACATTGATAATTATTAATGACAAACGAATAAATAATGTGGAACAAAAATAAATAAATACTTCTCGCATTTGCATTTTTAGTTTGATGGATATTATGTAGATTTTACAAGTTATCCATCAAATAATAAATACAAATACAAGAAGTATTCATCATACAAAATACTTCTTAATTACATTTGCATTTGCACAAATATATATTCTTTCAAGTGATGACAAAAATTTTGAATTAAATTTATAGACCTCCACAAGGCCGACATTTTTATTAATATCCAAAGTTTAATACAAATTATTAATTATGCCCAGATTTTCAAACTTTCGCTAAAAATACCCAAGGCGGTCAGAAAATGGCCGGCTTAGGTAAACCGGCCATTTTCTGGCCGGCTTACTCCATTTTTTTTTTTAGAGAGAGACTATGAAGATCAAAATATTGAAACCTAACTCTGAAAATTTGAAATTTTTGTTTAAATTATTTGTTATATTACTTCTTTTGATGTATAATTAGCATATTTATACTAAAATACGCTAGATTACTTGAAATTATGTTGAATTACACTATATTACAATAAATTATGTTACGTTATACTAAATTACGTTAAATTACAATAACTTCGCTAATTATGCTGAAATACGGTAAAAAAAACACTAAACTACACAAAATTACGCTATAGTACACTGATTTTGCACATCTTTCATGAATCATAAAAAATAGTAAAAAAATTCCAAAAATAGTAAAAATTGGTAATCTACAAGTTCATTATGTAACTAATTTACTGAGCTACTTGGATTGAATGATAGAAATGAAAATCTTAATTGGAAACTTCAACTCAAGTTTTGAGGCAGACCCTTTGTTTTTTGGCGATTCTGAATTTCAAAATTCAGCATAGCTAGCATAGCTGGCACGGACGCATGCGCATTTTCGCAAGCTTTCCGAAAAGTGGTCATTTGCTGAAATCGGACACTCGAGCGCCGTTTTATGACCGTTTGAAATTTCATCGCTGTTTTTCGCCTTTTCAGTGAAGATATCCTCCCTATTCATTTGTAATTTAGCGTAATTTACCGTATTTTAGCGTAATGTAATGTAATTTAGCGTAATTTAACATAATATAGTGTTATTCAACATAATTTCAATTAATCTAGCGTATTTTAGTATAAATATGCTAATTATATATCAAAAGAAGTAATATAACAAATAATTTAAACAAAAAATTTCAAATTTTCAGTGTTAAATTTCAATATTTTGATCTTCATAGTGTCTCTCTAAAAAAAAAAAATGGAGTAAGCCGGCCAGAAAATGGCCGGTTTACTGGGGTACCTAAGCCGGCCCGGCTTGGATATTTTTAACGAAAGTTTGAAAATTTGAACATAATTAATAATTTGTATTAAACTTTGGATATTAATAAAAATGTCGGTCCACAAGGTTTGCCTGATTTACTAATTTATATGAAAAAATATATATATTATTCGCTATGATACTTTAATCAAATGGGGTCAATTAATCTCCATATTTTATCAAAAGCAAGTTATCACTATATAATTTTGCTTGCTACGAGTACTATAAATTGACCCCTATATTTTTTATGAAGATTTTATATGTTTGATCCCATTATTTTTTAAGGAAATAACGGCATATTGTACAATATGTACAACTTAGACTATCGAGACTTTTCTACTTCAAGTATGTAAATTAATGTTGAAATTATTAATATTTAATTATTAAAAAAATTATGTTATTATAATTTTTTTCCTTATATATTTTTTACTCTCATTACTCAAAAATCTGTTTTCGTCCCTGCTTTAATCTATCTATTTTCATCTCATTTTGATTTAAAAATTAGTGTATTTATATATCTCTATGGTGCTCATCTAGCTTATGTTAGCAGATAAATATTACATGCTACTTTTACGAGAGGGTGAAATAATAATATACAAATTGCACAGCGTTGCAATTGAAGAGAGAAAAACAGATGATAGGGTCTATGTTTATTTAGGGGACCATGTGACAATAAAGTAGTGGCAGGGACCTGAGTGCAAAATAAAGTTAAGAGACTCGTGAATTCGTGATCTGACGGTCAACACCAGGACAAGTTATGGCGTGTTTAATCTTGGAAGATTAATTTAAAGATAAGATGTACCTTTTGGACTTTAGTGTTTATCCAATTGCTTATGTTTGGGATTTATTGTTGCGCCATTTTTTGTTTCAAGCCACCACTTGATTTAATTGGGGATCACTGTACACAGTGACAAAATTCGCTTATAATTCATGTATAATTCATTTTTTTACGCGGTAACCGAACTCCGAATAAAATGCAAAAAAACGTATAATATTTTTTATTCGCGAATAAAACGCGTATAAAACGCGAGTTGACAAATTATTAGCCATAAAAATGTGAAAAAATATTTAATTTTTTTTTTACGGTTTTTCTGGGTTTTTTTTTTTTTTTGCTTCCTTGTTGTACCGAATCATTTCCGAATTATACCCGAATTACGAATTTTTGACCTCGCCGAATCGAACCCGAACTATTAATTTGTCACTATGCACTATACTACTCCAATTCAACTTTCTTGCCATAACATGTTACTGCATTTGCATGGACTATGCATGAAGAGTGAGGCTATGTGCATAGCGCTGATTGGTTCATATTATGAATGAATATTTTCGTTTTCAAGATTCAAATAATTGATCTGAACAGTTAAACATAATTTTCATATGAAAATATATTTACAGACTAAATATTACAATTTTTAGAATTTTTGTACTATCTTTTAGATACATAAAAATCACTAGTTTTGAATAATCTAGAATCTTTAGATCAAATGATTTTTACTTATCTAAAAATAATAATAAAAATATTCTAAAAAAAATATAAAATTTGATCTATAAGTACATTTTCCGGACATTTTTATTAATAACCAAAGTTTAATACGAATTAATAAATATACCCAGAATCCGGCCCAATATCGATATATACCCAAGCCGGCCATTTTCTGGCCGGCTATGTACCCTCCCTAAGCCGGCCAGAAAATGACCGGCTATGTACCTTTTTTTTTTCCCGCATTAACCCCTATATATACCCTTTTTTCTCTCTCTCCTCTCACAATTCTCTCGTCCCAACCGAATTCCGAATTCCGAATTCTCTCTTCTTCTTTGAGGTAAATTTTTTTTTTTATCTAATTTAATTTTTAATTTATTTATTTTAGAGTTTAGGATTTAAGTTTTAGGTGTTATAATTTAGATTATGTTGTTGTAATTTAGTGTAATTAGCTAAGTTAACCAATATTTAGTTTAATTAGCACAATTGACCAATATTTAGGGTATTTTGGCCTTTTTTACCATAATTATGCTGATTAAGCGTAATTTTACCGAAATTAGCACGTTTGACCAATATTTAGGATATTTTGGTCTTTTTTACCATAATTAGGCTAATTAAGCGCAATTAGTGTAATTAGCACCGATAACCAATATTTAGGGTATTTTGGTCTTTTTTACCATAGTCATGCTTATTAAGAGTAATTTTACCGAAATTAGCACGTTTGACCAATATTTAGGGTATTTTGGTCTTTTTTACCATAGTTATGCTGATTAAGCGTAATTTTACCGAAATTAGCACGTTTGACCAATTTTTAGGGTATTTTGGTCTTTTTACCCTAATTAGACTGATTAAGCGTAATTTAGTGTAATTAGCACAGATAACCAATTTTTAGGGTATTTTGGCCTTTTTTACCATAATTATGCTGATCAAGCGTAATTTCACCGAATTTAGGTTATTTTAGATATCAGGATGCCTAGAGCACGGCCTACCCAGCGTCCAGTAGTGGACGAGCCGATCAGTACTAGCAGCACGGAGCACATCAGTCCTCTCCTGTGGATTCCCCACAGCGAGCACCGAGTCTCACTGGCTTCTCGTGAGGTACGTTCCTTTTCTTATATTTTCATTAAATTTTGTTGGATTTAAATTTTATTATGTTGTCACCATGCGGATTACATTTTTCAACGCAGGACACGGATCTTCTAGATGTGAAGTTGAGGTGCGTTCACATGAGGTACTACGAGGTGATGGAGCCGTACCTCGTCAACCTGGGTCTCTACCAGGTTGTGGACATCGTGCGGACAGAGAAGAGCATCATCAATGCATCTCTCATCGCTGGACTGGTGGAGCGATGGCGTCCCGAGACGCACACGTTTCACATGCCATTCGGAGAGATGACAGTGACTCTCCAGGATGTGAGTGCTCTCTGGGGTTTCTCTATCCGTGGCACACCCGTCGGCGGCATCTCTGACAGCACCAGATTCGCAGGTTATGTCGATGAGTTATTGGGAGCTGATCCTTCCTATATCATTGGGGAACATGGGAGGTCGAAGTTCCATTTGCGGATGACGAGGTTACGGCAGCACTTCATCGCGGGTCTCTCGGCAAATTCCACCGAGCTGGAGATTCAGAGGTAAATTTTTATTAATATCTACTAATTAATTTATAATACGATGATTCTATTAGAATTTTTATATGTTTTGTATTGCAGATATACACGGGGCTACGTGATGGACCTTTTTGGTTCTGTCATGTTTCCTGATTCCAGCGGTGATCAGATGCCGATGATGTATCTCCCGTTGCTGATGGACATTGAGCGGCCGTCGTCGTACAACTGGGGTGGAGCTGTCCTGGCGCATCTGTACTACCACCTGTGTCGTAGTAGTGAGGTAAGTCACCAACTCTTATGTTATAATAAATTATTTAATCAATCAATCCATCAAAATACACTGACGTGTAATGTTCTTGAAAATGAAGTCGACGGCGAAGCAGATGTACGGGCCGGTACTCCTGCTTCAACACTGGTCATGGTCACGGCTACCGGTGGGCCGTCCTATCCCCAATGAGGCGCCGGATTGGGGAGAGCCAGATGTGTTTCACTGCCCGGCATATGCCAAGAAGTGGTACAGTTTCCACAACTACCAGGATCGGACCCACGGTGCTACCATTGGGATCAGGCCAGTCCGGTCAGAGCTTCAGAGTTTGCCTGAGCCTCTTGTTAAGTGGACGCCGTACGATCAGTTGTACGAGGAGTTCCTCTTGCGGGAGATGTGGTTCTATCGAGGTCCACTCATACATTTCTGGATAGTGGAGCACCACTACCCAGATCGGGTGCTCCGCCAGTTTGGACGAGCGGCGTTGATTCCCATTGACCCATCTTTGCCGAGTTACACGCACAGAGACCTGCACCGGTAAGTCGTAGTCTATTGTATTTATTAAATAAATCATATTACTTGATAGTTTTTTATTGCAACTAACGTCTTCTTTACAGCGTTACCCACTGAGGGCGACTGGATAAGGACTAGAGCACCCATTTCGATCCATACTACAGGACGGCCCAGGATCCTCAGTATACAGACTTCTATCACGAGCCAGTGCTGCTTCAGCAGACCCAGGGGGATCCCCAGTTGAGGTACGATGTATGGTACACGCAGGTCTGCATGGCGAGTGTCTATCTACAGGGTGATTACGGTGCCCATCTCCGCGACAGGATCAAAACGGATGATGGTTACCATCCCAACGGTCGTGGATGGGCTCGCCAGGTAAAGCACCTACAACCACAAGGTTTGATCTAACTTAGTAATACATCAAGGTTTGATCTGACATGCTAAATTTTTTGCAGCTTTTGGCCGCGATCAAGGAGTGCGGGCATGGGATCCGCATGCTGGGAAAGAAGAACTGGAGACGGCTTGGGTACCGCACCCTCAAGAAGAATGCGAATGTGGTTGAGGATGCCGGGCACGGTGGAAAGATCATCGGTATGCTGCGAGACGCCAGAGAGAACATCAACTGGCGTGAGATAGATCCGCAGGAGCCCGATCCGAGCCCGGTTCTGTTAGATGATATGCCATCTTCCCCCGATTCACATCCAGAGTGGGACTACC
Organism: Carex myosuroides; assembly: GCA_028015225.1. Classification (NCBI taxonomy): domain Eukaryota; kingdom Viridiplantae; phylum Streptophyta; class Magnoliopsida; order Poales; family Cyperaceae; genus Carex; species Carex myosuroides. Next base: position 14,670,629 of record CM051465.1, read on the forward strand.
ATCGTTGGGTATTGTCCGACATTGGGTGGACGGCATGGTACGACGAGCATGGACGTCCGGTGCAGCCATATGTATGTCATACTTCAGTATCTGTCAGGTTTTAATAAATTTCTTCATTCAGATCAAATTTAATAATTTATGTGTATGATTGCAGGGTCCAGCAGAGATGCCACCACAGCCACCACCTGCGGAGACCGATACTTCTGAGTACGAGTCCCTCTCGTGCAGTCTCCATGAGTTCGATGAGAGTTTCATGTCGGCACCGGCATGGCCCCGATATGGCACAGAGATGCCGCATGATGGAGAGGCTAGTGGTAGCGGGTCTCATACTCAGCCTGCCTTTGGGACTGGGTTTGCCGCATCTATCTTCGCTACACCTCCGCCAGTACCGACAGTCTCCACGGGCGATGCCAGATGGGATACTGCCGAGCAGATACTGAGGTCTGCCGATGCCCCAGATGAGCCCGAGAGAGACGGAGGCTGGCCACGCTGGCGCCGGGCGAACGCCGGAGTACCGCCTCAGCGATATTCCCCCTCTCCGTTTTAGTTGTATTTTTACTAGTTTTGTACTATTTATATTTGATATACTATTTATGTTTGGTATATTTGGATTATCCTATATTTCGGTTCTTGTGTTTGAGCTTAGTCAGAAAACCATCATATGGGGTTTCAAAAGTTCGAATATGAAAATGTGATCACGCCTTGGTTGTAATTAACCAAAAAAAAGGCTGAAATTTTGTAAAAATAAATAAAATATGAAAATAATGCAATTATGTCAAAATTCACCCTTTATCTATCATTTTATTTTCGAAACGTATCATGTTATAAATTATTTTGAAAAAAAATTCGATTATAAATCGTAAGTCGTAAATTATAGAATGCCGTGTATCATGTAGTTATAAGAGTATATGTGCTATATTGTTTTATGGCAAATTTTTCTATGAACTAATATCCGACATTTTTATTAATATCTAGAAGTTGAATAATGTGGGTTAAAAAAAAAATAGATAGGTACTGTCGTCAGTCAATGTGATGATATTGATGTTATTTTTGAGATATTTGTTTTCACTATGAGACAAGTCCCATCAATATCATTACATTAATATCATCAGTCAATGTTTCCAACAAGAGTAATAATTAAGCGTGTCCTTCATATTGAATTGTCATATGGTTACAAAAAATTTAAACAAAAAATTTCAAATTTTCAGTGTTAAATTTCAATACTTTGATCTTCATAGTGTCTCTCTCAAAAAAAGGGGAAAAAAAAAAGGTACATAGCCGGCCATTTTCTGGCCGGCTTAGGGAGGGTACATAGCCGGCCAGAAAATGGCCGGCTTGGGTATATATCGATATTGGGCCGGATTCTGGATATATTTATTAATTCGTATTAAACTTTGGATATTAATAAAAATGTCGGTACATTTTCATACGGTGATCATGTTGAACGGTGCAGATTGATTGTTTGGACTTTGAAAAATGTGATATTGATCCATAATATGAACCAATATATACTATAAAAGAAAAACAACATATAAAAGTTTTATATTGTAAGGTTAAGCTCATTGATAGAGCCGAAATTTTTATTTATAACATTAAAAAAAAAAATAAACCAAATAACTATCGTTTGGTGGGATTTCAAATTCTAGTACGGCCGCACCGGCATTCTGCGGACTCAAATACTGGAGACCGCACACGCGTTCTGCAGACCCCTGGCTGGGTCCGCAGAACCATTCTGCGGACCCTTTTTTTTTTTTGGTTGTTGTTTTACCGAGGCACCCAGCAGCGAGATATCTCAAATGTTTTGTTTTTTAATATTTTTTTTTGTTGTTGTTTTACCGAGGCAGCCATGAGATACCTCAAAATTTAAAAAAAAAAAATAGATCCGCAGAATGGTTCTGCGGCCCAGCCATGTCAGAATTCGAAATCCCACCAAACGATGATTATTTAGTTTTTTTTTAAATGTTATAAATAAAAGTTTCGGTTGAAAGAGTATGTGAGCTTATCGGCTTGATTTCAAACGAGATTCGTTCATTTTGATCAAGTTCTTAGATCAAGACTCATTTAATAAACATTTGAAATTATATATTTTTTTTTCGAGTTTGATTTCTATAATATAATAAGGTCAAAATAATTAATAATGTATACATTACATTATCGAATTATTCTCGAATTACCAACTTATTACTCTATGCCCATCTCTCTCTCTATATGGAGTTGGCTACGGTGCTACGCGTAGCATAGAGGGCCTCCATGCTACGGCTCAATATTGGAGTTTTCAAAATTCTAACGGTCGATCCGAACCGTTCAACATGATCTCCATATGAATATGTACTTGCAAACCAAATTTTACATTTTTTAGAATTTTTTTACTATTTTTTTAGATAGGTAGAAAAACACTTGATCCGAATGGTACAAAATTTTTACAATGTATAAACCCTCTTGTACATTGGACTGTAAACCATTGAATTTGAAATTCAAACAGTCGATCTAAATGGCTCAACATCTTCTCCATATTAAAATGTACTTGGAGACAAAATTTTATATTTTTTAGAAATTTTTTACTATTTTTTTAGAATTTTTGAAAATCATTATTTTTCAGAAATTTCTGAACCATAGAAAAATAACGATTTTCAAAAATTCTAAAAAAATAGGAAATAATTTTAAAAAATATATAAAATTTGGTCTCCAAGTACATTTTAATATGGATATCAAATTGAACGGTTTGGATCGGTTGTTTGAAAATCAAAACTAACAATTTATAGTCTAATGTATAAGAAAACCTATACATTGCAATGCACTATAGCCCTCTATGTGTGTATATATATATATATATATATATATATAGGACATGGCTAGCGTGCTACGCGTAGTATAGAGCACTCTGTGCTACGGCTCACTTTTTGAGTTTTCAAAATCCTAACGGTCGATCCGAACCGTTGAACATGATCTCCATATTAATATGTACTTGTAAACCAAATTTTACATTTTTTAGAATTTTTTTACTATTTATTAAGCCACTTTGAAAAAACACTAATTTGTACACAACAGTAAAATCTGCTGGACCATTGGATCAGCGATTTTCAAAGTGGCTTAATAAATAGTAAAAATTCTAAAAAATGTAAAATTTGGTTTGCAAGTAAATATTAATATGGAGATCATGTTCAACGGTTCGGATCGACCGTTAGGATTTTGAAAAATCAAAAAGTGAGCCATAGCACGGAGAGGCCCTATGCTACGCGTAGCATATTAGCGAAATCCTATATATATATATATGGCAAATTCTTCTACGTATATATATTGATCAGGATACGTCCTACTTTGCTGCAGACAATCCAAATCAAGGTTAGCACAAGAAGAAACATGACATGTATTAATTAATGTATAATCATTAGTTTTGTTGACAATCTTGATTATTTTAGCATTTAAATAGACTAAATGAGATCTCCTTTTGCTTGATTACTTTACGCGGTGAACATAGATATTTATTGCTACGTTCAAGTCATAAAAATAAATAAAAGCTAAAAGAAGTGATTCCTCCTACGAAAAAGGGCAAAAATAACCAAACACGGAATCAAATGCAAACTTTGCTTTATAAAAAGCATGCAAATATGAGCCATGTCTCTTCTTATTTGACACATTTTTGCTCCCCTCAAACTAACTTTACAGGAAATAAATCAAAGTATATTATTAGAAATTTAAATGGTGGGCAAAACAAATAAATTCATTAACTTAGTATACACTTGTGCTTATCAAGGTAATTGGCAAGGTTAATTTTAAAATTTATCAAATTGACTTTAATTTATGAATTCTTTGAACCGAAAATTTTAAAGTTACCATTATCTCAAAAAAAAAATAAACCAAAAAACCATGGTTTTTGGGCAATTCTGGATCTACCACGGCCGCAGAACACTGGTGTGGCCCCAAATAGGGGAGACCGCACAGGCGTTTTGCAGCCCTAGCCAGAGGTTCGAACAGGCATTCTGCGGCCCCTCCTTTTTTTTTTTTTGCAATCCTTTTGACTTGAACATATTTGAACAGTTGAGAATCCTGCAGAAACGTATTTGAACATTTGAAAAAGGGTCAAAGGGTCAGAAACCAATTTGAATGGTTTCTGCAGATGAAATTGCTCCGTTCAAAAAAAGAAAAAGAAAAAAAGGAGGGGCCGCAGAACGCTTGTGCGGTCTCCCCTATTTGGAGCTGCACTGGTGTTCTGTGGCCGTGGTAGATCCAAAACTGCCAAAATACCGTGGTTTTTTCGTTTATTTTATTTGAACACATGGTAACTTTAAAAATGTCGGTTTCAATCCTTTGAAACCGTGATGTGTATATATCCTAAATTGGATTGAAACCGTGATGTGTATATATGCTAAATTTGTTCATTTTAATTTTATTATAATATAATATCAAGCGTTATAAAAATAAGAAAAAAATGAAAAACAACTTAGAAACATTATTTTTAATTTATCAATTTGAAACATAATTGTATCATTGATAAAGTTAATTGATTTCAAAGATTTAAAATTTTCTGTTGAAACCAATCTGATATTACTTTTAAATCTACACTCACCAACTATCTTAGATACAATATTTTAGATAAACTTAATCAAATACTAATTACCTTATTTTCTTATATAAAAATAACAGAATTAAAAAAAAAAAAAATTAGAAGTCTGAGACACTGAGTCCCTATTCCCTAGAAGGGGAAAAGCTGGTAGAGAGGGGGAAGCCTAAGTTTACGCCTTTTGCAAAGACATGAACTAAAGCAGATCTCAGATCATCTCTGACAAATTTCAGATACTGTCACCATTTTGGGCTAATATTTTATTATATCACCTTGCCACACGTCTTACCTTTTTTTTTTCATAATTAGTATTACCTCTGGCACAAACAATTCTATGTGCAGATCAAAAATGATTTGGTACGGTATCAAATTTTCCACCCCAACAAAAATATTTTTCAAATATGCCTTTATTTACTTCTAAACATAAAAAAATTGTATAAATGTTCTTCATATAATTATGTACTCATGCGCAAGACTACAAAATATTTTTCAAAATGTCTCAAAATATTTTTCAAAATCATGGCGTAGCTTAGCATCCCCTGAGCTAAGTGTAGACCAATGAAATTTGAATGAAGATTTCTGTCAATCTATTTTTCAATTGATCCATAAAAAAAATATTTCACAATTTGTTTTGGTACATAGTACATCACTAGGCTTTGGTTTAAATTAAAACATCAAGTTAAAATTTCATATTTTCTTTTTTGACCTTTTCACTTTCTGCATGTTTTCTCCCTTTGTTGTATTTATCTTTCTTCTTCTTCTTTATATTTTTTTTTCTTTTATGTAAAATTGGCATTTATGGTGTTACTCATTAATTAAATTTGGAGACACGATCTCCGTCTTTCTCTCAAAAAAAAAAAAGTTACCGAAGAATTTTTTTCACCAAATAATTCAAATTTTACAACAATATGTAATTAATAACGTACATGTTACAAGAATATGTTTTAAAGAGGAATAAAAATGCTTAACAGCATAGATATCCACGCTAATACTTTCGTCAAAAATAACCATTACCTCAAAGACAAGAGGCGGAGTCAAGTGAAGAGAATGCGGGTCCACTGACCCTCATTTATTTTTTTTTAATTTTATATTAAGGTATAATTTTCTATATAATTTAGAGTAAAATGTCATGGTATTGTAAAATTGATTTCATTCTTTATAAGAAAATTTTATATAATTAATTCTCATAGTTCGAAAATCTGACTCCGCCCCTGCTCGAAGATAACTATCACCGTGATTTTACTTTCGATATTAGTCATTTTCTTATCCTCACTTTCAGACAGATTCTTGTAAGTACCAAATAACACAACTGATTTAAATTGGAAAGTAGAAACTAGATGCATGATGCATCTTTTAGGCAATTATTTGGACTCATATATATATATATATATATATATATATATATATATATATATATATATATATATATATATATATAATTGTATGCATCAACACCTCATTACTTTTGGCTTTCTTCCTGTCGTGTATAGTAACCAAATTGATCAAATGTCAAGTCAATCCATGTGAACTGAGTCCTTACAAGGGATCTTTTGATGGTGATATGAACAACTTTATATACCTATTAATAAAATTTGTTTTGTCGGATCCTGCAGAGAGAGAGAGAAAGAGAATTAGAATTCTATCTTGAAGCTATGGGGATCCAAATCTGCTGCTAGCAGGATTCTAGCTACAAAATCTGAAGGTACACAGCAGGGTAAATGGAATGGACTCTGCTGCTCTTCTCAGATAAAATCAGAGTTCAGTTTTTTCAATCTCAACCATTTAAAATTGTTGAGATTTGTGCATGAAAAAGTTTTTTTATTGAAATACGTGAATGAAATTTTTTGAATGGTTGGGATCGGAAAAGCAGGATTCTGCTTTTTTCTAAAAAAAGCAGCAGAGTCGGATCTAGGGTAAATATGATTATTGTTGACTGTTGAGGGTAAATCGGTAAAAATTGTTATTTTCAAGAGTATTGTTATTATTGAGAGAAGTATATGCTAGAATACTAATACAATTAAGTATTTTTATCCTCGTGTATATTCACAGATTCTTGTAGAGATACAGAGAGAAACGAGAGAAGGAGAGAGAGAGAAAAGGAGAGAAATTAGGCAATGGTAATATGCATATAATGAATCAACTTTGTGTTATGGATCTATATTTTTATTTTTGAAGTTCAAACAATCAATCCGAATGGTTAAACATGATCTTCATTTTTAAATGTATTTGAAATCAAATCTTACATTTTTTTTTAGAATGTTTTTACTATTTATTAAATAGGTAGAAAATTACTGCTTTCAAATCAAGTAATTTTCTACCAAACAAGATATTAACAATGGCAATTTGATTAAGAAAGAATAAAAACATATCCAACATGAGGTGCTTGTGTAAGTATAATATAATATTGTGAGTTTAACTAAGTAATGTTGAGATTAAGTATTACCTGTTTTTATTATAATATTTAATTTTTAATTTTTAATTATTAAAAACTTGGAAAACAAAAACATGATGAAACTAAATATGAAAATAAAAACAATAGAACCCTCTCATTTTACAGTGTGAAATTATTACTGAAAAGTGAAATCCAATCAAGAAAAAAAATTATTACTGAAAAAAGGAAGAGGGGTCAAGTGATGGTCAAAGGAGTGTCCCAATGTCCAAAAGGACCATTTTTTCAGATCACTATCCATCCTTAGTGTGACAACTGACAAGGGGATTCTTTTAAGGCTACAACAATGAAGGAATTATTTCATGGACACCTTTACAAAAACAACCAGGTACAATATTGCAATACTAGCCTGGATTACAATTAAATGTTGTACCAATGCTGACGTCATCACAAAATCATGTGTCCAATCCAGTACACTGTACACATGATCTTTTGGGAACCAATTTGGGTCCGATGCTCATCGGACTCAAAGTGAGTTCGATGGGTTCGATGACCGTCCGATTTGCTTTAAGATTCGCGCCCGCAACTTTCGGGTCTGCTTTAAAATTCGTGTGAACGAATTTTAAAATGGATCGGACGGTCCCTAAATCCATTGGACTCAAAGTAAGTTTGATGGTTTCGATGACCGTCCGATCTGCTTTAAGATTCACGCCCGCAACCTCGTGTCTGCTTTAAAATTTGTGCGAACGAATCTTAAAGTGGATCGGATGGTCCCTAAATCCATCGGACACAAATTTGAGTCCGATGGGCATCTGACCCAAGCTGTTCTCGATCTTTTGCAATTGGAGAACAGGAGATCCATCAACATAAAACATATGCAAGCAAGCATTTTTTTTTATGGCTTTTTCACCCCAACTCTGCTGAATCAATGAGTTGATTTATGTTTGGTTGAGATCTAAAATGTAAAATAAAGAGTTTAGGTTTTCTGTCTAATTAAGGGTAATAATTAGATGAGCATAATTAGGTGTAAGTTTAAAATTAGACTGGCCTAACTTAACAAGTTAGGTCTAGAGGAGGCGGACTAAACTTAAACTATTTAACGAGGTATTTTATGTTTAGTCCGTTTCTAGATCTAACTCGTGCGATTTTGATTTTCTATCAATATGTATTTCATTCCAACCTATCTTGGATAAGCGAACTATAGTTTTATAAATTCATTTCAGATGTTATGAATTAATTTTGTGAGAATATATTATCTTTTTTTATGGTTAATGATTTTTATTCTCTTAATTTCATTATGTTATCAACAATGAATGTAAGCAATTTCTTTTCGTTCAATTTGATTATCAATGTGGTGCTAATTTTGAGAATATAAATCAATGTATTGTTATTTTATATTTCAATTTGATTGTCAATTTATTTCTAAATTATATGATGATAATTTCTTTAAATTTTTAATTAGGATGTTCTTATTTTTTCTCATATTATGTGATGTTATTTTAATTAAATTATCCTACTTCAAATTTATATCTAATCATAATTACATGCAAAAGAGCCAAAAAAAAAAAAATCAACTTAAGCTAGTCTAAATTGAATAACCAACTTAAACCTCAACCAAACACCAATTCAAAGAAAAATATCATTTATCAACCCTGAATTATTGCCATAAAAAACATAAATAATAAGCTAACCGACGGGCCTCTGAACATTACAAATTAACCCTTTTGTAAACCTCTTTTTAATTCATAGGATATATATAGAAGGAGAGCTACTTGGGTCCGATGCCCATCAGACTCAAATTTGAGTCCGATGTGTTTCGGGACCGTCCAATTCACTTTAAGATTTGTGCGCATGAATTTTAAAGCACACGCGAAAGTTACGGATGCAAATCTTAAACCAGATTGGACGGTCATCGAACCCATCAAACCCAAATTGACCTCATATAGAAGTGGGCAAATTTTTCAGACCACTGTCAACCTTTACTGTGGGTTGAATAGCAAACTTTATACCTTATTAGTTTTACCACATTTTTTTTTTGGTTCAGTAGATAAATATATTATATAGAGAGAATGTATATATTTTAGCAATATTTGTATGCTCAACTTTTATTATTTCATTAATAAATCATTGAATTTAAACTCTTCTTGATCCGTCTATCAATACAGAATTATATATATAAGAAAACTCATTAGATTTTATTCGTATATTTGATGAAAAATATGATGAGTGATCAAATTTGATTGAAATATATAAAAATAAATCCTTACATCTCGCTGAATGTATTTCTAAGATCTTTTGCGAACATAACTAAGCGAACGTCTCTGTAGCGAGTTGACTAGTGAGTAAAGATGGGTGGAAGTGATCCATTTCTTTTGTCAGGTGAATACAGGAGAGAAAAAAGAGCGTGTGGGGCCCACACACCATTGCGGGCCCGGGACACGCTCTATATATTATTTGTGAACATTACCGTGTAGGCTTCCGTGTTAAAGATATTGAGAATTTGAAAATATGACTGCTACACAGGATATTCCGATATTTTTATTAAAACCCCAAAAAAAAAACAAATTATCAAATCTGCTCCCACCCCAACTTTATTTTTATTTCTACCCCAACCGCCCGTGGGATGGGCGGTCCACTTTCTGGACCTGACCGCCCAGCAGGCGGGCGGTCCACTACCCTTATCCGACCGCCCAGCAGCTGGGCGGTCCGCTATAAAACCCTATAAAAGAGCCTTTTCTCTCTCCTGATGAGCACAGTATTCATTCCAATCCCACAAATTTCCAGAACCGATTGAATGAGAGATGAGAGAGCCGTCAGAGGCGATTTTGAGGCGATTGTGCACAGTAATCCCAGCACAGTAATCCCAGCACAGTAATCTCAGCACAGTAATCTCAGCACAGTAATCCCAGCACAGTAATCCCAGCACAGTAATCCCAGCACAGTAATCCCAGCACAGTAACAGCGAGCACAGTATTTCCAGCACAGTATTTCCAGCACAGTATTTCCAGAACAGTATTTTCAGCACAGTATTTCCAGAACAGTAATTCCAGCACGGAAATATGTTGGTTGCACTGTATGTGGGCGGGAAGTTTACCCGGGGTGCGGAGGGAGCACAGTACACCAAGGAAGCAGCCTACGGCTTTGAGGTAAATGAAAATACCTCATTTGTTGAACTGAGGGGAATAGTGTATGAAAAAATTGGTGTGAACCCCAACCGGTGTGATATAGATTTAGCTACCCGGATTAACACAGTAAGTGGTGGTAGACCTTACTATACCAGGTATCCAATAACTGATGAGTCGGTATGGAGGAGTGTTTACAACACTTTTCAGACACAGGGGGTAATGGTAATGGACTTATATTCCAGGAGAGTTCAGCGTGAACCCGGGGTTGGAACATCTAGAGAAAATAGAGGTTATGATCACTCGGGTTATGACAACCCGCGTCACTCGAGTTATGACAGCTCGAGTTATGATCACTCGGGTTATGACAACTCGGGTCGTGAGCACTCGGGGTATGACAACCCCCGCCACTCTAGTTATGACAACCCCCGCCACTCGAGTTATGAACCGCCCGTATCACCCGTTTATGAGAATTATGTACCTGATTTTACCACCGATCTACCACCACCACCACCACCTCCTCCTGAAACCCCAATCCAACCCAGATTTCCATCTGTACCACCATCAATACCTATAGTGTCACCCGTTGCTACCCGGAGAGACCTTGACCTTGATGCTGAGGTCGATGCCGTACCACAAGGAAATTTGGAAACAGGTGACGAATGGGAAGGGGATTGGGATTCTGATCACCTGTCAGAAGGTGATGGAGATTATTTACCTAAGGAAGATAGATTTCCGATTAGAGGTCGGACAGATAGGCATCCGTGCCCCACATTCAACGATACCACTGCTTTTGAAGAGGCAGACATCTCATTTTTTGGGCCGCGTGTCAGGTACAGTCAAGACCTTGCTCCGCAGCAGGTTTACACCAACATAGATGAACTTGTGAAGAAAATACATGAGGTCCATGTTCACGGCAACTGGGAGTGCATAACTGAAAAAAGGGACCGAAGAAGGTTAGTAATTGTTTGTGTCGACCAAGTGCATTGCCACTTCCGTCTATATGCAACCCCTGTGGGTAAGGGCGAGGCATGGATTATTAAGAAGTGTGAACCACCTCACACATGCAAGGCTGCGTCATCAAGGAAAGACCATGCAAATCTTACGGCTTCACTTATTGCCGATGTAATTGAGAATGACGTTAAGGATGACCCATCGATGAGCCTTAAGGAGGTCGCTAGACATGTCAGACGCGTTTACAAGCATGTCGTCCCAAAATACAACAGGTTGTGGAGAGGGCGTGAACTTGCGATTTGCCGAAGATATTGCAAGCCCGTGAGAAGATATTGCAAGCCCGTGATGGAGGTTTCCGATGGGGAATTATGACCACAAATGGGTCTGAGTCCTTGAATGCTGTTTTCAAGCAGAGCCGGCAGTTGCCCGTGGCAGCAATTGTGGAGGACACCTTCTACAAGTTAAATGCATGGTTTGTTGCACGGCGTGTTAAAGCCCTCGAATTACTGTCCAGGTATGTATATTTTTATTCAGAGATTTTGCCAAGGTATGCATATTTTTATTTGTTGACTTATATTTTCTGAATTACTGTCCAGGAATCAAACGTTTTCAACAAGGGTGGAGGGGAAACTAAGGAAACATAGGGAGAAAGGTGCAGTTATGAGAGTTGTCCCGTACGGGGATAACCAATTGGAATTCGAAGTGCACTGTCCAGATGAGTTTGCTCCAACCGGCCGTAGACCGGATGGGACTATGGAGTTTGTGAAAAGGATGTTCAAGTATGTTGTTATTTTTGCACCTGACAATACTGTAACATGCACTTGCCAAGGAATCCAGTTGGCCCACATACCTTGCTCTCATGTTATGGCGGTGTGCCGGGAGAGAAACTTCTCTGAGAATGATTATGTCGCAGACATGTACCGTACCGAGTACCTTGCGAGTACTTGGGGTGCATCTTTCCATCCTTATCCCAACCAGTATCAGTGGCCGCCCTATGTTGGTGATAAAGTCTGCCCCGCAAGCGGGTGGATCAGAAAAGGAAGAAGACCCCACAAGCGTCAAGTAATGAACATGGACGAGATGGAAGGTAGGCGAATGGGACATCAGGCCCGCCGTTCAACAACTGACAGGCAGCGAGCAGGTACGGTTGATTCCTTTTATTTACTTATATTTTTTTTATTTACTTATATTTTATTTATTTACTTATATTTTGTTTTGATTTTATTTCAACTGGAATGCAATGCAGATGCCATTAACGAAGCCAACGAAAGAGAAAATGCTAGAGTTGTTGCTGAGGCTACCGGGAGTAGCCACCGCAGGGGTGAAAGCTCAGGAACCGGTAGTAGCCGCCGCACTCATGAAAGCCCAGGAACCGGTAGTAGCCATGGAGAGACATCCGGTAGTGCCGCAGAACCAGCTGCACCCAGACCCAGGCGTCGTATTTTGAGTTTGTTCGGCCGTCGTCGCTGATTACCAAGTTTTGTTAAATTATGTTATGAACTATTTTAGATGTATATTGTGAACTATTCTAATTGGTAGTTTGTGAACTATGCAATTTTTTATTTGCCTCGATTATTTTATATGCTTCATTTTTGTTATTTTTATTACTTAATTACGTATACAAAAACTAACAACATAAAATATAAACAAACACAAAACTATTGAAATAAAGTCTGCGACATAAATTTCTAAAAATTCTACAACATAAATTCCTAAAAAATCTACTTCTTATAACGAGCCTTGAAAGTGCATGGAACAAAATCATCATCAGAGTTTGCCTGATCTGGATCAGTCACAGCAGACGAAGTGGTAGCCTTACCAGTACACGGAACAAACTCGTCGTCCGATGCGGGAGGCTCTGGATCAACTTTCTTCTTTTTCAAACCAAAGCCGTAGGGGTTTTCCACAAAGTCATCGTCTGAAATTTCATACTGAACATGTCGTTTTTTCCATTCCTCCAGCTTACATGTCTCACAATTAAAAAAATCACGACATATTTGACACTTGTATTTTTTTTTCGCATTTTTACCTCGATCACTAATTGACCCTCCTCTCGCTACGCCACGATCTCGGTTGCTCGCTTTCTTACCTCGTTTGTTACTGTCCATACCTCAAAATCGCCTCAAAATCGCCTGACAGCTCTCATTCAATCGGTTCTGGAAATTTGTGGGATTGGGGAATGAATACTGTGCTCATCAGGAGAGAGAAAAGGCTCTTTTATAGGGTTTTATAGCGGACCGCCCAGCTGCTGGGCGGTCGGATAAGGGTAGTGGACCGCCCGCCTGCTGGGCGGTCAGGTCCAGAAAGTGGACCGCCCATCCCACGGGCGGTTGGGGTAGAAATAAAAATAAAGTTGGGGTGGGAGCAGATTTGATAATTTGTTTTTTTTTGGGGGTTTTAATAAAAATATCGGCAGGATATTTATACGAAAAGATGTCGCAGAACCTATTTTCTAACCATTGACTAACTTTATTTATTCGGAAATTTACGTCTTGGCTCCTGTAAAGTTTACAAATTGCAGAAATATGGTAGAAAGGACCTTAATTAAATGAATTTGTGCTGAAATACAAATATTGTGATTTCTTTTTTGTGCTCTTATAGTATATAGGTACAAAAAAAATTAATACTTCATAATGGAACCAACTTTCATCTGTATAGTTGAATATGTCTACAAGTTCATAATGGAGGGTTCAAATGTAAATTAAATAATTTCTATATACTGTGAACAAGCTGTTAAGAATTTAAAAATTGGAGGCATTTATACCCCAATGTACAAAATTATGATGTGTTTTTTCTAAACTAACATGTGGATTAACTCTCTTCTATATACTCTGAACAAGCTGTTAAGAATTTATTCTCGTTTTTGCTTAAAAATTTATGAATTACAAAGATGCCTTTTTTTTTTCCTGCCAAAAAATGTTCACAAAAAGAAGTCACCTACTACAAAAATCCTATGTTGCTTCAAAACTTCACTAATAATTATACCACATTTAATAATAAATAAATAAATTATAATTAAGAAAAATAAACATTATATCGAACTAAAGATGGATTTTAGGGCTTTAGGCCCATGGGCTGCCTTGACTGATTGATATTTCTTCTCTGAAATTCATGAAGTTGGGATGAAGCTATTCTAATAATTTGAATGAACTAAAGATACTAACATAAATAAAACGAAAAAGAAGGAAGAACTAAAGATACCAGCAAATTTATTACATGTTTGAATTTTTACAGCTTTGCTCATTCTTTTCATTTCAGAGATCGAGGAAGGTACAATATATTTGCAAACATGTAAGGGGTACCAGTATGCTATGCATCCTACAACATGTAGTAGGTTTTTCCACTAATTCCTGTAAACTGGTAACCCTACTGTTCTAAATCCTGTAAGGTTTGAAAATGATGAATAAATGTTCCTACGGGCTTCTAACAAAAAATAAAAATAAATTCTCCTTACCAATCAGCCTCGGAAGCCAGTAGGAAGTTGACAAGTGGATAATTTGTGCTGAGCTGTCTTCTGAGGCTTGCCTCATAAGAAGCCATTGACCTGTTGCCTCATAATAAGGAGGAATTTGAAAATTTGAAGAGGACTAGTTTCTTAAACTATCTAAATATCCCAATCAAAACATTTTGAGCCAAGAGATTATATGATTATATCATCTCCAGTTTAATTGAGGGAAAAAAACACATTTGTAATTATGGGAATGAAAATAGTTTTGTTTTGTTAAAAAATATTTCCTTTTTATTTCATAGACATGGAGCAAGCGAATGAACTTATTTAATAACATGTCTATATATGTAAAGTTGGTAATTTATTTAAGTCCAGTAAATAACATGAAGAAGGAATATATCTGGAGGCATTTATTAGCCTTGCTCGTCTTGGACTCGTTCACTTGCCCCTTCAAAAGTTCAAATGCTTATTGTTTCGAATCCAACCGTTAGATCAATTTTTAAGTATTTGTTTTGTGGGCTGAGTTTTAAGGAAAGTAAATTCAATTTTATTGAAGTATTTGTTTTCACGGGCCCGTGCTGGGCACAAATAAGTAATGAAGAGTGACATTGAAATGGGCTTCACGGGCTTTAATAACACTTAGTTAGGCCCAAAGTTTAATATCCCGCCACCAGAGAGAATATAGATCCAGTGCAATATATACATGATTAGGGATGGCAACGAGCTGGCTCGGTCCGAGCTAGACTCTAGCTCAGCTTGTTAATTCGGACTGAGCTACAACCGAGCGAGCTGGACCTAGGACATCCGAGCTAAAACATCAGCTTGAAATCGTGACAAGCTAGCCCGAGCTAGCTCGCGAGCTGACGAGCTGGCTCGCTGTATTTGGTTGGATCTTGTTTTAAGAAGAAAATAAATTCTACAAACTTTTTAAATCGAGTTGAACCGAGCTAGATCGAGCTAGACAGTATAAATGCACACAAAATCATACAAATTCACAAATTGATGCCTAGCCGAGCTGGCGAGCAAGCTAGGCCCTAGCTTGAACTCCTTAATTCTGGACCGAGCTAGTGGCGACCTGGCTCGTTAACAGCTCGGTCTAGTAACGAACAAGCTGTTAGCGAGCGAGTCAGGTGCGAATCACGATTGAACCACGAGCTACGAGCTTTTTTGCCACCCCTACATGACTGAGTAGAATGAGATCTGAGTCCTCAGTTTTAATATGACACCAATCTCAAATCAGACCTCTTCCCTTCTATCTAAATAAACACCTAAATAGCGAAACTATTAGATTCACATAAAGATTCGTGTTTATTTTATCTCTTCAATTTTGAAATTGTTCGTACAAATATTAATGTGAATTGAACAGAAAACTAAACTAACTAAAATAAGCAATATATAACAATCAATCATTATTCATTAACCAATAATAATTATAAAATGTCGGAGACAAGCAGAAGACTGATCCTTATTCCTTATTCATTAACCAATAAATATTACATGGATCGAATGCTTCTTTAGTTAAAATCTGAATGACTTTTAGTATGTAATATATTTATTTAAGTTTTAAATAGTTTTATAAATAAACAGGTTATTGTCTTTTCATATATTTCAGTTTTATATTTCAGCACCAGGCGTAGCAGCACCTGGTGCTGTGCGATGCGGGATGGAGGTGCTACGCCTGGTGCCGTGCGATGCGAGATGGAGGTGAGCGGAAGAGAGAGGCAGAGAGAGAAGGAACCCTAGCGGCGCCAATGGTGCAGGACTGAAAATTTGAGAGAGAGGCCAAAATGTTGAGATAAATTGAAAATGAGAAGCGAGACTTGGCTAAAATGATGCGCGGAATTAAAAAATTCGCTAACTGGGAGAAGATGAAGGGCTACTGAGGTATTAGAATCGGACAAATAAATAACTAATTTTGATATAACGTTACAAGTATCAGTTACAAAGATTCAGCCGAGCCGATCCTAATATGCTATGCACATCAAGAACGGTCGTTTATAAATGACCGATCTTGTTTTGATCTGGACAACTAGAGACGGCTCTTTATAAAAGACCATTCCTAGTACCTCTTTCAAGGTCGGCTATTTAAAATGCCCGATCCTAAAAGCTATCAGTATCATTCTTTTTCCAGAACCAATCCTGATGGGACGATACTATTTGTACATTTTCCACTAGTGTTTTGATATGTCTATGTTTCATCTATTATTTCGTCTTATTTCCAGACCAGACCTTATGATTTTGACCACTAAATTGCATAGTTTACATTGAAAATCAATAGAATATGGTACTGCTGCAGTTTTGTGGTTTGATTTGCAGGAAATAGGCGAAAACAGGCAAAAAGGCAGAGTTCTGACTTCCCCCACGCGACCCGCATCCCACCTGACGCGGGTCGCATCGCAACCCAGACGCGACCTCAGACGCGACCCTCACAGCTCGCATCCTTGCCACCTGACGCGGGTCGCATGGAAACTCATGCGGGTCGCGTCGAGTTAACTGAGCCAGGCCCAATTGAGGCCCACGAAGGAAACTATTCATACAGAAGGCCTGGCAACAGAAGAAGAATTCCATGAGTCCACGATTTAGACCAGAAAGAGTGGAGATCCGAACTGGAAGCAAAGGCTGGGCGCCTGAAGCAAGCTGAAGAGGAGAGAGCTAATCTGGAGCTGAAGAGGAGGCGATTTGGAGAAGAAGACTCAATCTGAAGCTTCAATCCTCTTCACCATCCCTTCTCACTATGATTTGCTTTCTTTCTTTCTCTCTTGTTTTGATTTTATCGATGTCTGAGTAGATACTGTAGTTTCGAGGGTTTGGATTTGTAGTCTGATACTTTGTTTGATGATGCACATGGATTGATTCTTATTGTTATTTCGTGTTTCTTTGATTCTTGTATTATTTGAGATTGCTTGATTTGAATTGTTTGATTCTTGATTGCTTACTGTTGAATGCCTTAGGCATTTCTTCTTGTACCAAAGGCTTGACGCTTCTTGCAAATTAGGTTAAGTACTTGAGGTAGGTCTAAGAACCGAAAGGTGAGGTCAATGAGTAGCCGAAAGGTGAAAGTTTCCACTTGCTCTTGCTCAGCTTGTGGATACCTTTAGTAAACAGAATTGAGAACTTAGGTTTAGATCAAACAGCTTGATTAAACCTGAGAAGGTGAAATTGCAATTCCAAACCAGGTCTGCTAAGCCAACACACGAAAGTTGAGGTTCAGTGACACTAGGTACGGTCAATCTAACCTTACACGACTTAAACGACAAGTTTCTGACATGTGCAGACTCAGCTCAAGGGACCATGCGGGTCGCGTGACTTAGCACGCGGGTCGCATCACGAGGGTCGCAAGCCACAGCTTGCGGGTCGCGTGCCAGGTTCAGGGCGCTTAAGGCCAAGCGGGTCGCATGCGAGAGCATGCGGGTCGCGTCACACGGGTCTGAGCAGCAAAGTTGAAGATGAAATCTGAAACCCTTGAAACACCCTTTTATACATAATACAAAACACAAACATTTAATCGATTCATTACTTGTTTATACATTAGTTTACTTGTTCATACATTAGTTTACTTGTTCATTCATTCTTCTATTTCATTTGATTTGTTCATACATCTTAGGATTAGACAAACCCCAAACATTCAACTTCTAGTACCTAACCAAGAAGAGTTTAGGTTCAGAAATTAAACCGTCCCTGTGGATCGACACCCGATCTAACTACACGACAGGGTTGTGCACTTGCAACCTTCGTCTAAGAGTTGAATAGGGTTTAAACTCTACAGCTTAGGCTGTAGTGAAGCTCTGTACCTCTCATTTGGGAGCGAACATGTTTCAAGTACAAATTATGCAAACTTGTAGCAACTACATGTTTTCAAACTTGTGGACCGATGCATTGTGCCGTTATATATTTTTCCTAAAATTGTTAATAAATATGTACTGGGTTAATTATATATGGACCCACCTTAATTTTATTTATATGTCAATATAATTGAATATAATTGAGTTGATATGAAACTTGGACTAAACAATTCTGAAAATTTAGCTTGTAATGTTAATAGACATTTCTTTTCTCTTCCATTCTTGTGGGTAAAAGTTTGACCATGCTTGTTTATCTATGTTCATTATTCATTTCAAATAAATTGGTTTTTCTACATGGAGGATATCCATATAATTAAATTATAATATTTCACCAATTAATGTTCTGATTCCACTACCAAATTACATGTACCAAATCTATACTAAATTTTTTATGATGTTATAAAATAAAGATAAACAAACATAAACAAGATAGAGAACACATAAAAGATAGCAATATCTTTATTCATATATTTCTCATGTGTCTTACATATGTACAATACAATAATACAAAGCCTCTATTTATAGGCTACAAATTGTAAATGAAAGCCTAGCAATGGGCCACATCTTAACTGGCTGACCACCAGTGCCGTCGTGTGTCCATGTCGAACATATATAGCACCTACAACCCGATCGAAAAAACTTTTACCGTGCTGTCGGTGACAGTTTAATCCTTTTTTTTCCAAATGACAATCAATAGTTTATCACTTTATCATGCATGCATGATCCATCTAAACCAATATTGTTCAAGGTTTTCTTGATTTAAACCATTATGTCAGTTTTGAAAAAAAGAATATATATATATGCTATTAAAACTGAACTCCATTTTCTCTTCCACAAATCGAGTTGCACAAATTATAATAGATTAACTTGAGTCCCTGGATTTTGTATCAAAGATGTAGCATGCAACTCCATTTGCAAATGTTCATAATTAATTTTTCCCAAAAGCTTAATTAAATCCGCAATGCACAAGCTTTCAATTTCCAGGCAGGGCCAAAAGAATTCAGAAAATAAATCAAGTGGGAAGGATTGTGCTAAGAATCGTTAAATGACCTTAAATAAAATTCTCCTAGTCTTCAGATTTGAACAAGAACAAGCACGTCTGGTTGAAGTTGAAGGATATACATGCTAGGGGTAAAATGGTCACAGGGGCGGAATTAGAAAATTTTGATAGGGGTGGCTGAAAATTAAAATGTATAATCACTACTACAAAAAAAGAGATTATACACGGACAATAAAGGAAGAGCTACACGGATTTCCTACCGTGTTTAAATCGAGGGTGTACGATTATAAAATAACTACACACGGACTTTTGGCCGTGTGCAATTTTAAAGATTCTACACGTATAACTTCACAAACAGCCGTGTACAAAGACCAGAATGTGTCGCGCTCCATTTACCGAGCTACACGGATATTACCTAAAAAACCGTGTACGATTCTTTTTGTACACGGACTTTTAACTAAAAAACCGTGTAGCTTGACTCTTTCTACACGGACATTTAGTTAAATGTCCGTGTAGCTCTCCTCTTTCTACACGGACATTTAACTAAATGATCGTGTAGCTATCTTTTTTCTACACGGACTTTAGTTAAATGTCCGTGTAGAAAGTACATTTTTTTTTTTTTATATTTTTTGTTTTTCGGCTAGCCTCCAGTTTTGCTAGCCATTTTTGTTACAGAACTATATATTCCAGATTTTCCAGATTTCATATAACAAGAAATCCATATTTTCCAGATTAGCAATAAATCCATATTAGCAAGAAATTCATATTTTTCAGATTAGCCAGAAATCCATATGCAATAAATTATACAATATTCATATACACCAAATTATACAAAATTATGCAAATCCATATCGAGGATTACAAAATTCCATGGCAAACCACCTTGCCCACATGCACCGCACATCGTCGATCTGATCCCAAGAGTAATGAGCTTGATTTGTTACATTCTACAAAATTATAATTTGATAATAGTTAGTATTTCAGAAAAGGTAGATATCAATTGCTTATTATATAGGAAATTCATATGAAGTACATACCGCTTTTGGGAATTGGAATTGTATTCTTTCGACAAAGTCAAACATGAATATCATCGTGTAATAAGCGCATTCCCAACCCTCCTTCTGTTGCGGGCTCTGAAATTTACATTTAGCGGCATTTGTTAGAATGACAATAATTTTTTTAACAAGATATGAAATTTCTAACTCAAGGCCGTGTGCTTACCTTCAAGTACTTCCAATTCAACTTGCTTTTCTTGCCCGGGCCCGTGCTATGTGATCCTCCCTCTTTAATATATTTCACAAAAGCCCTTACAAAAGTGAGTGAATGTAATTAGCAATTTTATAATTTGATATGATTGAAAGAAATGCAAACCTATAGAATTATTATTGCTTACTTATTCACAAAAGGCAAGATAACTTTGCAATTGGCAGCCGCGGTCCTTCCTCCTGGCTTACAAGAATCAATAATTATGCCCGTGCTTAAGTACGGCACAATGAGAATCGTGCACCAATGTTTGCTGTTGGATCGAGGAGAAGAATTATAGTACTTTAGCATATAAAAGTCACACGAGTATTTGCTATGATTGATGGTGTGATTTTATTTTTTTATGTTTAACTTTTAATTCCTTTATACAATTCTTTAATTAAAATATAAACAACACATAAGTTAAGATTAGAACTAACCCCTCGTGGTATGGCATGAGAATGAATTTCTTCTCCTCCGCCTTAGCACGATGCATCGCAGAACACATGTACTCGATAGCCATATCCGGATAATATGTCGCTGCCGTACCACTCACTTTCTCGGGGTCCAGAAACATGCACAAGTTCTTCCTTTCAACCATCTCATCACAGTTTCGGACTAGCTTCCTGAAAACTCATCATATTGTAATTAGAATATATATTTGAGTTCTATACAATAATAAAAATGTTTTAATATCACTAACATGAGGAAAATGGTGATGTGTGAAACATCGAGCCATTTGTCGGATGATGAGTGGTGGAAGAGGTCCTTGAAGTCTCTGAACGACAGCAGGAGCTCCCTGCCTTCGTGTAGAAACATCCCAGGTGGGACAGGGATGACGATAGCCTCCATGCCGTCGGGCGCCGTCATCAAGTAGTCGTGGAGAAGGCGCAAATCAGTGGGCAAACGGCTGTATTCTTCTTCTGTGACCATAGGACGGGGCGGTGATTGTGGCGCGTCAGCCGCGACGTCGCAAGCCACCTCCTGACGTACCGGTGAGAGAGCCGTACCGGCAACATCATCTCCTCGTGTCTGTATCAAGTTATAGATGTATTATTCTAGTATTTCAAAAAGAATGAGTTGAATGTAACATAATAAATGAGTTATTTTATGGATTACCTGATCCAAAACAATCTGACTCTTGGGCCATTGGACAAATGACATCCGTGCGTCATCAAGCACAACCGCTTCGTCAGTAGGGACAGGAAGGGGTACGCGCTGCCATCCATCCACGACTAACTCAACCTGCACGCATGCATGGTCGGGTCTTAGCTGAGTATGGTGTACACTTTTGGCGAGTGGATGTACAACGCCCTTAGCAACGATAATAGAAACACTGCCATTCCGCAGGATGAGGTCGCATGCTCTGGGGTCCTGCAAATTTATAGGAAAGTTGTTTATTTTAGTGATGCGATATTGTATAACAAGGTTGCAAACATGTTTTAAATACCTTTAGATTATGAAGAAGTATTGATTACCTTGAGATTATCCAAATCGTCGTTCGCGCCCCACGTGCCGGATGCTTGACTACTTCGCCGAATTCCCGGCGAAATAGGAGGTGGTTGCTCGGAAGGCTGCGTAGTTGCTGATCTAATTTGTGTCAACATTGCATGCATCTCAGCAAACCTTGCGTCGTACTCTGCGCTCACCTCCGCGCGTATCTGCGCAACTATCTCGTCTTTGTTTACCTTGGCACGAGATTTTCTTCGAGGTTTTTGTCCCTCCACTCGGAACACCTCCTTCCAGCCCCTGTAGACCCCTACACCTCTTACTCGACCCGGGTGTTCTGGATTCTCGAGCGCTGCGGACAAGGAATCATTTTGTCGTTCGACACTCCGGGCACCCGAGGTGACCTCCTCCTCCACTTCCAACTGTTCAAGTAGAAGAATTAGTTAAAGCAAAAGAACAATTGACGTACTTTCGGAGTTATAAATGACTCTTACCATTCTTTGAGCCACGCTTTGCAACTCCGTTGGGAGTACTATCCTCCCGTCAGCGGTTACCTCGGCTCTACCCATGACCCAATCTTTGCCCCTAGGATTTTGGATCCTAACCACGGGTGAGTCAGAATCCTTGTTCGCATCCAAGACTTTCTTCCATTCTGCCGACTTACCCTCGTAACCACTCGTTCTTCACCTCATCCTCAAAATGATCCCATCTCTCAACAAGGATACTCGCATTTTGCTTCACGAAGCTCGTACACCAATTTGAGTATTTCTGCCGTTTTGGTCCCTGCGCACGCCCGTCTTCTGTGAACCAGATTTCTTGATGGGTCTGCTCAGAATGGCTCGTGCACATTGTAGGCCCTCTTCTCATTCTTTCTGACGAGGCAGTAGCTTGCTGCTCCTCTTCTTCCATCATATTCTCGTACTCATTTTCATTCGACATGGTGCTGCATGAAATTAAAGATCAAATCATTTGACATATAACCTAGATTAATCAACCAACTTTTGACATATAACCTATATTCATCAAGAGATTAATCAATCACTTGTTGACATATAACCTAGATTAATCAACCAACTTTTGACATATAATAATGTATTCAAGCACAAATTAACCTAAAATAACCTAGGTTATATGCTAAAATTATGGTACAAGTACAATGTCAACAAGTACAATGCTAAAATAACCTAGGTTATATGCTAAAATAACCTAGGTTATATTCAAGCACAATGTATTCAAGCACAATGCTGAAATTATGGTACAAGCATGTCTAACGGGTTCAATACTAATCATGTCTAACGGGTTCAATACTAATCATACACGGTTGAGAGAGAGAGAGCTAACCAATAAGAAAAATAACAAATACCAACCATGTCTAACGGGTTCAAACCCAATAAGAAAAATAACGAGAGAGAGAGAGCTAACCACGGGTGAGAGAGACCACTGGTTAGAGAGAGAGAGACCGAGGTGGTGAGGCGGCGAGGCGGCGAGGCGGGGAGGCGGTGAAGAGCTCGGAGAAGGCTCAGCAAAATCTTCTCTGTGAGGGTTTTTGAAACTGATGTTTATTCTCTTTTCGGACTTGTGAAAATTTTGGAAGAGAAGGATTTCGAATAATAGTGTTTTTCTCATTATACACGGACTTTTAACTTAAAAGACCGTGTACAAAGATCTTTATACACGGACCTTACTCTAAAGGCCGTGTGCAAATATTCCCATCTATACACGGACTTTTAACTTAA
Organism: Carex myosuroides; assembly: GCA_028015225.1. Lineage (NCBI taxonomy): Eukaryota > Viridiplantae > Streptophyta > Magnoliopsida > Poales > Cyperaceae > Carex > Carex myosuroides. Next base: position 14,694,372 of record CM051465.1, read on the forward strand.
AAGACCGTGTACAAAGATCTTTATACACGGACTTTACGCTAAAGGCCGTGTGCAAATACCCTTTCTACACGGACATATAGCTAAAAGGCCGTGTAGCTCTCTACCCTTTCTACACGGACTATTAGCTAAATGTCCGTGTATAAATTGGTCCGACAGGTGGGTCCCAGGTTCAGTAAAGTTCTCTGAGTGGTTGCGGGCCGCAATACTTCATAAAGTTGTTTGACAATTTTAACTAATATTTATTTTAACTAATATTAAATGTTTGATAAAGTTGAACATAATATTTTAAACATAATATTTTCATTAAACATAATCCTTCCTTAAATATTTTAACTAATATTAAATATTTTAACTAATATTTTAACTAATATTTATTTTATTTTATTATTAAATGTTTTAACTAATATTTTCAAAAACTAATACTAATATTTGATAATATTATAAGCATTAAACATAATCCTTCATTATAAGCATTAAACTAATATTTGATAATATTTGATAATACTATTACTACATTATGCTTTTTTCTTTTTTTCCCTCTTTTTTTTATTTTTTTATTTGATATATTACAAGCTAAAGTTGCAATATTAAAAGCTACACGGTCTTAAACAAAATAAATATTACACATTATGCTTTTTTTTCCTTTTTCTCCTTTTTTCCACTATTTGAACGGTACCCTCGGCCCATAATCCTTCATTGTGGTCGGACCGCATGTAGTCAGCTTCGTCTACCCCTTCAAGTGTTGCTACCTCAGTTTGCACATCGGTACAAAATGGAGGTACTTCGTCGAACTGGTCGTACTCTTCTTCATCGACGACATTTTCTACCCCGACAATCCTTCTTTTTCCGGATAGGACGACGCTCAACCTGGCATCACTCGGGTCAGTGGCATAAAAGACTTGGGTGGCTTGCTTGGCGAGTATAAACGGATCATCAACATGCCCAACCCTGTTTAAATCAACGAGTGTGAACCCGTCGTTATCAACTTTAACACCTCGGTCTTCGACCCATTGACACCGAAACACGGGAATGCTCAGGCGAGGACTGTAAATGAGCTCCCAAATTTCTTGAATAACGCCATAATATGACTTTGATGCTATTACAGCCCGGCCATCTCCGGATCTACTGAATTCTTGAGAGGTCGCCACCAACGTCACCCCACTGTTTTGCATCGTGCTCTTATCACTCTGGGATTTAGTATAAAATGTATATCCGTTAATCTCGTATCCTTGGAATGTTCTAACAACAATTTGGGGTCCTGCGCCAAGCAGTTTAACAATTTCAGGTACGGGGTGTGACCCCACTCTTTCTTTCAGCCATCCTATAAAAGAACGATTATGCTCGTTAGTAAGCCACTTCTGACTCCTCGTGTAGTTTTGTTGTTGAAGGATTGTCATGTGCTCATCTATATAGGGAGCAACATCTGTCATGTGTTGTAGTACAATAAAATGTGCCTTTTGTAGTTCATTTAGATCAGCAACTACGGCTCTCAACCCAATTGTCCCGACTCCTTGGAGCCTTCCCTCGTATCGAGATTTTGGAACGCCAATAGGATCCACACCGGTCAAGTAGTTGGTGCAAAAATCAATCACCTCCTCCGTAGAATATCCTTCTATAATGCTGCCTTCGGGTCGATGTCGGTTCCTTACGTATTTTTTCAAGATGCCCATGTATCTCTCGAATGGATACATATACCGAAGGAACACGGGACCACAAATCTTAATTTCTCTCACAAGATGAACAACAAGGTGAACCATGACATCGAAAAAAGATGGCGGAAAATACATCTCAAGTTGGCAAAGAGTAACGACGACCTCCTTTTGCAAAGAGTCCAATTTTAGAGGGTCTATCACTTTGGAATTTATTGCATTGAAGAAAGAACAAAGCTTCGTAATGGTTTGACGAACGTGCTTTGGTAAAATTCCCCGAATTGCAACCGGAATTATATGTGTCAGTAAAACATGACAGTCGTGAGATTTCAGACCGACCAGTTTCAAGTCCTTCATCGACACCAACTTCTTAATATTCGAAGAATATCCTGATGGGACTTTTATACCATTGAGGCATTCACAGAAGGTTGTTTTCTCTTTCTTTGACATTGTGCACAGTGCGGGGGGTAGGTATGTGCGCTTCCCTTTCTCCTGCGGTGCGAGCTCGGGTCGTATTCCCATCTCTACCATGTCTTTTCTCACTTTAATACCATCTTTCGTCTTCCCCGGAATGTTCAATAATAAACCAATTAAACTGTCACAGACATTTTTTTCGACATGCATGACATCTAGGCAATGCCTCACTTCTAAATATTTCCAGTACGGTAGCTCCCAAAATATGGACCTCTTTTTCCAAATATTCTTCGGTAGTGCTTTGGCGCATTTTCCAAAAACAACATCAATGTTTTTTACCCGTTCGAAGACACTCTCCCCGTCTAATGGATGACGAGCCACTCCAAGCTCAATTTTCCCGTTGAATGCCATCTTCTTCTTACGATATGGGTGATTAATAGGAAGAAACCTACGATGCCCCATGAATACATTCTTTTGACAATTTTTCAACCTCAGCACCTGCGTGTCATCTTCACAGATCGGGCACGCTTTTGCTCCTTTACAAGTGTAACCCGACAAATTCCCGTACGCGGGGAAATCATTTACGGTGCAAAACACCATGGCCCGCAAGTTAAAGGTCTCTTTCATATACGCATCCCACACCGGGACGCCATCACGCCACAATTTTTGGAGGTCCTCGATTAATGGTGCGAGATATACATCTATGTCATTTCCGGGTTGTCTGGGTCCTTGGATTAGTAATGACATCATTATATATCTGCGTTTCATGCACAACCAAGGAGGAAGATTGTAGATGCATAAAAGAACTGGCCAAGTACTGTGCCGACTGCTCATACTTCCAAACGGACTCATTCCATCTGAGCTCACCACAATCCTAAGGTTCCGCGGTTCAGAACCAAATTCTTTGAAATGTCTGTCAATGTTTCTCCATTGAGGAGAATCAGCCGGGTGCCTTAGTTTACCGTCATTTTTGCGCTCTTCTTCGTGCCAGTGCAATAATTTTGCATCTTTGGGATTCGCAAACAACCGTTTGAATCTCGGTATTATCGGCAAATACCACAACACCTTAGCCGGAGGTCGGCCACTTGTGTCCTCGTTACAATCATCAGTGTCCTGGTCCTTACGACGTTTATATCGTGAAACACCGCATTTAGGACAGACATGCATGGCCTCGTACTCGTTACGATACAATACACAGTCATTCGGACATGCATGTATTCTTTCGATCTTCAACCCCATTGGACATATCAACTTCTTTGCCTGATATGTTGTACCGGGTAACTCGTTGTTATCTGGGAGCATTTCTCCTAAAAGCTGTAATAAGGACGTGAAACTCTTATCGCTCCAACCATTGTCTGCTTTTAAGTTTAATAATTTCAACACAGCTGACAGTTTTGTAAATTTGGTACACCCGGGATACAACGGCTTCTTAGATTCATTAGACAAATTTTGAAATTTATCATAATTTTTATCACTAATTTCATCTTCCACATCACGTAACATATCCTCCAAATTTTCAGTAAACTCGTGTTCTACATTTTCATCAAAATTCCTCTCCATCTCATCATCGTCATTTTCGGGTTCGACGTTAATATCAGAATATTCGGCACTCTCATAATCCTCGTTCCAATCAAGTTCAAAATTATCAGAAATTCCAACATTCTCATCATTCAATTCACGATTACAATCTTTATTGGCACTACTACTTTCCCCAAATTTCTCACCATGCATGAACCAACATGTATATCTCTTCTTAAATCCCCGACAAATCAAATGAGCTCTAATTTCTTCGATGTCCAAAAATCTTAATAAATTTTTACAATCTTTACAAGGACATAAAATGTCTTCTTCTTTTTTATTCACTCTATAACTCTCAGCAAATTTTATAAACTCATCAACGCGAACCAAATATTCTTCACTGTCACGTCGCATTTCATACATCCAGCTTCGATCCATCTGTAAATTAAATTAAAAAAATGATTTGATCAATTAATCATGCATGGTCAACATTCTCCTTCGTGTACAAAATTTTGGGCTTACAAAGGGCCGGTTTACAATCCTAACCCACTCTTTGAATATTATGTCTCATATGTGAACACATATTAGCGAGATTTAATTAGTATTTGAGAAAAATTCGGCAGCATTTCCCCTTAACTCCCCAAGTATGCGTACGAACCACATACTCGTAGGAGCAATAAGGGAAAATACTGTCGAACTTTCCTCAAATACTAATTAAATCCCGCTAATATGTGTTCACATCCTAAATGAGATATAATATTCAAAGAGCAGTCCCAAAACGGGGACTATCCAAAATTAATCCCTATTGGATTAATTTTGAACGGGCATGGACCTAAAAGCATCTAAAGGTCGGTTATTGGACCACAATACACTAATTAATTACATCTAAAATTAAGAATTCAAGAATATATGCATGAAATTAATGACCTAATTAAATAAGCCTAAATAACAGAAAATTAGAGAAAGAAATTGATTTAAATACATATTACTAACCTTAGAAAGATGGAGAGGAGAAAATACAAACTTAATTCAAAGATCTCAGATCTCAGCTGCTGGCCTCGATCAATTCGCAGAAATTAAAAGCTCAGTTCGATATGTATGAACTAAAAACTTGATCAAAACGGCGCTCTGGAAGGGAAGATAATAAAACCCTACACTATTATACACGGCTATTTAGTTATATATCCGTGTAGCTCTCCACCTATTTCTACACGGCTTTTTAGTTATAAAGCCGTGTACAATTATAAGATTTATACACGGCTATTTAGTTATTATCCGTGTAGCTCTCCACCTATTTCTACACGGCGTTTTAGTTATAAAGCCGTGTACAATTATAAGATTTATACACGGCTATATATCAAAAAACCGTGTGTAATGTTCCTACACGGCTTTGTATTAAAAGTCCGTGTAACTCTCTCAATTATTTGCACACACACTTATTTACACACGGATTTGTGGTTTCTAATAAACCGTGTAGCTCTCTCTAATAATTCGACACTGATTGTTAACTAATTATCCGTGTAGAAATCGTTCAGATCTTTTCAACTCATCTTTGGTACACTGTTTTTAATATAATTGCCAAATCCGTGTACAATGTGCAGTGTACAAAACCAGTTTTTGTAGTAGTGAATTGTGGTGAGTGGGATTTGAATACAAGACCTGTCAATCATAAAATAAAACTTTAACCACTATGCTACAACTAAACATATCTTATTTATTGAGGGTAGCTAAACTATTTAGAAAGTACAAATTATGCAAACTTGTTTAGCAACTGCATGTTTTCAAATTTGTGGACCGATGCATTGTGCCGTTGTATATTTTTCCTAAAATTGTTAATATATATATGTACAGGGTTAATTATATATGGACCCACCTTAATTTTATTTATATGTCAATATAATTGAATATAATTGAGTTGATATGAAACTTGGACTAAACAATTCTGAAAATTTAGCTTGTAATGTTAATAGACATTTCTTTTCTCTTCCATTCTTGTGGGTAAAAGTTTGACCATGCTTGTTTATCTATGTTCATTATTCATTTCAAATAAATTGGTTTTTCTACATGGAGGATATCCATATAATTAAATTATAATATTTCACCAATTAATGTTCTGATTCCACTACCAAATTACATGTACCAAATCTATACTAAAATTTTTATGATGTTATAAAATAAAGATAAACAAACATAAACAAGATAGAGAACACATAAAAGATAGCATTATCTTTATTCATATATTTCTCATGTGTCTTACATATGTACAATACAATAATACAAAGCCTCTATTTATAGGCTACAAATTGTAAATGAAAAGCCACTACAATAATAAATAAGATATTGAATTCCAAATAGCAGTGGGATATGAATTCCAATGGTAGTGGGGTAGTGGAGAAGTGAATGAAGATTAATATTGAGAGTTACAAAATGAATGGACTATCCACTATTATATTCATAACACTCCCCCTTGGATATCCATTTCATAAGAATATGCCTCATTAAAACCTTACTAGGAAAAACCCTATGGGATAAAAACCTAGTGAAGGAAAAAGAGTACATTATTCTTTTAATACGCAATTACAACCTCACCAGGAAAATCCTGTGGGAAAAACTATGGTAAAGAAAAATGTAATGCATATTAACTCCCCCTCATGACAAGATTAATCAAGATCTTTAAGTCGACCAACTCTAATTTTACGGATCAAATTTTCAAATATTAAAGTATGGAGTGTCTTAGTGAATAAATCTGCTAGATTCTCACTTGAATGGATTTGCTGAACATTAATAACATTATCCTTTTGAAGATCATGTATGAAAAAGAACTTTGGTGAAATATGTTTTGTTCTATCTCTTTTAATGTATCATTCCTTTAATTGAGTAATATATGTAATATTATCTTCATATATGATCGTCAGGATCATTTCTCCAGAAGACAAACCACATGTCTGACGAATGTGTTGAATCATAGATCTTAACCAAACACATTCTCAGCTTGCTTCGTGTATTGCTAAAATTTCTCAGAGTTAGCGAAGTATATGTTTAATTTCATTCCAATATCTTTACGTGGGAGAAGAACTATATCTTGCTAATAAATTTACAGCAAAGGATATATCAAATCTTGTATGTCCAGCAATATACATAAATGCTACTATTGTACTAAGATATGGTACTTCAGGACCAAGTAGTTCTTCATCACTTTCTCAAGGTCTAAAAAGATATTTATTCACATTGAATGATCTTACAACCATCAGAGTGCTCAATGGATGTGATTTTATCCATATAAAATTGTTTCACTCTTGTAATATAATTTTCTTGATGCATAAAAATGTCATTTTTAAATGTTCAATTTGCAACCCAAGACAAAATTTTGTCTTTCCAAGATCTTTCATCTCAAATTCTTCCTTTAAACAATTTACTGTTTTTTGAAGCTCTTCAGGAGTTCCAATGATATTTAGATCGTCAACATATACTGCAATTATAACAAACTCATTTCCAGATCTTTTCATGAAAATACATGGACAAATTGTATCATTTCTATACTCATGTTTCAATAAAAATTCACTGAGACGGTTATACCACATGCGTCCTGATTGTTTTAATTCATATAAAGATTTATTCAATTTAATTGAATAATGTTCTCGAGAACCTGAATTATATGCTTCCGGCATCTTAAATCCTTTAGGGATTTTCATATATATATCATTATCAAGCGAGCCATATAAATATGCTGTAACAACATCCATTAGGCGCAAATCAAGCCCTTCATGTACTGCCAGACTAATTAAGTATCGAAAAGTTGTTGCATCCACCACAGGTGAGTATGTTTGTTCATAATCAATTTCAGGTCTTTGCGAAAATCCTTGGGTTACAAGTCGAGCTTTATATCTCATAATTTCACCTTTCTCATTTCGCTTTCGCGTAAATACCCATTTGTATCCTACTGGCTTTATGCCTTCGGGTATTGGGACTACAGGCCCAAAAACTTTTCATTTTTCAAGAGAGTTTAATTCTGCCTCAATTGCGCCTTTCTATTTTGGCCAATCATTTCTTTATCGACATTCTTTAATAGACTTCGAGTCATGATCCTCATTATTCATTATATTTAGCGCTATATTATATGCAAATATCATTGATATCAATTTTATCTCGGTTCCATTTTATTCCATTCATAATATAATTTATCGAGATCTCTTTATTTTCATTAATTTCAGATACCTGAGTTTCTGCTGGAACTCCAATATTACTTATAATTTGATTTTCTTCTAGAGTTTTATCTGAAATTATCATATCCTCGACTTGACCATTTTCATTATTTGCTCCTTTTCTTTTTCGAGGATTTTTATCTTTGGAACCGATTGGTCTTCCACACTTCATGCATGTTATCATTTCATTAGTCTGTCCAACAGGGACATCGACTTTAATTGGAGCATTAGCAGCTGGTACATGTGATTTGGTCACTTTCTTTGTAAATGCGTCTGGCGATTGATTAACTAATCTTTCCAAATGAATTATCTTTTAAACATCTAGTTCACATTATTTATGAGGATCTAAATTAGACAATGATAATTCATTCCAACTAATATATTTTCCCAGCTGATTGTTTTTCTCCCCCTAAGGTTGGGAATATTAATTCATCAAAATGATAATCGGCAAAACTAGCCATGAATAAATCTACCATCAATGGTTCTAGATACTTTATTACATATGGAGATTCAAATTCAATATAAATTCCCAACTTTCTTTGATGTCCCATTTTAGTGCGTTGTGGTGAAGCAATTATAACATATATCACACATTCAAAAATTATTATATGGGAAATATTAGATATGTGACCAAAAACCAATTATAAAGGGGAAGTTTTATAATAGCTTGTTGGCATGATGCGAATTAGTGTTGTTGCATGCAAAATAACAAGTTCTCATTTTTATGTATGAACATAAGCTACATGATGTACAACATCAATTCTTAGACATGCATTGTCTGAGAAATAAATTCATCAACATTGTCTAGACGTATTTTCTTAATTGAATAATCATAAAAGTATGCTCTTAATCAAATCAATTGAGCAAATAATCTTGCAAACGTCAGGTTGCGAGTTGATAATGTGACCATACTATTGATGCATCAATTATAACCATAAAATATCTAAATGGTTCACATGGTGGATATATTGGTCTACAAATATCATCTTGTATACGTTCTAGAAATGAAATCAATAAATAAAAATTTATAAGATTAAAGAATCTTCTGGTTCTTTAATGAATGTCCATATTAATTATCTATTTTTTTTCGCATCATTATTGATCCGGAATGGCCCAACCGGTCATGCCAAACTATGAACATATTTTTATTTGTAAACTTCAGATTTACAATCATATGTGCTTCAATTGTACTAATATATGTGTAGTACAAGTTGGAGAAAAACATAAGCAATTTTTCTAATATGCATCTTTTTATGTGAGATTAAGCTAGTAACAATATATTCAACATCTTCATTGGCTGTCTCAACATGATATCCATTTCGGCGGATATCCTTAAAACTTAACAAATTTATTTGAGACTTAGAAAAATATAATGCATCATCAATATAAATTTGTGTTCCTCCATGTAACAACAAGGTTGCTCTTCCGGAGCCTTCAATCAATTTGTTTTATTAACAACAATTACAATTAACAAAAAAAAATACCACCACAATAACGAAAATAATAACAACAATTGCAAATAAAAAAAAATTACCATAAACATAATTTCAATAATATCAAAAACATATATTTTAGTGAATGCATAGTTTAATCCAAATCCAAGCAGCCTACGGCCCAGAACCGGCCAACTTAATTAATGATCTGACTATTTTATTTTTATTGTAATTATACTTAATTAAGCTGTGTATATAATTCCAACAGAAGGCATCAGGTGTTGTCAGTTCTAAAATGGTTTCCATATCATATAAATGCTTTTCCAAACAAAGTTGCAATCGGAACAAAACAAATTTATTTCCTTGATTAAAAAAAATTACAACAGATACCTCAACAAAAAATAAAAATTTATTATTTATTATATCTTATCATCAATAATTAAACAACAAAATAAAATTTTATTAATCAATTTATTTTATATCCTATCATCTACTAATTCAACAACTTGTGATATTGTTCAACCATAAAGAGATAATAAATCAACTTAAAATATTTTTGAATCTTCTTCAGGAAGATTAAATTATTAAAAAAAAAATATGAACATCATGTTAAATTTGTGCATCATATAATTTTTCTTTAAATCTTCTTCAGGAAGATTTTCTTAATATCTCTTGAAATCTTCTTCAAGAAGATTAAATTATTGAAAATAAAATATTGCACAAAAAATATGAATCAAATCTAAATTTCACATTGTAAAATTTATGATTAACAGATGGCTTCGGGCCATTTGATAAAGTTTAGAATTCATGATTAACATATGACTTCGGGTCATTTGATAAAATTGAGAATTTATAATTAACATATGACTTCGGGCCATTTGATAAAGTTGAGTATTTATCTCAAAAAGAAAATCTATCGGTTCATTTGTAATTTATCTCAAATTTATCTCTAATTTAACATATTGGTCTTCGGGCCATTTGGAATTTATATTTAACACAATAGAATCATAACATGATATAAAACAATAGATTGGTCTTCGAGCCATTTGATAAAGACTTGTAGCACGTCATAATGTAAAAAAAATCGATTTCTCAAGTCCATATGAATAAATCATCTTATGTCATTTACCAATTACTAATTAAAAGTATCATTTAAATAAATGATATTTAAAATAGAAAATATCAAGTTACCTCGAATCTTTCAACTAGTAGACTCAGCTAGTAGAGCTCTCGTGCTGATAACGTGTTATAAAATAAAGATAAACAAACATAAACAAGATAGAGAACACATAAAAGATAGCAATCTCTTTATTCATATATTTCTCATGTGTCTTACATATGTACAATACAATATTACAAAGCCTCTATTTATAGGCTACAAATTGTAAATGAAAAGCCACTACAATAATAAATAAGATATTGAATTCCAAATAGTAATGGGATATGAATTCCAATGGTAGTGGGGTAGTGGAGAAGTGAATGAAGATTAATATTGAGAGTTACAAAATGAATGGACTATCCACTATTATATTCATAACATATGAGAAATTTTCTTTTTTTTATGAGGAAATAATTAATGCCAAGTTTATGCAATTAACACCATGGTGATGAATTACTAATTAAACCTTCAAGTTTATACAATTCGAGTGGAGGCAGTAGAGAATAACCAAACTTAATTTATGAAGCAGCTACTTAATTTCTAGCATATGTTTATATTAATTGTGTGAATACATTTTTTTTCATATAGAAGCACACAAATTTTTCGTGAGTAATTAAACCAATGTGAATGGACCATCAAATAAGTATGATGATTTCATTTTTTATATAAGCCATACTACCTACCCCTTCAAAATATACTAGCTATGAAGCATGCACAAAAAAAATACATATGAAATATATACTAACATTTTTATATTAAAAGTAAATATATATTGTTTCCTACAATTTAGCAAAACAAATGTATCTAATAAAATATTGGATGATATCAATTTTAACCATACACATTTTGGGTTTGAAGATGGTCGTGCAATCATTGCTGTTCGTTGGATGGATATGGCGATAAACTGCCTCCACTCGAATTGTTGGGACTAATTCCTTCTAACTGGTGTTGCAGTGCTGGATATTCACACACTAGTGGAGAATCAGGCATCACGAATGGTCAAGAATGTACATCAGGAACGGATCTCCGGGCGATATTGACATTATATTCTATGATTTTTATAAATGTTTATATATACTTTTTTTAACTCCCCTTGTAAAATAAAATTATACTATAACTTATTTAATGTTTCCACCCTCAATTTTCTAGTTCTGTCTTCAATCTACGTTAAGCTAAAAAAAATATGCTAATAATCAAGTAGGCATCACAAGAAACGAAGTCATCAAATATTTATATAAGGTAAAACTTTTGTTTTTATATATATATACACTACAAGTTAAGATTGTTTTTCAATAATATGAAAATAATTAATCTTAATAAATAATTAATCTTAATAAATAATTATTATCATATCATATTATGATATGGAAAAAAAAAGTAGTGTTAATATATAGAAACTCTATTGCTAACCTATTTTTATTTATATTTGAATTATCCTCAGTATTATTTGTCATTTTGTATATATTTACGAAATAAAATTTTGTTTTGTAATAAATTTAAGTTTGTTTGTAAATAAATTTTGGGAGTTGGCTTTGGGGAATTGAAAAGTAGTACGGAGGATCTGCATGCGGTCAAATTTTAGTGACTTCTGAGATAGAATCAGATTAATACTGTGTTCATTTTTTTAAATCTGGTGATGTAATGCCACTAGCGTCCATCTCTGCCATGAAAAATGGAAGTGCAAAATATACAAAAAAAAAAAATATAAATCTGTTTCTTTTCAATTGGAAAATTAAATTAATTGCATGACTTCATTAATTGTGTTATACGTATAGTCACATAATTGTGTTATACGTATAGTCACATAATTTATACATATGAGAATTTGAAATGGGTCACGGACTCATAGTTAATTAATTAATACTAAATACTAATTTGAATGACTAACCCAGTCGGACTAATAATATTCTTCAAAAGAAGCAAAAGATTTATTTTAGTTCAATTCTCACATATAATTAATAATTATTTTCACCATCAAGCTACACTGACCAAATTGTGGAACATTAAAAATAATAATAACAGGGGAAAAAAAAAATCCATGAAACAACTATCAAATGTCATAAGTTTATTGTGAATATATTCAATAATATCATGACATGCAATTTTTTCAGGAGTAAATTATGAATGAAACATAAAAAATGTATGACCTTGTCGTCTTTAATATAAGTCATAAATTATCCCTATGCACTAAAAAATAAAAGTCACAAATACATACTATTTTATCTTTTACAATAAGTAAATAATTTTTTCTAACATAACTAAATTGATTTAGAAAGTAAAATATTGGAGGAAATCAACCTATTAGCTCAAACATTTTCATATTATCTGCTTCAACCGGTACGTACTCACATTTATTATTTTTTTAATTTGAACATTTCTGTTATTATATTGCTTTTTAATTTTTATTTATTTGATTTCAGGTTATAAATGTGAGTAGATAAAAATACATACCTCCATGGGAAGATAATTCACCTTTCTATGGCAATTGCTAAATACTAGACACGGCAAATTGGCATATTTGATCACACGGTGGTACACATTTCTATAGTAATCTTCAACACTCTTTCTCTCTAGTTCACTTTCGCCATGTTTGAACTTGCAGCAATGAAAATGATATATACAATATAAGGGCGCTAATAAATTAAATTCCTCAAAAACAGTGTTCGCATGTTGTGCTTACATTAACTCTCCAGTAACTTTTGTTGTCAGATCAGAAGTACGATACTTCATTTGCACTTTGTCTGGATATTGAACCACAACTTGTACACCATTCAAATTTATTTTAATCTGAAATAGAGAAAGATGAAAGAGACGAGGGATGGTAGGAGCATTAATAAAACTGATAAGTAAAAGCTTTTTGTAGGGACACTATAAAGGTTATTTTGAATTAAGTTAAAATTCTGCGGGCAGTCAAATACCTTTTCGATATCAACATCAGTCAGTATAATGTTGTGGAGGTATTTTCCTAAACACTTTGACACGTACTCAATTACTGTCAATGGTTCAATAGAAGCTGTGGAAACAACACCTGTAAATTTAAGAGTTGAATATTCTTAATTATCGAAAGTTGAGATAGGTGGTATATGTAATTTGGACACAACACTCACCAATACCTGAAAGGGAAAGTTGGTATAGGTACTTATCAAGATTGAGCGAGAGACCTATTTGAGTCTGACGAAGACTGATAAAATCCTTGCCATATGTCTGAACCATTTCTCACCTTATTGCTCTCATACATATCTGAGAAGAATGAACGCTCCACTGGAAAAATGGTTTTTCTGCATAAAACAAAATAAAATGTAAAGAATTAAATAAATATCTATTTCTAGAGGATTGTTATAATAGATGTAAGATTATAAGTACGTACCTGTTGGATGGTTGTTCACGAAGAGCTATGTTAAGGATTTGTATTACTTTCTCAGGTTGTACACCTGTCGGATCATTGGGAATATGATTCGAGTCTACTGTAAAATTTCTCTTTAACCTGTAAAAAAATTGTTTCAAATGAATAAAGTGCATTATTGTTATAAAAAGAAATTGTAATAATTAGTGACAATACAAAAAAAAATTAATATAGACAAATACTGAGGTGGGTCATCATCAATGAGAGTGACATTGAAAGTTTCAGATTTAAATGGAAGTTCTCCTACAGTGTATAGACCCTTCCTCCCATCATATACTGGATGCAGTTCACCCAATTTTGACTGCCGGTATACTTCCACCAGAGTCTTCATCACAGCTCGGTTTATTCCACGTGATGTCACCGGAGGATTTATTGTGACATGAAAGAAGATATATTACTCATAGCGGTTTTCATCAGATTAAGAAGAGGACAAATACCAAATTATAATTAACATACGTTATAGTGGTGCAACTTCTTGTCAGACAACTGGACCAAAAAATGGTTAGCTTTGACAACCATAAGCCCATCACAGGTCCCCTTGCCCGGTCGGTGAGGGAGTTGAAATTCATTGGTGCTCTGTGCTGCTGGTTGTACTGCCAGCTTAGACATCTGATCCTGCAATCCTGCATCCAATGACTCTTATAATTAGATGATAAATCCAACAATTTTCAAACTAAAATTCTCGATCTAAAGTTAATGCCAGATACAATATAATAGAAGTACATAATTTTACTAGTCAACAAACAGCCCATATAAAAAGTAATCTAGCATCAATAAATTTAAAAATCCAAACAGACATCAATCCGATAAAGTTTGAGATCAACAATGTTCATTGGTTGGATCGGTAGATCAATTCGTTTGACCGTTGATTTTTAAAACAATTATATTCATCAGATATCAAAGTCATATATAAAAATTAGAAGAAAGGTTCTTTTGGAAAGAGAAACATGAAAGTCTAAGTCCCGATACAAATTGTTGTACGGATTTCGGGTAGGTTATATGTGCAACAATTTGATTTAGTTTATGATTTGTTCACTATTTGAAAATCAAAATTCATGTATAAAACTAATTCCAAGATTAATATAGAGTTTACCACTAAACGCGCAGCATATATCTTCGTCTAGTCGTAGGAGCAGCCACCCTCATATGTTCCTTTTTCGTTCCAGTAGTTGCCTTCTTCTACATCTTCTCCGTGTCAGAGATACGCACCAACGACAGCAGTTACATCTCTATTAGTATCTACACGAATATGTTGACAAACTACTGTAATTCGGTATGCTAGTACCAAACTGACATCCCCTTCTTTTTGTTGGTCCCTAAGGCACATAGAGGAGGGTGAATATGGCGCATTTTAAAAATTAAAACTAAGTTATTTTAACTAATGTGTATATAAGTTATTCTTGGCGGAAACTAGAATAACTATAAACTAAACAAGTGTGCGTAAAATAAATAGAAGAGTTGAGAGACACTTGACACGAGAGTTGTTTACGGAGTTTGGCACTAACGCCTACGTCTTTGGGGCTCGCGACCTTCGAGATGGTGCGCCTTTCTTTACCTAATGAGAAAGTATATTATGGCACAATCTAACATTTTTATCTCTTTCTCTCTCTCATTTTCTGAAATAAAGTGAACATAATAGCTAACCGAAACTGAACTGTTGTTGCATATTTATAACACTATGCACTAGTTCATTTGAGCATATTCATCGGCACCAATTCGTTTGAACCTTTTCAGAATATCTTACCTTGATGGAAATATTAGATCATATCAGAGCAGAGCAGAAATTCGAGCCCAGCTCAATAAGACTTGATCCATATTATAACTTTATAATTAACTATTAATATGACCAAAAATATTCTAACTTGTCAGTGCATTTCTAACAATTGTGTCAAAGTACAAAAGGTGAACTTGAAAACAAAACAACAGAAAATAAACGGAAACAAAATTTCAAATGATACAACTAATTAATCAAGCACAACTAGTGAGCTGTCTTCTATCCATTGTCATCTGAAGCGAATCAACTGTCTATCTCTTTATTCAGCTCCCTTGCCAGTTGTGTATGGAATAGTTTGTCTTCCACAAAAATGCGTCTACATCACTTCCTTCATATTACAATGAGGCTTGCTCTCTTGGATTTTCATGGTTTTGCGAACGTGAGGAATCACTTTGTTGGGCATTTCTAGCCTCTAGCAATTAGTTGTGTGTTCCGATCACAGCCTGAATTAACCAAAGAGAAAATAGAAAAGTAATGGTGAATATTTATGAAATTCTTGCATAATAAGTACACATTTTTTCTAATCTCTTTGAGCTATCATTGTAAATAATTCTTGCATAACAAGTGAAGCGTTTAATTAAGGTCTGAAATATAATTTTGGTTTTCACCCAATAATTCCCGTGTCAAGCTACATTGAACAAATTACATGTACCAAATCTATACTAAAATTTTTATGAGAAATTTTCTTTTTCTTATGAGGAAATAATTAATGCCAAGTTTATGCAATTAACACCATGGTGATGAATTACTAATTAAACCTTCAAGTTTATACAATTCGAGTGGAGGCAGTAGAGAATAACCAAACTTAATTTATGAAGCAGCTACTTTCTAGCATATGTTTATATTAATTGTGTGAATACATTTTTTTTCATATAGAAGCACACAAATTTTTCGTGAGTAATTAAACCAATGTGAATGGACCATCAAATAAGTATGATGATTTCATTTTTTATATAAGCCATACATACTACCTACCCCTTCAAAATTATATACTAGCTGTGAAGCATGCACAAAAACATACATATGAAATATATACTAACAATTTTTATATTAAAAGTAAATATATATTGTTTCCTACAATTTAGCAAAACAAATGTATCTAATATATAAAATATTGGTTGATATCAATTTTAACCGTTTACACATTTTGGGTTTGAAGATGGTCGTGCAATCCTTGCTGTTCGTTGGATGGATATGGCGATAAACTGCCTCCAATCGAATTGTTGGGACTAATTCCTTCTAACTGGTGTTGCAGTGCTGGATATTCCCACACTAGTGGAGAATCAGACATCAGGAATGAACCTCTGGGCGATACTGACATTATATTCTATGATTTTTATAAATATTTATATACCTTTTAACTCCTCTTGTAAAATAAAATTATACTATAACTTATTTAGTTCTTCCACCCTCAATTTTCTAGTTCTGTCTTCAATCTACGTTAAGCTAAAAAAATATGCTAATAATCAAGTAGGTTTCACAAGAAACGAAGTCATCAAATATATATATAACGTAAAACCTTTTTATATATATATATATATATATATACACTACAAGTTAAGATTGTTTTTCAATGATCTGAAAATAATTAATCTTAATAAATAATTATTATCAGATCATATTATGATATGGAAAAAAAGTAGGGTTAATATATAGAAACCCTACTGCTAATCTATTTTTATATATATTTGAATTATTCTCAGTGTTATTTGTCATTTTGTATATATTTATGAAATAAAATTTTATTTTGTAATAAATTCAAGTTTGTTTGTAAACAAATTTTGGGGGTTGGCTTTGGGGATTACAAAGTAGTACTACAGAGGGTTTATTATGTGAAATATTCCCCTACAAGAAAAACTATGATCACTTTTTTATAATCTTTGTATGTACTCTTCTTAAAATTATGGTTTAACCCATAAAGATCCCACCTTTGAGCAACATATAATTGAGCTTTCTAGACATTAATTGCATGACTTCATTAATTGTGTTATACGTATAGTCACATAATTTATACATATGAGAATTTGAAATGGGTCACGGACTCATAGTTAATTAAGTAATACCAAACACTAATTTGAATGACTAATAATATTCTTCAAAAGAAGCAAAAGATTTTTTTCAGTTCAATTCTCACATGTAATTAGTTATTTTTCGTTATCACGCTACTTTCACCATCAAGCTACGGATTGAGATCTGCTGCGATCCGAATATTGAGCACAGTAACCCTGCAATCCCTGCTTTTCCAAATCCAGCCGTTCAACTTTTTAGTGCACGCATCTCAAAACAGCTGATTTTTATGTGTACGCATCTCGAAACAATTCGACAGCTGGATTTAGAAAAGTAGAAATCGCAGGGTACTGTTCACAGTACCCGGATCGCAGCAGATTCTCACCCATCAAGCTACACTGACCAAATTGTGGAACATAAAAAATATTCATAACATAACATGGGAACATAAAAAATCCATGAAACAACTATCAAATGTCATAAGTTTATTGTGAATATATTCAATAATATCATGACATGCAATTTTTTCACGAGTAAATTATGAATGAAACATAAAAAATATATGACCTTTTCGTCTTTATATAAGTCATAAATTATCCCTATGTAATATTTTAGTAATCAAGTGCGCACTAAAAAAATAAAAGTCATGAAATACATTTCAGGAGGTCTTTTTGCATTTTAGTAATCAAGTGCGCACTAAAAAAATATATATTACCTTTTTGCCTTTAGAAAGTAAAATATTGGAGGAAATCAACTTGTTAGTTCCAATCATTTTCACGTTTCAGTATATCAACATCAGTCAGTATAATGTTGTGAAGGTCTTTTCCTAAACACTTTGACACGTACTCAATTACTGTCAATGGTTCAATAAAAGCCATGGAAACAACACCTGTTTATTCAAGAGTTAAATATTCTTAATTATCCGAAAGTTGAGATAGGTGGTATATGTAATTTGGACAACACTCACCAATACCTAAAAGGGAATGTTGGTATAGGTACTTACCAGGATTGAGCGAGAGACCCATTTGAGTCTGACGAAGACTGATAAAATCCTTGCCATATGTCTGGACCATTTCCCACCTTATTGCTCTAATACATATCTGAGAAGAATGAACGCCCCATTGGAAAAAAAAAAATTTGCCTAAAAAAAAATAAAATGTAAAGAATTAAATAAATGTCGAAGATTGTTATAATAGATGTAAAATTACAAGTACCTGTTGGATGGTTGTTCACGAAGAGCTATGTTAAGGATTTGCATTACTTTCTCAAGTTGTACACCTATCGGATCATTGGAAAATATGATTCAAGTCTACTGTAAAATCTCTCTTTATCCTTTAAAAAAAAATTGTTTCAAATGAATAAAGTGCATTATTGTTATAAAAAGAAATTGTACTCAGTGACAATACAAAAAAAAAAAAAAATTAATATAGACAAATACTGAGGTGGGTCATCATCCATGAGAGTGACATTAGAAGTTACAGATTTAAATGGAAGTTCTCCTACAGTGTATAGACTCTTCCTCCCATCATATACTGGATGCAGTCCACCCAATTTTGACTGCCGGTATGCTTCCACCAGAGTCTTCATCACAGCTCGGTTTATTCCACATGATGTCACCGGAGGATTTATTGTGACCTAGAAGAAGATAAATTACTCATAGCGGTTTTCATCAGATTAAGAAGAGGACAAATACCAAATTATAATTAACATACGTTATAGTGGTGCAGCTTCTTGTTAGAAAACTGGACCAAAAAATGGTTAGCTTTGATAACCATAAGCTCACCACAGGTCCTCTTGCCCGGTCGGTGAGGGAGCTGAAATTCCTTGGTGAAAGTGTTGCAACATTAATCAGATACTAGTATCGTGCCTGTGCATTGCAACGGGACATATTATAAGAGATAAGAGAATAAAAAAAATCTTATGCAAAATGACATATTTTTATTAAAAAAATAGACCAATAAAGTAATAATTATTCAACAATAAAAATAAACCAACATATTCTCATACAAATGTGAAACCCATTTATTAATGACATACCTATGAGTTTTCCTTTTACTGATACATAACAGTTTTTTTTTTTTTGGTTATGTTGCTTAATAGGAAACAAGAAAAAATCATCAAAATAAGTTGTATTATTTGTTGTTGTCATGTACTCATGTTACGACACCTTCTATTGTATTATTGTTATAAGAGTTGTATTTTTCTTCCTATGATTTATATGCATTTGTGTAACTAAAATAGAAAATAGAATCATGTTTACTTAAATGAGATCATTAAATGACATATAACATACCTTATTTGATATTTAAAAAAAAATGAAAGAAATGAAGGCATTATCAATCAATTCAAAAATTTCTTAAATGATATTTACAAAATGGAGAGAAATGTGAATAAAAAAAGGCAGACTAAATAAACTTGTGGCGAATACGTGTGGCGAGGACATATCTAAATAAATTTAGACTTTTACAAGTAAAAAAACATTAAAAAGAAACATAGTATCAAAATAAGGCATGATATTCAATCCGAATTTTATTTTTTAATCACAGCTGTTAGTGGATCAGGACATCTAGGTCCTCAATATAAGAATAGAGATTGGAAATTGAAACTATTACATACTAAAATGAAAATCCACCAGAGAAATTAATGTTCATATAATGAGCTGCAATTGGTTCACAAGTGATACCCAGAGACCAGGCCTCCCTGCACGTGCAGTTCTACCCACACGATGGATGTAATATATATTAATCCTGAATTTCAACAATATTAATTAGTGAAAGTGAAATTAAATATAAGTATCCACAAAAGACAAAAGGATTTCAAATCTAGAGTTAGGCCCATATATATTTAGGTATGACAGAAGCATATGGAAATTAAACTAATTAAGGCAGGACGTACGTAACATATATACATGCATGGGTTAAGGTGTAAGAGATTAACATGCATCAAGATCATATAAAAACATTAAATTACGAACCTTAGAATTTGTTGGGATATCATATCATAATTGATAGTTAACCATATATATATATATATCAACAGATGGGATATCAAGACCTCTACTTGCAACGTCCGTACATATATATGAGAATATTGCATTATCCTGCCTTAAACTTAGTCAAATATATATAATTAAGCTCCTAACCGAACCTGGCCCATCTGTCCAGTAATAGGGATAACCTTTAGACCAAGATTTCGAAGAATATATATATATATATATATATATATATATGAGGAGGGTTCCAATGCACCAAAATTTGGTGCACCAAAATGCACCAAAAACTCATAATCTTCATTTTCAAAGTTCAAATAGTCGATTCGATCCTTTCAGCGTGTTCTTCATATTAAAATGTGCTTGGAGACCAAATTTTATATTTTTTGGAAATTTTTTACTATTTTTTCAGAATTTTTGAAAATCACCAAACAATAATTTGAAATTCAGCAAAGTGGTGATTTTCAAAAATTCTGAAAAAATAGTAAAACATTTCCAAAAAATGTAAAATTTGGTCTCCAAGCACATTTTAATATGAAGAACACGCTGGAAGGATCGAATCAACTATTTGAACTTTGAAAATGAAGATATATGAGTTTTGGATGCATTTTGGTGCATTTTGGTGCACCAAATTTTGGTGCATTGGAACCCTCCTCTCTCTATATATATATATATATAAGAGCGAGGATCCTTGTTGCTTCGCCACTTACAAATATATCTTAATTAATAGTATTCCTCATATTAATTCGAATACTAATTAGCTGAGAAAACCGCTATTGATGGGCCATTAATAATATTCTCATACTTGCAACGTCCGTACATATGAAGATGTTCATTTTGATGGGCCATTAAACCTTGGATATTAAGCATCAGATAGATTTTGTAAATTGCTTGAACAAACAATTACGCTCAATTTCACAAAAAAAAAAAAAATGTGCCCAATTCTTTTTAAATCAGTTAGTCAAAAAATTTAGAGTTCTAACTGGAGTGGATTCAGTAGTTCTAAAATTACAACAAATTAAGTGAGGCTATGGTATTATGCACAACACATATCGGTCTATACTATGAATCAATATCTCCCAGGACGGATGCATGATTTCTACCAGAGAGGAGCAAAAATCATATTATTGTACAGTAGCTTCTGCCAAGTTATGGGTCTGATTGCTTTTAAATTAGTCTCTTGAATTTCTCATGCAACTTCCAAACTTCTCCATTTATCTATTCAATTTTTGTAATTATTGGTAGCTTCTTGCCAAGTTTAAAAAAAAAATTTGTAATTATTGTACATTAGATATTGGATATTAACAGTCAAATAGAATATGTATTCTATATATTAGCTAGTTCAAAATTTAATTAGATCGTCTGATTAGTTGCGGTCAATTTAATTTATTTTAAAATTTACAGAATAACTTGAAAATTCCTGTCAATTTAAACAAACAGTCTGAATTCTTCATAAAATAACTTAAAATTTGAATTATTACTTACGATACAAATTCCAGTCAAATACTCCATGCATGTGTGTACCTACTTCTCTTCAAACAATTTTGTTATAATACCTTAAAATTTGTCACATTAAAAATTGAGAAAACTAAAATCTAAAAATAACTAATCAAATTGTAATACAAATCTGTAACTGTTTATTACATATATATTTAAGACTCAATTTTTATTGATAATAATATATTAACAATTCTCACAATCGGACAATAAAAACATGAACATATTAAATTCAACATTTTAATTTTTATGTTCTAAATGAGCAAGAATTGATTTATTAGAACAACATTATAACAAATTAACCTCATGACAAGAAAACTTGCAGAAATGACATCATAATTTTACGGAACGGAGTAGGTCCGATGCTCATCGGACCTACTTTTAGGTTCAATGAGCATGATGACTGTCCGATCTAATTTAAAATTTGTGCACACGAAAATTGAAACATACACGCACAAATTTTAAAGCATCTTGCACGAATCTTAAAGCAAACCGACGGTGATTAAACCCATCGAACCAAAGTAGGTCCGATGCCCATCGGACCTACTCTCAAGTGTAATTTTACTAATGTTGGCAATCTCACATGTTGTGCTAGAATTTTTTATTTTTAGAAATTCAATACAAAGATTGTCAAAAATGAATAAACTATTTTTATTTTTTTATTCCACCGAAGAATAGAAAAAATTGCTCCATTTCTCACCAATAACACTATTTGTCTTTTATTTGGAAACCCTAAACCCTAAACCCTAAATACATTAATACTCTGATCAGAAGAAGAGAACGAGAAGAGAACGAGAGCGAAAAGAGTTCATTGTTCCAGATAGAGAGGTTGCTCCGACAAGGTAATAAAGTTTTTGCTCTCTTTATTTTTCGTTTATTAACCATATATTTTTTAGATTTTGGCTTTGTTGAGCGGAACGTAAATCAAACCCTAATTACTCATATGAGTGGCAAGTTTGTAAATTGGAACAACAATTTGGATTATTTTAATCTTATATAAATGAGTTCTCATTTACAGATGATAGTTTCTGATCAATAAAATCCAATTCTGAATTAACATTTTTCATCTCTTCTCTGATGAATTGAATTCTATTTTTGTTGGTTTTATTCTGATCAGAGAGTAACGATTCTCCGTATTGCAATATTACATCCTCGAATCACATTTTCTCTTTGCTTATCAGAGGTTAGTCTCTATGGATGTTATTAAGTGTTTCTGAGTTTATTGTCAGGTTTAGAGGGGTTGAGATGAACCATAGTTACGAAGAGGTGGAGATGTAGAGGTTCTTTAATCACACTTTTAGGTGTCAAAGATGCAAATGGGTTCTCTTGTGATTCTTATCAATGACAAGTAGATTATCTTTTGATGATTAAGGCTTGGATACTAATTACTGCTCACTATATATTAAAGTTCAGAAAAAAAGAGTTCAGACAAAACTAAAAAAGAAAATTTGGATATTATAGTAAAACAATGACTTACTTTTTTATTTGGAAAAGGAAAAACAAGATTCCTCGTATAAAGCACAACCATCTCTCAAATGAGCTATGTAACAACAAAGTGAAATAAATCACACTGAATAATCTCTAGAGATTTGGAATTTCAAGGTACCTAATTGTGTTCAAGTCTCACTGCTAATCAAAGTCCAACAATCCTTCGAGGTGTTGTGCATATGAATTGCTTAAGTTTGCTATTTTAGGCAAGAATATTTTTATTAAATCATAACCAATGTTTGCATAAGCACAGCATTGATATATGACCAAGCTACCAAATCGAGCAAAATGGACAGCATTGACAGGATAAGCAACCTACCTGATTCTCTACTTCACCACATAATGTCTTTCTTGGAATCCCAAGAGGCTGTGAAGACATGTGTGCTGTCAAAAAGTTGGAAGAACTTGTGGGCTTCTTTGCAATGTCTGCACCTTGACATGTCAAAATTTAGGACAGGTGAGAACATAAACGAGCGATTCACGAATTTTGTTAACACCTTGCTACTCCTGCGTGATACCTCAGATCTGCATACGTTTCGTCTGATATGTCGTGACGAAGATGCTAATGCTATCCACTTGTCAGTCAGGACATGGTTTCTTTATGCCATCAAGCGTAATGCTAAAGTGATCGAGATAGATTTTATTGACTATGAAAGGTTCCCTCTATGCATGTTCAATTCTGAAACTCTTGAAGATTTAAATCTGTCCATAGTTAGCATAGACAAAGGCATTGGGTCTAGGGCAATCAATTTTCCTAGACTAAAGAAACTCCAACTTTGTGTCGAATCAGATGATAGTGATATTTTGAATAAGCTCGCTCTAGGTTGCCCTGCACTAGAAGATCTCTACTTGGATAATTGCTTCATGAATATACGTGTTATTTCCTTCCCTAAACTGAAATATCTAAATATTAGCTCGTGGGAGGACGAGTGGGTCGAGTGCATTAGAGCTCCTAATCTTGTATCACTTGTATTAGATGGATGGGCAAAAAACGTCTTTTGAGAAAATGCCATCTCTAATGAATGCAACTATTTCTCTACGGGGTTGGTACCGCTTTTATGTGGAAAAGTGTAACTTGCTCCATGCTGTCGCCAATGTCCAAAATCTCGAGCTATCATGGAGCACAATTCAGGTAAATGTTTCATATTAGGGATAAATTCCCAAGATTATGTGATATTGATAGGCTATGAGTTTTGTTGACTGCTGGTATTGTTTTCAGTAACACCTGATGCTTGCTAAGGTATCTGGTATTTACAGCATGCTTGATTGATAAAACTACTTCCTCAAGAAAATCCCTAAATTCTCCTTTTATATTTATTTTGCAAAGCTAAGACTATTTCTTTTAAATGCAGGCTTTGATTAAAATAGAATTGTCTAGATGCCCTACTCTCTTCAACGTGACAACTCTATCACTTCGCTATTTTTGTATGATTTGTCATTCTAATGAGATTGGTGACATCTTAAAGCACACACCTAATTTGAAGAAGCTTACTTTATGCGGAGACAATGATATAAAGGTGCTCAGGTTTTCTTACAGAATATTTTTCTCTGGTAAGAAAGAAGTGTTGTTTATTTATAAGGTGCAATGTGTCAACATTTTCTTATTCATTCTCTTGGGAAGTGTATATCAAAGTCACACGTTACTTTTGCGGTTAATTTCTGTAAAAATGCCCTTATTGAATTGCTGTGGAATATATATAATGAAGTTCTCAATAATGATGTGAACTTGTGTGTCAACATTGAAAATATTTTGAACATGAATGGACTTTTAAGAATGTATATATAAGGCCAACTATTCATATAAATATCCAACTCAGCATCAGAGATGTTATGAACATGTTTGCAAAACTTTTTGTTTGGTATATTCTCTTGGCTTGTGCAACAACAATCTTGTTGTAATGCCTACTTAATGATACCTGATAAATATGAGCACTAGGTTAAACATTGCACAAGATACTATGAGACCATATTAGTATAATGGATGTCATAGTTGGTTTGGTCTTCACAGTTTCCCAAGAAATCTGAAGATGCCCCAGCTCTCGTTCCATAAATGGCCTGCCATATTTTGCTGGCTGGATTAGATCGGTTTTGAAGTCCGGATAACTTGGCAAAATAAGATTCTAACTTAATCAAAGATTACAGCTGAAGAACTATAATAAATTTTGGTTTAGGACAATCTACGAACAAGGACATGTTGCCATGTTATCCTTCTTTTGACCGTCATTTTGTAGGCCGGGTCATATTCTTTGCTAATGGTTAGTACTTAGTAGTGATCTGGCATGATTCCTGATCATGCGGAGTGTTTGATGAAGTGTAGCAACTATGTTGCATTTTATTGAAATTCTCTCTTATTTTGTGGTTTTTATCTTTCTGCTAGCATGAATGCGACTTGGAAGCAGATCAAGGAAGCAACTCGATCAAGAACCCATTATTCCAGTGCAAGAACCTAGATGAAATTGAGGTTGAGTTAAAGTGCATAAATGTCGGAACAAAGCAATTGGTGAATACACTGGTGGAGAGTCTAGCTGAGCTAAAGACAACACGTCTTATACTATCCTTCCACTACAACTGGCCTGATAGCCCCTCTCAAACCGAGCTTCATCAATTCTGTCTTTCCGTGGTTCAAGGAAAAGATGTCCTCACCTTACTTTCTGACAACAAATTTATTGTTTGGTCCAAATTAGGAATTCCTAAATTCCGGGTAGCTGTTGTTGATTGAATTTTTTATCTCAGATTTTCTTTAGTAATTTTTTGCTTTGCAGTAGAACCATTTTATGACTTCCTTTGCTTTCATGACTTGCTCTGTTACTAAATGTTTTGGATGTTTTTGTAAAAGAACAACTTGAATTGTTTTTTGAAGTTTTATTAGTGGTTTAATTAGCAGCTATGGGTATCATGTAATAATCTCTTTATTTTGTTAAAATAATCGTGATATCAGTACAATTATTCTTTTATTGTTTTTTGAAGTTTTATCAGTGTGGTGTCGGAACAAAGCAATTGTTTTCTGAATGGAGTCAACGCAGAGGTATAAACTTGGTACCGAATATTTTGGAGCATATGAATCTATAATAATACTACTCAATATGAATCTATAATAATATTTTGGAGCATATGAATCTATATGAATCTTTTGATTACCTTGTGCAGAAATTTGAAAACAATCTTTTGATTACCTATATCAGATGGTTTGTTGATATAAGTTATCTGGGTTTCACAATTAGTTATCTTATCTACATGTTCAAGTTGACGCTTCACCGGCACCACATTGAATTGGATTACTGTTGAAAATTAAGGAGGACAATTGCAGTAGTGCAGCAGCAACTCACCTCCATGTAACGCTTGAAGAAACGATTCATTTGTTAAAAAAAAAATGAAGTAATTTCAACAATATATATACATTTATTATGTACAAACTCACCAAAATATTTCTACATTACAAGTTAGCTTAAGAATTTACAAGAAAGCACAGCACTTCAAAGTATTCACCAAAACCGATCCTTGTTAACCGACAGATATCCAGCCATAACCTTGCCGCCGGTATTTCTCATACCGTCTATTAGGTAGCACCAAGTCGAACCCAAAGCTCCGACGAAAAAATCAGCCTCTGTAGCCAGTAGGAAGTTGACAAGTGGATAATTTGTGCTGAGCTGTCTTCCGAGGCTTGCCTCATAAGAAGCCATTGACCTGTTGCCAACCTGGCGTGTCACATTTGTGTAATAGAAGTTCCAGTTAGGATAAAGGCTTGTTTTATCAATTACTTCCTGCACACAAAAATTGAAGAATTTCTATTTAAATTTTGACAGAATTCTCTTGATTAGTCAATTCAATTTCAATATGAGAGCATACCTGCATTTCACTAGAGAGCCATATGTTCTTTAGGTCCGGGAAATGCTCGCGGATTTGGATCGCTAATTCCATGTATTTTTCAAACCCGAAAACCTTCATCTCGCAAGCTTTATCTCCCATCCTTACGTGCAGGCTCAGCAGAGGCCTCGGGACCCACGGTCTATAGTCAGACCACACAAGCTGTTCCATCTCCGATTTGATTATGCCGTTGGTTCCCTGAAATCAATCAAATGATCTCATTGGTACCAGTGATTGCAATGTGTTATTTTTTTATTTTTTTTGAACTTTGACAGAACTGATTAGTGTTCAAACGAATAATGCCAGCAACATTCATGATAAATTTACCAAATTGGAGACTAGCTTGATTTCATCTTCACAACTGAAGATTAATTGGGCATGCAATTTTTTGTTTATTTGGAGAAACCAATTTATAAAACCGGGATTTCTGGTGTTGAGGTTGCAATCCATGATTTTGTACCAATTATTTCTGTCAAAATTACTTAAAAGTGAAACAAAAGTACCTTATGCGGCTGTGCATTTAGAGCTTCAGTAACTAGTTTTGCTGCTTCGAAGCCGAAAGCTGCATGCCTTGCCTCATTCAGCAGCCGACACATGTATTTTGTTTTAAACCTCATTAAGTACCTCACTGCCTTTAAAAAAAGTAAACAATACATAAATAGTAAGGCCAGAGAGGCAGAAAGGATAAGGAAATTCAAATTTAAAAAAATTGGGATCTTAAAAGAAAGGCTTTTTACTTGTGCACGCCACCACCTCCTGTCCATCTTACGATGTTTCGTAAGCAATTTACCATCAATTTGAGTTGTTGGTTGCAAATTTCTCCATGGACTACCCCAAATCCTATAATCAAAACATTAATATAGAACACATGATCTTCACTCATGCATGCACAAAATGAACAATGAAAGAGCAAAAGCAACTAAGTTATGTACCGGGGTGTACGGCCTGACCAAATTTCCTTCGAGGTGTAGTTCTCCTTGATTTTGACTACCCCATTGATCAAAGCATCTTGTTTTTTCATGAGCTCAATGGCATGATTCCGACAGTCAACTGAGGTCTCGGCCAAAAAGTAGCATGACCAGTGAGACCGTTCAGTACCTGTGCCAAAAGTTCGTTTCAATTTGCTTAACTTTGCTAGTAAACAAAATAAGGCTTATGGGACTTTCTAAAGGTGTACCACTGGTACCATATCCCCAATTTAGACCTGGATTGATACACATGAGAACTCAAAATTAGTTTTTCTTGGTGTTACCTAGACAGCCGGAGTGGTCGGCACGGTTGTAATAATTGGTGACGAGAACACGCCTCTCTTTTATTGCAATGGCTAGCAGTCCTGTCATCCCTGCCAACTGGGCTCCAATGCCCAAACCAGGTAGCCTCTCCCAGTCGGCCACAAGAAATCGCATGTTGTGGTCTTTGCAATTTGGAGGGTGTTGATGCAACCATATGTCCCTTTGCACCATCCTCGTCAGAGGGTAGTTGTCTTTGTATGATCCTTCAATCTGACATTTGGATGCAAAACAAACAATTAATCGAGGAAAAAAATGTCTTTTTCAGGCTTATGTACCTGACATTTCAATTTGAGATTTGGGCATTGTTTCAGTACATGCTGGTACCAAAATAAAAAAAAATATTAAAAACAGGTACCAAACAGGTATCAAAATAGAAAACCAGCCCGTTATGCTTGGTATGAGTGTGGTACATAACTCTCTACTCTGTATCAGAAGTCTAGCTTACAATTTTTATTTAAATTCATTTTATGATTATTTTCCTTGTTACTTTCTTTACTGAGAGTCTCAGAGTAAATCATTCATATATGTTGTATACCCAAGGAGTAATTGGTCTGAGGTCTCTCTGCTCAGATATCTGCTCTTCTGACGACACATTCTCATG
This sequence comes from Carex myosuroides, assembly GCA_028015225.1. Lineage (NCBI taxonomy): Eukaryota > Viridiplantae > Streptophyta > Magnoliopsida > Poales > Cyperaceae > Carex > Carex myosuroides. Next base: position 14,723,662 of record CM051465.1, read on the forward strand.
CAACACGCCCGCCACATAACCTTTCCAAATAGTCCAGTCAGGTAAGCTCCCGTTCTCGGCACGGTTATCGAGAAGCTTGTTTCTCTGTGTGTTCTTTTCGCAATCCTCCAAATAAGGAGCCCTTGGTACAGCGGCCAGAATATCCACCTCAGGATTTGATTTTTTGTCGATTAACATGCTCCATGTATTGTACAGTCTCACTATGCTGGATTCATCTTTTTCTTGTATGGTAATAGTGTTCCCGTTTGCGCTGTGCTCTACAATGCCTGAGATTTTTTGTACATTCCATTAATAGATATACCTTGAAGGCTTCAACCAAATAATAAAGTAGAAAAAAAGAAAACAGAGAAATAAAAAAAATCAGAAATTGAAGTCTCTCAGGTGAACAATTGAACATATGAGGTGTACAACTGATATATAACAATCAGAAATTACTCAACATGAGCAGCTATGTTACACTTTCCTCACTATTTATTTTAATAAATGAGCTGCATGGAAGGGTTTATCAACATAATGCAAGAATATTTCTTTATTGTACTAACTAGTTAACTGCTAATGAAAACAGACTCTCAATAAATTATGGTTTAACACTGTACAAATGAAATTTCATAAATTAATTTAAACAAAGATGAAACCTTACCAGCATCAGGCAAGCTTGATTTCTTGAAAATTTCACTGGGAGAATTCAAATAGAAAGAGAGAGGAAGATTTTTCCAAAGAGGGGAGAAGATGAGCACAAAGACATAGGTGAAACAAATACCACAAATGAAACCAAGAATCCATATTTTGCGTGCATTAGAGCTGCACATTTGTAAAGCCTTTTGAGACAGAGCATTTTCCAGTCTCTTTTCTCCATTTCCTTCCATCTTTTCTCAAAATTAATTAGATTGATTCAAGAACAACATGCAACAAGAACCCAAGTTTGAAGAAATTGCACAACTCAAAAGAAAAATAACATTTAACAACCCCTATTGAACCTTTACCAACTCTACAACCAACTAAAGGAATGCATAATTATGCTAAGAGACTAGAACGAAATAGATTACAAGCAAGAAAAAGGTTAGAGCTTTCTTCTAAAAGTACCCAAAAGTCAAAATGAAATTATCAAAGAGCACCTATTCTCTAACAGGTGTCAGTGAAAACTGAAGAGAACTATCAAACAGTAGACAGATGGCTTAAGATTAACATGCAAATCCAAAATATTATTAGGAAATAATTTTCTTGGCCTTTCTCAAATGAAGTCTGATCAAGCTCTGCTATAACTTTGCAAAACAGAGTGAAATTACATGCTGACAAGAGAAGGGGGAGATACAAGGGAAATATTATCAGGTGGTATTTCTGAGACGCTTTATTTATAGAATCGTGTGTGGCAATTTGCTGCGTTATAAATGGCAAGAGTTGAGACTTGAGAAAGACACTGAAAAATGCCGAAATTTTTATTCATAAGAAAATAAAAAAAAATATTAAAAATAAGAAACGCTGTTAATTTTAAAAATGGAAAGACGGTCACGAGCCATGTCGTTCCTGCAGAGCGCCATGGCACATCTCAACACTGTGAAAAAAAAAAAATTCTAAGTGGGACACCATTGCACATCTCAACACCGGAAAAAAAAAAAAAAAAAAAAGCAGCCGCCATGGCACTAGCCCAACCAAAGAAACGGAAAAAAACATGCGGTGTATCCCAACCTTAGTCCATTTTTGTTTTTTTTCTTTTGGTTTCTTTGATTGGATTGGACAATGGCAGCCCACTTTTTTTTTTCTTTTTCCGGTGTTGAGATGTGCCATGGTGTCCCATTTCGATTTATTTATTTTTTTCTTTTTTTTATGGTGTTGAGATGTGTCATGGTGTCCTGGACATTTCGATCTATTTATGTTTTTCATTTTTTTTATAGTGTTGAGATGTGCCATGGCGTCCGGGACGCCATGGCTCATTACTGCCTTCTCATTTTTAAATTTTTTACACACCAATTCCTATTTTTAATATTTTTTATTTTCTTAGGAATAAAAATTTCGGCTGAAAAATGTTTTGTCTGAAGTGTCTAGTAACTTGTCCGGACGCCATGGCTCATTACTGCCTTCTCATTTTTAAATTTTTTACACACCAATTCCTATTTTTAATATTTTTTTATTTTCTTATGAATAAAAATTTCGGCTGAAAAATGTTTTGTCTGAAGTGTCTAGTAACTTGTAAAAAAATTGTGCACTTTACCTGTTAATGAGATATATTTATCTAATTTGGAGATGCACAACAATTTTCATTATTGTTCATTATTATAAATGGTTTTTGATATTTCACCTCGAATAAAGTGCACTGGATAGCTTAAGTATCACTTCACAATTTTGATATTTTCAATTTAACATTATAAACATGATCTAAACTATCCACACATCATGTTTATAAAAATAATGAGATTCAGTATTAATTGATCATAAATTAAGTCATTTGAAATTTCAACGGTCCGAAATTAATATTTTTGATATATTATCAAATAATATTAATATTGCATAAAATTTAATTGTTGATTTATCTACATGTTCATTAACATACTTCTAAATTTATTTTCAATTTTCAATTTTATTTAAATTATTTTAAGAAACCATTATTAAAATTGTTAAAGTAATGATTATCATGTGACCTCTCTGTGTATATTTTGCATTTTCTATTTTCTTTTTAAAAAAATAACTTGTACTTAACATATGATTTATTTGTATATATATTTATAAATATTTATACCTAATTGGAAAAATATTTTCCACATGATAATAAGAAGTTGAAATTAAACATTTTGTCGAATAAATAAATTAAATATAGCTTTGAGAGTTCTTATTCTTAATAATGTAAAATAATTTTACCATTAAATATGAACACTTATCAAGAAAAACATGAGAAGCTTTAATCCTATTAGTTTTGTAAATTTTAAAATTAATTCCAAAGAGTACATTTCTTTTATTAGTTTAATGAAATACATTGTTCTCCTATATTGTTACACCTTTTCTTTTCTGATTCAATAAAGTAATTACATTATTTCATTGCCTTGTTTGACTCGTCACATAAATGGCAGCAGGTTCAAAATGCTATCAGAGTATCTAATTCTATAGATGTAGGTGGTTAGGGGTGCAAACGGATCGGATAAAATCCGACCGTATCCGGATCCGTATCCGAAAATTAGATACGGATATCCGATATCCGAATATCCGTGCGGATACGGATACGGATACGGTTTTGAATATTAATTATCCGTATCCGAATAGTAGATATATACTATATAGTTTAATATATATTATGAAAATATTTATGTATATATCTATGAATATCCGATATCCGATCCGTATCCGTACGTATCCGTCTAATATCCGATCCGTATCCGTATCCGAAAAATAAAAACGGATACGGATATGGTTTTACCACTATCCGATCCGTATCCGATCCGTTTGCACCCCTATAGGTGGTACATTACATTAGATATGACGCAAAGTATCTAATTCTATCGGAGAGATGACACTTAACAACTCCTAATGATCTCCAACTTTTTGTCCCCACATGTCTTATAATAGAGGCAACAACTAGGGGTGTTCAAATGGATCGGTTTATTCGGTTTTAAACCGAACTGGCAAATTTCGGTTTAATTGGATCGGTTGTTCGGTTTAAATGGTTCGGTTCGGTTTAGCTTTTGAAGAAGTTCGGTTTAAATTGTTCGGTTTGGTTTTGGGATCTCCAATCGGTTTGAACCGAACCAACCGGTTTAATAAAAAAATGGATTGGTTTATAATGGATCGGTTTATTTTGTGTGGTTTATAATGAATCGGTAAATCGGTTTATCAAAAACCAACTTGTGTGGTTATCAAAAATGTTATCCAAATTGGTTTGAACCGAACCAACCGGTTTTGAAATGTTTGTATTCAGTTCAACCGAACAAACCGAAGTTTAAATCGGTTTAATTGGTTCGGATTTAGATCGGTTTTGAATTTTAATTCGGTCGGTTCGGTTGGGTTTTCAAAATTCGGCTCAAACTGCGGTTTGGCAAAAAAAGTTCGGTTTGACCCTAACCGACCGGTTGAACACCCCTAGCAACAACTGCAGTATTTTAAGCTTCCAAACATTTAATCAAGCGGAAAATAAATTTAATTGTCAGCAGGAATTGATCTAAATCTAAGCCCTAAATCTCAACTATGTAAAATATGATTATAAACATGGAAAATGTATCATTCAATGAACTTACTCTCTCTTTATATATAGGAACGTGTATATCTTCCTGGACATTATAATGGATGACTCACCAAGAAATAATTAAATTCCACTGGCATTATTTATTTCAAAATTATTTTAAATAATTTAAATATTCATTTGAACAATATATTTAATTATCAACTGGTTATATTTAAACCGTTGACCTAGATCCAGGTGTTTGTTTCTCCAATCTCGGTGCCAATGAGAGTCTGAATCTGCTGTAATTCGAGATCAGTGAACAGTGATCCTGAAATTCCAGCAATCCGAATTCATCCGTTGAACTATTTCGAGATGCGTGCACAGAGAAATCAGCTGTTTCAAGATGCGTTCTCCAAAAAAGTTCGACAGCTAGATTTGAGATTGCAGGAATTTCAGGTACTGTTCTCAGAATTCGGAATTGCAGCAGATTTATTTTCTGACAATGAGCATCTAATATTACAAGGTTCCATTAGACACGGCGTCAGTCCTTGGAAAACTGAGTTTGTGCAGCTAATTTGATCTACACTGGAGAAATTTGACCGTTGATTTATTTCCAGAGACTAAGATTTACAACTGGACAGCATTTTTAAGGGGGTCAGAACAATTATTATATTGTTTGACCAAGATAAACAACTAATTATCCATATATCAGTTTATCTATCAACTCAGATGGATCTTGGTACAATAGGGTGCTAGTTGAGATTGCAGCCAGATTTGTTTTTACTTTCTGTTAAATGCTTTTAGTTTTTTTGTCTTTTGAATTGCAATGCCTTATTTTGAGTTTGCAAACATGAATTTACAAGCTAAAATAATCAGATTTGTTACAATAAATTGGAGAAACAAGACTGATAATATTTACCAGTAGAAATACAGAAAAGAGGCAGCTATAGATCAAAGTTTTTACCAGATAAAAAAGTGAAGGTTCAAATTTTGATCTGAGCTGTCAATGTAGGTATGCTCAGAACCAATAATTTTGATCAAGAATGTTAAAAGAATTATCATTCTGCTACTTTAATAGAAGGAATTTTAGCCGATGCAATTGAACTGGACACATCTACTAGGAGGTCAACACTTTGTGAGGTTTGAAGTTTATAGGCATCACATCATTTATGGTTACAATTTATCAGGTACAATCTAGTGCTTTTGTGTAACTGGTAATCTTTGGGTAATGTAGAGACTGGGACCACTTCCTCGCATACTTATAATGGTACAGATTTGAAGAACCTACCAAACCGAACCTCATGTCTGAAAAGTTAATGGCCCGAAACCCTACCTTTGCATCTCCAAAGGTTGTTCCTGTGATGTAGTTTTTCTCTCATTCCATTCAGCTCAAACAGGGTACCAGGAGGGGCATTCTGGTCTTTGTGATCAGATGAAAAACTGGCACATATGATATTGTTTTATCAGCAGTCAGAACCATACGCCTCTCTCCTATCTTTGTTCTAATTGAAAATGAGCTTGCTCAATGAATCGAGGGTGTTCTGTAACTATCTAGAACTATCAAATTTCAGCCTGTAACTTGATCTATTATTTAATAGAATAGGTTCCTATTCTCAAACTTGGACATATTTTTCCCTTTCAACCAATTAGCAATCTCTCTGATGAAATAAAGTGGAGATGGTAATGTACTGGCATTTTTACAGTGAAATCCTTGTATAAACTTAATTTCAGAGGATTACAACCAGTCCAGCCTTTGTTATGGTGGGAAATACCTGTTCCTCATAAAATCAAAATCTTTATGAGGTTAGTGACTAAGAAAAAAATATTGACCAAAAACAATATTGCTAGAAGGGAATGGATAGGGGATAATTAATGTCAATTTTGTAATGAACCTGTTCCTTGAATAAACCTGACAGTAGTGCTTTTTGATAACGATATAGTGCAGTGTGTTGGTGTTTATGGAAACATAGAAATTAATTGTGCTTTAAGGTAGGAAAACCAATAAAAACTAATAGAAATATGATTTTACTAATTAACTCTATGATCTTTTACTGGACAGATACTGTTAAAGATAAAATCAAGGATGCATTAACTAAGTGGATGCCTGCGCAGAGAAGGATTGCATTCCACTGCAGGCATGGGACCCTGACAATATGAAGTTGGTGCCTATGGAGGAACATTGAATGGCTATGGAGATGCTATGGTTGCTAAACTTTTGTGATGTTTTGTTGAATGTTCTAAGTTTTATTATGCTACTGAGTAGCTTGGTACTTGTAATATACTTAGGTTGCTGTGTTGGATCATATACTGAGTAGTCTGCTTGAGTAGGTTTTTTGAATTTGGAGGTAGAATTTGGGCCGAGGATGCACAAACATGGACTGAGATGAAACTGATACCAGATTCCAGTATGATAATATGAGGTACGGTACCTAGTTTTGTCAATGATAGTGAAAATCTGCTGAGGCCAATGTGGTTAGTTTGGACAGTTTTTATATTGTGGTTTCTGGTGGTGTACCAGATTTTCACTTTAAGCTTTAAAGGGACTGCAACAGCATTTTTTGAACTATCAAGAACCACTTTGCCTAATTTACTTTGCCTGTCAGATGGTGATTTTATTTTGGAACATCATAGAAGTATAAATGAAAACACAGCTAATGGAGTTCTTTGTTTAAGGTTGGAAGCATACAGGTAATGGAGTTGCCTGGGAACTCTAAAAAAAGGAAGAATCCTAGAGAGCACCAAAGGAGAAAACTATACAGACAAGAGATGATCAGATACCAGTTGAGACAGTGGCAAGAAGCAAAGAATGATAGCCAGAAGAGGACATACAATGACAGTGGCAAGAAGCAAAGAATGATAGCCAGAAGAGGACATACAATGAACCGTCAACTGTACCATTCAAGGCCTTACCTGTACCTGTTTCCACTTTGATACTGGTACAGAGGTTTTGAGTACAGATGCTTCAGTTAATATGGACTCCTTCAAGGGCCTTTCTTTCAATAAAAAAATAGCATTTTGAACAACAACTACTCAAAAACTGCATCAATTTTGTTTGTTTGTTTCATAATCACAAAACCAACAGAAGATAATCAAGTTCAGCATCTAAGTAATAAAAATATTGTTGTACAATTCTTAATCTTACAAAAGCACTTGATTTCTGAAATCAAGTGTTCCAAAAGTACAATATCCAAACAGCAATACTGATATGAGAAGGCATAAGCCTCTAATCATACTCAAGTTCATCTGCAGTTATTGGCCTCTTATAAGGTATAATGGATTTTTTATCTACATCTCTGGAGAGTGCCTTCCTCATATCTAGAAAAGACCAAAAAGAAAAACAAATATATTATTACCGAAACAAAAGTTGCCAAATGTACTAAGTACTAAATCATAGGTAAAACTCACCTAATCCATCCTCTTCCCCAGAGTAATAGCGCAATACCCTTCGATATATCACATAGCCAAGCTGGAAAACCATGACAGCAAGATCAATTTTGAGAAGAACCGGATGAAGAAACTATCAAATTCAAACAATTTTGAAATATATGCGAACACATTCAACTACCTTCTCATACATCTTGATAGCTGGTGTATTTGATGCCCTGACAAAGAGATCCACAAAATAAGCCTTGTCCCTGTCATAAAAAAAATGATAAAAAAAGACAAAATAGAAGGTCAATGATGTCAAATAACAAAAGCAGTTTGTACTGGTACAAACCATAGTTAAAATACCCAACAGTTATTATCTATACCCAACAGTTAAAATGATGTCAAATAGTTAATTTTTTCATCCGTGTGATGAGAATTCGGGCCAATCTGGCCCACGTCTATAACGCACAGGGCCTTTAATATTAGTGCGGATTTAAATCGAACAGTCCAGATCTTAACTCAAAATTTGAGTTAACTCAGAGGATACGAATTCCAACAGTTGGGCATGCATGGTACTGGTTTACACATAGCAAATAAGAAAAAACCAAATTTAAAGAGTGATAAAACACATTTGGTCACTGAAATCTTCAAGAAGGGTCATCAATTTCTTTGCAAGCTTCTGTCTCCGGTACTCGGGAGCAACAGTGAGTGCAGTGACATGGCCGTGCCATGACTCACCTTGCCCTTCTACCTTACCCATAACTGCAACAAACAACAAAGAGAAAACAACCAATCAGTACTAAATCTACTCAATTTAACCCTGAAAGTAAAGTAAGAGGAGGAGAAAGGAAGGAAGGGAGTATGAACTGACTGTATCCCATGATGCGGTGGCCGGGAGCTACCGCCACGTGGAAGTAATCGGGCCAGCGAGCGAGATAGGTCATGTAGAAGGACATATTGAACTAGAAAAAACACATGCCAACAGAAACATTGATACAGTTCAGATTACATACATACATGAGACAAAAGAGAGAAAAAAATAAGAGAAAATTGGGAATGGAATTGGAAGGAGAGAAAGAATTACGGTTTCAGTGAGGTGGTCGAGGTTGACATGAGCGAAGCGGAGGAGGTCGTCGCAGCAAAAGCGCCGTATGCTCGTCATCGCCGCCTTCTCTTTTTTCCTTCTTCTCTCGCTCCGACTAGTATTCAGGTTGGATTTGGGTTTTTCTTTTTTTCTTGGATTTGGATAGGCGAGTATACTCTGCCTATTTGGGTCACAGGGGTCCGCTTTAAGATTCGGGCCAGATTGAAATAGGACGATGGTTCGCTCGTTTGAGTCGTTTCGGCTTGTTTCCAAAATGAGCAAAGAGTATTTCCCGAATTTTTTTTTAAGAGGGGATCAAGTTACAACAAATTTTAGTTACAACAAAGTTACAATAATTATTTTTTATATTTTGAAATTCTAAATTATTGATCCAAACCGTTCAACATGATCTCCACAATGAAATGTGCTTCCAGATCAAATTTTACATTATTTTAAATTTTTTTACTATTTATTAAGTATTTTACAAAAACTAGTTAAATTCAAACCATTGAATTTTGTACCCATCTTAACAAAATAGTAAAAAAATTCAAAAAATGTAAAATTTGATCTGGAAGCACATTTTATTGTGGAGATCATGTTGAATGGTTTGGATCGACGATTTGAAATTTCAAAATATAGAAAATGATTGTTGTAACTTTGTTGTAACTCAAATTTGTTATAACTTGAATACTTGATCCCTCCTCTTTTTTTAATATCCAACATTAAATAAAAAATATCAAATATATCCAACAAAACTGGGTATTTAAAAAAATGCCCATACCGCCAAAAAAGGCCGGTCCGTTATTTTTTTTTAAATAATTGATAGATTAACATTTTGATTAGTTTTAATTAGTGTTAATTAGTTCTCAATTTGTTTTAATTAGTGTTAATTAGTTTTCAATCAGTTTTAATAAGTGTTAATTAGTCCTTAATTAGTTTTAATTAGATCTTGATTAGTTGTATTAGTGTTAATTAGTTTTAATTAGTTTAAGTTAGTATAATTCAGCATAATTAGCTTAATTTAGCATAATTTAGCACAATTAAAAAAGTATATTTTAGTATAATTAAGTTGAAGCCCCTTTGTATGACGCGTGGATCCCATCATGGACTGTTCGATTGAATACGAACGGATCAGATTTGTCGAGTGTTTATTTGCCGACAAATGTTAGTAGTTGGTATATTGGAATGACTACTTTATCTCCTTGAATCCAGAAAGGAATCGAACCTCAAATATAAATAAACTAAAGTAGGTACCTGTATTGAGCATATAATTTATTTGTTTTGTTATTTTTTTTCTAAGAAAAAAAGTTAAAAGTTTTTTTTAAAATTATAATATTTATAAATGATTATTATTATTTGAATGTCCAACATGCGATCTCTCATACCAAAAATGATTATTATTATTTGATTATTATTATTTGAATTTTTTTACTATTTATTAAGATGGTTTGAAAATCGCTGGTTTTATTAAAATTCTGCACCATTGGAAAACAGCGATTTTCAAACCATCTTAATAAATAGTAAAAAAATTCCAAAAAAATGTAAAATTTGGTCTCCAAGTACATTTTAATATAGATTGAACATCTAACGGTTTGGAAATGTCGTTTGAAGTCAATTCGATAGGTTTTAGAGTTGCGCTCACGGAAGGGCTTGGTGAGCTTAGGAGCACCCTAGTTCTACTCGTATTATGAATATGTATAGCATCCACAAGTTCACATGCACTAATAGAAAAAAAAATTGAGCTTTCCGATGACTTTCAGTTAGAGATGAAAACGGAGCGAATACAGAGCGGATAGTGGTAAAACTATATTCATATCTCTTTCTTTTTTTCAAATACGGATACGGATAATTAAAACATAAAATCATATCAATATCCATATCCACACGGATATCTGATATTCACATCTAATTTTTCGAATACGGATCGAATACGGATCAGATATTATCCATACTGTTTTCACCCCTAGTTGTGGCACAACATTTGCCATTTTTTAGTACCATTTAAAAAAATATAAAAATTTAAATGTATCAGTTTTTTTTTAAAAAAAAACTCAAAACATAGACGCAGGTACGTAGATTTAGAGCATCTATATTCCTGCAACTCAAATGAGTTTCTAAATAACTGTTAATCACTTTTAGAAATTAATGTCTCTAAAGTTTCTAACTCTCACATATTTGAAATTAATTTTAGAATTTTTATTAAGCCACATCAGCAATAAATTAAAAGGAAAAAATAATTTAAGTCAATCATTTGATCAGCATGGAGTTTATAAACAGTTTCTTAGTAAGAAACTTTACTGCATAGTTTCTAAATAAAAAACTCTCTTACATTCCTAAAACTGAATTAGAAACTCTAATAGTACAAGGGGTGTAGATGCTCTTAGTATGTGCTAGGGGTGAAAACGGAAATGGTAAACTCCGTTCAAATCCGAATTCAGATAAACGGATTTGGATAATTTTCAAATTCGGATCCGGATAATTATTAAACAAGGCTAGTTTAGCCGGATACGGATTCGGATTCGATTTTCCATGATGTACAAACGGAGCGGATATTCTATCCGGATATAAACAAAGCATATTTTCATTACCCGATCCGTTCCCCTCTTCAAACTTCAAAGTGCTTCACATGGGTTGTGTACTATTCAGGTGCTTCATGTGGTTTTTAGCTTCTTATAAAGGCTTCAATTCCAACTGCTACTCGCTCTCCTCTCCATTCTCTACAACGAACCAGTAAACTTAATTGGAGACTTATATACTCTTGGCTCCTGTTTATTCTACCGTTGTGAGACTAACACAAAAATAACATATCCGGAATGGGTCACAAAAAAGATTGTATTATTGTATATTATTCAAGTGCTTCAGTGACACTTAATTTAGGCGCAATGGGTCACTGAAATTATGCTGTTGTATTTAATTAAATTATAATATTATAAACTAACTTAAATTATTTATTTATTTTAATATTTGAATTTTGTTAATTAGTATATGTATATATATAACTCAATTATCCGACAATTATTCGCATTGTATCCGTATTCGTGGATTATCCGCTCCGTATCCATATCCGTTTAAGGCGGATTTGGTTTTGAATTTTAACATCCGTTACTATCGGCATTTGTATTTGTATCTGCTCATTGAAAGACGGATACATATTTGGTATCAGCGTTATCCGCTCCGTTTTCACCTTTACTCTGTGCACATTAAATAGAAAACACGCATTTTGAGTTTTTTTTTTTTTTAAATCCTGCTATTTTTGAATTTCTATTTTTTTAAATGCTAATACAAAAATCGGCTATAATTGACGTACAAAAAAGGATGAACACTACACAACTTTTTAAAATGACAGTTAACAAGTAACAACCCTCTTTTTCATGTCTATTTAGCAAATTATATCATTCCACGTGACGGAATCTATGAATAGAAAAAATATTTAAAATGATCCCAAAAATTGTACATCACATATTTTGAAAAAGCAATAAACATATTTTGTCAACTCACACTCTATTATTATTTTGAATAATTATGTTTTTTTGCTTAAAAAAATATTACCAAATAAATTTGATATGTAGAAATGGGCTGCCCTTGAACAAGCTTATGCTAAAAAATTAAGTATTTTTTTAGATACTTTTTATTCATTGTAAAAAATTAAGTAATATTATAAATAGCATTCTTTTCTTTTTTTAAACATAAAAGCCCATTTTATTTTTAAAATAGTTAATTACAAGTACCAGTTTTTAATCAGGGAACAACTTTCTGATTATGCCGTCTCACAAAAGCATAGAAAACATTAATAAAACAACTATAAATAGCATTCTTTAATCATTGTTCCAACTATTAATTATTTTACCACCTTTCTATCTGATAGGCCCATATGCCAATGGCCCTTAAAAGGCCTAGGCCTGGTCCAACTAAACATCTCTAGATTAAAGTTCACAACAAACAGGCCCGGAACAGACCGCGGCACAAAAATTACTCGGGATTCGGACCCCCTCCCGGGGCCAACCCGAGGTCAGAAATTACTCGGGATTCGGACCCTCTCCCGGGGCCAACCCGAAGTCAGAAATTACTCGGGATTCGGACCCTCTCCCGGGGCCAACCCGAAGTCAGAAATTACTCGGGATTCGGACCCTCTCCCGGGGCCAACCCGAGGTCAGAAATTACTCGGGATTCGGACCCCCTCCTGGGGCCAACCCGAAGTCAGAAATTACTCCGGATTTGGACCCTCCCCTGGGGCCAGCCTGAGGCGAAGCACAAACCGAGGCTCAGAGCCCTCCTAAGGGCCCGCTCGAAACTGAACAAAACAAGGCTCAAAGCCCAGCATGCCGAACAGCCCAGAAAGGGACTCTGTGGTAGCCATCAGGGAGCCAAAACCTTGGCAAAAAGAGTCCTGCGCGCGGGATACTATTGGCCCACGATGCAGCAAGATGCGGCCGACATGGCACGAAAATGCGAAAAGTGCCAATACCATTGCCGATTATCCAACGTCCCGGGCTATGACATGATCACAATCTCGGGAGCATGGCCTTTCGATCTCTGGGGGATCGACATCCTGGGCCCGTTCCCTATGGCCGCCCAACAACAAAAATGGCTCATAGTGGCCGTGGAGTATTTCACAAAGTGGGTCGAGGCCAAGGCGTTAGCCCACATCACAGCAGAAGCCGCCAAAAATTTTATATGGCGCAATATTGTGTGCCGTTTCGGCATTCCGCACGCGTTGATCTCGGACAACGGCACGCAGTTTAATGCAGATGTCACCGTGTCCTTCCTGGAGAAGCTAGGTATCCGCAGCAACTTTACCTCGGTTAGCCACCCTGCTAGCAATGGCCTGGCCGAAGTCACCAACAGAACTATTCTGGACGGATTAAGGAAGAAGGTGGCCTCTAATAGGAAGAATTGGCCCAGCAAACTGGATGAAATCCTTTGGGCATACAGAACCACTCCCCGTGAAGCCACGCAACAAACACCGTACTCCCTAGTGTACGGCATAGAGGCCGTCACACCTCTCGAACTCGTTGCACCCTCCCTCAGGATGACGGCCTACACCACAGAAAGCAACCCAGAAGCACGAGCCACGGAACTCGAGCTGGCACAAGAACTCCGAGACAAGGCCCGCGTCCGAACCACATAATACCAACGAAGGATCAAACACGCCTTTGATAAACGCGTGTCCCCCCGGGCATTCGAACCGGGTGAACTAGTGCTCAAAAAGGTCGAGGCTGCCGGACAGCATGTTGGTAAGCTTCAACCCAATTGGGAAGGCCCCTTCCGGGTACTTCGCGCCTGCGGCAAAGGAGCCTATGAACTCGAAGGTCCCGACGGACGAATGCTCGCCAGACCCTGGAACATCGTTCACCTTCGAAAATTTTATGTTTAAAAAAAAAAGAGGGAGGTAGTAGAACAAGCATAGCAGCGGACAGGCCGCTTGTAAAAATGTAATCATTATCTTTTGTACCTTTTTTGGGACCGACATGGGAATGCCCATGTAAGGTCGAGGGCGTCTGGGCGATACTATAAGCACGGCCCGGTACCCTGTACTTTTGAACCACCAACACGGGAACGCCCGTGTATGGTCCAGGGCGTCTGTGCGATATTATAAGCACGGCCCGGTGTTTGTGATGTTGACTAACAAATTCGGGACCCGACGGCACGCAATTGCCGTCGGGATCCCCCTACAACTGATCATAACAAGGACAAACAATGGCCCACGGCCAACTAATGTTTCAACAAAAAAGAAATTATTGCACTAAAAAAAAGGATAAACGAAAGCCCAAGTGGCAACGAACGCCTTAGCAATAAAACAACGCCTCTCATAACAGAGAAATAAAAGCCTATGGGCAACAAATGTCTTCATCAACGATTACCATACTAAGCTCGGACCAAAAACCTTAGAGCATAAAACAGCCCGAAACAACTTTTCCGTAACAGCGAGCGTACGCTAGCCGTGGAAAGACCAGACGAGTACACGCTATGCGCCCCGCAAGGAAAACTCGCGCTAGTCTCAGGTCAAAGGTCCCGAAGAAAGAAGCACCAAGACAATCTTTCAAAAAGATTACAGGCGCGAGTCACTAAAGTGCAAACGAAAGCTCTGCAAAGAGCAACGAATGCACATGACTCGCAAAACAGGCATGAGTCACAAAAGTGCAAACAAAAGCTCTGCAAAGAGCAACGAATGCACATGACTCGCAAAACAGGCATGAGTCACAAAAGTGCAAACAAAAGCTCTGCAAAGAGCAACGAATGCACATGACTCGCAAAACAGGCACGAGTCACAAAAGTGCAAACAAAAGCTCTGCAAAGAGCAATGAATGCACATGACTCGCAAAACAGGCGCGAGCCACAAAAGTGCAAACGAAAACTCCGCAAGGAGTAGTGAATGCACATGACTCGCGAGACCAAAGGGACGGTTATGCAAAAAGCGAGCGAAAATCCTAATGGGATAACGAACGCGCATAACCCCGCTTTGGGGAGATACAATAACGGAAACCCGCGGGGTAACGAAAAAATCTCTCCAAAGATCCCGACACAGCGCAAGCGAAAGCCCGACGGGGCAACAAACACGCGCAAACCGGATAAACGTTCCGCCGTTTCACAAGACAACAAGCTTGCTTACCCAATAGGCACAAACAAAAGTCTTGTGGAACGAGCGCGAATAATCTACTGGCCTCGCGAGACAATTAAAAGGCACGATAACATGCTCGAACAACAAGTCTCGCATGATTTTCTACTGGCACCGCGAGACAATTAAAGGGCATGACAGCATGTCTGAACAACAAAGTCTCGCGGAAATCTCTACTGGCTCTACAAAACAACCGACAAGCATAGCAATATGCCCGAAAAGAAAATCTCAAAGGAGCAAAAACGAAATACGAAGGCACCTAAAGGAATGCAGAAACTCCTCCCTGAACTCCCGCAAGCACGCCAGCTCGGAAGACAAGCGCTATCGAGCAAATAAGGGTGACTAGGAATGTTACAAGCCCGAAGAAATCGCGAGAAGAAACTGCGCGAGGTAATGAAACTGTTTCTCTTCAAATTGATAACACTACAAGGTTGGGAGCCGGACCGGCAGTTAAATATCAATAAATAACGAAAGGCGACACTAAATAATTGTACAAGGTACGAGGTAATCCCGTTAAAATTACCTAACAATTGAACGGAATAAATCCACCCGAGATTGACCGACCCTGCAGGACCACACGATCAGGTTTAAATAAAGAGGTTCCACAGAACCACAATAAAAACACTACAAACAAGCACATTAAAACAAGAACATACATAAAACATAATGTTACTCGGGCGGTCGAGCAGCAATCTCGACCAAATTACCCGACAAAAGTTACAACCGTTCTGTTTGTCCCCCAACATCTCGGGGGTCCTACGAATAAAAGAAACAAAGAACGAAGCAAATAAATTAAAATTTCGACACGCCTTTCAGCAGCTCCCCGATCTGGCACCTCACATCCCGCTTAAGCCCTGCATAAACATAAACAGCAGATTAGATAACTGAACGAACGTACACATACGCGTCCACGGAGCAAATCAGAAATCATACCTCCATTACTCGCCGTCTTTTTCCTCCTCGATATACACCCCGAGGTCCTGCGCATTGTTTCCCTCCAAGGAAAGGACGATAGAACGAGCCGCGTCGCTGGTTCCGGCTCCATTGCCAACATCAGCCTCGGAGAGAGGACGCACCCAAATGTCGTCCGGCCAGGCAGCAACAAGACGCCAATAATACGGGATCGCCACCGGCTTCTCCCTTAATAGACTTACCTTGCCCGGCACCAGTTCACCCTCGGGGTTCCGCAACCTATCTATTGCCCTATCCCACGTATACCCCTTCAGAACCTTGGGCCGCGCCTCTTCGTCCTTGACCTTGGCGAACCCCACCATCTCGGGCGCAAAAGGATACAGTTTCCCCAACTTCAACATTTCCCCGTACACAAAGTGGCGCACAAAGTCCTCCACGCAAACAAGCGCCGCACTCCTAAACCCATCGCTGGTAAAGAATTCGTCCATCAACTTCGTAGCCAGCCCCTCCAAGTCGGCACGCTGTTGCTCGACAACCCTCTCCACCTGCGCGACTCTCCCCTTCTCGGAGATCAAATCCTTGGCCATCCTTGCCTTATCCTCCGTCAGCCCTTCAACCTCGGCAATAGCACTCGCCAGCCGCTTGGCTTGCTCAACGGCTTCCTCGCCCCTCTTGGACAATTCCTCCTCCAGACACCTAACCTTCTCATCCCGAGCACGAAGATCGTTCTGCAGGGTCTGCTGATAGTTCAAAGCCTCCCTGTAACGTTCTTCCAGGGACTCATAGCGATTCCCGCCATCCTCCTTCCCAAGTTGGGCACTCTTCACCCCCGAGGTGATGTCGTCCGCGACCCGCGTTTTGCCACCCCCCAACAAGCGTTCCTCCAACAACGCTGCCATAACGCAACCCGCTTCGAAATGCCGACCCAAAGAGTCCAGCAGAAACTGCTCCGGGTCTTCCCTCATACGACGCCGAATGTAAGCTGGCTCCAGCCCAGTATAGGCCCCGAAAGAGTAGGCGGCTAAGGTAGGTGGCCTCCTGCAAACCCCTATGGTCTTCCCTAGAAAGGGAACATAGAGGCCACAGTGGTTCGGGTCCTTTTCTGGGCACGGATGCTCCCAAATCGACCCTCTCTCCAGTTCCCAATCAAAACTTGAATCATCACCCGGAGGCACGGACCCGCGACTCGGACTCCTAACAGCCCCGCCATCCTTCCCTGAAGAAGCACCCCCAGCGACCCCCTCGAGAAGGGTCTCAACGTCGAACACCGGTCCCAGCCCACCTGGGGCAACTGTACTTTCCGTCACAAGGGGGAGCTCTTCCCTCCTCGGCACGTTAGCCCGGGCCCTGTCAGGGGCCTTCGCCCCCGCGAGACTCTTCCCCTTCTCGGACGGGCTAATCTGGGCTGTAGATCTTATCTTTTTAACCCTATTCTTCATATTCGCCCCGCCGCGCCTCTTGGGGGCCTTCGGAGGAGACGCCCCCTTCCCTTCCACTGGAGGTGCCTGCTCCGCTAACACGATCTCCTTCGCCTCCTCGATCACCAGACGCTCTTCCTCTTCCACCTGGACCCTCCCAGACCCGAGGGGGGCGACGGGCTGAGGATCCACAACGGCACCAGAAAATGCGAACTCCATAGACGTGTTGGCTGCCAAAGAAACAACAGACGAACATATATATATATATCAATAGTTAAAAGACCACTGAAAACAGAAATGAAAGTTAGAAATCTACCACACAGTTCATTAAGAATCCCCAAGGCCCTCCGATCATCTCCGGACATAGGAAACCTAAGAGAGGGCACCGACCCCTTCCGCCGCAACTGGCGCCAGGTCACCCGAACGTCTTTTAACGACTCAATTCTGCCTGGGTGCGGCAGGTATACCCACCCCCGGTTCCAGTCATCAATCTTGTTAAGGCGCCGCCCGACTCGCGACCAACAGGCGCCGCCCGACTCGCGACCACTTGGTCTCGGGCCGACCGGCAAGCAACTAATTTAAGGCGCCCATGTCCCAGGACACGCTACCCGAAATTAGTCGGTTTACCATGTAAACTTCACACAACACCGACACGAGACAGATACACCCCCGGTCTCAGGACAATCATGGGAACACATATCTCGGTAAACAGAGCACTTCATGTCACACGACCTAAACGGTCTAGACAAAACAGGCACCAAAAACACTTTCCCCTTATCCTAAAAAAGCACGACTCGAAATAACTCGAATCAGGGAATAAATCTCGCCAATCCACTGGCATAACTGTCCTACGACGCCCCCTCACGGCATAAACATGCTCTCTACCCCAACTCGCGCACCTCGTATACGCAACCATGTACATTTCCCGAACGCTAGCCAACCGGCAGCAAATGACCCTTAATTTAGCTCAAACACTCCGGAAATAACGAGTCTCTTACCAATAATGCCTCGAAACAACCGTCCCTTAAGTCCAAAACGCCTCGACATTAACACCGGTCAAACGACAGGCCTACGCCCGTCTAGTCAAATCCCTTAGCCCCAGCTTTCATGACCCAATGGGGCCCGGACGCGATAACCAATGGTGCTACCCCGCCTATATATTGACCCATTCAGTCGCAAGAAAATCATTCCTCACCAACCGATCCTCCACTCCGTGAACTCATCCCCACTCCACCTACCCTCACAATGTCGTCGAACGACTCGGTTAACAAACCCGAGCAGCAACGCCTCAATATTACCCTCCCCTGCGATTCACCCCCCCCACCGCCCCCGGCCTAACCCCACGCAACCACCACTACGAACACTATCGGAAGACGAAAAATGGGTATTGTTACAAGACATACCCCACCCCGACTTAAAATGGATGCTGACCCACGAAAACCTCCCAGTCCGAGACTTCCTCGACTTCAAGCTTAACTCATGCCCAAAATTCACCCCTGAGGAAGAGAATGCCATCCAACCCACGGCACCGTCATTGCGCACATGCTTCGGGTGTGGTGAGGAAGATCCCAAGACCGAAATGGTCAAATGCCGAACATGCTTTGAGTGGCGCCACATGTATCACTACGATATCAGAGGCCGCTCAGATCCCCGCCGCCGGTTTTGGCGATGCCCCCGTTGCATCGACCTCAACTACGGAGGACCAACCCTATATACCGCTACTAAGGAGGAGCTTGAAGCGGACAACGTATATGAGGACTCCGATAACGAGATCCTCGCCTGAATGCTCCTTCAGTAGCGACATCACACCCGTCTTCTTGCCGAGAAGGACCCCAGAGTGCAACTGACCGAAGTGGAAATGTCTCTTCCGCCTGCCTCAGGTCCCACCTCGGCAGCCATACGGGTATACAGGGAACGAGTCGCCCTGTACATCATAGTTCACTAGGACAAATGTATCTACTGTTGTACATTATCTAAGAAAACTTATGTACGAAATGTGTACTGCTCCGATATATTAATATTCAACGAATAAAAATCAACAAGTTAATTTCATGGTCGGGTCTTTTCTCATTATAAAACAGCTAATCTTTCTCATCTCACACCGACCAAATTTTTATCCTGCGCGGACCCCCGACGCCGGTTCTGGAAATGCCCTGGATGTCTATCCCGCAATTCTGGAGGCCCGAGCCTGTACACCGCTACTCCAGAAGAAGTCCAGGCGGATAACCTCTTTGAGGACACCGATAACGAGCGCGTGGTCTAGTTTCCATATTTCCTTATCCATAGGCATCGTATGATCTCGATGTCATGTAATATTGGGGCCTCATGCTGTCTAAGAATTTTTAATAGCAACAGCTGCTCATTATTTTCGCCACACCCTCCGTTACTGGCGCCAAAAAAAAAAAAAAAAGAGACGACCACGACGCGGAACATCGAACGTAGCCCGTCTAAAAAACACCCGGCTACCCAAAGCCATCTAACACGCCAACACAATTAGTTGGATACTTACCCACGATAGGGCATACCAAAGGTCTGCAAACTCTGTAATAACAAAATTTACGACTTTATAAAAAAAAACGATAACACAGGTCATAACCATCTTGAAAACGCAAAAACCCCGAGAATAGCTCGGGGGCCGTCAACAACAAAACCATGATATACAGCGGCAAAACAAAATTGGCATAAACCACATATAATCGACAAACCGCGCGAGGCGAAGTCACAGGAACAAGAATTTTTAAAATGACCAAAATATAAACACAGGAAACCCCCCAAGGGTAACTCAGGGGCTGATAATAAACAAATACCCCCACAAAAACCCGCGAACAACTAGGGGCTAATACTCGGACGTTAAAACAAACTTCCATAAGTCGAACCGAAGTCACCTTCAGTACCAGAATAAAAACCCGGAAGCATCATACTGATGCATCCCGGCTTCAGGGGCTAATGATAGGCCCATATGCCAATGGCCCTTAAAAGGCCTAGGCCTGGCCCAACTAAACATCTCTAGATCAAAGTTCACAACAAACAGGCCCGGAACAGACCGCGGCCCAAAAATTACTCGGGATTCGGACCCCCTCCCGGGGCCAACCCGAGGTCAGAAATTACTCGGGATTCGGACCCCCTCCTGGGGCCAACCCGAGGTCAGAAATTACTCGGGATTCGGACCCTCTCCCGGGGCCAACCCGAAGTCAGAAATTACTCGGGATTCGGACCCTCTCCCGGGGCCAACCCGAAGTCAGAAATTACTCGGGATTCGGACCCTCTCCCGGGGCCAACCCGAGGTCAGAAATTACTCGGGATTCGGACCCCCTCCTGGGGCCAACCCGAAGTCAGAAATTACTCCGGATTTGGACCCTCCCCTGGGGCCAGCCTGAGGCGAAGCACAAACCGAGGCTCAGAGCCCTCCTAAGGGCCCGCTCGAAACTGAACAAAACAAGGCTCAAAGCCCAGCATGCCGAACAGCCCAGAAAGGTCGACGCGCGGCCTCGCCGTTCGGCTTGAGACCTACTACGCGAACTGTTATAGCCTAATATGCGGACACCCTCAATAGTATGCATGTCTTTTGTCATTAATGCTGACAAGACCCGCTACAGTGGGCCACTCCCTATATAAGGCAAAGAAACCCCCAGAAAAGGGGATCGCATTTATCACATCTTGGAGCCTGGAGAGGTATCAAAAAGGGTTAGAGCGTTAATACCCCTCCGACTCCCCGCGTGCCCACTGTTCCGACCCGCTTCGCTCAGGGCGAGACGGGCCGCGCAATTAGCACCCAATCCCCGCACGGCCTGCTTTCCAGAAACAGGGCGTGCCCGCATCTTACTGGACCGAGTCCAAGTACGGCCCGGCCCCCCCGGGAAGGGACGTATCACTATCATACTATTTTAAGTTTCAAATACTATTCTTTTACATGATTCCGTATGTTGACAAATAACATCTTAAAAAAAATGGTGCAATCGTCCAGAGAGATTAGATTAGAGGAACCCCATTCTATTTCCATAAAAATTTGATTTTTTGTTTGTTTTGCATTCACTCCTGCATAACGTACAAGAGAAATTATCAAAAATATTTTTCTTTTAAAGAGCATAAGATGATGCTAAAGATTTTTCCATCGAGGTGTAACACATGGTTAGAGTGGGGAAAATGACACGGCAGAGCTGGCTCCGTCACGGAATAGCATGGTTACGACACGGAATGACACAGTACGTGTATCGGTTACGTATCGTAACTCGCGTGTTCCGTGCCGTGACTATTTTTAAAAAATTTGACACGACACAACACGTCACGTGAAATATCTAATCACGGCACGACACGTGATCACACGAGTCACGTGTAATTAGAACTGTTAGATCTTGAACAAATGGTAAATCTTGAATAAACTAACATAAATTATGATCAAATGGTCACGTGAGTCATATTTGGTCACGACATGTTTGGGCACAGTGTGATTACGTGGCGTGACCATTTGCGTACAGTAACCACTTTTTGACATTTTAGTCACGACACGGCACGGCACGTGAAAAATTAACTTGGTCACGGCATGGTACGACACGAGACCAAAATCACGGCGTATTAATCACGGAACGACACGTTTTTTCCACTCTACACGGTGATAACAAGTGAGACTTCTTGGGCTAGGCTTCTCGGACCGGTTATGGACCTAAAGCCCACAACAATTAAGCATATATGGAGCCCGTTATTATATTATTATTATTATTATATATATATATATATATATATATATATATATATATATATATATATATATATATATAGAGTAAGGCTATGGTGCTTTGCAAAGCATAGAGGCCTCCGTGCTTCGGGGCTACTTTTTGGATTTTGAAAATCCAAACAACCCATCCGAACCGTTCAACATGTTCTAAATATTGAAATGTGCTTGGAGACCAAATTTTACATTTTTTGGAATTTTTTTACTATTTATTAAGCCACTTTGAAAATTCCAAAATCCAACGGTAAACAGTACAAAAATTTGGACCACCGGATTTGGAATTTTCAAAGTGGCTTAATAAATAGTAAACAAATTCCAAAAAATGTAAAATTTGGTCTCCAAGCACATTTCAATATTTAGAACATGTTGAACGGTTCGGATGGGTTGTTTGGATTTTCAAAATCCAAAAAGTAGCCCCGAAGCACGGAGGCCTCTATGCTTTGCAAAGCACCGTAGCCTTACTCTATATATATATATATATATATATATATAGGGTCCGGCTAATTTGCTGCCGGCAGCATTTCGGCCAGCTGCTGCCGGCAGCAAATCTACCATACGGATGTTCAAACAACCGATCCGAACCGTTCAACGTGTTCTAAATATTGAAATCTGCTTGGAGACCAAATTTTACATTTTTTTGAATTTTTTTACTATTTATTAAGCCACTTTGAAAATTCCAGATCCGGGTGAACAGTAAAAACAGTGAAACAAAATTCTGGACCATATGATCTGGAATTTTCAAAGTGGCTTAATAAATAGTCCATTATTTTTGTGCTCAAATGCACCATTATTTTTGTGCCCAAGCATATATATATATATATGAGGAGTGTTCAAATGCACCATTATTTTTGTGCTCCAATATGCTCCACATCCTTTATCTCCATTTTCAAAGTCCGAACAGTCGATCTAAACCGCTCAACATGATCTTCATAATAAAATATGCTTGGGTACCAAATTTTATACTTTTTAGAATTTTTTTTATTATTTTTTTAAATAGGTACAAAATCACCTTTTGAAGGCAATTCTGGACCATCCGATAAAGTGATATTGTACCTATCTAAAAAATAGTAAAAAAATTCTACAAAATATAAAATTTGGTCTCCAAACATATTTTATTATGAATATCAAGTTGAACGGTTCGGATCGATTGTTCGGACTTTGAAAATAGAGATAAAGGATGTGGAGCATATTGGAGCACAAAAATTATGGTGCATTTGAACCCTCCTATATATATATATATATATATATATATATATATATATACTAGTATCGTACCCGTGCGTTGCAACGGAACATATATTATAAGATTTAACATTAAGATTGAATAGAGATGCAAATAATAAATAATAATAAAAACAACAACAACAAATGACTGTTTTAATACAACAACATTCTTTGCATGTCAGTGCATACACAATTTTTGTATTATAATTCAATTAAATTAAATGTGGAAAGCTGCTAGGGAATAAATAATAATATGCCTTTTTTGTTCTCTTCCAAAAATGAATAAGACGTAGGCAATTCGGAAATGAGATATGCTATCAAAATCGGAAATTAATCTTTGTATGCGCCAATCAAATATGGAGAGAGATATGGTAACAAAAATTTAATGCTAATTTCATTTTCTCAATTCTTGGTATTACTTGTGACAATATGTGTGGCGAGTACATCTCTAACTAATTTGAGACTTCTACACATAAAAAAGATGCATTTAATCAAAAGATGACAGATTATGTGATTGGAGGGCTGATATTAAATCCGAAATTTCATCTTTCAATCGTAGCCGTTGGCGGATCAGGACATCAACGTGCTTAATAATAGAATGGATATATATATATATATATATATATATATATATATATATATATATATATATATATTTCATGAAATTAGTATTTTGTTTCACACTCTTTCTGCCTTTTAAATGCTTGTTCATGTTATAAACAAGAGATCAAAGATCCAAACCGATTATCATTACTCCCCAACAATTTAAATGCTATATACACCTCACTAGTTTAAATTCTTTCTAAAGCTTTGACTAGAGAAGAGGTGAAATCGAGACGAGATGAAATGAAATCCAGTCGCCAAAATTTTATATTTAATAAAAGTTAAATTCTTGATTAATTCTCTAGAACTATTATTAAATAAATTTTGAGATAAAAAAAAACATTACAAAACTCCCATTTATTGTTTATGTTTATCTGACGCTTGTTTCTTAAAAATACGATGATACTCATCTAAACCCACACACACCAATTTATTTATTTTGAGATAAATTTTGGACGGGTCACATTAATCGGTGATACTCATCGAACCGTTCCCTATAATACGATGCACGGTCGGAGCCGTCCGATCCATATCAAGATTCGTGCGCACATAATCTACAAGAATCTTAAAGTTGTTCGTATGAATCTTGATACGTATCAGACCACTCTAATCTAACATCAGACTGAATTTGATATGATGCACATCGAACCCCACACACACCAATTTATAAATTTGACATGTAAACCATCACTCGTGAAGTAGATAGATTTCAACGGTTTGGATGCATCGTTTGAAGCCAATTCAATAGATTTTTGAATTAAACTCACAAGAGGCTTGGTGAGCTTAAAGAACACCCTAGTTCTACTCATATTACAAATTACTCTAATCTAACATCAGACTGAATTTGATATGATGCACATCGAAACCCACACACACCAATTTATAAATTTGACATGTAAATGCATCACTCGTGAAGTAGGTCGATTTCAACGGTTTGGATGCATCGTTTGAAACCAATTCAATAAATTTTTGAATTAAACTCACAAAGAAGCTTGGTGAGCTTTAAAGAACACCCTAGTTCTACTCATATTACAAATTGTTTTCCCATCAACGGCTAAATATCTCTCTCACTCACTGTTTTGTCACATGAAATTAATCTATTTTGTCACATATGAAAATTTAATGATATTATTGGACAAGCGAATAGTTGTTTTATCGATCACTCAACGGATTTTAAAATTAATTCGTCAGTTTTATCTTCAACAACCCTACTAAATTTCATAATTATGTCAAACCAAAGTCTGAATGTAACGAGGCTTCTTTTTGTTTTCTGTTTTTTTTTTTATCATAAAATCCAGTAGTGCTAACTACGTTGGCATATAATCTGGAACTGTATCAGAATCTTTTTAGTGGCGCTATCCACTGAAAGATGATAAGTTACAAAATTACAAGGTGATGCACGAATAGGGGGGAGCATGAAAATGTATTTCTGATACAATTGGTTGGGAGAAAGGTGTACATTTGGATGTTTGGTGTGGCCATTATTTTGCCTACCACCAATAATATTTGCTTGTTTAAAATTAATTTGATGGTGTTTGTGGTAGTGAAGGGTTGCTTAACTTAAAAAAAAAACATTTCTTCTTCTTCTTCTTCTTCTTCTGTTTTTGATCATATTCCCATCATTTTCAGGACATTATAATTATTGGCTTTTTGTAGTGCACTCTGGCTGTAGACAGAGGACCATTATTCTCTCTTTTGTTTTGTGTTTTTTTTTGGATACTATCAGCATCACAATAAATAACCTAAAAAAAATGGGATACTTTTTATGTGTCTGTATGTGCTGCAAATGCCTTAAAGAAATTCATCTTTATTTTCTTATTTTTGTTTCACTTAAATATCTAAGCTCTTTACTGGTATTTTTCTGAATCCAGTTATGGTACAATGTTGCAAGCACCATATATTTTACTGGTATTACCAACTTGGGGTAAAATCCTCAATTTTGGAAAAAGAAGGATTACATGTCTTGCAACATATTGCCGGTTTCCGATTGAACAACTCTGCAACAAACATGTTCTTACCTTATTGGTTGGTCAAGACTCAAGAGAGTTCGTTTTCGAAGAAATTTGGATCACGACATCTTCTTGACCTGGACATGGGATGAAGGTCTGTATCGGCTGATGTGTCGCATCATGTCCCTCGACTTTCTGACGATTTCATGTAACAGTTACAAAAGTACAATTTTAACAGATTAGTTGGTCACTCAAATGAAACAGCAAAAGTAACCTTTCAATTCACTGGAATATCAGATGTCTGTATATCAGGTTAGTAGATGGAAAAAAAAATGAAAATTACATGAATAAAGAATATGTTTACTACTTTACTTTAAATCAGATAATGTTCTCTCACAAAACAAATCACTAGTTTGATAAATAAATATACTGTTAGTTTGCACAGCTTTAAAAATCTCATGATCTCACAGCATTTGGTTGATCTAGCTAGTTGTTCACATGCTCATTGTCTATGTCAACATATTACCATAAAACATACACTAATCAAAAGGAACAATAGCCAAAAGTAAACATACCTATATATATTAAAAAAAAAATTCAATATTTTGATTCTGGGATTTCTTCTTAGACCAAAAAATGCACATGATATTACCATATAAAGGAACATTCTTTAAAATTTCAAAAAGATGGTTCCAAATCTGAACACAGCTAGCAATAATTATTGTGATTTCAACATAACGTCCACTTATGTTTGATCTTTTGCTGCTATGACATTATTAACATCTAATATGTTATTACCATATACAGTGCTTTCTTATAAATTGGAGAAGGTACATATGTAAAGAGAACCTGAGAACAGTCTCTTAATTGGAAAAATGGGTGGATGTAGGGTTGCAAACGGATTGGATAATATCCGACCGTATCCGGATTCGTATCCAAAAATTAGATACGGATATCCGATATCCGAATATCCGTGCGGATATGAATACGGATATGGTTTTGAATATTAATTATCCGTATCCGAATAGTAGATATATACCATATAGTTTAATATATATTATGAAAATATTTATGTATATATTTTCAGATATCCGATATCTAATCCGTATCCGTACATATCCGTTTAATATCCGATCTGTATCCGTATCCGAAAATAAAAACGGATACAGATATGGTCTCACCACTATCCGATCCGTTTGCACCCCTAGGTGGATGCAAGTTGTGATTCTTGTAATCTATTTTCTCCCCACAATGTGGTTGCTCAGGTGCTATGTAGTGTCTCTATCTTCCTTGCTGTAGTTAAAATTGATGGCATAATATATTAATAAAAAATTCCACTAACTTACAATAAAACAAGTCATAGCCATGTATGCATGACAGCATTGCACCCCACTATAAGGGAAATGATGGGTAAAACTGAAGTTTTTTTTTTTATATATATAATTATTTCAAATGCCATTTAATAGTAGGTTAAATAGTAATAGCACTAAAAATGTTAGCCAAGTTGTATTTAGTAGTTTATTTTCAATTATTTTTTTGGTGTATTGTAGGTTAAATAGGGTCGACATGAAGAAATTCTTACTCACTCATAGCTGCACCTAGAAAGTTGTCATCATAGAAGCTTCATGAGTCATCATCTTATTCTATAATAAAAATAATATATTTATACTTATTATGGAATAAATTTGAATCTTTTGCTCAAATAGAATTCCATATGTTGTACTTTTGCACTTATATAGTACAAGATTCACTTTAAAACTTCACCCCTTTTTTATTTAAGAACTAAAATAAAGCTGACCAACAGCGAAATAATTTTGGCAGTGTATTTAAAATTAATTCGCTAGGTATAAACCTTTTGCACATATGTTACTTTAGGTTTTTTTTTTTTTTTTATATTTATGCTGCATGAAACTTTAAATTTACATAGATATTATTTGGCATTGCAATGCTATTATCTGAAAAGGAAGGAGAATGTTTCTACTTAATTCGAAATAGTTTTGCTATAGGAGTTGCTCATTTAAGGTAACTAGGAACGGACTCTGCTGCTCTTCCGAGAGAAGAGCAGGGTCCTGCTCTTCCGATCTCAACCATTGAAAACCGTTGAGATATGTGCATGAAAAAATTCTTTTATCGAAATACGTGAATAAAAAATTTTGAATGGTTGAGATTGGAAGAGCAAGGTCATGCTCTTCTCTCGGAAGAGCAGCAGAGTCATATCCAGGTAACTAGGGGGGTAGTACACTGTAGCAGTGCTAGTTTTTCTTATCCTTTTTATCCTTTGACCAAACCATTTTCCATTCAATGAACAAGGTTAAGTAAATAAAATGAAAATGACCCATTTCTTTTTATCATTAAAGAAGAAAAGGAGAACAAAATAGGACCTATTTTGAAGGCTAGTGTCATGTAAAAGAGGGCTTGGAAACAGAGACATATCAAAAAAAGTGGAGGTTTGTATCATTTAATTATTTGATAGGATCAATGTCTAGCCTAGATATTTGAGGAAATTATGTAAAGGATTAAAATTAAGTTAAGGAATTCGGTCAACAATAGTCAATTTCATTTCTTTCAATAAAATTTCAAGATGTAAGCAAAGAAAAATAAAGAAAAAAAAAATAGGAAAGACAAGAATAGGGACAAAAAAGGAAAAAAAAAAAATGAGGTTCTGGTACTATGGATCAATATCTACATTTTCAAAATCCAAATATTCAATATAGACCATTCAACATGATTTCAATATGAAGATATACTTGCAGACTAAATTTTACATTTTTTTATTATTTTTTTAAATAAGTAGAAAATCACTATTTTTGAGTGGCCTACAATCTTAAATCAAGTGATTTTTTATCTCTCTAAAATAATAGTAACAAAAATTCTACAAAAATATAAAATTTGATCTACAAGTACATTTTAATATGGAGATCATGTCGAACAATTCAAATCGAGTGTTTGGAGTTTGGACTTTGAAAATGGAGATATTAATTCATAGTAAGGACCAAATTGCGCTATGCATAGTACCGTAGCCTCACTCAGAAACAAAAATAGAGATAGATCTCAAAGATTAACAGTAATAATAAACGGGAACCATACTAACCTGGTACAACAAGAACCAAAAGATGAAAAAGCAATAGCAATTCTTGGTTCCGACGTGCCAAGAGGTTGTACATATATATATCATTTGGTTCCAGAATCTGATACCAGAATTTCTTATATATAGGAACTATTAAACCACTTGATACCAGAATCCCCTGTGATGATTGCATAAACATTTGCCAAATGATTAACAGATTCAGTCATTGCATAGGTCAAGTAACTCAAATGCTACTTGGATCAAACTACTTATTCAACAAGAGACTCAATCATTGTGCTAATTTCTTATAGTAAACTATTAAACCACTTGGTACCAGAATCCCTTGTGATGATTGCATAAACATTTGGCAAAAGATTAACAGATTCAGTTATTGTATACGTCAAGTCAAGTAACTCAAATGCTACTTGGATCAACTTCTTATTCAACAAGAATTCAATCACTTGTGCTAATTTCTTATAGTAAACTATTATACCACTTGGTACCAGAATCCCTTGTGATGATTTCATAAACATTTGGCAAAAGATTAACAGATTCAGTCATTGCATAGGTTAAGTCAAGTAACTCAAATGCTACTTGGATCAACTGCTTATTCTCTTGAATCTCTTGTGCTGATTCCGTAAATAATAAACCAACGCATTTCCCGACTTGCTTGGTCTTTAAAAGTGAGAAAGTGGTAAATGAGGATAATTCAGGTTAACTGAATGTAATAATTGCACAACTTATGGGGTCCAGCAGACCAGCACATCCTTCTGGATGTATAGTTGACTTTTTGAATGCCATCTGTCAGTACTCTACCCCAATCTCTTCATGCTGCTCTTGACCCCAAGATTACAGGAATTCATATCACCTAAAGTATCTCAAATCTTGAGTTTAGATTCAGACCGTCAGATTTGTATTCGCACGAATATTAAAGAGACCTTGTGCATTCCACCTCGGACCATATAGGCCTGGATTCAGAATATTTTTTACCACTTGCTTCACTCAGGGGGAGTTATATTCATGAGATTTATCTTGCATACTATAATTAAGTGACTGTAAAATTGCTATTTATGTTTTAATTAAGACTTCTATGGAATCAGTGGCACACCAGGCCTTCTTAAAAAAAAAGTAATGGCATAACTTTGGCTAATAGGGTTGTGCAATTAATCAATTGGTTCAAATCAATTATTTGACAAACCAACTTTTTTGTTTCTGTTCCCTTTGCAAAAATTGGACCAGGTAGCAAAAATAACAGCACTAAAGGCTTAAGCAATGCAGTTAAATCACTGTTTTATATGGAGCATTCATTCTTTCCAATTAAATTAACTATGTTTTGTAGATTTTGCAATCAGAAAGAAATAGATATTTATGGTTCTGTCCTTTTGGTTTCAAACTACCATAGCAATACCATTGACCAATTATAAACACATACTAATTTTCCCACGAAACTGTAGCAAAATGCCCAAAAAGAAAAACTTTAACATAAACAATGCAAAAAGAAAAAAAATGTTTTCAGTTCAAACCTGAACATACCCAAAGTGCTTGTCATCATAGATGATTTTCTAAGTTATATTTGTTTGCTAGGAACCTATATATTTTTGGAGAACTTAACTGTAATAATACTCTGTAATACTGCTGATATGTGCTTTATACTGAAAATGTTAAATTTTCAAATCAACTAATTAGTGTCTTGAATAATGATCCAATTTAAAGTTATTGACTAGCATTTCTTTTGGATTTTGTCCTATTGGTGATTTTAAAAAAGTTCAAATAAAAAATAAAGACAATAGTCAACAATGCACAAAAGTTCAAATTTAAACAAATTTTTATCCTTGGTGACTTTATTTTGTCGAAATAATAAGGAAAAGCAGCAAAATTATTACAGGTTGCTTTAACAGAAGATATGATAATAAAAAAAGTGGACCTTGGAAAAATGATTTTAAAAAAGACAATATAAAGGCTCAACCTCATTACTAGTGGATGATAGAACTAAAGGTGAGTGCTTTAAAAATAATATATCAATGACATCAGCCATTGGTCCTGCCTATTATTTCTCTTTTCCTTAACCATATAATGACATCTCAATGTTATATTCAGCTTGAAAAGAAATCTAGAAAAAATGAAAAAAAAAAAAAGATAAATTAATGAAAGGGGAGAATAGAGCAAGCTAGCTAGTTAGCAAATGTAACCTATAATTGTGAGAAAGGATGAGGAAATCCACCAACTATAATGCTCTCATGGTAGAGATTTGGTGATAATAAAAATCATTATCTTGGAAAGATCTATTGGGTTGTCATTGTGATTAAAGCATGTTTTAGTGAAGTAGCTTGATTAGCTGACACTTTACAGCGAGAGATTTCAACTTTAAATTGGTATTGGTCAAAACTAAAGGTTTCCTTTGTACATTGGCTGATTGAATTTATAATTAATTAATTATAGTGTTGTATCATTGCAGTGCTAATATTAAATTAAATGTCTAACAAAATATCATACTAAAATTGAGAATGCACAATGTCTCAGCGGGGCATTTCATCGAACACCTCGCGAGCGTAATGGAAGTGTAACAAAATTAACGAACCCATCACCAAATTCAATTAACCATAACACAGATTAAATACTTGTATCATAAATTCGCCTTTCACCATTCAACCAAACACAATATGTATTACATGAAAGAACCATGTATAACTATAAAAATCAGATGAGAAGAAAAACGAATACCAATTAAGCTCAGAGGTGAGGCTCAGGCTGCTGTTAGCAAGCTCTCATAGGTTTGTTTCGTTCTTTCACGTACCCTCCCCTCGCCTCCCTCCTCGCACGCGATTAAATTCTGTTTGGTTGACACGAGGTGAAAGAGAAGGGAAGTAAAGAGCAGGAGGGGAGGGAAAAGGAATGTTACTATATTTTACATTTTTCTTTCTTTGGTTCATTTTATTTATTTCTGTTCCACTTCAATTTGAAAATTAACAAAATATAAATTTTACAAAGTTAAAAAAAGGTTTGAAGAGTAACATTCATTAACTTTACCCTCCTACTAAATATTCAACCAAACAAAAATTAGTTACCAGATTATCTTTCCCTCCCCTCCCCTCCCGTCCCCTTCCCTCCCTTCCTCTGCTCTCCATCCAAACACGGTGAAATAGCTTATTAAGACGAACTCCATTTAGAATGAAATAAGTGATTATTATTAGGGTCTCAATGAAATCTGTTTATATGATCAGACAATGTGTATCATATTCGATGCGGGTACAGTTAGGAATTTAATTTTGTTAATTTTCTCAGAGTTATAGACAAGAATTATTTTGTCTGAGGTAGGCAGCATGTATGATGTATCCAACGCTCCCAATCAATCCCAATTAAAGCATTTTAATATACTCTTGGAATAAATATCTCAATTAATGCGCACCTCTTAGACTCGCGTGACTACGTGTCGTGTCGTGCCGTGCCGTGCCAAAGTTTCAAAAGATAGACACGGCACGCGAATGATTACGGCACAGGACACGCGAGTCACGGCACGTAACTGACACGCCGTGCTGCTCCGTACCGTAACTGTACCGTTCCATGACGAAACTAGCTCCACCGTGCCATTTTTCCCACTCTATAATATACTGTTGGAATAAATATATCAATTAATGCGCACCTCTTAGAGTTTTGGAAAGGTGTATAATTATTCAGTGCACATCAATTAAGTCCAAAAGGATATGAGATAAACTAATTAATTATAAAAAAAATTCCCACAAAACATGTCTGACATTGGCCAACATTTCTTCCTCTTAAAAGCCCAATAAATTTAACTAATCCCACAAAACATCACTTCCATTTGTAGGTTTCTTTTTTCCCCTTCTTTGTAACTTATACAAAGGGTCCTCAAAGGACACATATCCATTTTGGTCCTACAAGTTTTATGAATCTATAAATTAGTCCTTAAAAGTATCATTATGTAATAAATTATTTACCAAATGTCATTTATTTTAAAAATTGTCTCAATTTTGAAGAAAATTTACTAAGTCAAAATATACAAGCAATAGCATAACAAAAATTAAAATTCAGGGACCAATGAAAAAAAACAAGTACAAAATCAAGGCAACTAAATATACTTTGTGGGTTAAATTGAAGAAAATAAAATAAATAAAGGCACTTGAGAAAGGAAATTTTCCGGGAAAAAACACATGCCAAAATACACACGCTTGCGGGCATTAATGCAAATAGGTCCTTTTAATTACTCATTTTGCAAACCTTTAATTAGACTATTTGAAAGAATGCAAAAGGATAATATTTATTTTCATTTTAATTTTTAGTATAAATAATACCTAAGTGCAAATCCCTTTTTAAAGCCCACTAATTATCATTATCATGAAAACACCCCTTGTGGAATTTGCCTAACAATTTTACTTATCCAAATACCTATTAAGCTTTTCATCATTAGCATTATACTTGAACGCCATCTGTTGCTACAAATTTTACTGCATGCTCCACTAGCTGTTTGACACGTGTAAATATTTTTTGTATTCTGTGAATTGAGTGGGTTGGTTCATAATGCATTTAATTAATTAATTACTTGTTGTTATTATGAAAGTATCAACAAAATATTTATATAAAGGACTTTCTGGACAAATGTTCCAATTAGGTCAACAAAATATATATTTTTTTTTTTTTGTCAGGTCAAGAGAATAAATGCTACTACTATTATATGGTCAAAGTAATCTGAGTCAGTTTTCAAACAATCTTAGTTCTAAAATGATACAAAAGTAGTTATTACTTGTCAATTTATAGAGTTGCTAATTATTTTAACAAAATAAAAAATATTATAAAAGAATAATTAAATAAATATTGTAAAATGAAAAAATGAAAAAAATCCTCCAAAATATTTAATAGGCTTGGAGACATTTTTTGAGAGAATGAAATAATGCAATGTGGTTATTTAGAGCAATTTATATACCGGCTTAAAATCTGTATATCTTTTTAAAAGAGAAAAATAGGCCTAAAAAATTCATTTATTATAATATGAAAAGAAACAATCTTTCTTTTTTAAATTTCCTAAAGAATAATATGAGATGTATTTTTTAGCTTTGTTAATGTAAAGCAATTTGTTGTGTGAGGAGCAAGTTTCTTTAAGTTTACCTTAAATATTATAATTAATTAGCTATATCTTCATCTAAACTTGAGTTATCTATGTAGTTAGCAAACCTAATCTAAAGTTATCTTTTGGAGCTTCATGCTCCGTATAAAACTCTACTTGTATGCTAAAGGCATACACAAATCAGAAATTCATATCAAATCAAAAGGCATATCTAAGATAAGTTTATTTTCTTTCTTTCTGTGTTCTCTTTTCTTCTCTTTTCTTTTTTTTTTTTATTTTGTAATGCCTACTTAATCAGCTTATTCTATGCATGGTTCATAATTGTGTTAATTGCTTTGTAGAAAAATTTAAACTTACCTTTTCATGCTTTATATATAATCATTCTTTCTTTGTAATATTTTTTTTTATTAATGTAATTGCCATTTGATAATTGCCAACTTATCATAAGAAAAAGTTGGCCAGAGGAATGATGAGTTGTCAATAGGGTGGCATTTTCGGTATTAGCCTAACCTAATATGCTAATGCTGTTTAATTTTAGAAATTAGATAGACATTTTTTTTCTGGTAATCTGGTATAAAGGTCCATTACAACATACATAATGCATGCTGGTAAATGTTTTGTGCATTGAACTGGCATGTGCAATTCGATTTCGAAATATATAAATGGGTACCCAACTTTAATTACCACTAGTACTACAGAAATGCAAAAATACTAATAATTATTAATAAGTCTGGCTAGTATAACATTAGTGTCATTTCAGCCTATATAACACCAACTGCACAACTTACTGAATCGACTTCAAACGGTGAATCCAAACGGTTCAAACCGATCTATTTCATTAGTTGTGCGTTTACATGCAAAATTTATAATTTTTCGAATTTAGTTAGTATCAAGTCATGCGGTAAAATGTGTGAGTTTTTAAGTTAATTTTAATGCATTCATTTTTCAACATTTTTGACCGCTTGATTTGATACTAAAATAACTAGAAAATATAAAAAATTTGCATGTAAACGCATCACTCATAAAGTAAATCGGTTTGAATGGTTTGGATTAGTTGTTTGAAGTCTATCCAATTAATTTTGTAATTGGTGTCATATGACACCGATGTCATACTAGCCGGACTCATTATTAACTGTAATAAATAAACATTAATATTTCGAGCTTGAATCCAACATAGCTCATCAATATATAATTATGTTATTCTATCTAAAATGTCTAGCCATTGATAAGACAAGATATTCTCTAAAATATCTAGCCATTGAAATGACATGATGAATTTTTTTTTTCATGTAACGTGACATGATGTGTCAAAAATGATGGATACAAAACAATCATGTTTAATCAAGACGTGTTAAATGTCGCATGACAGTCGGGTTTAATTTTTTGCCGATTTGAAATTGTTCATTAAAAAATTGAAAAAAAATGTGAAAAATGGGGAAAATTACAAAAAATATTGTAAAATGAATAAAAAATATTGGAATTTTTTTGTGACATTAAACAATTATTTCAATTTTTGTTCGGGTTTTGAATTGTGGAAAATTGCACAATTTTATTGGATGAGCCGAAAAATCAAATTAAAATTTTGAAATTATACGTCAATATGTATATAATTAAATTTGAAAGCTTCATAAAATTTGTGAATTTTTTTTATGAAAATAATGTTTTATTATTTGTGCATTACGTGAAGTTCCGTTTGGTCGCGTATCGTAACATTATTGGTCGCATATACGCTACCACGTAATGTTCCATAACGTGTCAGGACCGCTTCACATGTCGTGTTACGCAATTTTTTTTTTTCAAAAATGAGCATGTCATGCGACACGCAAATCCCGTCTTTTTTTTTTAATAATAACATTAACATACTAGAAACAATAACGGACTTATAGAAAATTAATTCTTAGAGAGGGAATAAATGTAAATCTTATCCGCATTTCTTAAAATATTAAAATTAGAGCTATGATATATAATCTAAAAACCAGTTTTTCTACATATAACCCGGTTAATAATTTAAAATTCGTTAAATCAAGCTTTTTACAAAAGCTGTATATAAATCAGAATTTTTTTTTTCGTGAAAATTAAAATTCCAAAAATATAACATATAATATAACCAAATGTGCTATTCAGGTTTCCACAAATTACAATAGAGACATATTTTAGTAAATGGTTAGTGATCAAGCTATTCAATTGTTTAATATCTACAAAACATTATTCTTTCTGGATTTTGTATCTGTAACTTCACACAGGGGCGGAACTAGAAAATCTCGATATGGGGTTAAAAATTAAAATGCACAAATTATGGTTGGTGAAAATTGAACCCAAGCTCTCAACAACCACAACACAAACTCTTACCACTAGACTATAAGTAAAAAATGTGATATTTTATGAAGAGGTTGGAATATATAAAATGTTTCAAAAAAATAAAATTCAATTAAATTTTAGTATACATAACTAAAATTTTAAAATTATAGGGGTGGCCTAACCACCTTTTGAATGGCTTTAGATCTGCCACTGACTTCACACACAGAGAGCATTATCTTTGTCACTAGACTAAATACTAATTTTCTACAATAGAGACATTTACTGAGCTTTCATATCACATAAGTTAATCATCGAGCTAAATTATTAATATTAATTATAAATTAACTCGAAAATAATTAATCTACAATTCGAAAATGACTCACTTACGACGGCAACATGAGGAATAGTGTTTCTTGAGTAAAGGTTAGAGGTCAAGTCACCCAACTAATTAATATTCACAAAGAATAGCATCTTTTGAGTTTCAAACCTGTGACCTCCCACACAGAGAGCATTGTCTTTGCCACCAGATCAAAATCTCACATGAGAAATAGCACTTGAGAGTAGGTCTGATGGGCATCGAACCTACTTTGGTTCGATGGGTTTAATCACCGTCGATTTGCTTTAAGATTCGTGCAGAATGCTTTAAACTTCGTGCATGTCTGTTTCAATTTTCGTGCACACAAATCTTAAATTATATCGGACGGTCATCATGCTCGTTGAACCTAAAAGTAGATCCGATAAGCACCAGACCTACTCCGTTCTCGAGAAATAGTGTTATTAAAAATATAAATGCGAAGAATATTCTCTTTGTATCCTACATTCTTATTTGACCTGTCACCTGTCTTATCAAATTGGGAAAAGCTTAAATTGGTAAAGCACGTGTCTGGTAAATGCGCCTTGCTGTTGTTGACAGTAAATTAAATTAAAAAAAAAAAAGAATGATTTAAGGCCTGTTTCGGCAACATAATTTTTTATGAAAATGGTAATATCAATTTGCTAATTCTTAGTCTTATTAAAGTAGATCAGTTTTTTTGCTTTTACTTTGTGGTTCATCACTTAGAAAACGATCGATCACAATTAAAAAAAATTAAGCTGCCTAATTTGCTTTAGGGGTGAACCGTTGGTCTAGTATAGATGATGGTGCCTTTTTTCAAAACACAAATTCGATTTTCACATGAGACATTAGCAAAATAAATATCAAATTAAGGAATTTCTATTTCAGAAAGTAACCTACCTTTATTAGGTTATTGGTTATTCACTAGTCATTACTAGAGTGGGAAAACTGGCACGGCGGAGCCGAATTTATCACAGAACGGCACAGTTACGGCACAGAACGGCACGACACGCGTATCAGTTACGTGCCGTGATTCACGTGTCTCGTGTCGTGACCATTCGCGTGTCGTGTTCATTTTTTGAAACTTTGGCACATCACAGCACGGCACGTGAAAGATTTAGTCACGGCACGACACGACACGTAGTCACGTGTAATTAGGACCGTTAGATATTAATTTAATGGTGAATTTTGAATAAACTAACCTAAATTATGATTAAATGATCACGCGAGTCACGCGAGTCACGGTGCGTTTAGGCACGACGTGACTCACGTGGCGTGACCACCCCTTAACATTTTGGTCACGGCACGGCACGTGAAAAATTAACTTAATCACGGCACGGCACGGCACGGCATGAGACCAAAATCACAGCGTGTTAGTCACGGCACGGCACGTTTTTTCCACTCTAATCATAACCAACCAAAAACGCTAAAATAATTGATACGATACATGCATGAACGCATGATTGTTTCATTTGCTTTCATATTATTGTGATAGGACTAGATGAATGAATGATACGATCGTAGTTCATGGTTCGTTCGAGATCGGTTCGAAATTTTTTTGTGAATAACTTGTTTGATTCAGCCATTCAGGTATGATTTAAAAACAAGTTGGCTCATTTTCGTTCAATCCAGATATGCTCATTCTAGATCAGTCATGGAGATTCACAAAGATACTAGCTAGTTCAACAAAATATCATTCAAGAGGAGCAAAACTTAACTCAACAGAGGATAAAAGGAGATAAAACTCAACTTAATTAGATAAATTTTGTAATAATTCAATAGCTCCTTACAAATTGATTTTTTTGACTAAACAATTATAACATCATAGAAACACTCAAAACATAGTGTAGAATAATGAATATGACTATTCTTTTTTGACTAAATTTAAAACACACTCATAAATCTCACCTAACTAATTAATGACAGAAATCTTCCAAAAATTGTAACATTTTTAGCATGCCGTTTTGACCATGTTACATTCTAAATCTGAGAACACGTTCCACATAAAGTTGTAGAGTTTGTTGTCAGCTTTCTATAATATTTTGGTTCACATTAATCGGATAATCGGAGTTCGTATGAAATCTCTATGACCAAAATACTTACTGAAGCGTGTCAAACTTTTTAAAAAATGGTTCAGAGAACTTGATCCATTACCGATCTGATTTGGATTCATATTAACTTGGGCCATGATAATATGGACTTGAAAAGACTTGATTATCCTTCAGATGAGACTTTTAACTTGATGACATGATAGAGATTGTGTGCACTATGGAGTATGGAGCACTGAGCAATGTAGCCAATGGCGGATGAATTGTATGCTCAAGTATATGTATCTGCCACAGAGAATCCGGATAACCAAATATGCGGATGAACTTTTGGAGTGAGTATCCTCTGAGATATCTCATATTTTGCTTGACCGACGTGTCGGTGCCTATACGGGGACAGAACATGGGGCCAGTATTACTTGAGCTTTGAGATTCGTGCATAATGTATTTGAACGGTTGAGATTTTCCAAACAATCACGCAAAATATGAGATATCTTAGAGGATGCGTATTCGAACTTTTGAGGGCTTTGCTTTTGACGTCACGTTGTGGATATCACCGACATTTTTATTAATATCCAAAGTTAATTAGAAATTAATATTTATGTCCAGAATTCTTGACTTTCGCCAAAAATGCACAAAATGACCGGTTTACTCATTTTTTTTTTTAGAGACACTATGAAGAGCAAAATAATGAAATCTAACACTGAAAATTTGAATTTTTTGTTTAAATTTTTTGTTAGATTACTTCTTTTGATTTATAATTAGCATATTTATACTAAAATACACTAGATTACTTGAAATTATGTTGAATTACACTATATTACAATAAATTATGTTGAATTACACTAAATTACGTTAAATTACGCTAAATTACAATAAACTTCGCTAATTATGCTGAAATACGGTAAATTATGCTAAACTACGCAAAATTACGCTAAAGTAGACTGATTTTGTGCCATATTTCATGAATAATAAAAAATAGTAAAACCATTCCGAAAATAGTAAAAATTGGTATTCTACAAGTTCATTATGTAACTAATTTGCTGATCTACTTAGATTAGATTGAATAATAGAAATGAAAATCTTAATCGAGAACTTCAACTCAAGTTTTGAGGCTCTTC
This sequence comes from Carex myosuroides, assembly GCA_028015225.1. Classification (NCBI taxonomy): domain Eukaryota; kingdom Viridiplantae; phylum Streptophyta; class Magnoliopsida; order Poales; family Cyperaceae; genus Carex; species Carex myosuroides. Next base: position 14,763,658 of record CM051465.1, read on the forward strand.
CCTTAGTTTCTTGGCAATTCTGAATTTTGAAATCTGAAATAGCGGACACGGACACATGCGTCTTTTCGCAAGCTTTTCGAAAAGTGGTCATTTGCTAAAATCGAACACTTAAGCGCCGTGTTATGGCCATTTGAAGTTTTGTCGTTGTTTTTCGCCTTTTCAGTGAAGATATCGTCCTTATTCATATGTAATTTAGCGTAATTTACCGTATCTTAGCGTAATATAATATAATTTAGTGTAATTCAACTTAATATAGTGTAATTCAACATAATTTCAAGTAATTTAGCGTATTTTAGTATAAATATGCTAATTATATATCAAAAGAATTAATCTATTAAATAATTTAAACAAAAAAATTGAAATTTTCAGTGTTAGATTTCGTTATCTTGCTCTTCATAGTGTCTAAAAAAAAATGGTAAGCCGGCCATAAAATGGCCGGCTTATGGGGAGAGTAAACCGGCCATTTTATGACATGTTTGAGCATTTTTGGCGAAACCTCAAAATTCTGAGCATAAATATTAATTTCTATTAAACTTTGGATATTAATAAAAATGTTGGTGGATATCACGTTGAATAATTCAGATCGATTGTTTGAACTTTGAAAATAAAAAATATTAATTCATAATATAAATCAATATGCACAATGCGCGCATCTTAACGTAGCCTCAATATAGCTTAGATGATAGCACCACCTCCTCTAAGCACATAAGCTATAAAGAGAACTTGGCAAACAACTTGTCATGACCAATTGGCGACGGCTCCCAATTTGTTCTTTTTGAACCTCCAATCAAATTAATTTTGCACACTTCTGTTATGGATATGGGCTGCGCTCATATTTTATCCTATGCAAGGTTTTAAATAGCAATTATAGCGCTATAACTTTTAAGGTCCAAAAAAACTATAGCTATATAGCGCAACTATAGCTAGCTATTTAGAATCATTATAAAAGAAAAGCGGTTAATAGCGTTATAGCTTTTGATGTCCAAAAAAGCTATAGTGCAGCTATTGCGTAGCTATAGCTAGCTATTTAGAACTCTGATCCTATGTATTACTACGGTGGTATTGTTCTGTAGAGTGAGATGATTTAAGTCGTTTTTTTAGTTTTGCATGAATCTAAAAACACAAATAATATTGGCTCCCGCGCTATCCCGAATAGGCACCGTTTTTTAGTTAAATTTGAAACTGTAAAGTAGTGAGCCCCACCATACGGTACTACAAAGGATACGCATCCAGGTGAGTGGGTGGGTGGGATTTCATGTATACCCTTCAAAAACCTTAAAACTATGTATTTCGCTTTCTTAAATTCATAATAGAGTATGGTTAAAATGCACTATTGGTTTTGTGCTCCAATCATGCTCCATGTCTTTTTCTCTGTTTTCAAAGTTCGAACAATCGATCCGAACCGCTCAATATGATCTTCATATTAAAATGTGCTTGGAGATAAAATTTCATGGTAAGAATTTGAATTTGTATTTATTCGTTTTTATTGAATCCCTCTCTCAGTCTATATATATTTATATTAGTATCGTATCCGTACGTTACAACAGAGATATATTATAACAGAACTTAAAAAATAAAAAATAAAAATATAAAACATTTGACTTGTCAATTGTAAAATTTGTTATTGGAAGACAATTAATTTTTATTTAGTTAAGCTCATGAATCTCGTTTGTGTACTTAACTACATAAAAAATTTTAGTCTTATTAATTATAATGTTCAATATAAAATTAAAAATTTTGATGGACTTACAATTACCATGTCATTGGTAAGAAACTTTTCAATCTACAGACTAAACAAATAGACTATGAAAAAAATGATTTCCGGATCCGGATATTTTTCCAATAACGGATTATAATTCGAATACAGTAGAGAGCCTGGTATATAAATGCCTCACATTATATTTGATTTTCATTGTGGGACTAACTTGTGCTACGGACCAGGGCAAATTTTTTTTTTCTTCACTGTTTCAAAACTGTTAAACCAGTGGTATTAATACTTCAACCAATGGACATTTATTAATGATTTGCTAGTGTATGGGCTTATCCAATATTTGATTTTTTTTTTTACCTTTAATTGAGCTTCCAAGTGACACAATTATCCGACAATTATTAGTTTTGTATCTGTATTCATAAAATATCCGCTCCGTATCCGTATCCGTTTAAAGTGGATTTAATTTTACATTTTGATATCTGTTTACTATCCGCATTCGTATTCGTACCCGCTCATTGAAATATAAATATGGATTTAATATTAGCATTATCCGCTCTGAATTTGCTATTTTGTAAATTAATTGAGGCCATAATTCAATACTAAAATCTATCATAGAATATTTAAAAAAAAAAAAAAAAGGTGTTACCATATAGACAACAAAAGTAACAAAATTATATTGCATCTCTATTATGCTAAAATCACATTTTTTTTATATAATAATTTGAAAAGCAAAACTAAAAAGAATATGAAAATCCAAAAGAGCAAATTGTGAAAAATATGAAGCTTGCACTTATTATCAGCAAATATACTATTTGTTATCAGTGTATATTTTGATTTTGAGAGGATCACAAAAAATGATTATAGACATTAAATTAGATATAAACCGAAATTTTGTTTTCAGATGGAGATCACAAAAAGTCAGATATGCATGAAAAACATACTTGAGCTGTTGTTATAAAATTTCGGTCCATTTTACTTGATCCAAAGACATCTAGCTTGAAAATTCAAATTTGAACTAACCCATATTATTTTTGTTTAAATAGCCCATCTTACTGGATTTAATTTTGTTTTTAGAAAATTCTGGACCTTTTAAAAATAGTTTTGTATCTCTTTAAACAATTAGTAAAAAAATTCTAAAATTTATAAAATTTGTCATCCAAGCACATTTTTGTATGAAAATCATGTTGAACTGTTCGGATCGATTATTTAGACTTTGAAAATAGAGATAATGATATTGGAACATATTGAGGCACAAAACCAATAAAGCATTTTAACCCTACTCTTAAATCAATTGTTTATCTTTTGCAAGTTCAACGATACAAACATGCCTTTTTTTTTTTTTGTGAAAATTGGTGGCAGAATCGTTGACATATTGTTCTCATTAACTTTCCATTTATCACCAAGGTAAAGTACAATATAAAATTTTGAGATAGTGTTTGGTTAATTTAAATTAGCGCCATAACATATAATGATACTTAATGCTGTGTCACGGAGTGAAATTATTTAAAACCAACAAGATTCATGGTAATATGAAAATAAATATCAATTCAAAAAAATAATACATAATAATATTCTTTCAAATATTGCAACGACATTTTAGAAATGGAAAGAAATATCAATTAGAAATTGAGTATCTGACAATCCAATAAGAAAATTTAGGAAAAATTAAAAAAAAAATAGAAAAATCTAGATATTTACATGTAACGAGTACGTATCTAAATAAATTTAGACTTCTACATGTAAAATATCAAAAAGATGTATAGAATAAAATATAAGCAGACGATTTGATTGGAGGGCTGATATTTAATTTGAAATTTCTATCTTTTAATTGAAATTATTAACGGACCAAGACATCTACGTGTTTAATATAAAAATGAAGATATAAATAGTAATTAATGTAAATAGGATCAAGTCAATAACGGTCCAGAGACCGACATTTTTATTAATATCCAAAGTTTAATACAAATTATTAATTATACCCAGAATCCCATCTGATTTCGAAATATACCCAAGCCGGCTATTTTCTGGCCGGCTATGTTCTCTCCCTAAGCCGGCCATTTTATGGCTGGCTATGTACCTTTTTTTTTTTTTTTTTTTTTAGAGAGACACTTTGAAGATCAAAATATTGAAATCTAACTCTGAAAATTTGAAATTTTTGTTTAAATTATTTGTTATATTACTTCTTTGATGTATAATTAGCATATTTATACTAAAATATGATAGATTAATTGAAATTATGTTGAATAATACTAAATTATGTTAAATTACGTTAAATTACATTAAATTACGTTAAAATACGCTATATTAATTGAAATACGCTATATTATTTTTTATGTTGTGCTACTATTTTAATGTTGTAATATTTTCTGTTTAGCATTATCATGATAATTTATTTTGATCTGTAAAATATAAAAATAGTACCATAAAAGCACACATACACAAGAACCGAAATATAGGATAATCCAAATATACCAAACATAAATAGTATATGAAATAAAATAGTACAAAACTAGTAAAAATACAACTAAAACGGAGATGGGGAATATCGCTGAGGCGGTACTCCGGCGTTCGCCCGGCGCTAGCGCGGCCAGGCTCTCTCTCTCTCGACCTCCCCACTAGCATCGGTAGACCTGAGTATCTGGTCGGCACTATCCCATATGGCATCGCCCGTGGAGACTGTCGGTACTGGCGGAGGTGTAGCGAAGGTAGATGCGGCAAACCCAGTCCCAAAGTCAGGCTGAGTATGAGACCCGCTACCACTAGCCTCTCCATCATGCGGCATCTCTATGCCATATCGGGGCCATGCCGGTGCCGACATGAAACTGTCATCGAATACCCCGAAGTCCTAGAGACTGCACGAGAGGGACTCGTACTCAGAAGTATAGGTCTCCGCAGGTGTTGGCTGTGGTGGCATCTCTGCTGGACCCTGCAATCATACACATAAATTATTAAATTTGATCTGAATGAAAAAATTTATTAAAACCTGACAGATACTGAAGTATGACATACATGAGGCTGCACCGGACGTCCATGCTCGTCGTACCATGCCGTCCACCCAATGTTGGACAATACCCAACGATGGTAGTCCCACTCTGGATGTGAATCGGGGAAAGATGGCATATCATCTAGCAGAACCGGGGTCGGATCGGGCTCCTGCGGATCTATCTCACGCTAGTTGATGTTCTCTCTGGCGTCTCGCAGCATACCGATGATCCTTTCACCGTGCCCGGCATCCTCAACCACATTCGCATTCTTCTTGAGTGTGCGGTACCCAAGCCGTCTCCAGTTCTTCCTTCCCAGCATGCGGATCTCATGCCCGCACTCCTTGATCGCGGCCAAAAGCTGAAAAAAATTTGGCATGTCAGATCAAACCTTGATTTACTACTAAATTAGACCAAAACTAAGTGGTTTTAGGTGCTTTACCTGGCGAGCCCATGCACGACCGTTGGGATGGTAACCATCATCCGTTTTGATCCTGTCACGGAGATGGGCACCGTAATCACCCTGCAGATAGACACTCGCTATGCAGACCTGCGTGTACCATACATCGTACCTCAACTGGGGATCCCCCGGGGGTCTGCTGAAGCACATCTGGCTCGTGATAGAAGTCTATATACTGAGGATCCTGGGCCGTCCCGTAGTATGCATCGTAATGGGTGCTCCAGTCCCTATCCAGTCGTGATCGGTGGGTAACGCTGTAAGGAAGACGTTAGTTGCAATAAAAATCTATCAAGTAATATGATGTATTTAACAATAAATACAATAGACTACGACTTACCTGTGCAGGTCTCTGTGCGTGGAACTCGGCAAAGATGGATCTCTGGGAATCAACGCCACTCGACCAAACTGGCGGAGCACCCGATCTGGGTAGTGGTGCTCCACTGTCCAGAAATGTATGAGTGGACCTCGATAGAACCACATCACCCGCTCCTGCTCGTCAGTCACACTGCCCGGCAAGAGGAACTCCTCGTACAACTGATCGTACGGCGTCCACTCAACAAGAGGCTCAGGCAAACTCTGAAGCTCTGACCGGACTGGCCTGATCCCAACGGTAGCACCGTGGGTCCGATCCTGGTGGTGGTGGAAACCGTGCCACTTCTTGGTGTATGCCGGGCAGTGAAACACATCTGGCTCTCCCCAATCCGGCGCCTCATTGGGGATAGGACGGCCCACCGGTAGCCGTGACCAAGACCAGTGCTGAAGCAGGAGTACCGGCCCGTACATCTGCTTCGCCGTCGGCTTCATTTTCAACAACATTACACGTCAGTGTATTTTGATGGATTGATTGATTAAATAATTTACACTAAAATAAGAGTTGGTGACTTACCTCACTACTACGACACAGGTGGTAGTATAGATATGCCAGAACAGCTCCATCCCAGTTGTACGACGATGGCCGCTCAATGTCCATCAGCAACGGGAGATACATCATCGGCATCTGATCACCGCTGGAATCAGGAAACATGACAGAACCAAAAAGGTCCATCACGTAGCCCCGTGTATATCTGCAATACAAAACATATAAAAATTCTAATATAATCATCGTATTATAAATTAATTAGTAGATATTAATAAAAATTTACCTCTGAATCTCCAGCTCGGTGGAATCTGCCGAGAGACCCGTGATGAAGTGCTGCCGTAATCTCGTCATCCGCAAATGGAACTTCGACCTCCCATGGTCCCCAATGATATAGGAATGATCAGCTCCCAATAACTCCTCGACATAACCTGCGAATCTGGTGCTGTCAGAGACGCCGCCGACGGGTGTGCCACGGATAGACAAACCCCAGAGAGCACTCACATCCTGGAGAGTCACTGTCATCTCTCCGAATGGCATGTGAAACGTGTGCGTCTCGGGACGCCATCGCTCCACCAGTCCAGCGATGAGAGATGCATTGATGATGCTCTTCTCTGTCCGCACGATGTCCACAACCTGCTAAAGACCCAGGTTGACGAGGTACGGCTCCATCACCTCGTAGTACCTCATGTGAAAGCACCTCAACTTCACATCTAGAAGATCCGTGTCCTGCATTGAAAAATGTAATCCGCATGGTGACAACATAATAAAATTTAAATCCAACAAAATTTAATGAAAATATAAGAAAAGGAACGTACCTCACGAAAAGCCAGTGAGACTCGGTGCTCGCTGTGGGGAATCCACAGGAGAGGACTGATGTGCTCCGTGCTGCTAGTACTGATCGGCTCGTCCACTACTGGACGCTGGGTAGGCCGTGCTCTAGGCATCCTCATATCTAAAATAACCTAAATTCGGTGAAATTCGGTGAAATACCCTAAATATTGGTCATCTGTGCTAATTACACTAAATTATGCTTAATCAGCCTAATTATGGTAAAAAAGACCAAAATACCCTAAAAATTGGTCATCTGTGCTAATTACACTAAATTACGCTTAATCAGCCTAATTATGGTAAAAAAGACCAAAATACCCTAAAAATTGGTCATCTGTGCTAATTACACTAAATTACGCTTAATCAGCCTAATTATGGTAAAAAAGACCAAAATACCCTAAAAATTGGTCATCTGTGCTAATTACACTAAATTACGCTTAATCAGTCTAATTATGGTAAAAAAGGCCAAAATACCCTAAAAATTGGTCAAACGTGCTAATTTCGGTAAAATTACGCTTAATCAGCATAACTATGGTAAAAAGGCCAAAATACCCTAAAAATTGGTCAAACGTGCTAATTTCGGTAAAATTACGCTTAATCAGCATAACTATGATAAAAAAGACCAAAATACCCTAAATATTGGTCAAACGTGCTAATTACACTAAATATTGGTTAACTTAGCTAATTACACTAAATTACAACAACATAATCTAAATTATAACACCTAAAACCTAAATCCTAAACCCTAAAATAAATAAATTAAAAATTAAATTAGATAAAAAAAAATTTACCTTAAAGAAGAGAGAATTCGGTTGAAGATGGGAGAATTGTGAGAGGAGAGAGAGAAAAAGGGATATATAAAGGGTGAAATGCGGGGAAAAAAAAAGGTACATAGCCGGCCATAAAATGGCCGGCTTAGGGAGGGAACATAGCCGGCCAGAAAATGGCCGGCTTGAGTATTTTTCGAAATCAGATGAAATTCTGGGTATAATTAATAATTTGTATTAAACTTTGGATATTAATAAAAATGTCGGGTCCAGAGACCCAATCATGTATCAATTTTTTTTAATGGGAAACTATCATGTGGTGAATTTAATAAAACAAAATTAATGATAAATCATCACAGAGATAATTAATTAATACAACTAATTAAGGCGCCGCCAGTTCATTCGTTTTATAACTCCAAATTATATATTGTCAATATAATTAATAAGCTAAAAATGTTCTTAAAAGATATAGAAATTAATTCATCTATAGGCTAAAATTTATAATGTATATTCAATTGCTTGATTGTTTACTTGCACGCAAATTTTTATTGCACTAATTAATTCGTCTCGCCTACAAGGCGTCATATACAAAATTAACTATAAATCATATACAAATTATTCTGATAAATATCAATTTTATAGAAATTAAAATTTATACAACATATTTTCTTAATTTCTCTATTACATACTGAACTGGTGCATTTCTATTGATTGAGATGAAAATTTTCCGACAAACCAAATAATTTAATTTCCCTGATATATTAATGTTTCTAATGAATAACAAAAATTAACCGAATTCCAATTAATTAGGGAAAATTAAGGAAAATTGTGTGGACATTAAAAATAAAATTAAAATTACTCAAAAATAATTCTCCAAATTACCATAATGACGTAAGTACAATATATATATATAGAGAGAGAGAGAGAGAGAGAGATTGACTATGGTGAGTTGTGAAGTAAAACAACGTTTTACTTCACGCCATATTTTCATTTTGAAAATCCCAACAACCGATCCGAACCTCTCAACATGTTCTTTATATTGAAATGTGCTTGGAGACTAAATTTTACATTTTTTGGAACTTTTTTACTATTTATTAAGTCACTTTGAAATCGCTGATCCACTGTGAACAGTAAAAAACAGTAAAATTTCTGGACCACCGGATCAACGATTTTCAAAGTGGCTTAATAAATAGTAAAAAAATTCCAAAAAATGTAAAATTTGGTCTCCAAGCACATTTCAATACGGAGATCATGTTGAGCGATTCGGATCGATTGTTTAGATTTTCGAAATGAAAATATGAGCGTGAAGTAAAAATGACATCTTACTTCACAACTCACCATAGCCCAGCTCTATATATATATATATAGAGAGAGAGAGAGAGAGCAAAAGGTTTAAATGTTGCATGCCCTCAATTTCGCAGGGTTCCACGTGTAATATTCATCCGTTTTTTTTAATACAATTTTCTTGTGCCTAACAAAAGCATAAATGTGACACATTGGCATTTTAGGGCAAAAATAAGAAGAAGATATGAAAACAAAGCATCAATGCATCATCCTTGTAAACACAAAACACCTTCAAACTCATCCAAAAAATTAGAAAATAAAATCTGACCAGGCAAAGCAACTCCACTGTGGTCTCCAACACTATCTTTTCTTTCCCTTTTTCTTTTCTTTTCTCAATCTCTACTATTTTTTTCAACTTTATTTCCTTTTTTTTTTCTCCAATGCATCTCTTCTATATAACACATCTCATCTTAACCCTCTCTTGCTAACTCTCTCTGCCTCTTCTCTTACACAAAACAAAAGAAGAGAGAACTAAAAACATGAAGTTCTCTAGAGAGCTTGAGGCACAGCTTGTGCATGAATGGCGAGATGGCTATGTCGATTATAAGCGCCTCAAAAAGATCATAAAAAACATCAAGGTTTCTCTCCTTGGTTCATCCCTGAAAAACTCGTCAGAGAGTCAGAACCTTCTTTATGGCTTTTCAGTAGCTGACCCGATCCGAGCAATCGCTACTCGTTTTTCATCTAGGTCGAATTCGCAAAACAACTTACAGGTATTATATAACAAAGGTCTACAATAAACTTAATTAGCATGCATATGGGAAAAATGTTAAAAAAGAAAAGTAAAGATATTTTGGGTTTAGTTTGTTTTTAGGAGGAGATGATCATATATAGTGATCTTCTTTTTTCCTGGTTTCTTGGTAAAACCGTTTAAGGAACATCAACTTTGTTTGTTTTTAGGAGGAGATGATCATATATAGTGATCTTCTTTTTTCCTGGTTTCTTGGTAAAACCGTTTAAGGAACATCAACTTTTATTTTACTTTCATTTTCATAATTGGTGTCATGAAACTGTTGTGCTATTGAGGTAAGTTTTCCTTACTAAAACCAAACCTTTTTTCCTGCAATAAAAACATGTGACTTGTCAACTTTATTGATAAGGTATATTCTTTGGTAGAACCTAGTACATAAGATTACTTAGGTGCATGTAATGTGAAAGTTGGTGTAACAAATGACCACTTTATGACATTTTTCAATTACATTTACCTGTAACACCTGTTTTCAATCTTTAATCACTGATGGAGATTCCAAGCATCTCAAATTTGACAAGTAGTATACCCACTTTGTAAATATAAATAGGAATTTCTTTTTTTCTATCTACTTCTATTTTATAACTGATGGAACATTTTGGTGTTTATCAGGCAGATGAAGAAAATCAGTATGAACTGGACCAAATTCAATCAGGAGATGAAGAGGTATTTAATGATCCTTTATTTATATATACTACAAATATACTTTGACATACTTGTACAAAATTATTAAACACCTTTCTAAAATGAACACATTGCAATTACAAAGGTTAAAATCTTCTTTGAGAGAGTTGACAAGGAATTGGAGAAGGTGGATGATTTTTACACAAGAATGGAAGAAGGGTTTTGCCAGAGAGGTGAAGAAGTGTTGAAGCAACTTCAAATAATGTTGGAAGTAAAACAAGTGCTCAAGGAGAGCCGTCACTGGAGGCCCCGCCGCCATGCCCCACCTGCCGCCTCTCCCGGGTCCACACACGCTCTTTTGTCGGGGATCAATTCTCCTTCCTCCGTCCCAGGTAAGATATCACTTTTATCTCTCTCCAAGTATTTATCATGCCCACATGTTGATCAAAATTATAAAGTGTTTAATTGTGTCCATCTTATAGTGGTCATTCTGCAAATTTTTGAACTTGTTTAACAGCAAAAAACCAACTTAAGAATTCTACCTGATTAATGATTTCAGATTGTGTTTCTGATTAATTCTGTGTACTACAAGTTGATATCAATTAAAAAAATATATTGAAGGCAAGGGATTTCAATAGCCTGCCCTTCTTTCAACAAAAATAAAATAAAATAACTTGCTAATGTAAAAACATTAGCATGTCTAGGGAGAAACTGAGGAAGTGCATGTCTTAACGGTCCAAAGTGACTAATCTAAGGTTTTTTTTTTGTTTTTTTTTTTCTCGAATACAGCGGGGACACCAACGAGTACAGAGGATGGACAGCGAGAGCAAGTACCGGTAGTAGAGGAGGTAATAGCAGCACTGCAGAGGAATGGGTTGAGCTTCATTGGATCGGCACGGGGCAAGGTGAAGAAGGAGGCGAAACCTAGGGCTGATGTTATCAGGATCGACATCCCTGCTACCAACCCGACACTCTCATTCATGAATTTCTGGGAGAGCCTTGTCAACTGGCTCCAAAAGGAAGGAGAAGGCGGCAACGGGTACCACCTGACCTGCATCAAGATACAGAAGGCAGAGAAGATGATCCGCGATGCGCTCGTTGAGCTCTACAAAGGACTCGAACGCATGAAGAGATATAGGTAAAAAGAAATGATCGATAATAATATTGTTTTTTAATTTTCCTTTCTTTTGGTACCTTTTTGTTCTATGATTCATAGGCTATGTGAATAATTAAGTCATGATTACTAGCTTAACATGTCATGAAATTGAATTGAAGTGGTATAAACTTGATAATATGATTAATATCTAAACAGGAGTACTGAATCCAACCTGGTTGCACAGAGTATATAATTGAGTGAGATTGAGGGGTATAAATATAAAAATGACATTTGCATTTGTGCCTACATGCATGTAGAGTGGAAAAAACGTGTTGTGCCGTGCCATGCCGTGCCGTGACTAACACACCGTGACTTTGGTCTCGTGCCGTGCTGTGCCCTGACTCACGTGCCGTGCCGTGCCGTGCCGTGCTGTAACCAAAATGTCAAGGGTGGTCACGGCGCGCGAATGGTCACACCACGTGAGTGAAGCCGTGCCTAAATGTGTCGTGACCATACGTGACTCGCGTGACCATTTAATAATAATTTAGGCTAGTTTATCCAAGATTCACCATTAAATCAATATCTAATGGTCCTAATTACACGTGACTCGTGTGACTACGTGTCGTGCCGTGCCGTTCCGTGCCATGCCGTGTCAAAGTTTCAAAAGATTGGCACGGCACGGGACACGCGAGTCACAGCACATAACTGACATGCGTGCCGTTCCGTGACGGAGCCGGCTCCGCCGTGCCATTTTTCCCACTCTACATGCATGCATGAATGAACAGCAAGTTAGGTGGCCATGAGTTTACTTGGTCTATGGTAATCCTAATTTGAAGTTGTTTTGGTTTATTAATTTCTCTGATTTATCTGTTGATGTTGACAGGCAAGCATTGTCTGGATTAATCATGCTCATCTTTTCTTTTTTTTCTATTTTATTCTCTAGCTCTTTGAATCTATTGGCTTTCACAAAGATCATCAAAAAGGTCACCAAGGTGAAGATTCAAGCACATACCATATATATTTCTATAATAAATCAGTGGTTATTGCTGATTCCAACAATACAAAAATAGCAAACATGACAAAAATATGCCAATGTTTTTTGTGATTTTAAAGGTGACCAATGAAGAGGAAGCTTCAGCTTGTTTCATGAAAAAAGTAAAGGGTTCCCACTTCATTGTCTCAGACAAGGTATCTTTCAAGACATGTCCTTTGTCAATTATAATATCCTTCATTAAAAGAAACAAAAATAACTAATACTACTTTTAGTACAGTGAAATATCAGTGAGCCAATATGGCATACACACCAAACAAGGTCACAAATGAACCAGTGAATAATCCTGTATCAGAGAAAAAGAAAAATGAACCAGTGAATTATAATATCCTTCATTTGCTGGTATCTTTCAAGACATGTCCTTTGTCAATTATAATATCCTTCATTAAAAGAAACAAAAATAGCTAATATACTACTTACAGTACAGTGAAATATCAGTTACAAACAAAATGTTTCATTTCTAAAAACAATCATGCATGTCTTGCTAGATGAGGTGAAGGTTATAAATGATTGTAATTAATCTACGTGCAGGTGCTGCGGTTACAAGATGAGGTGGAATTGCTTTTCACGAAGCATTTCGCAAGCAACGACCGAAAAATAGCGAGAATTTCTCTCAAGCCCCAGCAGAACAAAGATTCTCATACCATCTCGTTTTTCGCTGGTAAACGAATATCCAAGATCAGAAAACTAAAAAACTAAAATAAAAAGTTCAGCTTGCTTAATATAGAAAATATAACAGAATCATATTTAAATATCTTAATTATCTTTAATTCACTGGTTCATTTTTCTTTTTCTCTGATACAGGATTATTCACTGGTTCATTTGTGACCTTGTTTGGTGTGTATGCCATATTGGCTCATTTTTGTGGTATTTTCACATCCACTTCAACATCAGGTTATGTGGAGACTGTCTACCAAGTTTTTAGGTAAGTGCCTTTTTTTTTGTCCTTTTTCATTATTTTTTAACAATATTCATGAGAGACCAGCAAATGAGAATTAAAGAAAAAAAAAGGTTTATGTTAACTAAAGTAGTATATTGCTGTGAGTAATTGCTCTGCATTCTCCAATAATAAAAAGTAATTAAAAGAATAACATGCCATGCAACTCACCACTGGGACTGATGGAAGGGTACAAAAAAAACACATCCAAAAAATAATTTATATAGAAGACAAAAATGCACCATAACTTGTTGCATCTGGTAAAGAAGAAAAGAGGAAGAGGTTATAAACTGTTTGTACGATATAGTGGTATAATAGTTGAGTCTACATCATCAAATTGGCACCCACTAAGTTTATTATATACAAATGAATCTAATAAATTTGTCTTTGCTTAATTTACATCCACATGCTCCCTTAGTTTGCCCCCACTTAAAAATGGATTATTATATCTATACCATGTATAAAGCAAAATACTTTATTTCATATATATATTATTAGTGTCCACTTACTAAGTGGAATATATCCATAGTTGCATATTATGAAAAGGAAACCATATTGAAAGGCTACAGAGAGTTTCAGGGAAATTTTTTATTGGTAGTAATTAATAGAAAAGAATATAGACAAACAGTAAGAGTACAATAATATTTATATTGGTAGTAAGATTGGTAGCAATTCTACCGATCTTAAAAATAAAAAAGTTTGGATCGGTAGGAATTTTACCGATCTAAATCAATTTGTTTTTTTTTCCTTTTAATTTTTTCTAGTAAAATATAATTTTTTTTACAAAAATAGATAAAGTACCTTAAAATTTAGATACATCAAAACATTCCATCTATTTTTTGAAAAACTTTTCATATTTTACTAGAAATCAAATATAATAATTCTCTCCATCTATACATCAAATTAAAAAAGAAAAAGTTAAGATCGGTAGAATTCCTACCGATCTTACTACCAATATAAATATTAATGTGTACTCTTACTGTTTGTCTATATTCTTTTTTATTAATTACTACCGATAAAAAATTTCCGAGTTTCAGACCATATTATACCATGATTTATTTTCTACTTTCTTTAAAGAACTTGAAACCAACCATTCTCCTACATATATAGAGAAAGAGCAATGATGAGAATTTATTCCATCGTGTAAAGTCAATTCTTCACTGGTACATGGTTTTTCTGATCTCTTTGTCCACTGAGTTACAAAATCAGAAAAATAATAATCACAATATATATGGTCAAATTTCTAGCTTATTCAGAATTTTCTTTTAAAAAATAGGGAACAAAAACTTGCCAGTACTGTTGTGATATAAAGGGGGACAATATGTGTACAAAATTGGCAATTTTTTCTAGGAAGCTGATATGAGTACCCGCACTCCAGTACTCACATTGTACCCGCACCTTAACTGCCATATTTCTGATGATCTGTGAGAAATTTTGCGAATCTAAAATCACGAACATCTTCTACGTAATTTTCTCTTTCAAATGAGATCTATGATGACATACTTTCGGGCTCGTCGTCACGCAAGTATTTATACCTATACTTGCAAGTATTTTTTTACATATGACACTGGATTACATATGAAAATATTAATATCAAGTATTGTAAGTATTTATACCTATAAGGTCAATTATTTTTGTTAGAGGAAGGTTGACGCGGAGACTATTAGAGAATGTTGATGGGGGGATAGGGGTCCCTACTACTTCATTAGAGGAAGGTTGACGCGGGAACGATTAGGGGACTGAAAAAGGGGATGATTATATCAAGTTACGCATGCAAGTATTTATACCTTATTTTGCAAGTATTAATATTTTATGTTCCAAGTATTTATACCTATGAAGGTTGACGTGGAGACGAGTGTGGAGACTAGGAAAGGGGACCATATAATTAGTGGAGACTATAGTACAACCTTCCTCTAATTAGTGGGGACCGTAGTACAACCTTCCTCTATTGTTGCTGCGGGTACAATGCGGGTACTGGAGTGGGGGGATTGAAATAATTATTCTTTTCTAGGCCCCCAGACAGCACAGGAGTTATAGTGTCATTTCCAAAGAAAGAAGAAATAAAAAAAAACCTCCATAATTAATTTAAATATCTATAGGTGTTTGTAATCCAAATTTCATCCAGAATTAGATCGAAGAAGAGATCTTTATGAAAAAAAAATGCAATGCACAAACAGAATAGAAAGAAAGATTGCCAAGAAAGTTGGAAAATTCTTAAGAGATCTTCCTCCAGAAGACAAAAAATTATTCCACTTTTAATTTATTACAAAAATTACATCTATTTTGTCTTTCTATTTTATAATTGTTTTTTTGTAATTATTTTCTGTACTTAATAATAATAAAAATTATTATTTTATTTTATTTTAAACTAATAATATTAATAATAACATTATTATTATATTCATTATTCAAAAACCATAATTATATTACTATTAAATTTTCTTGTAGGATTGTCATTATATTGGTATATATAATAATAATAGTAATAGTAATAGTAATAGTAAATAGTTCCTGCTGTATAAGCTTCCCTTCTGGTACTCGGTGCAGAAACTACCCTGATTTCACATTTTCTATTTTGAGAAAATTAGAAGAAAATATGCATATTTAAGGCAATTTACCATTTTCCGCATTGTAATTCAATGTTTTTTTCTTGATCACTGTCGTGCAGCATGTTCGCACTTATTAGCCTACACATATTCCTGTATGGTTGCAATTTATTCATGTGGAAGAGCACCAGGATCAACCACAATTTCATATTTGACTTCAAGCCGAGTACTGCTCTTAAGCACCGAGATGCTTTCCTCATTAGCAGCGCCTTCATGACGGCTGTCGTAGGCGCCATGGTGGCACATCTATTTCTCAAGTACAACCAATTTTCTTCACACCATTTAGAAGCACTTCCTGGAATTCTTCTGTTGGTAAGTTCAAAAAATCAGCAAAAAATATATATGTTCTCAGTAGGTATTTGATCCTATATCTAGAGAAATATTCATAATGCAGTTACCTAAGAGCTGTAATTATGTTTCAGGTTAATATATTAGAGAAATTAGACTAACTAATTTAGTAATAATGTACTAGTTAAATTACATTTTTTTTTTCCTAAAATTTATCAGAAATAATAGTTGTATTCTGAAACGGCGTGTATGTATGTTTGCTTGTTGGTCACAGATCTGTTTAGGCCTACTGGTGTGCCCCTTCAACATATTTTACCGAGAGACCCGCTTTTGTTTTCTGCGAGTTATCCGCAACATTTTTTTCTCACCACTTTACAAGGTTAGCTCTCTACTCCTGTTTTTCACCATATTATATCAATTTCACACTGGTTTCCATTATTAGACAGTAATAACTGAATAAAATGATGAATTGTAGGTGCTGATGGCCGATTTCTTCATGGCCGATCAACTAACTAGTCAGGTGAACCTTTTTCTTACAAAGATAAATTTTAAAACAAAACCATTAATTTTTGTTTTGCTCTTGTATCAAAAAATATGTCAAATATATATCTAAAGTGTTGGTAACATGACAGATTCAACTGCTTAGATACATGGAGTTTACAGCATGTTATTTCATTGCTGGAGGAATGAAGGTTGGCTCATATGGGACATGTAACTCTAGCCATCAACACAAGCTATTAGCTCATGTCATTTCTTTTCTCCCCTACTACTGGAGAGCCCTGCAGGTATACCAAAATACATACTCCAAGTAAAATATGTACACAACTTAAATATGTATGAATTTGTAAAAGTCGTCCGGTGCCCACGCACACATAGCACAATCGAAGAGAGGTTACATGAATATTTCTGGGGCAGATTTGAAAGGGAAGTATCAGCAAAAAAAACCCAAAAAACATAACAAGGCCTTGTGATTAATCAAGAATATTTATGCAACATGATTTTTCCTAAAGAATTTATCTTATAATTTTATTATTCATCATTTTTGTAGTGTATAAGGAGATACGTGGAAGAAGGATATGATATCAACCACATGGCAAACTGTGGGAAGTACATATCGGCCATGGTGGCAGCAGCGGCAAGGATGCTGTATGCAATGGACCCCACACCCGTGAGGTTAGCCCTTGCAATCATCGCATGCAGTGGGGCCACAATGTACCAGCTCTACTGGGACTTTGTCAAGGATTGGGGTCTATTGAACCCTAAATCCAAGAACTTCTTCCTCAGAGATCAACTTATCCTAAAGAAAAAATCAGTGTACTATTTCTCCATGGTAAGAGGATTGAGTCCTGAGAAACTATATCTAAAATCATTGGGCAAACATTTTGTTTTATTTTATTTTTTTGTTAAAAATAAGGCTCAAGCACATTTTTACAATATTTCGTCGAAATCAGCTAACAGTTTCGAAATAACATCTCCTATACAAAAGGAATTGCCTTACCCAGCTAAAGTAGATCTGGTTCTCATCCATTTTTTTTTGTGTATGAATTCATTGTCACAAAATCTCTCTCTAGTTGCCATGCATGACTAGAATTATTTTTAATTGCACAATATTTTTGGTTTACAATGTAACAGTACTGAAAATATAATGTACAATTATCTGCATTCAGGGTTTGAATGTCGTGCTGAGGCTCGCATGGATTGAAAGCGTGATGAGGGTTAACCTAGGTCCAGTTGAGCACCAGAGTCCAGTTGAGGACCGGCTGGTCGATTTCACACTTGCCTCACTTGAAATAATTCGGCGAGGCCACTGGAACTATTACCGGTTAGAAAATGAACACTTGAACAATGTTGGCAAGTTCCGTACCATGAAGGCCATACCGTTGCCGTTTTGTGATATGGGATCAGACTGACTCTGCCTTACCAGAGAAATAATAGGCCCATAAACAAGTGTATGTATATAGATCAACGGCTCTGATCAAAGAAGGTGACACGGTGAATTGTTGTCATAGATGGAAGTCATGAAGATCAATGGATAAAAAGCTAACTATGATACTAGCTTTGAAGGTGAATTAGAGGTAATTTAGGATCTAGCAATTTGAGAAATGTAGAGGACTGCAGAGATTATCTGATTGATGAAGTGCTATTTTCAATCAGCACAATTAAAAAAAATGTACTAATTGTAAGCCCCAATTGATGTTGTAAAATTCATGTTATTTCTATTGAAAAATTTAACTGGGGGGTTCAATATTTTCCAGTAACACCCAACATTCTGATGTCAGAATGAGATTGTAGTTTTTGATGAAATTATGATGTACTTACAATAAATAAAAACAATTTGTTCACTCCTTGTTATGTTATGATCCAAATTACTATTTGAGCCCAAATGAGTCATGTATCTAGCTTAATTGTACTATGTAAATTACACTTGATGAGGGAAAAAAATAGTAAATTCAAGAATTGTTAATGCAATACTGAATGTTGGAAGGGCATACTGACAAAATTCGACAAAATGCCAATCAACTATATAAATCTTTACTGTCACTAACCACAAAGTCATGACATCATGGGGCTTTTAGCTTAGGGATTATTCAAATAAAAAGGTTCTCAACGATGCTAAAGTGGACAATCAAAATCCCGAAGGAGAGAATACTCAAAATGGTAAAAGAAATTCTTCACTTTTTTATTCCTTGGCTATATAAAGTAAAAGCACAGCACTTGAAAGCATCAAGCATGGCAAACTTTTATAGCCAAATTATATATAAATAAATAGCAAGTGGTCCTAGTAGATTTGCAAATACCATTCATATTATAATAACCCATGCAGTTCAAAAGATTGCCATTTCATTGCAGATCACATTGAAGAAGTAACTAAATCAGTTGTCGATACGACACAGGTACATCATATACAGATCTTGTTTTACCAGAATAAAGCATATAAAGCTAGGAAATAACATACATCATACATCAACATAGTCTACCACACAATAAGACCTAACAACTTGCATAGATAAAAAGCTGCATTAGTCATGCATCATCACACATAATTAAAGCAAAACATAACAAATAATATTACAAACTAGGATAAGTATCTCCACAGTGCAGGTCTATCTCTTGATACCAGAAGCATTCTCGAACCGGAATAATCAAAGGTTGGGTATTGCAAATTAGCATCAGTACTAATCGTCTCTCTTGCCTCTACTGTACCAGTACTGGCATAGGCACCATCCTTCAATGTGTCAAAGACATAGAGCCCCTTTCCACAAACACCCATCACAAGGTTCGAGTTCCCCCATACCTGAGATACTGAACTGGTATGGTAATCTGAGTTCTGTACTGGTAACTCATAACTGGCTGCAAGTTTTCCTCTCCGCAAAGAGAAATGCTGGACCCAAGACTTCCTCCCGCCTCTAAGTTGTAGCCTGTCTTCAGTACTGCCAACAAATACTGAGTCACCACGTGAGTATATAGAAACTGGTACACCTCCATGCCTTGAGATTTTGAGACCGGTACCAGTTGGTACGCGAAAGTCTAGTACATTGATGCTATCTTGAGTGGAGAAAACACCATCATTGCCCTCAGCATCTGATGAACTCACTCTGAAAATAAGATTTAAAATAAGTATGTGACTAACACGTTGTGTCTGCTAATTAATTAAAAATGCACCATATCCTCAAAAAGTTTTCTACCCTTCTCTTCTCTTAATCAAAGGAATCCATTATAAAACAAAAATGTTAAAAAACCAAAGAATCACCTCTGACGAATGCCACCGCTGATCTCAGCATCGGTGTTGCTGACATGGAGTGCACAAACCCGTCTATTACCAGATCCAATCGACAACAGTGGCTGTGCATCAACTGAATTCACATCCCAGAGGCTAATAAAATCAGTCCCTAAAACTACAACTTTGCCCCTGCTCCTCCACTGGAGAGGGCTTGACCAATCCATTGACCCAACTGTAGTATCCATTTCCCATTTCATCACCATGTCTCCATCCCTTATATCATAACCCATTATAGCCTTTTGTTTGTTAGATGTACAGAGCAGGAGAGGCCCACATGGCCGGTACCACCACAGTTTGCCAGGTTCAGAAGTTTCAGATTCTCTCTCCAGGTGAAATGCGGAGACATTCCTCTTGTAGAAATCCCAGCAGCAGAACCCAGGACGAGGAGTGGGCCCCGCAGAGGCTGCGACCACGTACCGGCCAGAGCAACCATCAGCACCTGGTGCACGTAGCAGCCAGCAATCTCCCCAAGTGTTCTGAGGAACCGCAACTTCAGGCTTGTACTCGGCCTTATTCTACAATTATAGGACATCAGTTTAATGGGCAATAATAACAACCAAATTAACATCTCTATAGGTGATTAGGTGTTAAATTAAATTAATCAAAGTTTCATCAAAGAACCCTTTTGTTGAATCAATTAATTAAACTATTGTTCATAACCATTGATTATGCAACTCAAAAATATCAAAAAGGGACAGAAATGAAGTACCTCACAATTGACGATGTCGTAGTACAAACAGGTACCATCAGTTCGTGCCAAAAGAACCGCTTCTCCTTCAGACACAAACCAACCCCCAGCAGCACATTTGCTACCAATCTGCCGCAATTCATCCGCAGAAGCCTCCCCAGTCTCCTCTTGCACTAAAGAGACCTGCTTACTCTCTTGTGAATCAAAATCCTCAATTCTCTCATCTGTACACAACTCTATTTCTTCCTCACAAAACCCACTTATTACAGTATTTTCACCACTCCCCTCTGAGGAAGAAACCTTGGAACCAGCACCAGTACGAGAAACAGCTGATTTTGTACCACTCAAAGAGGATAGAAACTCCACCTCTATGCTCCTTTCATCAATCTGGTTTACAGGAATTGTGTTCTTCGATACATTGTTTTTCAATAGCTTCTGGTGTGGGAAAAACCTCGACTCCAGTTCTTCACAATTGAGACCCTGCAATGAATATCTTGGGGCAGCTTGTACACTAACTAGGGTTTTGTCGGCACCACTTGCAGAGCCATCTGTGATAACATGGTCCACTGCTTTTTCGACCAAAGAAATTTTGTTTTGTATTTCAGAAAGAATAAGTCTTGATTCATCAGGGTTGTTGTCATCCAAGATCTCCTTGGTTCGTTTAATTTCAGTGGCAATTTTCTGAACCCGACCTTCTAACATTGCTAATTTCTCATGCAACTTACTCGGGTACTTGTTAGTACCTTGCGCACCAGAATCGGCAGAGTCATCAATTACCTTTTCAAAAATCTTGACTTTATCTGAAACCTTTACCACTTCTTTCTCTCGGCTCTCTCCAATTTCCCCAGAATTGCATGGGTTTGAAACATAATCCCATTTGACAGTAAATGTAGGCAAAGAAGCTTTGTTCTTTTCATCACTTGAATTAGAATTCAAGCTATCTAGTTTAGGAGGCAATACCTTATCTTTGCACAATTTTACACTGCTGCTGTTAGCGATCCCTAAGCTGCACACAGCATTGTCCCCCTTCACAGATTTTAAATTACTTTTCTCCGATCCCCTAGTTGCCGAGCTCTTCACGTCTTTCCCTTTACCACTGTCCTGCCCTGAAACCCTAATTGCACCACTCGTGCTTCGCCTAAGAACAGACTCAGCTTCTATACCCTTTTCTGCAGTTCTCCCAAACCGATCTGAAGAAACCCTAGTCGGTGCGGTTCGACCACTGCGAAGATTTGACATAAGCCGTGAAAAATCTGATGGATTGAGAGGTGCTCGGCTTCTTGGCACTGACGAAGTGGACCGGCGGACCGCACTACCACTGGCACCAGATGGTTTCTCAATTCGAGTTGGAGTTGGGTCACGACGGCGCCCGGCAGAGATGGATCTGGCACTAGGACTAGGGTTTGCCTTAGAAGCGGTGGTATTGGGATTAGCGTTATTGTTTGGTCGGAGCTTGGCTGACGGAGACGGATCTAGGGTTTTTGTGGGCCTGGAAGCCATGATTTTGCCTCCGCCACCGCCGCGCTCTTTGAGTCTAGAAGAGATCATCGATAATTTATTAGTAGGGTTTTTCTGGGATGGGATTTAGCAGAGGAGAAAGGAAGGAAACTGGAGAAAGTTGCAAGAGAAAAGGGTCAAAAGGGAAAGGAGGGTTTGGCCGGGAAGGAGAAAAGATTGAGATAGATTTGAATTTCGAATTTTGGATTTGGGTTGAATCTTGAATCTTGGTTCTCGTGGACACGTGGTTTATTCTTGTTTTGTGTCCCGAGAGCACCTGCGCGTTGGTCCCCATCATCTGTTATTTTAAATAATAGCAGGACGCTGTTATTCTTTTCCAGACCGGCCGATCACAAAAAAACGATGATGATTAGATAATTTACTAGATCAGAGAAAAGTCCAGCCGGATGGAACTCCCGTTTGCATTTATATATACGAACAGCGCTGTTATTGTGTGCTTGTTGGACGGATAGGTATCACTAATCGATTATTATCGCTTCTAGAATAATCGGACATAATTGAAAATAATTCTATTTGCAGAATTGTACGATTACTTGGAATATGAAGGGCTTGTACTTTTCCTGGGCTTTGCTGAACTCGTCTCATAGAGCCCAAAACTAGCTAGGCTGAGCAATTATAAGGCCCAAATATATTCCTGTGGTTCTACTATAACCTTCTTTTTGGATAAAAGTTGTTCTATTATAATATAATACTATACAATGTTTGAGAGGAGCACAAACTGAAGAGTCCGGATCCCCTAAAGTAACCCAATTTTTGAGTTTAGACGTGTACGGTGCCTATTCGATGGTAGCGCAGGGGGCCAGTATTAGTTGTGGGGTCCAGGTTCTTTAAGATTCGTGTTAGAGCATCTTGGACGGTTTGATCAAAACTCAAAAATTGGGTTACTGCACTGGATCTGAATTCCAAACTGAATTGGTTCTAGATCACCACGAAAATGGCACAGCCGCACAGGCATGCAATGAGTGAAGCAGTAGCAGACCCGCAGCAGCATCCAATTGATATAATTGGAAAAGATGTTATAGTTGCAACTATTTTGTAGAGAAAGAGAAGCTACCAATAACGTAACGCACCAAGAACAACCCAAGTAACCAACGCAGATACACTGTTAGACTGGTTAGTAACACGAGAAAGTGAAACCAGCTGCATGTCACCCAACCAAGAACTAATCCATAGTCAGGGTGAAAAAAAAAAATTGAACAAAGAATTTAAAAAACAAGATATTACAAACACGACGTACTGTAATCAAGCCATGTGAAGATCCCCAAATGGGAACACAAATCAACTCGAACCATACTCAAATACAACACCAACTAGCCCCAAACCCCTAAAATCACGTGTAAATGAAAATATTACAACGGAAAATAATCTTCCCCCCCCCGCCCCCGTCCCTACTCAAAACCGTCCATCAATTGTCGGCCTTCTGAATTTCTAGAAGACGACGGCTGTTTTTTACCACTGCTGCCCCTTTTACTTCTTCTCTTTGCCTTCAAACGCCGTTTCTTCTCATTAGCATCTACCCAGGTATAATCTGAAGGGATGATAAACGGGTCGGGTTCATCTCTTAACCCTCTATCATCACTATCACTGGAGCTACCACCTCGGCTTCCTTTTACCCAGGAGTACCACGAACTGGATCCATCCTGTTCCTTCGTTGACTTGCTGCTATCTTGGAATTGGGTAGGACTGGAAGGTGGGGTTGCAAACTCGTCAGTAGAGGTTTGAAGTTCCTCAAACTTGGTGAAGGTAATAAGAACTCGAATAGTTGGTACTATTGGAATTGCTATCTGAAAATTTCATTGCAAAAAGTCGTTAGGGAAAGTCAGTACAAGTCAAGTGAGAATATTCAGAGTTGACATTTAAATCAAGATAAAAAACAATGAGAAGAAGATCTCTTGACATAACATGCTGGCCTGGAGTTACTTTGAATTTTGTTAAAAGGACCCAGTCATTAACAAAATTGGAATTACTAGATTAAAATCAATGCAGTTTCTTCGAAATTTAACAATACAGATCATCTCAGTAAACCCCTATTAAATTACACTCAAAATTTGGCGGTTCCTATAAGACCAAAAAATTTTGGATATATGCAAACAAAACTCATTTCTTTGGGAATTCTGAATGACAAGAACCAATTGAACAGTGCATGAGTTGGTTTTAGGACCTTAATTTACTACTTGAGAACATTCAAATCGAGAGAAAAGAATGAGAAGACGTTTATCTCTTGACAATCAAATATGTGCATATTGGCCAATAACCTGTTGGCCTGGAGGTAATTAGAATTTGGTTAAGAGAACCCAGTCATTACAAATTTTGAATTGCTAGCTGATAATCATTGCAAGTTTAGTGAAATTCAGAGTTGGGAATGACAAGCGCCAATAGAACAATGAATAACAAACTCAAATAATGAAAGCATAAGTCCCATGCATACTCCAGCAAAACCTCAATGTATGGCATAAGAACATGAAAACAAAGAAAAGATGGAGGCAGAGAAAAGACGAAATAAATCATAAAGTCAGGGAACGACAAGATATGATGCCAACAAGGTCAAGGAAAAAAATCCAATAAGGTCAAAGGCAACATGCTGAGGACAGACCTACCCTAATGCAACTACTAAAACTCTAAATGAAAAATCAGGAAGTGTGAACATGACGAGAAACTTGCCAAGAAATTGCAAAGACTGCGATAATTCCAAATTTCGCTGAATGATTAAGAAAGGTTTCTGACTTCAGTGTTATTATTCTATCTCAGAGCAATGACTTTAAACTATGCATGCATGTAGGACGAAATTTGCACAAGCACTATCAGAGATGTCACGAAAGCCAAGTGACAATTCGCACATCCTTCATTAATTTAAAGTTTTTATAAACAGGATTTAAGAATTTGCATATATAATAATCCACAATAAACTTCAAGGGTCTCAGGTGACCAATATGTTCTGCA
The DNA here is from genome assembly GCA_028015225.1 of Carex myosuroides. NCBI lineage: Eukaryota > Viridiplantae > Streptophyta > Magnoliopsida > Poales > Cyperaceae > Carex > Carex myosuroides. The sequence continues at coordinate 14,788,885 of CM051465.1, forward strand.
GAATTTTGTATGGTTTATGCTAACTATCTAAAAAAAAAAGACATTAACTGCTGCTAGTCATTCTATCATTGAAGAATTGTAAAAATAGTCAATTTTATCGCTGGCTCAAAGAAGACAAAGTCATATAGGCTGGAAAAATTTATTTTTCCAATTTAGCACCCATCATAATTCTAAAATTAGAGGTGGTTACCAAAGAATTGCTCATTATTCCACAGATCATAAGCAATTTCAGATATATGGCTATCCTGGTTTCACCCCATATCCACCATTTTCACCAACTGCTACTGGGTATGAATCAGAAGGAATTTCAGACAGTACCAATTGACTTTGTTTCTATAACCATTTTTTTTTCAAACCTTGGTTCTTTCTTTGATGCATAATTACTAAACCTGGAAAACAGCAAAAGTATGCAATCCCACTTATACTGGCACAGATACATGTAAGATGAGAACTAGGTTTTACCTTGACTGGAAATGTCCCAGTGGGCAGCTTAGTAGTTAACAACTCCCTCAGCCTTCTGACGGCCTTGACCTTATTCGCCAGCACATCAAGTAGAGGTAACAATTCCTCAGTTTTTAGAGGAAAATCTGGTGTCAGCCACAGCACCGGTCGAACCCCTTTCTTGTACTCACTCTCTGATGGTGTGGCCCCACCCTTTTTCTTCTTCCCACTACTACTCTTCTCTTTCCCCTTCTCCAGTGAATCCTCTTTTGTATTTCCACTATTGCTCCCGTGCTTCCCCGGGGTCTTTTTCCCTCCACTATGCCAACCAAACCAACCCTTCTTATCTTTACTATTTCCACTGGAACTCTCTGTATTGTTATTTTCTACTCCATTCTCAGGTTCAGCATATTCTCCCTCTTGGTTTCCCATTTGAAGAGCTGAGTCGAGCTGTTTCCTTTCTTCTGGAGTTAACACATCGTCTAGCTCTGCATCAAGATGTGCGCCACTATTCGCATGGCCTAGTCTCTCCTCGTTTTCCATGTTGAAGAGCTCCTCGTCAGTCATGGCACCTGGGACCCGCCTGGACTTGACTGTGACCAACACATGAAGCATTTCGTGAACCTTTGCCTTCCAGTTACCCACCATTTCAGTCCTCTCCATTCTCCTCCAGTTCAGATGTGGCGCCAGCTCTGCCTGAGTCACATCAATTCCGGGTCGGTACATGTTTGTCTTGGACATTAGCGCAACCTCATGTGCCACCTCAGCCTCTGTCGGCTGTGCACCAGCACCCTCCAATGCATCTGTTATCTCCTTCTCCTTGTGCGACAGAACAATCAAAGATCCAGGTGGCAACTGCTTACCACCCGGTGTGGTGGCACCATCTCCCAAGAACAGAAATGTCTGATCAGACCGTTGGATTCGGAACCCATCGAACCCGGCAAGGGTCATATCTGCCCGCAATGATGAACCACGCTTCCAGATCCGGTAAGTATCTGACGGTGCGATCCGACTAACAAATGGAATCACCGAGCTCTCAAAATGGAAGGAGATTTCCATGTAGAAATCTCGAATTCGTGCAATTGAGGCGAGAATTCTAGGCAAACGTCGGCACCACTTGGCCCAGGCGAGGGGCTGGTAGTGCCGTGCAATTACAGATGCGACAGCATCTTCCCTTGCACAGACAGCCTCTTGTAACGCAGACCAGCCCTCAGCATTTTGCAAAGACCAGTCAGCACCAGCTGACATAAGAATGTCTGCTGCCACCGGGTCCCGCATGCGCACAGCCAGGTGGAGAGGGGTTTCCCGATTGGGGACGTCACGCCGATCAATCACTACTGAAACCGCATCAGCTGTTGTCTCACCGGCAATGGATTCCGCCTCGGTCGTAACCTCACCGGCCTTAGGGAGGCGAGGGAGGGCTGCTACAATTCGGCGAAGAGCGGCATGGTCCCGGCGCGCCACAGCTAGGTGCGCCGGGCTGTGTGTATACTTGGAAAAGTCATCCATCTATGATCCAATGGTTTGGATCTGCGGTCGAAATCAATTCGTCTCCCTCTAAAGATCTTGAATTGGAATTGAAAGATCTGAAAAGGCGAATCGAATGGATATAGTGGATCTAGAGAGACCTTACGAGGTAATTAGGTGGATCGACCGGAGAGCGGCGGCGCCATGGAGTGGCGACGAGTCGATGAGCGAGAAATTCGTAAAGAGGAGGAGGAGGAGAAACTGTCAAGTCAGACCCCTCTCTCTCTTCTCTTCTCTCTCTATCAGTTCGTCTTTTGGCTTTCCGTCTATCTTCTCTCTCTAGCAAAGCTAAGCTGGAGTGCTCCGTGCTGCTTACTGTCGTAGTTTTTTTAGTGAGAGAAATTGAAGAGACTCGTTCTTTCCGATTATTACAACCTTGCCATGCGCTTCTCGCTACAGAATCCAATGGGGAAAGAAGGCTTACTTCTAATTAATTATCTTCCTTTTGCGAACTGAAGTCTGTGGCGGTCCGATGGTCTATCGGACCAAATTCTGTCCGAGGACCGGTGTAAGACGTCCGATCTGCATCAATAATAGTGTAATCAACTTTAATCTTCGCGCGGATCAACTGTGCACGCATCTTGATCATAATATGACGGCTCTGACCGGCCTTTGGACTAAAATTTATCCGATTCCCGTTGGACTGACCTCCGCACTGAACTGCGAACTAAACTTAGATCTGTGTTATTAACCAATCTACGGGTTCGCTTGCTCTTGTAATTTCCTGGTTTCATTATTAACCAATCCGTGGTCCCATCTGACCGTTAAAGTAGATCAAAGAGTTTGTACCACATTTCGGATAGGCACTAGAATCGTCTGATCCAAAATATACGACCACAGATGATTCTAAAGGTAAACCATGCAAGCTGAATTGGAGAGGAACAGCGTGTTTGAAATTCAGGGGCTTCCGCGGGAACATTGCGTGAGATTTTTTTTATCTCAATTAATTAATTGATCTTTATTTAAAATTAGAAAACAAATTGCGTTTAGCTGAAACCTTTGGAGAGTCTCAATCATATGTGAAGAATTCAAACAAATGTTTTTTAATTAAATGATTATAAAAGAAAAGTGTTAGGTCATGTGCAACTCAAAATTAGGTTTAAGTCGTTGCAATTGTTCTCGATCCGAGGATCCAATTTTATACGACGAATAATTCTATGCACCGTCGTAAGTGCTCAAAAAACATATTTTTAATGTTAGTGGTTTTAAATGCCAATTTCATAATTTTATTGATAAAAATATAGGAGTTGGCTACCGTGCTATACATAGTATAGAGGGTCTCCGTGCTACGGCTCAATATTTGAGCATTCAAAATTCTAACGGTCGATTCGGACCGTTCAATATGATCTCCATATGAATATGTACTTGCAAATCAAATTTTACATTTTTTAAAAAAAAGTTACTATTTTTTTAGATAGGTAGAAAAACACTTGATCTGAATGGTACAGAATTTTCAAATCAAGTGATTTTCTACCTATCTAAAAAATAATAAAAGAATTCTAAAATGTAAAATTTGGTTTGCAAGTACATATTCATATGGAGATCATGTTGAACGGTTCAGATCGACTGTTAGAATTTTAAAAACTCAAATATTGAGTCGTAGCACGAAGGCCCTCTATGCTATGCATAGCATATTAACAATTTCCTAAAAAATATAATTACAACGAATCAAATGATCTCAATTCTTTCACATCAATCTCTCTAAACTATAATATTTATCTAATTTTACTTATCTACACTCGTAATTAAAACTATTTCGAATAGTGGAATGATAAATTTACTGAAGTATGGCTAAATTTGATAAAAAAAATTCAGTAAATATAAAGCGAGATATATTTGTTGTTTTACTTAAACAAATAATTTATTAATAAAGAACAAATAATATAATTATATTAAAAATAGTAGGGATTAAACATTAAAATTTGCAAAATTTTTGTACCATTTTTGTTATTCCACTCAATTTGGGGTGAGAAATATATTTTAATGCACTTTTTTTAGACTTTTTTTAAGAAAAATAACGATATATGCTTAATATTTTTAGTCTATTAATACCTGACGAGAAATCTGTGCTAATTATATGTACAAGAAATTATCTGCGCTATGAAATCGTTTCTCTTTTGATTTCATAAATATGTAATTGATCTAAATTGTTTGGGTCTTTGTGCAAATTAATACCAATTTATTTTTTTAAAGCAAAAAATAAAAGGAGATTACAAAGGCAAAGAAAGTTGCCTTGTGGTCCCACCAATTGGGCCCAGTCATGATGATGGCTTATCAAATAATTTATTCAAAAAATATTATTTTTTCAGATACGAAATTATTTTAGTTTTTCTTTAATAATGCGCTGTATTTCTTTAATTATTCGCTGTATTTAATAAAGCCGTGATTATACTTGCACGTGAGCTCTTTCGCAAACAGGCAATTTGCCTGTTTTCATTAATCTAGTATTGCATTTTTTTTTACATGGGTGGCAACAGAGCTAGAGCTCTAGCTCAGCTTGTTAATTATGGATCTGAGCTACAGCTGAGCGAGTTGGACCTAGGGCATCCGAGCTAAAATCTTAGCTTGAAATCGTGACAAGCCAGTCCGAGCTAGCTCGCGGGCTGACGAGATGACACGCTGACTCTGGGTGGATTTTATTTTAAAAAGAAAATAAATTCTACAAATTTTTTGAATCTAGCTGGACCGAGCTAGACTAAGCTAGACAGTATAAAATGTACACAAATTCATACTAAACATGTTTAGACAGAGAGAGATATATTTCAAAATATAGTGTTTTTGTATTGATGATTTGTGTCTAACAGAGGAGAGAATTACATGCCTATAAAAAGGCTAATCGATTACATGGTGGTGTGCTGTACTAAGAGTTAAAATAACAAATGAGCTGGTAATAAAACAATCAAACATACACTGGTAATTCTCTGAATTGGCAGAATAGAAGAATCATCTTGATGTAGATGTCTCCAGTTCTTGTGAAATGGACAGCTCCAATACTTATGTTATTACATACAAATTCACAAATTGATGCATAGCCGAGCAAACTAGGCTCTAGCTTGAACTCGTTAATTTTAGACCGAGCTAGTGGCAAGCTGGCTCGTTAACAGCTCGGTCCAGTAACGAGTGAGTAGTTAGCGAGCGAGTCAGATGCGAGTCACGATCGGTCTGAAGCAAGCTTTTACTCCAGTCTGTTTGATCTGCGTCGAAATTTGTGTGTCCAGTTTGATAGCATATAATTTAAATTGTACGCACGAATCTTGATGTTGATCTAACATCTTAGACCTCAAAATACACACCTATTGTTTATGTTAATACATACTTATCTATAATAGTACTAAATGCCAAAAAAAACAATGAATATATCCTTATCTAGAATTTGATTCTTTCCTTGTAAGATGGTGTTTTATTGTTTTATTCATTCCTTGACCTTATCTAGAATTTGATCCTTTATTCCCTTCTGGGCCGTTCAAACTAATCATCTGCTTTTGTGTTTTTTTGTCAAGTAATATTTTTTTCTAAATTGTGCTTGTTTGTTCTGTTGATTTTTAATTTGTACTTTTTATTAAAGTTTTTTACATCTTGTTTGGATGGAGAGTAGAGGAAGAGAGGAAATGAAAAGAAAAGAAAACTTTCCGTCGAATCGTGTTTGGTTGACAAAATTATGTCAGAGGTGAAGGGTACAGGAGGTGACAGATTTAACATTGTATCATTATAATCAATAGAATCAGTTTTCCTCCTGATCTGGGGTGTAATGGATAGAAAGAAATTTTGTTGCAAATATTTTTAGAACAAAAAACACAAATGTCTAACCCTATATCTTAGCTGTGTAATTCTCATACAAATTTTTTGTCACAAACCTACAACAACCACCGAATTTCTCATTAACCTTCTAAATTTTAATCAACCAAACAAGAAATAAGACGGAAATGAAAGTTAAATTTATTTTTCCTCATTAATCATCCAAACACAAAGAAGTTAAATATGTTAATCTTCTTTTCTATTCCATTTCATTCGCTTTTATTCTTCACCTCTCCTTCCTTTCTCTACTCTCCATCCAAACAAGGTGTTAATATTTATTCTTTCCGTGTGTTGGCAAATTATAAATTAGTATATTAGTTCTCTGTTGTGTTATAATTGGAAGCAATTCAAATATTCAATGGTTAATTTGAATTATTAATGAATCAAACCGAACTAGTTCGAACTGCATCGAATCAAACTCGAACTCTTCTTTTCAGTTTGAAACCCTGCTTCAGTTTTGAATCAATTTGATTCGAAATTACACGAATTCGAACTCGAACTAAGATAAGTTTAATTTGGTTTGATTTGTTTGCAGTCTTAGGTGCAATTAAGGATCTGAAACCATATAAAGCAAGAATGCAATACATATCACATCAAAAGAAAATAAAAAGAAACAATATTTTACAGAAATATAAATAATGCAGTGTAAATCACATCAAATATTGTTTTGTTAATTGAGTTTGAGAATTATTGTATATAAAATTTCAACGGAGAGATATTTAAATGAGGGTTCAAATGTCGTCACTTTTTGTGATTTAATCATGCCTCCACTTTTTAAACATCAATAAATTAAATTTCAAAACATAAACTCAAATATCAAAATAAAATTGTTATATTTGATCTATTTTATGTTTTCTATGCACATATAAAAGATTACGAAATTTTGATTTTTTTTATCAGTATCAAGAGTATGCAAAAATATATTGATACAGATAAATTAAGAACGTTGATTTTTCAACTCATTGATTCATATAAAACCAAAATCGAAAAGTAATAAAAATTTTATGTGTGTAAAGAAAATAATATACATCACATCTAACGGTTTTATTTTGATATATAAGTTTTAAAATTTTGTTATTAAAAAAATAAAAAGTAGAGGTATGATTAAAGCGCAAAAAAGGAGACATTTGAATCCTCTATTTAAACACAAGCAGATGTATTAAGAAATTAAAGTACTCAGAAGGTCTTTAAAAAAAATAAACTAAAAGACCACTGAAACTGAAGAATTCAAAAAATACCAAGGCTGCAATGACAAATAGCGGTTATATTATTGGGGGCTGCCATTTGTCGTTGCGGCCCCTCAAAAACTAAAAACTCAGCATATTACGATAATTTTTTTTTATTTTTGAGAGCTGCAACGACAAATAGCGGCCCCTCCAAAAATAGAGCCGCCATTTGTCTTTGCGTCTCTGGTATTTTTCGAATTATGATAAAATAGTGATTTTTTTTTTTTTAGCAATGGTATTAATAAAAATTTCGGCCAAATATGTATCCAGTCATGTACCGGACTGAGTTCCAGCTATGTCAAAAATAATACGGTGCCTATTTTGATACAAAGGTCCGTTTTGGAATTTGTACCGAACTAAAACTAACGACTCAGATCTCATTGTACTCGGTCTCGGTCAAGTATTTGCATTGCATCTGAATTCCTCCCATCTAAATTTACATTCAAAAGAAATTTACTAAGATTGTGTGTCTATAATTCGAATGAGAATTTCTTGTGAATATTAAATTGTTAGGTGACTTGATCTTCAACTTTTGAAAAAACTAATTATTAGAATTTTTTTTTTAATAATGTCTAGTGCATTCCCGATTTGTTATTTATAGTATTAAAAATAAGAAATTATATTGGTAGTATCATTTTTTTTTTCAAAAATAGTAGGACTGTAATGAATCATTGTGGCTCATGCAGGACCGAAATTTTTAAAGTTATCATTATCTAAAAAAAATAAAAAAAACCATCAAATCTGAGTATTTTGAGATCTATCACGGTCGCAGAACACTGGTGCGGCCTCAAATGTTGGGGACCGCACATGTGTTCTACGGCCCCAGCCAGGGATCCGCAGAATCATTCTGTGGCCCATATATATAATATTTTTTAGGCAGCAAACTTTGAAATATCCCATACGGGCACGCATTCCAAGAACAAAAAAATTATTAAGGTAATATCCTCCACGTGGTGTCCCTGTTTTAATTAGATAAAAACAAAAAAAAAAATATGGGGCCGCAGAATGCCTGTGCGGTCCCCAACATTTGGGGCCGCATAATCATTCTGCGGCCGTGGTAGATCTCGAAATAATCAGATTTTCTGATTTTTTGGTTTATTTTTTTTTTAGATAATGGTAACTTTAAAAATTTCGGCATGCAGGATGAGCTACAGGAATTTTATTTAAAAATTATAATTAGAAAAATACAATTTAGGGAACCAACTTGATTGGTTTGTTTTTATGAACACCATAAGTACCGAATAGGCTATTTGATACCTCTTATTTACGTTTAACCGGTATTGAATAGCTTATTCGGTACACCCAATTTTACTGTTTTACTTGGCAGAAACTATGAAAGAATTGTGAAACTATGAGGTACTAAATAGGCTATTCAGTACCGCTTAAACGTAAATGAGATGTACCGAATAGCCTATTCGGTACTTAATGTTTTTGTAAAAAAAAAATCAATTAAGTTGGTTCTCTAAATTTATTTTTTAAAAATTATCTCAATAAAAAATTAAAGCAAACTCAAGTTATTGCTGCTCAAAAATAAAAACAAAGTGGAGTTATTGTGAGCCGCAATGATTTATTGCAATCTTGTTATTTAAAAAAAAATAATGTTACTGATTTAATTTATTATTTTTTAATAGGGAGAATCGGTTATATACCCATCAAAAGTTTAGAATTTGGATATTTACCCATATTGTATTAGAAATTTGGGCCCAATTTGAAGATTTGATGGGCAAATATCCAAATTCTAAACTTTTGATGGGTATATAACCGATTCTTCCTTTTTAATATTATGAATAAAAAAATCGGTTGCATTCTCTCCAAAGACACCTATCAAGCGCCGCCGATCTCTTTTATTATATTAAAATAATATTTCTAACATTTTACATTTGTGATTTTCTTTTGGGTATTATACAGTTGTACATAAATTGATCCAAATTAAATCCATTCATCATATACAAATACATTTCTGTGCTGCTTGCTAGTGCCGTTGTTTTTGTTGAAAAAAAAGAAAAGAAAATAATGGCCCAACAGATAGTTTTGGGCCGTTATTTAAAAGAGGCCTTCAATCACTGAGCTGTTGCATGGTGGACCATTGTTTTTTTTAGATTGGTTTCTTCAAAAAACGGCCCAAGAATATTCATTCCGATGACATTAATTTGATATGATCGTTAAGTGTGGGGGAGGCCCAAGAGGGAGTATGTATGGCATCAATTGATTCTATTTTTTTTGGGTGGGGGGTTTTGTCCAAATGGGTTTGGACAAAGTCTCATTTAAAATCGGATCTAAACCGTCCGATCAGCATCAAAATTCGTACAAACATTTAGATTCAAAGAACCATTTAATTTATTAAGTTTTAAATATGTTTGCACGAATCTCAATGCAAATCGAACGTTTAAGCTTGACTTTGGATAAGGCTTTGTCCAAAGCCCTCTGGACAAAACCCAATCTTTTTTTTAATTTTTTTATATAATTTAGAGTAAAATGTCAAGAAACTGTAAAATTGACCCTCATTCTCCACACGGAAATTTTATACGATTGACCCATATATATATTTGACCTCCATAGTTCAAAAGTCTGACTCCACCTCTGGAGAGGAGGACGCGTCCGAATTTATGTCTGACGCTTGTTTAGAACCATTTGATTCGTCTTATGACACGTACACACTTAATTTGCACGAATATTGAAACATCACACACAATATGAAGTGATCGGACGGTTCCGGAGAGGCATCGAACCGATTCAGATCCGATGCTCATCGGATGCGCTCCGCTTCCTTAAGTGTCATGTTTCCGTTGCTCTATCAAGGGAATGTTGATTTATTATTGTAGTTTAATTACAGCATGGTGAATGTAGATTATTTTATGGGCTTCAACATTAATTTACAGTCAAGACCCATTAATCGGTCACAATTTTTTTTTTTAAAGACATAAAATGATTTGATAAATTCCAAAAGTCTGATTTAAAATTAATAAAAGAACTTCCGACAATTATCACTATAGTCATGAATCAAACCATCGCAGCTCTGCATATATATAAGTGATGTTAATATTTTTTAACCATGAATATAAAGAGAATGGCTAATATACAAACGTTTGTTTCTGGACTCAGAAACAAACGGTTCAGTTCTTTAATTTTCAAAGTCTAAACAGTCGATCCAAAATGTTAGATATTCAATCTATATTAAAATGTACTTGGAGACCAAATTTTATATTTTTTAGAATTCTTTTACTATTTATTAAGCTGGTTTGAAAAACCACTGTTTTTCAATGGTGCATAAGTTTAATAAAATCAGCGGTTTTCAATCCAGCTTAATAAATAGTAAAAAAATTCTAAAAAATGTAAAATTTGGTCTCCAAGCACATTTTAATATAGATTGAATATCTAACCGTTTGGATCGACTGTTTAGACTTTAAAAATAAAAAAACTGAACCGTTTGTTCTTGAGTCCAGGAACAAACGTTTGTGTATTAGCCATTCTCTGAATATATATTACATTTACATATCAAAATATTACACTTTTATGTTGATATCCGCATTAATAAACAAATCTCAGCCCCTTGTTTGGTCTCCCCTCAAAAGCCTCTTTGAGAGAAACTAGTCAAGTGCATGTGCGTTGCAACGGGATTTATCCAATTATTCATCACAATTGTACAAAAGGCATGATTGTGATAAACCACTTCAAATTTTGGAGGGATGAGGAGGCTATCTTTCCAAAACCATTTCATAGTTGGTCAATGGTTTTTATTTTCCAAACCATTTCATAGTTGGTCAATGGTCACGCATGGCAACAATTTATGACTGATCAGCCATTGCACAAATTCAGAACAGATCGATCAATACCATTTAACAACAAAAGAGGGGCACATACATATACTAACAATTACATATCATACTAACAACAAAAGAGGGGCAGCCATAAATATAGTACCATTAATGCAAGAGTAAATGAAATCGCACTCTAATACCAAACATAGTACCATTAACCAAAATCAAATCGCAGCCATAAATATAAGAAAGAAAACGGGATTAACTTGGTCTTTTGAAGGCAGCACAGTAAATAATTTGTTTTCACCACACGATTACATATCATACTAACAACAAAAGAGGGACACATACATATACTAACAAAAGAGGGGCACATACATACTAACAATTACCCCTAACATAATCATTACTCTTAATTATAATATAAAGTTTTTCCTTCAACTGTTATCCTTGACCACCTTCTTGACCACCTTCTTTCTTTTATAGTCAGCCGCCCTATGCATACGGCTCCTTAAGAGCAAGACGCTGTCGTCTAATGGTTCTGAAGGATTTGCTTCAAAGCTTCTCTTCTTATCTTCTATTTCGCTCACGGTGAAGGACAATCCTTTCTCTTTCAAGAAGCCATCCATTCCACATTCCTACAACACAATATAAAGACACGCTGAAAGTAAAATAGAGACAAAGTCTTAGTATTATAAGTATCATAGTATGGTATAGTACCGTCCAATCTGATTGAGGTATTCATTGACCAATGGTCCTTGTAATAAAAAATAGACTGAGAACTGGTCAGACTTGGATAATTTTCCAGTAATTTCGAAATGAAAATGTTATACTATTAAAATGTTTCAAGGTGCTCTTTCGCATATTCAGAACCTGCACCTAGATCTTGTGCTCTAATATTGAAGTAAATAATTTTAATTTGTCAACCAAAGAGAACACAAATTAAAGGTAGGTTGCATTTCAAGGTAGGTTGCACTTCAAATCATGTCTCTAGATTTATGGTACATATTACCTAAATATTACTTAACATGGTTTTCATGCTGCTAACTAAGCAATAAGTCCACTGTGGAATATTATTACGCCTGCACCAAACTGCGAGCGTTGACTGGCTCACTCTCAGTTCCTTGGCAGCTTCTTTCTTTGTTTTTTTAAACAATGGAGCGACCAATGCATATGAGAGCTAACTGAGTACACATCATATATTTTTTTTAAAGAATCTCTAACACAAGATTATAAGATTTTTCACTATTTAAATTCATGAAAATAAAATAAATCATTAACATAAATATAAATGACATGTCTATGAAGTAAAACATAACATACTAATATTTTCTTTATTAAAATTTTGACCTGTGATTTTTTTTAAAATCATATTATACTTTCGTATAAAATGTACACAAAATATTAAATAGTTTCTTCTATAATTCCATACACAAATTATTTTTGTTCAAAATTAATTTTTTATATAAAAAGTTAAAATTGAAAATAATTTATGAATTTAACAATTTGTAAATAGTCAATAAATAAGAAGCAAACTTTGAAATCAAACCTCAATTTGTGTAAAAAAAATATGACGTCCTTCATATCAATTTAAATTTTATCTTTTTATTGGTGAACATGCATGTTCAAATGATAATTCAAATTAATCGTTATGAGAAAACATGCATGTTCAAATGGAAAATAGCACCAAAATAATATCGATTGGAGGAAACATGCATGTTCAAATGATAATTCAAATTAATTGTTATGAGGAAACATATATAAAGCAAATAGCACCACATGCTTACAAGCAACAACAGTAGCACTAATAAAAAAGAAAGAAATAATACAAGTATTGATGAATAACAATTTCAAAAAAAATTATGGCTCCAGTATAGCAAGAACAGCAAGTGTTAGCACATCGACTCGGCTGTTAGATAAAAAAAACACATAAGCTATTGAGAAATTTAGTTAAATATTTGAAGTTAACAATTTAAGCTTAATATTTACCTCATTGTGCTGTTAGAACTTCTCGGTATACAACATTCTTAGTAAAAACTCCTTCAGATGCATTACTATTTCCACAAGGTTTTACAAGTACATGTGTTGTTTGCCGAGATACTCCTCTTGATAATGCCACATAGAGTTGACCGTGCGAAAATACATGCTCAGGCAAGTAAACACCGACATTTGGTACAGTCTGCCCCTGTGCTTTGTTAATTGTCATAGCAAAACTCAAGCGGACTGGAAATTGCTTTCTCTTAAAACTGAATGGGAACAAATCCTCATCCGAGGGGCTTAAAGGAATTCTTGGAATAAAAATCCTTTTACCTGCATGCTGTCCAACTGCTATCTCCGCATCTATTGCATTATTCTGAAAACTACGACACACCAGTCTTGTACCGTTGCAGAGCCCATTTACAGGATCAAGGTTGTGCAATAAAATTACGGGGCACCCCACTTTCAACTTGAGCACATGAGGAGGCAACCCATTCAGAGTCAGTGAGTTCAAGAATTCAGAAGGATACAACATACTATGGGTGTCATCCACGGTCGTGTCAAAACTGTGGTAAATCTTCTCCTCACCGAGAAAATGGTCAATCATGCGCACATTTAATTCATCCACATGATCATTCTTTGTTGACAAAATTGCTCGAGAAGCGATATAATCTAAATTGAGTCCATTGAGATGTAAAGAAGGAAAGACAACTTCTATGAGTTCATTTATGGACTGCTCATCATTTGTGTAACGAATTGCCATGTCATCCGGAATACGAATAAAATCACCCTCAGATGATGATTCAGTTCCATCACCTACGCACAGTATGAATTGAGAGAACGATGGATCCAATCTAGCTCGCATGTTTTGTGTAAGTCTTCTTCTCTTTACGGATGACCACAACGGGGACATTGGGAGTGTCGAGTCGACAACCTCTGCCCTAGTTCCACGCCTGACCACGGGAAGAACCTGTCTAAAATCACCACCAAATACTACAATTTTTCCTCCGAACAGTTCATTGCATCCTGTTACATCTTGCAATGTTCTATCAAGTGCCTCGATAGCTTGCCTATTCACCATGGATGCCTCATCCCATATGATCAAAGTAGTCCTCCGGAGTAGCTCTGCAGTCGCACTTTGTTTGCTGATTGTACAAACAGATTTGCAATCGAGCTTGATAGGAATCTTAAATCTAGAGTGTGCCGTCCTCCCACCGAGCATATTATTAGCTGCTGCTTCAGAAGTGGCAGTAGCAAGTGCAATGAGCCGACGGGATCGAATAGTAGCTAACAATACCTTATACAAATATGTTTTTCTCGTACCACCTGGCCCATCAATGAAAAAAACAGCTGGACTGTTGTTTCTAACATGCTCCATAATCTCCTCATAGGCAGATAGTTGGTCTTCATTAAGTGAATTTGATGCATGCAAATCATCTTCTGATACCTCTATACTATTCTCTTCATGTACTTCCCGAAAATCCCCACAACTATAATCGTTATTTGTAGAGATCTCGGGAAGACCATACATATCTAAACTCTGGCCGTGAGCACGAAATGTGTACACACCATCTCTCATGTTGGCCAAATTTTATCTACCCTCGCTCCCAACGATGTGAATGAAAAATGAGAATTGTAACATCGTATGAAATGTCAGAAAGACACACCATCAGGCTCTTCAGTTGTAAATAGACGATACAACTCATCAGGAACTTCATTCGGGGCGAGTGATATCTTACCATTCATGCAACAAAAGGTAGGAAATTCATACTGGAATCGCTTAGCTTTATAGAACTTGCAATCTCGTTGCTTCTGCAGAATGTCGGGTGAGGGAGGCAAGCCATGATATACAAAATCAAATGGGTCGTTATTTTCGCTTTCAGTTTTGGTAGATGCTAGTGTCATTGTTGGGTTTAAGCTAGTTTCCCCATCTTCAAATAAACCTACAATAACAATAACGCTTATATTATCCTTATATAACTTATGTGGTTCTATGGAGATAGATGATAAAATTTTTAGGATTTGGAAAAAAATTAATTTTATTACCGTCAATCTCCACCCATGACTCTTCTGATGGAAAGATGATGAGATTGTCACTTTCATCTAAATCTTCAATTTCATCTGTTAATGTAAAGGACAAAAAACATAATTTGTGTAATAAAAATAAACATTACTCATTGTTATGATGCTATAAATAAAATCATAACAAAAGAAAACATTTACCTTCATTAGTTATCTGAGTTTGCATTTCTATATCAAGCACTGTAGTCTTCTTTCTCTGATGTATTTCATTGATAGATGCATTTCCACCCTCCATATGAGATGATCCATTTTCAATTGAAGTGTTATTGAATGTGTAGAGTTCATCTGCTGCCATGCTACTGGTCAACCCATAAATTCGCTTGTTATTGTACTCTCGCATCCTCTCCTTTCGTCTCTCCATACTTGTGTAATCCATGCTTATATATCTTTTGTTGTCATATAAACGCTTGCGTTCCTTAGAAGAGCTAGATGCCATTCTCTTCTCAATTATGACTGTCCAATGATATTAGAAAAATATGACATTAACTTCATAAGTGATGTATTGATTGTAAAATTCATATATACACTATTTGAAGGCAAACTATTAATACTAATATCATTCGGATACGACGATACGGTAATTTTCAAAAATCTAGGAAACGATATGCCTATTATATATTATTTTTTTATCATTTTAATCATGATATTTAGAAAATAATAAAGAAGAAACATGATTAAAATAAAAAAACAAATCAGATTAAAAAGGTAAAATGGCAAAGTTCCGAATTGGAGAAGAGTGAATTCAAGAAATAAAGCATTTGCTGCTGATGAAATAAGTAAAAGCAAAAGTATTATAATAAATAATGAATAACGCCCAGCTAAAGTCTAGCGAAAAACCATTCCGGAGCACGTATACATTGAGTCCCACAATCGATGATGATATTAATTTCAAGCGCATATATTTGAACCTCGGATGCAAGCATCGAAGTTGCAAATGAAACCTAAATAAAGTGTTCCGAGCGTGTCCGACTATTTCAATGGAAGTCTTGCACGACCTCCTACCGCACGACGCCTCGAGAGGCATTACTTCTGAATTGTTGCTAACTTCTGAATTTAATATTTCCATATAAATAATTTTCTTTAATCAATTTAACCGTTAGTGACAATTGTTGCTAACTTCTGAATTTAATATTTTCATATTTTACACGTCGACTCTTGGAAGTCTTGCATATTGTTTGACTCTTTAAATTCTTTCATATTGTTCTTTATATTAAATTGAAATATTAAATCTGGTTAACATAAATCAAAATTATGTGGAGTTTAGAATTGAATTGACATAAATATTCTTCTTCTCTAAACATTCAAAGGTGTTACTTTTAAATAAAATGGCCGTTATTTTCCAGCGAATCGGAAGTATGACTGAGGGCTGATGTAATCTGTTATGATGTCTTAGAAAATAAAGGTAAGAAAAGGGCGTTGAAAAAACAAACAAAAATAGAAGGTCTTAATGGATCCAATTCTTTTATCAAAGAGAGTGGATCCGATATCCATCATTTGATTATGCAATCATAAATTCACAAATTGTAAATACAAAATATATACACTTTTTAGAGAAGAATTAAGATACCTTTATATTTTCACGCTTTTAATCTTTTCCATATATAATGAAATATATTTATATGTAGATAACAAAATAGAGCCATTAATTTGATTTATGTTGTCATTTTTATACATATACATATTTAAAGATTTATGATAATCTTGACTTTGACTATAAGGTTCCTTGTTTAATTTCACAAACCCTATGATAATCTTGTTTAATTTTTTCGCGTCTTTATTTGTTGTCAGGCTTCCGTCCGAAAACCCTATGGTTCTGTGAACCGTACCCGGGAGAAACGTCAAACTGAATTCTGACCCGCCTCGCATTCACTCGTTTGGTATTTGGAAAATTTGCGGAGGTACTACAGAGAAGAAATCTCCAGATAGGTATATTGTAATATTAAATAACAGAGAAAATTCATTAATATCCCTTTCACACTGTAAAATATCGTTATAACCCTGGAACACAACATTAAAATTTGTTTATTGTTTTAAACGTAACAACAATAACAAAATTATGACAATCCGTTTAGAAAAGATAACAACCATCACGTATATCCGAAACAGAATTCAAGTTGTTCTATAACCCATTTCAAAAAAAATCAATTGTACATTGCGTTTCTCTCTGTATGGATGGCAAAAAAAATGTAATAATTAGATTTTTTAAAGTATCATTTTACATAGTGTAAATATAGCAGGGCTATGGGGATCTACATAAATAACAACGGAACCAACGCTTTTTTTACAGCATAAATTTGTACACAATTAGAGATAAAAGATAAAGCTAACTGATATGCTTAATTCAAGGACGAATTTATATATATAAAGATAACTTGCAAAAGAAAATTTCAATCTACACGTAAATTTTATTGTGTGAGTAGTAAATATATAAAAAATTGAGAGGTAAATAGGAAATATCAAAGTGGGAAGAAGCAAGCATAGTAAAAAAAAAATCCTTATTTAAAATTTGCTATGTATGTATATTAAGAATAAATCTAATATTAGAAATAGATGTACTATTATAAAGGATAAAACTGGATGTGATAATGAGTATATTTATAAATAAAATTTTAAAAAAGCCCAACTATTTAAAAGAAGTTGAACAATGTCTGTCAGAAACCGGAATATAAAGCAGCGGATTGGTCCAAAATTTCATGTTTGGCATTTATAAATGAAAAAATAAATCATAACAAAGAAGGTATTATGAACCTAGTCAGTTCAAGGCGCCTTGAGCCATTAATTTCAGAAACAATAGGGTTCCTTGTTTAATTTCACAATACATCCATAACAGAAACTAACATAAAAGGAAATTAACAGAAATTAACAGAAAGGAAATTAACAGAAAATAACATAAAATTTTGCATAAATACCTTTCAGTACACTACAATTCATACATTCACACATCCATAACAATAACAAAGCAACATTTCACAAAAGAGCTACCCAACAAAATTTCAAAAAATATCGAACCTTAATTGTTTGGGTTCTGGTCTTTCATAACAAAGCAAAGCAACATTTGAGAAAAATAGCTACCCAACAAAACTACAAAAATGGCAACATCAAACACAACCATAATATCAATATCCTAAACCCCAAACATCATTTGACTCCATCCTTGCATAATTAAAGAGGTAGGTTAATTCTGTGCAAATTAAATAAAGCTTTAATGAGAAATATTATTCATTTATGAAAGATAACAACATTCTAATTGTTTTTTAAACTTACAATTACCTATGTTTCAAGGCAAAGACTTCCGGCATGATTGGATCAAAAGTAACACTGGAAATATCTGTGGCTTGCAGATAATTAACTACAAATAAAGCCATATTTAACATACTTTTATACGTTACTAAGAGATGAATATTGAAAAATGAAAGGAGGACAGATATGAATGTCGTACGTGGTGTATGAAAGATTACTTTCACCTGAGTGACAAATATGATGGACTTATCATGACATGCACGAACAAGTCTCACATGGTTGGTCAAAGGTAAGCCCATCAAAACTAATGCAATCACATTGCATCTGAAAAATTAAAGAAGTTGAACAAATGTAACGAATAGAAATACAAAGTTGGTGGGAAATCATCTATATCATATAACTTTCATAAGTAACACTATAATTCTAACTCACGTCATGTCTAGTAGATAAATCTCAAGGGCAGGTACACGATATCCTCCATCCGAATTAAGGTATTCCACTTTATGCCCATAACAGACTCGACCAACTACATCTAAAGGAAGGAAATAAAAATTGTAAGGTGTCCATTAAAATTAAGCAAGATATTTTGAAAACACTAACAGCTCCTAAATAATAACTATATGAACAAAAAATAATTACCTATGAGATGATTGTCGTGTTGGATCCCATAAATTGTTTCAATGGATGACACCATGGGGTAAAGAGGGAAATCACATATGCTTTGACAAAGAGGAAGGATAGTGGTATCTTTGTCAAAAACAATTTGAAAATCTCGTTCCACAATTTTACATTTAGCAAAAGCCATATACTTTTGATATGCCGGTTCAACTTTGAAATCCTTTAGACAAATCAAATGGCCAACTCGAACCCTGTTTTCTACATATTATTTCATCTCGTCCGGAACTTTGGCCAACATTTTTGCTCTCTAAAAGAACCAAATGTTAAAACAGCATGTAGGTAATATATAACTAAATAGGACAATTTGAAAGAATAATGCGATTCTTACGTCATTATCTAGAAGGACTAAGTAAAGTCTATTATTACGGCGAGTCTTCATCATGAAATGCACGCGCACGACATTCATATCCCACCAAAAGTAATTTAGACACTCCAGTTGAGCAAATTTTTCCACCGTTAAAAAACCCATTGCTTGACTGCCATAAAGAAACTCTTAGAGGTATTTAAAAGGTCATCACTTTATGTTTATTTACAAATATGTTGAGTGTATATATACTCTTTGATGAAAAGGTCATCACTTAAACAGTAAAACACAAGGCAGAGATCAATATGCAGACAAAAATTTCAAAAAATTGTGAGAAAATAGATATCTTCTATGTGGAAAAATAGTAAAACCAATCCGAGAAGCTATCAACTCACGGTGTTCTCATACACCCTTTTTAAACAGAGTTGAGCATGAAATAGATAGAATAGAAGAGTTGTACGTGATAGGTCTAAATTATATACACATTCGATCTAGTTTTTATCACATAATAACACCAAATATCTTGTATTTTAGTAGAGAATATAATGAAATATATCCAAGAATCAAGTTACTGCCGAAGTCTATTTAAATTACAGGAAATGGAGAAAATTGTAGATCTTCTCGCAAGCTTTCCGAAAAGTGGTAGAACACTGAAAACGGAGTTACGGATCATGAGTTATGCCCGTTTGAAGTTTGGAGCAAAACAGGAGAAACCGAGCCCAGTGTGGACGCACTGACCCAGAGTGCGGACGCACTCAGCCATCAGACACAGAAAACAGAAAATCCGAGCGCAGTGCGGACGCACTCGGGCCGCACCATCCGCACTCAGCCGAGACACAGTTCGTATTTTGGCCATATCTTGGTCATACGAACTCCGATTTGGGTGATTTAAAGCTTGACGGAACCAGGACAAAGAGATCTACAACTTTCATGAATGAAAAATATCCAAATTCGGAATATATAATTCTGTACATCCGTATCAATGGCCGCATCAGCCTGAAAAACTGCTAAATATGGAAAGTTAGTGGGCTTAGTGGGTGCCAAAATTAGAATAACTTGGTCTCCAAGTTCAGAATCACAGAATTAGAAATATAGAAGTTAGTAGGCTTAGTAGGCGCCGAAAATAAAACGACTTGATCTCCAAGTTCAGAAAACGTTATATAAGGCTAAGGAGACCACATGAGAAATCATCCATTATTATATCCATTTTCCACAAATTGAGAGAGAGAGATCCTGCAGAAATTCTTGAAGGCTTTTCAAGGAAGGAGAAGAAGAAGATTCAAGCAAGGAGTCGGCAAGATCGAGGTTTTAGATCTAAGAAAGGGTGTAATCATTTCTTTATCTTATTTCTTATTGTTTTTGCCAATCTTTGTTATGGATCTCTCCAAGAGAGAGTAGTTCTCTTTCTAGGGGTTTAGGTCAATGCATGAACTTGTTTAATTCTATCTTATTCGGATCTTTGTTTTTATTATGATTGTGTTATCGGATTTGATTGTTAATTTCTGTGATTTATTCTTTATGAATTTCATTAGTACTCGTTCCTTTGAGTTCACCTGGTTAGGGTTTATTGAATTGAAGTAATTTTGAAATCGCGTTGATCGTGTTTTTCACCTTTAAATTTATTAAATTCCGGCATTGGTCATGAGGAGACTACTAATTGAAACCATAAAGACACACCATAGGATTGGGTTAGAAGCGACCGTACTTTGATATCCAATCCGGAACTATAGAAATTAAGGTTAGGATTTTGGTGAAGGACCGAAAGGCGAAGGCAAATCCTAATTAGGACACCTTAGAACAAATATCGATATATGCTTTGAAGCATGAGATTAAATATCCCTCTAGGTTAGTGACAGCCCTAGAATTCGAGGCACATTAATCCATAAAGCGCAAAGTATTTGTATTAATATTTGTTCCAAAGGCTAACATAGGTTAGAAACCTCATCAAATCAAACATGAATTTAAACAAACCGAATAAATAGAATTAGCAAGGAATTGTAGACCGAATACCCCTAGATCTCCTTAACCTTGAAAACAAACCAATCTTTCTTTCCTTTATTTTATTTACATTTATTGTTTAAAACTCCTCTCTTTCGGGTATTGAACCCAACCTTAGGATTTTAGAACAAAACCCCCCACTTTACTTTTATTGTTTTTGTTTTAGAAGTAGTTTTCTTTATTAAAAATAGGTATTTCCCTATCTCCCTGCGGATCGACACCTAAATACTACAATCGATAGGTTGTGCGCTTGCAACTAACCTATTTATTGAGTACGAAGGTTTTATAAATATTAAAGGCAAAAGAGTACAAAATCATTATATCTAAAATACTCAACAGTACGACATGTCATATGAATTGACTTAAAGGACCCTTGAATCAGAGATATGGAGAATTATATGAATAGTGAGAAATAGATATATAAGTGATAGTAAGAAATATATATATAAGTGATAGACGACAATTGAGTTCCAGAACAAATTAATATAAAGCAAAAGAAAAAAGACAGTAAAAAAACAGTAAAAAAGACAAAAAAATATAAAGCAAAAGAAAAAAGTACCTCAGCAGACAAGAAAAACCCTTGTGTACTCACAATATTCGAGCTTGGAGATTTCACAAAAGAGACCCGGTCGGGATCGCTGAAATTTTGAGAAGAGATATATAGGTGAGATATAGAGAGAAATTAAAGAGACAAATAGGGTTAGTTGGCAAAATTTGTTAAAGCTAACCTTTTTCAGTTACGATTGCTGAAATTTGTTAAAGCACCTTTTTCAGTTCTAAATAGGGTTAATTGCCAAAATTAAAGAAGTGACACTCTAGTTAAGATAAGGCACTGTTACACTTGTGACTTGTGAGGTATACTGGTCTCAAAGTAAGTTAACTCAAATGGTGCGTTATTGCAAAGGATACAGACTCATTTGCATATTTACCGGCCCTAGGTGAGTCTGAATCATTTAGGCTTGTGCGCTGCATGAAGCCAAAACATATACTTTTGAAAAGTAAGTTAACATAGCACCAATAATACTATTGATAAAGTAAATGAGTTTAGGGTTTAGGGTTTACGTTTGTCATATTAAAACCTAAGTTCAATTCTAGAGAATGTAGAGAACATAAGGACACTTGCTCTATATGAAATAGAAATAGAGAACATAATTGACCTATATTAAAAGATAAGAAATAGAGAACATAATTACATAATTGACATGTAGACCCTCAGTAGATTAATTAATCCTATTTCAACACTTGCTCTATATAATTGACCTATGTAAAATCAAAATCCCCAACTTTAAGGATATAAGGACACTTGCTCATTTTTGGAAGTGGCTGTACAGTGTCTAATATTACATGTCATATAATTAAACATATATGCCGATTAGCTTCAATTACACATAGATGACCTTCGCGGTCTTATGCTGATTAGTGTCTACTACAGACCATCAAGCAATTCAATTATCAATTTCACAAGCAAAGGAATTCAAACAAGGAAGCAATCGGCATTTCATAATAACTATATATGTACCTCAGCTTTCTTATAACTTCTGTGAAAGTGAGAAGGTTTATGTTGATGTGACAGCCTTCTTCAAGTGTCTTGCCCTTCGATGTGTCTTCACTCCCAGCAAAATCTGATATGGATGATAATTAAAGTTATTGCCTAATTATAATTAGGTTCAAACTGTAAATAATTCAAATATTTAGATTTTGGCCTAGCTATTCTTGCTTTAAAGTGTTCACACATGTAAGTAATCTAGAATTAAGGTACAAGGGTATTTGGGGACATCATGATATATTGCTCGTACAGTGGCTGGTACAGTGGTACTTATATATCTCTGATGCTCTCGGAACATATGTACCAGCCACTATGCATATTGAGTTAATTACAGTGGCTGGTACTTTATTTTCTAACTCAATATCACTTATATAACTCAATATTACTTTATTTTGCAATTAGTTAGAAAAGCATCTATGCACATGTACCGTGCTATACATAACTCTGTTTAGATATATATAAGTGATTAGTAGTGCTGAAAAGCATACATATCTCTGTTTAGAAAAGCACAGTGTATTAGATGCTGTTTAGATATATAAGTGAGTTAGAAAAGCATACATGTAAAATAATACATATCTCTGTTTAGAAAAGCACGGTGCATACATATCTCTGGTATTGAGTTAGAAAAGCACATTGCATAAGAGATATGTATGCACCGTGCTTTTCTATATATCTCTGGTATTGAGTTAGAAAAGCATCTCTGTTTAGATATGCATAGATGCTTTTCTAACTAAAGCACCCTTATCCCCATCAGAGATATGCACCGTGCTATACATAACTCAATATCACTTATATAACTCAATATTACTTTATTTTGCAATTGAGTTAGAAAAACATCTAAACAGAGATATGTATGAGTTAGAAAAGCATCTCTGTATTGAGCCTACGGTGCTATGCATATTAACTTTTTAGTCGTAGCCTCACATATTAACTTTTTATGAATATATGGAAAATTCGAAATAGTTTTGCAACTACATGGCATAAATTGCTACTTAAGGTTTGAAGTAAAAACAATTGATTTTTTTTGTTGGCCTAGGTTAGTGCAATGAACATAACATAAATACTGTTATTTAAATTGATTAGGCAAGTTTTTTGTTGGCCTAGGTTTGAGAATTGTTTGAGAATTGTATTTTTTGTTGGCCTAGGTTTGAGAATTGTATCTGATATATTGAGGTCTTGAAATTCCCCCTTTAATATAAATGTACACCAAATTATAACAAGATAATAATAAGATTAAACATTCACAGCAAGCAGGGAGAGCAGTCAGGTTTTGAGTAGTGACACTGATGAGCCGCCTTTTAAGAAGCATAAGACCATTAATGGTGAGATCTTTTTAAGGTTTCAGTTCAAGTTTTTTTTTTTGCATTACATAATTAATATCTAAGTTGTGTAACTTCTTGTATTGCTTTAACCAACTCTATTCATAAATAGGTTTTTGATTTTGAATCTGAACAACTTCAAATTCTTTTCGCTTAATTTGTATTAGTTCAATATGAGCTTAGAGAAACAAATTGAATTATTTGTGTTAGGTGTCAATATTTAGCTGAATATATTATCTTTCTAGAAAAAAAAATATGGTGTTATTAGCAGAAAGTTCAATAAATATTTGGTGTATATAAATTGACTGGTGCCATTGCAAATGAATTAAACTTATGTGGTGTTATTGCAAAAGTTCTATGTTTTTGCTCCTGATAAGGTGTTTTCTAAATACTTTGCCATTGGAACCTGCGGTACCAGGTGGGTCTGGTACTGGTAAATACTTAGTACTGTCCAAATTTTGAACATGCAGTTACAATTGTCGGTTGTATTGTATCTGGTGATGGTACACAAACAAACAGACTGTTACGTTGTTTTGGTATTTTGAAATCGAATGATTGTGGTTCTTATAGTGGCTTTTCAGATCATCGATTGAAGCTAGAAAATGGTGCTGTACATACTGTTGGGATGAAAACAAAGAATAAAACAATAAAATTTAATTTAGTTTCAACCATTTCAATACATATTTCCTTTAGCAAATTAATATGATATGATTTTTTATTGTTATATTTCCTTCTGCTGAAAAATAAAATTTAATTTAGTTTCTATTGTTATATGTAGCATTCTTTCTTTCTTCTTTTTGCTCTTTACAAAAAGTAGAGAGATAAACAATCAATCAGATAGAAATAATGTTGTAAATTAATATGATTTTTTTCACTTCAATATTTACTCGTTCAACTTTTGACTAATTTACTGATCCAATTTTTAAAACAGTTGCTCTTCAAAAACATAACTAATAAATAAACAGTTATTACTTAATTAAAAAGTATTTGAAAAATAATCTTCTCCATCTCTATAAAAATACGATACAGTGCGTTCTCTATGAAAATAATTTAATTTTCTTTTTTTCTTTTTTTTTTAATTTCAGCTGATATAATTAGTCCTAATCGAAGTTCTTCAAATACACCCTAAAAACTCTACACCATTCAAAAGTAGTGTTTTTCTACCTATCTAAAAAAAAGTGTAAAAATTGGTCTTATATCATGAACCATATGCAGCAGAAATGAAGAAACAGAAAAAAAATAATATCAGAAAAATTGAAAGGCTGAGATTCAAAAATCCATAGAAAATAGCAAAAAAATCCAATTGATACAAAATGTGAGTCTAAAGTGCTTGGAAGAGAGTCCTCTACGTGTCTGTGTTATTGGATTTGACAGAATCAGGGTCTATGTCCCCTGATTTGCCAGTTTTTGACAGAAGGGCATTTCTGGAATTTATTGGACAGTAGGGGTATCAAATGAGTTTTCTGCTGATGCTTGTGTACTCATTTAGTTCTAATTTCATAAGCATACTGCCAAGCCATCACCACATTACCAAATCAGCCCCTCCCTCAATTGATCGAAGTAAAGTAAGAACGGAGAAGCGCTAGCACTTACCTGATTGTGCTAAAACCGAAACCAGAAAAGGAGAGCTTAGAAGACTTGAGAAGAGACGGGCAATTAGGATGTCAATGAAGAGAGCATCTCGGTGCGAAAAATGCTTGACGACCTAAATTCCAAAATATACAATTTGCTTTAAAAAATTACTAACTGTGTTGATGAATACTAGAAGTTCAAATACACTGAAGGCCAGTGGCTGCCAAACCGTATATTATAAATGAAAGTCTAAATTACAATCTTGTAGCATCATCTTCTACAGTACAACATATATCAGACTTACTAAATGAAAAGAAATTGGCTGCTACTGGTCTTAATCAAACACCATTAACAGATAAAACAAATTATAATACGCCATTAACAGATAAAATATTTACGAAAAACTCAGTAAACAAAAATAGCATGCAATGATGCAATAACCAAACATGGAGATGGTGAATTTCTAAATCGAAGACGACTGATACACTTTATGACTGATACACTTTTTATGGTACTGTGTACAGCTTTTATGACTGATACACTTTACCAGTAAGGGTAAGGGACTGACAGGGACTAACCAAAAGCACTGTCAAAGCATTTTTTTTTTTTTTGCAAAAAGGACCTTAGACTTAAAATATATTTCTGAAAATAAATAAAGGATTTTCATTGAAATCACAAGGTTTAAGCATGGATTTGGACAGTATGCAGACATGAAAGCCATTGTCTTTGCTTTAACCTTCATTCTCATCCTTTTTACATGTAGGACCCTATTATTGGACTTATTTACATATGGACTTATTTTTAGCATAATATATGCATAGTTTGGCATAGTATATCCTATTATTTAGGGTTTATAACAACCTAAGATGCTTGCTCCAGTCCTCTCATGTGAAACAACACCTGAACAAACATCTTTTCCTATCACAGAATATCTAAGGCACTCTCTCCAGTCCTCTCATGTGAAAGAACACCTGAACAAGTGTCTTGTTTCCTATCAACTCAACAGAAAAGAAAAGAAAAAAGAAAGAAAGAGAGAGGATAGAAGAGGCAGCAAAGAGATAACATATATGTATAGTTATATTTTTGTTATGAAAGCAATAAGTATAGCAATATAGTATACAAATTAATTATACAACCATATTAATTTCTGTTTAGTGCAGCGTGTATTATACATGCTGCCTTTTCTAATTCACGACAACAAACAAATCTAGCCATAGGATCAGTAGCTAACAATAAATTCAATAGCTGAGAATGATGGTGACGTGGCATGCACAAAAATGCTGCACACTTAACCATCTTCAAAATTACGACTAATTCAAAATTAGATATTATTATCAAAATAATTGTACAGTCAATGACCAAATCAAATATGTAAATTGATTATGAAAAAGTTGTAATTTGATTTTATTATTAATCGAACGGCTATCATATAATAAGGACAAATTCGGTGTCATTGCAATTGCAATAATCCAGGGGCCCATCTTTAACTCCAATTTCACTGACATTGAGTTCTGGTAAAAAATGTTATGTATGTGGGCCTGATTCTAGGAGTATGTGGGGGGTGGCAGGGGGGGCGGCAGCCCCCTGTGAGCGGTGTCTGCTCTGTTCAGCCCAGAGAAAATTATTTCTGAGAAGTCAATTGCATGAAAATTCTTTTACCGACGGCCCAGATTAGTCAAGTTACCTATTAAGATGTACGATCCAGATTAGTCTGTTTTACTCTCTGGTACTCATCTTCTCTCAACAAAAAATATTTGTTCTATTGTTTCGTAAACATGTTGTTAAGGTTAAACATGTCGTAACCAACTAAAATTAAAATTCTTCAAAACGTTAAGAAAGAAAATACCTGGTTGAGCTTCTTTGCTAATTGCGGAACCCCTATCTCTAATTTCAGTAAAATTATAGGGGCAGCACTGGGTTTGAGTGAAGAGGCCAATTGTGCAACTGCAAATCGACAAATGAAAAAACAGGTTTGCAATTTGAGAGGAGCGAATTTGATTGATATATAAAGATAGAAGAGTCGGTTCAATTGAAATTGCAAGGGCGGGACAATTACCTGTCAAATCCATGGAGGAGAGATCGAAGAACCAATGTCATTTGAACTTGGAATGGCGGGACAATTGTTTTCTTTTTTTCAGAGGAGAGATCGAAGCACCAGGAGGAGAAAAGAGGAGATGCGGCGTTCTTCTAGGTTTTTTTTTTCTTGCTTTCCTGACAGCCCGCCTGTGTTCTTCTAGGGCGTCGTCAGAAAAAAAACAAAAAAAATGAAGCGTCAGAACTCGGAAGGAGGAAAACGCGTGGTCGCGTGGAGGAAAAAAAGGAAAACGCGTGGTCGCCAGTGTTTTTCTATGTGGCTTTTCATGTAGTGGATACGTCGTTAATTAAATTTAGATTTCTACACACTTGACAACATGAAACATATGTATAAAATCAAAATTATTTATTAAAGGCTGAGATTGAGATGTGGTTTGATTAGTGGCTGAGATCTTTTGAATTGATGGCTCAGATCCTCTCTGAACGAATAGATGCTTGGGTGCCAAAAAATCCAACGTGATATTAGTAGTGCTGATTTTCTCCACAAGGTCTTGTTGGAATGGATAAGCATCAACTTATGTTGATATCCGCACTGACAAAGGGACCCCACAAGGTCTTGTTGGAATGGATAAGCATTAACTTATGGGACCTGACCTTCCTTGTGCTTTTTTTTCTTCTCATTTTTAAAGGCAACAATTGAATCAATACAGTGTACCGCCACACGACTGTTGTTATCATTAATTAATTAATTAATTAATTAGCGCTTGAAGGCACCAGCACTTCACATTTGGGAAATGTCTCCTCTACCCCTGTGTTTGTGTAAGATGGATCTCTCATTTGATTTGTTTGATTTTAAATTTTTTATCCAATTGATTTAAAATAATTGAGTTGTTCGATTTATTTGATTTCGATTAAAAAAATGTAATAGTTTTGTTTATTAATATACGATTTAATTTTGACAGTTCAAAAATTAAATAAATCAAATGCACTCAAAATAGATAGTTTTTTTATTATGTAAAGAGATAACAGAAAGAACTGAATTGATCATAATAATTCTACCACCAATTGAAAGCGGAGAATATAAAGCCCCAATCAGAAAAAATAGATATTTTTTATTATGTAAAGAAATTTTGTGAATTCAACTCTAAAATCTATTGGATTGACTATATATATAAAATATATTTATTATTTAAAATAATTATAAAGTTACGTCTCATTTAAAATTTTGCTCACCTAACTAAAAATCTTAGCTCTGCCCCCTTCCCTTGTATTTACTTATTTATCCGTTAACAACAGTTACTTATCTATTAAATATTAGTATATAATAATTGGTAATCTATATAATTTATTAATTAATAATTTCTAACTTTATTCAGTAGACTAGTATTTATTACTTAAAAAGATAAGCAGCCAGTAGCAAATGAAAGGAAACAAATCTGCTGAAATTTTCATTGGTGAACAGTGTTTCTGAAATTCTTGCTTTTCTGAATCCAGCCGTCAAGCTGGTTTTAGATGCGTGCACAGAAAAATTAACTGTTTCGAGATACGTGCATAGAAAAAGTTGGACGGCTGGATTTAGGGGTGTTCATTGGGTCCTGTTTAGTCGTTTTGAACTGAACCGAATTAGTTTGGACTAAACGGTTCGGTTTGTTCAGTAAAATGGTTCGGTTTGCTTTTTAAACCGATTTATAATTTTGGTTCGGTTCGGCTTGAAAATTTTCAAAACCGAAATAACCGAACCGACCGAACTTTTATATATTATGAATTTGGTCTGGACCGTCCCGGTTTATTTCTTAACACTCCGGTTTATTTCTTAATCAATTGCTTTAAATACTTCGGTTTATTTCTTAATATCTCGGTTTATTTCTTAATACTCCGGTTTATTTCTTAATATACTTCGGTTTATTATAAATCAATTGCTTTAAATAAAAAAATTAATATATTTTGGTTTGAACTGAACAAACCGAACAAACCGAAATAAAACTTTGGTTCGGTTCGGTTCGGTTGCAATACTAAATTGGTTCGGTTCGGTTCTATTTTGAAAACCAAATTATTACTTTGGTTTGCCTAGTTCAACCGAACCGAACCGATGAACACCCCTAGCTGGATTCGAAATTTTAAAGATTTCAAAAAAACTGTTCAGGAATGATGGATTTCAGCAGATTTCAATTCCAAATGAAATGATTAATTAGTTGCTTTTAGCAACGCCGTTGGGTCCAAGGAGAAGCAAAGAAAGAAGCAAAGCATGTACAAAGCCGCTTGCCAGGCTAGCTAGAGATATATTATTTTATTAAAAATCAGGGGGCTGGGTCACTAACAACTGCTTGTATGGTTTCATAAAAAAAAAAAAAAAATCCCATTATCCAATTATCGATGACCGTACATACTTATATAGTTATATTTGAACCTTGATCTTGTTACAAAAATCATTACATGTTGCACTCTACTACAAGAGAAGAATCTAATTAATTTCAGGGAAGATTTTCTGTATACCCTAAAAAAACTCAAAATTACAAAATTTTCTCTTCAAAATTTTATAATATCATATTACTCTTTTAAATTAAAAAAAACTCACGAATTTTTCCAATTTATTGTATTTTCTATTAAAACTCATTTTAAATTTATTTTAGTTACCATTTTATCATTTATTAAAAAAAATACGTAGTATTTGTAAAAGATATAATTGGCCGGTTTGTGAGGACAAATCGTTCATTTTTCTACTTCTGACATATGCTCGGTGACATTTATGCATATGCTAGTGTGTGCATCGCAAGTAGAAAAACGAATAATTTGTCCTTACAAATCGACCAACTAACAGACTGAACATTTCTTATACGTACTATATAATTTTATTCTTTTTTTATTGAAAAATAAAATGGGAATTTAAAAAAAAATTAAAATTAGTTTTATTAAAAAGACAATAAATTGGATAAATTTGTGAGTTTTGAAATTTAAAATAAATAAATATGATATTACGAATTTTAGAAGGAAAATTATGTAATTTTAAATTTTTTGAGGAATATACATGAAATTTCCCCTTAATTAATTAATTTATTTATTCGGTATAATTACCATTTAGTTCATTAATTTATTCCTGACTAAGCACCTTTATATATAGACACAGTGGACTGCTCACCTCACCTCAACTCACCTTCACCTACAAATTAAACCAAATAAATCCATTTCATTTCCGGAATGATTTTCCCAGACAAAACCAGAGAAAACTTCTATTGTCCCACATGGAGTACTAACAAACCCATTGCCTCTGATCTCTACTGCCCCTGCTGCAACCATTCTTTCCAGCCCGGCCTCAACCCGCTACCGGAGTCCATGAACTCCACCGACGAGTTCCGGATGTACCGTTTCAAGGTACAGCGGTGCTCCTCAACCCGTACAAGCCATGACTGGACCGACTGCCCGTACCTCCACTCTGGTGAAAAGGCACGCCGCCGTGACCCCCGCAAGTTCCGGTACACCAGCGAGCTATGCACCGAGTTCAGGAAGAACGGGAAGTGCGCTAAACGTGACGAGTGTCGGTTCGCACACGGTGTGTTCGAGGTGTGGCTTCACCCCGACAGGTACCGCACACAGCTCTGCAGAGATGGTACCGCGTGCACGAGAAAGGTGTGTTTCTTTGCGCACACGGCGGGGCAGTTGAGGTGGCCCGGTGATGGCAAAAGCAATTGGTCGTCTCTTTTGAGTGCAATCGTGACCGATATGCGAAGGACGAGCGCGACCGGGATCGGAAAAACCAGAACTTTCTGCGGCATTGAGACGCCAGATATCAAATGGGTTTCTGATTTAGTTGATTTCTGATCTGATCTTATGACAGTATATATTGTCAACATTACAAATGCTAGTGATGAAATTTGTATTAATTTTTACTTTCTTTGTTACCTCTTTTACAATGTGAATATTGTACATTGCTCCGAGCTGTTGTATTATTTTTATAAAATAAATATGTTAAATTCTAAAATATTGTTTTTGGAAACAAATTTCATTTCTTATGTACTTGTCAATTGTGGTACATAATTGCTAATTAGCATTGTGCAATTTTAGTACTCTTTTTTTATTTCATGAATTCCATGTGGAAGCCATTCAATATAATTAGGGGCGGAGTCATTATTATTAAAAAATTATCAAAATATACTTTTATTTTCTAGTATGTTCGGATAAAATTATAAAAATACACTCAAAATTCAATATAATTATAAAATTATATTTCATATTAAAATTTTACTTCACCTTATATAGTTAAAGAGTGAGGCTATGGTGCTATGCATAGCACGGATGGCTAGTGTACTACGGCTCAATATGAACTTTTTAAAATCCTAACGGTCGATCCGAACCGTTCAATGTGATAACCATATGAATATGTACTTGCAAACTAAATTTTATATTTTTTTGAATTTTTTTACTATTTTTTTAGATAGGTAGAATTTTGATGGTCCAGAATTTTCAGAAAACACTGATTTTTCTACCTATCTAAAAAAATAGTAAAAAAATTTACTTAATTTTTTTTTGGCCTGAGAGAGGGTCTTCAGCGACCGGCGACAATATCTGTCGCTGATGCCGGTCGCTGAAGACTAGTTTTGTTGTAGTGTCTGCTCATTTAGAACTTTGGAAAATCTTTTTCCTAAATTTTGCAAAAAGAAAAAGAAAATATTTTTTTATTCATAAAAAATATTATAAAATAATATAGGGAAAGAGAAATAAATAGAGCAAAATTTTAAGTTTGAACATGCATTAATTTTACATGTTTAGGGCCTGTTCAGCTTCCAACAAGCGAGAACGGAAATGGGTTTGGGTTCGAATCCAATTTGAATGACCGAAACACTGTGTGCATGGGAAAAAAAATTCACTCTGAGTGATTTTTTTTTTCATCACGAAACAGTGGCAGCCGAACAGGCCTTAAAGTTTGAACCGAAATAAACGCTGAATTTTTTTTTCATAAAAATCAAGAGAATTATTTTTCTTTTCCGATACCATTTTATAATATTTTATTAATAAACAATTGTCATTGTCTTATTGTGAAGAGGATAAGCACGGATAAGTGTTGGACGTACGGAGCAAGCAATTGCAATTTGCATAGTTGCATGCACAGCACCTGGTTTTTTTTTTTTTGCAAAACAAATAAGAGAAACTGAGAGAGCGTTAGGTGGTATTCATCTCCCCTATTCATTATCTATAATTAACCAAGATTGGAACGCACGGCAAAAAAAGTTATTCGATATTCTTTTGCTGATTGGATTTTTTTTTTTAAGAAGCTTGATTGTGTTTCCCGAAATTTTTAAAGTTAGCACAATTTCAAATATAATAAATAAAAAAATCACGGTTTTTGGGCGATTCTAAATTTATCACGGCCGCACCGGTGTTATGCGGACTCATTTAATAGAGACCGCACAATGCCGGTGCGGGCCCTGAAATGGGGCCGCACAATGCCGGAGCAGATCCAGAGCCGCATAATACCGGAGCGGTACTCCATTTAAAAAAAAAATTGAAATCTGTTATTTATTTTTTTGTTATAAAAATGTTTTTATGTTGTTTAAGTTTTAGTTTGAAATGTTGTTTAAATTGATATATTTTTTGTCGTATCGTATTTTAGAAATATCGTTCGTTTGAATTTTTTTGTGTACGACGAGATAATGATATAATGAACAAAATAAATAAATAACAACAAGACAAATAAAATAAATAACAAAGCAACAAAATAAATAAGTAACAGTATATAACAAATAAGTATCTGACAAAACATCTAACAATACTACAAATCAAAGCCTACGGATCAGGACTAAATACCGTCATCGTCTTCTTCTTCCTGAACCCTCGAGTCTACCAGGAGAGTGGCGTCTCGTCAGTCTCTGCTGAGTCTGTAGAGTCCTCCACCTGGACATCCAAAGACTGAACCGGCCCGTCATAAACCTCCTCAATCTCGGATGTCTGCTGGACTCCATGACCAAAATCTGTAGTCTGTCCAGACTCAGGCTGCGTGAATAAATACGCATGTTTGGCAATGAGGTCATCATGGAGCGAAGGGTACGATGCCTGCTGTGAGGATTGTCCAGGGAATTGCGGGACGGGCTCTGTTTGAACATACCCTGGCTGATAGGCAGGAGGTGCCGTCTGAGTCGGACTGTAACCCGGAGAATACAGTCCATCTCCCTCTGTGCCAAATCTGTAGAAATATTGAACTCCAGCGGACCCTCCTCCTCACCCTGTAGTAATTTACAAATTAGTTAATCAAGAAATTTGGAAAAAATCACAGTTATGTATTTTAATTACAATTATACCTCGGCATCCTGAGTAGCTTGAGATCCTATGGCCTGATGTGCGGCCCGGCGCATCAACTCGGCACCTCGGTCGAACGCTTGACCGACAGTCTCAGCGCCATGAACGGCTGCAAACAATGCCTCATCACCAGTGTACGGGACGTAGACATTAAACTCGTCGGATATGTCGTCAACCTCATCAACTCCGCCCAAGCCAGGGCATCTCAGTAGAGAGTCGAGACGCGTCCTGTACCCACACTAGCACACTGCGGGTACGTTGTGCTTGAGGATGACTTTCCCGAGCCTCTTCCAGCCCTTAGTCATGGCCATCGTAGCCCCTATGACGCAACTCTTGACCAGATATAATGCCTGAAAATTAAAAAAATTATGAAAAATTGTACAAATGTAAATATTGTTAGTTTTTAATTTGAAATTTAAAATTAAACATACCGTGGCTGCAAATGGTGCGCCGGCAGGGATAAGACCATGGATCCGTCCTCTCCGATCCCTCGGCTTCGGTACCCGCTCATGGGGGTTGTCGGCGAGACACCCCTCCAAAAATATGGTGTACGTGCCGTGATCCTGGTACCAATCTCTGTAAGGTCTGTACGAATTATAAAAAATGTTAGATATTACAATCAGAAAACTATAGTGAAGGTTTTGAATTATAAAAAAAAGTTCTTACACTGGTGCGATATCCAGGTAACGGTCCGGATCAGCCAATGAGGGATTTGTAAATGCTACCTCGGCCACATAATCAGCACGCACCGCTCCCCAGTTCTTGCCCACAGTGGAGTCTCTGGCATGATGAAGCCCTCGCCACACCCCCTCGCTCATCGGTGCCGGGGGCGGAGCTATCTAACGCATGCCGAACTGTCTCATGACCCGACCGGGGTAGTGGTGCTCGATGATCTATATATTTAATTATGTTAGGTTACTTCTATTAAATTAAGTTACTCGTGTAGATAATTAATAAAATTAAATTACGGTACCTGAAAACATATGAGCAGCACCTCTGCAAGCCATAAATGCTCATGCTGCTGACATCCCTCAAGCAATATCTCGAGGAAAGTCCAATGTCACCCATCTACCTCAACCTGAAAGCACACATTTAATACCATATATCAATTCAAATGGAAAAATATGAAAAAAATTTAAATCAAATTTAAACAAAATTAAACTTATATAATCTATGTAGAGCTCCTAGGTCACAAACTCTAGATCATCTCTGAGATACTCGATCTCCTGTCTCCAGAATGTGATGCCAAGTGATGAGCCATGCCCCTGCCCGACCTAAATCTTCGGATAGCAATACTTGGTGCCATATGCAGGGCAGTTGTCTAGCTCAGGCTTGCCCCACTCGGCACATATGTCTTGTTAGCCATGATTGGACGACCAACGATCAGATGTGCATAAGACCAATGCTGTAGTAACATGCATAGTCCAATAAAGGTCTTGTTTTTCTTCAGACAAGCATTGTTAAGACCCCTTTACAATGTACAAAGTCAGTGTTACTTATACTGAGATGTATAATATTTGAAAAAATTAAAATATTAAAAGAATAAATTTCTTACCAATATAAGCATGCCAACGTGGCACCACCCCAGTTGAACCTGCCCGTAGTGGACAAATCGCGTAGAATCTCAAGGTAGCACAACCGCACCTGATCTCCGTGTGAATCCAGAAACAACCAACAAGTGATCATCTCCAGAATATACGCGTGCAGGTATCGGTTAGTAACCACCTGTTATTTATTTAAATTAGAACATTGTTTACAAGTAAATAAATATGATATTATTTAAATTAAATAAGGTACAATTTACATACCTGATCTGGACGATCCGGATAATCCTTGAATTTGGCCCTCAATTTTGACAAGCTGATGTTACTGGGCGAGACCAGTCCTTTCACCTCTCTTCTTCTATTTCTAGAGCTCCGCGTGCGAGATACCCAACAACTCCAAGCACAATGAACGGAAGTCCCCGTACTCGATGCCCATCACCGGCTTCTCGATAATAGTCATACCCCACAAACAGCTGACGTCCTGTAGGGTGACTATCATCTCAGCATGGGGGAGATGAAAGGTGTGCGTCTCGGGACGCCATCGCTCAACGAGGCCGGAAGATAAGCCCTCGTCATCGTTCTCCTAGGTCATCTAGGATAGATGAAACAATCCCATCGCGCGTAATGTCCCCATATGCCAGCTAGTACCGTAGCCATATGCGGTTGTGACGAACTATAACCGCATCCAAACCCTATATTTAATTAAAAAATCAGATCAAGTCCATTCATAAAAAAATTTAGGTTATAAGTATTTTTATAAATATGACTAATTTATAACTTACCCCAGTGGCAGCCTCTAGAATCCGGTGCTCCGCATTCGGGTACCACAAGAAGTCACTGACCCTGTCAGTAGGGGAGTTCATTGGGTCCGGTTTAGTCAATTTTGAACCGAACCGAATTAGTTTGGACCAAATGGTTCGGTTTTTTTGGTTTAATGGTTCGGTTCGGTTTTCTTTTTAAAACTGAATTATAATTTTGGTTCGGTTCGGTTTGGAAATTTTCAAAATCGAAATAACTGAACCAATCAAACTTTTATATATTATGAATTTGGTCTGGACCGCCCCGGTTTATTTCTTAATACCCCAGTTTATTTCTTAATCAATTGCTTTAAATATTTTGGTTTATTTCTTAATATACAAATATTTTGGTTTATTTCTTAATATACTTCGGTTTATTATAAATCAATTGCTTTAAATAAAAAATTAATATATTTTGGTTTGAACCGAACAAACCGAACAAACCGAAATAAAACTTTGGTTCGGTTCAGTTCGGATGCAATGCTAAATCGGTTCGGTTTGGTTCTATTTTAGAAACCGAATTATAACTTTGGTTTGCCTAGTTTGGTTCGGTTTCAACCGAACAGAACTGATAAACACCCCTACCTGTCAGTGTGACTCTGGATACCCAGAACATCTTCCAACGCACTCTCGATGTACTGAGACATCTCGTACGGAGTGGCTGTAGGGCCATGCTGTATACCTCTACTAGAAGATGGTACATCCCTACTGGAAGACGGTATATCTCTACTAGATGCCATGCTGTATTTGATAATTTTTTGTCAAATATGAGAATTTTGGTATAATAAACCTAATTAAATTTTGGTACAAGTCCAGTTTAATGTTGGTGCTCAAACAATTAATTTTGGTAAAATAAACCTAATTAAATTTTGGTACAAGTCTAATTTAACTCAAACAATTAATTTTGGTAAACTAAATCTATTTAATATTTTATACAAGTGCATTAATTTTGGTGCTAAAACAACTAATTTTGGTTAAATAAACCTATTTAATTTTTGGTACAAGTCTAGCTTAATTTTAGTGGTCAAACAATTAATATTTGATACAATTCTATTTAAATTTTGGTCATATTTTAATTCTAAAATCTAAATTAATATCTAATTCTAAATCCTAAATCTAAATCCTAAACCTAAACCTAAACCCTAAATCTAATTACTACTCTAAACTAAAAAATAAAACTAGAAAAGAGGAAGAAAACTTATCCGAGGTTGAAGGGATTGAAACTTTTTTGAATTGATACAAAAAATGAAACCAACGGACCCCTTATATAGGCTTCCCAGGGGTTCGCTCCGGCATTATGCAGCCCTGGGTCCGCTTTGGCATTGTGCTGCCCCATTTGAGGGCATTGTGCGGTCTCTATTAAATAGGTCCGCATAACACCGGTGCGGCCATGATACATTTTAAAATTTCCAAAAATGGTGGTTTTTTGGTTTATTTTTTTTGTGTTATAAATAAAAATTTCGGTTGTGTTTCTTTTGATCTTCTCAATAGTAATGTCTGCACATACTCAGAGGCGGGGGTGCAGGATTTCTATCAGGAAGAAGCAAAAATCGGATTAAAATAGCTTATTAGATTCAAATTCATTAACTAATATGATACTAGATAAAAAACAATCAATATAATAAGAAACAATAAAATAGTATACTCTTACGTAATAAAAAATAACAAAATAATATCATTTTACATATTAAAAAACAACAAAGTTGATCCGGACCCGTAAATTTCTAAAAAATTTCTATAAAAACAACAAAGTTTTGGATTGACTTGGCAGACTTTCTAGTTCCAGAAAATGACAAAATAATTTATAGGGAAGAACAAAGTAGTACCAAATTCGTATTTTTTCCCTGAATTTTAAAATTCAGGAGAGATCCGGCCTACGCGGAACTAAAATTTGAGTATAAGAACTTAACATTATTTAAAAAAATCATATAACACGAGATAATAATTTTTTTCACTATTTTACTTGAGAAAAATAAATATTGTTTTTTCTTAGGACACTTATTTTTTTGTTTGTTGCCTGTGGGATGGACCAAACTTCTAATGATATACATATGCTCCGCAAGAGATATTCCAAACTTCTAATAAAATGCATATGCTTCGCTTGAGTTTTTTTTTTTTTTTTCTTGTCACTTTTCCTTTTTTTTTTCTCTCTCTTTTGATTAATTCATGTATCTGAATAATATCGCTTAACACAAATTAATATATTCAGCCTTGACTGCAACAGTCAAGTTTTCACAAAAAAAAACACACACACACACACAAATTAATATAATTCATGTACGCTGAAACAAATTAGATCCCAATTAAAAGATCATAAATCAATTGATTTTATTACTAAATGAACCTTTACGAAATATACAAAACTATAGCCGTGACAATCCCTTGCTTTATGTCTGCACCTAGAGTGGAAAAAACGTGCCGTGTCTTGCCGTGCCGTGACTAATACGCCGTGATTTTAGTCTTGTGCCGTGCCGTGCCGTGACTAAGTTAATTTTTCACGTGTCAGTGACCAAAATATCAATGGGTGGTCACGGCATGTGAATGGTCACGTCACATGAGTCACGCCGTGCCTAAATGTGCCGTGACCATACGTGACTTGCGTGACTCGCATGACCATTTAATCATAGTTCAGTTTAGTTTATTCAAGATTCACCATTAAATCCATATCTAATGGTCCTAATTACACGTGACTCGCGTGACTATGTGTCGTGCCGTACCGAGACTAAATCTTTCACGTGCCGTGCCGTGCCAAAGTTTCAAAAAATGAACACGGCACGCGAATAGTCACGGCACGGAACACGCGAGTCACGGCACGTAACTAACACGCGTGCCGTGCCGTTCCGTGACGGAGCCGGTTCCACCGTGCCATTTTTCCCGCTCTATCTGCACCTTCTCTAGACCTCCTGCATGTGTGATCAAGTTTTGCATATAAATTTTATGTTTATATATAATACGTATAACACATAATATTTAACATAAAATATCAGACATAATTATATATATTATAAGATTGCAATTTGCAAATATAATAATAATAATGAGGTTTGAATTTTTCTCATGTTTTCATATCTTAATTGTGTCTCACATCTTTATCTCTATTTTTAAAATTCAAACAGTCAATCCAAATCATCCATCATGATCTCCGTATATAAATGTGCTTAGAGACCAAATTTGTAATATTTTTTTTGAAATTTTTTAGATAGGTACAAAATCATTGTTTCTCATTGGTCCATAATCTTCTTAAAAATAGTGATTTTGTACCTATCTAAAAAATATAAATAAATTTCAAAAAATATAAAATTTGTCTCCAAGCACATTTTAATATGGAAACTCATGTTGAGCAATTTAGATTGACTGATGGGACTTTGAAAACGGAAATAAGAATGTGAGGCACGATTAAGGCATTTGAGCCCTCCTCTATAATAATAACATTACTGGATCTAAAATTTTTATTTATAGCATAAAAAAAAACCAAATCACCCCGGTTTTGGGGAAATTCAAAAAATACCCTGGTCGCATAAGCGTTATGCGGCCTCAAAGACTAGAGTCCGCCCAATGCTTTTGCGGCCTCAGTCTAGGGGCCACCCAATGCCTCTAAGTGCCGTTAGGGATTACAAGTTTGGTACGTTTCTTTACGGTCAAATATAGTAGCTACACTAGTACAAAAAACCCCTTCACCGACCCTCAATCACCGACTGTTTTAATATGTAATAGTCGGTGTAGAGACTGCTAGTAAAATCGTAAATAAGAAGAACCTCAACACCGACTGTTCCATTACAAAAAACCGTCAGTGAACCAACACCGACTGTTTTTTTAAAAAACAGTCGGTGTTGCTCAGACCCTACACCGACTGTTTTCTTTAAAAACAGTCGGTGTTGAGCAGTCACCAACACTGACTGTTTTTGAAAAAAACAGTCGGTATTGGTAAACCCTACACCGACTGTTTTGTTTAAAAAACAGTCGGTGTTGAGTAATAAAATTCGG
Organism: Carex myosuroides; assembly: GCA_028015225.1. NCBI lineage: Eukaryota > Viridiplantae > Streptophyta > Magnoliopsida > Poales > Cyperaceae > Carex > Carex myosuroides. The sequence continues at coordinate 14,828,995 of CM051465.1, forward strand.
AACCGTCGGTGATTTCTCTGAAAAATTTCGTTCCCGAGTTTCTCCGCCAAAACCTTATAAATTTCCCTCTTCTCAGTTTCAATTCACTCTTATAAATTCTCCGCCAAACCCCAATTTCATTTCACTCTAGGTGCGCGGCGGAGAAGGTGTGCGCGAGAGAAGGTGTGCGCGAGACCTGAGGTGTGCGCGAGAGAAGGTGTGCGCGGAGAAGGTGTGCGCGGGACCTGAGGTGTGCGCGAGAGAAGGTGCGCGGCGGAGAAGGTGCGCGGCGGAGAAGCCTTCTAACCTGCCTCACCGGAGACTGCCTGAGGAGATCGCGTAGGAGAAAATGTGCGTGGCGGCCTGAGGAGCTCACTGCTGCCACTGGTACAGTACCAAAATCAAAATAGGCATCTGATCCGTCGACCTCATCTGATCACTGCTACCACTGGCACTGGTAAAACGTCCCTCCCTCTCGATTTTGTTGCTATTTGAAATGAGATCTATGGTTGTTTCTTGTAGTTAATCGGTTGTGTTGAAGAAATGCTGGGATCGGGATTGATTTGAGGTCTTTGTTTCTTCAGTTTTTTATGTTAATTCGTGGAGACTGGGAGAACCAGAAAGTAATTGGACCAGTATTTTTTTGCAGATTCTCTGGTTTGTTTCAATTTCATCTAAATTTCAATGAAATTATTATTTTTCTCTTCAACTTGTATCAGTAGTGATTATGTTGAAAGTCATTAGGCTTTCTATTTTTGACATACTAGCAATAGACCTAACAGGTGATTCCATATCAGTGAGATTTGTAGAATTATACTGCCTGAACTGAAACTGGTATAGGTCAGATCAGTTCTGTAAAATACTACGAAAAAATTTCAATCCGAGGCATCTGCATGTCTTGATCTAATCTAACTCGAATTGATTTCGATCAGATGATCTTCTGGATTATCCAAAGCTAGGTCCACTAGCTAGGAAACTTTTGGATTTTAGAAGGGACAGAGAAAGAAAACAAGTGTATCTTTTTCTTTGTTTTATTGCTTTTCTATGTATCAACTATTCAAGTATAAAATTAGGTCACCATGACCTAAAATAAACAAACAAATGTTTTGATGTAAAATGACAACTCTGGAGAATACATGTGCTATTTTAAAATTCTCTAGTAGCACGTAATCAAATCTTTTTAGTATAAAAAAAAACTTAAATTAATTGCTAGATTAATATATTTATTTTGAATTACTTCTCTGACTCATGAACAATTGAACACACATCTTAATTAACCTATCATGATACCTGTTTGATAGCTTCGCATTTAAAGACAACATGAAAAATATTAGATAGATGTTGGTCTAAGGACTTTCTCTGTTTGACTCGCTTTTTTAAGGGCTATAAGCTTGCAAGCCTTGGGTCAGGTACTGCAATCTCCAATAGTTATCCAACTTGTATAACCTTTTGTGTAAAAATTACTTATCTTTTGTTGTGTTCCTTTATATTTTGAAAAATAGGCAGTGAATCTGCAACTTGGCATGGCAATTGACAGCCCAAAGGCTACACTTTGCAGTAAAAAGAAGGTTAGCTTGTGAGATGGTTAAGTATTGGCAACAGGTACTTCTTACACTGGTTACAAAGAAATTACATGTTTCCTCTCCAAGAAAATTACTATTGTTTTGGTTAAGAAGAAAATTTTCTAATATAAATTTATAATTAATTGAAGTCTGAAGATTTGTTTGGAGTACATATTGCCAGATCAGGAAGTTAGCATGTCTTGTCTTGGCAACTGCTAAACTGGTACATGATCTTTTAGACATAACAGCCAACGCAAATAACTAAATCGGATCAGTTATCCAAGAACTCTTTCAAAATGGATCCAGTTACAAAGTGTCCTCTTACCCCTGACATCTGTATTTTTATTCTTATACAGTGTTATAGCTCAGAAAATGTCATCTTACCCCTGACATCTGTATTTTTATTCTTATACAGTGTTATAGTTTGCTTAAAGAAATTATATATAATAGTTATGTTTATTTTGCTGTGGGAATATACAGATGGTAGGTTTGGAGCAAAGCATCGGTGAACTTAAAATCATACATGTTGCAGGAACTAAAGGCAAGGTAAAAGAACTATGTACATCTTTGACCTAGATCGGATTGCATTAATGTTTCATCTATAGTTTGATCTAGTTTGATGTCTTCTTATATACTTATAAATTAGGTGCCAATGTTGCTATGTAATTGATAATTCCAGGGTTCAACTTGCACATTTTCTGAAGCAATTTTACGTGAATGTGGTCTAATTAAGGACTGGATTGCTTACATGGCAGAGTAGAGGTGGAGAGGTAGAGTAGAGAATCGTATACTGGTACAAGTGGGGATGCAACTGCTGACAAGGTTTCCTTGAACTTCAAAACAATCAATTTGGTAGCTATATTTACCAGTGTGCTGTGATTGCTTATTTCATTTGTTTTCAATTTTTTTATAAAATATATAGGATATGTAAATGGTGTTATATATGTAAATTTTGTTATAGTGTGTTTTTTTGTGAATGAAATATGAGTTATGTTGTTTATTATTGTGTTATATATGTAAATTCTGAACTTCTTAGCTGAGTAATTAAAATGTAAGATGACTCAAATTTTGGCTTGCCAGTTGTCACGTCTACAGGTGCAAAAAAAAAAAAAAAAAAAATCGGTGCTGGGCACCAACACCGACGGTTTTTTCAAAAAAACAGTCGGTGTTGGTACCTACACTGACTGTTATTCACCCGTCAGTAAAGATTTATCTATACCGTCGCCGCCATCACCGACGCCTCAATAACAGTCGGTGAAAGGGTTTTTTAACAGTCGGTGAAGGGGTTTTTTGTACTAGTGCTAACTCTGTTTATTCATTTTTTTTTTAAATCTTCGCAGAAACTGCGAAGTCGTGAGGGGAATCGAACTCTCGACCTTTGAGTAACCAACAATCATAGAACTTTTCTCCTAACCAACTGTGGTATCTCCCCTTAACGAACATTTTAAGGAACATTTACTAGTTCAACTCAGTTGTCTCAAAGTTTATATTAATACTAGACAAAGCCCGGCATTGTCAATATTATGAAATGTTAATTTCAAGAAATAAAAATTGTATAATAATAATAATTAATAATGGTGTTAAAATGAATAAATAAAAATTGCATAGGACATATGTAGCTAGAAATTTGAATAAAATAAAAGTTACCTTATCCATGTCTCATTTTTACAAAATGGTACAAAAGATCTTGCAATTGGTAAATTCATTGACTGTGGTTATCAACTTTTGTACTACACTATATTTTCCTTTAATAAAAAAAATGACCTGGAAATGACCTGACGTACCAAATATAGAATGTTTTTTTAACAATAATATAATTTAAATGACAAACATACTTAAAACCAACGCTTCTATATATTCAAATTCATTTATTCATTTGACACAACTTAAAATGCATTTACATGAGACAAAGTACATCTCAAATTTGGCCATTTATCATTCAATCAATAAAGCTCACAACCTTTTGCATCATCTCCATTGCCTTGTCACTACCTCTATTATGCAGAAGATAGAAGACATGATCTTCCCCCTCGGTCTCGTAGAATTCAACATGACCGTTCCATTCGCCGGACGACACAGCCTTGAGCAACTTGTCATAGTATAACTTCCCTTTGTCTCTGAGCTCATCCTTCTGTGCCACTGCAACTAACACTTTCTCACACTTGTACACGCCCTCCATTCGCTCTTTCGCAGCCATTGGATTCATAATCGGATCCTCCAAGCCGGTCGCCTCGGGGTACACAAGCCGCAAAAATTTCAAATTGTTCTCCTTCTTCACGAGATCTCGAGACTCCGAACCAATCGCCTCGCTCCATCCAAACCATGGGTGACATATCACAAGCCCTTTGATCTTTATCTGCAAGGAAAAAAAAATAATTTGCTTCTTGACTCTTTCAATCTCTATTGCAAATTAATTTAATTTAGTAAACCTAGTTGTATTCTCAGATTTTAGTCTCATTGTGTAAATCTTAGAGGGCTTTTGGGCCGACTATGCTTTAAAAATGAAAAGAGAATAATAATGAATAATGGGCTTTTAGGATAACAGATCAAGGTTCTGGTCTCCAACAAGTACCCAAAGTATAACACAAATGTTTTGAGTTGTAAATTTGCAAGACTAGTCAAAGTAGCATTACAGCAAATTTTGTTAAAAATCCAGCTCAATTGGAATAATTAATTACTAAAAATAAACTGAGAGTTACATACATTTAAGGGATGTTGGATTCCAACTTTTATTTTTGTTTCTTGGTTTTTTTTTAGGCCAGAAATAGAACATGTCATTGTATTATTTTTTTTTTTTTTTAGTTCAACAAAAATCTGATACCCCTTCTGAAGCAGCTTTCACAGCCATGTGATGTGTTGTATTGCCACCGGCACTGTCCCCACCAAGATACAGACGTTCCAGATCGCCATAGCCCGACACCCATTCGTCAGGGAAGGAGCCACTCACGGTCGAAGCAAGCACTTCCCAACAGTCATCATATGCAGTTGGCAATGGGTGCTCTGGCGCGAGTCGGTACTCAACAGAAACTACGAGTATTCTGGCCTTCGACACGATCAAGTTGAGGTAGTTGTGGTACGTTGGGGATGTGGCTGATTCAATCACAAACCCACCACCATGGAAATAAACCAGAATTGGCAGTTTGGCATCGGAAGGGAGGTCGGGCGGGATGTAGAGACGGGCCGAGACTCCGGTAATTGGGTTAATCAGAACATCCCTGGAAGTCACACCAGTGACCGGGTGAGTACTGGCTGGAACTGTGCTGGTAACGATCAACCGCTCCACACGACCGGATTTGTAGATTCTTATGAAGGGGGGGAATTCATGCTCCACAGTTGTATCTGAATTATTTTCCATGAGAGAAAGTAAGGAAATTGAGGTTGTGATTTGTGGGGTGGTGTGAGGGAATGATTTGGTTTGGCTACTAATTTTGGATATTAGTAGAAAATGTAAAGCGCGTTGTCTTTCTTGTGATAAGAATATTGTACCAGTAATTGTCTTCACTTAGACAATATTACAAACAACTTGTGGAGAATAGAAAACAGACCCGTAACAGTACTGGTACAGGCAGAGAACAGCTCCAAATCAGTAAGAAAATCAACTGAAAGCAAACAGAAATTCTAAAACCAGAGACACCTTTAATTTATGTATATCAAGGTCTTTATACTTACAAACTATACACACACATCTTAATTTTATACTTAGTACTCAATAGAGAATTCTATTTCATTCATATTATTTTTATTTATGGATTTGATATTTAGATGTTAACTGGAAACTGGAAAGGATGAAACTGGTAGATTCTGTGATGGGTCATATCATTTAAAATTGTAAACTTGTACATATCACTTGATCTAAACTGAAGGAACAAACTGGTATATATCCTATGATTAGGTATATCATTTAAAATGGTGAACTGGTACAATTACCTGATTAGTAGTTTGTCAAAACTAAAATTAGCTTCTCCTTGTTAATATTTCAGCTCTTGTAAACTTGTATTTTGCTGTTTAAGTCTTGCAAACTGCTGTTCTCTTATCCCTTAATTTATTCCAGCTGTCTGCTTGCTTAGATACTGTTTTAGTTTCAACAATTCTACAACCAGTGTGAATAAAAATAACATTTATACTTGTGCAATAATGGATTAGTTAATTTTGTTTGGATTCATAAATTTGAAAAGAGTGTCTTGAAATTCACATCCTTTTACAATAGCTAGGAAATTGTTGCTATACTTGTGGGACAATTAAAAAAGAATAAAAAAGAAAAAGGAGGAGAGAAAAATATCAAGTCCAAAAATTCATACTCATTATCGTCACAAAAAAAGGTACATTTCATACAATCTAATTTAACCTTTGATGTAATAAAAGTAAAATGGCATAATTCCAAAAACCACTATAAGGTGACAAACTGACAATCACATACCCCTCTATATATAAGGCATGTTTGGTTTCTACATAAAGTTAATTGTTTACTTCAAATTAAATTAAGACGACTAAAGTTATTATTGTTTGGTTGGAGCTTACTAGTAATGATTTAAATTATTTTTTTTGGTTGGAGTTTCTAACTCAAGTCATCACTTAAACATATTAAAATAACACATTTAAAGCACAGTTGGAATGTAGTTAGGTACTAGTAAAAAATTTAAAATTTAGACAATTTATTTTGATTGGATGGTAGAATTGTAAAAACCCCTCTATAAGGTAACAAACTGACAATCACATATATACCCCTCTATATATAAGGCATGTTTGGTTTCTACGTAAAGTTAATTGTTTACTTCAAATTAAATTAAGACTTACTAGTAATGATTTAAATTATTTTTAGCTAATATATAAAATAGAAAGAACATATAATTAATATTCACTTTTGAAAATGCCTATAAAATTATAGAAGTTGAAATTCACATGTCAATTAATTTTCTATATAAGGTTTTTAAAATTAAATTCAAATTCATTATTAAAAATCCAAAACTATGTTTTGCAAATTTGTGATAAATTAGATTGATCACAAAAGAAAAAAAAATGGTTTTGATATGATCAATGGTTAATAAATCTTAAATCTGCCTGAACAAAACATTTTTGCGTGAATTTTAATGACGGGCTTTTTTTAATTAAGCAAATTATTTTTTCTAATTCATTAATCACTTAACCGTGATCTTATTTATGCTTTATTAAAGCAAAGAAAATCATTAAATGAAAACCACCTAAACTACTATGAGTAATCCTGCGTGGATTCGTATATATTTTTCAGATTTATTCAAAATTGAATTAGCACGAATCTCGAAACAATCTAACGGATATGACCAGTACGAAATTTTTTGCGCGGAAGGTCATTTCAAAAATTGATCTATGATTATCGAATTAATCGAAAATCTTTTTTGTGGGGACCATTACCAATTGGTGAATTGGGCCAGTGGCCTTCGACTTCTCAGGATTTTATGTGACGCCATCAAGCCGACGTGCTGCTACGGAACTGATAATGACCCTTGGTTCCCCACAAAACCAATGCAATATGTTTGACCACATAAGAATGAAACAGAAAAATAATAAAAATCATTATTAAACGGGTTAGTTAGAGCATCACACGAAATGAGTGCCATGGAGTGCGTATTTATTTGAACGGTTGATATCTTTGACAAATGAATTCATACTGGCTTATACTTGCACTACTTGATATTAATATTTTTAAACATTATTCAAACAATCCCCGCAAATTGTTAGTATATATCAGATTCGTGAGATTGTTTCAAGATTCGTGCCAGTTCAATTTACAAAACTATAAAATCTACGACGGATTCACTGCGAGCCTGCGACATTACTCATCATAGTTAGGTGGTTTTAATTCAATGCCTTTTTTTAGCTTTAATAAAGGACAAATCAATAGGAAGATGGCAGATCGAGAATTTAATGAATTTGAAAAAAAAAAAATTTGCCTACAATTTCTATTTGAATTGTACGGCTATTCTAAAAAAAAAGTCTTATTTAGAATTCACGCGGAAATTTTTTGGTCAAACAAATCTAAATAATTAATTTTGAAAATCTATTTTGCAGAATCGCAAAATATATTTTTGGATTTTTATTAATTAATTATGAAGCAACACACTTCGTCATACATGATAAATAGTTTAAAAGCAAAGAAAAAATGAAAAAAAAAATTGAATTTGATACATTGTACAATGATTTTCTGTGTCGGCTACTTTGCATACAATGATTTACCGTTTTTTTTTTTTTACTTCACTATCTGTGAATGATATATCTATTATGGGTTATAATATTTTTTTAAAATAAATACTTCAAGAGTTCAACCCCATAATTGTTGTGCACTATCAATTATGGGTTAATGTTTGATTGAGATCTAAATCATTGAATAAAGGGTTTATGTCTCAGTTAAGCTGTCAAACGTGATTTAATTGAGCCGGATTAAGATAGCAAGCTGATTTTTAGACCGGCTTTAAATATAAAAAGTTACTCCACCTATCAAAGTGGTTTAACGTTTAGTCCACGCTCATGACTTAACCTATGATTGGTTAAAACAAAATTAATGAAAAATTATTAAATTATATCAAATTACCTAATTAAGAGAATTTAACTCATTAAATATATCTCTATAGTACAACCATGTACATAAAATTTTATAAAAATATACTTAATTTATAAAAATAATTGTAAAATTATGTTCTATCTTAAATTAATAAGAATTTTTTTTTTTACTTTTTTTCTTCAATGTCTGTTGTTGTTGTGGACTAATATTTAGAAAATCAAATTTTAGCTTCATTTATTGAATTGCTTCTTATTTTATTTTAGTTTGCAGTTGTTAATAAATTTTTACCTCTAGAAATAAAACAGGGGATAGCTCTACCTCTAAATTACATGATCATCATATTACAAACGAAAGCAAAATTCTAATTAAAATATAAATCGTAACAAAACATAAACTCCAATCATACAAAAAAATAAATTAATCCATAATTTAATTTTAGACATCAACCAAATATGAATAACTTAGCACTTGAGAGTAGGTCCGATGGGCATTGGACCTACTCTGGTTCGATGGGTTTAATCACCATCGACTTGCTTTAAGATTCGTGCGTAATGCTTTAAACTTCGTGTGTATCTGTTTCAATTTTCGTGCGCACAAATCTTAAATTAGATCGGACGGTTATGATGCTCGTTGAACCTAAAAGTAGGTCCGATAGGCATCGGACCTACTCCGTTCTAATAACTTAGACTGACCTAAGTTAGAATAAACAACTTAGACCTTCACATTTTTAAGTCTCAACCAAACACCACCTATAACTTTTTTTTAAGGGAACAACGAATTAGTTATAAATATCTCTTGAAGTATTTATTTTTAAGGATATATCAATTATGGGTTATAACTTTTTTTTAAAGAATATCAAATATTTTTTTTAATTGGAGGTCAACTATTTAATATCCATAAAAAATTTCTTCATCCGAATTTTGAATTTGTAATTTCTCACACAAAACACATTATCTTTATCATTAAATCAAAAGACTAATTCTCTTAAGGAACATCAAATTAACAGTTTTTTTTAACAGTTAATTTACATGTTAAGCACCGAAATGCGCTGCCCAACCATAGGGTCAAGCGCACGAAAGATCTCCTAAGCGTTTATGAACCTTTTACCGCGTGATCATCAACTGACAGGTGGACTTTACACCCGTTTGAATACTAAAATCCGGCCCTTTAGAAACATTTCAGGTTGTGGGTACCACAGTCAATTAATAGCTACATGGGAACATACTTCGCAGTAGCATCAGAAGATCGGGACTAAAAACCAGCCGTTGAATAAACCTGGTTCCAACGGCTCTCCTCTCATTTTCAAATTCCAAAATTAAAACGTTAACCTTCCAAAGTGCTCTCGACCCCTTCCCCCACCTCTCTTTCTCTCTCTCGTCGCTTCTTTTCTCCATTCGCCTCCAATTACAAGATCCAATCTTTTGAACTTCAACGAACCAATCCTTTTTTTCTCTCTATTGGCTTCAAGAAACAGAGAAATAAAACCTGAATTGGCTGGCAAGCAACAATACTCATCAAATCTTCCCATTTCAAACCGTCTAAAACCCTAATTCAAGCTTCCTTCTCTATCGTCCTTCATGGCACCTACGCCAAAATCGATCCCAAATCCAAACCTAACGTACAATACCCCTTCTAGGACTCCTCATCCTAGGCAGCGCCTCCAGTTTCCCACACCAAAAACCGGAAGTGTGGCCCACAACCACCTCTCCTCTGTGCCGACTGAGCACCCAGTCGAGGTTATTGGCCGGATCCGCGATCACCCTGAGTCAAAGGAGAGGACTCACAACCCGTTGATCGAGATCCCGCCAGATGGCCGGTCAATTAAGGTCCGTACTGACATTGGCTACCGAGATTTCACTCTAGATGGGGTCTCGGTCTCAGAAAACGAAAACTTAGATGTCTTCTACAATAAATTTGTGAAGTCACGGGTTGAAGGTGTGCGGGTTGGGTCGAAATGCACTATCATGATGTATGGGCCTACCGGGTCGGGTAAAAGCCATACCATGTTTGGCAGTGCAAGAGAGCCCGGTATAGTCTACAGAGCTCTAAAGGATATACTGGAAGATGGGACCCACGAGCAGGGAGATCCGGGAGGTGAAGATTCTGATGAGACCGGGTTCAAGCTCGGCATTTTTGTCAGAGTTGCTGTTTTAGAGATCTACAATGAAGAAATCTATGATCTTCTATCAGCCAACTTGAATGGTGGTGCTGGTAATAATGTATTCAAGGGAAATTCACAGAGGGTAATTCATTTGTATCTTCTTTTATTTTTACAGTCTCACTTTTTCAGTTTCTATTGGAACTAGAAGTTTTTTACAGATACTGGTACCAAAAATCTGGTACAGAGGTTTCCTCGGTTATATTTAGAAAACTACTAAACTAAAATTACTGTATAAAGCAACATACACAATTTTTACAGTCTCAATTCTAGTAACATCACAGAACAACTGAGCAATTTTGAATAATTTCAGGCCCGGCTTGAAATTATCGGGAAGAAGGCTAAGAACCCGACCTACCTTTCTGGAAATGAGGCAGGAAAGATTTCACGAGAGGTTGCAAAGGTTGAGAAGCGGCGGATTGTGAAAAGTACACTCTGTAATGAGAGAAGCTCTAGGAGCCACTGCATGGTATATTTACTGATTTGTCCCCTTTGTGTTAAAATATTTGTCAATTACTGAAAGTTCTCACAATATTATTGGTCAAATTACTGAAATACACTCAAATTGAGAAAGAAATGTGGATGTCTAACACTGAAAATTAGATTCAAATATCCTAATTAAGCCTGCTTTGGTAGAATATCTGATTCATACTCAAATCTAAGCCTAAGTATTCCAATATCCAGAATTTTGTAAAATGGTCATTTCCTCCCATGCATTCTCAGAACTGTATCTAAAAGGTGATTAACTACTTACCGAAACACCATTAATGTGCATGAGGAATTGAGATGTGGAATTGCATGTTTATTAGATCAGCAGTAAACCAGAAAGTTCCACTGGCACAGCTTATCTGGTAAAAACTGATTTCTGGAAGTGTACAGTAGTAAATGAGAAAGTTTCACTTATTTTGTAGAGTCCTTTGATTTAAATTATCAATTGGTGACAGATTATATTGGATGTGCCATCTGTTGGTGGAAGGCTAATGCTAGTCGACATGGCTGGCTCAGAAAACATCGAAGCTGCTGGTCAAACTGGCTTTGAAGCCAAAATGCAGGTATTTATTTCTCTTGATTTCAGTAAACCAGAAAAATCATATTTATAACTAACAGACTTTCTAGTTTCTACATATTTAGTTTCTGGGCCACTTTAATCATGCCTACATTTATGTTATTTCTATATCCTGTGGCATGTTTTGATACACATAGTTATAAACAATATATCAGTGGTTATACTTGACTGATTCTTTTGTGGGTGATTGTTATTTCGTGTGCAAACCCCGAAACCATTCTCTGTAAACCTACAATATCTTTTCAAATATGACCAAAAGGCACCTTGATGTAAATAAATGATTACACTAACTTATTTCTCTTGTCAATTATATAACAGACAGCAAAAATTAACCAAGGAAACATAGCATTGAAGAGAGTGGTAGAATCCATCGCCAATGGCGACTCACACGTGCCGTTTCGTGACAGCAAATTGACTATGCTCCTCCAGGTCACTATTATTTTATAACTTTATTTCTTCTATTTTTAGAAGTCTATAATCAGTAAAAGGATACCATTTCAATCTGGTACACAGTATCTTTTTCATGTTAGCACTTAGAATTACCAATTAAATGCCATGGCCAAGGGCTTGATAGCAACAATGTTCACTGAACAAATAAAATTATAATACTGGATGAAAAGTTGCCAGAAGGAGAAATTACTCTGCCACCAAATTATATATCTGCGAGGCATCTATCTAACTATTCTTTTTGACATAATGTATCTTTTCGGGGACCATGCATGTTTGGCACACAACAAGCTGTTACTTATTCGTCAGTGTAATTTTGAGACTTTTCAATGTGTATCCATTCTCCTCCTTTTCTTGCTTTCCTTTAACATAGTTAATTGCTACAGGATTCATTTTTGGATGACAAGTCAAAAATACTGATGATTCTGTGTGCGAGCCCGGACCCACGTGAGATGCACAAGACGATCTCGACCCTTGAATATGGTGCCAAGGCCAAATGCATAGTGCGGGCGGCCCACCCGGCAACTCCCAAGCCCTCCTCTCAAACAAATTCCGAATCCATCACCCTTCTCGCCTCACAAATCGCGCTCATGAACCAGCACATATGCGAGCTCCAGCGTGACAAACGGACCCTCCTCAAGGAGCGGGACCAGGCTCTCAAGTCCCTATCCTTGAAGGATGATGAGCTGGCAAGTGCGAAATTCACAGTAAAGAGGATGGAGGAGAAGGTTGCAAGGCAGGAGAACGAGATTGAATCGCTGAAAAACAGATTGACTGAATTTGAGTTCAGAGGCCAGGAGGTTGTCGGTAGTTTTGGGTATGTTGCCACGCGGCTTGCTGACATGGCAGCAGATCAGAGCATGGTTAAATCAATGGAGTTAGATTACGGAGACCAGCAGGTGAGTAGCAGCAGTACATTTCTGGATGTGAAGGAGGTTAAAGAGGATACAAATACAACAACTGTTCCTTCCTGGACCCGTAATTTGCTGCCGACAATTGAGGAGGAGGCGACGAGCGAGGACCGTGACCAGGTGCTTCTCAGCACGATTTTCGAGGCAGAGGATTCCTCGGAAGGGGTGGATAAGGAGGTAGTGGAGGAAGAAAGAAAGGATGAAACGGTACCAGTGCAGTTAGCCGAGGAGGATAGACAGACCCGAATCGAGACCATATTCCGCCTATGCGGTAATTACCGGGAGTTGGCAAAGAAAGACGATAGTAAGATTCAGACATATGGAGATGAGAATGCCGAGCCTTTCTCTGCGAAGAGTCAACTGGTAGCGGCACTTGCGGGGAGTCCAATTATGGTAAAACCAGTTACTCCACTTGGTCTGAGAGAAGTCAGAGGAGGAGGAGAGGTGGAAGAAGAAGAGGGGGGTTTGGATGTGTATGTCAAATGGGAGGTTTCGAAGGATTCTTCTGGAAGTATGATTAAAAAAATAAAGGTGCCACAGGATGCGACCTTGTGTAGACTGCGAGAAGTATTGGAGGCGTACTTTAATGAGATGAACAACAATCATGATTTTGTGTTTCTCCTTCTCAGGGTATGTTTTATTTGGATTATTATTATTGCTTGGTTTTGATACTTTTGGTAATGGGGTTTGTGGATTGTATCAGTGTGGTACTGGTACGGTTTTTTTTTTTCTCTCTTTCTTGAAAAACTGAAACGGATACAACACGAAATCCATCCAAAAAACCTATCAAAGAAATATGAGTAAAACGGCTGCATCATCCCCTTACAAAGAAATATGTACCACAAAATAAAGACCGATGTTATACCAGCTGCAATACTGGTACCACCGAAACTGGGAAACGTCCTCTCCTTACAAAGCAGCAACATCAGCCAACACAGCAATCTTTTACGAAGCAAAACTAACCTGCAATTTTTGCTAAATAACAGTGTCCTATTATAGCATTATTATCCCACAACTGTCTGCCAGAAAAACCAAACAAAAGGATTTATTTATTTATTTCTTTTGAGTAAAGATGAGAATCAAAGTTTTCGAATTTACGAGTTTTGAACATGCGACCGAAGGTTGATTTTCAAAACTAAACAATAAGGGTTGGAGTTTCATATTGATTAGAGCTTACTGATTCATTGTTTTTTTTTTTTTTGTGAGATAGGATCCTCTGGGGGCCCCAGTGGCGAAAGAGATGGAGGCAGAGGTGCCAGTGACTGAGCTACCTAAGTTCAGCAGCAAAATTGAGGGGCATCTGGCATCTCTACGGCCTCTGAAGAACAGGCCCCAGCTTCCCTTTAGCCCATTGGAGAACAAGCTCGGTTCACCTCTGATCTCCAACAAGCTCGGTTCACCTCTGGTCTCTAACTAGGATTTATGAGAGGCATTTAGAGTTGTGTCTTATGTGTATTTTGTAATTTTCATATTATTTTCTTATTATGTGGATTACATGTCAACTGAGATGAAGCCAAGAATGATTGGTTGTTATGAAAATATTCTGGTATTCTATCCATATATATGGGATTATATGTTGTTACAATTGCTTGCATTTTTTTTTTTTTTTGGAAATTAGCTGCTTGCTTTTTTATAGGTTGCTGAAATAAAATGTGTTGAAAATTGTTTCTAGGATTGATTCAATATATATCGACCATGAAAATTTGGTACATATCGAGATTAAAACTATTTGTCTGATGAATATAGAATCTGAAATGAGATGCAAATTAATATAAAAACATGATTTGACCACCATATAGCGCGTTATAATAAGATAATTGAAACAAATTATAAACATAGTTGAAACAAATTATAGATTTCCAATCGGTTATGGTGATTGTGGATTCACAAATGGCCTAAATTGTTTGAAAACACAAATAAGACGCGTGCATTGAATTGTAGATGCATTTCAGCATATTTACTTAATACAAAAGTTGATATTATGTTAGAATAAGTAAGAATAAACTTAATCCAAGTATTTGTTTATTTTTTCGAGTTTATATGTCAATGTTGATGATTTTAGAATATGAAATTTGTCAAGATGATGATAAGTACGAATACAGAACAAATATTGTTATTTATAACAAACATAAGAGTTAGTTACATGACATGACTTGCGTGTTGCGTCTATTTTTATGACTGTCCTCTATTATTTTAATCACGTCACATCATGTGACCAATTTTTCTCTTTATTATAATTTATTTTGTAATGGTTTCTTATTTTTTTTATTATCTTTCATTGTTATTTTATATGAACTAATTTAAAATTTGAAAAATTAATAATTAAACATGATATGGAGTTTGCAATAATCATATTGTCATAGACAAGTAAAGTGGCAACCATATAAATCAATAATTTATATTGTGCCAAAGGAATTTCTGATGTATTTCAAAAACAGAATCTAGACAAGTATTGTTACAGGAAGGTCTAATCTCAGAAAACATTTTACATCTTTATAACTGGAAAACTTATCATTTAAGTTCATATCAGAATTTGAATCCTTGGTCTACTTTTTAGTGAGAACTGAGAAATAATTGTTCCAACCACCTCAGTTGTCACTGATCAAAACAATATTGTTATTATATAGCATTTACAATATTATAGAAGTTATAGACGGAAATAATTGTTATATTTCCGTCAAACTTCACTTCTGAGTACGGAAACAATATTGTTATACGAGGAGGAGGGTTCCAATACCTCGTGTCTTTTATATCTCATTATATTTCATATTTTATATTTTTGTTTTCAAAGTCCAAATTGTCGATCCGAACTCCTCAACATGATATCCATACTAAAATATGCTTGAGATGAAATTTTATAATTTTTAAAAAAATTTACTATTTTTTAAGATAGGTACAAAATCACTGTTTCTTACAAATTTACAATTAAAATAGAGGAGAGAAGTCAGAGACCACTTGCTAGGAAGAACAGATAGTATGAAGAATCTGACAGAATTAGAAAAGAGCTGATAGCTGTTTGGTATTGCCTTAATTGATGAACCTGGCGATACAGTCTGGAGACCTTATACTGGTATTGTGTACCAGTACTGCAATTTTGCCTGATCTTTGTTGGTTTGAAGTTAACATGTATTGCATATTGTTACAATTTGTCAGATACAATCTAGTGCTTCTTATAATCGGTAATCTTAGGATAATGTATAGACTGGGAACACTTCCTGGTACACTTAACATGTTTCCAACCTTAGTACCGGTGGTATCCTTTCTCTTGCTTACTGTATGATGCAAAAACTTTGCACTAATCTTCCAGCAGATGTATTTATTCTTCACTTATTTTAAATTTTTTAATGTTGAACTTACAATTTCTACCATTCAATCAAAATAAATTGTCTAAATTTTAAATTTTTTACTAGTACCTAACTACATTCCAACTGTGCTTTAAATGTGCTATTTTAATATGTTTAAGTGATGACTTGAGTAAGAAACTCCAACCAAAAAAAATAATTTAAATCATTACTAGTAAGCTCCTACCAAACAATAATAACTTTAGTCGTCTTAATTTAATTTGAAGTAAACAATTAACTTTATGTAGAAACCAAACATGCCTTATATATAGAGGGGTATGTGATTGTCAGTTTGTCACCTTATAGTGGTTTTTGGAATTATGCCATTTTACTTTTATTACATCAAAGGTTAAATTAGATTGTATGAAATGTACCTTTTTTTGTGACAATAATGAGTATGACTTGATATTTTTCTCTCCTCCTTTTTCTTTTTTTTCTTTTTTAATTGTCCCACAAGTTTAGCAACAATTTCCTAGCTATTGTAAAAGGATGTGAATTTCAAGACACTCTTTTCAAATTTAAGAATCCAAACAAAATTTAACTAATTCATTATTGCACAAGTATAAATGTTATTTTTATTCGCACTGGTTGTAGAATTGTTGAAACTAAAAGAGTATCTAAGCAAGCAGACAGCTGGAATAAATTAAGGGATAGGAGGACAGCAGTTTGCAAGACTACAGCAACATACAAGTTTACAAGAGCTGAAATATTAACAAGGAGAAGCTAATTTTAGTTTTGACAAACTACTAATCAAGTAATTGTACCGGTTCACCATTTTAAATGATATGCCCAATTATAGAATATATACCAGTTTGTTCCTTCAGTTTAGATCAAGTGATATGTACAAGTTTACAATTTTAAATGATATGACCCACCACAGAATCTACCAGTTTCATCCTTTCCAGTTTCCAGTTAACATCTAAATATCAAATCCATAAATACAAATAATATGACTGAAACAGAATTCTCTATTGAGTACTAAGTATAAAATTAAGATGCGTTTGTATAGTTTGTAAGTATAAAGACCTTGATATACATAAATTAAAGGTGTCTCTGGTTTTAG
This sequence comes from Carex myosuroides, assembly GCA_028015225.1. Classification (NCBI taxonomy): domain Eukaryota; kingdom Viridiplantae; phylum Streptophyta; class Magnoliopsida; order Poales; family Cyperaceae; genus Carex; species Carex myosuroides. The sequence goes on from CM051465.1 coordinate 14,846,057, forward strand.
AATTTCTGTATGCTTTCAATTGCTTTCAGTTGATTTTCTTGCTGATCTGGAGCTGTTCTCTGCCTGTACCAGTACTGTTACAGGTCTGTTTTTTGTTCTCCACAAGTTGTTTGTGATATTGTCTAAGTGAAGACAATTACTGGTACAAGATTCTTATCACAAGGAAGACAACGCGCTTTACATTTTCTACTAATATCCAAAATTAGTAGCCAAAACAAATCATTCCCTCACACCACCCCACAAGTCACAACCTCAATTTCCTTACCTTCTCTCATGGAAAGTAATTCCGATACAACTGTGGAGCATGAATTCCTCCTGACCGATATGGTTTCCCACATGAGATTGCTCAGTTTGTCTCTTACTCACACATATCACCGGTGCATAGAGCGTTTATTGCATCATTGGATACTGTCTCTATCCCTGAGTGTTGGCAGGTTGCTAAAGGAGATCCGAAATGGAAAGCAGCCATGCTAGAAGAGATCGAGGCCCTCTTAAAGAACAAAACGTGGGAGCTTGTGTCACTACCACCAGGCAAGAAGGCTGTTGGATGCAAGTGGGTCTTCACAGTGAAACAGAATCCAGAGGGTCTAGTTGAGCGCTACAAGGCGAGGTTGGTAACGAAGGGGTACGGTCAGACCTATGGCATCGACTATGATGAGACGTTTGCACCCGTGACGAAGATGAGCACAGTGAGGACAATGGTTTCCATGGCAGCGAATGGGGGATGGAAGTTACACCAACTCGACGTGAAGAATGCATTTCTTCATGGTGATTTATTGGAGGAGGTGTACATGGAGATTCCACCAGGGTTTGGCACAAACCAGACAGTGGGTAAGGTGTGCAGACTCAAGAAGTCGCTTTATGGGTTGAAACAGTCCCCCCGGGCCTGGTTTGATAGGTTCAGGAAGGCTATGGTCGGCATGGGCTATCAGCAGATCAATGCCGACCATACGGTGTTCGTTCGACAACATGGTGGTCACATTACTATGCTGGCTGTGTATGTCGATGATATGATCATTACCGGGGATGATGAGGGGGCAATTGCAAAGTTGAAGGCAAAATTGGGAAAAGAGTTCGAAGTTAAGGATTTGGGACAGCTTAGATACTTCCTTGGAATTGAGGTGGCTCGCGGGGCAGAGGGGATCGTTCTGTCCCAAAGGAAGTATGTCCTAGATTTGCTCACAGAGACAGACATGTTGGGGTGCAGGTCTGCAGTTTCTCCAATTGATGTGAAGGCTAAGATAAGTGCAGAGGCAGGAGAACAGGTTGATCGTGAGAGGTACCAAAGACTAGTAGGCAGATTGATCTATTTGACACATACACGTCCCGATATCTCATTTGCAGTGAGCGTGGTGAGCCGCTACATGCATGACCCTAGGAAGGGCCATATGGACGCCGTGTATCACATTCTGAGGTACCTGAAGAGTGCACCAGGAAAGGGCTTGATTTTCAGGCAGAATGGACACATGAACATTGAGGGCTATTGTGACTCTGACTGGGCCAGTTGCCAAGATGACAGGAGGTCCACAGCTGGCTATTGCATGTTCGTAGGGGGCAACTTGGTCTCTTGGAAGAACAAGAAGCAGCCAGTTGTTGCGAGATCGACAGCAGAAGCCGAGTACAGGGCTATGGCATTGGGAATTACTGAGATGGTGTGGCTGAAGAGGTTGTTGGAAGAGCTCAAGGTTAATCACGGAGCTCAAATGAAATTGTGGTGCGATAGCAAGTCAGCGATCAGCATTGCCAACAATCCTGTGCAGCATGACAGAACCAAGCATGTGGAGATCGATAGGTTCTTCATAAAGGAAAAGCTAGAAAGTGGACTATTGGAGCTGAGTCATGTAGCTACTGGAGATCAAGTAGCTGACTGCCTCACCAAAGGACTTAGCTCAATAGATCTAGATAGGTTTTGTGACAAGATGGGCTTGATGGATATCTTTTGCCCATCTTGAGGGGGAGTGTTGAGATTTATGTATGTTTATTGCATTAATAGAAGTTGTAGGGTTATATTGGTAAGAAATGAATTATAGAGAATTGTAGGGTTATGAATGAAAAATGTAACGCCTATATAGGCCCAAGAGAACAAAGGAATCAATACAATTCATTTTTCTGATTTTCCACTAAATTAATTTGCAATAGAGATTGAAAGAGTCAAGAAGCAAATTATTTTTTTTCCTTGCAGATAAAGATCAAAGGGCTTGTGATATGTCACCCATGGTTTGGATGGAGCGAGGTGATTGGTTCGGAGTCTGAAGATCTCGTGAAGAAGGAGAACAATTTGAAATTTTTGCGGCTTGTGTACCCCGAGGCGACCGGCTTGGAGGATCCGATTATGAATCCAATGGCTGCGAAAGAGCGAATGGAGGGCGGCGTGTACAAGTGTGAGAAAGTGTTAGTTGCAGTGGCACAGAAGGATGAGCTCAGAGACAAAGGGAAGTTATACTATGACAAGTTGCTCAAGGCTGTGTCGTCCGGCGAATGGAACGGTCATGTTGAATTCTACGAGACTGAGGGGGAAGATCATGTCTTCTATCTTCTGCATAATAGAGGTAGTGACAAGGCAATGGAGATGATGCAAAAGGTTGTGAGCTTTATTGATTGAATGATAAATGGCCAAATTTGAGATGTACTTTGTCTCATGTAAATATATGCTTTTTAAGTTGTGTCAAATGAATAAATGAATTTGAATAGAAGCGTTGGTTTTAAGTATGTTTGTCATTTAAATTATATTATTGTTAAAAAAACATTCTATATTTGGTACATCAGGTCATTTCCAGTCCATTTTTTTTATTAAAGGAAAATATAGTGTAGTACAAAAGTTGATAACCACAGTCAATGAATTTACCAATTGCAAGATCTTTGTACCATTTTGCAAAAAAGGAGACATGGATAAGGTAACTTTTATTTTATTCAAATTTCTAGCTACATATGTCCTATGCAATTTTTATTTATTCATTTTAACACCATTATTAATTATTATTATTATTATTATACAATTTTATTTCTTGAAATTAACATTTCATAACATTTCATAATTTTTATTTTTATTTCTTATTGAGTTGATACTAGTAGAAAACAGATCTTCCTTTTTTTTATAAAAAAAATTGCAATTAACAATCTTAAATTTAGCAAGACCGTCAGTTCTTTAAAGATCTAAAAAGAAAAATAGAGGCCTGAAGAAACGAAATTATGCACATAAGTCCAAGCAAACTTTTAATTTTGCAACATTCAACAGGCGTACTTCTGAAATTAGGAAGTTTTAAAAGAAGTAACTTGAACAGCCAACAGAGTTTTAGTTCCATTGATCAACTTTAGGTCTTTAGCCATTAAAAGTTGCTTCGCTAGAAAATGAGTCTGAGAAGAGAAAAATCATGAGGGATAGACAAAGTTGCAGGTAGATCCCTATGAATATTTATTTTACACATCAAGATTTCCTTTTGCAAAGTTAGCATTAGAATGCCATTTTCAAATATGAAGCTTCAAGAATCAAAGTAAAGACGTAAATATGCTGTCAAAGCAAAGAACAATACTTCTCTGTAAAATACAACATAAGAAAATGAACTTAAAAATTCTTCTCTGTAAAAGTTGGACACAAAACACAAACAACTGCAAGGTGCAACAAAAACAAGTCAAAAGCACACTAAAATTTCATATATATTAATTTAACATCCACAGCTAGCAATCATTCTTGACACAATATTTCCTTACATTAACCCTAATTAAGATTTATATAAGAGGACTAATACATACACAATGAGAGTACTCAAAAGCTAAGAAACAACTTCAGACCCTAAGAATAAAAGAAAGGGAAAGTAATGCCAGAAGAAGCGGCCAACTGGACCAAGTTCCCTTTACACTAATCTTAAAGTAGGCATAAACCAAGTAATGTGGCTTTCCCAATTGAAAGGGGTTTTGATAAATACTGTATCACCATTCTCTACGTCTACGAAGTAGATGCAGTTCGCTTTGAACCAAGCAAAATCACTTGCTCTGAGACCGAAACCACGACCAGTAAGAAGAGTAAAATCAAAGAACAACATTCGGTCTCCAATGCTTGCTAAGCTTGACCCAACAAGGATTCCCTTTTTTCATTGCCAAATTCGAGAAGGTGGATATAAAATTTATAATTCGTCCCCTTAGCGGTCCGATTATAACTAACAGCCGAAATATCTCCACATGACTCGACAAGGTAAGGACCAAAGGACATATCTTCATATTTGGGTGGTGGTATGACATAGAGCTCTTTATGGCTACTAATATCCCAAATTTTTGTAACCCCATTATGATCCCGAAGGAGCAAACAAACCCTGAAAAGCAAACCCTTCAAATAGTAACAGTGGTATTTAAACTCGTGTCCAGGTCCAATGATGTCCCATTTGTCATCACCGGGTTTACAACGAACTGACATTTTAGTTTTAGAGGCATGAATATAGTCGTCAATTTGAAAACTTCAAAATCTATTGAATTGATTTCCAATAATGAATCCAAATCGCTGAAACTATCTACTTCGACGACAATGATGAGCTCTTGCAAACTCGAATTGTCACAGGTTCACATACAGAATTTATAAACTTCAAATTAATTTAGCATATAGTCAAGCGATGAAAAGAATAAGTTTTATAAGTTTTTTTTGAGAAAATCGACAGAGGTCAAAGCCTCTGTCTTTTCATTAACCGAAGTTGGTTACAATTTTTTGAGTTTCTGAGTAGAAACCCGGTTTACAAAAGATAAAATGAGAAAGAAAATTTAAAAAACAGAAAAGAGGGTGTGTCTGTTTAAATTGTATTTCTCCCTAGATAGAAACTCTGTCTTGGTCCTGCATTGCCGATGCTCTCCATTGTGTTCTGCTTTCTTGTATCAGCATTTCATTGGGCTTGCTCTTCTCTCTAAATATTCTGTTGCACCTTTCTCTCCAAATCACAAAATGAGTTATCAATGTGAGTGCTCTAGTTTTGCCATCAATAGCATTGTCTGTTATGAGTTGTAGCCTATCTCGCCCCGTGACCATTATTTGTTCCTCCGCCATTACTCCTCTGTAGATGCGATCACTTATCAAACATTCATTGAATAGGTGTTGTATCGTCTCGTCTTGCCGCCTACACATGTAGCACATGCCAACTATGTGAAACCCCTTGATTCTCAAATTCTCGGCTGTGAGTATTCTGTTGTGCAGTACCAGCCATCCGAATACCTTAAATCTCGGCAGTACCGTCAGCTTCCATATCCTATGTATTGTTGATCGTATCGTCGGTGTGTTTGCCATTATTTGATATGCTCTTTGAACCGTGAACCTGCCATCCTCATGCATCTTCCATGCCACATCATCTAAACTGTTCCTGTTGCGAGTTGAGGCCAATGCCACATTGGTATTTTCTGATATGAGTTTTTGAAGTTGCTCAGTTGCATTTTCTGACAAGACTGGTCTGAATAGTGAGTGAATGTTGCCATGCAGGTCGAATTCCTGTAGCGTCATGTGTTCATCCAACACAAACGTGTACAATTCTTCGAATCTGTTTTTGAGGGTCCCCAAACCCCAATCTTGATGCCAGAGTCTGACCGTATCCCCTCTGCCTCCCCTTCGCACCATGAAACAATCACAAAATTTGATCACCTTTTGGAGATTAGTCTTGAAGAAGTGAGAATTGTACGCTCCTCCCTGTTGCCTTCCGTAGATTGCGCCAAATAGAGTTTTCCAAAGCTTGGTCTCACTATTTTGCCACTGCCAATACCATTTGGCCAGCAGTGCATGGTTAAAGCTTTTCAAATTGGTTATTCCCAGACCTCCCCTTTTTTTCGGTGTACATACAAGTGCCCAATTTGCTAAGTGCATTTTCCTTTCATTCTGTGCCGCACCCCTCCACAGAAAATTTCTTCGCGTCCTGTCAATTTCATTTGTTGCCCAAGCCGGTAAGTCAAATACCGACATGAAATAGATTGGTAATGCCGATAGGACAGAATTTATAAGCACGATTCTTCCTGCCTGCGTGAGTAGCTTTGCCGCCCATCCCGCTAGTCGCTTGGTGATATTCGTTATCAACGGTAGGTATGCATCCTTCTTAAGTCGGGAGTCCGATAAGGGTAAACCCAAGTATGTGAAGGGAAATTTAACCTCCTTACACCCCAATATACCCGCCAATTCTCGGGTATGGCTCCTTGCTGTGGCCGTGGCGACTATTTCTGATTTTTCTAAGTTTACCTTGAGGCCGGATACTATACCAAATACTGCCAACACTGTTTTCAGCACTTGTATTTGCTGTTTTTCTGGTTTTATGAAGAACAGGGCATCATCCGCATATAATAAGGAAGGTTGCATTCCTTGCACCGGCATTCTAATTGCTCCCTGTTCATTAATCTCTGCAGCCACCGCGGTATGAAATCTATAGCGATGATAAAAAGCAACGGTGACATTGGGTCTCCTTGCCTCACCCCTCTCCTTAGCTCAATTTTTCTTCCCACTAATCCATTTATGATTATTTGCGAGTCCCCCCGTAGCACCAGTCTTCTTATCCATGATGTCCATCTTTCAGAAAAACCTATTTGTGTCATTACCTGTAGCAGAAAATCCCAACTAACCGTGTCAAATGCTTTGTGTATGTCCGCCTTGAATATTGCCAAAGGAGTACCGGTTTCTTTTGCCATATGTAGCAATTCTTGTGCACATAAAAAACCCTCCGTAATTTGTCGACCCTTGAGAAATCCCGTCTGTGATTGGTGAAGAAGGAGCCCGATTTTTGCTTGTAGTCTATTTGATAGGATTTTTGAGAAAATCCTCTGTATCCCATTAATTAGACTTATCGGTCTAAAATCCTTCATCTTGTTGGAGTTCTGCGATTTTGGAATGCACCGTGTATGAACCATTCAGAGGGTGAAAAGTCCCCTCTTCTTGCGTTGCATGTGTGATGGCCTCCCTTATATCCGGTGTCACCTCGTCGATAAATGCTTTATAAAATTCTCCGCTAAACCCATCCGGTCCTGGTGTTTTATTATTCGGCCATGACTTGATTACTGCCTTTATTTCTTCTTCTTGAATTGGCGCAGCCAAGTCTTCCAAGTTTGTCTTTTCTGGATATAGCTGCTCCCATTCTATTGATGCCCTTTGTTCTTGTGTTGTACCCATCAGCCCTATGTAAAAATCTCTAAAAACCCTTGCCTTTGAAGCTTGATCTGTGTATGTTCTTCTATTGTGTTCAATTGCGTTGACGATGTTGCCTACTTTCGAGCTTGAAGCATATGTGTGATAGTACCTCGTGTTTTTATCCCCTTCTAATTCCCATTTCACTTTCGCTCTCTGCCTCCACATGTCCTCTTCTAGGACCGCCAAATTTGTGTACCTGTTTTTGATCATGGCCTTTATTAATTTCTCAAGGGCGGTGATCTGCGTTATTTCTTGCGCCTCCTCCACCCAGCCAATGAATTCTCGGCATGCCATCAGTTGACGCTTTATATTTCCAACCCTTCCTTTATTCCACCTTGTTATTTTTTGCTGCAGCCTAAGTAACTTTTGGTGCAGCTGTGTAGTGTTTCGAGCCAGTGGCAAGCTTTGCCATTCCTGTACGACGAAGTCCTTGAACTCCGGTATCCTCAACCAAAATTTTTCGAATTTAAATATTTTGGATTTTTTGAAGTCTGTCATGGCCTTGAATCTGATCGGACAATGATCCGAATTTGTGTTTGGTAATGTTTGTTGTTTTGAGTTTGGAAATGCCGTGGCCCATGCTACTGATATCAAGAAACGGTCCAGTTTTGCCATTGCCGGCTGCTCTCTTGCGTTTGACCATGTGTAGCTACGACCCTCCATTCTTATATCTTGCAATCCCAATTCTGACAAACAATTATGAAACTCTATCGGCCATCTCATATCCTGACTCTCGGAGTTTCTGTCTTGAATGTCGAGAGTGGTATTAAAATCTCCCGCTATGAGCCATGGCTTATCATCTCCCGGTTTCATCTCCCCTAGTTCATGAAAAAAGTTGGTTCTGAAGGCCGCATTGGTGGGGCCGTAGACTCCAGTATACACAATGTTCCTTTGCAACAATGTGTCTTTTAATTCAACTGTCAAACAGTACTCCCTTGCCATTTCCGAAATTTTATGAAACCTCTGCTCTTGCCATGCTATAATTATTCCTCCTCTCGTGCCCCTTGCCGGTAAAGTTGCATATTTATTTAATCTTCTACCACATATCTCCTTTCTCATTGCTTCATCCATGTCACTCAATTTTGTCTCCTGAAGGCATATAATATCGGGCTTCTCCAAAAATATAGTCTCCCTAATGGCAATTCTCTTATCCCTTTCATTTAGTCCCCTAACATTCCAACTGACGGATTTAATTTTGGTTTTGTAATTCATGAGACCCAAATTGCATTCTACATTCCCTTGAAGCCCTTCCTTTGAATCCCCAGTTTCTTTCATTGAAATATAAAAGGATACATAAGTTTACATTTTCTGCCTGCTTCTGCTGACCTTCAATACCCTCTTGGCTTTTGATTTTTTTCTTCCCTTGTCTAGACTTTCTATTTCTGAATTGAAGAAAATATTAGTTTCATGCAAGAGCAAATTTCAAAAATTTAACTCAAAGAAACCAACATAGATCTACTTATTTGACTAACGATGAACCGTATTTAACATTTTAACTTGTTTAATCTTTATACCTCAAATCTTGGTCTCTAAACCAAGAAGTAGGGACTTGAGATGTAGGGTTGTTGCCTTCTTGTCGAGCCTTCACTTCTCCAAGTCGGCCTCGAAATGGCACCCGCTTCGAACGCACGAAGCCTCTACGAGTATCCACCCGAGATTAAACGAAACTCTTGTTTTTCCCTTGCTAGAGGTAATCAACCAAGAATCTAACTTAACCTTAGCTTCTACCTCTTCAATCAACTATTAATTTTAGTGTAGAAGTTGTGCTCAACACATGAGCAAAAATGGTGGAGACAAAATTGCAAAAACTCTTCTCTTTTTCACCTTGTCTTGCAAAAACGTTTTTCCTTTTTTCTTACAAGAGAAGGAAGAAGAGAGAGATTAGAATAGGTGGCTAGGGTTTGGAAAAAGGTGGGGTATTTATAGTGTGAAGTTAGGGTATATTTTAATCATCTCAACCACAATGGATGGTTAGATTTAAACATGACAAAAGTAACTTTTACTTTTGCCATCCAATGGAGCTCTCCATTAGATGCACTTTTATCCCACTTTATTCCAAACCATTTCATCAAATGGACTTCTCCATTTAATGTTAAATTGGGCTTGGGCCAATTTCTATTTATGCCATTTTAGTTTTTGCCATTTATGCCAACTTTTGGCCCACCCGACAATTGTTACGATTAATTGTATTTGCTCAATTTTGTTGAGAAATAAATTTGTATACCATGTCCAACATGTAATAAATTTATTCTAAGATCAAGTTAGTCATCTCCATGACACTTTTATTTGTTTCGTTTTTCTCTCTTGGGTGTGACCTCGCAGGATCTATATCGTGTTGACAATAGAATCAAAACTTCTTTTAATTCTATAAATTATAAGCGGCACCTAGCAATATGCATTATAATTACTCAACAGATAAAGATGATATGAACTAATCAACATCACGATCCTAAAGCAATATTTAATTGCTTGTGTCAATTCACATGCCACATGATATCGAGAATAAATCTAAGGCATGCATACTTTATTACTCCATCAAGGGGCCCGAAGATATCATCACTCACATATGAAATATGAGGGACACTGGTATTCTTGATAAATATCTTTTCCTCCGCACAAGACACACATATTGAGATATTATCTGTATAGCTGCCAGTTACGGTCAACGTTGGATAACACCTACAGATACATGTATCTCATGTAGGAAAAATAATCATCTCATACCAAAGAATTCAAGACACAAATGAAACATTAATGACACTAACACAATCCATGTTATGTTTCATTCTTGGGTCATGTCCAATCCCCTGATCTCCGTCAGGTATTTATGTGATTAAATTGGTAGCTCCTTATCATATGATCCGTAGAACATAATCATCATTTAATCCACATACTAATCTCGTACCGGTAAATAGTGTTCCTTCTTAATTACCAAGATTAGGGACATTTAGAGTATTTGTTATATTATTATTATAGAGTTCTACATTTCAAGTCCTCAACTCGAAAAATTCATAATGTAATTAAATACTCAAGGAACAAAATGATTCTTTCATTTCATGAACAAACATAGAATACATCCATAAATGGTTGGCTTCTAGATCATAACACTAACAATCTCCCACTTGAACTAGAGCCAATCCCATATACATCTATATGCATAAAAGCCCTAAACAAGTGTAGTCTCTAATACAACTCCATGTACTAAATCTCAAAGCCAGTCACTAACAAATCTAATCCCCATAGATGCAGTGTGCAGCGTATGCTTGGCCTGAGACAGAGACTTTGTCAGCGGGTCAGCTGTGTTGCTGGCCGAATCTACTCTACAAACCTTGACATCACCTCGGTCGATGATCTCTCGAATCAGGTGATATCTCCGCAGAACATGCTTGGATTTCTGGTGTGACCTTGGTTCCTTGGCTTGTGCAATGGCTCCATTGTTGTCACAATAGAGCTCCAGAGCACCCATGGAACTGGGGACCACCTCAAGTTCATTCAAGAACTTCCTAATCCAACAACCCTCTTTAGCTGCTTCTGAAGCGGCTATGTACTCTGCCTCGGTGGTTGAGTCCGCCGTTGTTTCTTGCTTGGAACTTTTCCAGCTTACAGCGCCACCATTGAGGATGAACACGAATCCTGACTGTGATCTCATGTCATCATGGTCGGTCTGGAAACTAGCATCAGTGTAACCCCTTACAACGAGCTCAGATTCCCCACCATAGACAAGGAACATATCCTTAGACCTCTTTAGGTACTTCAGGATATTCTTGACGGCAGTCCAATGCGCCAAACCTGGATTTGACTGATGTCTGCTTGTCACACTCAATGGGTATGACACATCAGGGCGAGTGCATATCATGGCGTACATGATAGAGCCAATGGCGGAAGCATATGGCACTCTACTCATGCTATCTAGCTCAGCAGATGTCGATGGACATTGCTTCTTGCTCAGATGAACACCATGCGACATAGGCAAGAATCCTTTCTTGGAATCTTGCAGGTTGAACCTTTTCAACACTTTGTCAATGTATGCGCTTTGACTCAATCCAATGAGTCTCCTTGATCTATCCCTATAGATCCTAATACCTAGTATATAAGCAGCCTCGCCCAAATCTTTCATTGAGAACACCTTCTTCAATGAAGACTTGACAGAATCCAATAACGGGATGTCATTTCCGATCAGTAGTATGTCATCAACATACAACACAAGGAATATTACTACACTCCCACTAATCCTTTTGTATACACAAGGTTCTTCCTCGCTTTTAACGAAATCAAACTTTTTGACTTCTTTGTCAAAGCGCTTGTTCCAACTCCGCGATGCTTGCTTCAAGCCATAAATGGACCTCTGAAGCTTGCATACTTTCTTAGCATGATTGGTATCTTCAAAACCAATCGGTTGTGTCATATACACGTCCTCTTCTAAATCTCCATTTAGAAAGGCGGTTTTGACATCCATTTGCCATATTTCATAGTCATGAAATGCGGCAATTGCTAAGAGAATCCGTATTGACTTAAACATAGCAACGGGGGAGAAGGTCTCATCATAATCAACACCTTGAATCTGTCTGAAACCTTTCGCTACCAGCCGTGCTTTGTAAGTAGTCAAATTACCTTCCATGTCTGATTTTCTCTTGAAAACCCATTTGTTTTCAATAGGTTTTACCCCACTTGGAGGATCAACTAAATACCAAACTTGGTTGTCATACATAGATTGTATTTCAGATTTCATGGCTCCAAGCCATTCTGCAGAGTCGGGTCTCGCCATCGCTTCCGTATAGGTCAAAGGATCTTCAGTGTCTAACACTGTCACCTCGTGAAGTCCCAACCATCTTTCAGGTGGGCGACTTTCTCTCATTGACCTACGAAGGACTTGTGCTTGTGGTTCAGAGATCTCTTCCACAAACTCTTGTGGATTCGTTCCTTGATCCTCATTCTCAACTTCTTGCGAATTTGGTTCTAGGGGTGAGTGTTGAATCTCTTCCACAACTTCTTGTGAAATTGATTCATCTCGACTCCCACTGCCCACAATATCCACGGGTGGTTGAACATGATCATCATTGATCATTTCATTTTGTAGTGTAGATTGATCCTCTTCAAGTCTTACACTACTCCCACTACTTTCTCTTGAGAGAAACTCTTTCTCCAAGAATACACCGTGTCGAGCAACAAACACTTTGTTCTCACACTGGTGATAGAAGTAATATCCCTTAGTCTCTTTGGGATATCCTATGAAAATGCACTTGTCCAATTTGGGTTGAAGCTTGTCAGACATCATGCGTTTGACATAAGCTTCACAACCCCAAATCTTTAGAAAAGACATACTTGGAACATTTCCAAACCATAACTCATGTGGTGTCTTTTCCACGGATTTTGATGGAACCCTGTTTAGTGTGAATGCGGCAGTTTCAAGCGCATGCCCCCAAAATGAGAGTGGTAGGCCAGCTTGGCTCATTATTGATCTAACCATGTCCAACAAGGTTCGATTCTTTCTCTCAGAAATACCATTCCATTGTGGTGTCCCTGGAGGAGTGAGTTGTGAAACTATTCCACAATCTCTTAGATAGTCGCCAAACTCGTGACTCAAATACTCACCCCCACGATCTGATCGTAAGGCTTTGATCTTCTTGTCGAGTTGGTTCTCTACTTCATTCTTGAACTCCTTGAACTTTTCAAAGGATTCAGACTTATGTCTCATCAAGTAGACATAACCATATCTACTGAGGTCGTCAGTAAATGTGATGAAGTATCGATAACCTCCTCGGGCACTTGTACTCATTGGTCCACACACATCACTATGTATGAGTCCCAATAAACTACTTACCCTTCCACTTTTCTTGGTGAATGGTGCCTTGGTCATCTTTCCAAGTAAACAAGGTTCGCATGTCTCAAGTGATTCTAAATCAAATTGACCAAGAAGTCCAACTTCTTGTAATTTCTTGATGCGTCTCTCATTTATGTGACCTAAGCGACAATGCCACATGAGAGTCGTACTCTCATGACAAGTTTTGAGTCGTTTGTTATTGATGTTCAGAACTTGTTTATCCATTTCAAGCAAGTATAGACCATTCCTTATATAAGAACATCCATAAAACAAACCATCTCTATAAAAAGAACAACAATTGTCTTTGATGGTAAAACAAAAACCATCCATGTCCATTCAAGAAATAGAGATAATGTTTCTTGAAATAGAAGGAAACAAAATAAACATTTTTAAGTTCCATTACAAGCCCACTGGGCAAATGCAACTCGACACACCCGACGGCAATTGCTGCAACATTTGCACCATTCCCAACACGGAGCTGCACCTCACCCTTTCTTAGCATTCTTCTATCCTTTAGTGCCTGTATATTCATACAAATATGAGCACATGATCCAGTATCTAATACCCAATCATTGATAGAAGTAGCTAAGTGAACTTCAATGACAAAAATACCTGAGGAAGACGGGACCTTCCCATTTTTCTTGTCCTCCAAGTACTTAGGACAATTCCTTTTCCAATGCCCCTTCATATTACAGTAGAAGCACTCGGAATCGGAGGCAACCTTGACCTTGGGAGTGCTCACAGTCACCACTGGAACCTTTCCCTTGCCCTTGCCATTGCCCTTGCGCTTGCCTTTGCCTTTCTTGACTTTCCTACTTCCCTCACTGACTGCAAGGACATGAGAAACACCTTTCTGCATGTCAGCCTCTGCAGTCTTGAGCATCCCATGTAATTCACCCAAACTTTTCTCCATTCCATGCATGTGATAGTTCATGATGAATGAAGAATACTTTGATGGGAGAGAGTTAAGAACGATGTCCGTGGCCAACTTCTTGTCCACGGCACACTCGAGCTTCTCCAGCTGCTCCACATAACTTATCATTTTGAGTATGTGAGCACTCACGGAGGCACCCTCAGCCATCTTGCATCCCAGAAAACTTTTAGTCACGTTGTACCTCTCTACACGGGCCTGCTCTTGAAACATTTTCTTGAGCTGGTCCATGATGTAGTAACAAGAATTTCGTCAAACCGCTTCTGCAGTTCAGGGTTCATTATTGATACTAAGAGGCACTGTACTTCAAGGTCGTCTTCCACGGCCTTGTTGTGCTTATCCTTAGTTTCCTGTTTAGCTTCATTATCTGGTAAATCAGGGATGGGAGTAGTCAAGACGTATTCCTTTTTCTCATGCCTGAGAACAATTCTCAAGGCACGATGCCAGTCTAGAAAATTCGATCCGTCATTTTTAAGTTTTTCTTTGTCTAACAATGATCGCAGGAAAAATGTTTCTTTTGCCATGATCTACAATTTAAAGGTTTGAGTTTAGTTCATGACAATGTTTTATTTTAAAATAAAACTCCCACTACAATATTAATTTAGTTCCATTTGTAGTAGGTCCAAGATCCATATTTTCACTAAGATAAGTCAGCGTCGGCATGAAACTTAAACTTAGCTATTTTAGGTAAGCAACTCATGCTAATCACAACCGGGTGACTCTTGGTGTTTATCCATCCAACTCATGTATGAACAAACTATTCCCCAAAGCCCAAAACTGTTTTGGATTATCCATGTCAAGTAAACCTCTCTCTATTTGGTTTGACATGACGGTCATGCCCCACATCTCCTAAAGATAGAAAGCGATGCCTACTGTGTAGGTCCCACCGACTAACGATTGATAGTTTGACATGGATAGAGAAGGAAGGGAATGACGCTTGATTTTGTTTGGAACCTTTTTATTATTTATGGTGGTCATGTAGGCATACACCCATACTTATCCTATGACTCTTATATTTCATAAATACACATAAATGACATAAACACATCATGCGGCTGTGAGTTTGTATGGCCTTGTGCGAAAAACTCATTCCTCGCATTTGTCACTTGTTGCGCCAACTCCTTGGATGTGGCCACCATATTTCACAACTATTCTATGCCTATTTATTTTCTATTAAGACTTTCTTAAAAAGAAAATAATTTACATTTAGAATTTCTAAAATTTCTAAATATAGGCATGCAAGCCTTGAATGAATTACATTGAAAGGCATCCTAACATTTGTGCCTTAATTATTAATCTAATTAATTATTATGGGGCACCTTAGGCCGCATTACAACCATTCAACAAACATTCATTACATCCCACAAGGCATTGGAAATGACCATACAAAACTCACATTTTTGTCCCTACAAAAACAAGTTAGGTGCATGTGCAAAAACTGCACCATACATGCATAAACAATTCATGCATATGCAATTAATTAAATTAATTCCTTAAGCTTATGACCCATAAAAATTTGTTTCAAAAACAAAATTTCAACAGAGGAGAAGGTTTGATTTATCACATAATTCATGCAAATTAAAATTTACAAACTACACCTTGAACTATTCCAAATAGCACAAGCAATAGTCAACCCGTTATGCCTAATTAACAAATGTGCTTAGAAAATTAATTTTAACCTTTAAAATAATTTTCAATATTCCTAAAGAGGAATAACAATATCCCAATTACTTAAAAATGCATTTCATCAAATAAATATACATTTTAATCATTGGGTTTACACATTTTGTTAATTAGCACTTAATTATCCTCTTAATTAGAATTATTTATAAATAACTCATAAAAAATGCAAACTATACATAGATGAACTTCTTATGGTATTTATAACAACATTATTAAATTGGATTTTAATAGATCTAAAAAAAATATGATAAAATTTGTTCCAAACTTGAAGCCGAGCCTATATGGCTATATTTCATCATTTCATCAATTTTTCCTTTTTGATCCATATGCTTTAAATTTAATTTAACCATTTAAATAAATTTATTTCCAGATATTAAAACATTACTAATTAATGTTTAAACACCTTAGAAGGCTCCAAAATAATTGTGTAAAAATAATCCTAAGATTAAATGCAAGATGTTCAAAAACACCGACGGTTGTGTCATAAGCTTCCAAGACTTAATTAAATTAATTACTCATGCTAATTTCGGCCAAAAATTAGTCAAATAAAGCCTTAAGCTCTGATACCAATTGAAGAAAATATTAGTTTCATGCAAGAGCAAATTTCAAAAATTTAACTCAAAGAAACCAACATAGATCTACTTATTTGACTAACGATGAACCGTATTTAACATTTTAACTTGTTTAATATTTATACCTCAAATCTTGGTCTCTAAACCAAGAAGTAGGGACTTGAGATGTAGGGTTGTTGCCTTCTTGTCGAGCCTTCACTTCTCCAAGTCGGCCTCGAAATGGCACCCGCTTCGAACGCACGAAGCCTCTACGAGTATCCACCCGAGATTAAACGAAACTCTTGTTTTTCCCTTGCTAGAGGTAATCAACCAAGAATCTAACTTAACCTTAGCTTCTACCTCTTCAATCAACTATTAATTTTAGTGTAGAAGTTGTGCTCAACACATGAGCAAAAATGGTAGAGACAAAATTGCAAAAACTCTTCTCTTTTTCACCTTGTCTTGCAAAAACGTTTTTCCTTTTTTCTTACAAGAGAAGGAAGAAGAGAGAGATTAGAATAGGTGGCTAGGGTTTGGAAAAAGGTGGGGTATTTATAGTGTGAAGTTAGGGTATATTTTAATCATCTCAACCACAATGGATGGTTAGATTTAAACATGACAAAAGTAACTTTTACTTTTGCCATCCAATGGAGCTCTCCATTAGATGCACTTTTATCCCACTTTATTCCAAACCATTTCATCAAATGGACTTCTCCATTTAATGTTAAATTGGGCTTGGGCCAATTTCTATTTATGCCATTTTAGTTTTTGCCATTTATGCCAACTTTTGGCCCACCCGACAATTGTTACGATTAATTGTATTTGCTCAATTTTGTTGAGAAATAAATTTGTATACCATGTCCAACATGTAATAAATTTATTCTAAGATCAAGTTAGTCATCTCCATGACACTTTTATTTGTTTCGTTTTTCTCTCTTGGGTGTGACCTCGCAGGATCTATATCGTGTTGACAATAGAATCAAAACTTCTTTTAATTCTATAAATTATAAGCGGCACCTAGCAATATGCATTATAATTACTCAACAGATAAAGATGATATGAACCAATCAACATCACGATCCTAAAGCAATATTTAATTGCTTGTGTCAATTCACGTGCCACATGATATCGAGAATAAATCTAAGGCAGGAGAGTGTCATCCTTGCAAATTTATTCTTTTCTTGATTCTAAGTAATTCAGTAAATAATGATCAAACTCATTGATCATAATTGCATGCATACTTTATTACTCCATCAAGGGGCCCGAAGATATCATCACTCACATATGAAATATGAGGGACACTGGTATTCTTGATAAATATTTTTTCCTCCGCACAAGACACACATATTGAGATATTATCTGTATAGCTGCCAGTTACGGTCAACGTTGGATAACACCTACAGATACATGTATCTCATGTAGGAAAAATAATCATCTCATACCAAAGAATTCAAGACACAAATGAAACATTAATGACACTAACACAATCCATGTTATGTTTCATTCTTGGGTCATGTCCAATCCCCTGATCTCCATCAGGTATTTATGTGATTAAATTGGTAGCTCCTTACCATATGATCCGTAGAACATGATCATCATTTAATCCACATACTAATCTCGTACCGGTAAATAGTGTTCCTTCTTAATTACCAAGATTAGGGACATTTAGAGTATTCGTTATATTATTATTATAGAGTTCTACATTTCAAGTCCTCAACTCGAAAAATCCATAATGTAATTAAATACTCAAGGAACAAAATGATTCTTTCATTTCATGAACAAACATAGAATACATCCATAAATGGTTGGCTTCTAGATCATAACACTAACATGAATTGCCACCTACTATCTATTCTTCTAACTGGCTGCTGTTTACTCCTACACCCTCTACTACTCAACCTACTAATTAATATTGGAAATAACATTTTAAAATTGGAAATTCTACTACGGAAATAATCTACAGCACACTATCTGCGGCTCTTATATCCCAATAGCAGCTTTCACTTGCGCTGCTACCTCTCCTTCGAACTCAATCCCTGCTGCCATCACTATTGCTTCTGCGTGGTTTGGGGTTAGCGGGTCGTAGGACTTCAAGTAATCGGGTCTGATATGCAGCGGCTCTTTTTTCTTCTTCCTTGTGTATGTTTGTTGCAGAGAGGCCGAATCCGGTCTTGTATTCATCCTTGCCTTTTCCTGCGGGGAGCAGTACGGGCCCGTATTCTTTGATTTGAGTCTTCTACTCCTACGTACTGGGCCCGGAGTAAGGCCCGTAAAACCAGGGGGTATATTGTCATCCTCCTCTTCACTCTCTTGGCCCATGAAACTTGGAGCTATATTCTCATCCTCCTCTTCATTCTCTTGGCCCGTTAGCTCAAGCAGTCCCCTTGAATTCTGTTGGGCTGTAATCAGCTGAGGCCCATTTCTCATATTATTAGCACAATTTTTTTCCCTCACCCACTCCAGAGAGCTTTCTTGGCCGCTGCTCCTTACCTCCCCACTTTGAGTAATTGAGTTTTCCATATTTTCCTGCTGACTAATGTGAAAGCAACTTTCTTGACCACCATTTTGAATTTCGACGGGATGTCTATGTGCTGTCAGCATTAAACCTTCCTGTATCCATGCTGACAGCTGAGGCGTTAGCCTTACCCATGCCTCTGCAATTTCCTTTCCCTCGGTACTTTTTGCATGAATAAGGAGTTCTGTCGTGTGCTGAGTTGACTGTAGCAGAAAGGTTACCTCATTTATCCCCTGGCAAACCTCTCCCCTACGCTGTCCCAGACGGCTTGCATTTATGGCGAGGTGCTGAATTTGGTTTTTCCCCTTCTCCAGTTCCAGTATATCTCCTTTTCCTGGACCCTCTGTTTTGGGATTTTCTGCGTCCCCTTCCTGTGATGATGACCCATTTCTGTTGAATCGGGTCACCGGACCGCTTGAGCCGTCTGAGTCCGACGAGTTGAACGGTCTCCTTACGTTTCTCGCCTGGTCTCTCCAGTATTGTGCTTCAAGGTCCGTATTCTCCCTTGGTGGTTGTTGATCCCGTCGATTATTGTTTCTCTGGCTGCCTTGCGGGTTGATTGCCTGTGTTATTAGCCATCCTTCTAACTCAAAATGCACTGTAGCCGAATGCAGATCTTCTGATATGGTGGTGTCCTGCGGGATATGCATTGGGTGATAACAGGCCACCAGCACCCTGAGTTCATCATAGTTGTCGTTCTCCGGGAACGAAGACATCCTTTCTAATTTCCCGAAATGGGCTACTACCTCTGTATGTGTTCTCTATTCCAGAATTTCATTGGTAAATCATGAATTCTGATGCGAGCCTTGTGTGTGAGTGGATCATGCACCATTCCTTCGTATTCGGTCCATTTCGTTAGCTGAATCTGTACTCCCTGTCCCAATGGGAAAACACAGATATCACAAGCCCTATTACGCATATTCTGGTTGGGGAATATGATCAGAAAATCCCCCATGCTTGTCGGTGGTCTCCTGGCCTTGATGAAGTCTGGGTTAACTCCAAAATGATTGGCCAGCTTGGTTACAATACCATATGCCAGGGCTGGAGTATTCTCGTTCGGTCCAGTTAGGGCTATTACTGATCGGTGGAGAAAATCAGTGGTGAGTAGGAGGTTGTGTCTCTTCTTGAGGAACACCATACTGTCAGTAGGTCTGCGATTCTGAAAGTAGTCGGGGTTGATGAGAGGCATTGTCTCCCAATTCGCAAGAGGGTCCATCTCTTCTTTCTTTTTGGAATTTTCTGTGTGCTTTTGTGTTATGTTGGATGTCTGTTGCTGATTTTTGAGGAGAGTTATAGGCTGAGAAGTTATGGTTTGCACCCTCTGTCTCCCATGCCCAGAGATGGTGCATTTATGCATGGTGTGGCCCTGTGCCTTACAGTGAAGGCATTTAATAACGTTCTGGCATTGAAACCTTCTGTGGCCTTTCTCCAAACAATTAAAGCACTTCCCCTCTGCCATTAGCTTCTGTCTCCATAACTCATTTGGCTGTGTATGTCCTTTTGGCGTGTTCTTCTTGCTGTGTCTGACTTCTATCCATCCCTGCTCCTCTTCCGTATCTTTAGGAGACATGAGACTTGCCGTGTTGGGTTTGGTCTGATTTATGATACCATGTAGTGGGTTGGTGATGCTAGTGTTCATACTGACATGTGTAGCCGATGCCTTGTTCAACAAACCATTACCACCTAAGGTCTTCCCTTCTGCCTTGCCCTGTTCCCTCTCTCTAACCTTGGTCACCTGCTGTGCACACCATGCATTCCTAAATTCTTCCAGCTGAGCGTTGCGTCGAGAGATGGCCTGCTCTGTTGTCCTTCTTTTTTTAAGCCGGGCCTCCGCCCAACTTGATCTCTGCCGGCCCGTCTCTCCTCCCACTACCTTGTTCCCTGGACTGGCTCTCTGCACCATGGCAGCATAGCTATCCCGTATTGCAGGGACAGTGTGGATGGACGTTTGTGGGTTCTCCTTATCGGGCCCTGCCCGAGTACCCCCAGTCGTCTTCAGCCGTCTCTCCTCCACAACCAGGTCTCCGATGTCCTTGGGTGGTTCCTTACTCGCCTCGTCAAACCAGTCTTGTAGAGTCTTCTCCTTTGCCGGTAGGTGGTTGCGATTCCGCCTGTCGCCTAGGCTATCGCCAATACCTGTGTGCTGTGAAGCGTCCATTTTCCCTTCAATTCTGCTACTTCTAACCTTAATTTCTAAGATTTTATTGATTTCTTGATTGATCATAAGTTTTATAAGTTAATTTAATACATTCATTTTTCTTATTTTTTGACTGATTAACTTTATAATAAACTAATTCAAAAAATTAAATTTTTTTGTATATAAATACATTACTTCTCAAGTAAATTAGTTTCAACAGTTTGAATTTGTGATCTGAAACACCTTAATAAATATCAAAGGTTTAAATAGCGTTTATCGCGTCATAGCGGAATGACTGAAAAAACGGCGCTATGGCCATATAGTGCCGCTATATGGCCATAGCGTCATAGTTTTTTTGGTCCGAAAACGCTATAGCGCGCTATTTAGAACATTGATAAATATAGATCAGTTTAAAAAAAATTGCATGTAAATAGATTTAGAGTTGCACTTACTAAAGACTTGATGAGTATAAACACACCTGTGAATCTTTATTTGTAAATCGGGCCCGGTGGTTTAATCAGATCGACCCGGGCCCGGCTCAGCAATCAACCCAAACAAGAGCGCAATTCACCAAAGATTTGGACACGCGTCTGATGGAAATCAGACGGCTGTGCTGCAGCCAAAGATTTCCGAATTCGGATCCAGTGAAGTAACCCAATCTTTGGGTTTTGGATTGAGACCGTCCGATTCGAATCCGTGAAAATCCATCTCCGAAGTGAGCACACACATCCCGACGACGAATTCGAATCATGAGACGATCCCGAGCGACGAATTCGAATCGGACGGTCTCGATCAAAACCCAATAATTGGGTTACTTTAGGGGATCCGGACCCAAGATTTCCGTGGTGCTAAGCCATCCTACGTCTATTTTTTCCAACCGTCACAATTTGGCGCGAGGTTAGGTTTGGTTTGGTGGGTGTTATTGGATCGGGTAGTGTTTGAGTACTATTATATTTGGATTCAAATTTTGATTTGTATATTTTTTTATTTCAAATCGTGTCAGGTTCGGTTTTGACTTTTGAATATTATGTCAAATAGTAAATCCTTCTAATTTAGTAGTTCAGGTTCATATATGTACTCATAATTTTGTTTGTGAACGGTTGCATTTGAGGCGCATCCATATTATAAATATTTGTTGCATCTCTTTATTTAAAAAAAATATAATCCTTATCCTTAAATTTACAACATTTTTCTAAATCAAAATTATATTAATTGTTGATAATAATAATAATAATAATAATAATAATGAATAATAATAAATGTACAACAAACAACAGCAACAGTAGCAGCAGCAACAACAATTAAACACATTATGTTTTATTTTTGAAAATATAGAATAAAGAGAAAATGACTAGAAAATTAAAATATTGAACGATGTGTATTATTATATTTTCTAGATTCACAAATATTATTATAAATATTTATTTCCTCATAATAGAAAAAGATGATTGTACGAAATAAACACCTTATACATTAATATTAATTAGGATAAATTTCGTCGGAGGTAACTGCAATTTATTCTTTGTCATATATTGATCACTCAAATTTAATTTATTTTTATGTAGTTATTGAATTTATTATTTTTTTCAATCAAGTCATTCCGTTACTATTTTTATTTAAATACTAACGGTATATGATCACCTATTTTCATGCCACTTTTTTTATTATGTAGGTATATATCTTGATTGGAATAAATTAACTTTTAGTGACAAATTCGGATATTATTCGGCCCAAATTCGGATCATATTTATAATTCGGATCGGATATAAAGTTTGCTAATTTTATAACCATCTCTATACCTTTTGATCGGATACAAATAGGTAGCTCGAGAGAACAGCAAATAATGGAGGGAGAAAGAGAAAGGGAAGAAGAGGGATGGAGGTCGACCGGGATCGAGGTTTCTGGTCTCAATTTCGCCTACGACGGCCAGCCGCCGCTCTTCACGCGCTTCAACCTATGCGTCTCTCCCACCTCCCGCTGCCTCCTCGTCGGCGCTAACGGATCCGGTTTGTTCTCCCCTCTTCTCCTCTCTCCCAATCTAAATTCCATAACACCAGATCCATGATCAGTACTTAGGCTAGAATTTCTCCTTTCTTAATTCATTTAATTATGTTCTAGATCTGAAGGTTTGTTGCGAATGGTGCTTCTAAGAGGAAAAATTTACCTAATATGCGAGTACATAAGTCGTCTAGTCTCGTCTAGGTTTAGTATTGCTTACATTATATGGTACACATCCTGAATTAGTAGGATGTTTCCAAAGCATGTTTCATTTCAAATGTTTGTGTCCTCTTTGTATTTCTATTCTCCTAATGTATCAATAGCAATTATTTTTAATTAAAAGCGAAACTTGATCCGCATAAGTCAACATATGGGGAGATTGGGATTAGAGAAAGAAGAGGAGTGATGGAGATCGACTGAAATTGAGGTCTCAGTCTACAATTTGCATACTACTTTGAGCTGTTTGCAATTTTAAACTGCATCTTCCTAGGGTCTCGGTGCCCTTCTTATGTGCAAATGGATCCGGTACCTCCATTTTGAAATTAACAAAAATTCCTGTTCCTTCAGTGTCAATTTCGGAACTCTTCTGACAGGTCTTATAATTGCTTTCTGGTTCCTGAAAAGTGAAAACAAGCACTTATCTCCTCTTGAGAAGGTTTCAATTCAATATATTTTTCTTTTGCTAATTGCATTTTTACAAGAGAGCCATATTTTTTAAAATTGAAAATTTACATCAGTCATAGGTGTGAAAAAAAAAGGGTTTTAACTCTTCCAATTAATTCTTTGTGTATTTTAATGTTATTTAAAAAAATTCTGTGTTGGTTGTAGCCTGCCACACGTGCGCACAAAATACAAAGAAAAAGGTTCTAATTAGTATATTTAACTAAATGGCTTATTTTAAAATATTGCAGGTAAAACAACTTTACTTAAAATTTTGGCGGGAAAGCATATGGTAGGAGGGAGAGATGTGGTTAAAGTTTTAAATGGTTCTGCTTTTCATGACACACAACTTGTCTGCACTGGTAACCTCTCATATCTCGGTGGTTCTTGGAGCCGCAACGTTGGTTCATGTGTATGTTCCCTTTTCTCTTGGAATCCTTTTTTTTTTTTTGTGTTACAAAACATTTAATATGATATTTTGCTTGTATTTTAATAGCAGAATTTAAAAAAAAAAAATGCAGGGTGATGTGCCGCTGCAAGGTGACTTCTCAGCTGAGCACATGATCTTTGGAGGTATACTGGAGCAATAATTAAATTGAATCTGTAACCTTTTACATTCGTAGAATGCTAAAACTAAAAAATTGCTAGGGAAATAATCTTTATTTTTCTTATAATGATTGGGATGAATGCTAGGGAATAAAGATAGCAGTAGATGATTATATGGATTATAAATCTTTTTAGTACCAAACTGATACTGTATTGAAATCTGGAATCTAAGATTAGAAAATGAAATCTGGACTTTTGTCCTTTTCTAATATTTGTGTAGGTAATTTTCAATTTTTGCACTAGAATTCTATGGGTTTTATTTATAATATCTGGTTCATCATCAAATATATGCATTTTTTTTAAACTTATTAACAGTTGGGTAATAATAACAGTTGAAGGGGTTGATCCAGAAAGGAGAGAGAAACTGATAGACTTACTAGACATTGATTTGGAATGGAGAATGCATAAAGTATCTGATGGCCAGAGGCGTCGCGTTCAGATTTGCATGGGTCTTCTACAACCTTACAAGGTTTCATCTTATTTCTTACTTTATTGTCATCTCTGACCTTGTAGATATTTCTTTGGCTTTTTTCTAAATTGCCCCAGTTGTTTTACTTTATTCGGAGATGACATACATATTCCTTGTACTTGGTATCTGAGGAAATCTCCAAGTTTTCTCCATCCTTGGTAGATTTTTTTTCCCCCAAAAAATTAAGGCAACCTTGCAATCCTTCACTTAGAACAGCTTTATTAATATATATTTAAAATATATATATATATTTGTTATGTTGTTTCGTGAGAAATGTTTGATGTAATTTGCTATTAAATATGAAATGTGTATATATGCTCCTATAAGTACTCTTGTGATATTTTAATTATGATTTTCCCTGTCACTTAATCAAGTTAAGCTTTTATAGCAAACCTATCTGTTAACTTCATTTCTGTCAATGTGTCCAAATTTCAACTTTTCAGGGTAGTTTTCCATTGTGAGTATAATATTCTGAAAAATATTCTACCCAATAATATGAAGGATCTTTGTCTTAATTCTGATGTGGCCTTATGTCTCCTTCACTGAGATATGGATGTCCTAAACTGTTTCAAAGCAAGAATCTAATTGATCTTTTATGCAAAATAAAATACAGGTGCTATTGCTTGATGAAATTACAGTAGATCTAGATGTGGTCACAAGAATGGACCTACTTGACTTCTTCAAAGAAGAGTGTGAGCAGGTAACCCAATCCATCTGTCAAAGAATTCAATTTGACTGTACCAGGTGCTGGTCACCACATTCTGGTACAAGCCTAATTTAGCCTGAAGTAGTTGAATCCCAAATGGCACAATTTTGCTTCAGTCAGATATCAATTATGCAATTGAACTTAATTATAATTTTGTAATATTGTTTTTCTTTATTTTTTGGGAACGGTGGAGCTTAGCCATGTAATAAAGACTCGGTTCATTAAAGTATAACCTCAGTTGCATGTGTATTTAAGCCATTAATAAAGAATCCTGTGACCATAAATTACCCAATTAGTTTATAGGAAACAGAGTAACATAAAATCCCAAAATAAGCATTGCAATGACACAAAAGCAAAAGAAACAAAACACAAAGAAAGAAGGTTATAAACCCAGAACCATCACACAAAATTGACACTTCACATTTATGAAAACCTTATTCTTTACATTTTTTCCTAATGCTTTAGAGAGAAGCAACCATAGTGTATGCAACACACATATTTGATGGGTTGGAGACGTGGGCAACACACCTAGCTTACATCCAAGATGGTGAATTGAAGAACTGTGCAAAACTGTCTGATATAAATGAAATGAAAACTGCTGAGAACTTGCTATCTGTTGTGGAATCATGGCTCCGATCTGAGGTCAAGGCTCCCAAAAAGAAGGCTGTTGCCAGTTCTATCCGGTCCGGTGGACCGTCTCCATTTGATGGGTCTCCTTTTAGGAGCTCCCGCCATATGGCCTACTACCGGTGAACGGTTTTGTAATTAATAGATATTGGCACAAAATCCTTAATCACATATTTATATTATTACATGCATTCGTATCTTTAGCTCTGTCCTATATAATATATGAAAAGTGAAAATAAGTTTTCTGTTGCAAGATGAAGAAGGAATATAGAGTTACCATTCCTGTACAAGCTGGATTGACTTTTTAAGATGTAAAGCAAAAAAGATGTATAAATTAACATTTACTATTGAGATAAGAGATTTAGCTCCTTCAAAACTTTTGTTAGCTTTAATTGTGATAAATTTTAGCTGTAAGAGATTCTGTTCTACTCGCACCAGTTCAACTTTTAAAAAGTTTTTGTGCAAGATGGTTTGGATCCATTAAGGCTGTGCTCCAGGGATGAGGAGAACCCCCTTCATTAAAGGAAAGGAACGGGAACAAAGGGGAACTCCCTTCATTATTAATTAATCTTCAGAGGTCGGTACATGTTGATCAGTTGATGATTCTATCGTAGATATTTTGTATAGGCTTGGCGTTGTCATGCGCATCCTACAAAAATATTATTCATCTAAGACTTAATAAATCATCCATGCATGCATGCATGAGATGAGACCTCTACAAAGTGAACTTAACCTGCTCTCTGGATACAGTCAATTCAATTCAAACCCAAATAACAGAGAAATTAAACTAAATGCAAATTAGTTTGTAGAATTTTCTGATACCAACCTTTTTGACAATTGTCCAAACTACCCCCTCGCTACATGGAGGCGTGGTAAGAGAACCCATGTATCTCTAGTATTTTCTACTTCCCAACTTAATTTTTCTTCATGTGTTCTGTTTCCGATCTCCTTGATGTATGGTTCCAGCTGCATATATATATATATTATTAAAATTAAAGCTTCTTAGATGCGTGCTATAAACATTAATTCTTTTCAAAATCCTACTAATGACACTTGGTTCGTGTTAATTAATTAATTTATCAAGCAAACCTCATCCAGTAACGGGTCAGGATGCCAGTACTTGTACAAAAACCCGATAACCGCAATCTTCTTGCGATCTGGAGTCTTATGAACCATGTGCATCTCCATTGCAAACCTGTCAGAATTAATTGAATAATTTGCATATCATGATTTCTTAATTAATTAAATATCTATGTTAATGCAATAACAATTCACCTCTTGCCATTGATTGTGTGCTCAGATGGAGCATGCCAGTGCAACTGAATAAGATGATTAATCATTTTCATCTATCCGTATGCTCCCGGCTTCCTCTTGCCAGTTCAGCTGTACATTCACAGAATCAAACATCAAACAAACAGATTAATTAGACTACATGATCACATTATAAAAAACAATTTCTCAATATAAAAATTATAATAATTACCTCTACGTCATAGCCACGGTTCTTCATTATGGCATTGGCCGGCCGGTACGAACGTAGCAGCCTCCCTAAATAAGGATTCACTTGAACCCTTTCATTCAATAAATCAATGGGGGATTGCTGGTGACCGGTACTGCACTTAGTCCAATTTACATTTATCTCACCCCAGTGCTCTGGCCCGTTTTCGGCACCCAGTTCGTAACCAAACTCGAGCTCATCCTCTGCACAATTGAGGAAGGTTAAACACCAGATTTGAGAACAAAATATAGCTGAGAAAATCTAAAAAAACATTTAGAGGAATAGGAAAGCAAGGCTTACCAACTTTTTGGGATGATGCCAAGGGGATGGAGAGGAGGAGAGAAATGGTGATCACAATTGTTTTCATTTTCATTCCTTTAAATTTCTTAGTGTTGTTATACCTTCGATTTATATATGCGATGGGGTTTTAGAGGAAGGAATGGAAAAAAAAGGAAATGGTAAAAGTGTGCATGTTCAAATTGTTGTGACCAAAAAAAGATACAAATTATTTTGAAGGTATTCTTATCAATCTTTCCATTAATAAAGATACAATTTTTTTTCCTCAACTTGAAATTACAACTTTATGTTAATAAAGATATTCTTGTCAAGCATTGATCTTTTCTGTTATATGATTTAATTTCATTAAAATATATCATATTTTTTTATGCTTTTTTTTTTTTTGGCTATCCTCTGTTCTTATCATTCATATTGAGAAATGAATTTTTTTTTGTTTTATTCCTTCTGAAAGGGATGATCAAGAGAACGGAGGACATAATCAATTAATTGTGATTTAAAAATTAACACTATTAGAGCTCATTAATTAGATAAAAAGCAGATGCCATGTGTCAATTAGAGATTGACTAAACTCAATAATAGACAGGATTTTGAGATTCGGTTCCTCTTATATTTAATTTCAAGACCTAATTATTGTTAGACTTATTTTATAATTTCAATAAAAGATAAGGAAAATTCTCTTATGCATTAATTAAATTGCTGTATGATATTTTAGTTCATAAAAATATATAGACATGCACCGCGTGATATATATGTTTAAACTTTAATTCCTCTATTAAAGATTTATATATTATTGATTTGGATTCGGGTTGTAGCAATTCTTTTATTAATTTTTTGCCAATAGGTTTGTAATATTTTAAAGATTTGCATTCGTTCTTCACAGGACTACTTCAATATATGCTGGTGTGTCATCAATTGATATATAATTTTAATTTATTAGTTTGTTTATTGGCATCAATTGGATAATTTATTCGTAGGTTGTGGTTTAGTTCTATATATAACACATTTAAATAATATATAACAAAATAAATATTATATTGTTGTTTCCGTGTCTAATATTATATTTTATTATATTAGAGCATCTCCAACCCAGCAATCCGTAAAAAATTAAAAACAGCTGTAAAGCACTATTTAAAAATTAAGTTCCTTTTAATTTCTTAACCTCTTCATCCCAGAAATTGAATCAGAGCCAATAGGAAAGAGAACAAAGGAGTCAGAGCCAATAGGAAAGAGAGAGAGAGTATTAGCATGTCCAAAACAAATCGTTTGCTTTATAAGCAAATTTGTTTTTTTAGAAATTAGCCTACAACCCAACAATTACATTAGCAATTGACACATCGGATTAGCAATTTAAAAACAATTACCATTGTAGATGCTCTTATATTATATTGTTGTCCTTAAGCTCACCAAGCTCCTTTGTGAGCTTAACTCAAAAACCGTTGAAACCGATCTACTTCATGAGTGATGCGTTTACATGTCAAATTTTTAAATTTTTCAACTAATTTAGTATGAAGTCAAGCAGTAAAAAAAATGATTTATAAGTTAATTTTAATGAGTTCATTTTTCATCATTTTTTTACCGCTTGAAGTTCAAAAAATTATAAATTTGACATGTAAATGCATCAATCGTGAAGTAGATCGGTTTCAACGGTTTGAATGTGTTGTTTGAAGCCAATCCAATAGATTTTTGAATTAAGCTCACAAAGAAGCTTGGTGAGCTTAAGAACACCCTAGTTCTACTCTTATATTAGTTCAGTAACCAAGTTCCAATTTCAATTTTTTCTTCATATATATTTGAGTTCGACCTGATATTATTGGAACAAACGAAATTTCATGTTGTGGACAGCTTTACCTTTTAATAAATTTTTTTTTTTTTTATAGCTGAATCACTATCTCGACCATTATTTCTTTATATGTCATTTTTCTTTTAGAAAATAAGAGTTGCCAAGTTGCCAAGTTACCATACACAACTGATGATTATAAATATAATTTTTAAGAGACAATAATTTTTGTGTGAGAAGTTGCATTAAAATTATAATTGAGTGACTTGATTTTCAATCTTTATTAAAAAAATTATAATTTTTTAGGACCCATTAAGAAAAAAATACAAATGTTCCGTAATTAATAAATCATTATCATAAGTATAACCTTTTGGGTAATCAACCAAAATTGCAGTTGAAACAATTTTTTACTCAATCCCATTAAGGATTATGTATTTTTATTTATTTTCTAAAGCATCTTAAAAGTTGATTAGAGGCGGATCGAAGAGGATCCAATGAGAATCAATTGACCCCCCCATTATTTTCAAGAATTTTAGTATTTATATATGATTTTCTATATAAATTAGAGTAAAATGTCAATGTACAGTAAAATTGACCCCATTCTCCGTAGAATTTTTTTTATATAATTGACCTCCATAGTTCGACAGAACAATTGCCAACAACAAGTAAAGATGAATACATTTTGTTTCTTTTATTTAAGACGAGGAATCACTTGACATTGGTTAAATTATAAGCATAATTTATATTATTCACATATAAAATTTGATGTATATTTCACCATATATTAAGTGACTTGAAAAATTAAATATATATATTGTTTATAAATAATATAACTGAAAGAAAAATTAACATAAACAATTTATAAAAGATGTATTGTTCTCCATTTAAAAAATAAAGAAATATATTTTGTTGTCGAAATTCATGCTACTTGTAGAATTTATCAAAAATATTCAGAAGTAGAAACTTGTGCATTTTTAAACACAATCTCCTGCAAGATCTTTTTTTCCTTTTATTTTGAAAGAATAAAGATTTAGATAGCATAAGATCTAACAATTATGAAAATGAAGTAAAAGATAGTCATTTTTTGAGAGAAATTTAACGAGAAAATTGTCCACACAATTATTTTTTAGGTGAAGCCCGTTGGCAATTAAATTATTTTCTTTTTTTTTTGCCAAGTAGCCTGTAGGGGTTTTATCAATCCCTCTCTAAATTGTGTAAAGTCGTTTATTAATTTGTAAAACTATTGTAAAAACTTAAAAAAAATTCAAATTAGATTGTCTATATTATTTATATTACCAAAATTTAAAATTTAGTTATTTTGATAATGATTTCACAAATTTTCTTTTAGCATCAGATGAGGGTTATATACGAATTCGGATCCAGTGAAGTAACTCAATCTTTGGATTTTGGATCGAGACCGTCCGATTTGAATCTGCAAAAATCCATCTCCGAAGTGAGCGCACACATCCCGACGACGAAATCGAATCCCGAGACGATCTCGAGCGGCGAATTCGAATTGGACGGTCTCGATCCAAAACTCAAAGATTGGGTTACTTTAGGGGATCCGGACCCGGTTATATACAACTCATCTCTCTAGAGCTAGAGTGTTAATGAGCCGGGTCCTGACTCAAACTCGGCCCAGTTCATTAAAAGACAATAAAAGCCCAAATTGGACTTTGCTCGATTTTCAACGAAAACCCGGCTCGACTGGATTCTTTTGGTCCTTTCGACTCGCTCGAACTCGGTTCAGCCCAAAACTCAGCTCAGCTCGGAAATACAAAAACTGAGTCGCTACATCTCTAGTATTATTAGAGTTTTTAATCTAATGTGGCAGTTTCTAATCCAGTTTCAGAGATATGTGAGAGTTTCTTATTTAGAAACTATGTAGTAAAGTTTCTTATTAAGAAACTGTTTATAAACTCCATGTTAACTAAATGATTGGCTCAAATTTTTTTTTTTTAATTTGTTGTTAACGCGACTTAATAGAAATTCTAAAATTAATTTCAGAGATGTGAAAATTAGAAACCTTAATTCTAAAAAGTAGTTAACAATTATTTAGAAATTCATTTAAATTGCTGAAATGTAGATGCTCATTCATAGTTAAGTCCCAAGGAGATGTTATATTGACTATTCCAACAATTTAAAAGATGAAAACCAAATTTCTATGCAATTACTATCTTCTATGTGACAGGTCACAACACACTTTATTTTAGTGACCCGTTTCACGATAAATACAGACACACAAATGCAGAGAAACAGAGACTTCAAATTATTTGATAATTGTTAGATCTTATGCTATCTAAATCTCAAAAAAATGACTATCTTGTAGTTAAATTTTCTCGTTAAAGATAATCTTATGCTATTCAGCTTGGGTTTCTCTCAAAAATAGTCTATTTCAGCTTGGTCCAATTCGAATCTGACCAAAGATAGTCATGAAACTATTATAGTCATGAAACTATAATAGTCATGAAACTACAGACCGCACAAGGTCCAAAAAATGACCCCACAAGGTCCAAAATTCATATATATGCATCAACAATGTTAGCATGACTCTTTCACTGGAGGGGTGTAAACGGATTTATCTGTTAATGTCTGGAGCTGTACGGAGAAAGATTTAATCTGAACCATTGATCCTTCTTGAACCTATTTGACCTCACCATTATTTGATTGTGCGACTCTTGATCTCACCACTACCATGGATTAAAAAACAAAAATTAAAAACAATTTTGGGATAAATAATATATTAAAAACAATTTTGACATGATAACCACAATTACGATATCAGGCAAAAGAAACCATTACACAAAATCAGAAAAGCAAGATTAGAAATATTCTTTATAATTTAGATGATTCGTGTATCAAATTTGATATAATTGAAAATCATTTTAGTGCTGATCAACCAACAATAAAAGTGAATAGTTAATTATCCAAACAAACGGTTCAATGGATGTTGAAAACCTTTTTTAGGTTGTAAAAAATTGATAATTTACTAGATTTATTATATTTGAACTGACTTCTCAGCTCATATTATAGTTTTTGGACTAGTGGCAAAGGCAATACTCCCCCGTGTTGGAGGTTGCAGGCGCGAAACCCGAATGGAAGAATTTCTTGTGGATATTAAATAGTTGAATAGCTTGACCTCCAACCTTTACTCCCAAAAAAATAAAAAGTTTATTATAGTTTTAAAGCATTGATAATCTAATATTCTTCATATACAACTATGTAAGTTATAATTTCGTTAACTATATTCATACATTTTGATACTTATTTTGCAAAATTCTTTTATTTTATGTTTCCAAAATAAATCATAAAATCTGATAATTTGTTTCCAAACTTTTTGGCACATTATGATCATATTTTTAAATAAAGTTGCTCAAAATATATTCTAATATTCTTTGCGTTTTTTTAATTTTGTTGATATATAGTTGCAGAAAAAAATGGACGCCGTAAGAATTTTTCTTCTGTGTTCTCATTTTTCAAAACCAGGTTGTAAATACTTTCTTAACAATTTTATGAATTAGTGTAATTATCCACATAATCTACCATGCTCTTTTACAATTTTACGAACCTTCTGAATTTTACAATAACTATGCATATTGTAAGTTTATATAGTGAATTAGTGATCTCACTACAGGAAGGTTATATAGGGAATAGAACCTCCTAAGGTAATGCGGTCTGTAGTTTCTCTTGTTTGTAAACTATAATATTATAATAGGGAGTTAAAATATAATAAGCTATCTCAACCGATTTGAGAGTATGTCCGATGGGCATCGGACCTACTTTGGTTCGATGGGTTTAATCACCGTCGATTTGCTTTAAGATTCGTGCGGAACGCTTTAAACTCCGTGTGCGTCTGTTTCAATTTTCGTGCTCACAAATCTTAAATTAGATCGGACGGTTATCATGGCGAACCTAAGGAGCAAATCGACCTAGCTACTCCGTTCTCATCATCTCAACCCCCTGAAGGAGCAGTTGAGAGG
Organism: Carex myosuroides; assembly: GCA_028015225.1. NCBI lineage: Eukaryota > Viridiplantae > Streptophyta > Magnoliopsida > Poales > Cyperaceae > Carex > Carex myosuroides. The sequence continues at coordinate 14,879,448 of CM051465.1, forward strand.
GTGAACTTTATTCTACTTGCATAGTAAAATAGTAAATGATGAGTAATTTCATAATTGCTTATAGGGTGTGCTCCTCTTAAGTCCCATAACAGGATGAGAGTCCGGAGTGTGAATACTTTGTCATGAAGTTTATGCATGACATAGGCGCTACATTTTTCTCTAATTTTCCAGAATCTTATTTCATATTCATATCCTTGATAAAGTAGAAAAGAAAATCAATACAAATTAAATGCGAAATCTTATTTCATGCAGTGTTATTTTACATCAGCTTCGCAACAAGAACATCATGAATTACATGCGTTGATTGTGGGTTAAGTTTAATAAAGTATGTCTCGCTTTGCTTCGGCATTCATCGTGGTGAGTCTGTAATATGTAGAATTCAGATATTGTACATATCATTCAAGTATTTGATAAATATAAGAGGATAGTACATACCAAACAAATGCATGTGAATTCCCATCACTCAAACTGAAAGGACTAAAGCTAATAAGCGCCCCACGTGAGTCTTTGTAAGTAGTCCGTTTTTACTGGTAATGAGAAGCCTACGGGCGTTTAAAATTGCAAAAAAAAAAAACAAAAGCGCCACACGTGCAACTAAAGCTAATAAGCGCCCCACGTGCAAACAAATGCATGTGAATTTTATTTGGTTTAAACAAATGCATCTGCATAAAAAATTTGTAGTTCGTTCGAAATAAATAATTTCTTTAATTAGGGCTGCATAAAAAATTTGTAGTTCGTAGTTCGTAATTCGATTCGAGTTTGATTCGAAAAAGTACGTAAAAAATTCTATTAGAAATTGAGTTCGTTCGAAATTAATACAAACCAAATTTAGTTCGAATTAATTCAAACCAAACTCAAACGTAATTCGATTCGAATTTGATTCGGAAAAGTTCGTAAAAAATTGAGTTCGTTCGAAATTAATTTCTTTAATTAGGGCTGCCTATACTTCTCGCTCCCAACTCGGAACTGGAGAATGAGACAATAAAAAATGAAAAATTAAGAAATATAAAGGGCCTTAAGGAGGCCAGCCGTTGAGGGTGTAATTGTCTAAAAATAAAATACACTTTCGGCTCTTAAGTCTTAAGGAGGTCTTAAGAAAGCCAAAATGCTCAGGAGGGGTCTAGGGGTGTCAATGGTACGTTTTTAGCCGTTTACCTGACCCGTATAGTATTCGATAAGGCGGGTATGGGTAAGGTTTTTTTTTTCGTTAGCTTATTGGGTATGGGTATGGATAATAATTTTTTTTCGTTAACCAAATAGGTAAGGATATGGGTAATGACTATTTCGTACCCGTTACCCTATAGGGTATTATAAAATCTAAATATATATTCAATTCAATTTCCAACCCACCTAAATATGTATTTGTGTTTTGAATTTTCTTTCTTTATAAAAAAACAATTTAGTTGAAATTGATTACACATTCATTTGTATTTTTATTATTAATGTAATTATATATGTGTGAAATGAATGAGTTTTTTATATTTAATTTGTAAAATATAATAAAACTAATTATTATATTAATGTAATATCCGTTATTCATCCGCTACCATTTCGTTACCCGATAATATTAACGGGTAAGGGTAGGGTAGGGTAAGGTCATTTTTTAATGGGTATGGGTAGAGTATGGATAAAGTCAATTTTAATGGGTATGGGTATGAAAATGCCTCCACCCGACCCGTACCATACCCATTGACACCCCTAGGAGGGGGCCTTGTATTTACAGTTTGTGCCAAGTAAAATGTTTTAATCTTGCTTAAGGACCACTTGTTTGAATAGATGAACATTGAATAAAAACTTAAGGATCGTTAAGGGACCTTAATCCTCTCTAGTCGAACATGTACATAGTGTTTGCGTCAAATCCGTCAAGAATTATGTTTTTTCTATGAGATCTTTATTACAAAAGTTTATGTTCCTCATTCGGGTCCAATGAACCCATATCATTGACACATAGTATCTATCTTACATTCACAACTTTCCATTAATAAAGATACAAATTATTTTCAAGATATTCTTGTCAAGCTTTCCATTAATAAAGATACAAATTCTTGTTAAGCTTTTGAAGATACAAATTCTTAGTTTCCTCAACTGTAAATCATAATTTTCCTTTAATAAAGATATTTTTGTCAAATTAATTTGATTAAATATATATGAAAAAAAGTTTCTATTACATGATTTAATTTGATTAAATATACAAATTTGTCATATAAAATATATGTATGTGCGCTTCTTTTATTTTATTATTTTTCTACTATCCTCTGTTTTTATCGTTCATAGGTATTGAGAAGTGAATTTTTTTTTCTTATTCCTTCTGAAAGGAAAGATCAAGAGAGGAAAGACATAATCAATTAATTAAATAAAAAAAATTTACTAACGAAAAGTTTTGATTTAAAAATTAATACTATTATAACTTATTAATTAGATGAAAGGCGATGGCACGTGTCAATTAGAGACAATATTTTGCGATTTTGTTCCTCTTATATTTAATTTCAAGACCTAATTATTATTGGCATGATTGTTGTTATGTAAACAGCAGTTAGACTTATTTAATTATTTTACAATTGCGATAAAAGATAATCAACTTTAATCCTCTATTAAAGATTTATATATTATTTGTATGCATTCGATTTGTTGCATTTTTTTTTTTTTTTGCACATTATAAATACCTTAATTGGTAATGAGGTGTTACCGTAGAATGAACAGTAATAGCCCTACTATATTCCGTTAGATGCAAGATGGAGGGATCAGATTATTTAAAAGCTGACGTCAGCTGGCGTCAGCCCCACAAAATTTTATTTCCCGCTTCACAAATTCGTTCTCCATTGCGCCAGAATTTAGATCCAGTGAAGTAACTCAATTTTTGGGTTTTAGATCGGGATTGTCCGATTCGAATTTGCGACCATCTATTTCAAAGTGGAGCACACACATCTCGAACGACAAATTTGAATCCCGAGACGATTCCGAGTGACGGATTTGAATCAGACGGTCCCGATCCAAAACTCAAAAATTGAGTTACTTTAGGGGATCCGAACCCAAAGGCGTCATTTTACCCTTTCCCACGCTCGCCACGTCATCCCATCTGATTCAATGACGCTTTCTACTATATTGTTCTTGTCATACACCAATGAAATCGCACCTTCCAGAACCTTCTGCATATTTGAAGAGGTCCTTTCTTTCTCTTGGTTTAATTATAGGTAGTTATGTTCCTCATAATGCACACTCCGCCTCGACCTGACAGCGTTGCTTTGCGCCTCCTCACAATCGCCCTCGATCTTCCCCAACTTCCCTCTAATTTTGAGATTGGTACAGATAGAAGAAACCAATCGCCTTTTTACCCCCTTCGCCTGGATCTGACCATGTCATCTCACGCCTACTCACAATTTCCCTTGATTTTCTCTAACTTCCCTCTGATTTTGAATCGCACAAGCTTCCTAAACAGGTAAACATTCAACGAATTTGTTTGAAGTGCTAATTCAAGGTCATTGATTATAATGTTAAAGCCATAACCTGGTAATTTTGCAAATTCACCATACGTACGTGCAATACAATTCGGAAATTAAGAACATCACTAGCAAGTAGCAACTGTTTTTTAGCCTATATCTTCGTCATTTTTACTTGGCCAAATTGCATTTGAGTCAGTAAACTTTCGGTAGGTATAAATAAAAGCTCTCTTCATTAAGTATGTCGTCACTTGCAATTTATGAAAAACAAATATTATGTTAATTTGATAATAGATATGCAATTTTCCTTTGTAAGCTTCATGCAATTTACCATTCTGAAATCTTTGTGCATTTAAGCAAGTTACCAGCAGGAGTACAAAGAGTCGATTTATTCTCTTTTTTTTTCTGTTTATGCAATTCAACTTCTTGATATCAACTGTTTCTTACCTGCTTGATCTTTAGTTATATTCACTGTTAACATTTGATTGGTTCCAAACATGGTCAGAAACAATTGATATGATATTGTGTTTAGTTCAACTTTCCATTGACATCAGAAGACCAATTGAATTACTGGAGAAGGTTAAATTTGTTTCATCTACCAGCACAATTGTTTGGGTGTTTCAAATAATAAAAATTGGAGTCAAATGTTTCAGAAAAAAAGAAGCACACAAATTTGCTTCTTCTTTTTTTAGTTGTGGGGAAAGAGTTTTTCAAACTTATATCTTCATTGAGTCACTTTCTTACTTTCAATACAACAAAGATGTAATACAATAAAATTTGCGCATAAATTCTAATGTAAATGCTCAACCTTTTTTCCTCAACATCGATTTTAACGGCACCAATAAAAGAAGCAACTCCTCCTCTGTTTTTGTTGCCCTCTTCTCTCCTCTACTATCTTGCTAAAATCTACCGGATTGAATCACCATCTGTTTAGTTTTTCATCAGACTTCAACCAATTTTTCTTATTCTAAATTTTATATTTGGATTGAACACCATCTATTTATCTATTTAGGGTTTAAAGAAAAAGAAGGAAGCTCTTGTTTTGAGCAAAAGCATTCAAAAGAAACTACGAACATTGGAGGTTTGTTTGTTCTTGATTTTGTATTAGTAAAGCTTTTGGCATAGGATTTGTAATTATTTTCTTATTTTACATTTTATATTGGATTGAATTACTATATGTTGATGTTTATCTATTCAGGATTTAAAGAGAAAGAAAGAAGCTCCTGCTTTGAGCAAAAACAAAGAAAATTGAAGGTCTGTTTGTGCTTGATATTGTATTAGTAAAGCTTTTGGTTCCATGTCTTTGCTCAGGTGTTTTGTTTGATGAGTCTTTTGTTTAATTATTTCTTTCCTCTTTTTTGTTAAGAAGCAACAAAAGTTGTAGGTACTAAGAAACCAAACGAGGCTGTGAAGGCAAGCAAAAAAGATGATAAAAAGGTGGTCACCGCAGACGATGGGAAAAGCAAGGAGAGCATTGCCAATAAGGACATTGAGAAAACATCATCCAAAGGTAAGGGGGTGCTAATGGAAATTGTGTTGATTTTTAAAAAAACCTAACTGAGCCAAAGGGTATTAGACTATTAATTAGGAACTTAAATCCAGCTTAATCTTTCGTTCGAGGTAGTGAAATGTACTGGTACTTGATATTAGCATTGTTATATTAGTGTTTGATGCATAAATATAAAATTGCATGATTTGAGAAATCATTCTGATACAATTTACTATTTTCTTCAGAAAATGGGGATTAATGTTGAAATATATTGTATGTTTACGTGTTTTTGGGATTTCTAGGGGCCTATAGGTAAATAGGCTATTATGGAATAGTCTAGGGTGTTATTTGTAAGAGTGCGTTGTAAGGCTTATATAAGCCAGAGTCATTAATCAATAAAGTATCTTTTTGGCTCACTTTTCTATATGGTATCAGAGCCTTACAAAACATAAACCTAACCCTAGCTGCTACAGTGCCGCGCCGCTACAGTACCGCGTTGCTACAGTAACCGAATCGCTACAGTACCGCGCCGCTACAGTAACCGGATCGCTACAGTGCCGCCGCTACAGTAACCGCGCCGCTCGGTCTTCTCTTCTTCTAGAGTCGGCCGGCCACCAAAGGTAGCCTCTTTGTGTTGATTTGGCCGGCGTGGGGGGCCTCTACCCCACAATACCCGAAAAGCGGGTTTGGATCAAGGTTTGATCGGGTTTTGAACTCGAATCTTGATGAGATAGATCAAGATCGGGTCAAAAAGAAGAAGAAGAGAGGGGGAGATGATGTGGATCTAGATCTTGAGAGTGCAAGATCGGGTCTAAGGGTAGAAGTAGGAGGGATTTGGACTAAGATCGATACGTGAGGCGTAGATCTGAGTCGGATCAATGTCAGAGAAGGAGACTGGGAATGCGTTCGCAAAGGCTTGTGCGAAGCTGACTCCTGATGAGATGGCTATCATGGTGCGAGCATTGGCCGTGTACCAAGCTCCTGTTGAGAGCAAGCCGAGGTCACAGAGCTTGTCACGTCGCGTGGAGCATGCTCTAGGAGTGAAGGATCTAGAGGGGTACTTGACTGAGGAGGAGAGCCGGATTAGGCTACAGGCTGAGGCAGCAGGACTTCCAGGGGTGAAGTCAGCACTAGCGGTTTCCAACTCAGGTCACACAGGTAACACAGGGTTCAGAGGCGAGCCTCGATGGTGTTATATATGCGATGAGGTAGGTCACCTGAAACAGAATTGTCCTAAGTCACCTAAGAAGCGAGATGCAGGTGAGAGGGGACAGTCTGGAGGCCGTGGTTGTGGCCGGGGTGGTAGGAGAGGTGGAAGAGGAGACTACCGAGCAAATCTGATGGTAGCAGAGTGCGAGAGTGAGGAGATACTGAAGAGGAAGCAAAAAGCAACAGGTAATGGGTCGCATTCACCCAGGGATAACTTTGCTTGTTTTGCTCACTCGGCCACAGGTGTTTGTGATCCACTTGCTCTTGCCTCGATATCCACCACTAGATCACCAGAGTGGATAGTCGACTCTGGTGCATCCCGCCATGTGACTGGTGCTGCTAGGGAGTTTTCTTCCTATACTCACCTAACAGTCCCAGAGAGCATTCAGACAGCCGATGGTACGGCCCAGCCCGTGGTTGGTAAGGATACTGTGAGATGTACCGATTCAGTGACTCTAACCAATGTGTTGCATGCTCCTTCCTTTCCCGTAAACCTGGTGTCCATTAGTGCTATTATTCGTGAGCAGAAATGCATCGTGACCTTTGATATTCCGAAGATGGTGTTTCAGGAGAAGAGGACAGGTCGGATACTTGGAACTGGCACATGGCGTGATGGGTTGTGGTACATGGATAGAAAAGGGATGGACACAGCGCTGGTATCTGTGGTCGATAAAGTGGGGGCAGGAGGATCTGGGGTGAGTGTGGAGGATGAGTTGCTTCTGATTCATAGGCGGATGGGGCACTCTTCCTTCAGCCTACTGGAACGTTTGTATCCATCAAAGTATGAGAAAGCTGACAAACAAAAACTTGTGTGTGATGGATGTGAGTTTGGGAAGCATACAAGGAGTTCGTATGTAAGCTCAGGAAGTAGGAGTTCTCATGCCTTTGATCTGGTACATTCCGATGTGTGGGGGCCTTGTCCCACAACTACGGTGAACGGATTTAGGTACTTTGTTTCTTTCATTGATTGCTTTTCTCGTGTGACTTGGCTTATCTGATGAAAAACAAGAGTGATGTGTTTGCTTGCTTCAAAGACTTTCACAAAGGGGTTCAGACTCAATACGGTGCAGTTGTGAAGGTATTGAGGTCTGACAATGGGACAGAGTACACCAACGGGGCGTTTGGGGAGTACTTGTCATCCCATGGAATACAGCATCAAACCACGTGTCCGTACACACCAGAGCAGAATGGGGTAGCCGAACGGAAGAACAGGCATCTCCTTGAGGTGACCCGGAGTATGATGATGTCGATGAATGTACCAAAGTACTTGTGGGGGCAAGCAGTCTTGACAGCAGCCTACTTGATCAATATGATGCCCTCGCGGGTATTGGATTGGAAGTCTCCGATTGAGATGCTGAGAGGTAAGAAAGAAGATGTTCTTCCTCTCAAAACCTTTGGCTGTGTGTGCTTCGTGCAAGACAACAGACCAAATGTGGGAAAACTGGATCCAAGGGCTGTGAAGTGTGTGTTCGTTGGGTACTCGGCTACTCAGAAGGGGTATGTTTGCTGGAGTCCTGTGGAGAGGAGGTTGTTTGTTAGTATGGATGTCACATTTAGAGAGCTTGAGCCATACTACTCCTCTCAGGTCGCATCGCCCTTTGGGGACTCGCTCGATACAGGAGGTACGAGGCGAGAGGGGGACGATAGCAGTAGTGGTGAGAGGAGGTTGGTGAGTGTGGGGGATATCCCTTGTCCGCTTGTCCCTCGTCCGCTTGCGCCGATTGTGGAGTCGGCGGCTGAGGAGTCGGCTGTGGTGCCGGAACGGATGGAACGGGTTGAACCCGAGAATGATGGAACTCAGACTCAGGGGGAGCTGAGAGTGTACACGAGGAGAAGAAAGCAGAATGAGGGAACCGTGCCTACAGTGCCACTTGTGCCAAGTCCCTTGTCCCTGCCTCCTCCGACTCCTGAGACACCTACACCATCCACCTCAAACTCAGAGTACACAGGTGATATGATTCCTCTATCTACTCCTCCCGCTCCTTTATCAGTAAGGAGGACTTCTCGCAGCAATGCGGGAGTTCCCCCTGATCGATATGGCTTTCCACATGATATTGCCCAGTTTGTCTCTTACTCTCACATATCACCGGTACATGGAGCATTCATTGCATCTTTGGACACTGTCTCTATCCCTAAGTGTTGGCAGGTGGCTAAGGAGGATCCAAAGTGGAAAGCTGCCATGCTAGAGGAACTTGGGGCTTTAGACAAGAACAAAACTTGGGAGCTTGTGTCACTACCACCAGGCAAGAAGACAGTTGGTTGCAAGTGGGTCTTTACTGTGAAGCAAAACCCAGAGGGGCGGGTTGAGCGCTACAAGGCCCGATTGGTAGCAAAGGGGTACAGTCAGACTTATGGCATCGACTATGATGAGACCTTTGCACCCGTGGCAAAGATGAGCACAGTGCGAACACTGGTTTCCTTGGCAGCAAATGGGGGTTGGAAGTTACACCAGCTCGATGTGAAGAATGCCTTTCTCCATGGTGATTTGTTGGAGGAGGTGTACATGGAGGTACCACCAGGTTTTGGCACGAAACAGACGGTTGGTAAGGTGTGCAGGCTCAAGAAATCTCTTTATGGGCTGAAGCAGTCTCCTCGAGCCTGGTTTGACAGGTTTAGGAGAGCTATGGTAGGCATGGGGTATCGGCAGACCAATGCAGACCATACAGTGTTCTTTAGGCGACATGGAGTTCACACTACGATGCTTGCGGTGTATGTGGACGACATGATTATCACTGGTGATGATGAGAGTGAGATTGCTCAGCTAAAGGCCAGATTGGAAGGAGTTTGAGGTAAAGGACTTGGGACAGCTGAGATACTTCCTTGGGATTGAGGTAGCTCGTGGTGTAGAGGGGATTGTTTTATCTCAAAGGAAGTATGTGCTAGATTTGCTTACAGAGACAGGTATGCTGGGGTGCAAGCCTGCTGCTACTCCCATTGACCAGAATTCCAAGCTGAGTGCTGAGGCAGGAGAGCCAATTGATAGAGAGAGGTACCAGAGGTTGGTGGGCCGCTTGATCTATCTGAGCCACACTCGTCCCGACATATCCTTTGCTGTGAGTGTGGTGAGCCTCTATATGCATGATCCTAGGGAGGGTCACATGAACACTGTATACCAGATTCTGAGATACCTGAAGAGTGCACCAGGGAAGGGGTTGATCTTCAGGAAGAATGGGCATTTGAACATTGAGGGCTATTGTGATTCAGACTGGGCTAGTTGTGCTGATGACAGGAAGTCCACGTCTGGATATTGCATGTTTGTAGGGGGCAATCTGGTCTCCTGGAAGAGCAAGAAGCAAACAGTGGTTGCGAGATCCACAGCCGAGGCAGAGTACAGGGCCATGGCCCTAGGCGTGGCAGAGATGTTGTGGTTGAGAGCCCTGCTGGTGGAGCTCAAGATGGACCAAGGGACCCAAATGAGGTTGTGGTGCGATAACAAGTCAGCCATCAGTATTGCCAACAATCCAGTGCAGCATGATAGAACCAAGCATATCGAGATCGATAGGTTCTTCATCAAGGAGAAGTTGAACAGTGGACTCCTGGAGTTAGGCCATGTTGCAACTAAAGACCAAGCAGCAGATTGTCTGACGAAGGGCCTCAATTCGTTGGACTTAGCGAGAGGATGTGACAAAATGGGCTTAGTGGATATCTTTCGCCCATCTTGAGGGGGAGTGTTGAAATATATTGTATGTTTACGTGTTTTTGGGATTTCTAGGGGCCTATAGGTAAATAGGCTATTATGGAATAGTCTAGGGTGTTATTTGTAAGAGTGCGTTGTAAGGCTTATATAAGCCAGAGTCATTAATCAATAAAGTATCTTTTTGGCTCATTTTTCTATAATTAATCTGAGAAATAAAATAAATTCTCATTTTTTAAAGCTTCAAGAAAACACATCACAACATTCAATCCACATTGGCTGCTCATTATTGTACTGGTTTAGTTTTGAAAGGGTTGTGCTACATTGTCATTAGACACGAAATTAGAAATTTCGTCTAAATAATACAATTTAAATCAGACTTGCTTTTATTAAGCCTCAACTCTGCAATTTGTGCTATTTTTTTTTTACAAATTTTAGTTTGTGTACTTGATTGAAATTGAATTTAAGAAATCATTTTCAGTTTGGTCAGCTTGGGCCTCAAATTATGTAAACAAATCACTTTTATATACACTGAATTTGTTTGCAGTTGTATACAAGTTAATACACACTAAAATTTGTAGTTTGAGAGGTTTGAGTTTTCATTCAATTTCTAAGCCTCAGGCCGCAGTCATCTCGAATTGGAACTAAACCAATTGTTGGTTGATTCAAGTCTGGTTGACTAAAACAAACTAATGTATATTTCCATTTCTGTAGTTGTGACAACAAGGCAAAAAGAAAGAAAGAGTAACTGCACCATCCCGTTGAAAACAATATCCATCTGAACTCTAACTGTACATTTTTTGTTCACCAAGTGTTAATCAAGCTTATATACAATTTTTGTTTCGTATGTATAGTTCATATGTACAAATATCTAAAATCATATCAATATGATCTATGTGCATATACAATGTTTTGGTTTTGGTTTTGGTTTTGGTTTTGCTCACATTATATCAACAATTTATTATGTTTTTCCTCCAGTGTTTCAATCATCATTGCGAAGCAAAGCGAGGCTTCCAACACCAATTTATTCCAGCACATATTCCATCTGGAATCAAATATGAAAGAAGTTCAGCTGGTACAAGTTAATTAACATATATAACAAAAATTTATGCGCCCCCATACAGAAAAGAGGAAAAAAATGTCACACATGTATGTCAATATACATGAAAAAAACGGTTGCGGCGTAGCCGCAATGACGCACCTAGTTTCTGTTTAAATCCTGGTCGTTTGATAGAAATCCGGACCAATTCAATCCGAAATAGAACGTACGGAATTATTTTAATAGTCATACGGATTCTGATTGGATGATCCAGATCCAAACAGAAATATTCTGCTACCTTAATTAGGTGATACGAATTCGGTAGCCTGTGGGGGGTTTTAGCCAAAATTTTTAATATAAGATTGTCTATATTATTCTATTATCAAATTTTAAAATTTAGTTATTTTGATAAAGATTTCAAAAAAATTCTTTTAGCATATATAGCTCATCTCTAGTGTAGAGAATTAGTCTCAAACAAATGACCTTCCGTGTAGAGGACTACCTTAATCATTAGATTATATTAGATGTGATTTACAAAGATTTTGAATTTAAATTCAATCAAAAGTAATTTCAATTCTATAGTAAATTTTTCAGGTATATCAAAATTCATTACAATGAATTACATTCAACTAAAGATCCAGAGAATTTCTTTTATTTATAGAAATTATAAAATGGATTCGACTAATTGCCTCGCAACACCAATCCCTCAAACCAACTGTCACGATTTTAAAAGTGTCTGTAAACCTCTTCTTAGAATTATGTAAACCTCAATACTAAATACTGTAAACCGGTTCACATGATGTTGTAATACTAGCAATTTTCATTACCATGTGGTCTCTGCTCAAATCCTAAGTCTAACCGCTTTGATCAGGACCACCTGGACTATTTGTAGTACTTTGACTAGGACCACTGAGACCACTTGTAGAAGTTCTCTAACTACTTTTTAAAATTAGCAACTAACCCGAGACCACTTTAAACTCTGTAAAATGTTTCTTTGAATACTGTAAACCGGTAACTTTTTAAATTTTTTTTTTAAATCTGCATTTCGATACTACTTCTTGTTTTGAATTATGCAAACCTTATCACATATTCTGTAAACCGTTTCTTTGAATATTGTAAACCGGTAAAAAAAATTAAAAAAAAATTCAATTTTTTTATATATGCATCTGGATGCTACTTCCAATTATTTAGAATTATATAAACCTTATCACATAACATTGTAATCCATTTATTAGAATACTGTAAAATGATAATTCTTTTTCAAACTTTAATTTTTTTAAATCTGCATCCAAATGCTATTTTCAATTATTTTGAATTATGTAAATCTTATCCCATAATCTTTTTTTTTAAGTTAGCCTTGTTTGTAAAATAATCTCAATGAGTTGTATTCACTGAAGCATTTCTAGATAAGACCATCATGCATATTAATTGGCACACATCTAAATTTTAAACAATCATTTGCTACAAAAGAGAAAAAAGAGAGTAAAAAACCAATATGTGTGTATTTCAAATATCGCTCTCATTTGTATTATCCATTTTTATGAATCAAATGTTAATTATTATTTGTCGTATGAACTAATGTCGGTTTGCACTCAAAAGTCATGTCAAGGTTTTTCTTTTGACATATATAGCTTCAATGAGTGAATCATGAATACATATATCAAGAGAAATATGGATAAGTTAATCCTATCAAAATTAATTTCAGAAATATTATGAACCATTAGAATAACTTTAAAATGAGCAAACTCTTGGAGTTCGTGCTTTAATTACTTTGCTACAAATTAGTATTCGGATCAAACATATGTTATTTTCATCTCAAAATGAAACTTCTAAATAATACAATATGCAAAGGATAAGATTTTATACAAGTTATATTTTTATGTGGCATAAACTTAGTAAATTTATTTTCTAAATGTTACAAAAAAAATCCAAAATTTTACATTTCATGAATTATATGCATGATTGCACCATGTTTTGAAGCCTACAATTATATGCACGAATTCAACAAAATATATGACAAGTTGTGATTCAACTCTACAAGTGGTAGGACTAGTCAAAGAACAACTTCCACACTACTTTTCATCTATATTCTTGCATTTCATCTCATTTCAAATCAGAAAACCAACTTGCATCTGAAATTTCAGCATGATTCTTGTTTTTCACATGTTCATGCTTTTAGAAAAAATTAATTGAATGAATTTCTCAATAAATAATATATTTATTAACTTTTATTAGCATAAAAATTTCATTCATCAGTTAAAAAAATATTTTAAGGGAGGAAAACTTGTGGACAAATGTTCTTATCAAATTATAAATAAAGTAAAAACAAACTTTCTTATTTCAAATAAAAATACCTAAAATATATAAAAACACATCACTTGGTACCTCAAATTTTGAAAACTTAAATTATCTGTCTATATTTACATATATTAACAACATTTTTTTATTTTATTTCATACATAAAAAAATTCCAGTAGCTAGGAAAACTCAACAGAAAAAAATTTAAGCAACAAATTTTTTCTAGCAACAAATTCAATAGCAAAAAAATTAGATTAAGAGCAATTTAATTAGAACATTTATGCCTTTTCAAACTACATTTAGTCTAGTCACATCCTTGCTGTGAAAATTCAGCATTTTGTTCTCATGTAATTGAGTGAAGTGCAGCTGCAAAAATCTGAATTGAAGCAAGAAATATGCAGCAAGATTTCAATTGTTGTGTTTCCACTTGTTTTGTGTAATAAACATGGTCATACCACCCTAAAATGGTCAAATAAAAATATGCTAAACACCTGTAGGCATAGTTTGTACCGGGCCGAGTGGGTACGATCGAACCGCCGAGCTGATGGACTTTTCTGCCATACTTATGTGAGGAGAGAAGAGAAGAGAAGAGAAAGAAAGAAAGATTGGGAAAATGGAGATCAGCAAATATAAGATTTATCAGATCGGAAAAATTTGTATTACCGTTAAAAACAGTTTGAAAACGCGTTATAATTAGACCCATGATGTTTGGGGGAAGACACATTTTCTTAAAATAATATAGATTATTCGAAGGAGTGATTTAAATTTCGATTCCATAGAAGAAATCGAAAAAAAATCAATGCCATAGAAGGAATAGAAAAAATTTCAATTCCACAGAAGGAATAGAAAAAAATTTCAATTCCACAGAAGGAATAGAAAAAATTTCAATTCCACAGAAGGAATAGAAAAAAATTTCAATTCCACAGAAGGAATAGAAAAAAAATTCAATTCCACAGAAGGAATAAAAAAAATATGACATGAATTCACATGCCAATCCAAAACAACACACTAAGGACTACTGCTGCAAACTAACACACGTACTATTTAGAATTACTAAAAATATGGCGTTTTTGGTAGCGTCGGCAAATGTTAATTTTGTTGTAGTGCTTTCTTCGCTCAACACCCTCCTTTTTTGTCGTTGGGAAGAAAGCGCGCAGGAATAGAGAAGCCTAGTCGGTTATGCTTTGGGAAGGAAAAAAAGGAAAAAAGAAAGCGTATTCTGCGTCGGTGTGTTGGGGAAGGAGAAAGGTGTGTGGGAACGTGCAACAACACATAAATTAAATGGAAAATATGTGGCGATACTAATGGGTAGAATATGCTTCGTTTTGGAATGAGTAGGTTATTGTTTAATTTTAAACTTCTACACGAAAGACTGTATAAAAAATAATATATAAAATCAAACAGTGATCAATGGCTGAGATTAATTGAACTTGAGGCTGAGATCTTGTCTGGACCAATAGCCTCTTCATTCCTCTAAAATTCAACTGTGGGTTTAGAAATTTTCTTTTATGCATTGAATTTTGGGTAGAGGCGAGGAAAAAGGGGTAGTGAATAAGAAATTCATTATTCCTATGGTTGATTCCTTTTCAATGCTCCATTTAATGCTCAATTTGGCGGGAATATGAGGTAGCTAGAGTTTGGCATCGGACAGCCCAAACTAATAAAATGCTCCATAAGCACTGATAGCCTCTATCAGTTTTTCAAAAAAAAAAAAGCTCCACAATTTGTAACTACAATATGCATAGATCAGTTTTGTGTAATAAAAATGGTCATACCACTCTAAAATGGTCAAATAAATGAACTATAATATGCTCAACACCTGTAGGCATAGTTTGTACCGGGCCGAGTGGGTATGATCGAACCGCCGGGCTGATGGACTTTTCTGCCATACCTTCGTGAGGATATCGTTGCCGAAAAAAGGAGAGGAGATAAGAGAACGAAAGAGAGATTGGGAAAGAGAAGATCAACAAATATAAGATTTATCAGATCGAAAAAGTTTGTATTACTGTTCAAAATAGTTTAAAAACGCGTTATAATTGGACCCGTGATATTTGGGGGAAGACACATTTTCTCAAAATAATATAGATTATTCGAATGAGTGCATTTAAATTTCGATTCCATTGAAGAAATCGAAAAAAAATCAATGCCATAGAAGAAATAGAAAAAATTTCAATTCCATAGAAGGAATAGAAAAAAAATTCAATTCCATAGAAGGAATAGAAAAAAATTCAATTCCATAGAAGGAATCGAAAAAAAATATGACACGAATTCAGCAAAATGTATGACAAGTTATGATTCAACTTTGCAACTAGTAGGACCAGCTAAATAACAACTTGCACACTACTTTTTAGCTGGATTCTTGCATTCCATCTCATTTCAAATCAGAAAACCAGCTTGCATCTGAAATTTCAGCATGGTTCTTGCTTTTTTACATGTTCATTATCTTAGAAAAATTAATTTAATTAATTTCTCAATAAATAATATATTTATTAACCTTTTATTCATTAGTTCAAAAAATATATATTTTAATGGAGAAAAACTTGTGATCAAATGTTCTCATCAAATTATATACTATAAAAGAGCAATGGGGTGTTACTGTTGGAAGGAACAGTAGCACCCCCTTCCCTGTCCTATGAATGTACAATTCATATCAATTTAAATGACGTCATCCTCCGTAAGCACCTCCATATTTCTCTTCACACCGTATCTCAAAATCTATCCATCCTTTCAATTTGCTCCATTGCCCTCTCCGTTAGCTTCACGACGCGTGCCTCTGCGATTGACCGACGCGTGCCCTCACTATCACTCCCTACTTCACTGCTCCACATATCTTCTAATGTGTAGTAGCAATTAGAGTTAATATAACTTCTAATGCACATATCTATCTGCTTAAGTTGTGAATTTTTAGTTTGAAATTTCTAAACCTCTTCTTCCAACCCAATTATGCAGCTTAAAAGGTCTAGGCAGCAGATATTTTTTTTTAATCTATGGTTTCCTGATTGAATTAGTACAACTTGAGCATCCCGTTATTTTTCCTTAGATTAAAAAACAAAAAACAATGACATGTAGCACATGAGCTGAACCTTTAGATATCGTTCCTAAGTAAATTTTTTTTATAAACCATAATTAATTTTTTTTTTTACGAAACCAACATAGTTATTTTTTTTTATTCCGGATCGAAATGATATTTCGGTTCGGTCCTCCTTTTGGATTTTCTGTGGTACTGGTTTCACAAGTTTTCATATGAGCCGCCACAGAAAATTCATAAAGAGGACCGGACTGAAATGCTACTTCGGTCCGGAATAAAAAAAAAATAACAGACCGAAATGACATTTCGGTTCTTATGATTTTTGTAAAAAAAAATAATGACGTTAGTTTCGTAAAAATATTTTTTTTAATTATGGTTTATAAAAAAAATTCTCCTAAGTGTGTTCTCACAAAAAGGCCTTTATTTTCAGCTGATGCACATTTATAGTATAAAAAAGGATCACCTTTCGTACGATGATGTGGCGACAAACAAAGATTCATCTCTCAACTTAGCACTTTCTCAGCTTGCATGTGATTTCGACAGAGAATCAAATCTGACTTTGAACAAATTCTTTTGCACAAGGTACACTTCAGTCATCTCCACTGGTTCTCTTAAACTCGATCAAGCTCTTGGCATTGGAGGGCTGCCAAAGATACTTTTACTGTAGTATTAACCAGTTTTAACTGAAAGTGCTTATGTTCCTAAGATTGCTAACAGGGATTGTGGCCAAGTCCATTACAAGTTGATTCCATCGATAAACTACAGACAAGCTGATGAAATTAAAATTATTAAAAAAAGAGACAAAAATTGTGGTAAAGGTTGAATAGTAGGGTTAAAATGCCTCATTATTTTAGTGCCCCAATCATGCCTCACATCCTTATCTCTGTTTTCAATGTCCAAATAGTCGACCCAAACTGCTCAACTTGATTTCCATATATTTAAATGTGCTCGGAGACCAAATTTTATAATTTTTAGAAATTTTTTACTAATTTTTTAGATAGGTACAAAAATATTTTTTTTCGAGGGTATTGTAAATTAGGGTGCGTGACGTGGGACTCAAATTTGCTTCATGGTGACATTTGGTTGAAGGATAAAATGGGAGGAAGTGATGGGACCTGCTGTTGTCCAGAAAACTGCAGCAGGTTGCGTCAACTTCGAAAACCCCAAAACTGGGTCTCCCAAAGGCGTACGACCTTCAAATTTTGTGGGAAACTAGGGTTTCAAGTGCACATTGTGACTATATTTCACTTTGGCCTAAATTATTACCCTAATGTCTACTGGTACAGGTTTTTCTCCGACCAGTCCAGATTCTGAGAAATTATGGACTGCTGGAGAAAAATGTGCAAAAACAGATGTTACATTGCTTATTTTTACTTAAAACTTTGTGAATGTCAGTCGACATATAAAGTAGGGTTATGTAGAGTTTTGAGGAGGGTAATGTGTGGGGAAAATTTGAGAAAAAGCCATTTGAACTGGTGTACCAGCTGCTGTTCAGAAAACTGCAGTAGGTTGCGTCAGGTTCGAAGGCCCCAAAACTTTGTCTCCAAAAGGCATACAGCCATTAAACTTTGTGGGCAACTAGGGATTTGAAGTGAACATTGTCATCATCTTTTACTTTGGTCTAAAGTATTACCTTAATGAATAATGGTACGGGTTTTTCTCCGACTGGTCCAAATTCTGAGAAATTCTGGACTGCTGGAGAAAGACATGCAGAAACAGATGTTGCATTGCTTAATTTTACTTGAAACTTTGTGGAATACTAGTAGACACATAGGGTAGGGTTGTGTAAGATTTTGAGGGGGTCATGTATTGGAAAATTTTGAGAAAAGCCATCCAAACTGGCGTACCAGCAGAGGGCCACAATTGTGATGTAGTGTGTTGGAGAGAAAGAACACAGTACTGGCATTATGCACAACTGTGTGTTGAATTTTTTTTCTTCTCAGTTACAAAAAGTTAAAGAGTTAAAAAATGATTAATTTCCTCTTACATTTTCTCCATCAGGTTTTCTGCTGAGACGGTACGCTTCCTGGCAAGGAAATATATTTCTACCATGTTGTCTGTAGAGCTTTCCAGGTACTTTTCCTATTTAATTAATTTAATATTTAGGTTTCAGCTGGAAGTTAAAGTACAACGAATCTTGAAATGCAAATATAATATTATCCATTTCTTTTGACATGTTAGCAAATATTTTTCCCCAACAATTCAATATTTAGGCTTCAGCTCGGTTGTCATTATTAATCTGTTCAATATAAGTTAGATATATGCAGTGTGAAAGAATTATGTACCGTTTAGGGTTCAACATGGTGATAATTATGTACCATATATAATTGAATTAGGTTTAAAAGAAGGCTAAAATATCAACTGTGGTATGTACTGTTTAGGGTCTTCAATTGATCAGAATTGCATTTCACACACTGATTTGACCTTTTTTTAGTTGTTCAATATATGCAGTGTGAAAGAATCATGTCGGACAGAGAACAAAGCATCATTTAAGAATCATACAAAAGATCAGGAAAGACTAAAATTTTAGCAAATACCATTATTGTTATTCTTAGTGCTAGGTACATTAACTATACTGGTACATTACGAAAATCTCTGCTGGTAGGATATATTAATATAAAACCCGGGTGCAACAGTTAATACTTGAAATATTTACAAGCCATATGGCAATCCTCAGTAGTATAATTATAACTTTTTTTTTCCCTTAATTTTATCTTGATGAATTTCCAATTTAAACAGAAACTGGATCCAAGAAGAAGTCAATTCAGAATTGAATGCTAGACAAGGTACAGTGCCTTTTATGTTCTTACTTCTCATTTCTCAATTCTCCTTCTTTTATGAATATCGAGTTATTTCTTTTGCTTAAATATTTACTAATTGCAATTTGAGCTGCTACATCGGAGTACTGGTATAGTAGGGCTTAGTTTACATTTTTTTTTAAGTGAAAGCCTTACATTATTTTTTACTTTAGGCGGGGATTTGTGTTTGGTCAGATTTCCACAAGGGTGAGCTCCAACCCTACACTAATCTTATGTAGGGCAAACCCAGTCTCAGTCTGAGCTAGAAAGAGAGTTTCTATCGTTCAAACTGTGATTTCCAAACCAATTCTATCTTAGTGAGCCAAGATCACATCAAGTGCCCGTTGGGCCCTTGAAGAAGAGGTACGCGTGCCTTCACAAGTTTCAGTCCATTCCCAAGCCCAACTTACGACCTTGTAGCATATCAAGTCATTATATTGAAAGCATGCTCATCCTCAAACTTAATGAATTAATTCTCATAAATAGTCTTCAGAAGATGCCTGCGGGTAACAATTTATGGTGAGATTCAGGTAATTGAATGTGCCGCAAGGTCATACCTTCCTAAGGTTGGTTTCAGAGAATGCAAAGCTGTGAAAGTCTCCTCGAGTCCCTCACTCAACTCCAGTGTAATGCTAAGAAGGTGCGATCCATGAGAAATCAGTATAGAGTACTCAGAATGGGTCCGAGCTCTGGTGCCTGGGCTGGCCAATTGTTTACCCAACCTCTTCTTCAGCTGAGAAATGTGAGTGAAAAACAGGATGATTTGACTTCCCTCCAGCAATTGCAATTTGTTTTGCATTCATCCTCCACTTCATCAAAGCACAAACCATTTAGAAATCATTTCACCCAGAAAATCCAATGTGTTTTTAATGATGGCCCACCTATAAAACCTTGAACCCTAAACCCTATATCTCAAACCCTACACCCTTCTTCCACAGCTCATCTGTAAAAAAATGCTCGACATAACAACATCAACCAGGGGCCCTTCACAAATCACATCACCAACAAACCCAATGCACTCCCAATTCACCAATCTTGAAACTGGTAAGAAGACCAAACCTTATATAATTACTGCAATTAGACCTTAAACATTATGAATTTCTCTTTATCAATACAATTAGCCTCATATTGAGATACAAAAATATTGACTAGAACTCATTAGAAATTGATTTAATAGCTTTAATTGAGAAAGATCGTTTCAGTTATGACGGGCCAATAATGGAAGTTCCCTTTTTCCAATTATTAATGTATAGTAGTTATTATTTTATTATTATTTTTTGGATAAAAGTGGGAACAATTTCACTAATTATAAAATATAGGCAAGAAATAGGCAACAATCTTCAGAATTGAAGCAAGAAATAGGCAACAAGATTTGTAATGCTATGTCTCCACTTGTTTTGGGTAATGGGTAATAAACATGGCCATACCACTCTAAAATGGTCAAATAAATCAACAAAAATATGCTAAACACCTGTAGGCATAGTTTGGACCGGACCGAGTGGGTACAATCGGGCCGCCGGACCTATGTGAGGATATCGTTGCCGGAAAAAAGATGAGAGAATAGAACGAAAGAGAGATTGGGAAAGAGGAGATGATGAAATATAAGATTTTTACGCCGAACTCCGTTATCATCTTGCGTGTCAAATTTCTCTAACTCTACTCTATTTACTTTACTAGTACATGCTTGCTTGACAATTGTTTGACTTATTAGTTTAGAGGATTTAACCGAAAATGTCTGAGAGTCTTTAAGACTCCCTATTTACCCCCTTCTAGCTACCGTTAGGGACTACAGTTCCGTGCAACAAGACAATGCAGCAAAAACATTTATGAGAATGTCCGCGTGATGTCAATGTAGAGAGAACATCTATGAGAATGTCCGCGTGGTGTCAAATTGAAGGTTGTTCGTTGGAAAACCGTTAATATGCGTCGGAAAGAGCAATTTATTTTCTTTCCTGTATTTAGGGATGTGTTTCCTCTTCTGGAGAAGGAGAATAAAAATGAAAAAAATGTAAAGGGCCTTAAGGATGCCAGTCGTCGCTAGGGGTTAATTTTCTAAAATAAATGTATTTTTGGCTCTTAAAGAGGTATTAAGGAAGCCAAGATGCTCAGAAGGAGGGTCCTGGATTAACAATTTGTGCTAAGAATGTGTTTTAATCTTGTTTAAGGAGCACATATTTGATCAGATTAATGTTAAAAAAGAGCTTAATGGGAGTTAAGGGTGCTTAATCCTCTCCATCCGAACATGTACATAGTGTTAATTTGTGTCAAACACTACTACAAAAAAAGAGATTATACACGGACAATAAAGGAAGAGCTACACGGATTTCCTACCGTGTTTAAATCGAGGGTGTACGATTAGTTCAATAACTACACACGGACTTTTGGCCGTGTGCAATTTTAAAGATTCTACACGTATAACTTCACAAACAGCCGTGTACAAAGACCAGAATGTGTCGCGCTCCATTTACCGAGCTACACGGATATTACCTTAAAAAACCGTGTACGATTCTTTTTGTACACGGACTTTTAACTAAAAAACCGTGTAGCTTGACTCTTTCTACACGGACATTTAGTTAAATGTCCGTGTAGCTCTCCTCTTTCTACACGGACATTTAACTAAATGACCGTGTAGCTATCTTTTTTCTACACGGACTTTAGTTAAATGTCCGTGTAGAAAGTACATTTTTTTTTTTTTGTATTTTTTGTTTTTCGGCTAGCCTCCAGTTTTGCTAGCCATTTTTGTTACAGAACTATATATTCCAGATTTTCCAGATTTCATTTAACAAGAAATCAATATTTTCCAGATTAGCAATAAATCCATATTAGCAAGAAATTCATATTTTTCAGATTAGCCAGAAATCCATATGCAATAAATTATACAATATTCATATACACCAAATTATACAAAATTATGCAAATCCATATCGAGGATTACAAAATTCCATGGCAAACCACCTTGCCCACATGCACCGCACATCGTCGATCTGATCCCAAGAGTAATGAGCTTGCTTTGTCACATTCTACAAAATTATAATTTGATAATAGTTAGTATTTCAGAAAAGGTAGATATCAATTGCTTATTATATAGGAAATTCATATGAAGTACATACCGCTTTTGGGAATTCGAATTGTATTCTTTCGACAAAGTCAAACATGAATATCATCATGTAATAAGCGCATTCCCAACCCTCCTTCTGTTGCGGGCTCTGAAATTTACATTTAGCGGCATTTGTTAGAATGACAATAATTTTTTTAACAAGATATGAAATTTCTAACTCAAGGCCGTGTGCTCACCTTCAAGTACTTCCAATTCAACTTGCTTTTCTTGCCCGGGCCCGTGCTATGTGATCCTCCCTCTTTAATATATTTCACAAAAGCCCTTACAAAAGTGAGTGAATGTAATTAGCAATTTTATAATTTGATATGATTGAAAGAAATGCAAACCTATAGAATTATTATTGCTTACTTATTCACAAAAGGCAAGATAACTTTGCAATTGGCAGCCGCGGTCCTTCCTCCTGGCTTACAAGAATCAATAATTATGCCCGTGCTTAAGTACGGCACAATGAGAATCGTGCACCAATGTTTGCTGTTGGATCGAGGAGAAGAATTATAGTACTTTAGCATATAAAAGTCACACGAGTATTTGCTATGATTGATGGTGTGATTTTATTTTTTTATGTTTAACTTTTAATTCCTTTATACAATTCTTTAATTAAAATATAAACAACACATAAGTTAAGATTAGAACTAACCCCTCGTGGTATGGCATGAGAATGAATTTCTTCTCCTCCGCCTTAGCACGATGCATCGCAGAACACATGTACTCGATAGCCATATCCGGATAATATGTCGCTGCCGTACCACTCACTTTCTCGGGGTCCAGAAACACGCACACGTTCTTCCTTTCAACCATCTCATCACAGTTTCGGATTAGCTTCCTGAAAACTCATCATATTGTAATTAGAATATATATTTGAGTTCTATACAATAATGAAAATGTTTTAATATCACTAACATGAGGAAAATGGTGATGTGTGAAACATCGAGCCATTTGTCGGATGATGAGTGGTGGAAGAGGTCCTTGAAGTCTCTGAACGACAGCAGGAGCTCCCTGCCTTCGTGTAGAAACATCCCAGGTGGGACAGGGATGACGATAGCCTCCATGCCGTCGGGCGCCGTCATCAAGTAGTCGTGGAGAAGGCGCAAATCATTGGGCAAACGGCTGTATTCTTCTTCTGTGACCATAGGACGGGGCGGTGATTGTGGCGTGTCAGCCGCGACGTCGCAAGCCACCTCCTGACGTACCGGTGAGAGAGCCGTACCGGTAACATCATCTCCTCGTGTCTGTATCAAGTTATAGATGTATTATTCTAGTATTTCAAAAAGAATGAGTTGAATGTAACAAAATAAATGAGTTATTTTATGGATTACCTGATCCAAAACAATCTGACTCTTGGGCCATTGGACAAATGACATCCGTGTGTCATCAAGCACAACCGCTTCGTCGGTAGGGACAGGAAGGGGTACGCGCTGCCATCCATCCACGACTAACTCAACCTGCACGCATGCATGGTCGGGTCTTAGCTGAGTATGGTGTACACTTTTGGCGAGTGGATGTACAACGCCCTTAGCAACGATAATAGAAACACTGCCATTCCGCAGGATGAGGTCGCATGCTCTGGGGTCCTGCAAATTTATAGGAAAGTTGTTTATTTTAGTGATGCGATATTGTATAACAAGGTTGCAAACATGTTTTAAATACCTTTAGATTATGAAGAAGTATTGATTACCTTGAGATTATCCAAATCGTCTAAGGCGCCCCACGTGCCGGATGCTTGACTACTTCGCCGAATTCCCGGCGAAATGGGAGGTGGTTGCTCGGATGGCTGCGTAGTTGCTGATCTAATTTGTGTCAACATTGCTTCCATCTCAGCAAACCTTGCGTCGTACTCTTTGCTCACCTCCGCGCGTATCTGCGCAACTATCTCGTCTTTGTTTACCTTGGCACGCGATTTTCTTCGAGGTTTTTGTCCCTCCACTCGGAACACCTCCTTCCAGCCCCTGTAGACCCCTACACCCCTTACTCGACCCGGGTGTTCTGGATTCTCGAGCGCTGCGGACAAGGAATCATTTTGTCGTTCGACACTCCGGGCACCCGAGTTGACCTCCTCCTCCACTTCCAACTGTTCAAGTAGAAGAATTAGTTAAAGCAACTGTTCAAGTAGAAGAATTAGTTAAAGCAAAAGAACAATTGATGTACTTTCGGAGTTATAAATGACTCTTACCATTCTTTGAGCCACGCTTTGCAAATCCGTTGGGAGTACTATCCTCCCGTCAGCGGTTACCTCGGCTCTACCCATGACCCAATCTTTGCCCCTAGGATTTTGGATCCTAACCACGGGTGAGTCAGAATCCTTGTTCGCGTCCAGGACTTTCCTCCATTCTGCCGTCTTACCCTCGTAACCACCTGACCCTAGATGGTGTGGATACTTGTTAAAGGCAACGGTCATCCTGCCTTTATTACTTTTTGCCTTCACAGAAACAAGACAATAACGATCAGTTAGTTTTAGAAAAAAGAGTACATATCGAGAAAGAATAAGCATAAATTTGGCACGAGTTAGATACCTTGAACTCTTCGGTAGACTTCAAAGCTTGAAACGCATCCCAGTCCTCTTGTTTTAGCCATTTGTAGTAGCCGACCGGATTTCTCCCTTTCTCCATGAACTCCGTCTTCAACGTGCTCTTGTATTGCTTCCAACCATTGTTCATAATCTTCAAAGTCTTCTCCTTTGGAACATCATTCTCGATGTTCCACTGAGCCTGATTGACACAAAAATTTAGTGTATTTAAGAGAAGAGTTGTTAGGCAAGAGAAGAGTTGTTAGGCACTTTACCTTCACCGTGTTCCACCACTCGTTCTTCACCTCATCCTCAAAATGATCCCATCTCTCAACAAGGATACTCGCATTTTGCCTCACGAAGCTCGTACACCAATTTGAATATTTCTGCCGTCTTTCTCCCTGCGCACGCCCGTCTTCTGTGAACCAGATTTCTTGATGGGTCTGCTCGGACGTGCTCGTGCACATTGTCGGCCCTCTCCTCCTTCTTTCTGATGAGGCAGTAGCTTGCTGCTCCTCTTCTTCTGCCATCATATCGACGTACTCATCCTCATTCGACATGGTTCTGCATGAAATTAAAGATCAAATCATAAGTGACCAATAAATGAACTACATATTTTGTCTACTACATTCGACATGGTCTACATTCGACATGCAAGTACCATAATTATTTGAATAACCTAAAATTAACAAGTACCCTAAATTAACCTAAAATACCCTAAAATTAACAAGTACCATAAAATAACCTAAAATACCGTAAAATACCCTATATACAAATTATGAAAAACCACAATGTATTCAATAACCTAAAATTAAAGGCCGGCTATTTATTTAACTCAAATTTCCCAATTGACATGCTCGAAATCCCTAAATTAATCAATTTTTTAGCAACATTACCAAAGAAAAAATCTAAAGCAACCAAAAATTAAAAGAAATCAGTTTACCCTAAACCCTAAATCCTATATCATAACCTCTGTATTTTTCAATTTTTTCTGGTGCATTTGTGGTACCGAATTTAAATAGGAGTGCATTTGTGGTACAATGAGATCTGAGTCACCAGTTCCTGTATATATTTAAATAGGTACCGAATTTAATAAGCTAATTTCAATCGCTCAGCTGAAAGCTAATTTATTAAGCGTGGTACAATAGAGGACACGGAATCTAAAGCAACGAAAAAGTAGAAGAAACTTATACCGATATTTGCAGAGGAGCGCAGAGGAGGAGCGAGAGGCAGAGGAGCGGTGGAGGAGCGAGAGGAGGCAGAGCGAGAGGAGCAGCGAGAGGAGGCAGAGGGAGGAGCGCAGAATTTGAAAGAGAAGTTAGAAGGGGAAATAAAATATCGGACGCTTGGGAGGGAGCTAAAAAAATGTGTAACTGATAGTGGGATCCGCTTGTCGGACATCTTTATACACGGAATTTTATCTAAACGACCGTGTGCAATTCTCTTTCTACACGGACTTTTATCTAAACGACCGTGTGCAATTCTCAAATTTTGGAATTTCGAATAATAGTGTTTTTCTCATTATACACGGACTTTTAACTTAAAAGCCCGTGTACAAAGATCTTTATACACGAACTTTACTCTAAAGGCCGTGTGCAAATACCCTTTCTACACGGACATGTAGCTAAAAGGCCGTGTAGCTCTCTACCCTTTCTACACGGACTATTAGCTAAATGTCCGTGTATAAATTGGTCCGACAGGTGGGTCCCAGGTTCAGTAAAGTTCTCTGAATGGTTGCGGGCCGCAATACTTCATAAATATTTTAACTAATATTAAAGTTCTCTGAATGATTTAAACATAATATTTTCATAAATACTTCAGTAAAGTTCTCTGAATGATTTAAACATAATATGAAGCATTAAACTAATATTTGATAATATTTGATAATATTTGATAATACTATTACTACATTATGCTTTTTTCTTTTTTTCCCTCTTTTTTTTATTTTTTTATTTGATATATTACAAGCTAAAGTTGCAATATTAAAAGCTACACGGTCTTAAACAAAATAAATATTACACATTATGCTTTTTTTTCCTTTTTCTCCTTTTTTCCACTATTTGAACATTACCCTCGGCCCATAATCCTTCATTGTGGTCGGACCGCATGTAGTCAGCTTCGTCTACCCCTTCAAGTGTTGCTACCTCAGTTTGCACGTCGGTACAAAAAGGAGGTACTTCGTCGAACTGGTCGTACTCTTCTTCATCGACGACATTTTCTACCCCGACAATCCTTCTTTTTCCGGATAGGACGACGCTTAACCTGGCATCACTCGGGTCAGTGGCATAAAAGACTTGGGTGGCTTGCTTGGCGAGTATAAACGGATCATCAACATGCCCAACCCTGTTTAAATCAACGAGTGTGAACCCGTCGTTATCAACTTTAACACCTCGGTCTTCGACCCATTGACACCGAAACACGGGAATGCTCAGGCGAGGACTGTAAATGAGCTCCCAAATTTCTTGAATAACGCCATAATATGACTTTGATGCTATTACAGCCCGGCCATCTCCGGATCTACTGAATTCTTGAGAGGTCGCCACCAACGTCACCCCACTGTTTTGCATCGTGCTCTTATCACTCTGGGATTTAGTATAAAATGTATATCCGTTAATCTCGTATCCTTGGAATGTTCTAACAACAATTTGGGGTCCTGCGCCAAGTAGTTTAACAATTTCAGGTACGGGGTGTGACCCCACTCTTTCTTTCAGCCATCCTATAAAAGAACGATTATGCTCGTTAGTAAGCCACTTCTGACTCCTCGTGTAGTTTTGTTGTTGAAGGATTGTCATGTGCTCATCTATATAGGGAGCAACATCTGTCATGTGTTGTAGTACAATAAAATGTGCCTTTTGTAGTTCATTTAGATCAGCAACTACGGCTCTCAACCCAATTGTCCCGACTCCTTGGAGCCTTCCCTCGTATCGAGATTTTGGAACGCCAATAGGATCCACACCGGTCAAGTAGTTGGTGCAAAAATCAATCACCTCCTCCGTAGAATATCCTTCTATAATGCTGCCTTCGGGTCGATGTCGGTTCCTTACGTATTTTTTCAAGATGCCCATGTATCTCTCGAATGGATACATATACCGAAGGAACACGGGACCACAAATCTTAATTTCTCTCACAAGATGAACAACAAGGTGAACCATGACATCGAAAAAAGATGGCGGAAAATACATCTCAAGTTGGCAAAGAGTAACGACGACCTCCTTTTGCAAAGAGTCCAATTTTAGAGGGTCTATCACTTTGGAATTTATTGCATTGAAGAAAGAACAAAGCTTCGTAATGGTTTGACGAACGTGCTTTGGTAAAATTCCCCGAATTGCAACCGGAATTATATGTGTCAGTAAAACATGACAGTCGTGAGATTTCAGACCGACCAGTTTCAAGTCCTTCATCGACACCAACTTCTTAATATTCGAAGAATATCCTGATGGGACTTTTATACCATTGAGGCATTCACAGAAGCTTGTTTTCTCTTTCTTTGACATTGTGCACAGTGCGGGGGGTAGGTATGTGCGCTTCCCTTTCTCCTGCGGTGCGAGCTCGGGTCGTATTCCCATCTCTACCATGTCTTTTCTCACTTTAATACCATCTTTCGTCTTCCCCGGAATGTTCAATAATAAACCAATTAAACTGTCACAGACATTTTTTTCGACATGCATGACATCTAGGCAATGCCTCACTTCTAAATATTTCCAGTACGGTAGCTCCCAAAATATGGACCTCTTTTTCCAAATATTCTTCGGTAGTGCTTTGGCGCATTTTCCAAAAACAACATCAATGTTTTTTACCCGTTCGAAGACACTCTCCCCGTCTAATGGATGACGAGCCACTCCAAGCTCAATTTTCCCGTTGAATGCCATCTTCTTCTTACGATATGGGTGATTAATAGGAAGAAACCTACGATGCCCCATGAATACATTCTTTTGACAATTTTTCAACCTCAGCACCTGCGTGTCATCTTCACAGATCGGGCACGCTTTTGCTCCTTTACAAGTGTAACCCGACAAATTCCCATACGCGGGGAAATCATTTACGGTGCAAAACACCATGGCCCGCAAGTTAAAGGTCTCTTTCATATACACATCCCACACCGGGACGCCATCACGCCACAATTTTTGGAGGTCCTCGATTAATGGTGCGAGATATACATCTATGTCATTTCCGGGTTGTCTGGGTCCTTGGATTAGTAATGACATCATTATATATCTGCGTTTCATGCACAACCAAGGAGGAAGATTGTAGATGCATAAAAGAACTGGCCAAGTACTGTGCCGACTGCTCATACTTCCAAACGGACTCATTCCATCTGAGCTCACCACAATCCTAAGGTTCCGCGGTTCAGAACCAAATTCTTTGAAATGTCTGTCAATGTTTCTCCATTGAGGAGAATCAGCCGGGTGCCTTAGTTTACCGTCATTTTTGCGCTCTTCTTCGTGCCAGCGCAATAATTTTGCATCTTTGGGATTCGCAAACAACCGTTTGAATCTCGGTATTATCGGCAAATACCACAACACCTTAGCCGGAGGTCGGCCACTTGTGTCCTCGTTACAATCATCAATGTCCTGGTCCTTACGACGTTTATATCGTGAAACACCGCATTTAGGACAGACATGCATGGCCTCGTACTCGTTACGATACAATACACAGTCATTCGGACATGCATGTATTCTTTCGATCTTCAACCCCATTGGACATATCAACTTCTTTGCCTGATATGTTGTACCGGGTAACTCGTTGTTATCTGGGAGCATTTCTCCTAAAAGCTGTAATAACGACGTGAAACTCTTATCGCTCCAACCATTGTCTGCTTTTAAGTTTAATAATTTCAACACAGCTGACAGTTTTGTAAATTTGGTACACCCGGGATACAACGGCTTCTTAGATTCATTAGACAAATTTTGAAATTTATCATAATTTTTATCACTAATTTCATCTTCCACATCACGTAACATATCCTCCAAATTTTCAGTAAACTCGTGTTCTACATTTTCATCAAAATTCCTCTCCATCTCATCATCGTCATTTTCGGGTTCGACGTTAATATCAGAATATTCGGCACTCTCATAATCCTCGTTCCAATCAAGTTCAAAATTATCAGAAATTCCAACATTCTCATCATTCAATTCACGATTACAATCCTTATTGGCACTACTACTTTCCCCAAATTTCTCACCATGCATGAACCAACATGTATATCTCTTCTTAAATCCCCGACAAATCAAATGAGCTCTAATTTCTTCGATGTCCAAAAATCTTAATAAATTTTTACAATCTTTACAAGGACATAAAATGTCTTCTTCTTTTTTATTCACTCTATAACTCTCAGCAAATTTTATAAACTCATCAACGCGAACCAAATATTCTTCACTGTCACGTCGCATTTCATACATCCAGCTTCGATCCATCTGTAAATTAAATTAAAAAAATGATTTGATCAATTAATCATGCATGGTCAACATTCTCCTTCGTGTACAAAATTTTGGGCTTACAAAGGGCCGGTTTACAATCCTAACCCACTCTTTGAATATTATGTCTCATATGTGAACACATATTAGCGAGATTTAATTAGTATTTGAGAAAAATTCGGCAGCATTTCCCCTTAACTCCCCAAGTATGCGTACGAACCACATACTCGTAGGAGCAATAAGGGAAAATACTGTCGAACTTTCCTCAAATACTAATTAAATCCCGCTAATATGTGTTCACATCCTAAATGAGACATAATATTCAAAGAGCAGTCCCAAAACGGGGACTATCCAAAATTAATCCCTATTGGATTAATTTTGAACGGGCATGGACCTAAAAGCATCTAAAGGTCGGTTATTGGACCACAATACACTAATTAATTACATCTAAAATTAAGAATTCAAGAATATATGCATGAAATGACCTAATTAAATAAGCCTAAATAACAGAAAATTAGAGAAAGAAAATGATTTAAATACATATTACTAACCTTAGAAAGATGGAGAGGAGAAAATACAAACTTAATTCAAAGATCTCAGATCTCAGCTGCTGGCCTCGATCAATTCGCAGAAATAAAAAGCTCAGTTCGATATGTATGAACTAAAAACTTGATCAAAACGGCGCTCTGGAAGGGAAGATAATAAAACCCTACACTATTATACACGGCTATTTAGTTATATATCCGTGTAGCTCTCCACCTATTTCTACACGGCTTTTTAGTTATAAAGCCGTGTACAATTATAAGATTTATACACGGCTATTTAGTTATTATCCGTGTAGCTCTCCACCTATTTCTACACGGCTTTTTAGTTATAAAGCCGTGTACAATTATAAGATTTATACACGGCTATATATCAA
Organism: Carex myosuroides; assembly: GCA_028015225.1. NCBI lineage: Eukaryota > Viridiplantae > Streptophyta > Magnoliopsida > Poales > Cyperaceae > Carex > Carex myosuroides. The sequence goes on from CM051465.1 coordinate 14,910,334, forward strand.
AAAACCGTGTGTAATGTTCCTACACGGCTTTGTATTAAAAGTCCGTGTAACTCTCTCAATTATTTGCACACACACTTATTTACACACGGATTTGTGGTTTCTAATAAACCGTGTAGCTCTCTCTAATAATTCGACACTGATTGTTAACTAATTATCCGTGTAGAAATCGTTCAGATGTTTTCAACTCATCTTTGGTACACTGTTTTTAATATAATTGCCAAATCCGTGTACAATGTGCAGTGTACAAAACCAGTTTTTGTAGTAGTGAAATCCGTTCAGAAATTTTTCTCTATGAACTCTTTATTACAAAAGTTTCTTTCCTTTATTTTGATCCAATAAACCAATGTCATGCGGGCAATCAAGTGACCTATAAAGGAACCAAATTTTTTTTTAGTTCCTTTAAAAAGAAACCGAAAAATATTCACGATTCCTCTAAGAGATCTATGTTATTTTAATATAAATTCTATACATAAAAAATTCTCAAAGATCCAAGTACATTGGTGCAAAGGCTCATCCAATAAATAAGAAGCGAAATATTTTGCTGAGATAAAGCAATACCAATAAATAAGAATAAAAACATTTTGCTGTCTTTTAAATCTTTGCCCTAAATTTTACTTAGGAGAAATTTTACGTATACCCCTCATAAATTTTAAAATTGCAAATTTCTCCTCTAAAATTCATAATATCTTATTTACCCTCCTAAATTTCAAAATTTAAAATAATTATCCAATTATGGCCTTATTTGTTAAAACTCATTTTAAATTTATAAAATCCCCATTTTTTCTTTATTTAAAAATAAAAATTTGTAGCATGTATAAGAAATATGCAATGTTTCTAATTGGTTGATTTTTGAGGAGAAATGATTGAATTCTCTACTTGTGATGTGCATACAAGCCTACACCAAACTGTCATGTAAGCAGAAATATGAGTTTTAATGAAGGGTATACATGAAATTAGAATTTTATAAATTTAAAATGAGTTTTAACAGATAAGGCAATAAATTGAGTAAATTTGTAAATTTTAGAGGGGTAAAAACATAATTTCGAGATTTTTGAGGGGTATACATGAAATTCACCTTTTATTCAATACTTCAATCCACGACAGTAACGGGCCGCCGGACCGATTTTTTACGAATTCATATAAACTAAAGTAACTCAAATTTTGAGGTTAGATTCGGACCATCATATTTATTTTTGTACGAATATTAAAAGCTCGGTGCATTCAATCTCAAACCGGATTTAAATGGACAGTCAGGATGTAAACTCAAAATTTGAGTTACTTCAGAGGATCCGAACTCCTTTATCACCGTAGCATAAAAAAATGGTTAAAACTTAAAAATCATAAAGTAACATCGTTTGCGGAAAACTCATTTAATGGTCTTGATGTTTGACAAATTCAGATCCTCCCCGGTACCGTAATAGGGAATCTTTTACAATTACTTGATCTGGACCGTTTTTTTTAACTTGGCACGAATCTCAAAGCCCAATAATACTGCCCCTCAAAGTGGCTGAGAGTTAATCTCACCGTAAAGTGAAGGGAATCTTTTAGCCGATATTTTTATTAAAACCCCCAAAAAAAAACAAATTATCAAATCTGCTCCCACTTCAAAATTATAATTATTTCTACCCTAACCGCCCGTAAACTGGGCGGTCCACTTTTCCCACCAGACCGCCCTGCAACTGGGCGGTCCACTATTACAATCTGACCGCCCAGGGGCTGGGCGGTCCACTATTAATTTTTTTTTTTATATTAAATTGTTGTAATGATTTGTTTGAATGTTTTATATTAAATTGTTGTAATGATTTTTGAATGTTTTATATTAAATTGTTGTAATGATTTGTTTGAATGTTTTATATTAAATTGTTGTAATGATTTTTGAATGTTTTATATTAAATTGTTGTAATGATTTGTTTGAATGTTTTATATTAAATTGTATGATATATATTTATTATTTGTTGACGATTATTTTTATATGTTATGTAATTGTGTAGTTTTAATATAGTTGATTAGTTTTATATTAAGTTTGTTAATGTTTAAATGTTTCTAAATGGTAATCTAAATAGTAAGCATAAACAATAAAAGTAGGTAATCTAAATGGTAAGTCTAAACATGAAACATAACAGTCCAAACATGAAATATAATAATCCAAACTAAAATACTAGAAACCTATCAAACTAAAAAAATATAAAAACCCTAACGGCGACGACGAGGGCGAGGTCCGGAGAGGTCCAACCTCTCAGGTGCACGGTGCTCTCTCTGCGACGGCGGACGCCTCTGGTGAACCTCATCCACCTGCATGTCATCGTGTACGTCCTCACGCGCCCATGGGTCCTCCCCCAGGTGTAATGCATGCTCCCCATGGATCCCCGCATGTGTACGCAACACCCACGGATCGGCCTCCCAAGTAGGAGGATACGTGGCCGGAGGCGGTGTGCCAAATATAGCAGCGGCAAAGCCATCTGCAGTCTGTGCCCCACTCCCACTGGCCTCGCCGTCGTGCTGTCTGGGCTCCATATACTGCGGTCTGTGGGAGCTAGCTGGCTCCCATCCGCCCTCATCTCCATCGGTGGGAGCTAGGTCATCCAATGAGAAAACGACATCGTCCGCGGCGGCAGCTCCATCCTGCATGTAAACAATGTTAAATTAGGGACATATAAGTAACGAGTAAATCTGGTAAATAATGAACTTTTGCTACCTCGGTATGCTGCACTGGAACTCCATACTCGTTGTAGTACGCGCTCCACGCGTTGTTGTTCAATACCCATTGGTGGAACGCCCAAGCTGGGTCATCATCTGCATAAATGAAGATAAATTAATAAGAATGATCTTTTAGAGATAAAACTTAATAATGATCATTTGTATGACATATTATTACCTGCAGGAGGTGGCGGCATCTCCGCAGCGTAGATAGGGGCGACAGGCTGCTCCGGATCTGGTGGTGGGGCCTTTATCTCGCGCCAATTGATGTCCTCCCCGGCATCGTGCAACATACCAATGAGGCGCCCGTCCCAGCCAGAGTCCTCAACGATCGGTGCACTGTGTTGGAGCATTTGACATCCTATCGCTCTCCAACTTCTTCTCGCCATGCACACCAAGCTGTGTGCCACTCCTCTAATACCCGTCAAAATCTGCACACAATGTATTTTCATTATTATTATTAGAAGATGAATAAATAAATACAATTTTTTAAGCATGTCATTTTCATTTAAACATACCGAACGAGCATGGATCGGGCCGAAAGGCAAGTAAGTCCTAGATCCCTCACCCGTGAGTCTCCGTCGAAGAGCATCACCGTAGTCCCCCTGTAGATAAACCGTCGGCATGCCCCATCTCTGGTACCAGACGATATATCGCAATCTCCAAGGCCCGACCGGCATAGGGGCATCTCCTGCTGGAGGCGGGGTCCATAAGTGCAACTGGGGAGATGCAGCACGCTGGTAATGCTCCCAGAAACGCGTGCTCCAGTCGACTTTGGGCTTGTTGTGTTTGGTGCTGCAATATAAATTAATTAGTAACGTGTATGGCTGAATAAGTAATAAAATAGACAAAGGATAAGGCAGTGGGTAGTTACCTGTGCAGCTGGGTGGTCTGCTGCTCGCCCAACTCTGGAAAATCAGGGACAAAGGCATCTAAGCCAAACTGACGGGGCACTCGGTCAGGATAGTGATACTCAACTATCCAGAAGCATACGCACGGCCCCCGATAAAACGAGAGGTGTCTCTGCTCTAATGTCATCGGGCACAGAAGGCCCCGATCGTAGAACACACGATAGGGGTACCAGGTGACGCTCGCCTCGTGAAGCATCTGGAGCTGGCCCCGGACATACGAAATCCCCACGGTCCTCCCTCTGCCCGTGTCCTCGTACGTGAGGGGAGTACTCCATATGGCACCGTACCCCGGACGTCTCTCGGGGTCATCTCCCATCCATAGCCCCTCCTGAGCTGGAGGAACAGGCCGACACACCGGTAGATGTGACCAGGACCACTGCTGGAGTAGAAGAAGTGGTCCGGCAATCTGCCTGTTCGTCGCCTAAATTTTGGACATGCGATTCATTTCTGGTAAATATGGAACCATAATATATGTAATAAAAAAATTAAAATATTTGTACAAACTTACCAGACAAGCATGACACAAGCCCCGGTATAAGTGAGCGAGCACGGCTCCACCCCAATTCCACCTCGACGGCCGCTGAATGTCCCTCAGCAGAGAGAGGAACATAATCGGGACTGCGTCACCGCTGGAATCGACAAACATGACGCTGCCACATAAATCCAAGACAAACGCCCTCACGTACCTGCAATATAAATTAGAAACATAAATAACTACATTTTTTGTTCAATCCATAACATATTTTAATTTGCAACTGTTTGTGATTACCTCAGAACAGCCTGCTCGTCACGTGTCTGAGGGGTGATCCTACGCTGGTGGAAGTGACTGCGGAGCGCCGCAAGACTGATGCAGTACTGTGAATACCGGTACTCCTCGTCCTCCTCTCCTTTCTTCTTCTTCTTCTTCTTTTGCAAGTCCGACGGAGCGGCCCCCAGCAGCTCCGGTATCATGTGCATCAGGTCTGGATGGTCTGAGACACCACCGATGGGGTCGCCGTCTATCCGTAAACCCCACAAGGCGCTGACATCACCTAGTGTGACTGTCATCTCCCCAACCGGAAGGTGAAATGTATGCGTCTCCGGTCGCCATCTCTCCACTAGACCGCAAACGAGGGCCTGATCAATATCACAGTGAGGCATGGTGGCCAACTGATACAACCCCAGATGAAGGATGCACTGCTCCATCAACGGGTGACGGACGTATGGTATCTCGGGGGTGCGATGCCTCACTGTCATCATCGTCGTGTCCTGCATGTTACAATTATTTCAATATAAACGTCTAATTAAATAATGCTATTTAAATTAGGAATACAACACCAACGTACCTCCATAGATGCAAGTGAGACACGGTGCCTGACATGTGGGATCCACAGAAGAGGACTAAACGTGTCAGGATGGTGAGGGGGATAATCTCCAAAGGGAGCATCTGCACCGGATGCCTCTGCACCGGATGCCTCTGCACTGGATGCCTCTGCACTGGATGCCGGTGCACCGGATGCCGCTGCACCGGATGCCTCAGCATCGTGATCATGTGAACTCTCCCCCGTCTCCAGAGGGGCATCCCATTTACGTCCCCGTCTAGTTCTGACCATACTACATTTCAATAAACAGAAGATTTTATCTTACAAATCCTGATTTATAAACCCTAACTTATAAACTCTAATTATGTCAACCCTAAACCCTAATTTAGGAATTCAACCATAATCTAGCAATTCAACCCTAAACCCTAATTTGATCCTTAAACCCTAATTTAACCCCTAAATCCTAATTTAACCCCTAAACCCTAAATTAACAATTCAACCCTAATTTAACAATTCAACAAAATTTAAACAATTCAACCCTACATCCTAATTTAACAATTCAACCATAAACCCTAATTTGATCCCTAAACCCTAATTTAACCGCTAAACCCTAAATTAACCCTAACCCTAAATTAACAATTCAACACTAAACCCTAATTTAACAATTCAACCTTAAATTAACAATTCAACATAATTTAAACAATTCAACCCTAAATCCTAATTTAACAATTCAACCCTAATTTTGAACAATTCAATCGTTTCGGGAAAATCAACAACCCTAATTTTGAACAATTCAATCGTTTCGGGAAAATCAACAACCCGGACACGATAATTAACAATTCAATTCTACCTATCGTTCCAATGCCAATACAAGATACAAAATATAAATTAAAAAAAATTATTTAGAAACTTACCCGAAAAAAATCGGACCGTCGCCGAGATGGCCGAAATTAGGGTTCGGGTGAGAGAGAGAGAAAGAGAGAGGAAGAGAGAGAGAGAGGGGAAGAGGGAGAGAATGGCAGTAGAGAGAGAGAGGCAGATCTAGAGAGAGAGAGGAAGAGAGAGAGAGGAAGAGAGGGAGAGAGAGAGGAAGAGAGGGAGAGGAAGAGAGAGAGAGAGAGAGAGAGCTCTAGAGAGAGAGGAAGAGAGGGAGAGAGGCGAAATGGGCTGGGGTGGACCAGGTTCGGGCGGCGACTCGGCGGGGCGGCGACTCGGCGTGGAGGCAGAGGCGAAAGAGAGGCAGAGGCCGAGCGGTCTGCTCCCAGCGGACCGCTTTTAAAAAAAAAAAAAATTCATAGTGGACCGCCCAGCCTCTGGGCGGTCAGGTTTTCAGAGTGGACCGCCCGAACGCTGGGCGGTCAAGTTTCACAAGTGAACCGCCCAGTGACTGGGCGGTCTGGTGGGAAAAGTGGACCGCCCAGTCCACGGGCGGTTAGGGTAGAAATAATTATAATTTTGAAGTGGGAGCAGATTTGATAATTTTTATTTTTTTGGGGGTTTTAATAAAAATATCGGATCTTTCAGCCTCCACGTCCGCGCGGATGCAGATTTTGCCATTTTACACCATAACAGTAAAAAAAAGAGGTAAGAGGAGGGAAAATAAAATAAAAGAGAAGCATCACAGCGCGCTGCTCCACAGGCAAGAAATAGCAACTCGGGTTCGCTCAAAACCCTAGCTCTGATATTATATATTCAGTTCTGACCACAGCAATGAACAGTGCCACCATCTTTCCTTGCCCTCTGATGTGTTCTCAATGAATCAGATTATTTCACAGTGACGCCTCCATTCGTCAGCTTCACAAAACGGACCGCGCACCTCTCGCCTTCTTCTCCTCCGCGCTCGCCACGTAGTCGCTCCCCCGCTTCGTGTTTCCCTAGCCGCTCTCCGCGCCTTCTCCTCTTCTGTTTCGGTGGGCATTTTCCTCCTAGGAATCACCGACTGTACTTCTCCCCTTCAATTCCTGCTGCTTACCTGTTCTCTCTTGCGTTCCGCTGAACTTCCCCTCCAGCAATTCTCCACAGCAGCTCCGCCCTCCACCGTGGTCAACCCTGCCCGCCTCTGCTACCTTCGGTTCCTCTCGCTGGTATGATCTGTTTAAAGCTTAGTAATTTTCACAACTACTTCACTATTTGGCAACAAAATCGACTCAGTCAGTAAAATTGACAGTCGGCACAGTACTACCCTCTTCTGATTTGACTGTTTATCTCCTTTTTTTCCCGGCTGTCTTGGTTTTCGTCCACTATCTATGAAGCTCGGTTTTGCCAGGGTCGGGCACTGCCATCTTTGGAGATTCTCCCGTCTTACTCAACCTCAGGTGCGTAAATTTTATTCCTCCTCCCCAATTTCTCCTCCTAATGATTACTAACTTAGCATCTGTACTGCTCATCAAACCTGCATTCCATTTAGGTTCTGTAGTTCGCACAGGTTTGATTTATGCTTCCTGAGTATCAGTTTCTCGCTCTATTTGTTCCTTTAATGTTTCCGCATTGTGACGTCCTTTCATTGTCACAGAGGTCATCTAAAACAGTTTTTTCTTCTGTTCTGACAGTCCAGATTCAAATTCAAAGTTTGAGGTACTTTCGGAGATCAAAATTCATACATTACCAGTACTTTGATATTTGGTACAAAACATATCCAAATTCATACATTGCTTCCTTTGGTACAACACAGATCCTCTCACCCGAGTCAAACTGAAGCATTTTCTGTATTTTTTTTTCACAATAAGCATAAGAAATTAAGAAAAGTGTGAGGCTATGGTACTATGCATAGCGCATACTGATCCGTACTATGGATCAATATCATCGTTCTTATAGTCCAAACTATTGATCTGAACCATTCAACATAATCTCCATATGAAAAAGTACTTGTAGATCAAATTTGACATTTTTTTTAGATTTTTTTTTTTACTATTTTTTTAGATAGGTAGAAAAGCATTTGATCTAAACATTCTAGACCATTCAAAAGTGGTGATTTTCTACCTACCTAAAAAAATAGTAAAAAAAATCTAAAAAATCTAAAATTTAGTCCGCAAGTGCATTTTCACATGGAGATCATGTTGAACGGTTCAGATCAACTATTTGAAAACGAAGATATTGATCCATAGTACGGATCAATCCGTGCTATGCATAGTACCAATCTGTGCTATCAATACTGATTTGTGTTACAAAAATTCACATCTTCTATCCCTCACATCAGAGGTCTTGTATTTAGTTCTGTAATAATAGAATAACAAGCTGTATAAATTTTTGACTGTAATTCAAAAGTTTTAACTTTGAAAAATATGGCAAATTCCTCAACTTTCAGTTATCTGAATATTTTTCGATGTATTTCCCTTTCTTTCCATCTGTGACAGATTTCATCCCGGTGAACATGAAGCAACATCAAGCTGACATCCATGCACAGAAGCACCATAACGGTTGCGGTGTAGCCGCAACATGAAGCACCTAGTTCCAAAAACCTCAAAACCCAATCGCCCAAGGAAGATGAAGGTGGTGGCGCTGGTTAGCGGTGGCAAAGACAGCTGCTTTGCCATGATGCGTTGCATCGATTATGGCCACGAGGTATCTTTTAATCCATCCCTCTCTTCGATTTCCTGCTCTTTTAGTACAATTTATGCTTATTTTGATCGATTTTTGTGCGGATCCTTCGACAGATTGTTGCCCTTGCTAATTTGATACCACTTGATGATTCAGTGGATGAATTGGATAGCTACATGTATCAGACTGTGAGTTAATTTCTTTAATTTCCTTTAGGTAAATCTAGGCTGTGACCCCTTATTCTTTTCCAGTTCCTATGTGGGAGTGAACGAGCTGATAAACCACCAGAAATCTAGACCTTAGAGAGCTTGATATATTTGTTTAGGTTCATTTTCTTTCCTGAAATGTGATATATCTGCACATTGGCTATTGGCTAAGAGGAGCTTTTACTTCGAGGAAAAAAATGTTCCAGCATTTATTTTAAGGAAAAGCTCGCATTTGTAAAAAGTGACATCCAAACAGTACACATGTATATAAAGATGAATGCATAGCAAAAAAAAGGTCATGTATTATAGGACAGCCATTGCCTTTTTTATTATATATAGTTTTGTAAATTCCAGTCATCTATATCATTGAGTGTTGGTTGACTAAAACTGAGGCTAATTTTTGGTACCTTTTTAATAAACCAGGCAGGACACCAGATAATAGTAAGCTATGCAGAGTGCATGCGTTTACCTCTCTTTCGTAGAAGGATTCATGGCTCCACAAGGTCTCTGCTCTCTAATTTCTCAGTTAGAAAAATTCAAAATTGAGAAACATTTTTGTCCGCACCTGCTTTGAAATACTTTTGGTTACTTTTGTGTTACAGGTAGTTTGTATAGGCAACGGTATCTGTTTTGTGTTTTTTTGTTGCTTTTGACCCTCTTCCGGATGAAAATTAATGCGTAGTTCTCCAATTAAGTATAAGGAAGAATGAAATAGTATTGATATGATGATGATATAGTACCGAGAATTGGAACTGCACTCCTTTCTTATGGTGATATGTGTAGGTAGGCCAGAGAAGTCAAGATAAGCCCTAAATTGGAGTTTTGCTCTGTACTCTTAGGCTGAAAAAGCTTGCGTTAATCGTCCCCACAAACAAGGAGGTCGTATCTGTCACGTATAAGTACATCTATAGAAAGTGGAAAATATATAATATGCACCCTTACAATTTATAATATTAAAAGCATACAATAGCATCAGAAATCCTGTAAGCACTCTTTTGAAAATTAGGAGAGCAAGGGTATAGGTGACATATGTTTAGTTTTACATGTATATAGGAGGTGTTTCTTATTTTGCATGGGTATACATGATATTTTGATGTGTTATCAAGGCATGGGTATAAAAAAAATGTTAATTATATAAAAATGATATATTGTTCCTGCTATTTTTGTACAGAGAGCATAGTGTGAATTATAGAATGACTCCAGGAGATGAAGTAGAAGACATGTATGCTCTCTTGCATGAAGTCAAGAGGCAGATACCTTCTATTAATGCGGTTTCGTCAGGTGCGATTGCTTCTGATTACCAGAGGATGAGAGTAGAGAGTGTTTGCTCCAGGTTAGGCCTTGTTTCTCTCGCTTTTCTCTGGAAACAAGACCAAATCACTCTCTTTGAAGAAATGGTATCTCTTTTACTTTCTTTATTTTTCCTTTTTTTCCCCTTTTACTGAGCACATTTCCTGTGTATCACCATAAGCATTAGAATATTACATGTTCTACTGCAGAGATGTACTCGGACACCTGCAAAAAGCAGGCATAAACCTAGATGCCCTGCTGTATGTTTTTTCATTTATGGAGATAATTTCACATGTAACCCTGCAAAATGTCAACACATCACATATGGCTGCCTCTAAAGAGGGAAATTGTGCATATCCACAAAGAACATTGCAGACATACTGCAAAATTTAGACTACCCTTCTTACTTTCTTTATAGATTAATTGGGACAAACACGGGGTACTTTGAAGAACTTTTTGGAGATTGGAAAGGGGGTATATTTGTTTAAACATTTTATAGCAATAAATGAAATATTCTTATTTTGCACAGGTATTCCTGAGCATTTGAGGTAATGTATGGTTACCCATGAAAATCCATCTTTATTCCTGGATGTTTTTATGTTTTGATTTAAAGAACTGAAATATAATTACTCCATTGTTGATAAATTTCAGATAAGAAGGGGTATAGTTGCTGTAACTGTGAAGGTATAGAAACTATCTTTATATTTGTTCTTAATTATCTTGGATGTTAGTCTGTGCAGTTCCATAGATAAAATGTATGTGATCTCTATTTTGGAATTTCAAAACTATTTTTTTTGTTATTGTTAGGCCTGCCAGTGTTATAAGTTGGTTGGGACCAATCAGTACTTATTCCGTATTGTGGGTTTAGCCCGGGGTCATCTTGGTTTTAGAAGTATCTAGGCGTGTTTCATGTGTAATTTAATTTGTAATGATGGGGATGAAATTGAAGAATGATTTTTTTTAAATAAATCCACCTAAAAATCGATGAACTGAGATCTTTGAAGAGGAAAAATAAAATTTTAACTACAGTTTTATTTGGGTTGAGTAGGTTGCAGCTATTGGATTGAGCCCTTCTGAGCATTTGGGAAGGGAACTAAAAGATCTCAAATCACATCTCCTTAAATTGAATGAGTAAGTTTGTTGATTCATCCTTCCCTCTCTCTTGTCCAACTAATTCGTGCAATCAACTGTAAGAAAGGTCAGTTTAACATGAAAATAATGTGTTTAAAGTACACCAGCAACATAATATGGGGGACTATGATCTTTGATGTTCCTTTTTTTATATTTTGAATGAAGGTTTCTTTACTACATACAAGAACAGCTTGTGATGATTTCATAAGTAATACTTATCCTGGGAGTTGTTGAACTTGCCGATCTCTGACTTTATCCTGGCTAATTAGTGTTTTCTGACAACCTTTTTTGTTTAGAAAATATGGAATACATGTGTGCGGTGAAGGAGGAGAATATGAAACATTAACTCTTGATTGTCCTTTGTTTCATGTAAGCTCTCTGGCGCTTCGTCATGTTATTGTTACATCAGGATCATTTCAATGTGTTCATATTTTTTTTTTCTCTCTTTTTTTTCTACAGAATGCGAGAATTGTTATAGATAAGTATAAAGGGATACTCGACAACCCTAATTCTACTATTGCATCAGTTGGTGTTCTCCACCCCTTGGCTTTCCATCTTGAACAAAAGAATGCTTCATCGGGTCACACCCCTGCTGTTTATGAAGTGGAGGGAAACCTTACTTCTACCCAGGTGGCAGGTTTACATATGTTGGATTCAGAATTTGATTCTGATGAAACTAATAAAGGAGTAGATTTCCGCATCTCTTCTACTGGCAGGAACTTATTCTCTATTGGGTGTTGGATTCGGAATTCTTCTAAAACATCAAATGGTACACAAATAAAATTTTCTATTTTCTTCTCCCTCTCGTGTCAGTACCTGAACCAGTGTTGTGTTATGAGTGTTGTATAGTAACTTGTTTAATCTACGTTTAACCTCTATTAGGTATCAATTAAGCAAAAAGAAACAAAATTATCATCCATTGGTATAAAACTGGTACATCTTTAAGTCATACCTGCTCTTTCTGTCACACTCTTAGGTCTAGAGAAAGATCTAGCTGCAGTTCTTGGAGAAATTGAGTTGCGACTTGGTGCTGAAGGCTTTGGCTGGGTCAATGTACTCTACATTCACCTATACATCTCAGACATGAAAAAATTTGCACATGCGAATGAGGTGTACGTTAAGTACATTACTGGCACAAAATGCCATTTTGGGGTTCCTTCAAGAAGCACAATAGAGCTGCCCCTGGTAGAGTGTGGGTCAGGTGGGGCATATGTGGAGGTCTTGGTGGCCAGAGAACCCGAAAGGAAGAAGGTGCTTCATGTGCAGAGTATTTCCTGCTGGGCTCCTAGTTGTATCGGGCCTTACAGTCAAGTGAGTTTGCCAATTTGACATTATTTTTTCTTTTAAATTAACTTTTGTGAGTAGCCTCAGCTTTGGTGGCTAATTAATTGTCTTATTTTGTATTAACTTCCTTAATTGAGGCATATTAGCACAACTTAAGCTTTGATAAGGAGATTAGTTAAGGCAAAATAGGTTCATTTGGTATAATAGCATGTTATTTGCTTCAATTCAATTCATTGCGAATTACCAATTTACGCAGATCTGCTATTCTATACTAAAACTTACATAAGTATAGGCATATTTCTTTTATTTAACTGGGTCTTAGTGATTCAGTTTAGCTGGTAAACTCTCCAATATCCCTCCACCTAAAAATAATGATCAAGAAAAATTCTGATATAGCCAAGTCATGCTAAATAGTGTTGCACGTCTTATTTTGACTTGCACTTGTGTCTTGATAGCACTTTTTGATGTCATTACTAAAACTGGAGGTGTTTCCTTCCTTTTCAGGCTACACAGTATAATGGGGTCCTTTATATGGCGGGTCAACTCGGTCTTGACCCGGCAACTATGGACCTCTGTGCGGGAGGTCCCATGGCTGAACTTGAACAGGCCTTACAAAACAGCAATGCCGTAGGTGCCTCTTTTAATGCCTCTGTTTTGACCTCCACTTTCCTTTTTGTCATTTACTGCTCTGCCCGTTTGACATCTAGTGAAAAAACCCAAGTTCAGGAGCAACTCAGGAGCTCTTTTGACTCCTCTGATGGGCCCACTTTTCTTTATGTCGTTGCTTCTGATCTCCCCAAAGGGTAATAATGCTTCTAATATCTTAAATCATTCTTCTTTAATTCTTTGTTTCGGAGTTTCTATAGTTCTCTCTCTCTCTCTCTTTCTTTTTAAAGAACCTAATGCAACTTCTTGAATTTTATTTTTTGAAAGTGGTGGTCGAAACCACGAGTTTCAGTGAAACTAAAAGTCCAAAAAGGTACCACACCCTGGTACCTGTGGAAAAACACTAAGAAGTTCTCTACATTATCCTACTTGATAATTGGTACCACATCCCGGTACCTAGGTCAAAAGAGCTTCAAATGCCACAACTACAGTTCAATCCTGAATTCATTTCAATTAATTTTCCAAGCATTGCCAGAAATATCATCAAAAGAAATATAACATTACCACTTGGGGTAGAACTAGGGTGTTCTTAAGTTCACCAAGCCCCTTGGTGAACTCAAGTCTAAAACTCATTGGATCGGCTTCAAACGACGAATCCGAACCGTTGAAACTTGCCTACCTTACGAGTGATGTGTATATATGTAAAAATTTTATACTTTCGAATTAATTTAGGATAAAGTCAAGCGGTCAAAATTAGAAGGTTAATAAATTAATTTTAATGCATTCATTTTTTGACGTATTTTGACCACTTGACTCTATGCAAAATTAATTTCAAAATTTAAAATTTTTGCATGTAGACACATCACTCGTAAGGTAGATGGGTTTCAACGGTTCGGATTCGTCATTTGAAGCCGATCCAATGGGTTTTAGACTTGAGTTCACCAAGGGCTTGGTGAACTCAAGAAAAAATATAATTAATCAATAACATTGTTTCCTTTAGGTTCGGATTCGTCATTTGAAGCCGATCCAATGGGTTTTAGACTTGAGTTCACCAAGGGGTTTCAACGGTTCGGATTCGTCATTTGAAGCCGATCCAATGGGTTTTAGACTTGAGTTCACCAAGGGCTTGGTGAACTCAAGAAAAAATATAATTAATCAATAACATTGTTTCCTTTAGGCTCCTCCTGAACTTCTTGAAATTATGAAAGCAACATAGTTTTATGATTTGGTGTACATACCACACATGTTTGGTTGCACCTCGATTTTATTGGAAGTTGTAATTTGTAACCAAATGGGTTTGCTTTTGTTGCAGGGCAAGTGTAGAAGTAAAGCCTGTTGTTTACACACCAGAAATTGAAGAAGAAGATGAGGAACTCAAGATGGGCAAGTTGAGAACACAATTAGAGAAAATATCTGGTAAATTACAATTGGATGAGACGTGTTATCAATTTCGCAACATCAATGGAAAGCTTCTTTCCGCTATTGTTTCTATCACCAATACAGAGGCATCAAAGATATGCTCACAACAAGATGGCTGTGTGATTCAATTTCAATGCGGATCTAAGAAGCATATGAAGATAATTGCAACATTCTGTGCCTCCTTTGTTGCTAACATCTTATGCGAGAATGGTTTCTCGTGGGATGATTTGGTGGTAAGTCTCAGTTGCTTTAATTTTTTTTTTAAAATCACATTTGATCCTTCTTTATGAAACTTAAAGTTCAGTTTATTTGATTACTGACTTTTTTTTTTCTACCATGCAGATTTTGAGGTTCTATTATCCGACAAGTTTTTTGTTAAGTGAATATGTCATGGATTGTGTGTTCTCAGAAGCCTTTTTAGATTTAGCACAAGTCGATAAAAGCATCAAACTAGGGAAGGAGCCTTTATTTAACCTGGTACCAGTCATAGGGTCAGGTCAATCGGCATCCGCTGACGACTTGATCACATGTGAATTATTGGCGTCTAAATTGTGACGCCAATGTACTCGTCAATTCATGTGAAAAAATTGAAACTTTTTTTTTATTTATCAAACATGTACATTCAATTTGGGCGCTGGGTTTGGTTTTTACCCAAATAGATAAAATCATTTTTAGGGAGGATGATGACCCCTCAAAGCCTTAATCAATATTGTGTTATTTTGTGAAATGCCCTTTAGATCTGGATAAGCAAAACATCTGAATAGTCTAAAAAAAAGAGCTACTAGAAATGGGTTGATCGACCTGACCCATTTTGAAATTGCTCATCCGTCCTGAGTTATAAAAGAATATGGATTAGTTTCTCCATTTGCAAATTCCAAACAATTGAATTTTAGGTTAGTTTTTAATATTAAAACATCAAATTGATGTAAAATTTTTGAATCGTTGGAAAGCAGTAATTTTCTAGATGTCAAACGGGCTGGGATCTCCTTGATGCATCTAATGAACTTCAATTTAAGTCTTGTTAATGTTCAACTTTAACAAAAGAGCTCCTGAGTGGCACCTGAACTCAGGACGGATGAATAAATCTTAGTATTCCTGTAACCATTTCGTTTACTTTCTTTTACAAATTTTAAGCGTTATATACATGGTATTTTACAAAAAGATATGCTCAATTATCATTCAATGAATCTTGTTAAGCATATCTTTTGTAAAGAATCTATCTTTATACTGATATAAATGCCATTATAATTCTTATTCATTGTCATCCTAATAAATTTTACAACAATTGCAAATTATTCATTGACCTCTCACATTCAGTAACCATAGTATGTATATTTGTTCTTGCACTAACCAACGGACATGTCGGACCATATATAATAAACAAGAAAAAAAAATTAGCATCAACAAAATATAGCCAAGAACACAATTTTTTGAATAAGTACTCAAATAAGTACACCTACAATGTTAAATTATAAATTAAAATTGTGTAAAAGTTTGACAAATATAAAGTGAAAATTCTAATACATGTCAAGAAATTTCAAAGATGAACCAAATTGTGCAGAAACTTGATACGTATTGACCAATGCTAGAAAAACAATTATAGTTAACTAATAACTAATAAATTTTTTTCCTCAAAAAAAAAATTCCTCAAAAATAACTAATAAATTTTCAAATAGCATATCCCCCATTTGAAGAATGAGATTGGCTACATAAAAGAAAGAAAAATGCAAAAAAATTGTTCAACCATGTTTAGAAAAATAAGGCTTTTTTTTCAATGAAAATCATATCCCAATATACTAATGGTGAGATAAACTAAACAATATTCGATGCAAAATATAGAAAATTTTGCATACCTAAGACAAACGAATCAACCAATTTCAAAAGCATTGGTGATTGGTGAATGGTGACAAATAATCAATTACAGAAGTATTTACACTACCTGTGATATTTGTTAAGTCTTTGTATTTTCAAAATTATAAAGAATCAAATACAGAATCTAAAAAACTATGTATACTTCCTTTGCCAAATTCTTATACTTGATAAAAAAAATGTGGCTATATCTTTTGTCCTTGCAAAAAAAAAAGTTTCATATATGTAATTTATACTTGCTCCACAATTTTATTTTATACATATTAAATTTGTTCAAGCCTGAATATTATTTACAAACTTGATATAAAGTAGAATAAACATACAATCAATTATAAAAGTGTTCGTACTAAGTATAAAATATGTTCATATATGTATTTCTATTTTATATTAGAAAACTCACATGCACTTTTCATTAATTTTGTATCAAATCCACAAAAATTAATTTACAAACTTACAAACAACATTTAGAAACATGAATGAAAGTTTCCAAGTAAAATATACATATTCATACCCTATCCTCAGAATTTCATTCAAAATTCAACTTGCATATTCATAACACATTTTGCATGTAATAAAAACTGATAGTTATATGTAGAAATCAGAGAAACTAGAGATTTTGGTAATGTAGCCATACATTTTGAACAGAAATAATTGTTGTTTTTCAACCGTTCATTGAACAATGAATTTCTATCATTCACAAATTAAAACAAGTCTTTTTTTTTTTTCCTCTAAAAGAGGCATCAGAGCCTGTTTCATTGATATGAAACTTATGTTACATATTGGGATGTGACCATAATTTTTATGAGGACTATGCAAATAAAAACTATTATTATTATTTATTAAAATATTATTATTAATTTTCATCGATAATGGAATTGGGATAATCAGTAGGAATCAGATTGAAAATCAATTTTGTTTGCAAAATTAATGTAAAAATTAGGGTATTAAATTTTAGTTTGAAACATTATCCTTTTTTTTAAATTCATACTAATTTTGAACAGTTGAATCTCAGAAAATAAACCTATTTTGTGCATGTGTATATAAAAAGTTTCCCACTATATTATGTATTTCATCATTTCATTCGTATCACTCACTATATTAAGTATTTCATTTCATTCATGTAGTAACACCTCATACAAGTTTCTCTTAAATTGTACTTTATCTCTAATAAATGATGCTATATATGTACTATTTCCATTCCAACAATACAGTACCGGAGATGTATGATTCCCATCCACAACGGAAAGTCACTAACGCCTAACCAAGATTGCTTAGCCTTAGTTTGATTTTCTGTATTTTTACCCAAGCTAGGTTATTATAATATTATTTAGGATGCTGATAATTGTACCCACACCCCAGTTCTCGCATTGTTTCTGCACAGAATTTCCATAACTAATCTGGGAGGACCATCCTCGCACAATTTCGTTATATAATATGTATCGTTCCCGCACAATTTCTAAATTATTAATACCTATGAATGAAATTATTTATATCTATGCACGAAAGTATTTTAACGTAAATAATTGTCTCCATAACCAAATCTACCAAACTGTTCCCGCACCATAAATACCTGTGGGAGACCAATCAAACTAAATAGGGGGGGGGGGGCAGGAGAGACCATACATTTTTCAAAAAATATCAATATTGCCATAACTATCTGGGAAGACCGTAATACTTAATATTTTTTTACATATAGCGATGGATGACTTCTGAAAGTATTAATATAAAGTATTGAAAGTATTTATACCTATGCATTGAAGTATTTATATGTATATACATTGTACAAAGTTTAATCTTCATGCGTTTGATCATATTAATATCTTATTTTGCAAGTAGTGATACATATGCATTGAAGTATTTATACTTATGAGGTCAACTATTTCTATTATAGGAAGGTTGATGCGGAGATACAAGGTCCCCACAACTTTATTAGAGGAAGGTTGACGCGGAGACCATTGGGGGACTAGAAAAGGAGGATCATCATATCAAATATCAAGTTATACATGCAGGTATTAATATCTTACTTTTTAAGTATTAATCTTTTATTTTTTAAGTATTTATACCTATGAAAGTTGACGCGATGACAAGATCGGGAACTGGAGAAGGGAGTACCATATAATTAGTGGAAACCATAGTTCAACCTTCCTCTACTGTAGCTGCAGAGACAGAAGAAACTGGAGGGCGGAAATGAATGTAATTATTATATTATTTAATCTGATTTATGTAAGACATTGTAATTTCAAAGATTGTTTATTCAAGATTCAATACAAGATTCAATGAAGCATTTCTAGTTCATATGAGCTCACATGCCGAAAATTATTCTACTACCCAACCAATTTTCACATCTCTATCTCAATCCGATCTACACACTCCAATTAAATTGTTATTACTCTAAATCTATCAATCAACAAAAAATTATCTCAAACAAATTTTCTTGTAAGGAAATCCTAAATTCTTCCGAACATAAATTATAGCGGTGTCAATGGCACCCTTTCATCCGTTTACCCAACTCGTACCGTATTCGATAAGACATATATGTATAAGAATTTTTTTCATAAACTTATCGGGTATTAAAGATTTTTTTCCATTATCTAAACATGTAAGAGTACTGTTAAAGTCTATTTCATATCCGTTATCCAATTGAGTAATTATAAATATATATATATATATATATATATATATATATATATATATAGATAGATAGGCTATGGTGAGTTGTGAAGTAAAACGTCGTTTTACTTCACGCCATGTTTTCATTTTGAAAATCCAAAGAACCGATCCGAACCGTTCAACTTTTTCTAAATATTGAAATGTGCTTGGAGACTAAATTTTATATTTTTTGGAATTTTTTTACTAATTAAGCCCCTTTGAAATCGCTGATCCACTGTGAACAGTAAAAAACAGTAAAATTTTCTGGACCACCGGATCAGCGATTTTCAAAGTGGCTTAATAAATAGTAAAACAATTCCAAAAAATGTAAAATTTGGTCTCCAAGCACATTTCAATATAGAGAACATGTTGAACGGTTCGGATCGGTTGTTTGGATTTTCAAAATAAAAATATGAGCGTGAAGTAAAAATGACATCTTACTTCACAACTCACCATAGCCCAACTCTATATATATATTATATATTAATAAGAATTGAAAATTGTTCTTAATTGATTTCCTTGCACTTAGCATAGTCATCCATGGCTGACTTTAGAAGACTCTGACATGGTCATCCGCCAATTCCCAAGAATTACTCCTCTCTCATGAATTACTCCATGGATTGTTCCCCTCTCATGAATCACTTTTACAAGGTCAATCCATTTCACCTTCCCTTCCCTCTATGTCTTCTCCCGCTGCTTATGCCACCAGATCAAATTGTCAATTGGTCGTAACCCCCATAACCAGAGATCAGAGTCCTCCTGGACTATCTTCTGGGCCACACCAAACCCAACCAAGACGCTCTGGACCAAAACCCTAGTATTAGATCTATATGAAATTCAGACACTGCAAAAATTTGCTACTATCGGTTCAGTGCAAATTCACCATTCACATTTCATGCATACATTGCACAGCCAACTGATTCACATATATGTCTTCTCTGATTGGATCTTGAACTCGGACGTAACCAATCACGTAATAAGTGACCCTCGATCAATAACCTCTCCTCATTCCAAGCCTATGAGAGTGCCGATCAACTTCAAATTGGTAATGGTACGAGTCTCTCAATTAAAAACATTGTTTTCTGATCTTCTTTTCTTCTCTCAAATCAATCTATTAATCTTCAGCACATTCTACATGTTCTTCAATTCTCAAAAAATCTTATTAGTCTTTCTGAATTATCACATGATAACTCTAACATAATTATTGAATTCTCTTCTCTTCTTGTATTTTCAAGAACTCCTCACCAAGAACATTCTACTATTCAAGCCAAAAGAATTAAGTCTCTTCTATATTCAATTGATGCATGTTTCTACTTCTCCTCAAACTTACGTTGGCATTTACACATCGGCTAACATATGGAATACTTCCTTAATATATTTCGTTGCCGACAATTGTCGACAACCTTCAAAAAAAACATATGGAATACAAAAATTGGACATCCATCTACATTTACAACTTAATTTACATTTACATCATTCCAAAGCTTTACTTTGTAATTCAAATAAAATGAATCCATATAATGATTGTTTTATGGCAATTTTACATCAATTAATTACAATTTCTTCCATCTTATTCTACAACTCAATTAACAATAATACATTCTGATGTTTGAAGAACCTCATCTCCTTTCCTATATTTTTTTTGAAGAAACTTCCCTAGTCCTTTAGTGCAAATAAAAACTCTTAGGGGTCAAACTGTAAGAGGATATATATACACATTTCAGACGCACACCATTTGATCGAACTGTGCAAGAATTAAACTCTCTATACTCTCATATAGTTTCCTTTTCTAATAAAATTTTCATCTTTTGAAAATCTGATCTAAGAGGATAACTATGGCCATGGCACGTGCTGGATCGAATCCCGGCTTGACCACCAACCTGAAAACATCACGGCCGAAGGCGGCCCCACTGCCAGAGGGTAACTCCTTGCACTTGACTGCGGCTACTTCTTGACACGTGTCGTCTAATATAGAACAACACCGGCGCGTATAGGATCCCTCAACATGGAGACGAGACGCATGGCCCGTTGTGGTTATTTCAAGTAAATGTTTCTTATGTAATGGTGCCATGTTCTTTCTCGCAGAAAAGAGCGGTTGCCCGGTTGTGCACTCCCCGGTGTACACGAGCCAGTGTTCACTTAGACTCAACCTCTGTACATATACAATAAAAAGATAAAATTAAAATTAGCAAATTAGTAGAACCTACATATGTTTATCATAGCACTATTATTAAAGACATAAAAGATTAAAAGTCATATTAATAGTTTATATAAAGATGATTAATAGAATTATATATGGATCGCACCTTTCGCTTGATGGTGAGAACAGGCTTGCCATTGGCATCCATCAATACAATCTCTCCTCTACTCTCTGAAGCATAATTGTCTACCCGAAACAAGAGATTCCCTTTCGGATCAAAAACTGTGAACCCGTGCCCGTTAAACAGCAGTGATTTCCTCCACACAGTCAACACTACCTCGGTCTCGCCGCCTCCTTTGCCACAGTTGAACTCCTCATACTGTATAATATCTTGGTTCAGATTTGGGTATACTTTTGTCATTCCTATGCTAGGATCTGATGACCAGAGACTGTAGATGGTATCTTTGTTTGTTTTTTCTTCTTTTCTTAGTGAAGAAGAAAGAGTTGAGAAAGCTGTGGATGCAAGGGAAGAGGTAAGTTAGATAGGCTGCTTGCTCTTGATATTTATATATATCTTACTTGGTCGAAAATGCCCTCTTGATACCGTCAAAACTCAGTACTACCCTGCACGTGAGAGGCACGTGCCATACACGACAACTTATCTACCTAATTTTTTCTTTGGATAAATTTTGTCTTTCATATTAATTAATCCAATTAATTTTGTCTTTGAATACTAGTAGAATTTAATGTGTATTAAAATAAAGTCAAATGTTATATAGTCCGTTAGATTCTCATCAGCAAAAGAGAACTAATCAACAAAATGTTGACATGGCTTGCTTAATTAGCACATCAGCAAAAAAAATGTCTATATCAGTAACATATATCCACATTATCACATTACTTTTTTTATGTATTTTAATGGTCAGTTTTTGGATGCAATCAATTTTTAGTGGTTGATTTTTTAGCAGAATTTCAGGTACACCCTCGTAATACTTCATATTATCTTTTATCTTGAAAGATAAAAAAAAAAAATCATATCCACCCTTAAAAAAATTAGGTTCCTTGTATTTACTCAGCTAAAAGTTGGAAAAGCTTGAATTTTACATATAGTTAGCTTTAGCGATCAAACTTTATTATACTTGTCAATTTTATTTTAAACTTAACTAAATAAGGATAGAAGAAACAATGTTAAATTTTGACGGAGATATTGGATATTATTACATGTTATGAAGAAATTGGCTATTTTGAAAGTTTATGTGGCCACATTAGAAATTCTCCGTGTAATATACTCTTGGTTCCCATTTGGAGTACCCTTTGGGACTAAACCAACTGACATATCCGGACTTTAATTTTTTTTTTTTTTTTGGTAAGGTTAGCAGAAAAGGAGAATACATCTGACAGCAAGCACTACGGTGGTGTTCAGTTGTGGACTAAAGCTAAGGAGGTTAAAATTGATTATTTCAATTTAGGTCGGTCTAAATTATTCATGTTTGGTTGAGATCTAAAGTTAAATCCTGACTTAAGGTATTCCTTTTTTGCTTAGAGTTGGTGGAGGGATAAAGTTTTAGAAGCCTAAGTTAGTTAATTATTAATAATAAGATACTAATTATATAATATTAATATATTTATAATATAAGATATTAATTATATATTTATATATTAATAATAAGATACTAATTATAAAATATTAATATATTAATAATAACTATATATATTATAATAATATTATAATAATTATTTAATATATTAACAATATAAGATATTAATTATATAATATATTTAATAATAATTATTAAGAATAAGATACTAATTATATAATATTAATATATTAATAATAACTCTAATATATTATAATAATATTATAATTATATATTATTTAATATATTAACAATATAAGATATTAATTATATAATTATATATTAATAATAATTAGTAAGAATAAGATACTAATTATATAATATTAATATATTAATAATAACTATAATATTATTATAATAATTATTTAATATATTAACAATGTAACATATTAATTATATAATTATATATTAATAATAATTATTGATAAAAAGATACTAATTATATAATATTGTTATAATAATTATTTAATATATTAACAATATAAAATATTAATTATATATAATACTAATAATAATTATTAATAATATACTAATTATATACTAATAATATATTATTATAATCATTCGAGTTAGGCCATGACATACAATAAAATTAAACCATTATGTGAAGTGGTTTAATTTAGACCCGTCTAAATATCGGCTTATTTCATCTTAGTCTGGCTCAATTAATGCTCGTTTGGTGGAATAGGAAGGAATGTTTTATATTAGATTTCTAATAAAATATGAAAAGTTTTTCAAAAATAGATTGAATGTTTCTGTTATATCTAAATTTTAAGATACTCTATCTATTTTTGTAAAAAAAAATTTACTAGAAAAAATTAAAAGGAAAGAAAAACAACTTGGTTTGGATCAGTAAAATTCCTACCGATCCAAACTTTTTTATTTTTAAAATCAGTAGAAATTCTACCAATCTTTCTACCAATCACACAAACATAATGTACTCTTTCTTTCTGTTTCTGTTTCTTCCTTTTCTTTAATTTCTACGGATAAAAAATTTCCGTGGAGGACAAACTATTATTAACTTTTTCTATTTTTTTGGGGATTAATTATATCACAAATTCAAAACCACCAACTGCATCATGCATAATTACAAACAGTACTTCGTATCTTAATCTCTTTTATGGCATGCTTTGGTTACAACCTAGGAATAATTTGTGGCTCTTAGAGTGTCACCTGGCAGCTGACCGTGTCAAAATGAGGATTATATTATAAATTCAGAACAAAGAACTGCATCATGCATATATAGTACAAATAGTACTCTATCTGTATCTTAATCTAGTTTATCCTATACTTTGGTTAGAAACAAGGAATGATTAATTTGTAGCTCTAAGAGATGCCACCTGGCAGCTGACTGTGACAAATTGAGCAAGTAAAAAATGTTTTGGTGCATGAACATTTTTGGGGATTTATTTTTGGGGATCATGCATTCATGCATATTAATTACAAATAGTGCTCCGTATCTTAATCTCATTTATGGTCTGCTTTGCTTAGAAGCAATGAATGTTTTGTGGCTCTTTGAGTGCCACGTGGCAGCTGGCCGTGAGAATTCTGATTAGGAAAAAAAAAAATTTAACCAACTCAAATTTACATAAAAATAGCTGCATATGTTGTCTAGCTTGTCACTTGGCATGTCAGAAACAGTAGATCATTAAATGATAAACTGTTTTTTAGCTCAAATCATATGGATTTAGATGGGACAATGTCAGGATTAATTTAGTGATTGACACTCTGTGAGTGATATAATTGAATTTGCTCTTTAAGTTTGAACCTATTTAAAAGATCAACATTTTTGCTGGTAATGAATGCAATGTGTTGGTGTTTTTGAAAGCACACGAATGAACTATGCTTTTTAGTAACTACAAATATTAAATTAATTAAATTTAGTGTTGCTAATTATTTTTTATGATATATTATTGGTCAGGTAATATTAAATGACAACTCAATATATTATCCAGAATCACTTTTAGTCTGGTGGTAAAGACAACATCCTCTGTACGTGGGAGGTCATATTTTCAAAATCCAAATGAATTTTTTTTTTTGTGAATATTAAATAATTGGGTGGTTTGATTTCCAACCTTTACTAATAAAAAACCAATAGTTTAAATAGCGTTTATTGCGTCATAGCGGAACGGCTAAAAAAACAACGCTATTGCCATATTGCGCCGCTATAGCGCCATAACTTTAATAGTCCGAAAAGTCGAAAATGCTATAGCACACTATTTAGAACTCTGAAAAAAATTCAAAGTTGTGATAAATGTTAATGACCGATTATCAAGAATTAATCTGATGATGAGGAAAAAACCTTTTGTGATATTCAATCAGCACCTTTTAAAGTTTTCACTGTGTTGAACACACAATTAATGTTTAACACAACCGAGAGTGGGCTTATGGTACTATGCATAGCACATAGCACGAATTGGTACGTACTATGGATTAATATTTTTATTTTCAAAATTCTAACGGTTGATCCAAATCGTTCAATATGATCTCCATGTAAATATGTACTTGAAACTAAATTTTACATTTTTAAATTTTTTTATTATTAATTAGATAAGTAGAAAATCACTGTTATGGTTGAGAATTTTCAGATCAAGTGATGATAGTAAAAAAATTCTAAAAGAATATAAAAATTAGTTTACAAGTACATATTCATATAGAGACCATATTAAACTGCTTAGAATAATTTAGTATTAATTATTTTGTTCTTCACCAAAAATTTCTTAATGAAACGGACATGTTCATGCCTTTTTTCAAAAAAAAAAAAAAATAGAATTTCAGAACAACGAACTGCATCATGCATAAAACAAAATTACAAATAGTGTTCCGTATCTTAATCTAGTTTATCGTTTGTTTTGGTTAAAAACAAGGATCGATTTTGTGGTTCTTAGAGTGCCACGTGGCAGCTGACCGTGACAATTTGTGGTAGTAAAAAATGGTTTGGTGCAGGAATGATGGGGTTTTAAGTCTTCCGGCGGCATTAAAATATTGTTATCTTGTTTAACAAACATAATGATGATGAAAAGCTGTTAATTAAACTATATATATATATATATATATATATATATATATATATATATATATATATATATGTTGTAGAGTAGAACTAGGGTGCTCTCGAGTTCACCAAGCCTTTGGTGAACTCAAGTCCAAAACTCATCGGATCGGCTTCAAACGACGAATCCGACCGTTGAAACCCGTCTACTTTACGAGTGATGCGTCTACATGCAAAAATTTTAAATTTTGAAATTAATTTTGCATAGAGTCAAGTGGTCAAAAAACGTCAAAAAATGAATGCATTAAAATTAATTTATTAACCTTCTAATTTTGACTACTTGACTCTATGCAAAATTAATTTCAAAATTTAAAATTTTTACATGTAGACGCATCACTCGTAAGATAGACGGGTTTCAACGGTCGGATTCGTCGTTTGAAGCCGATCCGATGAGTTTTGGACTTGAGTTCACCAAGGGCTTGGTGAACTCGAGAGCACCCTAGTTCTACTCTATGTTGTATACTACAACATATCTTGGTATAGATTTATAAGCGCACTAGTAGGAACCATAGTAACCAGATTCGCGTTTAATTCGCGAATTATTCGCGAATTAAACGGTTTTGAGTCTTCCACGCATCAATCAGCGTTTTATACGGTAATTCACGAATTAATCGGTAAATTCGCGTATTATTCGCGAATTTAACGAATTTTACGAATTAATCGAGATTTATTCGGAAATCTCGCTGCATCTATTCCAGTTTTCCAGAGCTACTTTTTCCCATTTGAACAATTGCCCTTTACTTTATCAAATATTACAAACTTTACCACTAACTATTGCCTTTTTCAAATTCCAATGTGCGTTGGGATCCTCTGTGGCAGTATATGATATATGAAGATGCTTTGAGATTGATTTTTTTGGGTTTTTTTTTTTTACTCTATTGTTATACCGAATCATTCCCGAATTATACCCGAATCACGAATTTTTGACCTCGCCGAACCGAATCCGAACTATTGATTTGTCACTATGGTAGGAACTTAGGTAGTATTCATAGGGGATTTCAGGTAGATTGATAATTCACAGAGGTGTTTTTTTAATCTAGATAGTGTTAGGAATTCAAGGTAGGTTATATGTGAAATAATTGGATTTAGTTCATGATTTGTTTACTATCTGAAAATTAGAATTTAAGTATAAAATTAATTTCAAGATTAATTTAGAATTTACCACTAGACGCACATTGGATATTTTCGCCTAGTCGTAGAAGCAGTCACCCTCTTATGTTCCTTTTTTTTCCAGCAGTTGTCCTTTTGCTTCTTCTCCGTGTCAGATATACGCACTAGCGACAACAGTTGTGTCTCTACTAGTATCCATATGAATAGATTGACAAACTACTGTAATTCGGTATGCTAATAACGAATTGATAACCCCTTCTTTTATCTTTTTCTCTCTCGTTTTCTGAAATAAAGTAAACATAATGGCTAACAAAACAATTGAACTGCTGTTGCATATTTATAACAGTATGCACCAATTTGTTTGAGCCTGTTCAATGACACCAATTCGTTTGAGTCTTTTCAGAAGATCTTATTCTGATGGAACAGATCAGATCAGAGCAGAAATTCGAGTCCAGTCCAATAAAACTTGATCCATATTATAACTTTATAATTAACTATTAATATGGCCCAAAATATTGTGGCCTGTTAATACATTTATTTCTTATAGATAGGTGTAAACACTATACAAAATTTTAATGCGTCGGAAAGAGTAATTTTACAATTCGTTCACCAGCTTTTGCAATGTAGATTATTTTTCAAAAAAAAAAACTTTTGCAATAAGAATTTTAATGGCATGCATTTATATCATTATAAAGATTGATCCTTTTAATGGCATTTTAAATCAATATTTTAAATCCATATTTTAATGGCACTACAATAAATGCATTTATATCAACCCACAAGATTCGTTCAATGATATAATTAAACATATCTTTTGTAAAATTTTGAATGACATAATTAAGCATATATTTTATAAAGTTATCATATAATGTTAAAATTATATTGTTCAGTAAATTACCATGTAATGCAGTCACAAAAATTATTCTTAATGCATGCACCAGAATAAAGGCATGAATTGTGCCAACTGGAGCTGAAGAATTTGTAGAAAGGATATCACAATTTTGATGAAGATTTAATAAATGTTCGGAGCAACTTATAAATTCTTATTACAGTAAATATGTAAAGAAAGTTTCGGTATTTTATTTTTATTATACAAATAAAATGTATTTTTTTGAAATTAGAGGAAAGCATATATAACGCTTGCAATTATCTGCAAATTATTTATAAGCATGGTCCCTAATGCATTTTTCTTTTTTATTTATTATAGATTATGTATTTTTT
Organism: Carex myosuroides; assembly: GCA_028015225.1. NCBI lineage: Eukaryota > Viridiplantae > Streptophyta > Magnoliopsida > Poales > Cyperaceae > Carex > Carex myosuroides. Next base: position 14,938,394 of record CM051465.1, read on the forward strand.
TGCACGTACATACATTATTTTATGTATTATATGCAAATTGTTTAAGTTGCTTGTATCTTAGTTGTGCAATATTTATATGTCATTTTTTTTTTGAATTTTTATTTATTTACATTAATTTGTAGCTATCCTAAATGCAACATCACGGACTCAGATTTTTTTTTATTTTTGTGTTTTCATACCTTTAGTATTTAAAATTTATAATCACTTAAATCTAAAACTTAAATATTTGGACATATTTTTTTTAGTGTAATTTGACAATATTTATCAATTATTTGGACATATTTGTACGCTTTAATCAGTGACACTCAAATATTTATAAAAATTCACTGATGTTGATAAGTTCAAGAGCGTAATATTTTATTTATTTTCATTTTAAATAAAGTTGACATGTTATAATTTTGTATATATGCAAGAAAAAAGTAATGTAGATAATATCATTAGTTTAAAAAAAATGCAATATTCTCAATATATTGGGCTAGAAAAAAATCAATCTCAAAGCAAAAATGATAAATTGTTATTGTCTTAATAGTTAATTGAACTTAATTTTAAATGAATATGCTCAATGCATATATAGAGTAAAAAAAATGGATACTTCTTTCAATATGCAGTTAAAAAATATAAGATATCAATATATTATGCAAGTAGCTAAAAGATCTTAATAATAAGGAGCTGAAATTTAAAATGCACAATGTGATTGGTGTGATTTGAATTCAAATCACTTCAGTCATAAAATAAAGCTCTAACCACTAGACTATAAATAAATATTTGATGTATATGAGAGGAATAAGCTATATAAAATCATTTAAAAAATAATTTTTTTTAATTCTCTTCATATGTTAATAAAAATCTTTCATCCTTCAAACGTGAGGCCATCGTATCTACGTGACAATGAAATATATATATATATATATATATATATATATATATATTTTATTGTACCTTCGTATAAACAACAATTTCATGATACAGAGTTGGTAAAATTTACTCAGCTATATATATATATATAATCTTGCTTTATGCAATAAGCAAATTGAAGAATGCTAGGCGTGTTAAGATTTTTACAGTCTGTAATCCACCCCTTACAACCAAAATAATATTAAAAAAAATGAATGCAACAACAATACGTGCATCCAGATGTAAAACTATTAAAAAAAAACAAATTAATAAGGACAAACTTATTAGTTATTTTTTAATTCTAAAATATTGATATCGTAAGTTGAAATTATAGGACTTTGGAGAAAACCAATTAACAAGGGTTGAAAACCTATTCTAAGGCATTTGGACAAACTTTCTCTCCAAAGCGTTTTTAAACCGCAAGATTATAAGAGGCATATATTATACTCGTATAAGAGGCATATATTATACTCTTATATGGAAAAGAAACACTCAAGTTTTTCCTTTTCATTCAATATTGTCTGTTGGCAAACATCAAAATTTGAATGACATATGTCATTTTCTATAATGACAGATTTATGTTGGTTAGTTCATTATTATAAATATTATTGTAATATGTTATGTTATTTTTTTAGAAATTAATATATATAGTTTTTGAATGAACATATATGTATTAACTATCTATTTAATTATATCTATCAATTAACTTTTTTGTTGAGAACCTCTCTTGTCAACAGCTTCTCTTTGAGAAAGGTATAACAAAAAATTCGCACCGAAGACGGCACCTTAGCTCCCCAAATTGCTTTGAATTTACAGCAAATTTTTCCCCATTTGGTTCGTGCTTTGTAGACTGAGTTTGAGGTCTATACCTTCGCGACACCTCCCATTTCCATGTCAGAACATCCGAGTGGTCCGACAGCAGCAGAGAAAATTTTGGCGCCACCATATTGATGATTGGTTGAGCCTGTCTGAGAGTTAGATTCTAAAATCTTGGCCTTGGATTGTCATGGTAACCAACAATAGGAGGTCTATCCCATGAATCAAACCAAAATGAGATGACTTCCCCATTACCAATCTGCCATGTATGCTCTATAATAATTCAATGAATCTTGGGTGATTTTATAATGCCTTACTGGACAATATAATGATGTTGTAAATTTACAAAAATATTCTCAATTTATAATTCAATATGAATCTTGTTAAGCATATCTTTTGTAAATAATTAAACTTTATAATGATATAAATCCCCTTAATTCTTATATATTCATTGTCATCCTAATAAATTTGGTAACAATTGCAAATTATTCAGTATAACCTCTAACATTCATAAACCTTAATTATTATGTATTTTTATTCTTGCAGTAACCGACGTAATGTCGGACCAAAATACACAACAACAAAAAAAATAGAATGAACAAAATGTAGCCAATAAAAACACAATTATTTTTTTTGAAAAAATACTCAAATAACATACCATAGCAGTACATATCAATATCTGTTAAGTTCAAACATCACATAACATGAAATGTAAGCATAATAAAGATTTAAAAAAAAAAACAAACATATGTTCTTGACATCTCTAGAATATTTAAAAGAAAAACAATAATTGTGGATCCATCCCTCATAATTTAGAGTCCGGCTACTATACCACTAGCGTCATTTCAAACTAAATAATACTACATTTTAAACCATTGGATCTACTTTAATATTCGTACAAGACACTAGTGTCATTCCAGGTTATCTTGTACACGAATATTAAAGCAGATCCAATAGTTTAAGATGTGGTGTTATTTAATTTGAAATAACACTAGGGCTACGTTTGGATGCACTCTAGAATAGCTAGAATAGCTACTGTTTAGAATAGTAAATAAGAACAGCTACTGTTTAAGAACAGTGCTAACTCAAGCTATTCGGAATAGTGAAAAAGTTGTTTGGATTGCATATTAGGAATAGAGTTTGGAGGGAATGAATAGAATAATAATTTATGTGTTAGATTAAATCTTTTTATCAATACGTAATATAAAAATCTTTTTATCCAATAAGTAATATAATATTAATTTAATTATTAAATAAAATATTAGATTAAATATAATATAATATTAGTTTAAATATAATACAATATAATATTAACTTAATTATTAAATGTAATATAATATTATTTTAAATATTAGATTGGTATTAAATAAAATATTAGAGTAAATATAATATAATATTAGATTAAATATAATACAATATAATATTAATTTAAATGTTAAATGTAATATAATATTATTTTAAATAATAGATTAGTATTAAATAAAATATTATATTAAATATAATACAATATAATATTAATTTAAATGTGAAATGTAATATAATATTATTTTAAATATTAGATTAATATTAAATATAATATAATATTAAATATAATATAATATTAGATTAATTTTAATACAATATAATATTAATTTAAATGTTAAATATAATATAATATTATTTTAAATATTAGATTAGTATTAAATAAAATATTAGATTAAATATAATACAATATAATATTAATTTAATTATTAAATCTAATAAAATATTATTTTAAATATTAGATTAGTATTAAATAAAATATTAGATTAAATATAATATAATATTATTTTAAATATTAGATTAGTATTAAATAAAATATTATATTAAATATAATATTATATTATATTAAATATAATACTATATAATATTAATTTAAATGTTAAATGTAATATAATATTATTTTAAATGTTAGATTAGTATTAAACAAAATAATAGATTAAATGTAATATAATATTAGTTTAAATATAATACAATATAATATTAATTTAATTATTAAATGTAATATAATATTATTTTCAATATTAGATTAGTATTAAACAAAATATTAGATTAAATGTAATATAATATTATTTTAAATATTAGATTATTTTTAAATAAAATATTAGATTAAATGTAATATAATATTAGTTTAAATATAATACAATATAATATTAATTTAATTATTAAATGGAATATAATATTTTTTTTCAATATTAGATTAGTATTAAATAAAATATTAGATTAAATGTAATATAATATTAGTTTAAATATTAAAGGTAATATAATATTAGTTTAAATATTAAATGTAATATAATATTATTTTAAATATTAGATTAGTGTTAAATAAAATATTAGATTAAATGTAATATAATATTAGTTTAAATATAGTACAATATAATATTAATTTAATTATTAAATGTAATATAATTTTATTTTAAATATTAGATTAGTATTAAATAAAATATTAGATTAAATATAATAAAATATTAGATTAAATATATGAGAAAAGAAAGAAAAAATATCAATATACTATAATTTAAATAATTATTGTAATACATAAAACATGTGCATTATCTATTTATCTCACCCTTTTTGTTCAAAACCTGCTACTTCCAACGGCAAGTACAAGAAATAATAAAGAATGGAGAAATAACTATTTTTTTAATTTAGCTGAGAGGCTCGCTGTAGCTATTCCAACTTTTTTTTTGGGTTAGTGGAATTGGATGGAACTGGGTTGTTCCGAATAGCACCAAGTTTGTTTGGATTGACCCTATTCAGAATAGCATTGCTATTCTCAGAATAGGGCTATTCTTACGACACCCAAACACACCCTAGTAGTATAGTAGCCGGACTCCATAATTTATTATCATTCGCACCGGAGTCGCTTGAATCAATGGAAGAGGTCCCCACCACGACACCTTCTTGATTCTCCATTTCTCCTGATAAGACCGTACTTCATCTTTCCACCAATCGCTGAGACTATCAGACGCTCCTGTCACGATAGTCCCGTTATTGATATGGAAAGAGTAGACAAAGCGTGCATTGAACTTTTCTATTATTGTGTGGAATTGTTTTTCCACTGTCTCGTGGGCTTGTTTTTAGCACTAGAGCAGCTTGGGTCCGATGTCCATCAGACTCAAATTTAGAATTTTGAAATTTTGTGCTTTAATTCTTGTCTACTCATATTCTTGTGTTCAGAAGATGAGGGAGACAAGATGAGGGAGACGACACGTTGGTGTTACTCGACATTTTTTTTCACGCCTACAGTGTTAAACCATGAATTAAAATTGTGTAGAATTTTGACATATATAAAGCACAAATTCTAATTATACATATCAAGAAATTTTAAAGATGAACAAAATTGTGCAGAAATTAAACTTGATACATGAACATGACCAATGCTAGAAAAACAATTATAGTTAACTAATAACTAATAAATTGACAAATAGCATCTCACCCAATTTAATTGAAGAATGAGATTGGTAGCAAGAATGAAAGAAAAATGCAAAAATAAAGGTTTAGAAAAATAAGCCTTTTTTCTCAATGAAGATCATATCCCAATATACTAATGGTGAGATAAACTAAACAATTTTGGATGCAAAATATAGAAAATTTGAATAATAAATTGTCATTAAGCCTCACATACCTAAGATAAATGAATAAGCCAAAACTTTTATTTTTCATCAACACATTTGACGTTTAAGAACTATCCCTCTCCAAACTTTAATAAAACCTTAAATATAAATTTGTGGTACTTTCAAAGGTTTAGTTCTAAAAAAATTCACTGTATTTTACCATTCCCATGGGACAGCTATATATAGGAGGCAACACATCTCACTTGACTTAAAACTCTAGACCTAAGACCAGAAACCATATTACTATAGCCAAATATATATATATATATATATATATATATATATATATATATATATAGAGAGAGAGAGAGAGAGAGAGAGAGAGAGAGATAGGCTATGGTGAGTTGCGAAGTAAAACGACGTTTTACTTCAAGCCAGATTTTCATTTTGAAAATCCAAACACCCGATCCGAACCGTTCAACTTTTTCTAAATATTGAAATGTGCTTGGAGACTAAATTTTACATTTTTTGGAATTTTTTTACTATTTATTAAGCCACTTTGAAATCGCTGATCCACTATGAACAGTAAAAAACAGTAAAATTTTCTGGACCACCGGATCAGCGATTTTCAAAGTGGCTTAATAAATAGTAAAAAAATTCCAAAAAATGTAAAATTTAGTCTCCAAGCACATTTCAATATTCAGAACATGTTGAGCGGTTCGGATCGGATGTTTAGATTTTCAAAATAAAAATATGAGCGTGAAGTAAAAATGACATCTTACTTCACAACTCACCATAGCCCAGCTCTATATATATATATATATATATATATATATAGAGAGAGAGAGAGAGAGAGATAGGCTAATGTCATAACGTTATAACTTCGGCCGAAGTTATAACGAGTCGTTTATTAGTTTTTAAAATCCAAACAACCAATCCGAACCGTTCAACTTTTTCTAAATATTGAAATGTGCTTGGAGACCAAATTTTACATTTTTTGGAATTTTTTTGCTATTTATTAAGCCACTTTGAAAATTGCAGATCTGCTGTGAATAGTAAAAAACAGCAAAATTTTCTGGACCACCGATCAGTATTTTCAAAGTGGCTTAATAAATAGCAAAAAAATTCCAAAAAATGTAAAATTTGGTCTCCAAGCACATTTCAATATAGAGAACATGTTGAACGGTTCGGATCGGTTGTTTGGATTTTGAAATTGCAAAAACGACTCGTTATAACTTCGGCCGAAGTTATAACGTTATGACATTAGCCTATATATATATATATATATATATAGAGCTAGGCTATGGTGAGTTGTGAAGTAAGATGTCATTTTTACTTCACGCTCATATTTTCATTTTGAAAATCCAAACATCCGATCCGAACCGCTCAACATGTTCTGAATATTGAAATGTGCTTGGAGACTAAATTTTACATTTTTTGGAATTTTTTTACTATTTATTAAGCCACTTTGAAAATCGCTGATCCGGTGGTCCAGAAAATTTTACTGTTTTTTACTGTTCACAGTGGATCAGCGATTTCAAAGTGGCTTAATAAATAGTAAAAAAATTCCAAAAAATGTAAAATTTAGTCTCCAAGCACATTTCAATATTTAGAAAAAGTGGAACGGTTCGGATCGGGTGTTTGAATTTTCAAAATGAAAATATAACGTGAAGTAAAACGTCGTTTTACTTCGCAACTCACCATAGCTTATCTCTATATATATATAATACAGTGAAATTTGGTCTTCAAGCACATGTTAATATGAAGATCACTTTGAGCGGTTTGGATCGATTGTTCGGACTTTGAAATTGCCAAAACTGACTCATTATAACTTATACTAAAATTATAACGTTATGACATTAGCCAGACTTTCTCTCTCTCTCTCTATATATATATATATATATATATTTTTTTTTTTTTTGAAGAACAGTGGGAAGACTGTCAATTCCATTTATTAAAAAGTTATTTACAAAAAATTAAACTTTCCAAATATATCTCACTACAACAAGAAGGGGCTTCAGCGACGCAGTTACAAATATTAGTTGTTGTGTGCCAATTTCAATATGGGTGAAATATATAAGATCAGAAGCATATTGCAATTCCATTTTGTATGTTTTGAATGCAATCTTAATAATTCTAATATCACCTTAGAAGATGTTGATATATATTTTTGTGAATTGTCATACAAACTTTTGAAAAGAAAAGGTGCCAAGTAAATTCTATGTATATTGGAAATCATGATATATATATATATATATTTATAGAGTAAGGCTACCGTGTTTTTCGAATTAAGCCAGCCATTTTACTTCGGATTGCTGGCTGTTGGATCTGCTTCAATAATCGTGCAGATCATCAGATGAACTTTGCAAATTTTTCGGAACTGGACAGCTCCAGTTCGGAGCAAAATCGAATTTCAGAGGCTATAGCGAAGAAGCTCTCTTCTCCAGCACCTCTCCCAGCGACAACCCTAAGCGAACTTGCTCGGCGCCTCTCCTCTCCAGCGATTCCGAAGCCAGCGAACTTGCTCTCCTCTCTCTCCAGCGAACTTGCTCTCCTCTCTCTCCTCTCCAGCGATTCCTCTCCAGCGCCTCTCCTCTCCAGCGATTCCGAAGCCAGCGGTGATCTCATTCCCGACGCCTCTCCAGCGACGCTCTCCAGTGACGTCTCTCTCGGGTAAATATTCAAACTGGAGCTTTTCTGATTTTTTCTTGCTAGGCTGTCCGATTCTCAAAATCTGGTACCGGCCTTGCAATGGTTCTTGCACTGGTAGCAGTAAGAACTTTCATGGTGTTGCAACTAAGGCCTTGCAATGGTTTGCACTGGTGTTGCACTGTTATATTGAATAAATCAATTAATAGTTTGGTTATATTAAGTAGAGAAGTGGTTCAACTCACTGTATTGTCTTCATTGGTATCTGTCCTGAAAACATAATAGAGTGGGGCCAAGACCTCGTTCATCCCTTGCACATAGCCAATTGCAGGATTCATTTTGGCAAATAGCAGTAGTATGTTTCTCATTGCCTCCTACATCCAACGAAATGTACATTCAGTTCTATTATTTATTCTTCTTTCATTCTGTTGTGTTATTTCTCTTATTCCCTCCTTCCCTCTATCTTTATGGAACTTTAAAATATGTTACCCATGTCAAATATATTACCTGATTCTTTTGGCTTATTGGTGCATTCACTGCAAAGAACTCAATATCTGGATGCGTTCTCTCAAGGTCACGATCGATTTGCTCAGCAATTTTAGCATCCTATCAAAGACATGCATGTGGCTTGTAAGTATCTGAGCATAAGTTTTTATAGATGCTATCAAAAAATGTATATGCCCTCAAGATTCACCTTAAAATATTGGTTCCAAGTGCTCCCATTACGAAGGCTCAAAGGATGATCTTTATAAGTAACTTCATACCCTCTTAGTAACCCATCAGCATGGTTTTCCTTTTCTTCTTTGTTTCTGCATTCAGATTACCTACACCAAGCTAACAATTAAGTACTGAAGCCAAGGACCAGAAGGAAATAAATAAAACTTTGCATCATACATTCAGCTAAAGGGACTATAATAATAAAACTTTGAAAAATCATGTAAGAATTATCTCCTCAAGGGACTATAATAATATTTTTAAGGATAAAAATTGAAGGTGCTTACAGGACTTGCAAGGAATTCTTCCTTAAGCTGAGTGTATTTTAAGCGGTGTTGAGTTAGTTCATCTTCCCATAAATTACTATTCACTGATAAATAGCCTAGTAGTATCTGCAATTTGAATAAAAAATGTACATTAACTGTTACAGTAGAAGAGAAATGTAGTGGTAGAAGAGAAATGTACCTAAAAATGCCAATTAGTATGGATGCATCATCTAGTGCTTATCAAATAATGAGTTACTTCCTTTTCAATACAGAACTAGCTCAACAAACAAATTTGTTAGTGAGTCAAATAAATCCCTACAAATATTATCCTTTTAGTTGTATGATGAGTTAAGGTTGTGATGTTGTCATGGACCACGAAGAACTATGGAAGAGAATTTTATAGTTGTCAAAATTGCAATGCGTGGAATGGGTGGTGCGACATCACGTTGAAGCGGAAATCAAGTGATACTCAAGAAACAACTAGTCGGATGCAACATCACAATAAAGGTTCAAGAGATATGTTTGAAACGGAAATCACTTCGATACTCAAGAAACAACTAGTCGGATTAATTGTACTATGTGTATTGATGTGTCTTCTTTGTGTGTTAATTTCTTTGTTAATTGTGGTTGTTAATTAGTGTTGCCTAAATTGGATGTTAATTTGTTAATTGTGGTTGTTAATTAGGGTTTAGGAATTAGTGGTTTGTTAATTGTGGTTGTTAATTAGGGTTTAGGAATTAGTGGTTTGTTAATTGTGGTTGTATGACAGATTAGATAAACAAGTTCTTTCTTTGTTTTTTGTATAATTTGCATCCTTGTTATTATTTTCAGCTAAACATCTAAATTTCATATAATCTTAGTTATGGCCGGTTAAAACATTTAAAAGAGTTACGGGCCGCAATGAATGAAGACAGCAAGCACGAATGTGCAGTTAAAAGAGTTACGGGCCGCAATGAATGAAGACAGCAAGCACGAATGTGCAGTTAAAAGAGTTACGGGCCGCAATGAATGAAGACAGCAAGCACGAATGTGCAGGAATGTGAATTACGGGCCGCAATAAAAGAGTTACGGGCCGCAATGAATGAGTTACGGGCCGCAATAAAAGAGTTACGGGCCGCAATGAATGAAGACAGCAAGCATATATATTGACTAACTAAGCATCATATATATTGAAATTCAGCAAGCATATGCACAGAAATTCAGAAATTCAGAAATTCAGCAAGCATATATATTGACTAACTAAGCATCATATATATTGACTAACTAAGCAAGCATATGCACAGAAATTCAGCAAGCATATATATTGACAGAAAAAACAGCAATAATGGAAAAAATTCAGCAAGCATATATATTGACTAACTAAGCAAGCATATATATTGAAATTCAGCAAGCATATGCACAGAAATTCAGAAAATTCAGCAATCACTACAAATGCTAGCTTATAAACAAATTCAGCTAGCACAAAAAAATTCAGCAAGTGTGAATTACAGCAAGCATTATAATTCAAAACAGTTTACAAGTAGTCTTCATCAGATTCGCAAATTTCATCCAACTTTTGAACACCACTCTCAGCATCATCAGCCGCCTTTCGTTTGCCCTTTCCATTGTTTTTCAGCTACCACAATAAGCAATTCAAGAATTATCTTTTAGTAGAAAAAAATATAAGCAAAAAAATGTAAATATAAAATAGATGAAAAAAATATTGTACCAATGGGCAAGTTCTTGAGTTATGGCCCTCTTTTTCACCGCAAATGCTACAAGTTCTGCGCTTCTTCAAAGAAGCGGGCACCATCCGTGCTGGAACCTTCTTTCTACCTTTACATTGCGACTCTTGTAGGTCATGATACACGGGATTGGCATGCAGTAGATCATCCCCTAACCCTTCTTTGAAATTAGCTTGAAGGCTAGGTATAGAACCTCGTTCGGCTTGCTGGTCGAGCACCGACATCAATTTCTGTTTTCCACTTGCAATTATCTCCTTCATACAAATAAAAGCCTCTGCACTAACAGCCCCTAGTTCGGTAAGCTTCATCCAATCCGATTTTAAAGTAGCTTTCCTCAATGTCACCAATTCTGCCGACTTTCCCGAATCCATACTCCTTTCACTAATGGATCTTTTGGCACTTGCATTAGCCCCTTTGGTCCATCGTTTCAAAATGTAATGGTCGGGTAGGTGTGTCATACCCACGTATTGCATTATTTTTATAGCATGTGAGCAAAGAATCCCACAAGTTATATACCCATTGCAATCACAAGAAACCCTACACCTTTCCTTGTCCACTTCTACATTGTATGACTCGGGTACATAATTATAAATTTCAGGATATTGAAAAATTTGAACCTTATAAGAGACACCTCTCTCGACTTCAACAACAACACCAAGTGTGCTGTCTTGTACCATCTCTTTGAACAAAGAGAATACTTGCCGTGTATAAACTTGGCGTGCTTTGACCTCCACTTGATACCTTGACCATAGTTGCGGCACCTCATTGATATTTTTTATATCCTCATCACTCTCCCTTTGCCAAATGCCCTCAATTAGCTTCTCAATCTGTAATACGAATTGATAAACAGATTTGTGGTTGTTTACCAATAACTTAAATATAGCATTCATACTCTCACTCCTCTGAGTAGTTGACATGTCGGCAAAAAAAGTGCCTCGGAAGTAGGCTGGCACCCATTGCTCTCGATTTCTGTACATCACCTGGATGTACTTAGTGTCATGCAAGTTGTACGTGTCGCACATAGCTGTCCAACGATTCTCAAAATCTGGAACCGTCTTAGTACGGATTATTGTAGCCTTTAATTCATCCTCGAACCCAGGCTTCTCATTGTAAAGCTTCGCAAGTCGTTCCCTTGCCTTCCTCATTATATGCCACTGGCAGCATCTGTGGACAGTTTTTGGAAAAATCAACTCAATTGCCTTCCTCATCGCGGGATCTTGGTCAGTAATAATGGCAGACGGATGCTTATCATACATTGCCTCCAACCAGGTTTTGAACAACCAACAAAAGTTATCCGCCGTCTCGCATTTGAGAAGAGCCATGCCAAATAAGATGGATTGACGGTGGTGGTTGACTCCAATGAACAGTGCGAACGGCATGTTGTACTTGTTCGTCTGATAGGTGGTGTCAAAAGTCACGACATCCCCGAACTCTTTGTATACTCTTCTTCCTCTACCATCAATCCAAAAAATATTCTTCACAACACCATCATCATCTGCCAATACTGAATAAAAGAACTCGGGATCCTCTTGCTTCTGTTTGAAATACATCAAAGTTGTGTGAACATCAACCCCTATGAGCTTTGCATTATCCCCCGCTATAAGATTGCTTATATCTTTTTTCTTGAACCTAACATTCCCCTTACCATCATTTTCGGCACCTATAATTTCCATAATTTGAGATGTTCCCACATTTTGAGCACTCAATTTACGAATGGTTTCCTTCTGACTTGCCGTCATGCGCTTATGGGATCGCAAATTTCGAATCTTCGAAGGGCTCGTGATGAGCTCATGTTTGTGATCCTCCTCAAAGACGCTTGCTTTCCATTTTCCATTTTTCATAATTCTAATCCTAAGTGAGGCCTTGCAATCGACCCTTGTAATCCCATGTTCTTTCTCAGGTGTAGCAAGATCGGTTGAGCATCCAATCGGCCTCTCTTTTCTTTTATGCCAAACTGATTTTCCTTCTTTGGAACAAACATACCGAACCGATGATAACCCATTCTTATTACAAGTCTGCGTTGCTTTGCGAACACTAAATCCAATAGAACATGCATAATTATTGTAGAAGGTGTATGCCTCTTCAGGTGAATTGAACTCCATGCCGACATACGGTTTAGTTGTATCATTTGACAAAGGTTCATCAACTCGTATTGCTTCATAATAATGGATGTAGGGATCGGTGATATCTAACTGCATCTGAATTCTCTGATCATTTTCATCTTCATCAACAAAAATGTCATTTGAGGCTACCTCTGCACTACTCATTTGGCCTACACAAACAAAATTAAGAAGGCAGAATTAAAACACCAAATAATGGAATTAAAACACCAAAATTAATAGATTTTATGCAAATATACAGATTGTAATGGAGGTTATACCAAAATCTTTACAAGTAAATTTATTCTTTGTATACCATAAATCTTCTCTTTTATCTCCAAGCAGCTACCAACCAGACAAGAGCACTGTAGCCAAATTAATTTAGTGTGGTGGAATTGTGGAAAAAAAAAAAGCAAAGGCCATTTACCAAACTTTTTACACATGCTTCTGACTATCTGTCTGATAATATACACTTGTAACTTATTTTATTTTGTCTTCTATGTTTGTGTTGTTTTTTTGTAATGAATTCATAGTTATCTCTCTCTGGCTGTCAAATTGAAAAAAATGGTGCTTCACTGGTGTCATGCACCGAGCTGAAGGAACATCAGGAATTCAAAAGATGCAACTGCTAATAAAGTTTACTCAAGTACATAGAAATATGCATGAAAAAGCATATGCAGCGAAGAACCTTGACATAGCAACTGCTAATTCAAAAGATGTATTACTGGTGATATACCAACCTTTAAGTTTCTCTGTGTACTATTAATTTGAAAATTTACTGGTCCTCTATTGAGAATTCTGTCAGGTAGAGAATTTACTGGTCCTCTAAATTGCATAAAAAATTGATGTACAATATTTTTTAAACTATAGGGCACAAATAAAATGAAGGCTTGATTATAAACTGAGAAGAAATTTAGTGTACAATTTTATGTTATAAACAAACTCAAATTGTATTGATTAGTTCAAAAATCGAATTCAAACGACTAATTCTGATAAGCATCGATCGATCTTCATCAGCATCACAAACTGATGCGCATATATTATTACTTGTTACACAAATTAATACCGACAAATTCGGATAATTTCGTTTGTGAGCAATAATTAACTTGTGAAACTAATTAAATTTTTAGTTAATAACAATATGCATGCATGTATATATATCAAGTTCATCAACTCATCTCCAATGCTCACTCTGAAAACAAAAAGAAACATTTAAAGCTATTCAATATTTTTCTTGAGAAAGGCCGGTACCAGTGCAAACCAGCAAGGCCGGTACCAGATTTTGAGAATCGGACAGCCTAGCAAGAAAAAATCAGAAAAGCTCCAGTTTGAATATTTATCCGAGAGAGACGTCACTGGAGAGCGTCGCTGGAGAGGCGTCGGGAATGAGATCACCGCTGGCTTCGGAATCGCTGGAGAGGAGAGGCGCTGGAGAGGAATCGCTGGAGAGGAGAGAGAGGAGAGGCGCTGGTTTCGCCACTGGAGAAGAGAGAGGAGAGGCGCTGGTTTCGCCGCTGGAGAAGAGAGCTTCGCTAAACCCTCTGAAATTCGAATTTGCTCCGAACTGGAGCTGTTCAGTTCCGAAAAATTTGCAAAGTTCATCTGATGATCTGCGCGGTTATTGAAGTAGATCCAACAGCCAGCAATCCGAAGTAAAATGGCTGGTTTAATTCGCAAAGCACGGTAGCCTTACTCATATATATATATATATATATATATATGTCTTCATTTAATTACTATGAATATTTGGAATATGACTGGAATGATCATAATTAAAGTTTAAAACACCAATTAATGTACTTAAATTATCATAAAAGGTGGTACTTTCAATCTTACTATATTATACTCGTATAAGGGGCATATATTCAAGAATAAGTTTTAAACAATGCTGCAAATTACATGACTCTGAATATATACCTTGTCTATTCTCAACAAGTTACTTTGTAGGTATACATATATATACACACTTTTATAGCATATATATACTATAAAATAAATCTCACAATAGTCATGAAACATACATACACACACATAAATGAAAATCATATTGCCCATGCAAATAACAGAATTGGATAAACAAGTTGGTGCAACAGATGTTAACTATACAAAAGAAAACATGTTTCAAAAAATAACATATTTACCTTCAATAAATGGGAAGAACTGAAATAATTAACAAAGCAACCACTAGTGGAAAATCGCCTATCAAGAACGGTTAAAATTCGCATATTAGGAACGGAATCGAGGCGATACTGACCCAGGCGATACAGATAGTACCACTAATCAAGATCGGTTAATTGCCGATACAGATTCACCAATCAGGAAAGGTTAATTATTAATCAGCCGATACTAATTCAACAATCAGAAACAGTTTAATATTAATGAACCGATACTATACTTAATTATTAACCAGAGTAAATCTTCTAGCACCAACTGAAATAATAAAAAAAAATGTCACATAGATAGCAATTTCAGTCTAATTGAAATGCTAGTTTCTAGATCGAGGAAGTTATACTGCTTCAGACACTAATATGTAGAGGGAAAATAAGGGTTTCAATACATTTAAACCGTCATATATAGAAATATTAAAATTTGTATACATAAAGCCAATAAATTAATCATGTTTGTAGAATTTGTATGATTGTTGGCATATATTGGGTACACAAAATGGGACATTCTTAATTTTAACTTGTGAATTAAGCTACAATATATATAATTTATATAACTTACACATATTACATATAATCAATTTATTTTTCTATTGAAGAAAAAAATCATACAACTAATCTAGGTCTATATATCGGTTATTAGTTTCGAGATAATATGAAAAAATTATTACCAAATAAGTAGCAGATGCACCAGGAAAAAAAAAAAAAAAGAGTCACTAGAGCTATAGAAAAGAAAATTTTGAAGAGAAATTGAGAATAATTAAAGAAGTTCTTTGAAAATTGTCCGTATATATAATGTGACTGAGAGGCGGCGCGATGCAAGTAAAATGTATCCGGGTAAATTAGGGTTTTAAACAAATTTAGATGAAAATTGTCAATTTAAAACTTGTCCATTTTTCACTATACATTGTGCCACATCAATGTATTTAATTATAATTTTCATGCATTCTTTTCGGTCTTGACGCCTTATGGCTCCTACTTTCTGTTGAAAAACAACAACAACATTTACACAAAGAATTTGAAAATAAATTCAATTTGGTGAAATAAATAAAAATATCATAATTTGGAATATGAGTTTTTCAAATTATTTTTGAAATAGGAAATAAAAACTGTGGCTTTTTGGAAACTACAATTTTGAACTATAGTGCGTATAAAAGATTTAATTAACTTTAATTAGGAAGGAATTTTGAAATTTTCAGTTTAGAAAAAATAATGAGTTTGAACTATTTTCAAAATTTTGAATTATGAATTTTGACTATTTGAATCTTGGATATAAAATTTTGTTTTAGAAGCCCTACAGGCAAAGATTTTGATTGTTTCAAATTGGGCCGTGTGGGCTGAGATAATTTTCAATAAAGAGTAGCATGGCCCAGATTAAATAAAATGCTGGAAATTGAATCAAAAATATCAATTAAGCAGAAAATAATTTCTCGGTGACAGGTTGAACCGTACCAATAGCTGTTCAAATTGACATAAAAGCAAAAGGCAAACTAGTAAGCATTAGAAATAGGGGTCCGTATTCAAATACTTTTATTTTTAAAATTTTTAATAACAAAATATTTTGAAATTTAAATAATAAATAATTTCAATGATAATGGTTGATCCTTAACAAAAGATATATACTTAGAAAGACAACGTTCATGCTTAATGCATGCACTAAAATAAATGCATTGAATGATATAATTAAGCATATCTTTTGTAAAATTATCATATAATGTAGAATTATATTGTTCAGTAAATTACCATATAATGCAGTCACAAAATTTATGCTTAAGGCATGCACCAAAATAAAGGCATGATATTTGTGCCAGCTGGAGCTGAAGAATATGAGAAAATTTTGATTAAGTTTTTTTTTTTTTCGAATTGACACAAAATGGCCCGAATTGAAACCGTCCTCACAAAAAATAAAATTGCCTCGAAAAGAAAATGTATATTCACACTTTTTATGGAGTCAAAAAGGGGAAAAAAAATGCAATCTCAGTATATTGTGCTAGAAAAAATAATTAATCTCAAAAAAAAAATGATAATTTGTTATTGTCATAATAGTTAATTGAACTTAATTACATAAATGAATATGCTCAATGCATAGAGAGTAAAACAAAATGGAAACTTATTTTATATGCAGTAAAAAAAATATGATATCAATATATATATATATATATATATATATATATATATATATATATATATATAGGACAGTGCTACGGTGCTACGCGTAGCATAGAGCCCTCCGTACTACGGCTCACTTTTTGAGTTTTCAAAATCCTAACGGTCGATCCGAACCGTTCAACATGATCTCCATATGAATATGTACTTACAAACCAAATTTTACATTTTTTAGAATTTTTTTACTATTTATTAAGCCACTTTGAAAAAACACTAATTTGTACACAACAGTAAAATCTGCTGGACCATTGGATCAGCGATTTTCAAAGTGGCTTAATAAATAGTAAAAAAATTCTAAAAAATGTAAAAGTTGGTTTGTAAGTACATATTCATATGGAGATCATGTTGAACGGTTCGGATCGACCGTTAGGATTTTGAAAACTCAAAAAGTGAGCCGTAGCACGGAGAGGCCCTTATATACGCGTAGCATATTAGCCAGATTCTATATATATATATATATATATATATATATATATATATATATATATATATATATATTATGCAAGTAGCTAGCTGGCATATACACATGCACTTGTCATTGTGTTGGTAATTTATTTAAAAGTGGGGGACACTTTGGACAATACTTTAAACAGCAAGATTAATTAGATTGACTTTCTCGCAAGTATTAAGCAGACTATTATTTTTATTCTCTTCATCTGTTAATTAAAAATTTTCATCCTTTAAACGTGAGTGTTCAACATCAATTGAAAGAGTTGATCATCGTATCTACGTGACAATGAATTAATTTCTTCTTTTTTTTGTACCTTCGTATAAACAACAAATTCATGATATAGAGATGATATAGAGTTGGTAAAATCAATGTCATTGGCAGCTATTAGATCGTTAGAATTTTTCTGACTAATCGGCCGATTATTTTCAATTATTATACCCAATTATTTCTAATTAATTATTTAGTGGTATTTTATCCATCCGATAAGCACATACCGTTATTTATAACACTTGTTAAAATTACTCTATATATAATCTTGCTTTATGCAATAAGCAAAATTGAAGAATCCTATGCGTGTTAAGATATTAATTTACAGTCTGCAATCAACTCATTCCAACCAAAATAATATTAAAAAAATGAATCCAACAATAACACGTGCATCGAGCGCAGAACTATAAAAGTAAAAGCAAATTAATAAGGAGATACTTATAGTTTATTTTTAATTCTAAAACAATTATATCATAATTTGAAACTATAGGAAATTGGAGAAACCCAATTAAAATCAACACAAGAGAATATAACCTTAACTTATTGATTATTTCTGAGTATGCCATATCCACTCTGGTATAGGATGACAAGACTGGCATGATTGATTTGGCCGAATTTTACTTCGTTAATGCAAGTCCAAACATCAAGGAAGAATTAGCAGAAAAAATAAAAAAGGTGAAGGGTCACCTGATACAAGTCAGAAAAGAAAGAGATGATGAGAATTGGAGTTCAGCTCTAAAAGAATTCGATACCATTATCGTCGAAGGAGTAAATATTTCACAAATATTTAAAGATCTACTTTTTGGCCAAACCGTCGATCTAGTTTTCACTCTCTATTGTTGGGTTGGCAAACACTACAATCCGGATATGTCTCATTTTCTATCGTTACATATTATTTTAAACTGTTATGTTAATTTTTAGAAATTAATATATATATATATATATATTTATTTGAATGAACATATTTAGAATGAATGTGGTTTTTTTCCTATTTGCTTTGCAATTAACAGTCTATTTAATAATTGTCATAATTTATTAAGTCATTTAGAATTTTATTTTATTTAATATTTACATGTAATTATTGTTTTAGTTATTAATTTATTAAGTCATTTGTTAGAATTTTATTATTTTTTTGTTTGCTTTAGAAAAGACTTTAGATAAATTATTTTTAATTTAAAATTGAAACTTTTTTTAATTTTAAGCTAATATAACCTACGTATTTAATATTGATTAATTAAATCAGTTAATGAAATAATAGAGTTTCTCTACTTGAAGCATTTCCATAACCGGCCTTATTTAAAAAACAAAATTGAGTATTGCCAATTTTAAGCTAAGAGAAATAAGTCACATTTCATCCATTTTTTTAATCCATCGCCTACAAGATTTACAAAACTAAACTAAAAAAAAAACACGCAGTTTAGAGCTTCTTTTAAAAAGTTGCATAGCATCATTAAGGTGTCTGATATATCTTGAAGCGAACCACATTGAGCAGATATGATTGAATGTAGCGATCAATTTATGGCATTCTTGAATTTTTGATACACTTGAAAGGTATTGTTAACAATATTAGAGTCTTTTAATTTTTCAAATTATAAAAATATTTTTTTACCTTGGTAATTTATCAAATTTAATCATTTAATTTCATATTATCTTCTTCTTTTTTATAATAGTGGCATGAACCACGCTTGTTTCCTTAGAAACGGAAAGGTCTTACAAATTGTGAAAAGTCACAATACAAAATATATCTAAATCACTAAAACATAAAAGCTAAGAAGTAAGTTTGCTAGGTAATATATCATACATGCCAGTAATGACAAAATAAAAGTAAGTAGTAAGATCTAAGAAGCTACAGAGGAACTGGCATAGGAAGAACTGATATGGGCAATAGGAAGAACTGATATGGGCAGTAGGATCAAAATAGGGAAGGTGGCATATAAAGCATCATATTCCGCACGATCCCTGAGATAATCAGATAGGTCTGAACCCTCTAACCCACGATATGGTTCTTCGTCTGTGTCCCCAGCTGTTGTTTTCCTCTTATGGGGTATCTGTATCCGATAGGATGATAATACTGTCTCCCTAGGACAAATTTGTAACATACATAGGTAAAACCAAAGTTAATTTAAAAAAAGAATCATCTGAATTAGATTTGCACCAATAAGAAGTTAAAGAATAATTTGAGAGCCTAAAGAAGCTAAAGAAGGAATCACAACATCATTAAAATAGACTTTATTTCAAGCTAGCCAAACAACCCAAATAGTAACTTCTCTTATCAATTCTATTCAAAGACTATTCTTAAGGGGAATCCAAGTATCTAATAACCACAAGTCATATATATGTTCACAGTAAAAAACAAAGTTATTATGGTTGACAATCGAAGACCAAAGAGTTGAAATAACCTGACAAGTGACAAAAAGATGGTTAATTGTTTTTACAGAATTGCAAAAATGGCAGGTTTGGTCTCCAGTCCAATCCATCTTAGCCAAATTATCCTTAGTTAAGATTTTACCCTCCTTAACTAACCACATAAAAACTTTAAGTGGAATTGCAAAAATGGCAGGGGAATTTTGGTTTTCCAAAGAGTAGTATAAGTGGAATCCTTAATACCCTCAAATTCTAACCACTGGTACAAAGAATGGACAGTAAATTGGCTAGAAGTGTGCCATCTCCAATAAATTCTATCAAGGCTTGAAATGTCAATAAAAACAGAAGAAAAAGAATAAGAAGACTTAAGTTGATGCCACCCAGCTAATATAATACCAGTAAGTTGTCTATTGAATTGAATTGACATAATAGATGAAGTAATAGCCTTAGACACTGAGATAAATGGATTAGTAGTTATACGAAACAGATTAGGGTACAAACAGTATAATGCACATTCACCAAACCATCTATCTAACAAAATAGAAGTGTCTTGTTCATTACCAACAATTCTTTTAATACATAAGTCTACAATATATCTAATTGATAGAATACCTGACCAAAAGAACAAACATCTAAATATATGTAAACCTGATGATGAACTATATTTATCTACCAAAATGTCTTTCCATTACCTTGATTACTCTCCTAATATAATAAACTCCTGCTATTGTTTAATTTGTCGAAGCAGTGCTTCTTGGAATTCGATCATCTGAAGTAAATCAAAATTTGAAGTTACTGGATAAATAAAATCAAATTTGACACAAAATGATCCGAAATTAGACTGACCTTACAAAAATACAAATTGTCTTGAATTAGTTGACGCGAATTATGATTATTAAATCATAATTCGCGTCAACTAATTCAAGACAATTTTACCTTACTATAGAGGGTATGCGTACTGGACACGGTGACAGTGCTCATTTGCACTTATTTTATTCGAGTCACAAATGTAATGAAATTGGGCCAGTTTCATACTACTCTTTATTTCAAAATACTTAGCCGAGGTGGTCCAATATGAAATCAGAGGCGAATCTAAGGCATAAGCAAAGGTGCTAAGTTATCTCTATGATTTAATAATTTTAATTATGCATATAGAAATTTAATTGAATTTTATCTTTTTTACACTTTTTATATATTTCAGTCACTCTCAATAAATAACAAATGTTTAGTTATAGCCTACAATTGTGCATTTTAATTTTCATCCACCTTTATTAAAATTTTCTAGTTCCGCTCCTGAGTGCAAACTCATTTTTTTTCCTAAATTAAAAATTTGAAATTTGTTTTTTCCTGAAGTTGAGATTACCTTTTTTATTTCCGAAATTTCAAATTGAAAATCTTTCAAACCAAATGTTCCAAAACTTCTAGAACTTTTAATTATACCCACTATAGTTAAAAATTATGGTTCAACAAACTTTAATTTCATTTCGAGACTATTTTGCATGCATGGCTCATATTCCAAACTATGAAAATTTTGTCTACATTTCTTCAAAATTCAATTATATTTTGAATTTTTTGTGCGTAAATATTGTTAATTTTTTACACGAAGTAGTAACCATTAGGAGTCAAGACCAAAATTGAAGTATGAATATTCCAATTAAATATACGGACGGTGTACAATATATATTGAAAGAATAATTAAGTTTTAAATGACAACCTTCATCTGAAAAGTTTTAAACCCTAATTTATATGTGTATTTCTTATATATGTGTATTTCTTACTTTTATTTTTGTGTGTATGTATGTACATGTTTCATGATTTAAACAATGGCACTTGCAACCTATTGTGAGACTAATTTTATAGTATTTTTCTAATAAAAGTGCATAATCCACTGATTTTCTTTAAAAGAAACCTACAATGACATAAGAATTGGTACGAGATTAAGGGTGAAAACGGAGTGAATACGGAGCGGCTAGTGGTAAAACCATATCTATATTCCTTTTTAATTTTTCGGATATGGATACGGATCGGATATCAACCGGATACAGATACGAATAAGGATCGGATCAAATATTTATTAAAATAATATTAAAAAATACCAAAGTTCATAATATTTATCTAATTTTAATGGTGAATAACAATATTTTTTTCATAATATATATTAAAATATATGATATATATCTACTATTCGGATACGGATAATTGAAACGTAAAACCATATCAGTATCCATATCCACACGGATATTTAGATATTGAATATCCACATCTAATTTTTTAAATACGAATCAAATATTATCCATAATGTTTTCACCCCTAGGCCAGACCCTTTAAAAACAAACTAGAATATAAAGCATACATCATTTCATATTTTATAGTATATATATGCTATGCAAGTATATTTATGTGTACCCACGTACAGAGTAACTTGTTGAGAACAGAGATAATGTTTGCACTTTGCAGAATGATGTAATTTGCAGCATTGTTTAATTTATTCTTTATGCTCCTTCTACGAGTATATTATAATAAGATTGAAAATACCTCCTTTTATGATAATTTAATTGCATCAAGTGGTGTTGTAAGATTGAAAATACCTCCTTCTACTATTGAACCACTAAAAAAAAAAAACCGGTTTTAAACGGGTTCAGCATTTTATATTCTCCTTCCATTAAATGAGAGGTAATAGAAGATAACTTGTTGAGAACAGAGATAATCATTATTTCATTATTTATTCTAACTTTCATTAAGAACATAATTATTATTATTACAAAATAACCTCCTGATAATTATCAAATAAAAATAATGTTTTTGAATTGCTATATTCTTCCACCTCAAAGAAAACATTAAATCATTTTTAATAAAATCAGTATATTATTTTATTTAGATGTTAAATTTTGAAATATATCTATAAATACATTAATATATTACATTTTTAAATATGCATGCTCGAATTTTCATGAATACTATATAAAAGATATAATTATTTATAACAATCCTCATGTCTCATATACATGTAATTATTTAATAAACCAATAATTGAATTAGTTGACCCACTGGTCCAACCAATAAACTGTCGATCCGAAATATTACCGGGTCGTTGTCCGGTTCGATTCTAATAACGTTGATAATTTCAATGTCTTCCTAAAAAATTATAGTAATTAAACGAAAACATATATCATGATTTCTGATAAAGCAAGAAAACAGAGCATTTGTAATATACATATAATTTTACTTGGTACATTTCTTTTCAAAAGTTGCTCCAATAACACTTTACAAAAATTATTTAATTATCTTTTACGGTGACGTTAGAATTATTAAGATTGTATTCAAAACATAGAAAATGGAATTGCAATATGCTTCTGATATTTCATATATCACCCATATTGAAATTGGCACACAATAACTAATCTTTGTAATTTTGTGCCACATTTAATTTTAAATTTTGGAAAGAAGAATTGAATGGGTGCAAGCATTGAACAGTTCGTTGATATATTTAGATATTTTTGGAAAGCATTATGCTGTAAACCACTAACAAAAAGCAGTTTTTGGCTACAAGAAAGGGTGGTTTCTGGTTTTAATTCTAGGGTTTTAGGTCAAGTGAGAGGAACGAGATCCGGTGCTTGTCAAACCACTGCTCTTCCCCTGCTTGCCTCTCTATCTCTCTCCTCGTCCTCTCTCTCCCACGTGACTCTCTCTCTCTCTTCTCTTTTTTTTAGAGAGATACAGAGAGAAAGAGACGAGCAGCTCCCTGCTTTTCTATCAAGAAAAGCAGCGGATGCATATCCCGAGTGAGATGTGTTCCCTCATATATATATACATGTGCCATAGGAACGGAAAAAATACAGAGAAATTCTTTGATAACTTTTTAGAACTGAACCTTTGATAGTACCACAACAGATGTATCTTAAAAGGGTTTCTCATGGTTTGGAGAGAGAGAATTCTTAGAGTACATCAAATGTGTTGAAGAAAATGCATGGAAGTTTAGGCTAATTCGTTTCTCTTAGGTATATATGCAATTTGAATATCAATTTATTTTTCAAATTATCTATATTTTACATCTGAAATTATTTATTTTTTCTCATCGTTAGTTAGTCGGGATATAATCTCATTGAAATTATGCTTCTTTTAAAATTATTTACAAAATGAAATCTGATCTGGTCAAAGTTCCTGACAAAACTAGAGCATTATTTCTTGGAACAATTTAAGGACCTGACCATAAAGAGCTATCTTGGCACAGAGCTATCTTGCCCGGCTATCTTGGCAAAGACCTTATAAATACATCTAAATGTGGTACTTTTAAAGGGTTACTACAAAATTTCACTGTGTTTTTCAATACCCATCGGACAAGTATATATAGGGAGGGATTGGATTTTGTCCAAAGGACTTTCGACATAATCTCATCCAAAGCTGGGTCTTACCGTTTGATTAATTTGCTTTAAGATTCATGCCAACATATTTAAAACTTAATAACTCTGAATGGCTTCATAAATCTAAACCATCTGTGTAAATTTTAACACAGATCAGATGGTTTACAACTGACTTTGGATGAGGTTTTGTTCAAAGCCCTTTGAACAAAAACTCCACCCTTATTGGAATCATGATATATGTACGTCTTCATTCAATCTTACTATATATATTATACTCGTATAAGGGGTATATATAAGAATAAGTTTTGAACAATGCTACAACTTACCTGTCTCTGTTCTCAAAAAGTTACTTAATTTGTAGGTACATATATATACCTGCATAGCATATATATACTGTAAAATAAATCTCACAATAGGTTGGAAGTACCATTGGTTAAATCATAAAATATGGACATACATACACACAATAAAGAAAAAACGATTAACCATGTAAATAACAAAATTGGACACACAAGTTGGAGCAGCAGGTGTTAACCATAGAAAAAATATTTGAAAAAAGAACAAATTTACCTTTAAGAAATTAATCTTGTTTAATTGGTGAATGTGTATGATTGTTGGCATTGGATACACAAAATGGTGCATATTCTTCTTATGAATTAAGCTACAATATCATTTATATAACTTACACAAATAATCAATTTATTTTTCTTTTGATAGAGAGGCGGTGTGTCACGAGTAAAATATCCGGATAAATTAGGGTTTTGAAATTTTCTAGATGAAGAATGTCAAATTACAACTTGTCCTTTTTTACATCATATATTGTGCAACATCAGTGTATTTAATTATAATTTTTATGCATTAATTTCATTATTGACACCTAGTGACTACTACTTCCGGTTGAAAAAGCAACAAGATTTACACAGAAAATTTCAAACCAAAATTGAATTTGGAGAATGAATGAAAGTTTCATAATTTGGAATATGAGATATGCAAATTAGTTTTGAAATAGGAAATTAAAAACTACGGAATTTTGAAACAATAATTTTGAACTATGGTGGATATAAAAGTTTTAGAAATTTTGGAACATTAGGTTTGGTCTTTAGGAAATAAAAAAAAAATCTCAACTTTAGGAAGGAATTTGGAATTTTTCAATTTAGAAATGAGTTTGGACTATTTTTAAAATTTGGAATTATGAATTTTTTATTTTTGAAATATGTTCTATTATCATTCAATGAATCTTGTGCAATGATATAAATGTCTTTATTCTAGTGCATGCATTAAGCATGATTTTGTGACTGCATTATATGGCAATTTTACAAAAAGATATGCTCAATTATCATTCAATGAATCTTGGTAAGCATATCTTTTGTAATGAATCAAACTTTATAATGATATAAATGCCCTTAATTCTTATTCATTGTCATCCTAATAAATTTGGTACCAATTGCAAATTATTCATTAACCTCTAGCATTCAGTATATAATACTTTCTTATATAAAAAAAATAGAATGAACAATATATATGTAGCCAATAAGAACACAATGTTTTTTTTTTTTTTTTAAACTACTCAAATAACATGCAATTACAGTACATACCAATATATGTCAAGTTCAAGCATTACATAACATGAAATGTAAGAAAAATAAATTAAGATTAATAAACAAAGAAACATCTCTAGAATAATTAATTTATGGAGATCCATCTTTCTCATAATCTTCAGAAGCTGGCGCCATATCGTTGCTTCTTAGATTCGGCCGGCCCAGTGTTAGAATGATCAGGCAAGATTTGATCATTCTCACTTGAGTTGTTAGAATCAATGGAAGAGGTGCCTGTCACAATACCTTCTTGATTCTCCTGATAAGAATGTACTTCATCTTTCCACCAATCTTTGAGACTATCAGATGCTCCAGTCACGATAGTGCCGTTCTCATGCTGGTACGAGTATACGAAGCCACGAACGTTGAACTTATCCATTATTGTATGGAATTGTTGTTCCACCGTCTCGTAGGCTTTTTGGGGCACATGTTGCTTGGCTTGATCAGCGTCACTCGTTTCATGCTTTCTTGCACGCTTTTCTATCTTCTCAAGTTTGGCCTTGAGCTTCGAAATACGATGCTGTATTTCTTCTCTACTCAGCTTCTTTTGTTCGGAAGATGAGAGAGACGACGAGTAGTTGCTACTAGACATCTTTTTTTCACACCTACAAGGTTAAACTGTGAATTAAAATTGAATAAAAGTTTGACATTTATAAAGCACAAATTCTAATACATATCACGAAATTTCAAAGATGAAAAAACTTGTGTAGAAACTTGATACATGATCAATGCTAAAAAAAATAATTATAGTTAACTAATAACTAATTAATAAATTGACAAATAGCATCTCCCCCAACTTGAATTAAGAATGAGATTGGTAATAGAAAAGAAAGAAAAATGCAAAAATTATGTTCAACTAAGTTTAGAAAAATATGCCTTTTTCTCAATGAATATATATTATATCCCAATGTACTAATTAATGGTGAGATAAACTAAACAATTTTGGACACAAAATATACAAAATTTGAAAAATAAATTATTGTTAAGCCTTGCATATATACCTAAGATACTAGTGGAAAAACACACATCAGGAACGGTTAAAAACACGCATCAGGAACGAATCAGGAACGGTTAATGTAAAATCCGACACTGATAGGCCGATACTAATTGTACTTTTTCCACTAGTGAGAGAAACGAATCAGCCAAAACTTCTATTTTGCTTCAACACATTTGACGTTTAAGAACCATCTCTCTCCAAACTTTGAAAACCTTTCAATTCAAATACATCTATTTGTGGTACTTTCGAAGGTTTAATTCTAAAAATTTCACTGAATTTTTCAGTTCCCATGGGACAAATATATATAGAGAGGGAACACATCTCACTTGACCTAAAGAGAAAACCCTAAACCCTAAACCCTAAATCCTAAACCCTAAACCGTCCGATCTAATTTAATATTTGTGCGCACGAAAATTGAAACAGACACGCACGAAGTTTAAAGCATTCTGCACAAATCTTAAAGCAAATCAACAGTGATTAAACCCATCGAACCAAAGTAGGTCCGATGCCCATCGGACCTACTCTCAAGTGTGACCTAAAACTCGATCTAGACCTGAGACCAGAAAGGCTGAAACCATCTTTCATATAGCCAAACTGATTTTTATTGGTGGTTTACAGCACATAATGCTTTCCAAAGATAATTAATCACCTAATTATTTTATTCTTGCACCCATTCAATTCTTCTTTCCAAAATTAAAAATAAATTGTGGTACATAATTACAAATATTAGTTATTGTGTGCCAATTTCAATATGGGTGAAATATTGAAGATTAGAAGCATAAATAATTAAACTTTTGAAAGAAAAGCTACCATGCATGTAAATTCTATGTATATTTAAATGCTATGTTTTCTTCATTCATCGGAAATCATTATATGTCCTCATTTAATTACTATGAATTTTCGGAATACAACTGGAATAATCATAATTCTTAAAAAGTTGAAAACACAAATGTATGTACTTAAATTATCATAAAAAGGAGTTACTTTCAATCTCAATTACTATATTATACTCGTATAAGGGGCATATATACAAGAATAAGTTTTGAATAATGCTGCAAATTACATGACTCTGATAACCTTGTCTCTGTTCTCAACAAGTTACTATGTACGTATACATACTAGTGTTGTAAATAACGGTATGCGTTCGTCGGACGGACAGAGTACCACTAATTGATTAATCGGAAATAATTGAAAATAATCGACCATAATCGAAAATAATTGGCCGATTAATCAGCCTAAACAGACGTTTTTTTACGACAATGATACATACATATACTTGCATTATATATATATATATATATATATATATATATATATATATATCTAGAGGAGGATTCCAATACCTCATTCTTTTCATACCTCATATTATATCTTCGTTTTCAAACTGTCGATCCGAACCGCTCAACATGATATGCATACTAAAATATGTCTGGGATGGAATTTTATAATTTTTGAAATTTTTTACTATTTTTTAAGATCGGTACAAAATTACTGTTTTGGACCGTTCAAAAGACAGTGATTTTCTACCCATCTTAAAAAATAGTAAAAATTTCCAAAAATTATAAAGTTTAGATATATATATAGAGAGAGAGAGACACACACTGTATAAAATATATCTCACAGTAGGTTAGGAGTACTGCCATTGGTTAAATCATGTATATGGACATACATACACACAAAAAAGAAAAAGCCATTGACCATGCAAATAACAAAATTGGATCGGATACACAAGTTGGAGCAGCAAGGGTGGACTACATAGAAAAAATGTTTGAAAAAAGAACAAATTTACCTTCAATAAGAGGAGAGAATAAAACAAGCTCTTTGCACACCAAAAAAGGCTCACAAAATTCAGTGAAGCAACCAGAGGAATTTTCTAGCTCCAACTGAAAAAAAAAAAATGTCACATAGCTAGATAGCAATTACAGTCTAATTTAAATTCCACTTAGGTCAAACAATATGTAGAGGGAAAATAGGAGTTTAATTGATTTCAAAACATTGAAACCGTCATATTTTGAAATATTAAATTTTGTCTTAATAAAGCCAAGAAAATAATATTGTTTGTAGAATTAAGATACAGCATCATTTATATAACTTACACAAATAATCAATTTATTATTCTATTGAGAAAGAAAATCATAAATCTAATCTAGGTCTATATATAGATTGGTTATTAGTTCGAGATTAAATGAAAAAAATGTTACCAAATGAGTATAGCGCAAGCACCAGGAAAAAGAAGACGAGTCGTCGCTAGCTAGAACTGAGAGAAAAGGAAATTTGAAGAGAAATTGATCGAGAATGAAGTTCTTTGGAAAATGTTTGTATATATAATATGATGGAGAGGCGGTGCGGCGCGAGTAAATATTCGGGTAAATTAGGGTTTTGGAATTTTATAGATGAAGATTGTCAATTTAAAACTTGTTCTTTTTTCACCATATATTGTGCATCGTCAATGTATTTAATTGGATTTTCATACATTAATTTCGGTCTTGACGCCTAGTAGCTACTACATGTTAAGAAAAAACAACAACATTTACACAGAAAAATTTAAAATTAAACTGAATTTTGGAGAAATGAACACAAATTTTATAATTTAGAATATGAGCTATAAAAATTAGTTCGAAATAGGAAATTAGAAACTGCTACTTTATGGAAACAATAATTTTGACCTATAGTCGATATAAAAGTTTAAAAAGTTTGTAAATTTGGATCTGGACTTTAGGAAATAAAGAAAATGAAATATTAACTTTAGGAAGGGAATTTCGAAATTTTCAGTTCAGAAAAAATAATGAGTTTGGACTAATTTCAAATTTTGAAATTATGAATTTTGCAAATTTGAATCTTGGATATAAAATTTGGTTTTAGAGGTCCTGTAGCAGGCTAAGATTTTGGTTGTTTCAAATTGGGCCGCATGGGCTGAGATAATTTTGAAAAAATAAGAATTGATATCATTATAAAGGTTATCCTGATTCCTGGACAAAAGATATACTTAATTATATCATTCAATGAATGTGCTTTACAAAGACACCGTTCATGCTTAATGCATGCACTAAAATAAATGCATTTATATCATCGCACAAGATTCATTGAATGATATAATTAAGCATATCTTTTGTAATATTACCATATAATGCACTCACAAAATTTATCATTTTTTTTTAAATCAGATCGGACTGGTTGGTTTTGATAACTTTGAAATTTATACTTAATGCATATAGGCAACAAAATATGGGCATGATTTGTGCCAGCTGGAGCTGAAAAATTTGTAGAAAAGAATATGACAAAATTTTGATGAAGATTTTTTCTCGAATAAACACTCGGAGCAAATTATAAATTCTTATTATTGTAAATATGTAAAGAAAGTTTCGGTATATTATTTTTATTATATAAATAACATATCTTTTTTTTTTTCAAAATAGAGTAAATCAGTAAACCATTAACGCTTGCAATTATATGCAAATTAATTACGAGCATGCCCCCCATTCATTTTTCTGGTGCATTTTTTTATTGTAGATTATATACCATAATTTTCAATATCCACATTAAAACTTAACATTATATCTAATATCCCCTTTTATTTGTTTAATATTTTAGTTAATTATTTTTAAAAAAGATGCCAATATTATTGCTTTCCTCTCCTCCGCCAACCCTTCAGCAAAACAAACACATTGGCATGCGCCAGACTGATCCCACCTCCCCCTCTCTATTCTTCTCTCTCAAATCCAACCCTTCCCCTCCCTTTCGACCTTCTCCTCTGCACCTGTGCTGAGCTCCGCCTCGCTGAGAAGGGCCTCAAGCTCTTCTACTTCATGAAAGCCCCCATGAGCGACACACAAATATTTCTTATTAATCACATAAAATGGTGCCATGCACTGATTAAATTACATAAAGGCAGAGACGGAACTAAGTAGATCCAATGAGGTCAATTGATCCTCATTTAATTTTAAATTTTTTATATTTATATTAAATTTTCTATATAGTTTAGCGTAACATGTCATCGTATTGTAAAATTGACCTCCATTTTTCATATAAAATAAGGGATATATATGTCTATTCATTTTTTTAAATAATTAAATAAAATGTTAAACAAGTAAAAGGAGATATTGGATATGATGTTAAGTTTCGGTGAGAATATTAGAAATTATGTTGCTTTTATGAGAATATTAGTTATTTCAAAAGTTTACATGGGCACACTAGAAATTTCTCCCTATTTTATTATATGCAAATTGTTTTAAGTTTCTTGCATCTTAGTTGTAATATTTATAGGTCATTTCTGTGACTTTTTTTTTTATATCAATTTGTAGCTATCCTAATTAAATGCAACATGACGGACTCAGATATCTATTTTTTTTTATGTTTTCATTACCTTTAGTTATTATAATTTATAATCACTTAAAATCTAAAACTCAATATTTGTACATATATTTTTAGTGAAATTTGACTTTCTTTTAATAAGCACTCACTGATGTTGATAAGTTCAAAAAGTTTATTTTTATTTTTATTTTATATATGCAAGAGAAAAAGTAATGTAGATAGTATATTAAATTCTCCTATTTTTAGTTCACTGAAATGTTGTTATTTAAGTTTCAAAATTTTTTGTCATGCCACCACTGTGCTGCACAGCTGGTAGTGACATAGCCTTCCAACAGAAAGGACATAGGATTGAATCCCACTAGAATGGAATACTGGGTGTGTGTTGAGCTGGCGCCTACGGGTCTTTGTCAAAAAAAAAAATTATTAAAAATTCAAAAAATAAAGAAAAAATAGAAACATTAAAAAAAAAAAAGCATTTGAATACAGACTTCTATTTCTAATGTTTTCCTTTTGTCCATACTAGGCTACTAACTTGCCTTTTTCTCTCATGTCAATTAGAACAGCTATTCAAACGGTTCAACCTGCAACGGAGGAATTATAATAGGATCGTTTAGATTTTAAATTCAAATTTTATAGTAGTAGCTAGATATGCGAACTGGACATATTGAACAAAAAAAGAATGAGTAGAAAGATGGGAGGTCCGTTACTAATGGTACTATACTTGGAAGCTAGCAGCATTGGGACCAGTGGAACTGCAACTGCAGCAGAGGAGGGTCAACAACAAAGTAGGCACTTATCGCGAGGGAACTCCGTCGCAAAAAGTATCGTTGCGAAAAGTAGGCACTTATCGCGAGGCACTTTTTGCGAGGGAGTACCGTCATATATAACTGTGCTTTTTCTTTTCGCAACGGTACTTTTCGCGACGGAGTTCCCTCGCGATAAGTGCCTACTTTTTGTAGTTACGTAGGCTTACTGGTTGGATACTATTACATATATGTCATATATGCATGAGGTGCCTCATTCTGCATTATAACCTCTTTGTTTGGTCCTATATATTCTGGTTTAATTTTAGTTATGTACAACCAACCTTTCAAATGAGCACTCTATTTATGTTATATTGGTACAGGGAACTGAGGGAAGCATATACCATGCATAAGAGGAGCGAAGAGGCTGTCATACTTTGGTGGAGGCATACAACTCATTCTTCTGGGTGGGTTCCTCTGAGGCTGGTTTGTCAAGAAATGTGCTTTGGTGATAATTTCCCATTGACAGTGAACCTTTCTACCTATATACGGAGTACCTACAGTGTCGAAGTAATTGCATCATTAGTCCTAGAAAATCACAAAAAAATGGAAAATGTAAACATTGTAACAGATGGTAGTTGCAGTGGTACCAAATTGACTAATTGAGTATGTAACATATAAAGTCAATTTGATTTTGGCATCTACCACTCCTTTGGCTTCACAGTGGTACAAAGTACAAATTAATAACGTAAAAAATGAGGAACTGTGCCGGCACTTACTACCCACTCCATGGTGTCAATATTGCTAAAAGAAAGTAGGAGGAGGAGAGATTGGCATTGAGGCATTTCTCTTCTTTTCCCTCTTTTTTTTTTTTTTTTTGGGGGGGGGGGGGGGGGGGGGGGGGGTGGGGGGGATAGGAAGTCACCTTTTGTTGAAAGATCACTTTGAACCTGCCATATTATATTTTCTTTCGAATGGAAGAAAGGCTACAAAGTGTCCCCAAAATTTTGACATATAGCGCGAAGGTAGAAGTTTTATGAAAGATGTATGTACTCAAATTTATCCGTAAGAACCTTTGTGTAATTTGGAAGTTTTATAAGATATATACAAATTTTAATAAAATTTGGCTGAACAATCCATTACCTTTATAGTAGGTGAAAACTCAGGTTCAATGCCTTCCTCTTTCCTATACTCTTAACGTTTCGAAATAAGATGAAAAGTATGGAGAAAAATGCATTGGTAAAAAGAAAATGCAGGGAAATTGTAAATATGTCAGATACAAATTTACTGGTAAAGTGACATTCCTGCATACTATGAAGGAGATTATGCTTTACCAGCATGTGAAACGCAATATCCTGATAATTTATAAAGGTTTGGTACAGTTGAAACAGAAAATTGGTACCATGTGTGCACACTTTAATCATCCCAGATTGAGACTGTACGAAAGATTTATTTCTGTTCTTCTGCTAACAAATCATGTTAGAAGTTTGGTCCCAATAATTATTAGCAAATAAAGGAAAAAAGAGACAGGAAAATGTAGGGTTCAATTGGGTGTGTCATTCTTTTCTATGTGTTAGTTTCTCTTAAATTCATGAAATTTATCAAGGAGAAAATGGTCCCAACTGTTATGTGGACACACCAAAAGTTGGGAAGATGCAATCCGAATTTTACTGGTGCACAATTTAGAAATGGTACAAATTTATTTACTTCGTCAGTGCATTAGGGTTGGAGGATTTGCAAACTTTCTTACCACCATAGAGACGTTGTGCATGAAGAATACCAAGCATAAGCATAGTGTTCACTGTTGCACCTGGCACCAGAAACTTGTGACATAACATAGCGTTGGAAATAACCAAAGAATCCAGCATGTAATAACGGAAATAAATACAAAGCCAGGCTTGATTCTAGTTGCAGAGATTTCAACCTACAATTATGGTCCCTCAAGTTATACATTGGTAGAAGGGAGGCGTGGTGATGACGTCAGAGAGAGTCGTGCGAAGGAGATGGAGCTCGACTTCGCGCAGGTCGAGTTGCTGGGATTTGGAATTCGCCATGAGATCATGAGCTTGTTACTGGTAAAGGGTTTTGTTGGATTTTACAAGGACGAATTCATATGCCTAGAATATTTCTAAATCCAGACCGTCGGATCAGAATCCGCATGAATATTAAAGAACACGTGCATTCCACCTCGGACCGGATTGGCCAGTATTCTGATCGAACGGTCGAGATTTAAATAAATATTCTGTTACCTCAGAGGACTCGACTCTTAATTATAAGGACTAGTCATAACATAAAACGGGAAAGTTTGTTCTGGCCGCATTTTACACTTTTCTTAAAAAATTGGTTCGATCAGAGGCCGCAACAGCTTCGTTAAATTAATTTATGGGTATGTTTCAGTATATGAAAAAAAGAATTGATGGTTTATATTTATTTTATCAGAAGGGTTACACTACTAGAATTTTGGTTTCTTGCATGGATAAAACTTAGTTGTTACATGGATGTGAATGTCCCATGCAAAAGAATTGGTATTTCTGACACAACAATATCTGTTGCATGGGTGTCCCATGCAAAAAGTAACCCATGCAAAAGATTTGATGTTTATCCATGCAATTGTCTCTTACCGACCCATGCAACTAATATTTGATGACCCGTGACCCGCCAGCAACGCCTGATAGTATATTTTAATGAAGGTCCATGCAAAAACCAAAAGAAGTATCCATGTAACAAGTCTGCAGAACTGAGACCCAACAGTTGCATGGGCTTATCCATGTAACAAGTTTTGATGATTCTTTGTTTATTATTTTATTCTAAAGGTCCATGTAAGAAGTCCTACACTATCCATGCAAAAAGTCTACAGAATTGAGACGAAACTGTTCCATGGGCTTATCCATGTAATAAGTTTTGATGATTAGTTTTTTATTATTTTATTCCAAAGGTCCATGTAAGAAGTCATACACTATCCATGTAACAAGTCTGCAGAACTGAGACCCAACAGTTGCATGAGCTTATCCATGTAACAAGTTTTGATGATTCTTTTTTTCTTATTTTATTCCAAAGGTCCATGTAAGAAGTCATACACTATCCATGCAATTAATCTAGATTGTCGAGAAATATTAGTTGCATGCGACTACCCATGTTAAATGTTATATAAATTCCTGGACAGAGCCTTTCCTGTATATATTTGATCTCTCCTTTCAAATTGAATATATTTTGTATATCACAGCAAGCAACATGAAGTATAGCAGTATATTAAAAACTAAATGAGATACACAAATATATTCCGAAACTTAAAATGTAGAATCTATAAATTTTGGTCTTAAGAATAAACCTTACAAAGTCATTGAGATACAAAATAATTCACCAAATTAATATACAAAACAATTCACCAAAATGGAAGACAAAACATTACACAAAAGATTTACCAATTAATAACCATCTTCATCGGATTCATCGTTGAGGTTAGACCATCCAAGTGCTTCCTCAACTTCATGCATGTCATACTCTTGCTCCGTGTGATAACCTTCATCACCTTCCTCCATGGGGTTATCAGCCACCATTTGTGGTGCATGTGATATTGTTGGTGAAGTCTCCATCATATCGTCTACTAGTTCGAACTCATTTTCTTGAATTACCACATTCTCCCAATTAAAGCCCTCTTCATTTGGTTCCAATACCGGATTATCCGTCCTTTCCTCTTGGTAAAATTCGAGATTTTCATCGAAGTCCTCCTCGACACGAAACTTTCCTTTGGGGCTTGTTTTCATTGCCACCCACCATGGACGTCTTTCACGAGTATCCGATGCATAAGGAATGTAGACTACTTGAATTGCTTGGCATGCCAATACGTACGGCTCAAAACTTTTTAGCCGAGATGTGTGTTTCACCTCTACTATTCCATGTTTTGTCCTTTTTTACCCCGGTTGTTATGTCAAACCAAATACACCTAAAGAGAGCAACCTTGTTGCCTCCATCATAATTTAGCTCAATTACCTCTTGGAGAATTCCATAGAAGTCGTGTTGCTCGCCATTTTCATCAAACTCTCCGTTGATGCAAACACCGCTACTCTTTGTTGCCTTGTTTTGCCCATACTTTTCGGTGTGAAATCGATACCCGTTGATGTCGTACACTTCGTAGGAGCTTGCGATTTTAGATGGCTTGAGTCCTGCCTTTCGGATATATTTATCACAATCATCATCAGAGAGTACATTTGTTCGTAACCAATCTCCGTAACTCTCTTGATGAACTTTGTCCAAATCTTGCGGTCTTGTACCACCGTTGAGCATGCATGTATCGAACTCCCTACAAATTCCAATAATTATACAAAAATAAGATTTCGATAGTTTTGACCAGCATGAAAGTCTTTGAAGTTTCCCAATATTGTGCCAATATATAAAGCATTACATGCCAAGCATTGATATACAAAATTTTCCATTTATATGAATTTTGGTAATTTTAAATTGATTTCTAAATCCCAGCGGGTGAACACGAAAAACTGGGTCAAAGAATGGGAGCTGGCATGTGAACTGCCCCTCACAAATCCCTCAATTACACATATCTACAGGCCTTAATATTTTTTTTAAAAATTTTGGCACAGAGTACATGAGGTGACCATCATTTCTACACAGAGAACTAAAAATATGGTTAAGCCAATTGCTCACAATAATTTTATAAAGGTCAGCTGTCCAGAATTATCAAAACAATAAGCACTAGTCAAACTCTAAGCCAAACTCAAACAAAAAAAAATGATAAACCAACTGGAATAATTTAAATATGTGTGTAAATGTCTCATGGACAGTATACTACATGATTTTAATATGGTTATGACACCGGCTTTGGCCATTGGTTGTTTTCCAAATTAAAACATATAGCTAGATAAATAAGATTGTACCTTTCATACTTGTCACGAATCTCGGGACAGTTGTGAAGGACATAGTAATGTGCTGCTTTATAGTCCTTATCATCAAGAACAATTCGATTTTCTTTTCCAAGAGGCCGACCCGGATTATCAAATATCGATAGTCCTCCTTGCGAAGGGTTACTCCTTGCAACTCGTTGTTTGCCATTTCGAGATTTTTCTTCAAAATAATGTGAGCAAAAGGTAGATATCTCTTTAACAATTGTAGCCTCGACGATTGAACCCTCGACACGTGCCTTGTTCGTCACTCTCATCCTTTGTTCTTTGTTACGCCTATAATTTCAAGAGTCGGTACGGTAGTTAGATAGATATAATATTATGGGTTCGATATAACAACCAACTTGCAAGCGAAGTGTTTCATTATGTATTTAAAATGTTTTGGGAAAGATAGCAAACCTTTCACATGGGTACATCCATCGGGACCCTACCGGACCACCCATTCTAGCCTCGTGTGCTACATGCACCACAAGATGCTCCATTGAATCGAAGAAACTTGGCGGGAAAATTTTTTCCATTTTGCAAAGTGTGACGACAATATCATTTTCTAACTGGTCTATACGGGATGGTAAAATCTCCTTGGCACATATCTCTCTAAAGAAACTTGAAATCTCGCATAGAACATTCCACACTTCATCCGGGACAAAGTCTCGAAATGCGACGGGAAGTAGGCGCTCCATGAACACATGCAAATCATGGCTCTTTAACCCAATTAGGGTGTTTGTTGTGAGGTTAACACACCTTGACCAATTTGATGCGTACCCATCGGGAAACTTCACTATCTCCTTGAGCCATGTCAAAACCTTCCGCTTTTGTTCTAGAGTAAGTGCGAAGGGAGCCTTTGGTTTACGCATCTTTCCTGGGTGTCGAGGGTCCGGGGTTAGGTGTTGATTGTCACGATCGCAAAGGAGAGCCAAATCTTTCCTTGATTTTTCATTATCCTTGGTTTTGCCACCTATGCTTAAGAGCGTGTAAATCAAATTATCCGCGAAATTCTTCTCCAAATGCATAATGTCAATGTTGTGAGGCAAAAGATTGTCTTTCCAATATGGTAACCTCCAAAATATACTCTTTTTTTGCCAATGGTGGGTATCGGCATAACCACGAATTTGGTTTAATTTCTTAGTTCTACCCCATTCAATCTCATCTAGTTGGCTCACTTCCTCGAGCATCTCCTCGCCCGTTTTGTGGCGCGGTGGCCCACCATATTCGGCTCTTCCCTTGATGAAATTTTTCTTATCTCGACGAAATGGGTGACCCGGAGGCAAGAAACATCTATGACAGTCAAACCAACTTGCTTTCCCACCATGCACTAGTCGAAAGGCCTTTGTTGCACCTTGACAATAATAACACCCCAATCGTCCATGTGTACCCCACCCACATAGCATCTCATAAGCGGGATAATCACTCACCGTCCAAATAAGTGATGCATGCATCTCGAAATTCTCCTTTCTAGATTCATCCCATGTCATTTCTCCAATCGACCACAATTTATTCAACTCGTCAATTAAAGGTTCAAGAAGGATGTCAATGTCCCGACCCGGATGCTTTGGTCCGGGGATGACTAGCGTGAGGAACATGGTATCTTCTTTCATTAACATCCCCGGTGGTAGGTTATATGGAAAGACAAACACCGGCCAACATGAATATGGAGATGCACTCGAGTTGAAAGGCATGAATCCATCCGTCGTAATACCCAAAATTACATTTCTCACCTCTTTCGCGAAATCCGGATACTTGGCCGCGAAATGCTTCCAAGCCTCACCATCGGCCGGGTGCACCATAATCCCGGGTTTGTCACGCTTACCCTCCTTGTGCCATCTCATATTTTTCGCATTTGATTCGGTCAAGTACATCCTTTGCAATCTTGGGGTAATGGGTAGGTAACGAAGTATCTTTTGTGGAACGGGTTTTGCCTTTGTATTATGTCCCGGTGGCTTATATCTCAGTTCTCCACATACATCACAACTTGTCTTGTCCTTGTTCGTATCGTTGTAATAAAGCATGCAAAAGTTTGGGCATACGTCTATTTTCACATGTTCCATGCCCAACCCCTCGATCAATCGCTTCGATTGGTAGAAATTATCCGGCATTTGAGAGCTAGGAGGAAGCATGCTCTTAATGAGACCCATCATATCATCATAGCATTTTTGGCTCAATTGGTGTTCCGCCTTTAACGCCAAAGCTTGTGTGACCGCCGACAATATGGTATGGTTTTCGCATTTCAAATGTCCGGTCATGTTCTCCTCCCAAAGAGGGGTTTCCGATGCGGCTAGCATGGTGAAAAATTTTGAAGCTACTCCGGAGGGTTGGTCAGCCTCCCAATCAAAAGAAGGTCCAGCTGCTGCCCTTACCATATCTCCCATTTGATCCGTTGGTGGAGGGGATAGACGGTTGATAGTTGGGTTACTCTCATCCTCGCCGTGCTTGTGCCAAACCTCATATAGAGCGCGGAAACCAGATTTGTAAAGGTGTATCTTCACGGTTTCTACATCTCGACTATAGAGGTTGTCACATTTTTTACAAGGACAAGGGATACACTTCCTTCCACGCGCGTCGATAGTCACCACATCGGGTTTGGATAATGCCGCCTTAGCAAATTCTTGAACACCCCTAATAAAATTTGGTTCAAGTCGTGTTCTGTTGTTGTACATCCATTGACGGTCGTTAGTGGCCATTTGATTAGTTTCCTGTAACATTGAATTGATGGTTAATTTAAAAATTGAGATGTGGTACAACCTAATGACTTCAAGTCCTTTCTGGCATTTCATCAAACAGTTCCAATGCGCAGAAAAAAAAAGCATTTGTTGAATGGTAATGTACACAGAGAGTTAGAGGTTGTAAGGAAATTCAGCCCCATTCAATTAGGTTGAAATGAACCGCTTAGTTACCACAATAAATTATATTTCAATTGTACTTACCTCCTCTTTGAGTGCAATGCCGATGTTGACTTCAATGTGATGAGCAGAGAGACACAGAGACTCAAAAAGGCTGATGGGCAGAGAGAGATATAGCGAGAGTGGAGGGAGGGGTAAGAGGCTGGGCAGAGAGACACAGAGACTCAAAAAGAGAGAGTGGAGGGATTAAAAAGAAGGGCACGACTTGGCGACTGACCGACTGGGCTCATAAGGAAGAGCATGAGGAAATGAATTACCAATAAGGTGGTCTGTGTCGGGTTGAAAATGAAACCGATGGTCGGCATTTACATCGGAAGACCAGTACAAATAGTGTCATTGTTGTTCTAAGTTCATTTTTGTTTTTTTTTGCGTACCCTGTTTGTACGCATTTTATTTATTCCACCACAAATTCCCACCATGCATTGTATATATCCCAACATAAGACTACATCCCATTTTATATATCCCAACAGAAAATGAAACTCAATATATGCCAAGGATAAGAAAAAACATATCAGGAGTTAATTATCTAAGATGAGTGACTGAAGTATAGTAAACTTCAGTTTAAACTTAATGCTGTTCACATCCTACTTAATTGTTCATCCAAATACTTAATATTGCTCACTTAATACATAACTCCCAATCAAATTAGATACATAACTGTTATGTTTTGTTAGCCGCTACACTATTACAAATGGCGTAAAACCAGAGAAGTTAGGAGTTCCAGAGATCATCCACGTCCTTTATCACCCCCACCGCGACCAGAAGGTTCCCCTCCCCCTCCGATATCGGCCCCACCACCACCAGAAGACTGCACATTTGTGACAACCTCCTAACAAAATGCAGAAAAATAATGGAAAATATGCATTAATATACTACGATGTGATTTCCAAAAAATGAGTTGAAAGGGACATTGCACTTACAGAGAAGTTAGGAGGGTCAGCTCCTGTTTTGGCGAAGAGCGCCGCGATACATGCCCTGCTGTACGCATTTTCTTTTTTATTCTCTTCCATTTCCTCTCGGTGTCGCATCTCTTGGGCAGCAATCTCCTGAGCAAACCCTCTTTGTGCAACATCTAGTTTCCTTTTAACTAACTCTTCCACCTCCTCGGCAGTGTACGATTTCTTTGTGTGTTCAGCAGAGGTGGCAGTGCTTTTGGTAGGTTCCGATGGGGCTGCCTCCATTGCCTCCAGCTCTTGGTTGGCTTTTGACATTCTTGACCGATTGCCAAATCCGTACATCCTGCCTCTCTTGTCCTCTCCATCCACAGCAAGTTTCCATAGCGCTTCATCGTCCATTTCATTCCCATGTGCCTCTTTTAATGATTTGAACCGATCCTGCATTGGATCGACACAGTAAGTTAAGTTATAAATTGCAAATCATTATATTACATCTAACAGACTGTAATCTTGGGGCTAAGGGTGCTATAGTCAATTTCACTTTCCAAACAAGGGTACATTTATGTTGCTTGAGTTGTGATTGTAATTCTCAAAAGAAGGAACTGATTACACTATAGCAAACCAGGCCGGCTTGGTAATGTTGAGAAATAGATAGAAAGTTCTCCAGTTGACCCAATAGCTAAAGGATTTTTTTTTTAAATGGTCAAAAGCAGAATTTGGTAAAACCCTCACCCAAAATTGGTTCATGATGTACGTAAATACCATCAAATTGGTTCATGTTGTGTGAAAATGAAGACATAGACAAAATTTGTGTTTACCGCTGCCCTTTTTGCTCTATCGCTGACGTACTCCCCAGCCGGTGACCTCTTCAAATGAGTTCGATCAAAAACGTACTCCCCAGCCCGGCTGTTTTTGTTCAGTGGCTGTGCTGAACCATTATCTATACTAACTTATATTCCTATTATTGATGTGCTGCTACCTCTACTGTTCATCTTAGTGCTATGCTGGTACCCGGTGTTGGTACAATGCAAATAATACTAACTTCTATTCTATGCTAATGTGGTATATGTAGGGTCTAGGTGCTGACTTTATACAATCAGATGGGAGAGCCACTTTCCAAGCACTCCTCAATGGGCAATCTGGACAAGATGTGGCAACATGCGAAGCCGCCATCAACCAATGGTTCGGGGGAGAAAACCAGAACAACCCCAACAATCAGCCCTTCTAGTGTGGGGATGTTGCAGCTACAAATAATAGGCTCTTTTTGTAAATTTTTGGTGATAGGCCGTGCTTATATTTTGTGTATACAAAAACAAAAGGGCCGTGCTCTTTTTGGTCTTATGTTACAATGCTTGCTTGAAATTGGTTCATGATAATTAAAATGTTACTCTCCATGTTAACTGGTTTGAATTGTTCATATTATGTTTCAATGGCAAATGCCAAAGATTTCTTGCTTGCCACATGTTTTATTGTATTGTTTTTATTATGTTTGAATGGGAAATGAAACAGATTTCTTGCTTGCCACTGGGTTGGTACCAAATGGTACTGGGAGGATTATAGAAATCTGGCACGATAATATATTGCTGGAACGTCAATTATTTCCATCGGAATATCATTACAAATATTGGGTAATACAGTGCATGCAATAGGTCGAAATGATATCCTTGCAAATAACCTGGTGGGGCCCACCAGCATTATCCATGCAAATAACCTGGTGGGGCCACCTACATAGCCATGGAAATAACCTGGGGGCCCCACCTTGTCTATCCATGCAATTACTCCCTTCAATTGCCTTGCAATAACCTGTGTGGGACCCACGCTCTCTATCCTTGCAAATACTCAGTTGTCTATCCATGCAAATACTAGGGTGGGGCCCACGCTCTTCATCCTTGCAAATACTCAGATGGGGCCCACGCTATTTATCCATGCAAATACTTCCTGCAGGCGCCAATTCTCAGACTTGTTGCATGGGTACTTGTTCCATGAGAAAGCCCATGCAATAAGATTTGGAAAAGTTATTACATGAA
This sequence comes from Carex myosuroides, assembly GCA_028015225.1. NCBI lineage: Eukaryota > Viridiplantae > Streptophyta > Magnoliopsida > Poales > Cyperaceae > Carex > Carex myosuroides. Next base: position 14,981,286 of record CM051465.1, read on the forward strand.
TAACCCATTCAACAAGTCTGAAATTGAGTATTTGCATCGAGGCTTGTACCATGGGTAGTTGTTACATGGATAACCCATGCAACAAGCCTTTTTCGGGCTTGTTGCATGAGTAAGCCCATGCAACAACCGAAATTTCATCCATGCAAGAAACCAAAATTCTAGTAGTGTTATAATTAACTGCAAAATATTAATAAGGACCAAGGAGCATTAGAATTATTTTAATTTTCATAATTAATGAAGAGAATATAGACCAGTATTAATGCAAATTAATGTATTTAGATTTTAATAATTACAATATAATTTATTAAATTTGTTACTAAAAAGGTAAAAACTAAAGAGTAGGGTTAAAATGTTCCATTGATTTTGTGCACCAACATCATTATCTCTATTTTTAAAGTCTAAATAATCGATCTAAACCATTCAACATGATCTTCATGTTAAAATGTACATGGATGACATCGTTCCTATTCGGGAATAGCGCAGGGTCAGTATTATGTGTGCTTTGATATTTCGTGCTGAACGTATTTGAACGGTTGAGATTTTCGGAAAAAAAACACTCAAAGTTTGAGATATCTCAGAGGATGCGAATTTAGGAAATATTGGGATCTACAAGAATATTTTGTTAATAATTTAAACAAAAAAATATTTTGTTTAATATTTTTCTAAAAATGATATTTTATAAAAGAGGAGGATTCAAATATTTTTATTTTTATTTTTTGTGACTCCATCATTTCTCTATTTTTAAAACTTTAATAACTTAAAAAAATATTAAATGTCCAAATAAACCGTCAAATATGATATATATATATATATATATATATATATATATATATATAGAGGAGGGTTCCACTGCACCCTCTTTTGGTGCACCTAACGTGCACCCAAAACTCATATTTTCATTTTCAAAGTTCAAATAGTCGATTCGAACCTTCCAACGTGTTCTTCATATTAAAATGTGCTTGGAGACCAAATTGTACATTTTTTGGAAATTTTTTACTATTTTTTCAGAATTTTTGAAAATCATCACTTTGCTGAATTTTAAATTATTGTTTAGTTTAATCAAAAATTCTGAAAAAATAGTAAACAATTTCCAAAAAATATAAAATTTGGTCTCCAAGCACATTTTAATATGAAGAACACGTTGGAAGGTTCGAATCGACTATTTGAACTTTGAAAATGAAGATATGAGTTTTGGGTGCACGTTAGGTGCACCAAAAGAGGGTGCATTGGAACCCTCCTCATATATATATATATATATATATATATATATATATATATATATATATATATATATATATATATATATATATATATATATATATATATATATATATATAGAGTAAGGCTACGGTGCTTTGCAAAGTAAAACCCCCTCTTTACTTCGGGCTACTTTTTACATTTTGAAAATCCAAACAACCGATCCGAACAGTTCAACATGTTCTAAATATTGAAATGTGCTTGGAGACCAAATTTTACATTTTTTGGAATTTTTTTACTATTTATTAAGCCACTTTGAAAATCACTGATCCGGTGGTCCAGAAAATTTTACTGTTTTTTATTGTTCACCGTTGGATCAGTGATTTTCAAAGTGGCTTAATAAATAGTAAAAAAATTCCAAAAAATGTAAAATTTGGTCTCCAAGCACATTTCAATATTTAAAACATGTTGAACGGTTCGGATCGGTTGTTTGGATTTTTAAAATGCAAAAAGTAGCCCGAAATAAAGAGGGGATTTTACTTTGCAAAGCACCGTAGCCTTACTCTCTCTCTCTCTCTCTCTCTCTATATATATATATATATATACACACACACACACACATATAAATTATTTTCTCTATGCACAAGTAAAAAAATATTATATTTTAACTTTATTTTGATTGTTATCAAGAGCTTGCGAAATGCACTGATGTGAAAATTTTCTGAACGTTGATTTTTCAACTAATTGATTCATAAAAAAACAAAATCAAAGCAATCATTTTCTTGTTCATGTAGAGCACATAATAATCACATCTAACAATTTTATTTCCGCACATTAGTTTTTGAAAAAATATTATTAAAAAATAAAAAAATATAGACATGATGGGACACAAAAAATGATGACTGTGAACCCTCCTCTTTGTAAAATCTCCCGTATTACAAATAAAAATTACCTTTAGTAATAAAAAAGAAAAATACAAATTTTTCCTTAGTTCTAAGTTTGTTTTGGTGTCTTGAGTGTTTCTACATTCTCAAAATGTTTCTAATTCAAAAGTCTGAAATGAAAATATCTTGTTAAATGTTATTTTTATTACTTTTTCTATATGCACATTTTACTTAATTTAATTTATTATTAGCATCAATAACTTATAAAAATACCACTTGTGTGAGTAATTTCTACAAGCTTTAAATTTTGAAGTTGTTGATGTATATCAAAATAGAGCCAAAATGTTGTATTTTTATTTCATATAAATAAATAATAAATCACATATAACCGTTCTTTATTATTTAATTTAAAGAAATATTATCAGAAATGCCTCTATTTTTTGTGCCTCCACCATGCCTTCATTTTTAAAAACTTTAATAACTCAAAATTAAAAATTTAGAAGTCAAAATAAAACCGTTGGATATAATCTACATCATTTTATCTATGCACGTATAAAAAATTATGACATTTCAATTTTGTTTTGGTTGTCATCAATATCTTGTAAAAAACGTACTAATGTGGATAATTTTTAGACGTTGATTTGTCAACTTATTGATTCACATAAAATCAAAATTGAAATGTGATAATTTTTTATGAGTACATAGAGAAAATAACATCTTAGATCACATCTAACGGTTTTATTTTGACTTTTAAATTTTAAATTTTAAATTATTAAAGTTTTTAAAAATAAAAATACGGTGAAAGCACAAAAATAAAGATATTTGAACCTCCTCATAAATAAAAGACATTTTATAATGCTTCTCTTTAAAAGATGTTATGTAGTGTAGCCCATTAATAGAACAGCCCAAACCCAACCTCCATCGAATCCAATTCCAGCTAAACAAAAGAAGATCGGCCCAAGTAGAAACCCTAGATCAGACGGCGCGCGATGGCAACATAAACACCCTATCCCTCAAATCAAAACCCTAAAAACCGGATCGAGTCATTTCCTTTTCTCTGTTTCCCTCTCCTCCTCTCCGCTAGTCGCCGCCGATCAGGAACCATGGTTCGTACGATCTCCATTTCCATTTCTCTGTTTCTTAACTTGAAGATCTCTCTCTGTGGGTCTTTTTTCAGCTTCTGACGAACTTTTATTTCTTTGTTTTACTCGAAATCTCTCTGTAGACTTTCAAGAGGTTTGTGGAGATTGGAAGAGTTGCGCTGATCAACTATGGAAAGGAGTACGGCCGCCTCGTCGTCATCGTCGATATCATCGATCAGAATCGGGTTTGTTCTTCAATTCCACTGATTTTAGTTGATTGGTCTCTGGATTTGGTTCTAACCTCATTTTCAATTCTACAATTTGTGAATAGATTATTGTGTCTCACTGAAAATGAGAATTGAATTTTTTAGTTACACTGGCCTCAAAATTTGTTAGATTTTATTCTATCTCCAGGTAGTGCAGTGATATAGCACAGTGATAAAAAAATGTATTAGAAATTTAGAATATAGTAATTCTGTTAGACTATAGGTTTTCACCTTTTTGGATTGAATACTGCTTAGTTTAAGTAAATCATTTCTGTTGGGTTGGATGATTTGAATGTACTATTCCTCTAATTGACCAAAGTAGTGATATTAAGGTACTAAGACTGCACTAGGCATATTGCCAGCCAGTATTGAGTGGACATGTTACCAGGATTTGAGTTATTTTTGTGTCTTTAATGTGGTGCTCAATTCCCATTCGTGCCTAATTATGCCCAATTTCGAAAAAAAAATTATGGTAAAGGAGAAAAACAGTGATATGTATTAAACCTCAAAGTGTAATTGTAACTCTTGCTATAATCAACCAATTCCCTACTTCAATTTCTTTGACCTTTTACATTTTGAAATTTTATACAGTGTATTGTTTCTAATTTTGAGATTATTCATTTCAGGCCCTTGTTGATGCGCCAGACATGGTGAGGTGCCAGATAAACTTCAAGAGGTTGGCTCTCACTGATATCAAGATTGAGATCCCTAGGAGTCCGAAAAAGAAGACCTTGATTGCTGCTATGGAAGCTGCCGGTAATATACCTTTTCCTTTTAGTGAACTTCTTTTTTCCATATCATGTCCTCCTTAAAATACCTCAAGTTTGGAAATGGTGATTAAGATATTTTTGTACACCTCCTACAAGTACTCAAAATAGAGTATTTTTTTTTATGGGTTTGGGGGGTGGTGAGGGGTGAGGTGATTTTTTGTGCAGGGCTATGGTTGGGATTTTTTGAGAATTTTCTTCATTCTATATATGAAATTGTGCAGGCAATGTTTTATAAAATGAACACATTGTACTTTTCTTTTGTTGCAGATGTGAAGAACAGGTGGGAGAAGAGCTCATGGGGCAGGAAGTTGATTGTTCAAAAGAAGAGGGCTTCCTTGAATGATTTTGACCGCTTTAAGGTCATGCTAGCTAAAATCAAGGTACTTAACCATTTCCTTGTCACTATTATTTTTTCTGTTTATTTTTTGTCGGGTTTTTATTGTGCTTGTGTTGTTTTTGAGGGTTCTGTGGGGTGTTGGAGACCTCCCAAATTCTCTTGCAAAATGGGAAATATTGAACCATATGATATATAACATGCTTTGTAAAACTGTAGCAGTGTCTACAGTCTAGACATAGTTAGAATATTTTGGATTGAAATAATCCTTTTTTTACTGTATATTATCAGGAAGCTTAAATTTTTTACTTTGTTATAATTTTTAGAGAGGTGGCGTTGTCAAGCAGGAGTTGGCTAAATTGAAGAAGCAAGCTGCTTGAGGAACTTGAAAGGTTCTTTTAGGTTATGTTATGAGTTGCATGTTGTTAGTTTTTGGTAATAGTTGTTTTGTTTTTTTTCGGAGTTCATGAAGACCTAATTAAATTTTGTTACTGTATTAATCTTATTGAGATTTTATGGGTTGTTTAGTGAAATATCACTTGATGACATTCTGAGTACATTATCAGCAAATGTGGTTCTACTATTTTGCATTATTGAAAGAGAAAAGGAGAATTTTCTAAATTGTTGGCCTTTAATCTTATTAGGGGTGTCCGAGTAAAAGAGAAAAAGACTCTAAAATTAAAATGCAATTAAAAATCCCAAGTTCATCTACTAGGGACTAAGGATGATTTTGTATTGTCAGCTGAATAAAAAAGAGTTTTTTTAATCTCTTTTGAACTATTTTATTTTTCTCCCTCAAAGATATTTGATAGTAGATTTCCTATATCTATTTGTGAAGTGAATATGAAAACACTTGAAGCTTTTATTAAGGTTGGTCGGTGATTACTAATTGATAAATTTTAAAAAAGGAAGAATCGGTTATATACCCATCAAAAGTTTAGAATTTGGATATTTGCCCATCAAATCTTCAAATTGGGTCCAAATTTCTAATACAATATGGATATATAACCAAATTCTAAACTTTTGATGGGTATATAACCGATTCCCCCTTTAAAAAACAACCTGAAAAATTTGCATCGAAGTACAAAAATCAAAAGGCCTGGATTTGTTATATATTATTGGATTGTGTATTTAAATTGTAAGTTAAATAAAATAGTAATGCTCTTTCGAAAATAAAGTTATTGTTGTCTTTGACAACAACAACAAAATAATACAAGCATAGGATTTTGAGTTACTAGGCAACCTGGTTTCGAATATTAAAACAAAAAAACAGGCGAATCCTCCACCAGAGCCAGAGCTGCTTGATTATTAATTTACTTATTTATTACGAAGTACCTCTTCATTAGTCATACACAATAGTGTGTGACATTATAATTTACCACCATATGAAACACACATTTAATTCTTTCTAATTAACCATTCTTCAATCTGTTGTTAACCTTTCACTGTCACACGCATGGGGCAATACCGGTACCGGTACCACTCAACCATCTTCATCATCCTCCTGCTCATAGCGCTGCCATACCGGTACCATTCTTCCTCCCATCTCCTCTTGCACACCCCTCATCATCTCTCCTATCATGTCACACCGGTATTGTGGGCTGACTTTGGGCAGCTCCATACAACATCTATCTCACTTATCCTGTGATGAGTAATGCTCATCACCTGATCAACATAGTATGCAGGGGCGAACCCACATGGCCACATTGGCCTAGTGGCTTGGGGGGCAAGTGCCTCCCCACTAAATTTTGAAATTTAGCACACAAAAATAAACAGGTCTAGGTCTGGTTCTCCTTTGCTTCTCTTCTCTCTCCTGAAAATTGATTTGTCTTTTTCTGAACTCAGTAAGCCCTAACTTTCTTCAGGCTTCAACATAGTTTAAAAAAAAATATAACAACCCAAGTCCAATTAAATAAAATTCGCTTCAGAGGTTTAGAGCGTTGTTTAATAAGATAAAAAAAAAATAGGCCAAGCCCTCTCTGACTCTTAATGTACAAAAAAAAATTTGAAGTCGCTCTCTCTGAGATACAAAAAAGAAAAAAAAAATTCGTCACTCTCTGACTCAAATCGAAGTTGCTGAGTGCTACCCTCTCTCTCTTTCACTTGAATTTTTTTCTCTCACTATTACCCTCTCTCTCTTTCACCTTAGTACCTAATTAGTTAATGAATTTGAACCCGATTTCTCACCTCTTGCAGAAATCGTGGATCTGCCCCCCTAATAGCACAAGCCCATTGCATCAAGAGTCATTTACATGCGACGAATAGCTTGTTAAGAGGGGATGGAGCTATTGCGGAAATTGGAAATAAATCAGCTGAAATTCCGAGATCGGGTACTGTTCACCCTGAAATCCCTACAATCCGAAATCCAGCCATTGAATTTTTTCAAGAATGCATCTCGAAACAGCTGGTTTTTTCTTGCACGCATCTCGGAACAGTTCGACGGCTGGATTCGGATTGCAGAGATTTCAGGATGAACAGTACCGACCTCGGATTTGAGCAGATTGGGATACGTGGAAATTGGTGAGTTTGGTTTGGTTGTGTGAAGAATTGGAGACTGATGAGAGTTTTACTTATTGTTACAGGTGGTGACGGTGTGAGAGATTGACTTCCAATGGAGGGTCTGGAGCTTTGTTAAGCTGAATTTGGAGTTGCATCATTGAATTTCAGATTATCTGACCTAGTAGAATAAGATTCGGACTGACACGAATCTCAAAGACTTCCATACATCTAAGACAGATTCAAAAAACACGGACAATAGCTGAGGGATACTCACTCTTCAATTAACAGCTGGTTTGGGAATTGTTGTGAACTTGTAATAGATAGATATTAGCATATTAATTTGAGTGAGTCTGTTATCACTTATCAGGTCTTGCTTGAAGCAAATATTTAAAATTGAGGCCCAAATTTTGTTTGGACGGCAAGTTTCTGATGAATTCAGATCCAGTGAAGTAACTCAAAAATTGGGTTTTGGATCGAGACCGTCCGATTCGAATCCGTGACCATCCATCTAAAGTTGAGCGCACGCATCCCGAGAGACAAATTAGAATCCCGAGACAATCTCAAGCGACGGATTCGATTCGGACGGTTCCGATCCAAAATCCAAAAATTAAGTTACTTTAGGGGATCCGGACCCGTTTTTGATTGGGTTGAACTCAAAATTTAGACCAATTTATCACAAAAAACACGGACTCTATATATAAAAGATATCCGCCAAGTTCGGGTTTCTAAGGTAATTCAAATTTTTGAGTTTGAATTCGGACTGGTAAGAATTTGAGTCAATTCTAATTAATTTTAAAAGTTACAGAATTTTCTTAATTTCGTGTTAAAATTGATGGGACAGTCGGAATTGAAATTCAAAATTCGAATTATCATAGGAGAACCCAACTCTTAGTATGATGGTGGCTCGCCACTATTCGTATAAATAATGTTGCAAATGTTAACGACTACCAGATTTGACACAATTATTACGCAACGCTATTTCAAAGCAATTAAGTCATGTTTGGTTTTTTTTTTGAAAACTTGGTAGTGACTACCAAGGTTATATTAATAGATATGCTTACAACAACAAGGTCCTAATTATTGGTACAACAATGCTAAATTAGAACAGTGGAATTTGTTGTAAACCCCATGCCTCTAACAGCCCCCACTGTCCCTTTTTTTCCTTTTCCACAAAACTTCAACCACAATTTCGCGTCCTCCGCAGCTCGGTTTGCAACTAGCCACTGTGGTAGCTTCTTTCCCCTAAAGATGACCTCATTGCGCATCCTCCATATCGACCACAAACAGACATGAAATAGACCATCCAAACCTGCTTAGTTTGCTTAGTCCGACCCATAGAGTTGCAGTAAAGATTAAACGATGCTTCCCAAGTGTCACATACCGTTTCACCAAGTTGCATGAGAGAAACAAAACGAGCCCACATCCCTCGCATTTTGACATTCAAAGAATAGGTGATTAGAAGATTCTACTAAGCAGTCAGTCATGTTGGTTATATTAAATTGCTCACCAAGTCATGTTTGGTTGTGGAGTAAAATTAATGTGGATCAAATTGCTTATTCCATGTTACTCCTTATATTTTACATCTTATTTGTTGTTGGAGTTAGAGTCATGATTTAAATTAATTCATTTGGTAGAGTAAGATGTTGAAAAATGTGTCTATTTTTATAACAGTAGGCCATACAAGTAGAGTAAGTGTGGAGTAAGTTAATCCACCTAGATAGGTGAATTAAGTTACTCCGGATTAAGTCACCTCTTACTCCATCTTACTCCTCCTATTTTACTTCTTGTTTGGCTGCTTAAGTGTGGAGTAAGGAATTTACTCCACCTCTTTTTCCACAACCAAACATGACCTTAGTGCACATAATATCACTAGTAGTATTTCAAACTGGAGACTGACAAATAGTCAACCCAAGTAGATTAATAAATTGGTTATATTAAAACTTGTAGACTATCAATTTGTAGTATTTTAGAATATTTTTTTTACTATTTTAGATGATTTTTAAAAGACACAAATATTTTACAAGTTTTTTATATAACCAATTTACTGAACTACTTAGATCGACATTTCGAATACGAAATTTTGAAATTTGACTCAACATTTCAGCTCAAAATGCTCATGGAAGCACATTAGTCAATAGTTTCTTTTAAGATTATCTCTTATCTAGATATTGAAAAAAGAAGAGGGTTCAAATGCCTTCATTTTTTGTGCCTCCACCATGCCTCCATTTCTAAAAACTTTAATAAATCAAAATTTAATACTTAAAAGTCAAAATAAAACCGTTGGATATGATCTACATCATTTTATCTATGCACGTGTAAAAAATTATGGCATTTCAATTTTGTTTTGGTTGTCATCAAGAGTTTGTAAAAACGTACTAATTTGGATAATTTTTATACATTGATTTTTCAACTTATTGATTCACATAAAAAAAAATCAAAATGTAATAATTTTTTATGAGCACATAGAGAAAATAACATAGATCATATCTAATGGTTTTATTTTGACTTTTAAGTTTTAAATTTTGAAAGTTTTTAAAAATAGAGGCATGATGGAGGCAAAAAAAATGAAGGCATTTGAATCCTCCTCTTGAAAAAAATAAACTTTGGTTTCGTATATGGAATAAGATTGAGGCTATGGTACTTTATTGTGCACATATTGGTCATATTTTTGTTTCTAAAATTTAAATAGTTAATCTGAACTGCTCAACATGATCTCTATATGTAATCAAATTTTAGATTTTTTTTACTATTATTTTCAGATATATATAGAAAATCACTGCTTTAGAACTACTAAAAGAATAGTAAAATAATTTTAAAAAATTGTAGAATTTGATTGCCAAATTACATTTCATTTTGAACCGTTTGAATCGATTGATTGAATATTATAGCCTCATTCTAAGATATAACAAGTGATCTAATGCATGCTGCGTTGTGAATGGCCACCTGTATGCTCATTGATTCGTTTTCATGACGATCGTACAAAAGGCTTGAAATTCTCCGCGTAGAGTTAGTTGTGGGCAAAAAAGGTGTCTGCTACCTATACGGCTAATTAGAGATGTAAATGAGTCGAGTTTGAGCGAGTTAGCTCCAACTCGAACTCAGCTCATTAAATAAATGAGTGAGTCAATTCGAATTGGGATGATAATAATGAGTTGTAGAGTCAACTCGAACTCAGCTTGTTATCAACTCGAGCTGGCTCACAACTCGTTTATAACTCGTTTAATCAGTTAATTATATACTACTAGTAAAATAATTTTATCAGTATCCAGCAATTTTTCATACAGCAATAGTACATAAACACTAGCAAGTTTTCATATAACAACTTAGTACATAAGCACCAGTAATTTTTCATACAACAACTTAACAAAAATAATTTATGGGATATATTGTGACCAATGCTATGTAACTCAAGTTATAAATGAGCGAGTTGGAGTAAGCTCAAACTTAGCTCATTTATTAAACGAGTCAGCCAACTCAAGTTGGAACTGACTCGAGTTGTAAATGAGCGAGTTAAAGCGAGCTATAAATGAGCAAGTTACGAGTTTGAGCAATTTTGCTCAGCCTTACGGCTATATATACTTTATTATAGCAAGAATTTTTTGTATGAGTAGACAAAGGAAAATCTCCAATCCTTATTCAAATGGTTTACTATAAACTAACGACGACTATTTGATGTTGGAGAAGAGAAATTTTTATTGAGTTTTGACTAAGCCGCCTATAAATATAATGCGAACATGAACTCATGTTCATGACTTCGTATTTTTATTATAAAAAAATTTCAACCGCAAATATTTTAAACAATTTCAAATTTCAAACTTTTTTTAATTCGTTCAGATGAGACCCAAACAAATACCAATTGCGCAAATTGAGATATAGAAGTAAAGTCAAATAAATAGCCAACAATTTATATCTTCGTTCAAATGGTTCTTAAAGTTTTGCAAGTATAAAAATATACTCACCGTAATCAAGGGAATTGATTTGGATGAAAGAAAAAATATCTTCATTATTTTTTCACCCGCAAATGCAATATTAGCATTAGGTTCACCAATAATTATATCGCCAAGCATTTTAAAACTGACCGTGACATAACCAAACTTGTATTCTTTCAAGATTCTCAATGTTTTTTAAAATAATTTTGTTTTTTTTGTTACAATTATTTTACGCAACTGTTAGTTTAATTTTTTAGTTTACAAAGTCAAAATATTCATTTTTATTTATGTAATTTGGTTATTAGAGTAAATTCAATTAATAGATGTTATGAATATGACGTGCCGAGTAAGATTGCAATTTTTTTATAATAAAATATTATAAAAAGTAAGTTAATAAGACTATTACGTTAAAAAAAAAAAATTTGTGCTGCTGGACCCTAAAACGTCACAGACGTTTGTTAAAACGTTCCAGACGTTTTCAAAATTGAAACTCGATTTTCCAATTCCTGCGAGTTTAGTTAAATCGTTACCAACGATTATAAAACGTTCCCAACGTTTTAAAACGTTTCAAAACGATTGGCTCTGTAAAAATTTGATCAAAAACATGATTTCTAAATCTTCGAACTTAATTACAACGTTACAATGGTTTCGAAAACGTCCAAAACGTTTTATGGTATTTTATGAACGATCAGGGTCTATTTTGCAAAATTCTCTCTCTCTCCCTTCATTTCTCCCTCTGTGGTCCGATCCCCTTGTGCTTCTGCGTGTGTGTGTCCGCCAAAACAAAGAGAAAGGAGAGGGATCTCCCTTCTCCTTCCAAAAAATCCATCAAAAGCTTTGAGAAATTGAAGAAAGAAGTGGAAAATATTGATTATCTCTCTCTCTAGTGCTCCATTGGTATTTCCCTTTCCCTCCTCTCTTCTCAAAATTCGAATTTTTCTCCATTGTTAGGGTTTTGTCCTAAATCCAAAATTTGTGTATAAATTGTGAGTAATCCCTCCCCATTAAACTTCTATGTTGTTCATTCGGCAATTTATTTCTCAATTTGTGCTAAATTTCGATTTTCTATCTAGGGTTTGGTTCAAACCCGAAAATTGAGAAGAATTGTGATCAATCTAGTTTAATCCAACCAATAGAGGTGTTAATTGGTGTAGGCTCGGTTGAGCAAGATTTTGCGGGACCTTTCGAGACGTCCGAACCATAAGTGCGAGATACGCTCTTCGTAATCAGGTGCGGGGTTCTTGGACTTGTTTGATGTTTCATTTTCAGAAATTAAATTGTTTCCAATTGTCATGTTGTATGTTTGATTGTTGCTTGTTGATTGTTGCATGTTTGATGGTTGCATAATTGAAATTGTGTGAATTGTTTGCATAAACCAATATGGGTAAAAAAAAAAAAAACCGAATTGTGAGGTGGTTGATGGAATTCATGTGAAATATTGATTGTTGCGTAATTTGAATTGTGTGAATCATGTGCATAAACCAATCTGGTTAAAACTGAATTGTGGTAAAAAGGTAGATTTACATATTCGTATGGTTGTCGATTGATGTGTTCTTTTATTGTTCGATATGTGAAATGAATTTGCCAGGCTGACCCATAGAGGTAGCTGGATAAGGTGATTGTTTATGAATTTGCCAGGCTGACCCATAGAGGTAGCTGGATAAGGTGACGGTGACCTATCCGTTGACCTGTTTCTGAATTTGCCAGGCTGACCCAGAGAGGTAGCTGGATAAGGTGACGGTGACCTATCCGTTGACCTGTTTCTGAATTTGCCAGGCTGACCCAGAGAGGTAGCTGGATAAGGTGACGGTGACCTATCCGTTGACCTGTTTATGAAATTGCCAGGCTGACCCATAGAGGTAGCTGGATAAGGTGACGGTGACCTATCCGTTGACCTGTTTCTGAATTTGCCATGCTGACCCGTCGTGGTAGCTTGGATAAGGTGACGGTGACCTATCCGTTGACCTGTTTATGAATTGTTGCAAGGCTTTGAGCTGATTTTGATCCTATGTCAAGGTTGAGCCGTATGGCTGACCTTGATTCCGCGTGAATGCATTTGTAAAGTTGAGCTGCATAGCTGACTTAGAACCAGACTGTAGTAAATGGTTAAGCCAAAGCACTGCAGATGGGTGTCAGATAAAGGGTCCAGCTCGGTGGAACATCTGTAGGTGTCAGTAACCCTACAGATGAGGGTTTGATAAAGGGTCCAGCTCGAGAGAACATCTGTAGGTGCTACCAGACATAGTAAAATGAGTTAAGCCAAATATGTGTTTGTTTGAACTTCTTATTGGAAATTCCGTAAGTTGTGTTTCACTTGATTATTGTTGTCGAGCATACGCATTCATTTATATACTGATATAGAACTGTTAATACACTTTTGTATGGGTTTCATTTTTGGATATGGATTCTGATTGCAAGTCCAATAACCTGATTGTGGCAAATTCGCACTGAGAAGTTATTCTCACCCCCACCCTTTGGGTTCTTTTTACAGGTTACGGTACGACTGATTCTGGAGAGGCACACGAGTAGTAGGCCTTTGGTATATGTCACCATATTACCTTAGTAGTTGTTTTTGGTATTTGACTAGAGATGTAGATATATATTTTTGTTGTATAGTTCTCTCAGTCATAACCTATGGTTAGTATCCGTATGAGATACGTTTTGTATATGCTACTTTTACCAGATGTTGGGTACTTGGACTGTTATATATAAACCTGTTTTATCTCTTTTATTGTACTATAATGAGTTATATCGTAATTGCCTTGTAAGCGTACATGGAGTTGTATGCTTACGGCGGGGCTCTGTCACTACTCATGGCTGCGGGGTGTGACAAAGACACATGGATAAATTCGGAGTCCGTAATTGTTTTCATATCTAGTTTCTTAATTAGGAAAAATGTAGATATATTTTTATGTGATTTCTGTTTTGGATTACTTATGTGAATGTTTTTTGGTTCTTATTTTAAGTGAAGAATAGGATTGAATATAATATGTATGTGTCCCCACAAATTCATTCATAAAAAAACTTAAAATATCTTAGCGTTTGTTTTCCATAATTTTTATAACTTTAAGATTTATAGACCTATAATTTAAAGATAAACATTTAAACATACATATTTTGTTCCATTGAGTATTCTTATATTGTAAAATGGTTTACAAAAGTTTTATTGATGATAAATAACAAAAGAGGAGGGATCAAGTTACAACAATTTTAAGTTACAACAAAGTTACCACAACTATTTTTTTCATTTTCAAAGTTCAAATCGTCGATCCAAACCGTTCAACATGATTATCTAATAAAATGTGCTTGCAGATCAAATTTTACATTTTTTTGAATTTTTTTACTATTTATTAAAATGGGTACAAAATTCAATGGTCTGAATATGACTATTTTTTGTAAAATACTTAATAAATAGTAAAAAAATTCAAAAAATTGTAAAATTTGATCTGCAAGCACATTTTATTGTGGAGATCATGTTGAACGGTTTGGATCGACGATTTGGACTTTGAAACTGAAAAAAATGATTGTTGTAACTCAAATTTGTTGTAACTCAAATTTGTTGTAACTTGATCCCTCCTCATTAGTGGTTTGCTCCCGGGTACCTCGGGCAGGGCAGGGCAGAACCCGTCCCGGGCAGCGCGTACCCGGGTACAACGGGCACGGGTAGGCGGGTTTTTTTTTTTAAAACTCCGCCCTGCCCGTCTCAAACCCGTACCCGTCCCGGGTAGACGGGTACAACGGGCACGGGTAGAGGGGTATTTTTTTTCTGTTTTCTGTTTTTTTTTCTGTTTTGTTTTCTTATTTTTTTTACTGTGTCGTACGAATATTATTACGTGTTTACCGTGTCGTACGAATATTATTACGTGTCGTACGAAATATTATTTCTTTACACGAGTAATTTTATTTTATTTTCAAACTCTCATTCTAATTATATAGTTTCATAATTTATTTATATCTCGAAATTTGTAGTTTACATTTTAAATTGATAATATATTATGTAAACGTTCAATTTAAATTGATAATATAAATCTAAATCTAAATTAAATAAAAATTAAATATAAATAAAAATTCAAATCTAAATTTAGATTCAAATTAAATTAAATCTAAATTGAATATAAATGTAAATCTAAATTAAATTTAAATTGAATCCAAATCTAATTTAAATCTAAATTAAATTAAATAAAAGGAAAAAAAACAAGGCATCCTCTGGAGTCTGGATTCTGCCGAATTTCAAAAAAAAAAGCCTCTGTCGAATTTCAAAAGAAAAAAACAATCTAAATATAAATTCAAATATAAATTAATAGGTTAAATAAAATATAAATCAAAAATATCTTAAATCAATTAATTTAAAACAATAAACATTTTAAATTTGATAATATATTTTGTAAACGTTCAATTTAAATTGATAATATAAATCTAAATCTAAATTAAATAAAAATTCAAATCTAAATTTAGATGCAAATTAAATTAAATCTAAATTGAATATAAATGTAAATCTAAATTAAAATTTAAATTGAATCCAAATTTAATTTAAATCTAAATTAAATTAAATAAAAGGAAAAAAACAGGCATTTCAGCCCTCTGGATTCTGCCGAATTAAAAAAAAAGAAAAGCCTCTGCCGAATTTCAAAAGAAAAAAAAACAAATCTAAATCTAAATTCAAATCTAAATTAAATCTAAATTTAAATTAAATCTAAATTCAAATCTAAATTAAATCTAAATTAAATCTAAATTTAAAAATAAAAGTTACCCTCCTCCTTTATTCCGGGTTTGGGACCGGCTATGTAAAATAACATAGGCGGAGTTCTAATTTTTTTTTGTTAGTAATTCTTCTTTAAAATGAATAATTTAAGAACTAATTGAAACGTTTAGAAATTATAATTTAAAAAATAACCATAGAGATTAAAAGAGGTTAGAAATGTATACCGACACTACCTATCTAGTAGTTTGGATTCATATACCATTGTTCGCTCTCTTCCGCACCGTCTGAATCTGAATTAGCCGCGGGCCGCGTATCGGTACCGCTTTCTTCAGTGTCGACTCCGGATGATGATTCTTGATGATCTCGATGTTGGTTGCGCTCATCAGCATCAATCCAATCTTTCAAGCACACAAGTCTCTCAAAAACATGTGCACCCAACTTACTGCGTTTGTCGGAGAGGATCCTGTCCGCCGAACTAAAACAACTTTCGGAAGGGACGATTGACACGGGTACGGCAAATACGTCGCGGGCCATCATCGCCAGTGTTGGATAGTTTCTTTGATTCCTCTTCCACCACGTCATGATGTCAAGTTCATCTTCTTTTTCGTTTACCCCCGCAAAATAGCTCAGTAACTCATTTGTGGATGTGTGCGGTTGGATCTCTGATTGGAAATCTGCTAACAATCCACCGCTGCTAGTGCTCCTGGAAGTGGAACTATTAAAAAATTAAAAAAATTAGTAGACAAATAGTGTAGATATTATAAATAATAAAGATTAAAATAATGTAGATATTTAAATTGTTACCTAGGACAGGCACGGGACGAAGACGGGTTTTGGTTGTCACCTGTCACACCCCGCAGCCATTAGTAGTGACAGAGCCCCGCCGTAAGCATACAACTCCATGTATGCTTACAAGGCAATTACGATATAACTCATCATAGCACAATAAAAGAATAAAACAAGTTCATATATATACAATCCAAGTACCTAACATCTGGTAATAGTGGCATATACAAAACGTATCTCATACGGATACCGACCATAGGGTATGACCTAGAGAACTATCCAACAAAAATATATATACATCTCTAGTCAAATAACAAAACAACTACTAAGGTAATATGGGGACATATACCAAAGGCCTACTACTCGTATGCCTCTCCAAAATCAGTCGTATCGCAACCTGTAAAAAAGAACCCAGAGGGTGGGGGTGAGAAATAATTTCTCAGTGCAAATTTGCCACAATCAGGTTATTGGACTTGCAATCAGAATCCATGTCCAAAAATGAAATTCGTACAACAGCACATTTACAGTTCTATATCAATATATAAATGAATGCGTATGCTCAACAACAATAATCAAGTGATTCACAACATACGGAATTTCCAAGATGAAGTTCAAACAACACATATTTGGCTTAACTCATTTTAATACGACTGGTAGCACCTACAGATGTTCTCTCGAGCTGGACCCTTTATCAAACCCTCATCTGTAGGGTTACAGACACCTACAGATGTTCCACCGAGCTGGACCCTTTATCTGACACCCATCTGCAGTGCTTTGGCTTAACCATTTACTAAGGTCTGGTTCTAAGTCAGCTATGCAGCTCAACTTTACAAATGCATTCACACGGAATCAAGGTCAGCCATAGGCTCAACCTTGACATAGGACCAAAATCAGCTCAAAGCCTTGCAACAATTCATAAACAGGTCAACGGATAGGTCACCGTCACCTTATCCAGCTACCTCTACGGGTCAGCCTGGCAAATTCAGAAACATGTCAACGGATAGGTCACCGTCACCTTATCCAGCTACCTCTATGGGTCAGCCTGGAAAATTCATAAACAGGTCAACGGATAGGTCACCGTCACCTTATCCAGCTACCTCTCTGGGTCAGCCTGGCAAATTCAGAAACAGGTCAACGGATAGGTCACCGTCACCTTATCCAGCTACCTCTATGGGTCAGCCTGGCAAATTCATAAACAGGTCAACGGATAGGTCACCGTCACCTTATCCAGCTACCTCTCTGGGTCAGCCTGGCAGATTCATTTCACATATCGAACAATAAAAAGAACACATCAATTGACAACCATACGAATATGCAAATCAACCGTCTCACCATTCAGTTTTAACCATATTGGTCTATGCAAACAATTCACACAATTACAATCATGCAACCATCAAACATGCAACAATCAATATGCAACAATCAAACATACAACATGACAATCGGAAACAATTTAATTTCTGAAAATGAAACATCAAACAAGTCCAAGAACCCCGCACCTGATTACGAAGAGCGTATCTCGCACTTATGGTTCGGACGTCTCGAAAGGTCCCGTAAAATTTTGCTCACCCGAGCCTACACCTATATCAACATATATAATTTATTTAATCTTTGTTCGACGATCGATATGGTTACTTGAGATACATTAGTTTCTTTATACTTTCCTGCACATTCATTGCGGCCCGCAATGAATCCATTGCGGCCCGTAATGACCTCTACAGTTTTCCTGCACATTCATTGCGGCCCGCAATGAATCCATTGCAGCCCGCAATGACCTTTACAGTTTTCTTTTTCTGCGCGACAAATTCACTGCCTCCACTCATTGCGGCCCGTAAGAGATCTTATTGTGGCCCGCAATAAGTCGGTTCACGAATCAATTTTCCCAATTACCCAAACCCTAGATCAATCAAAACCAAATTAAGATGAAATTGAGGAAGAATTTACTAAATTAGCAACATAGAAACTAAATGAAGATGGATTACTCAAAATTTATACACAAATTTCGGATTTAGGGCAAAACCCTAACAATGGAGAAAAATTCCAGATTTTTAGAAGAGATGAGAGGGAGGAAATACCAATGGAGCACTAGAGAGAGAGATGATCCACAATTTCCATTTCTTTCTTCAATTTCTCAAGTTCTTTGATGGATTTTTTTGAGGGAGAAGAGATGAGTCTCTCCTTCTCTTTCTTTTGGTGGACACACACAAGGAGCAACGGGTCAACAGAGAAGAAATGAAGGGAGAGAGGGCTTGAGTTTTTTACATGTATTTTGGAAAATTTTCTAAATAGACCCTTAAATTGTTTGATATTATTAAGAGAAGAATTTGTGTATATAATTATATACACATGTAAGTTAATTTAATTCTTTTGTTTCTAAGATATAGATTTCAAGATTCGATTAAGTCGGACTATTTCGAAATTTCAGACTAATATTATAATTGTTTTAATTTTCAACTCCTAGTTCATCCATAAAATTTTCTATTATGTTCTAAACATTGACAATTTTTAAATGTTTAAAATTTCCTGACGTAACATCACCCATTCTTGAGTGGTATATGTTAAACATCTCATCAAACTTCGAAGTCACAAATGCCTCCACCCCGGTGTTGTCTAAATGTAGATTCTCTTTGTACGCTGCAACTATTTTGACCGTGAAATACTTCTTGTATGCCGGGTTGAAGCAGCTTGCGATAATGGCCAGGAGGGGTACATCGTCCCAATATTTTAGAAATTTTTCTTTCATGGCAACTATGATCGGTGTGAGAGTGGAGTACTTGCTTTCAGCGATCTCCAATTCACGGTACACCTTAGAGATGCTATAGAGATGTCTGATCAACTCAAATGCCATCGGTGAGTACGAGCAAGATAATTTGACGGTTGCATTAAAAAAGGTTCCTAAGAAATTACTCAGGGTTTGTAGTTGGTCCCATTCGTCGGGGCTGGGCTCCAATGCCATTCCCTCGGGGGTGGAGCCTCTCAAAAACTCTCCTATGACGGTTTTGTAAGGAAGGCATCGGTTCAGAAACCTATAGGTAGAGTTCCAACGGGTATCTATATCCCAAGGAACTTTCAACTTGCTCAAGCCATAGTTGACGCACATTAAACTAAACCGTTGTTTTCTTTCTTGGTTTTAAACAATATGGGACAGAGAATCCTTTAATTTATTGATCAAATCTCTTACGGCTTCTGTTTTAAGGCCCGCCTTAACGACGAGGTTAAGTATGTGGCAAGCACACTTTTGGTGAAACATTACACCATTCATAATCGGGTTTAGTGACCGTTTAAAAATCTCAATGGAAGCTACATTGTTACTAGCATTATCGAATGAAAAAAAAAAATCTTGTTATCCCTATCTCTCTTAAGGTTATACTCTTGTAACACCTCAATAATGGATTTGAAAATTACATGTGCTGAGTGCGGGGAATCTAACACACGAAAACTTAATATCCTTTTTTGTAATACCCACTGATCATCGATCCAATGGCCGATAACACACGAGTACCCAAGGCCATGTTTACCGGCAGTCCATATATCGGAGATAATTGAGACCTTATTTTGTTGGTATGCAAATATAGCTCGGAGCTCATTTTTTATTTTGGTAAACTGGTTTTTAATTTCACCAACCATCTTTCTATGATGGATCCTCTTGTACATTGGTTGAGCACACCCCCGAATGACTAACCGGGCAAAACTCATACAACCACCCATGCTTATTGGTTGTTCTTTGTGGGTAATGTACCGGGCCAATTCACTAAGCATTTTTGATTCATCGTATTTTGGGTTGGTTCTAGTACCATCCGCGTTCATAAAGGTTTGGATTTGTCTCGGTCCAACATTTTCACATATAACCTCACCCTTTCTTTGGTGCATTTCGACATGTCTTTTAAAGCTGGTCATACCACTACTTTGTTTATACACAAAAAACAGTTTCTTGCAATTTTGTACCTTACATTCAAGGGTTTGCATGTTGCCGTTCTCATCTGTGGAAATCTTGTACCATTTGGCCCACGGCTGATTGTATTCAGGAATTCTTTTAGTCTTCTTTACCACCGGCTGTTCTGGGGGGACACTTGTCGGAGGAAGGATTGGTTCTTCTTCAATTTCAGTGACACTTCTCGACGGAGTACCTTCTATAGGGAGGGTGACTTGACTCGATGCTACAGAAGAAGTGCCTCCATATGCATATGGTGGTGTCGGTTGATGTGTTTCTTGTGGAATATACATGTTTGGATCGTTCGAAGTATAATACGGTGCATACATTTGAGGGGGTTGTTGATAATTTAAATCTAGCGTTTGATCCCTTCTTTGATAATTAGGTGGATAATTTTGTGGATAATTTTGGGGATAATTTTGTGGATAATTTTGGGGATAGTTTTGTGGATAATTAGGTGGTGGTTGCATAGGTGGAGATGGGCCAAAAATTTCTTGTGACATTCTCGCACCAAAAGATAAATCCTCATCGTGATTAGGAGATGTCATCTTTTAAACCTATTCAAATAAATAAATGTAAATTACTTCACATATTCAAAAAAACAATCTAAATCTAAATTAAATTAAATCTAAATTGAATATAAATGTAAATCTAAATTAAATCTAAATTGAATCCAAATCTAACATAAATCTAAATTAAATTAAAGAAAAGAAAAAAAAACAAGGCAAGCCTCCGGTTTCAGCCTCTGCCCTCTGACGAATTAAAAAAAAAAAGTGCCTCTGCCGAATTCAAAAAAAAAAAATCTAAATCTAAATTCAAATCTAAATTAAATATAAATATAAATTTAAATCTAAATTTAGATGAAAATTAAATTAAATCTAAATTAAATATAAATGTAAATCTAAATTAAAAAAATAACTCTAAGTCTAATTCATAATAATCTAATTCAAATTTTAAAATTCTAAGTCTAATTCAAAATAAATACAACTTGTTCTAACTTATTCAAAATATAAATCTAAATCTAAATTAAATTAAATCTAAATTGAATATAAATGTAAATCTAAATTAAAAAAATAACTCTAAGTCTAATTCATAATAATCTAATTCAAATTTTAAAATTCTAAGTCTAATTCAAAATAAATACAACTTGTTCAAAACCTATTTATTCAAAACCTATTAGAAACCTATTTAGAATTCAAAACCGAAAATATTTAAAAACCTATTAAATCTAAATTAAACCTAAATCTAAATTAAAGTAAATAAAAAAAAACTGAGGCAGCAAGCCTCTGTCTCTGTGACAGAGGGATCCGAACCAAAAAAAAATGCCTCAGCTGAATTTCAAAAGAAAAAAAAACAATATAAAAAAATAAATCTAAGTCTAATTCATAATAATCTAATTCAAATTTTAAAATTCTAAGTCTAATTCGAAATAAATACAACTTGTTCTAACTTATTCAAAATATAAATCTAAATCTAAATTAAATTAAATCTAAATTGAATATAAATGTAAATCTAAATTAAAAAAATAACTCTAAGTCTAATTCATAATAATCTAATTCAAATTTTAAAATTCTAAGTCTAATTCAAAATAAATACAACTTGTTCTAACTTATTTTAAAAATCTATTTTAAAAAAATAACTATAACAAATTTAACTTATTCAAAAAAATAACTCTACCAAATCCAACATATTCAAAAATAAATATAAATCTAGCTTATTTATCTAACAAATATAACTTATTTATCTAGTAAAATATAAATCTAACATATTCATATATAAATGTAACATATTCAAAAAATATAAATCTAACATATTTAAAAATTAATCCGAACTTAAAAAATAAAATCTAGCCTATTTTAAAATAAATCTAACATATTCAAATGATCAAATAACATATTCAAAATTTAAAAAATAAAATATAACATATTCAAAAAATAAAATCTAACCTATTTAAAAATAAAATATAACAACTTCAAAAAATAAAATCTAACCTATTCAAAAAATAAAATCTAACCTATTAAATTTAGATCCGAATTTAAAAAATCAAATATAACCTATTTGAAAAATCTAACCTACTAAAAAAATCGAACCTATTTATAAAGAAATCTAACATATTTTTTTAACCTATTAAAAATAAATCCGAATTTCAAAAATAAAATCAAACCTATTCAAAACAAATCTAATTACTTCACATATTCAAAATAACAAATCTAACATATTTTTTTAACCTATTAAAAATAAATCCGAATTTCAAAAATAAAATCAAACCTATTCAAAACAAATCTAATTACTTCACATATTCAAAATAACAAATCTAACATATTTTTTTAACTTATTAAAAATAAATCCGAATTTCAAAAATAAAATCAAACCTATTCAAAACAAATCTAATTACTTCACATATTCAAAATAACAAATCTAACATATTTTTTTAACCTATTAAAAATAAATCCGAATTTCAAAAATTAAATCAAACCTATTCAAAACAAATCTAATTACTTCACATATTCAAAATAACAAATCTAACATATTTTTTTAACCTATTAAAAATAAATCCGAATTTCAAAAATAAAATCAAACCTATTCAAAACAAATCTAATTACTTCACATATTCAAAATAACAAATCTAACATATTTTTTTAACCTATTAAAAATAAATCCGAATTTCAAAAATTAAATCAAACCTATTCAAAACAAATCTAATTACTTCACATATTCAAAATAACAAATCTAACATATTTTTTTAACCTATTAAAAATAAATCCGAATTTCAAAAATAAAATCAAACCTATTCAAAACAAATCTAATTACTTCACATATTCAAAATAACAAATCTAACATATTTTTTTAACCTATTAAAAATAAATCCGAATTTCAAAAATAAAATCAAACCTATTCAAAACAAATCTAATTACTTCACATCTAACAAACCCAACATAAAATAAATCTAACAAATTTAAGTACTTAACAAATCTAACAAATCTAACGTAAAATAAATCTAACAAATCTAATTACTTAACAAATTTAACAAATCTAAATTAATCTAACATGAAACTAAATTTACTCTACAAAAATAAATTAAACTAAATTTACTCTACAAAAATAAATTAATCTAACATGAAATAAATGTAACCTTTAAATCTCGAGGAAAAATCTTGCGGGAGGTGCCGAACTTCGTAATTCCGTTTGTGTATTTGTAGAATGAATTAAATTTACAACTATATTTTTTTCAAACAATAAATTTAAAAACTGAAAATAGTAAAATTTTAGATTGAGATTATGAGAGATTGATAGATTGAGAGAATGAGAGGGTGTGAAAATATTGAGAGGAAGAGGGGTGAATATATAGAGTTTTGATTGGAGGGAGAATAATATTTGAAATTTAATAAATCCGAAAAAAAAACAGAATTGACGGATGGGACCCACCCGTACGGGACAGAATTGACAGGTGGGACCCACCCGGTTTGACTGATTTGAACCAAAACTGTAGAACGGCTCAATATATTAACAGAGCAGGTTTAGCTTCATGCAGCGCAATAATCATATGCAGTTCTGTACTCCGTGCGCTGCCTGTAGCCAAAACTGCTCTGTTAAAAGCGTAACCCTGTCGCCAGTGGGGGGAAAAAAATTTGAAATAAAGGTACGGCGGGTAGCGGGCACGGGCACGGGTACGGGTAGCGGGCACGGGTTACCGGGTGCGGGTACACCCGGGGTGGGTGTGGATACACGGGTAGCGGGCACGGGTACGGCGGGTACGGGTACACCCGGGTTGGTTTCCAAAAATAGCCGCCCTGCCCGTTTGAGACCCGTACCCGTGTACCCGTTTACCCGGGTATACCCGGGCACGGGCACGGATACCCCGGGCACCGGGTACGGGCGGACCGGGTTCGGGCAGCCCGTTAGGGGCACTGTCAAACCACTACTCCTCATAACAAAATTATATATCATATAATAAAATTTCTAAAAATAAGATATAGGTGTACAATCATCTCGCACTTGAAACTCTCCAATGCCAGAGAAAACCCTAATTCATCCAATAAATAAGCTTATTAGTTCCAAGTTCCAACATATAAGAACAATGATGATGTGTTATAATAGATAAAATACATTGTTAGGAGAAATTCTACATTCGTTGATTTAGGCAAATGTCCAAGTTTGGCTAAGTCTGTTCGAATCACATCACCTCAGGTAACCTGATTCAAGCAAAATTATAATCGGACGGTTCTTTTAATTTAGCACGAATCTCAAAACAGACCTACAGTCTCCTTGGCAGAGTTTGGCCCAGATAGGATTAATCTGGGCCGTCCGTTTCAATTTGCTTGAGTCAGGTACTTGAGAGGATACCTATCCAAGTCTGTTCTCCTACAACGAAGATTTGTTATTTGAAGCATATTTAAACGCTCTTAATTTGGTCCCCCAGCCTAGAATCTCAGCGTCTCACTTGATTCGGACCTCCGGTTTCTCCATATCTACCTTCGGTATATCCATCCGAGCAGCGGATGGATATTTTCAGGTAAAGTGACCCGCAATACGAAATACAATATTTAATGATAGACAGGACTGCTGGGTTGCTATATCTCTGTCTCGCACCGATCCATTGTTTTTTCTCCTCTTCCTTTCTCCTTCTTCGCTCGATTGGTGGGTCCCACCTCCTCCCACCAGTCGCGAAAGTAGCCGTTATTTCTCCTCCGTCTGTCGTTTCCCGATTCTCTCATGTATCCCCTGATTCAATTTTTCCTCATCGGAGAGATATCAATGCCGAATTAAAATTTCCTTGTACTAGGTCACAATCACTGTTGGTTGACCTATTACCCAAATACCCAGTCTCGTACTTCAAAAAATATTCTTGGGTCGCGAATTTCAGATAGATTTTGGCTACTTATTCATCAATTTCGTTTGGGAGAGGGATGGAGCTCGTCGTTGATTGAATTTGGCGGAGAGGATCAAATTGGGCTTTGTTGAGTTGATTTGACCAATCAAAGATGTATTGCTGCTACGCAGATCCTGAGGCATTGGTAGATCCCGATTCGGTCTATCCAATCAGACCTGAATGCAAGGAGGATGCTCCACCCAGCCGATTCAAGCCTATGGTTTGTTTGCTAATTTATCGTTATTTGTGATTTTTAGTTAGTTTTCGAGTATATTTAGGTTGTATTTAGAGGCGCAGAGCTGAATTTAATCATTTATTCATCGATAATTTCTTACTGGATTTTTTTCCTTTTTTTTTATTTTGCCACTTTTGAGACGGAACTGTAAGTAAATTCTGACACGTCTGCCATTTATGTTTCAGTTAAAAGAGATCAACTTTTTTAAACACAAAATTGTGGGTGGTGTATTAAAGTACTAAATAAAGCAATATGTCTAGCATTAAAACTTATTAATGTGTCAACACAATACAAAATTTTGAACTCCTCTTTGAGTTTATGTATATATCAGTACTAACGTTGACCTAAATACATACAAGGAATGTGCACTAGTTCAAATAGGCAAAGTAATTTATCTAGTATCATAACAAGCAACAATTCATTATGAATTTATCCTAGTTACAAAATTTCGGGATTATATTAGGGTGATTGGATTTGGAGCAATTATTGTGCACTGCTTAATCAATATTGTAATTTTTTTTTTTTTATGTTGAAGCCTGGGAAAACACTAAGTGCAAGAAGATGGAATGCTTCATTCTCACCAGATGGTCACTTAGATATAGCCGCTGTGCTTCAACGGATACAGCGTGGGGTATACCTCTTTTTACGATTTTTTCACATATTTTAGTTTATATAGAAATGAGGAAATTTATGTAATTTATTGAAAAGTTATACGCACCAAGTGAGCTAAACACACTGAAAGAAGCATTTGGAGGATACCCTTACTGAACTATTCGGGTAAAGATGCACCAGTTTATGCTTATCTACTGAGATTGCTATTCATTTGGTACTAATTTTTTTTTTTTTCCGAACAATGATAGGGTGTACACCCAACAATTAAAGGAGCAGTATGGGAATTCTTGCTCAGCTGCTATGACCCCAATACCACCTTTGACCAAAGAGACGAACTCAGGCAATCCAGAAGGTAAGTTATCTCTCATTACATTGTGCTTTCAAGTTCGATGTGTACCAAGTATCAATTATTTTTTTTTCCCTATTGTTAATTGTTTAATTGAGATAGGTAGACACCCAAAATAGTTTTACATCAGGTATTGTTAAATAGATCTGGAAAAGTTCAAAATTGGTATTATGTCCCTCATGACCAGTAGAAGCATTAATTAGTCTAATTTTTGGCTAGGAAGTTGTTACAAGGTCTACGAGATTGTTGGAAGAAATGGGAATTGACACATAAAATCTAAATTCGTAGAATTTTATGGACATTTGCAGATTAGAATATGAGAGGCTAAAGTTGAAATGCAAGGAGATGGAACCATCAGTTGGCAGTGGAGTTGTGATAACAATGCCTCTGATCCAAGAAAATGGCCGGCCTGTAGAAACTTTCAGATCTAACAACAGTCCTGAAAAAGTACCCGAGACAGAGCAGCCTGAAGATGTAAATGGTAATGCTGAGGTCTCTGTAGCTGATGCCAAGGACCCCACACAAACAGAAAAAGAGGAGCCACTTATAAAGAGTGAACCAGTCGATGAGGCAGTTGTTCAGTGGAAACTTTCCCTTCATCAAATTGGTAGGTATGTTGACTTAAAATAGGGGTTGCTATATGTTGGGTCAGGTTGAAATTTTACCGGGTTGGGAGCTCCTTGTTAAAGAACAAATCAGGGCAGACCTGGCACAAAAAAACCCTTATCTTCCATAAACACTTGCACAGAAATGGCCTAACCTATCTATCTGTCCAAGCTGTTTTGAGCGGGTCTACTCCATGAGTGGATAACCATATTGTGGTATATAATACGCGATATTTGAATACAAATTGATTTATATTCTTTAGTATAGTTTGTGTTCAGAGAAACATTATGCCAACTGGGCGCTTGAACTATCCTACCAATGGACTGAATCTAGCTAGAAAATTCTCGTGGATTCTTTTTTGGGTGTGTAAAATGGTGACGACTAGGTCTAGAACCCAATATTGGCCTTAATACAACTTTCTCTTGAAGCATTTTGCTAAATAAGCCTTATATTCATGTCTTAATGGATGTATAACCATTTATCTTTTTCTCCGACAAAAAGAGGAAATAGTTGGTTTACTGATGAGTCGTGGAATGCATTTTCTCTGTTTTTGTTACTGCTAGGCCTTGATGTGGTTCGTACAGATCGATCGCTTGTTTATTATGAGGATCCATTGAATCGATCTAGACTCTGGGATTTACTAGCCATTTATTCCTGGATCGACAGAGATATTGGCTACTGTCAAGGTGCCAATTCTGTTCATATTTCTATTCTTTGAGAAATGCAAAGAAAAGGGAACCGTCAAATTTGTTGTAATGACCATATATTCTGTTGCATTTTAGTTTTCTTCATTTATTGTTTTTCGACGCTCAGGTTATTATTGAAAACTCAAAAAAGAAAATAATACAGAAAAAGCCCTATACAGAAGTTGTACTCTCCTTTTTTTTTTTTTATTAAAACAAGGCCCTACTTTATTGATAAATTTAATATAAGATGGAACTCTACAAAAATTGTGATCTTCTAATCAAATTTGAAAATACATAGCCCTCCTTCAATTTTTTTTTTTTTTCACCATATATAGCCCTTGCTGTCTCCATGTCAGATTTTCTGACCAGGAAATTGCTAAGGCTGGCAGCAACTATTGAAGAAATGTCCCCATTGTTCCTGCTGCTTTTGCTAATTTACTAGAATGCAGGAAATTAATTCTGGTACTATTGTTTGCCTGAAATAATTTGCAGTATCATTTAGTGTCAGAATTCCAGTGGTACTTAATTTTAGATATACTACTGAAATAGGGCCTTTCTCTTTCTAACATTTGTTTTAAAGTGGTGCTCTTTTTATTTCTTTGCTATGGAATCATTTTTGCTTGCTCTGACTAAAAGTTCTATTGGAATTTTGTTTCTCTTCTTTTCTGTTGTGTGAGGTAGGAATGAGTGATCTTTGTTCCCCAATATCAATTCTCCTTGAGAATGAAGCTGATGCTTTCTGGTGTTTTGAACGACTTATGCGTAGACTGGTACATTCCCGCCTACTTATGCTTTGAAGTTTCAATTTTGTTTTAACTTGAGCAATATGTATTCTCCTATTTCTTACTTCTTTGAAGGTACTAGAAACTAACTAAATAAATACATCAAAATTGTTAGCTCTGTCTTTTTTTGTAATTTTTATGCTATTAGACATTCGGCTTGGATTTTTAGCAAGTGTAATTACAGTGTCATGTTATTGTCACTCCTAGAACAGCATTATGTGTGGGTGGGTGGGCGTGCTTGGTGTATTATCTTGTATCAAGAGTATTTTTACTTAATAGCCATTAACTTCTGTCCATACGGTCTAAATTAACTTTTTTTTTTGCTTTAATTTGTTTGAGCTCACAATATTTTATTTGTCTTCTCCCGCAAAATTGAAGCGAGGAAATTTTAAAACAACTGCAACATCAATAGGTGTCCGGTCAGAACTGATGATCCTCTCCAATATAATCAAAGCAGTTGATCCTAAGCTTCATGAACATATTGGTACCACTTTTTCTTTTTCTTATTTTATTCCTAAACTTATTTTAAATATTTTATAAGATGAGTGTTAGTCCCACCCAGATACTTGTTTCTTTAACACTTTTTAATCCCTTAATTTGGTATTGGTTTCCTAGAAATTTGTGAAATTACTTGGAAATCAGTAAATTGATACTCTTTAACGCGGTACTGGTGATGCTAGCAAAAGATGTATCAGTGCACGTATTTTCTTTTTCAAAATTTCAGAGGCATTTTTTTTTGTTAGTAAAAGACCTCAACTCACCTGACCTGTCATTTAATTCATATTTGGGGAAGGGAAACCTCTAAATATGCTCAGGAAATGAATGTCTGATATATTAGTATTAAATGCAGAAAATCTAGATGGTGGAGAGTATCTGTTTGCCTTTCGCATGCTGATGGTTCTTTTTCGTAGAGAATTCTCCTTTGTTGACACTCTCTACCTGTGGGAGGTCTCTCTCTCCCTCCCTCTCTTTTTTTTGAAAAAGGCTTGGTAGAGGCTACCAAGCATATATTAGAAATAATAGATAGTATTGTTACACAAAAAAACCCTGCTACCTCACAGTATTTCTAAACAACTATACCGGCCTTCCTAACCGCCCTAATAAATACTTCAAACAACAGGCAGCGAGAGCAACAAGTTAAATACAGACAGGAAAAAAACAACAAATTAAACAACATAGCTGAGACGACCTTTAGTCAGCCATACTTCAACCACAGGTGGCCTTCCTGCCACGCCCTTTCTGCCAGAGTACTTGGGTCGAGCCGTGCACCACCAAACACCACATGATTTCTGTGTTTCCAAATGGACCATGCAGTGGCAACAAACCGTACCACCCACGGGCCGATTTTTCCTTTGCCTCTCAATGTCCTTGAAGACTCCCATATTTGGGAAACTGTTCCTCTTGGTTGCATGAGCCGGTAGCCCAACCTGGTTGAGATCAGATACCAAACATGTGTCGCATAAGAGCAGAGAAAAAGAAGGTGGGCTGCCGATTCAGTAGGGCAGTTATTACACATCGGACATTGGGGATTGACCTGCATTCCTCTTCTTCGCATGATGTCGTGTGTGAGTAATTTGTCTCGCAATAGCATGACTGCAAACACCCTTACCGTTGGCGGCACCTTAGACTTCCAGATTTCCATGAATGGCCACTTGATTATTCCCATCCCGACAAGAATCCTGTATATCGATTTGGCAGAATACGACCCCCCGTTTTCCCATTTCCATGTAATAATATCATCTTCATCAGTGAGATGTAGCAGCTGCAGGTCTTCATTGTCAGGGGCGAGAACATGTGAAATGGAAGATGCATCTGCCAGTGAAGCAGACGGCTGTTCTGGCCGATCCTGACCCGGGCCGAGCCGTGCCAAGGCCGCGCCCGACCATGCATCATACCAATAGGAGATGCTAGCTCCACTTCCAATATCCCACTGTGTCGATCTTTGGAATAAGTGGTGAATTTTGATCAAATCGTTCCAAAAGAAAGATCCAGCAATCGCCCAAAGATTCGGTCCGTTGATGTAAAGGCCAACCCATCGAATTCTCCTAACCACCATTGCCCATAGTGATTCGGGGTCTGTCATAAGGCGCCACCACCATCGCAATAGAAGGGCCACATTTGTACTCTGCATGTCTCGAATCCCAAGACCACCCCAGATTTTAGGGAGGCAAATGGCATCCCAATTAATGAGGTGAACTCCCTGTGTTGGACCTTCATTTTTTCTCCATAAGAAATCTCGTCTGATTTTGTCAATTCGGTTTATAACCCATTTTGGAAGGCGAAAGCTGGCCATTGTATAAATCGGTATCGATGACATGACCGAAGTGATCAATTGAAGTCGCCCCCCCCTCGAAATTAATTTTCCTTTCCAACCCTCCAGTCTCTTCTCGATCTTCTCTATTAATGGCATAAAACTCACTCTCGGGGGTCTACGAATTGTAAGTGGCATTCCCAAATAATTCATTGGAAGAGTCGTGGGGCAGCAGCCAATTAACATTTGCACAAGCCTTTGGCCGTTTGTGTCAATATTTAGCGGCACAAACGAGCTTTTCTCAAAGTTGATCTTTAGTCCCGATAACTTTGTAAACAATCGTAAGATAATTTTGAGAGTAACAATGGTGCTTACATCCGAACTAGCCACAAATGCCGTATCATCGGCGTATTGCATGGCGATGATGGATTCCGGCATCCTTGGCGAAATGGGCACCTGCAGATTTGCATTTGCAACTCCCACCATTTTCTGAATGACATCGACGGCCAAGTTAAAAAGTAATGGTGAGAGCGGGTCACCTTGTCGCAACCCTCGCTTGTGCTCGAAAAAAGCTGATACTTCACCATTTATTACCACTCTAGATGAGGCCGAGTGCAGGATTTTTTTGAGCCAGCCGATCCACCTTTGAGAGAACCCCCTTGCAGCTAGAACTTGAAACAGAAAAGGCCATTCTAGAGAGTCGAATGCCTTTGCAAAATCAACTTTTACTAAAACTGCCGGTTTTCGCGTATCTGAGATGTGATGTAGTAATTCCCTGGTTGCAATGAAATTTTCTGAAATCTGCCTTCCTCGAATGAAAGCCGTCTGAAAAGGGGAAATCAGATCCGGCATCTTATTCGCCAAACGTGATGCTAGAATTTTAGAAATGAGCTTCGGAATGATGTTGATGACGCTGATGGGACGGAAGTCAGAGACCCCCTGTGGTGTGTCTTTTTTGGGAATGAAAATAATGTTGGCCTTGTTGATTGATGATAAATCCAGTCGGTTTTCGTGAAAGGCAATCACAATGTTCATGATCTGAGGGCTTAAGGTTTCCCAATTCTGCTGCATGAATTCAGCCGTGAGACCGTCCGGGCCCGAGACCTTGTTGTGTGCCAGGGCCCGGACCGCGAGGGTTACTTCTTGGGCCGAGAACGGTTCGTCCAGGTCCGAAAGTTGGGAGTTCCGATTGTACAGCGCCTCTGCCCTGAAATGCATCGTGGGGTTTGTTGTCCCCAGTGTTTGAGATAGGTGGTGAAAGAAGACTCCCTTGATGGCCGGCCCTGTGGTCAGAATGTCATTGGCATCATAAATCGCATCCACTCTATTTTTTCTGCAACGAGCCGATGCGCGTGCATGGAAATAGCGAGTGTTCTTGTCCCCTTCGCGAAGCCATCGGCATCGGGCTCTTTGTCTCCACCGTGATTCTACAATGTTAGCAAGTTCAAAAACCCGCTCTCTCATGTGAACCCGCTCCTGAAACTCATGTGGAGCGAGGGGACCCCGTTCTTCCTTTCTATCGAACATTAGAATTGTTGCCTTGCACTTCTCCAGTTCCTCATTGCAATTTTTGAAATTAGATAAATGCCACACTCTCAACTGCACCTGTAACTTGTTTGTTCTCAATAGAAAGTCATCAGTGGGGTTCGGGTAAGTTGGTGGTGCTGCCCAAATGGAATCTATGATTTCCTTGACTTCCGAATAATTCAACCAAAATTTTTCCAAACGAAATGGTTTCCAAGTTGTATAATTTTGTTTACAGTGTAGTAGGAGAGGGGCATGGTCAGAGACCGCCATCTCCAATGCACTGAAGGTAATTACCGGAAATTTGTTTGAGAAATTATTAGTCGTAAATATCCGATCTAATTTAGAGAAAATGGGTTGCGGCCGTTTATTTGACCATGTGTAAAGTCTATTTTTGAGTGGAATGTCAACTAAGCCAATTTCTCTAATTAGATCGTTGAATAGGCACATAATGTCCATACCTCGATAGTCCGCCGATCGATCGATTAGCCATCGCACTATGTTGAAATCCCCCGCAAGAATCCATGGGTCTGTAATTGAGTCGGCCAAGTATTTAAGTTCCCCCAAAAAAGGAATTTTGAGATCATCCCTTGCTGGGCCATACACCGATGTTACCACCATGGTTGTACCGGTTTGGCCATGTCTCAAAACGGCTGTTACCGTATGTTTTGTCACCCAACTTGAGAGCAGTTCGTACTGTCGTTTCCAGGCGACGAGACAGCCCCCCGCAGTGCCTATGGCATGCAAGGTTGCGCAATTTGGTTCAAAAAAAGATGGTAGAAGACCCAAGTAAGAAGATAAATCATACGAATTCCATTTCGTTTCTTGGAAACACACGACATCACACCTTGATGTCCTAATGACATCCCTCACAACATTTGCTTTTTGGGGACAACCCAAACCCCTGACATTCCAACTAAGTATTTTAATTTTCTTCCAATTCATGAAAAAATCTAGTTACAACAGAGAGCAACACAACTCGGGGCAGAGATTCATAAACTCGGGCTTCCCCCTTCGCTTTCATCGTCCAGCTCATCATCTGAGCAGGGCTCAAAGAATCGGTCTGGCTCAGAGCCATAGATAGCGGTGTTCTCTCTGTGTAAGGATGGGTGCTCGGGAGGTTCGGTTGGTGCCTGTTGAGGGGGCGAAGTTATATGAGCCTGCTGAGCCCTTCTTTCTTCATTATCCTGTGACAGAATCTGTAAAATATCCTCAGCCTGGATACCAAAGCCCAGTGCCAAATTTGCAGCCATCTCATACTGCACGGTAACCTCCACAAGGCCTGTTTCGGACTGGGCTCCATTTATAAGATTCTCAGAATGGGTCTCAGAATGGGCCTCAGTAATGGGATTATCATGTTGGGTCTCAGCTATTGGATTGGAGGGACCGGCTAAATTTGATTGCTGCTGAAGCTGTTGGGCTCTTTTAGATGAGGCCGATTCGGGTGTGTTAATAACTTGGTGATCCTGTTTTCTCTTTTGGCGTGTACTAGCGCGCAGGGCCCTAGGCGGATGTTCCTTTACCGGTTTGACTCGGGAAACCCGCTCACGCCTCACTTGCGTGTTAGGCACAGGAGTAATTAATGCCCCTCGATCATTTGGGGCAACTGACAAGGTACTAGGAAGATCAAGTACAGTAGCTGTCGCAGTACGGGGGGTAGGATTTGGGGATGATGTTTGACCTTTCTCTCTGAGCAAAAGAGTAGTTTCTTTTTGCATTGTTGGTTTCTGAAGGATCTGATGTGGCTGACTATGAGGTGAGCGTGGTGTAGCAGGTGGTGTTGAGTGACTAATCTGATCCATTACACGCTGTTCATGATGAGCACTTTCCTTTTGGGAATTCACATGTAGCAATGGATCGGGTGTGGCCTGCGGTAGTGTGGTTCTCTGTGTGTCTAACAACCTGTGCATGGGCTCCCAGCTTGCTAGGGTTGAACGCTCTCCGGCCATGACCTGTCGGAGCTCAGGGGGGATCTGTTCCAATTCCATGTCCCGGCATAGGTCCAATAGAACCCTCTTGGAGATGTGAATTTGCTCATCTAATGCATCTTCTGTCTCGTCATCGGTTGGCCGTGGGGAGTGTGTAGGAGAAGGTTGTTGCAGCGGGGGCTTAGTGAAGGTCTTTGGCAGTGTCGGCATGTCTTCTCCTTTGTATACCGGTCCCCTACTCCACATGAGGAGTTTCACCGACGCCTCATGTTCAAGACCGCCTGTGACAAAGCCTAAGCGGTATGGCACTTGCTCGAGCTTCTCAACCGCTACTATGGCCGTCCATGCTGTTAGGTCCTCCTGTCTCTCTCGCGCAATAGACCCGAGATATAGGCCGAAGCCGCTCACTGCCCTGACCACTTGCCGCTCTCTATATAGATGCGGTGGAATGTCTTGTATATCTATGACCACTCTGTAGGTCGGATTGAGTAGGTTAGCATCATGCAGTGGGCTCCAACGCTGAAAGGAGAGGCCTAGGCCCATAGATCGGCCGGGGTGGCCTCTATGAATGTATCCGGTGCTAACCCTTCGGGCAATAGAATTACATACCGACCTCTGGACAGCATTGAGATCGTTACTTCATGCTCGGTTACCAGTTTTGTTTGCGCAGCATATTCTGCGATTGTCTACCGAGAGCTGAAAATTAATGCCCATGTTGTGAGTGTGTACTATAACAGCTTGGTCAAGCCTAGCTACCTCGTGTTGGTGGATGTCGTCCCGGTCGACAAAGACTCGCAGTTTACTGGGTCTGTTCTCAGGCGCATTTGGAGGGTTAGTTGGTCTAGGGTTTTTTAGCAAATCAGCAAAACCGGGTTCAACTTGGCCAGGCCTGGCGGTTTGAGCACGATGGTTCGCCGGCCAGAATGATGGAGCAGCCGGGTTCATAACAATCTCTTTGCATTGGTTTCCCTTGTGGCCAGTTTTCCAGCATTTCCCACACTTTGTAGGGTTGCGGCATTTAGATACCCGGTGGCCTTTCCTGCAGCAATTAAAACACCTCTCTTTCCATTCGGGATATGTAGATGACGGGGGAAACCGGAGGCGATCTGGGCTGTGGGGGGAGATGTAGTACGTCGGGCTTTGTGGGGAGGTAGGGGGAGTGGGTGAAGATGGTGAGGCGGGTCGCTGGAGCACCTGCCTGAATGGGTTAGTCAGAATCCTCGGTACGGGGTTAGTTTGTGCACAGATTTGGGCGTAGGTTGGCTTTGTGTTGTATGGGGAGTATGTCTTGGTTCGTGGGATGAGGACGGCTGGGTTGGCTATGGGGCCGGGACGCCAGTGGTCTGGGTATCCCCGGCGACGGCGAACAACTAGAGTCCATTCGCTATCAGTAGCATTCGGGAAGTTGGGTTCCATTTTTTCTTCCTTTTTCTCTCTCTCTTCTCTCTCAATTTTCTCTCTCTCTCTCTGCTCTCTCTCTCTCTCTCCCTCATCTCTCTTTTTTTTGAAAAAAAAAAAAAAAAAAACCCTCTCCCTCCCTCCCTCTCCCTCCCTCCCTCCCTCCCTCCCTCCCTCCCTCTCTCTCTCTCTCTCTCTCTCTCACACACACACACACACAGTTGTAGTTTGGGCAATGATTGGGTATTGCCACTTTTTTAATCAAAATCACTTCTCCTTGGTCATTCTATTACTTATAATACATTTTCTTGTGTTCAGCTGATGTGGAGCATGGAGTACAACCCGAACTTGTTTGCAATTTATGAGGCGTCAAATGGGTCTTCAGGTAACATCGATGGCGTGGATGCAAGGCCGACCGATGGAAACACGTTGAAGAAATATGGGAGGTTTGAGAAGAGGTACCTGCAAGCGGGCCAGGGTGGCAGGGTCAACCACCCCCCTCTCTCCATCTTTCTGGTTGCTAGTGTTCTAGAATCCAGGAACAGATACCTCATGAAGGACGCCAAGGGCCTTGATGATGTTGTCAAGGTGTCTTTCTCTCTCTGTTATTTTTTTTAAACCTTGATAGTGGCTGCCAAGTATAATTTCATTTTAATAAACATGAAATTTCATCCATCATTGCATATCTACAACATTATCCACATCAAGCACATCAACAACTACACAACATATGCCTACGGGTTTCATAAAAAAAAAAAAAACACAAAAAACACAACATATTGAACAACCTAACTCTTCTTTTGGTTGTATAAATTCTGAAAATGATGTTTCTTTTGCTCAACTGTGTTATAATTTTTATTTGCTTACATGTTACAACACATTATTACAAAGCTTCGTCTAATGATTCACTCGTTGGAAGTTGCACCTTTTAATTATTCACAGAATTTGTCTAAAGCACTCTTAACTCTTCTTTTGGCAGATTTTGAATGACATCACAGGAAATTTAGATGCAAAGCAGGCTTGCAAGGAGGCACTGAAAATACATAAAAAATATCTTAACAAAGTAAGTTTTACTCTTCCTATTTTGTGGGTCTTACTTTTAAAATGAAATATTTTTCTCTTTGATGAAATGTCCAAATTGTCAGCTGGTTTGCATGATCTGTGGGGCAAAAGCTGTCTTGTAATTTGTTTGCCATTATAGTTATTGACTCCGTCAAATGGCAATTCTTTCGTACAAAAGCACATACATGTGTCAATAAACATAAAATTTCTGTTCCGACATAAATTTTTCTTCGAGTGCACAGGCACGAGTTTGCAGATTATCCAATGTTTTGATGTAACTTGAACTCTGGTGCAGGTCAAAGTATCATAATAACATGCGTAAGTCTAAATTTGACAAGGTGGGCCCTAAATGAAGAGCATAGAGGGAGTTACATATCTTATATTTCTTTTTTCTGATATTTTTCGTTGTGTAAGTTCAATTCTTTCATTCTTCTTGCATATAATTTGTTGTATTTACATCAAAGATACTTCAAATATATCAGAATGGAGGTGATCTTATATGTACAATGTACGTGTTGCTTTCTTTACAATTATTTACAGTGTTTTATGGTGTAATAAAACCGGGCATCTCTGTGTTGCATGCTATGGTTTTGTTTGCTTTCGGACTACAAATAATCTTGTTCATGAATTTTGTTGTTTCAAAATTTAAACTTGAATGTTGTACTGGTCAAGCTAGGTGCCGATCTGTAATTTATTGTATTTTGAGAGGCCTGAATTATTTGTTGAGACTTTATATTGGTCAAACTACACTTTGCTGTGTGTTAAAATCAATGCATCACATATATTAACGTATCCTCGTTTCTTCAGTGTTTCTATTTCCAATTAGTTCAAGACATAAAGGGAGAATTATTTATTTACGAGTATAAAGTTTTAAGCAAATCTACAATTGTTTGGATTTGTCAATTGATTCAGTAAATTTTGCGTTATAATTTAGTGTTATCTATTTCCACAAGATGCAGTGGAGTGTGCATCCCTGTGGGTATCTGAGTAGGTAATTAGAACTGTTGTATCAACAAATGAAAAGAAAAGTATTGTATTGTGTGGCCAATTTTTTTATGAGAAGGTTTCAAATGTCTTCATTTTTTGTGTCTCTATCATATCTCTATTTTTTAAAACTTTAATAACTCAAAATTTTAAACTTAAAAGTCAAAAGAAAACCGTTAGATGTAATATATGTTATTTTCTCTATGTGCTCATAAAAAAATATTATATTTCAATTTTGTTTTTATGTGAATCAATAAGTTAAAAAATCAACGTCTAGAAATTATCCACATTAGTACATTTTTTACAAGCTCTTGATGACAACCAAAATAAAATTAAAATGTCATATTTTTTTACACGTGCATAGATAAAAATAATGTAGATCGTATCCAATGGTTTTATTTTGACTTTTAAGTTTTAAATTTTGAATTATTAAAGTTTTTAAAAATGGAGGTATGGTGGAGGTACAAAAAATGGAGGCGTTTGAACCCTTTTTTTTTTTTTATTCATAACCATAAAAAAATAAGTCCGTGGCATTTTATTTTGCAAAAACAAAAATCTAGCAAAGTTTCAATAGGGTGTGGTCCTTAAATATGTAGAACAATTTAGGCAAAAATCAAATCATTGATGAACTGATTCTGAGATTTACAATTCAGAAAACTGCTTATTCAGA
Organism: Carex myosuroides; assembly: GCA_028015225.1. Classification (NCBI taxonomy): domain Eukaryota; kingdom Viridiplantae; phylum Streptophyta; class Magnoliopsida; order Poales; family Cyperaceae; genus Carex; species Carex myosuroides. Next base: position 15,019,620 of record CM051465.1, read on the forward strand.
AGGTTTGTGCGGCCATAGCCGCACAAAATCAGAGTAAATGTGTAAAGATGCACATCGAGTTGGACTACAAACAGAGAGCCCGTGCGGCCATAGGTGCAGCGTAGCATTATTCTGTGCGGCCAGGCATGGCCACACAAAATCTCAGAGTTTGGTATTGAGCCTTACAAGCAATTCTGTGCGACCGTTTGTGCGGTCAGGCAAGGTAGCACAAACAATTATGTGCGGGCGTTCGTGTGGCCAGGCAAGGTAGCACAAACTGGTACATTAATTTTGGACTTGGGAATGTGGGCCGAAAGAAAGGCAGTTTTGTAGACAAGTCTGGTCGTTTGTGCCACCGCACGGATGCGGCCTCACCCGTAGTGCCAGTTGTCTTACCCTATATAAGGATGGAAAGCACAAGACACAACGAACAACTCAGTTTCTGAACAGCTGCAATTTTACAGATCTAAGTGTCTTCTCTTCTTCTTCCACCATCAAAGAAAATGGAGGAGAGATCCATTAAGAAAATTGGAGATGATATCTTAAGGGCCACGTCTTGATGTCTTGGAAGACTTAATCTACAACCATACGACGAACTGACAAGAAGGGGGCTTCTTGCCATTGAAGATGCGCATACAGAGACGGCTCTTCTCAATTGAGTTATTCTATGGAATTATCCATGGAATCAAGTATTATGTTCCGCATTTCAGATTTAAGTTTATGGTTGGTTTTTGGCATAGAACGGTCCTTAGGTTAAGGTGGGATTATTTATTCTTTCCTGAGATGTAATTGTTTGATTCTTAGATGAGATGCAATTGTTTGACCTTTATGACCCCAACATTAATTTCAATATAATTTGTTTTTTTAGTAAAAAAAATTGAATATAATTTGTTGTATCTACATCAAGATACTTAAAATATATCAGAATGGAGGTGATCTTATATATATGTACTATATGCATGTTGTTCTCTATGCAATTATTTCCACTTTGATTTATATATGGTGTAATAAAAAACTGGTCATCTCTGTGTTGCATGCATGTCATGCATGTTATGGTTTTGTTTGCTCTTCAGAGTTCAAATAATCCTGTTCATGAATTTGTTGTTTCAAAATATTAACTTGCATGCATGTCATATATGCTAGGTGCCGACCTGTACATTATATTTTGAGAGCCCTGAATTATTTGTTGACATTTTATTTTAATCAAGCTAGGTGCCGACCCGATGCATATTTAATTGTTTATTAATTGTTTATTCCTTTCTATTTATTTTTTCTGAGAGATGATTGCGATCGATTTTTTGTTATACTAGATGCCATTAACTTGTAATGAAATACAAATAATAAATCTAAAGGTGGGGAATCCAAAACCAGCATTTGGTCAACCTCCAACTTTCCTGAAAAAGGTTGTCGCATTAATCAATAACAATTTAACGAAGGATCAACAAATGGATATTTTTTTAGAAGAGGTTAAGAATTAGTTACCAAACTATTTAATATTTATAAAAAAAAATTTCATTCGAATTTTGAATCTGAGACCTCCCGTGTTTTTTTTTTTAATTCGTCTCTCACAATATTATCGTCATAAATTTTTTGAAAAACAAAACTTTAAGATTTATTCAATAATAATTTAGTAAATATGGAAATAATTATCATCGATCGTCATACAGATTATTCGCCAGTAGAATGGTAATCCAGACTGGATCCAACAATTCCTTCTATTTTTTATGTATTTTTCTTGGTCTATATATTCCGGTTCGACATAATTTTTTTTTATTTAAATATTTAACAATTTTTTTGAGGAAAAAATATTTAACAATTTTATGTCGATTTTCTGAATTCGTATCTTTTTGTCAAATATTTTTAAATACATGCGTGCACATAATGCTTATGAGCACAAGTTAGAAGTTATTTTGTTCATAAGTAGCTTGTCTTGTATTGATTCAAAATTTGAGGGAAAAAAAAATATGATACTTGAGGGCCTATGCGATGTCTATGGGGGTAAAAACAGAGCGAATACGGAGCGGATAGTGGTAAAATCATATCTCTCGGATATCAGTTGGATACAGATACAGATACGGATCAGATCAGATATTTATTAAAATAATATTAAAAAATACCAAAGTTCATAATATTTATCTAATTTTAATAGTGAATAAAAATATTTTTTCATAATATATATTAAAATATATGATATATATCTACTATTCGGATACGGATAATTGAAACGTAAAACCATATCAGTATCCATATCCACACGGATATTCAGATATCGGATATCCACATCTAATTTTTCGAATACGGATCAAATACGGATCAGATATTATCCATACCGTTTTCACCCATAGATGTCTATGAAAGTAAAAAAATTCTTAATTTTTTTTTTTTTTTGAATTCTCAAGATCTAGTGGCAATCTAAGGATTGCTCTCAGTCGTTTTGAATTATATTCGTAGTTGTTTCATTTTAATTGTTGCAATTTAATATTATATATAATTAGTTAATATATGCCAGTTCAACATTGTTTAATTATAAATTAGATAATGTACATAAAGTTATGAACTATAACAACCTTAAACTAAGGAATACATGGTTTAAATTATCTGGACTATAAATTAAATAAAATTGGCAGCTGGAAACACCTTCTCACAGAAAAAAAGAAAAAAGAAAAAAAACCTGAAGAAGCTCTCTGAAGCAACCGCCCAAAAAAAAAAAATTATGTTACAAGTTCATTGTATATTGCAAATTTGTTAATATCTGGCTCCAACATTTTTTTTTCGCTTAATAAACAAACATTATGATTTCATAGATAGATCTTGCATTTAATTTGGTCAAAATTTCACGTTGACAAACAAACTAACAAAGTGCTCGTTCAAAAAGAGGAAAAAAAAAACATGAAAGGCAATATGGGTATTTCAAAATTTAATTTGTAGTTGGTGTCACCAATCATAACCCTTGATCTAGTCCGGTCCGAATCAAGCGGCATGGATTTTTCAGAGAGATCTATTGGGATAATTGGAAATGTTTCCCAGCGCAAAGAACAGAAAAAAAAAAAAAACTATCCCCAAGCTGTTGCAGATTTTTCTTTTTAGGATGCTATCAGTCGGTTAAGAGTATTTTCACCCGGTTCATCACTAATTAGAGTGCTTTATGTGGCCCTATATTTTACTATAAAATTATTTATCTTGCACAAATTGACAAGTGACATGTTAAGACCAAGACACTCCGATGAAAAAAAATGTTCCTCCATTTTTTTTGGTATGATGTTTTTTTTGTTTGTTTCTATATCGCATCTCTTCAGTGTATATACCAATACAACCATTTTGATGTAATATATATTTTTGTGTTTGTTAGATATAAGAGAATGTTGTTATTTGTTTGCCAATTATGAAGTAGTAAGTAGCTTAAAGGATACAAAACAAATAAATAGATTATTTTTGTGCATTTGAAGAAACTAGTTAAGTGCTCACGCATTACCGTGGAGATTAAAAGTCTGTTTTGATCATTTTTTTAAATGTGATTAATTTAAAAATTAATTACATCATCATGTATTAGTCAATAATGAGAGCAAACATGAATCATAGTGTTTGACTCTAAAAATATGCCAAGATAATTACACAATTTTAAAAGAATAGTCCATGGCTCATTCACATAAAACAAAAATAAAGAAAGTCGACAATAACTAAGTACACATAAAATAGCAAAGGTGATCTACCAAGCAACACTAACAAATAACAAAGCAAGATATTCTATATTTTTTCTTATTTAAAACAGAGCCAAGCATTTCCCAATGCAACAATTAATACTAAAATTTTTCAGATGCTTGCAACGAAGAATCCCAATACAATTATGTAGATGAAAGACAACCAGTACAAGATAAAACACAACTATAATAAGATTAAAAAAACTAGTACAATATGAAATACAATCAGAAGTAAATGAAAAACAACCAGTAGGACGTGAAAAAAACCAAAATAAGATGAAAAACAACCAGTACAAGATGAAAGACAACTAGAACAAGATGAAATACAACCAGTAGTAGATCAAAGACAATCAGTATGAAAGAAAACCATTAGAACATGAAAGACAACTAGTAGAACATGGAAAACAACTAGTAGAATATCAATGACAACTAAAAGAAGATAGAAAACAACCAGTACAAGATTAAAAACAACTAGAAAAATATGAAATACAACTAGAAAAACAACCCGTAGAACATGAAAGACAACCAGTACAAGATGAAAGACAACTAGAAGAAGATGAAATACAACCAATAGTAGATGAAAGACAACCAGTAGAACATGAAAGACAACTAGTAGAACATGAAAGACAACCAGTACAAGATGAAACACAGCTATAAGAAGATGAAAAATAACTAATAGTAAATGAAAGACAACTATAAGAAGATGAAATACAACTAGAAGAAGATGAAAAACAACCAATACAAGATAAAATACAATTAATAGATGAAAGACAACTAGTAGAACATGAAAGACATCCAGTACAAGATGAAAGACCATACAAATCTTCAATGAAATGCCACCCCTTTTCACAAGAATTATTGTCCTTCTAATCCACATCCATCAGGACCGTACAATTCTTCAATGAAATGACACCCCTTTTCAAAAGAATTATTGTCCTTCTAATTCACAAGATGAAATACTAAAGAAAATATTAGTTTCATGCAAGAGCAAATTTCAAAAATTTAACTCAAAGAAACCAACATAGATCTACTTATTTGACTAACGATGAACCGTATTTAACATTTTAACTTGTTTAATCTTTATACCTCAAATCTTGGTCTCTAAACCAAGAAGTAGGGACTTGAGATGAAGGGTTGTTGCCTCCTTGTCGAGCCTTCACTTCTCCAAGTCGGCCTCGAAATGGCACCCGCTTCGAACGCACGAAGCCTCTACGAGTATCCACCCGAGATTAAACGAAACTCTTGTTTTTCCCTTGCTAGAGGTAATCAACCAAGAATCTAACTTAACCTTAGCTTCTACCTCTTCAATCAACTATTAATTTTAGTGTAGAAGTTGTGCTCAACACATGAGCAAAAATGGTGGAGACAAAATTACAAAAAACTCTTCTCTTTTTCACCTCTTCTTACAAAAACGTTTTTCCATTTTTCTTACAAGAGAAGGAAGAAGAGAGAGATTAGAATGGTGGCTAGGGTTTGGAAAAAGGTGGGGTATTTATAGTGTGAAGTTAGGGTATGTTTTAATCATCTCAACCACAATGGATGGCTAGATTTAAACATGACAAAAGTAACTTTTTACTTTTGCCATCCAATGGAGCTCTCCATTAGATGCACTTTTATCCCACTTTATTCCAAACCATTTCATCAAATGGACTTCTCCATTTAATGTTAAATTGGGCTTGGGCCAATTTCTATTTATGTCATTTTTGTTTTTGCCATTTATGCCAACTTTTGGCCCACCCGACAATTGTTACGGTTAATTGTATTTGCTCAATTATGTTGAGAAATAAATTTGTATACTATGTCCAACATGTAATAAATTTATTCTAAGATCAAGTTAGTCATCTCCATGACACTTTTATTTGTTTCGTTTTCTCTCTTGGGTGTGACCTCGTAGGATCTATATCGTGTTGACAATAGAATCAAAACTTCTTTTAATTCTATAAATTATAAGCGGCACCTAGCAATATGCATTATAATTACTCAACAGATAAAGATGATATGAACCAATCAACATCACGATCCTAAAGCAATATTTAATTGCTTGTGTCAATTCATGTGTCACATGATATCGGGAATAAATCCAAGGCAGGAGAGTGTCATCCTTGCAAATTTATTTTTTTCTTGATTTCAAGTAATTCAGTAAATAATGATCAAACTCATTGATCATAATTGCATGCATACTTTATTACTCCATCAAGGGACCCGAAGATATCATCACTCACATATGAAATATGAGGGACACTGGTATTCTTGATAAATATCTTTTCCTCCGCACAAGACACACATATTGAGATATTATCTGTATAGCTGCCAGTTACGGTCAGCGTTGGACAACACCTACAGATACATGTATCTCATGTAGGAAAAATAATCATCTCATACCAAAGAATTCAAGACACAAATGAAACATTAATGACACTAACACAATCCATGTTATATTTCATTCTTGGGTCATGTCCAATCCCCTGATCTCCATCAGGTATTTATGTGATTAAATTGGTAGCTCCTTACCATATGATCCGTAGAGCATGATCATCATTTAATCCACATACTAATCTCGTACCGGTAAATAGTGTTCCTTCTTAATTACCAAGATTAGGGACATTTAGAGTATTCGTTATATTATTATTATAGAGTTCTACATTTCAAGTTCTCAACTCGAAAAATCCATAATGTAATTAAATACTCAAGGAACAAAATAATTCTTTCATTTCATGAACAAACATAGAATACATTCATAAATGGTTGACTTCTAAATCATAACACTAACAATCTCCCACTTGAACTAGAGCCAATCTCATATACATCTATATGCATAAAAGCCCTAAACAAGTGTAGTCTCTAATACAACTCCATGTACTAAATCTCAAAGCCAGTCACTAACAAATCTAATCCCCATAGATGCAGTGTGCAGCGTATGCTTGGCCTGAGACAGAGACTTTGTCAGCGGGTCAGCTGTGTTGCTGGCCGAATCTACTCTACAAACCTTAACGTCACCTCGGTCGATGATCTCTCGAATCAGGTGATATCTCCGCAGAACATGCTTGGATTTCTGGTGTGATCTTGGTTCCTTGGCTTGTGCAATTGCTCCATTGTTGTCACAATAGAGCTCCAGAGCACCCATGGAACTGGAGACCACCTCAAGTTCATTCAAGAACTTCCTAATCCAACAACCCTCTTTAGCTGCTTCTGAAGCGGCTATGTACTCTTCCTCGGTGGTTGAGTCCGCCGTTGTTTCTTTCTTGGAACTTTTCCAGCTTACAGCGCCACCATTGAGGATGAACACGAATCCTGACTGTGATCTCATGTCATCATGGTCGGTCTAGAAACTAGCATCGGTGTAACCCCTTACAACAAGCTCAGATTCCCCACCATAGACAAGGAACATATCCTTAGTCCTCTTTAGATACTTCAGGATATTTTTGACGGCAGTCCAATGCGTCAAGCCTGGATTTGACTGATGTCTGCTTGTCACACTCAATGGGTATGACACATCAGGGCGAGTGCATATCATGGCGTACATGATAGAGCCAATGGCGGAAGCATATGGCACTCTACTCATGCTATCCTGCTCAGCAGATGTCGATGGACATTGCTTCTTGCTCAGATGAACACCATGCGACATAGGCAAGAATCCTTTCTTGGAATCTTGCAGGTTGAACCTTTTCAACACTTTGTCAATGTATGCACTTTGACTCAATCCAATGAGCCTTCTTGATCTATCCCTATAGATCCTAATGCCTAGTATATAGGCAGCCTCGCCCAAATCTTTCATTGAGAACACCTTCTTCAATGAAGACTTGACAGAATCCAATGACGGGATGTCATTTCCGATCAGTAGTATGTCATCCACATACAACACAAGGAATATTACTACACTCCCACTAATCCTTTTGTATACACAAGGTTCTTCCTCGCTTTTAACAAAATCAAACTTTTTGACTTCTTTGTCAAAGCGCTTGTTCCAACTCCGCGATGCTTGCTTCAAGCCATAAATGGACCTCTGAAGCTTGCATACTTTCTTAGCATGATTGGTATCTTCAAAACCAATCGGTTGTGTCATATACACGTCCTCTTCTAAATCTCCATTTAGAAAGGAGATTTTGACATCCATTTGCCATATTTCATAGTCATGAAATACGGCAATTGCTAAGAGAATCCGTATTGACTTAAATATAGCAACGGGCGAGAAGGTCTCATCATAATCAACACCTTGAATCTGTCTGAAATCTTTCGCTACCAGCCGTGCTTTGTAAGTAGTCAAATTTCCTTCCATGTCTGATTTCCTCTTGAAAACCCATTTGTTTTCAATAGGTTTTACCCCACTTGGAGGATCAACCAAATACCAAACTTGGTTGTCATACATAGATTGTATTTCAGATTTCATGGCTCCAAGCCATTCTGCAGAGTCGGGTCTCACCATCGCTTCCGTATAGGTCAAAGGATCTTCAGTGTCTAATACTGTCACCTCGTGAAGTCCCAACCATCTTTCAGGTGGGTGACTTTCTCTCGCTGACCTACGAAGGACTTGTGCTTGTGGTTCAGGGATCTCTTCCACAAACTATTGTGGATTCGTTCCTTGATCCTCATTCTCAACTTCTTGAGAATTCAGTTCTAGGGGTGAGTGTTGAATCTCTTCCACAACTTCTTGTGAAATTGATTCATCTCGACTCCCACTGCCCACAATATCCACGGGTGGTTGAATATGACATCAATGATCATTTCATTTTGTAGTGTAGATTGATCCTCTTCAAGTCTTACACTACTCCCACTACTTTCTCTTGAGAGAAACTCTTTCTCCAAGAATACACCGTGTCGAGCAACAAACACTTTGTTCTCACACTGGTGATAGAAGTAATATCCCTTAGTCTCTTTGGGATATCCTATGAAAATGCACTTGTCCGATTTGGGTTGAAGCTTGTCTGATATCATCCGTTTGACATAAGCTTCACAACCCCAAATCTTTAGAAAAGACATACTTGGAACCTTTCCAAACCATAACTCATGTGCTGTCTTTTCCACGAATTTTGATGGAATCTTGTTTAGTGTGAATGCGGCGGTTTCAAGGGCATGCCCCCAAAATGAGAGTGGTAGGCCAGCTTGGCTCATCATTGATCTAACCATGTCCAACAAGGTTCGATTCCTTCTCTCAGAAACACCATTCCATTATGGTGTCTCTGGAGGAGTGAGTTGTGAAACTATTCCACAATCTCTTAGATAGTCGCCAAACTCGTGACTCAAATACTCACCCCCACAATCTGATCGTAAGGCTTTAATCTTCTTGTCGAGTTGGTTCTCTACTTCATGCTTAAACTCCTTGAACTTTTCAAAGGATTCAAACTTATGTCTCATCAAATAGACATAACCATATCTACTGAGGTCATCAGTAAATGTGATGAAGTATCGATAACCTCCTCGGGCACTTGTACTCATTGGTCCACACACATCACTATGTACGAGTCCCAACAAACTATTTACCCTTTCACCTTTCTTGGTGAATGGTGCATTGGTCATCTTTCCAAGTAAACAAGGTTCGCATGTCTCAAGTGATTCTAAATCAAATTGACCAAGAAGTCCAACTTCTTGTAATTTCTTGATGCGTCTCTCATTTATGTGACCTAGGCGATAATGCCACATGAGAGTCGTACTCTCATGATAAGTTTTGAGTCGTTTGTTATTGATGTTCAGAACTTGTTTATCCATTTCAAGCAAGTATAGACCATTTCTTATATAAGAACATCCATAAAACAAACCATCTCTATAAAAAGAACAACAATTGTCTTTGATGGTAAAACAAAAACCATCCATGTCCATACAAGAAATAGAGATACTATTTCTCGAAATAGAAGGAACAAAATAAACATTTTTAAGTTCCATTACAAGCCCACTAGGCAAATGCAACTCGACACACCCGACGGCAACTGCTGCAACATTTGCACCATTCCCGACACGGAGCTGCACCTCACCCTTTCTTAGCATTCTTCTATCCTTTAGTGCCTGCATATTCATACAAATATGAGCACATGATCCAGTATCTAATACCCAATCATTGATAGAAGTAGCTAAGTGAACTTCAATGACAAAAGTACCTGAGGAAGACGGGACCTTCCCATTTTTCTTGTCCTCCAAGTACTTAGGACAATTCCTTTTCCAATGCCCCTTCATCTTACAGTAGAAGCACTCGGAATCGGAGGCAACCTTGACCTTGGGAGTGCTCACAGTCACCACTGGAACCTTTCCCTTGCCCTTGCCATTTCCCTTGCGCTTGCCTTTGCCTTTCTTGACTTTCCTACTTCCCTCACTGACCGCAAGGACATGAGAAACACCTTTCTGCATGTCAGCCTCTGCAATCTTGAGCATCCCATGTAATTCACCCAAACTTTTCTCCATTCCATGCATGTGATAGTTCATGATGAATGAAGAGTACTTTGACGGGAGAGAGTTAAGAACAATGTCCGTGGCCAACTTCTTGTCCACGGCACACTCGAGCTTCTCCAGCTGCTCCACATAACTTATCATTTTGAGTATGTGAGCACTCACGGAGGAACCCTCAGCCATCTTGCATCCCAGAAAACTTTTGGTCATGTTGTACCTCTCTACACGGGCCTGCTCTTGAAACATTTTCTTGAGCTGGTCCATAATGTAGTAACAAGAATTCTCCTCAAACCGCTTCTGCAGTTCGGGGTTCATTATTGATACTAAGAGGCACTGTACTTTAAGGTCGTCTTCCACGGCCTTGTTGTGTTTATCCTTAGTTTTCTTGTCAGCATCATCATTTGGTAAATCAGGGACGGGAGTAGTCAAGACGTATTCCTTTTTCTCATGCCTAAGAACAATTCTTAGGGCACGATGCCAGTCTAGAAAATTCGATCCGTCATTTTTGAGTTTTTCTTTGTCTAACAATGATCGCAGAAAAGAGGTTTCTTTTGCCATGATCTACAATTTAAAGGTTTGAGTTTAGTTCATGACAATGTTTTATTTTAAAATAAAACTCCCACTACAATATTAATTTAGTTCCATTTGTAGTAGGTCCAAGATCCACATTTTCACTAAGATAAGTCAGCGTCGGCATGGAACTTAAACTTAGCTATTTTAGGTAAGCAACTCATGCTAATCACAACCGGGTGACTCTTGGTGTTTATCCATCCAACTCATGTATGAACAAACTATTCCCCAAAGCCCAAAACTGTTTTGGATTATCCATGTCAAGTAAACCTCTCTCTATTTGGTTTGACATGACGGTCATGCCCCACATCTCCTAAAGATAGAAAGCGATGCCTACTGTGTAGGTCCCACCGACTAACGATCGATAGTTTGACATGGATAGAGAAGGAAGGGAATGACGCTTGATTTTTGTTTGGAACTCTTTTGTTATTTATGGTGGTCATGTAAGCATACACCCATACTTATCCTATGACTCTTATATTTCATAAATACACATAAATGACATAAACACATCATGCGGCTATGAGTTTGTATGGCCTTGTGCGAAAAACTCCTTTCTCGCATTTGTCACTTGTTGCGCCAACTCCTTGGATGTGGCCACCACATTTCACAACTATTCTATGCCTATTTATTTTATATTAAGACTTTCTTAAAAAAAAATAAGTTACATTTAGAATTTCTAAAATTTCTAAATATAGGCATGCAAGCCTTGAATGAATTACATTGAAAGGCATCCTAACATTTGTGCCTTAATTATTAATCTAATTAATTATTATGGGGCACCTTAGGCCGCGTTACAACCATTCAACAAACATTCATTACATCCCACGAGGCATTGGAAATGACCATACAAAACTCACAATTTTGTCCCTACAAAAACAAGTTAGGTGCATGTGCAAAAATTGCACCATACATGCATAAACAATTCATGCATATGCAATTAGTTAAATTAATTCCTTAAGCTTATGACCCATAAAAATTTGTTTCAAAAACAAAATTTTAACAGAGGAGAAGGTTTGATTTATCACATAATTCATGCAAATTAAAATTTACAAACTACACCTTGAACTATTCCAAATAGCACAAGCAATAGTCAACCCGTTATGCCTAATTAACAAATGTGCTTAGAAAATTAATTTTAACCTTTAAAATAATTTTCAATATTCCTAAAGAGGAATAACAATTTCCCAATTACTTCAAAATGCATTTCATCAAATAAATAGACATTTTAATCATTGGGTTTACACATTTTGTTAATTAGCACTTAATTATCCTCTAAATTAGGATTATATCTAAATAACTCATAAAAATACAAACTATACATAGATGCATTCCTTATGATATTTATAACAACATTATTAAATTGGATTTAATAGATCTAAAAAAATATGATAAAAAAATTTTGGTCCAATTTGAACCCGAGCCTATAAAGGCATTTTTTTTTTCATTTCATCATTTTTTTCTTTGATCATGTGCCTTAAATTTAATTTAACAATTAAATAAATTTATTCCAGAGATTAAAACATTACAAATTAATGTTTAAACATCTTAGAAGGCTCCAAAATAATTGTGTAATAATAATCCTAAAATTAAATGCAAGATGTTCAAAAACACCGACGGTTGATTTAATCAAAAGGTCATAAGCTTCCAAGACTTAATTAAATTAATTACTCATGCTAATTTCGGCCAAAAATTAGTCAAATAAAGTCTTAAGCTCTGATACCAATTGAAGAAAATATTAGTTTCATGCAAGAGCAAATTTCAAAAATTTAACTCAAAGAAACCAACATAAATCTACTTATTTGACTAACGATGAACCGTATTTAACATTTTAACTTGTTTAATCTGTATACCTCAAATCTTGGTCTCTAAACCAAGAAGTAGGGACTTGAGATGTAGGGTTGTTGCCTCCTTGTCGAGCCTTCACTTCTCCAAGTCGGCCTCGAAATGGCACCCGCTTCGAACGCACGAAGCCTCTACGAGTATCCACCCGAGATTAAACGAAACTCTTGTTTTTCCCTTGCTAGAGGTAATCAACCAAGAATCTAACTTAACCTTAGCTTCTACCTCTTCAATCAACTATTAATTTTAGTGTAGAAGTTGTGCTCAACACATGAGCAAAAATGGTGGAGACAAAATTGCAAAAAACTCTTCTCTTTTTCACCTCTTCTTACAAAAACATTTTTCCATTTTTCTTATAAGAGAAGGAAGAAGAGAGAGATTAGAATGGTGGCTAGGATTTGGAAAAAGGTGGGGTATTTATAGTGTGAAGTTAGGGTATGTTTTAATCATCTCAACCACAATGGATGGCTAGATTTAAACATGACAAAAGTAACTTTTTACTTTTGCCATCCAATGGAGCTCTCCATTAGATGCACTTTTATCCCACTTTATTCCAAACCATTTCATCAAATAGACTTCTCCATTTAATGTTAAATTGGGCTTGGGCCAATTTCTATTTATGCCATTTTCGTTTTTGCCATTTATGCCAACTTTTGGCCCACCCGACAATTGTTACGGTTAATTGTATTTGCTCAATTCTGTTGAGAAATAAATTTGTATACCATGTCCAACATGTAATAAATTTATTCTAAGATCAAGTTAGTCATCTCCATGACACTTTTATTTGTTTCGTTTTTCTCTCTTTGGTGTGACCTCGTAGGATCTATATCGTGTTGACAATAGAATCAAAACTTCTTTTAATTCTATAAATTATAAGCGGCACCTAGCAATATGCATTATAATTACTCAACAGATAAAGATGATATGAACCAATCAACATCACGATCCTAAAGCAATATTTAATTGCTTGTGTCAATTCACGTGTCACATGATATCGGGAATAAATCCAAGGCAGGAGAGTGTCATCCTTCCAAGTAATTCAGTAAATATTGATCAAACTCATTGATCATAATTGCATGCATACTTTATTACTCCATCAAGGGGCCCGAAGATATCATCACTCACATATGAAATATGAGGGACACTGGTATTCTTGATAAATATCTTTTCCTCCGCACAAGACACACATATTGAGATATTATCTGTATAGCTGCCAGTTACGGTCAGCGTTGGACAACACCTACAGATACATGTATCTCATGTAGGAAAAATAATCATCTCATACCAAAGAATTCAAGACACAAATGAAACATTAATGACACTAACACAATCCATGTTATGTTTCATTCTTGGGTCATGTCCAATCCCCTGATCTCCATCAGGTATTTATGTGATTAAATTGGTAGCTCCTTACCATATGATCCGTAGAACATGATCATCATTTAATCCACATACTAATCTCGTACCGGTAAATAGTGTTCCTTCTTAATTACCAAGATTAGGGTCATTTAGAGTATTCGTTATATTATTATTATAGAGTTCTACATTTCAAGTTCTCAACTCGAAAAATCCATAATGTAATTAAATACTCAAGGAACAAAATGATTCTTTCATTTCATGAACAAACATAGAATACATCCATAAATGGTTGACTTCTAGATCATAACACTAACAAATACAACTACTACAAGATGAAACAACCAGTGCAAAATGAAAAACAACTAGCAGAACATGAAAAACAACTAGTAGAATATGAATGATAACTAGAAGAAGATGAAATACAACCGATACAAGATGAAAGACAACTAGAAGAATATGAAAAATAACTAGTACAAGATGAAATACAACCACTAGTAGACGAAAGACAACAAGTAGAACGTGAAAGACAATCAGAAAAAGTTGAAGAAAAAATAGTACAAGATGAAAGAAAACAAGAAGAAGATGTAAAACAACTAATAGAAGATGAAAGATAACTTGAAGAAGATGAAATACAACCAGTAGTAGATAAAAGACAATATGTAGGACATGAAAGTCAAAAAGTAGAACATGAAAGACAACTTGTACAAGATGAAAAACAACTAGTAGAGCATGAAAAACAACTAGTAGAATATGAATGATAACTAGAAGAAGATGAAACCTAACTAGTACAAGATGTAAGACAATTGGAAGAAGATGAAATACATCCGGAGGAAGAAAAAATAGAACTAGAAGAAGATGGAAGAAAATTACAGTAGAACATGAAATAGATTCATTACAAGATGAAAGATAACCATTAGAACATGAAAGACAACTGGAAGAAGATGAAATACAACCAGTTCAAGATGAAAGACAACTGGAAGAAGATGAAATACAATCAGAAGAAGATAAAATACAAACAATAAGACATGAAATACAACTAGTTCAATATAAAAGACAACTACAAGAAGATGAAAGATAACTACAAGAAGATGAAAGACAACTAGTAGAAGATGGAAAACAACTAGTAGAATATGAAAAACAACTAGAAGAAGATGAAATATTCAAGATGAAAGATAACTGGAAGAAGATGAAATACAACTAGAAGAAGATGAAATACAACTAGACAAAGATGAAATGCAACAAGTAGTAGATGTAATACAAACAGTAAGACATGAAAGACACCAAAAGAACATGAAATACAACCAGTTCAATATAAAAGACAACTAGAAGAAGATGAAAGACAACAAGTACAAAATGAAAAACAACTAGTAGAAGATGAAAAACAACTAGTAGAATATGAAAAATAACTACAAGAATATGAAATAGAACCAATAGTAGATGAAAAACAACCAATATAACGTGAAAGATAACCAATGGAACATAAAGAACAACCAGTACAAGTTGAAAGACAATTAGAAGAAGATAACAAACAACTAGTACAAGATGAAATACAACCAGTAATAGATGAAAGACAACCAGAAGAACGTGAAAGACAACTAATTGAAATACAACCATAGTAGATGAAAACCAACCAATATAACGTGAAAGACAGCCCATTGAACATGAAAGAAAACCAATACAAAATGAAAAACAACTAGTACAAGATGAAATAGAACCAGTAGTAGATGAAAGACTACCAGTAGAACGTGAAAGACAACCAGAAAAAGATGAAAAACAACCAGTACATGATGAAAAACAACTAGAAGAAGATGTAAAACAACTAGTAGAAGATTAAAAACAACTAGAAGAAGATGAAATACAACTTGAATAAGATGAAATACAACCAGTAGTAGCTGAAAGACAATAAGTAGGACATGAAAGACAACCAGTAGAGCATGAAATACGACTAGAATGTGAATGACAACATGAAGAAGATGAAAGACAACTAGAAGAAAATGAAATACAACTGAGCAAGAAAAAATACAGCTAGAAGAAGATGAAAGACAAATTATAGAACATAAAAGACAACTAGTACAAGATGAAAGACAACTAGAAGGAGATAAAAGACAACCAGTACATCATGAAAGACCACCAGTATAAGATGAACACAACAAGAAGAAGATGAAATACAACCAGTAATAGATGAAAGACAACCATTATTACGTGAAAAACAACTAAATAAGATGAAAGACAACTAATAGAAGATGAAAGACAGCCAGAAGAAAATGAAATACAACTAGAGAAGATGAAATGCAACCAATACAAGATGAAATACAACAAGTAGTAGATGAAATACAATCACTACAAGATGAAAGACATGTTGTTGTAAGCAATCTTCGATGTTGTTTGACTAATTTGCAAAACATATAACTGTTGAATTTTACAGTTTCTCTGTTTAAGAATATGTGCAGGTTTGAGAATTATGGCCAAAAGGTCAACGAAAGTCAATAGTCCACATCATGACAAGTTGGCGTAACATGGTGCGTCCGAAGGTCAAAGAAGTCAAAGTATCTATCATGACAAGTCGGAACGTGACCAGCTGCACAAGATAATATGTTACATGATCTCCTCGAGCTACAAGGAATGATTTAATGCATATGTGACACAAGCCATTTGGAATGTCGGATATTGATGAAATGCTGAATCGTGAAGAATATGGAGGATCGTATGAAGATCAAGATAACGAAGATTATGAAGATCATACTTTACCATTTGTGTTGTAATTTTTATTTATGTCCAAAATATGATATCTAAGGTTGAGATCACCTGAGTCTGTCCGTTGCTTGGCTGGATATCAAATTCAAAATTCAAATAATCGGGTATGATCATTACTAGAAACTTGGGCACAAACAAAATAGGCTAAACCATTATGTTGTAGATCTTGTGATATGTAAAAGAGCCGTTGGCTCTCCTTTGAATTTCACTATAAATAGTGGGTTATGTCTCATGTCTCATTGACGAGAGAATATCTCACAAATCTTACACCTTAGAATCCGTTTGAGAGGTTTAGCCTAATCCATTTTGTTGTTTGTGCTCAAACTTCAATTATCTCTCCAGCATCCTCAAATATACTTCACCTAACTTGATTAGAGTGAAACTTAGAGCATGCGAGCTCGTTTCATACTGAAGCCTAAGCTCACCTCATACCAGAGCCTGTGTGCTCACATTCTTTCTGCCAAGAACATACAGTAGATAGGTTAGTTAAATTAGTTAAACACAGGAACGACTTTGAAACTTGTCTATCCGACTGATAGTTACAAGTTATATGGGTTAAATTTTAAACAAACCTACTCACCCTTCTATGTGCCTTTAGGGACAACAAGACAACTAGAAAATAATGAAAGACAAACTAAAAGAAGATGAAAGACAACTAGTAGAACATGAAATACAACAGTACAAGATGAAAGACAACTACTAAAAGATGAAATACAAATAGAGGTAGAAGAAATACAACTTGTAGAAGATGAAATACAACTAGCAGAAGATGAAAGACAACCAGTAGAAAATGAATGAAGACCAGCAGAAGATGAAACACAACTAGAAGAAAATGAAAGACAACAAGTAGAACATGAAAAATAATCAGTACAAGATGAAAGAAAACTAGAGGAAGATAAAATACAACCAGTAGTAAATAAAAGACAACCAATAGAACATGAAAGAAAACCAATAGAAAAACAACGACAACCAGTACTAGATGAAAGACAATTAGAAGAAGATGAAATAAAATCAGTAGAAAATCAAAGACAACCAATAGAAAGTGAAAGACAATTAGAAGAAGATGAAATAAAATCAGTAGAAAATCAAAGACAACCAATAGAAAGTGAAAGACAACCAATAGAACATGAGAGACAACAAGTAGAATATGAAAGACAACCAGTATAAGATAAAAGACAACTAGAAGAAGATGAAAAACAAGTAGAAGATGAAAGACAACATTGAAGAAGATTAAATACAACTAGAAGAAAATGAGAGACAACTAGCAGAACATGAAAAGACAATCAGTAGGACATGAAAGACAACAAGTAGAACATAAAAGACAACCAGAAAAAAACATAAAAGACAACTAAAAGACAACCAGTAGAATATAAAAGACATTCTATTGGTTATCTTCCTCTAGTTGTATTTTCATTTTTTTAGTTGTCATTCATCTTGTACTAGTTGTCTATCATCTTCTTCTAGTATTCATTAATAATCTACTAGTTGTTTATCATGTTCTTATAGTTTTTTCTATCTTTTACTGATTGTCTTTCATCTTATAGTAAATCTATTTCATCTTGTTTTAGTTGTCGTTCATGTTCTACTGGTTGTCTTTTATGATTATTTTTTTGTCTCTCATGTCCTACTGATTGTCTTTCATGTTCTACTAGTTGTCTTTCATTTTCTTCTAGTTGTGTTTCATCTTCTTCAATGTTGTCTTTCTGTCTTTCATCTTCTACTAGTTACTTTTCATCTTATTCTAGTTGTCTTTCATCTTATACTGGTTTTTCTCTCATGTTCTATTGGTTGTCCTTCACATTATACTGGTTGTCTTTGATCTACTAGTGGTATTTCATCATGTAATGGTTGTCTTCCTTGTTCTAATGGTTGCTTTCATGGTCTACTAGTTGTCTTTCATCTACTACTAGTTGTATTTTTATCTTATTCTAGTTATTTTACATCTTGTACTGTTTGTCTTTCATTTTCTTCTAGTTGTGTTTCATATTCTGCTGGTTGTTTTCATTTTCTACTTGTCGTCTTTCATCTTCTACGAGTTGTATTTCTTCTACCTCTAGTTGTGTTTCATCATCTTCTACTTGTCTTATCTTGTACTGGTTGTCTTTCATGTTCTACTAGTTGTCTTTCATCTTCTACTAGTTGTGTTTCATCTTCTGCTGGTCTTCATTCATTTTCTACTGGTTGTCTTTCATTTGGTACTAGTTGTGTGTCATGTTCTACTAGTTGTCTTTGATCTTCTACTAGTTTACTTTCATCTTGTACTGGTTGTTTTTCATATTTTTCTGGTAGTCTTTCGTCTAATACAAGTTGTATGTCATGTTCTATTAGTTGTCTTTCATCTTGTACTGGTTATTTTTCATTTTTTTTATTTGTCTTTCATCTGGTACTAGTTGTATGTCATGTTCTACTAGTTGTCTTCATCTACTACTTGTTGTATTTCATCCTGTTTTGGATGCAATTCATCTTCTTCTAGTGGTATTTCATCTTTATCTTGTTGTCTTTCATCTTTTTCTAGTTGTCTTTCATCCTGTACTGTTGTCTTTCATGTTCTACTGGTTGTCTTTCACGTTCTACTTGTTGTATTTTTTTTTTATAGTTGTCTTTCATCTTGTATTGGTGGTCTTAAATATTCTTCTAGTTATCTTCCATCTTGTCCTCGTTGTCTTTCATGTTCTACTAAATGTTTGTCATCTTGTACTTATTGCCTTTCATGTTCTTCTGGTTGTCATTCATGTCCTACTGATTGTCTTTCATGTCCTATTGATTGCCTTTCATCTACTACTAGTTGTATTTCAACTTCTTCTAGTTGTCTTTCATCTTCTACTAGTTGTTTTACATCTTCTTCTAGTTGTCTTTCATCTTGTATTGCTTCTTTTTCATATTCGTTTGGTTGTCTTTCACGTTCTACTGGTTGCCTTTCATCTTGTACTAGTTCTTTTTACCCTACTTCTAGTTGTCTTTCATCTAGTACTATCTTTCATGTTCCATTGTTTGTTTTTCAAGTTCTATTAATTGTTTTACACCTACTACTAGTTGTATATCATCTTCTTTTAGTTGTCTTTTATCTTGTACGGTTTGTCGTTCATGTTCTACCGGTTGTCTTTTATCTTATTCATGTTGTCTTTCATCTTGTAATAGTTGTCTTTCATCTTGTAATAGTTATATTTCATGTTTTACTTGTTGTCTTTCATCTTCTACTTGTTGTATTTTATCCTATACTAATTGTCATTCATCTTCTAGTAGTTGGTTTTCAATTTCTTCTAGTTGTCTTTCATCTTATACAAGTTGTCTTTCATGTTCTACTTGTTGTCTTTCGTTTTCTACTAGTTGTTTTTCATCTTCTTCTAGTTGTCTTTCACATTGAACTGGTTGTCTTTCATATTTTTCTGGTAGTCTTTCATGTCTTTTTTATTGTAATTCGTCTACTATTGGTTGCATTTCATTTTCTCCTAGTGGAATTTCATGTTCTTCTAGTTGTCTCTCAGCTTGTACTGGTTGTCTTTCATGTTCTACCGGTTGTATTTCATCTTCTTCTAGTTGTAATTTTTCTTCCTCTAGTTGTATTATCTTCTTGTTGTTGTCTTTCATATTTTACTGGTTGCCTTTCATCTTTTTCTAGTTGTCATTCATATTCTACGAGTTGTTTCTCATCTTGTACTTGTTGTCTTTCATGTTCTTCTGGCTATCTTTCATGTCCTACAGATTTGTCTTTTATGTCCTAATGATTGTCTTTCATCTACTACTGGTTGTATTTCAACTTCTTATAGTTGTTGTCTTTCATCTTCTACTAATTAGTTTACATCTTCTTCTAGTTGTCTTTCATCTTCTTCTAGTGGTCTTTCACGTTCTACTTATTGTCTTTCATCTACTACTGGTTGTATTTCATTTTGTACTAGTTGTTTTTCATATTCTTCTAGTTGTCTTTCATCTTGTACTGGTTATCTTTCATGTTCTATTGGTTGTCTTTCACGCTCTACTGGTTGTCTTTCATCTACTACTAGTTGTATTTCATCTTCTTCAAGTGGTCTTTGATATTGTATTGGTTGTCTTTCATATCCTACTGATTGTATTTCATCCAATACTAATTGCATTTCATCTTCTTCTAGTTGTATTTCATTTTCTTCTGGTCGTATTTTATCTTCTTCTAGTTGTCCTCCTTCTTCTCGTTGTATTTTTTCTTCCTCTAGTTGTATTTCATCTGCTTCTAGTTGTCTTTTAACTTATACTGGTTATCTTTTAATGTTCTACTGGTTGTATTTCAACTTCTTGTAGTTGTATTTTTTCTTCCACTAGTTGTATTTCATCATATTCTAATTGTCTTTCATCTTGTACTGATTGTTT
Organism: Carex myosuroides; assembly: GCA_028015225.1. Lineage (NCBI taxonomy): Eukaryota > Viridiplantae > Streptophyta > Magnoliopsida > Poales > Cyperaceae > Carex > Carex myosuroides. The sequence continues at coordinate 15,040,538 of CM051465.1, forward strand.
TTCATCTTCTTCTGGTTGTTTTTCACGTTCTACTTGTTGTCTTTCATATACTATTAGTTGTATTTGATCTTCTTTCAGTTGTCTTTCATTTTGTAATGCTTGTCGTTCGTGTTCTACCGGTTGTCTTTCATCTTGTATTTGGTTGTATTTCCTCTTCTTCCATTTGTCTTTCATCTTGTACTGGTTGTCTTTCATCTTCTACTAGTTTTTCATCTTCTACTTGTCTTTCGTCTTCTACTAGTTGTTTTTCGTCTTCTAGTAGTTGTTTTTCATCTTCTTCTAGTTGTCATTCAAATTGTACTGGTTGTCTTTCACGTCCTACAGATTGTATTTAATCCACTACTAGTGGCATTTCATCATTTTCTAGTTGTATTTCAACTTCTTCTGGTTGTACTTCATCTTTTTCTAGTTGTCTTTCATCTTGTACTGGTTGTCTTTCATGTTCTACTTATTGTCTTCCATCTTCCTTTTGTTGTATTTCATCTTCTTCTAGTTGTCTTTCATATTCTACTAGTTTTTTATTTTGTACTTGTTGTCTTTCATTACTTCTAGTTATTTTTCATGTCATGTTTACTATCTTTCATTTCCTATTGATTGTTTTTCATCTACTACTGGTTGTATTTCAACTTTTTCTAGTTGTCTTTCATCTTCTACTAGTTATTTTACATCTTCAGCTAGTTGTATGTCAACTTGTACTGGTTGTTTTTCATCTTCTAATTGTCTTTCATGTTCTACTGATTGTCTTTCATCTACTACTGGTTGTATTTCATCTTGTACTAGTTGTTTTTCATTTTCTTCTGGTTGTCTTTCATTTTGTACTGGTTATCTTTCATGTTCCATTTATTGTCTTTCACGTTTTACTGGTTGTCTTACATCTACTACTAATTATATATCATCTTCTTCCAGTTGTCTTTCATCTTGAACTGGTTGCCGTTCCTATTCTACCGGTTGTTTTTTATCTTCTTTGTGTTGTCTTTCATCTTGTACTGGTTATCTTTCATGTTATAATTGTTGCCTTTCATATTCTACTTGTTGTATTTATCTTATACTGGTTATCATTCATCTTCTTGTAGTTGTTTTCCATCTTCTTCTAGTTGTCTTTCATGTTCTACTTGTTGTCTTTCATCTTCTACTGCTTTCATGTTCATCTGGTTATCTTTCATATTCTACTAACTGTATTTCATCCACTACTAGTTGCATTTAATGTTCTTCTAGTTCTATTTCATCTTCTTCTGGTTGTATTTCATCTTCTTCTGGTTGTATTTCATTTTGTAATAATTGTCTTTCATGTTCTACTTGTTGTCTTTCATCTTCTACTGCTTTCATGTTCATCTGGTTATCTTTCATATTCTACTAACTGTATTTCATCCACTACTAGTTGCATTTAATGTTCTTCTAGTTCTATTTCATCTTCTTCTGGTTGTATTTCATCTTCTTCTAGTTGTCTTTCATCTTGTTCATGTTCTAATGCTTGTCTTCTATCTTCTTCTAGTTTTATTTTTTCTTCCTCTAGTTTTATTTCATCTTCTTCTAGTTGTCATTCATATTCTACTAGTTGTTTTTCACTTATACTTGTTGTCTTTCATGTTCTTCTGGTTATCTTTCATATTCTTCTAGTTCTCTTTTATGTCATACTGATTGTCTTTCATGTTCTTCTGGTTGTCTTTCATGTCTTCTGGTTGTCTTTTATGTCCGACATATTGTCTTTAATGTGCTACTAATTGTCTATCATTTACTACTGGTTGTATTTCATCTTCTACCAGTTCATCTTCTTCTAGTTGTCTCTCACGTTGTACTTGTTGTTTTTCATCTACAACTGGTTGTATTTCATCTTTTACTAGTTTTTTTTCATCTTGCATTGGTAATTTTTATGTTACATTGGTTGTCTTTTATTTTCTATTGGTTGTCTGTTATCTACTATTGGTTGTATTTGATCTTCTTCTGGTTGTCTTTCATCTTGTATTGGTCGTCGTTCAAGTTATATTAGTTGTCTTTCATCTTCTTCATTTGTCTTTCATCTTGTATTGATTATTTTTCATGTTCTACCTGTTCTCTTTCATCTTCTACTTGTTGTATTTTATCTTATACTAGTTGTCATTTATCTTGTAGTAGTTGTTTTTTTATGTTCGTATAGTTGTCTTTTGTCTTGTACTAATTGTATTTTTTATGTTCTACTTCTTGTCTTTCTACTTGTTGTTTTTCATCTTCAAATTTTTTTTTTCATTTTGTACTTGTTGTCTTTCATCTTCTAGTAGTTGTTTTTAATCTTCTTCTAGTTGCCTATCATATTGTACTAGTTGTCTTTCATGTTCTTCGGATTGCCTTTCATATCCTAATGATTGCATTTCATCTTCTTCTACTTGTATTTCATGTTCTGCTGGTTGTCTTCTATCTTATTCTGGTTGTATTTTTTCTTCTAGTTGTATTTCATCTTCTCCTAGTTGTCTTTCATCTTGTACTGGTTAACTTTTATGTTCTACTGCTTGTATTTAATCTTCTTCGAGTTGTATTTTTTCTTCCACTAGTTGTATTTCATCTTCTTCTAGTTGTCATTCATCTTGTACTGGTTGGTTTTCATCTTCTTATTGTCTTGCACGTTCTACTAGTTATTTTTTATATTATACTTGTTGTCTTTCGTGTTCTTTTGTCTATCTTTCATGTTCTTCTGGTTATCTTTCATGTCCTACTGATTGTCTTTCATGTCCTACTGATTGTCTTTCATTTACTACTGGTTGTCTTTCATCTTCTTCTAGATGTATTTCATCATGTATTGGTTGTTTTTGAATTTTTTCTGGTTGTCTTTACATTCTACTGGTTGTCTTTCATCAAATACTGCTTGTCATTCATCTTGTACTAGTTTTTCATCTTCTTCTAGTTGACTTTCATCTTGTACTGGTTATCTTTAAAGTTCCATTGGTTGTCTTTCACGTTCTACTGGTTGTAAATCTACTACTAGTATTATTTCATCTTCTTCCAGTTGTCTTTCATCTTGTACTGGTTGTCTTTCATCTTCTTCCATTTGTCTTTCATCTTGTACTGGTTGTCTTTCATCTACTACTAGTATTATTTCATCTTCTTCCAATTGTCTTTCATCTTGTACGGGTTGTCGTTCATGTTCTACTGGTCTTTCATCTTCTTCATGTTGTCTTTCATCTTGTATTGGTTATCTTTCATTTTCTAGTTGTTGTCTTTCATGTTCTACTTGTTGTATTTTATCTTATATTGGTTGTCATTCATCTTCTATTAGTTGTCTTTTATCTTATTTGAGTTGTATTTCATGTTACATTGGTTGTCTTTCACGTTCTACTGGTTGTCTTTCATCTACTACTAGTTGTATTTCATTTTCTTCCATTTGTATTTCATCTTATACTGGTTGTCGTTCATGTTCTACCAGTTGTCTTTCATCTATAACTGGTTGTCTTTCTTCTACTAGTTGTTTTTTGTTTTCTACTAGTTGTTTTCCATCTTGTAGTAGTTATTTTTCATCTTCTTTTAGTTGTCTTTCATATTGTGCATGTAGTCTTTCATATTCATCTGGCTGTCTTTCATGTCCTACTGATTGTATTTCATCCACTACTAGTTGCATTTCATCTTCTTCTAGCTGTATTTCATCTTTTTCTGATTGTATTTCATCTTCTTCTAATTGTCATTCATATTCTACTAAATGTTTTTCATCTTGTACTTGTTGTCTTTCATGTCCAACTGATAGTCTTTCATGTTCTAATAATTGTCTTTCATCTACTACTGGTCGTATTTCAACTTTTTATAGATGTCTTTCATTTTCTACTAGTTATTTTACATCTCCTTTCTAGTTGTATTTCATCTTCTTGTGGTGGTATTTCACGTTCGACTGGTTATCTTTCATCTACTACTGGTTGTATTTCATCTTGTACTAGTTGTTTTTCATCTTCTTTTAGTTGTCTTTCATCTTGTACTGGTTATCTTTCATGTTCCATTGGTTGTCTTTCGCATTATACTGGTTATCTTTAATCTACTACTAGTTGTATTTCATCTTTTACTGGTTGTCTTTCATATTGTATTTGTTGTCTTTCATGTTCATCTAGTTGTCTTTCATGTCCTACTGATTGCATTTCATCTTCTTCTAGTTGTGTTTCATCTTCTTCTGGTCGTATTTCATCTTCTTCTAGTTGTCTTCCATCTTCTTCTCGTTGTATTTTTTCTTCCTCTAGTTGTATTTCATCTTCTTCATGTTGTATTTAATCTTGTACTAGTTGTCTTTCATGATCTACTGTTTGTCTTCTATCTTCTTCTAGTTATATTTTTTCTTCCTCTAGTTGTATTTCATCTTCTTCTAGTTGTCTTTCATTATGTATTGGTTGTTTTTCATCTTCTTCTATTGGTTATTCATATTCTACTAGTTGTTTTCATCTTATACTGGTTGTCTTTCATATTCTTCTGGTTGTCTTTCATGTCTTACTGATTTTCTTTCATTTCCTACTAGTTGTATTTCATCTTCCTGTAGTTGTCACTCATCTTCTACTAGTTGTTTTACATTATTTTCAAGTTGTCTTTCATCCTGTTCTTGTTGGCTTTCATGTCCTACTGATTGTATTTAATCCACTACTAGTTGCATTTCATATTTTTATAGTTGTTTCTTTAGTTGTCTTTAATGTTCTACCGGCTGTCTTTCATCTTCTTCTAGTTGTATTTCATCTTCTTCTAGTTGTATTTTTTCTTTCTCTAGTTGTATTTCATCATCTTCTAGTTGTCTTTCATGTTGTACTGGTTATTTTTCATCTTCTTCAGGTTGTCTTTAACATTCTACTAGTTGTCTTTCGTTGTCTTTCATGTTCTTCTAGCTGTCTTTCATGTTCTTTTGGTTATCTTTCATGTCCTACTGGTAACCGTCTTTCATTTTCTTCATGTTGTCTTTCACGTTCTACTTGTTGTCTTTCATCTTCTAGTGCTTGTCATTCATCTCGTAATAGTTGTTTTTCGTCTTTTACTAGTTGTCTTTCATCTTGTACTGGTTATCTTTCATGTTCCATTGGTTGTCTTTCACGTTTTACTGGTTGTCTTACATCTACTACGAGTTGTATTACATCCTCTTACAGTTGTCTTTCATTTTGTACAGGTTGTCGTTCCTGTTCTACCGATTGTCTTTCATCATCTTCATGTTGTCTTTCATCTCTACTTGTTGTATTTTATCTTATACTGGTTGTCATTCATCTTCTAGTAGTTATTTTTCATCATCTTGTCTTTCATCTTGTACTAGTTGACTTTCGTGTTCTACATGTTGTCTTTCATCTTCTACTTGTTGTTTTTCATCTTCTACAAGTTGTTTTTCATCTACTAGTAGTTATTTTCATCTTCTTCTAGTTGTCTTTCATATTGTACTGGTTATTGTCTTTCATGTTAATCTGGTAATCTTTTATATCCTACTGACTGTATTTCATACGCTACTAGTTCCATTTCATTTTCTTCAAGTTGTATTTCATCTTCTTCTGGTTGTATTTCATCATCTTCAAATTGTCTTTCATCTTGTACTGGTTGTCTTTTATTTTCATCTGGGTATCTTTCATATCCTACTAAATGTATTTCATCCATTACTAGTTGCATTTCATCTTATTCTAGTTGTATTTCATCTTCTTCTGGTTGTATTTCATTTTCTTCTAGTTGTCTTTCATCTTGTACTAGTTATCTTTCATGTTCTACTGCTTGTCTTCCATCTTCTTCTAGTTGTATTTTTTTTCTTCCTCTAGTTGTATTTCATCTTCTTCTAGTTGTCTTTCATCTTGTACTATTTGTATTTCATGTTCAACTGGTTGTATCAACTTCTTATAGTTTTCTTTCATTTTCTACTAGTTATTTTACATTTTCTTCTAGTTATCTTTCATCTTCTTGTGGTGGTCTTTCACGTTCTACTGGTTGTCTTTCATCTACTACTGGTTGTATTTCTTGTCCTAGTTGTTTTTCATCTTCTTCTAGTTGTCTTTCATCTTGTATTGGTTATCTTTCATGTTCCATTGGTTGTCTTTCACGTTCTACAGGTTGTCTTTCATCTACTACTAGTTGTATTTCATCTTGTATTGGTTGTCTTTCACATTGTATTGGTTGTCTTTCATGTTCATTTGGTTATCTTTCATGTCCTACTGATTGTATTTCATCCACTACTAATTGCATTTCATCTTCTTCTAGTTGTATTTCATCTTCTTATGGTCATATTTCATCTTTTTCTAGTTGTCTTCAATCTTGTACTAGTTGTTTTTCATGTTCTACTAGTTGTATTTCATCTTCTTGTAGTTGTCTTTTTTCTTCCTCTACTTGTATTTCATCATCTTATAGTTGTCTTTCATCTTGTACTGGTTGTTTTTCATCTTCTTTTGGTTGTCTTTAACGTTCTACTAGTTGTCTTTCATCTTATACCTGTTGTCTTTCATGTTCTTCTGGCTGTCTTTCATGTTCTTCTGGTTATGTTTCAAGTCCAACCGATTGTCTTTCATTTTGTACTGGTTCTTTCATTTCCTACTAATTGTATGTCATTTTCTATTTGTTGTTTTTCATCTTCTTCGGATTGTCATTCACGTTCTACTGGTTGTCTTTCATCTTCTACTTCTTGTCATTCATCTTGTACTAGTTGTTTTTCGTCTTCTTCTAGTTGTCTTTCGTCTTGTACTGGTTATCTTTAATGTTCCATTGGTTGTCTTTCATGTTCAACATGTTGTCTTTCATCATGTACTGGTTATCTTTCATGTTCTACATGTTGTCTTTCATCTTCTACTTGTTGTATTTTATCGTATACTAGTTGTCACTCATCTCGTACTAGTTGTTTTTCATCTTCTTCAGGTTGTATTTTATCTTGTACTAGTTATTTTTAATCTTCTTCAGGTTGTATTTTATCTTGTACTAGTTATTTTTAATCTTCTTCTAGTTTTCTTTCATGTACTAGTTGTATTTCATCTTCTTTTAGTTGTCTTTGATCGTGGACGGGTTGTCATTCATGTTCTACCGGTTGTATTTCATTTTCTTCATGTTGTCTTTGATCATGTACTGGTAATTTTTCATGTTCTACATGTTGTCTTTCATCTTCTACTTGTTGTATTTACCTTATACTAGTTGTCATTCATCTCGTACTAGTTGTTTTTCATCTTCTTCAGGTTGTATTTTGTCTTGTACTAGTTATTTTTAATCTTCTTCTAGTTGTCTTTCATCTTGTACTGGTTGTCGTTCATGTTCTACCGGTTGTCTTTCATCTTACTTAATTGTTGTCTTTCATCTTGTACGGGTTATCTTTCATATTCTACTAGTTGTCTTTGATCTTCTAGTTGTTGTATTTTATCTTATACTGGTTGTCATTCATCTTATAGTAGTTGTTTTTCATCTTCTTCTAGTTTTGTTTCATATTATAGTAGTTGTCTTTCATGTTCAACTTGTTGTCATTCATCTTGTACTAGTTGTCTTTCATATTCTACTGGTTGTATTTCAAGTTCTTTTAGTTGTCTTTCATCTTCTACTAGTTGTTTTACATCTTTTTCAAGTTGTCTTTCATCTTGTACTGATTTTTTTCATCTTCTTCTGGTTGTATTTCACGTTCTACTAGTTGTCTTTCATCAACTACTGGTTGTATTTCATCTTGTACTAGTTGTTTTTCATCTTTTTCTAGTTGTCTTTCATCTTGTACTGGTTATCTTTCATGTTCCATTAGTTGTCTTTCATGTTCTACTTGTTGTCTTTCATCTACTACTAGTTGTATTTGATCTTCTTCCAGTTGTCTTTCATCTTGTAATGCTTATCATTCGTGTTCTACCGGTTGTCTTTCATATTGTTCATGTTGTCTTTCTTCTTGTACTGGTTATCTTTCATGTTCATGTTCTACTTGTTGTCTTCCATATTCTGCTTGTTGTACTTTATCTTATGCTAGTTGTCATTCATCTTGTAGTAATTGTGTTTCATCTTAATCTAGTTGTCTTTCGTCTTTTACTAGTTTGTCATCTTCTACTAGTTATTTTTTATCTTCTAGTAGTTGTTTTTCATTGTCTTCTAGTAGTTGTTTTTCATCTTGTACTTTGTCTTTTATGTTTATCTGGGTATCTTTCATAACCTACTGACGGTATTTCATCCACTACTAGTTGCATTTCATCTTTTCTAGTTGTATTTCATCTTTTTCTGGTTGTATTTCATCATCTTGTAGTTATCTTCCATCTTCTTTTAGTTGTATTTTTTTCTTCCTCTAGTTGTATTTTTTTTTCTAGTTATATTTCATCTTGTATTTGTTATTTTTCATCTTCTTCTGATTGTCCTTCACGTTCTACTGGTTGTCTTTCATCTACTACTGCTTGTCATTTTTCTAGTTGTCTTTCATATTGTACTAGTTGTTTTTCATAATCTACTTGTTATCTTTCGTTTTCTACTAGTTGTTTTTCGTCTTCTACTAGTTATTTTTCATCTTCAAGCAATTGTTTTGCATATTATTCTAGTTGTATTTCATATTGTACTGGTTGTATTTCATGTCCTACATATTGTATTTCATCCACTACTTGTTGCATGACATCTTCTTCTAGTTGTATTTCATCTTCTATTGCTTGTTTTCCATGTTCTTCTATTTGTATTTCATTTTGTACTGGTTGTCTTTCACGAACAACTGGTAGGACATGAACAACAACAATTACAAGATTAAAGACAACTGGAACAAGATGAAATACAACTAGTAGTAGGTGAAAGACAACGAGTATAACGTGAAAGACTACCTGTAGCTACTGTGCTACGAGACTGACACTCGACTAACCCTCTCAAGTGTGATATAAAATTTACTTGGAGTCGCCACCCGTTAGAAAACGGGAAATATAATTTTATTTTTTTGGTCTACAGAGATAACAGGTTCGTGTCTTGATTATAAATGTGGAAGGTGTTAGGCACCACACTCACCCGAAAGAAAACCGGTCTTTACTAATTTCTAGCTTTCAAAAATATATTTCAGCAATGATAAAAATTACAAAATGAGATAATCAAACATAATGACAGCAACAAAAAGAAAATTAAAAAAAAACATAAGGGAAGCAACTAAAAAAAAGTGGAAATAAATCGAAAGTTTTCAAGTCACGCAGATCTTCATTCTCGTTATTTGAACATCGTAATAATTTCTTCAGCAGCTTGGATGGATGTCTTTAGTAGTTTGAGGATTAAGTTAATGGAATAACATAGTAGGTTTGTCACTCATTATTTTTTTAGAGCTCATTCTATTAGGATTTTAGGAGAATGTTTGTGGAAAGCACATTTTTCCTTGGCTGTTTTTTTCTGCGGGCTGAAGTTCAACGTTTTTGCTCTCTTTTTGTGCTTTGTATGCTCTAACCAACCATGAAGATGAAGTGAAGATGTAGGGGGCTATTTATAGGTGAAGTTTGAAGCCTCTTGAAGCTCAAAAACGTCCTTAAGCTGCTGCATCTTGGCATGCCCTACATCTGAATCTTTTCTGCACAAAGTTAAACATATTTATTAGGCAAAAGCTGTGAAAAATGACTGAATTATGATGATTCTAATGCAGAAACAAAATCCAAACCATGCATATATGTGTTTAGCATGTTTTACTTAATTTATATAACTATTTTAACATATCATAATCATGTTTATTGTCAAGAAGAAGTGGAAGCATGGCAGCAGGATTCCTGCTGTACTTTTTTGCTTCATTTCAGAAATTTGCATTGTTCTTAGGTCAACTTCCAGAGAATAAAAACTGAACTTTTACAGCAAGAATATGACAAAATTAAGTGCGTTTCGATATGCATAAGTATGATAATTAAATTACTCTTAGAAGTGGAAACATGGCAGCAGGATTCTTGCTGTACTTTTTTGCTTAATTTCAGAAATTTGCACTGTTTTTGGGTCAACTTCAAGAGAATAAAAACTGAAAGTTTGCAGCAAGGATATGTCAAAATTAAGTGTACTTTGATTATGCATAAGCATGATGATTAAAATACTTTTAAACTCATTTCTTTGCTGCTGAATTTGTTGCTGGAATTTTTCTGCTGAATTTTCCTAGCTGCTGGGATTTTTTCTTATATATGAAAAAAAATCAGAAATATGTTCTTAATATGTGTACATAGAGGTAGATAATTTAGGGTTTTAAATTTAAAGTCCCAAGTGATGAGTTTTTATAAATTTTAGGTGCTTTGATACGAAGCTTATCTCTTCATTTATAATTTGATAGGAGACTTTAGCTAGCAGTTTTTTTTTCTTTTTTGAAATAATGATTTAGACTTGAGAATGATATATTTCATGCTAATGTTTTTGTGACAAATTAGTCTAATCAATTTTCTAAAAATATGCATGTGTGAAGGATCAAGAAGCATGCTAAAAATTGCAATCCAAGTGGTGCAAAAGCAAGAATCCTGCTGAACTGTTTTCAAGAGCAGCTTTTTCCCTTTGAAATATGCACGTTTTACACCCATTAGAATCAGTAAATATATCACCTTTGTAAAGGAAATTAATTTGATCAATATCTAAAAGCAACATCATGTGAAATAGGCAAGAATTAGGCTGAAATTTCAGGTTCAAGTTGATTTTTTTGACTTGAAATGACATGGACAGCAAGAATCCAGCTGAAAATGAATACACAACTTGCTTCTTAGCTAGTTCTACCACTTGCAAAGGTGATTTGAATATATATTTTATGATGATAACTTATCAATAGTTACTAAATTCATTCATTGAACTTTTCTGAAATTTTCTTAGGCTTTAAAACATAGTATAATCATGCGTGAAGCCTATGAGATGTAATATTTTTGGATTTTTGCAACATCAGAAAATATATTTAATAATTCTAGAACACTTGGATAAAATGACTTGTTCACAAAATATCATCCTTTACATATTAAAAAGTTTCAATTTGGAGATGAAAATAATATATGCTTGATAAAAATATAATTCTAAAGTTAAAATACGTTATTGGATGTAGCTTGTAGATTGATATAACTCATAGTTAGGGTTCTTATCATAATTTGATAGAATAACGCATAGCATGGTAAAATTAGTATTTTGTAATGTTGAAGATTTGTCCGAGCCAGAACAAGGCACTTCTCAATTTGAAGCTAAATTAGTCACTTAAAATAACTAGTCTATATCATAGTTATAGATTTTATCTTAATTTTGCGAGATGATATATATATTTGAGAAACATATTTTTGGATTTTATCTAATTTTATGAGATTATATTAATAGAATTTGTTTCAAAACCGTGGATAAATAAATGACTAATGTCATCAATAAGCTAATGAAAATAAGTTATCCTATGGATAGAATTATTTGAGAAATATACGTTACAATATTTTCTTTCTTAATTTCATGTATTAAATGCGTTGTCATAATTTATTCCTCCAAATTAGAGCATTTGAAAATTATGCAATTTTAACATAACATGAATTCTTTTAAGCTTAACCCAATAATATTCAACTTGTTATGTGCATTTTCAACGAAACTAGGCAATAAATAATATTGATCGAAAAATTCAACTGCAAAGCATACCTTTTTTGCAGACGCCTGGAAATTACATTCTTGATTCATTATTGACTTCATAACTTGCGTTTGGTGCAAGCATATATTTTGCTTTCAAGATTACACAATTTAGGGTGTCTACACTACCGATGTAACGTGAAAGATTACCAGTACAAGATGATAGACAACTATAAGGAGATGTAAAACAACTAGTAGAAGATAACCAGTACAAGATGTAAAACAACTAGAAGGAGATGTAAAACAACTAGTAGAAGAAGTTAAAATACAACCAGTAGTAGATGAAATATATTTAGTAGGACATGAAAGACAATCATTATGAAATGAAAGACAACCAGAAGAACATTTAAGACAATCAGAAGAACATGAAAGACAAAAGTATAAGAGAAAATCAACTAGTAGAATATGAATGACAACTTGAAGAAGATGAAAGACAACCAGTACAAGATGAAAGACAACTAAAAGAAGTTGAAATATAATTAGAGGAAGAAAAATACAACTAGAAGAAGATCAAATACAACTAGAGGAAGAAAAAATACAACTAGATGAAAGACAACTAGAAGAAGATGAAATGCAACTAAAGTAAGAAAAAATACTACTACAACAAGATGAAATACAACCAGAAGAAGATGAAATGTAACTAGTAGTGGATGAAGTACAATCAGTAAGACATGAAAGACAACCAGATAAACATCAAAGAGAACTAGAAGACGATGAAAAACAACTAGACGATGAAAAACAAATAGTAGAAGACGAAAAAGAACTAGTAGAATACGAAAAATAACAAGTACAACATGAAAGACAACTAGTACAAAATGGAAGATAACTAGAAGAAGATGAAAAATAACTTCTAGAAGATGAATGATAGCCAGTATAATATAAAATACAACAAGAAGAATATAAAAGACAACAAATAAAACATGAAAAAGAACCAGTACAAGATGAAAGACAACTGGAACAATACGAAATACATCCAATAGTAGATGAAAGACAACAGGTAGAACGTGAAAGACAACCATAAAGAGATACAAAACAACCAGTATAAGATGAAAGACAACTACAAAAAGATGTAATACAACTAGTAGTGGATGAAAACTAGTAGAAGATAAAAGATAAGTAGAAGAAGTTGGAATGCAACCAGTAGTAGATGAAAAACAATCTATAGGACATGAAAAAAAACTATAAGAACATGAACGACAATAAGTACAAGATGAAAAACAACTACTATAATATGAATGACTACTAGACAAACATGAAAAGGAACCAGTACAAGATGAAAGACAACTAGAAGAAGTTGAAATACAACCAGTAGTAGATGAAAGACATTTAGTAGGACATGAAAGACAATCATTATGAAATGAAAGACAACCAGAAGAACATTTACGACAACCAGAATAACATGAAAGACAACAAGTATAAGTGAAAAACAACTAGTAGAATATGAATGACAACTAGAAGAAGATGAAATACAACCAGTATAAGATGAAAGACAACTCAAAGAAGTTGAAATATAATTAGAGAAAGACAAAATACAACTAGAAGAAGATCAAATACAACTAGAGGAAGAAAAAATACAACTAGATGAAAGTGATAACCAATACAAGATGAAAGACAACATGTATAAGATGAAAGCCAACTAGAAGAAAATGAAATACAACTAGAGGAAGAAAAAATACAATTAGAAGAAGATGAAATACACCCAGAAGAAGATGAAATGTAACTAGTAGTGGATGAAATACAATCAGTAAGCCATGAAAGACAACCAGATAAACATGAAATACAACAAGTGCAACATGAAAGAGAACTACTAGAAGATGAAAAACAACTAGTAGAAGACGAAAAACAACTAGTGGAATATGAAAAATGACAAATACAACATGAAAGACAACTAGTACAAAATAAAAGACAACTAGAAGAAGATGAAAAACAACTTCTAGAAGGTGATAGCCAGTGTAATATAAAATACAACAAGCAGAAGATTAAAGACAACAAGTAGAACACGAAAAAGAACCAGTACAAGATGAAAGACAAATGGGACAATATGAAATACATCCAATAGTAGATGAAAGACAACATGTAGAACATGAAAGACAACCATAAGAAGATGAAATACAACCAGTATAAGATTAAAGACAACTAGAAGAAGATGTAATACAACTAGTACTGGATGAAAAACAACTAGTAGAAGATAAAAGATAAGTAGAAGAAGTTGAAATACAACCAGTAATAGATGAAAGACAATCAATAGGACATGAAAGACAACCATAAGAACATGAAAGACAGCAAGTACAAGATGAAAAACAACTAGTAGAATATGAATGACAACTAGACAAAGATGAAAGAGAACATGTACAAGATGAAAGACAATTAGAAGAAGATGTAAAACAACTAGTAGAAGATGAAAGACAACTACAAGAAGTTGAAATACAACCAGTAGTAGATGAAAGACATTCAGTAGGACATGAAAGATAACTAGTAGAAGAAGAAAGAGAACATGAAAGATAACTAGTAGAAGAAGAAAGAGAACTAGAAGAAGTTGAAATACTTAAATATAACCAGAAGAACATGAAAGACAACCAGAAGAACATGAATGACAACTAGAAGAATATGAACGACAACTAGAAAAACATGAAATACAATCAGCATAAGATGAAAGACAACTAGAAGAAGACGAAATACAACTAGAGGAAGAAAAAATACAATTAGAAGATGGAAGACCAGCAGTAGAACATGAAAGACAGCCAGTACAAGATGAAAGACAACTAGAAAAAGATGAAATACAACTAGAGGATGAAAAAATACAACTACAAGAAGATGGAAGACAAGAAGTAGAACATCAAAGACAACCAGTACAAGATTAAAGACAACTAGAAGAAGATGAAATACATCCTGAAGAAGATGAAATACAACAAGAAAAAGATTAAATGCAACTAGTAGTGGATTAAATACAATCAGTGGGAAATGAAAGACAACTAGTACAATATGAAAGACAACTAGAAAGAGATGAAAAACAACTAGTAGAAGACGAAAAACAACTAGTAGAAGATGAAAGACAACAAGTATAACATGAAAGACAACTAATACAAAATGAAAGACAACTAGAAGAAAATAAAAAACAACTACTAGAAGATGAATGACAACCAATATAAGATAAAATACAACAAATAGAAGATTAAAGGCAACAAGTAGAACATGAAAGATAACTAGTTCATGATGAAAGACAACATGCAGAAGATGAAAGACAATCGGTAGGACACGAACGATAACCATTACATGATTAAAGACAACTTGAACAAGATCAAATACAACTAGTAGTAGGTGAAAGACAACGAGTAGAACGAGAAAGACTACCGATGGAACGTGAAAGATGAAAGACAACTAGAAGAAGATGTAAAACAACTAGTAGAAGATGAAAGACAACTAGAAGAAGTTGAAATACAACGAGTAGTAGATAAAAGACATTCAGTAGGACATGAAAGACAATAATTATGAAATGAAAGACAACTAGAAGAACATTTACGACAACCAGAAGAACATGAAAGACAACAAGTATAAGAGAAAAACAACTAGTAGAATATGAATGACAACTTGAAGAAGATGAAAGACAACCAGTACAAGATGAAAGACAACTAAAAGAAGTTGAAATATAATTAGAGGAAGAAAAAATACAACTAGAAGAAGATCAAATACAACTAGATGAAAGACAGCCAATACAAGATGAAAGACAACTAGAAGAAGATGAAAGACAACTAGTACAAGATGAAAGACAAATAGAAGAAGATGAAATACGACTAGAGGAAGAAAAAATACGACTAGAACAAGATGAAATACAACCAAAATAAGATGAAATGTAACTAGTAGTGGATGAAATGCAATTAGTAAGACATGAAAGACAACAAGATAAACGTGAAATACAACAAGTGCAACATGAAAATCAACTACTAGAAGATGAAAAACAACTAGTAGAAGACGAAAAACAACTAGTAGAAGACGAAAAACAACTAGTAGAATACGAAAAACAACAAGTACAACATGAAAGATAACTAGTACAAAATGAAAGACTACTAGAAGAAGAAATATAACGAAAAGAAGATGAATGATAGCCAGTATAATATAAAATACAATAAGCAGTAGATGAAAGACAACAAGTAGAACATGAAAAAGAACCAGTACAAGATGAAATACAACTAAAACAATATGAAATACATCAATTAGGGCTGCAAACGAACCGAACCGAATCAAACTTACTCCCAGTTTGAGCTTGATTTGAATTAATTTCGAACTAAGTTTGGTTTGAATTAATTTCGAATGAACTCAATTTCGAATCGAACTTTTTGCCAACTCAATTTCAAACTTTTACGAACTTTGTTACGACTTACGAGTTATGACTTATGGCTGGGCCATAGTTCAAAATTATAGCACTTCAATAAAAACTCAGGCATTCTGAATTCTAATTACACAGTACACTTATATCAAAGTTCATTACAAATACCAGAATTTATATCAAACACCAAAGTACAATCAATCAAAGTATCCAAAGTTTTCCAAATAGCCAATAGGAGCAACATCACTAAAGTTTTCAAATATCCAAAGTATTCAAAAGTACAATTTAAATATCAATAGAAGTACAGAACAATCACCAAAGTCTTAGAATTATTACAAACTCAAATATTATCCTAAATAAAATATTAAAGTTCATTATCAGCGGAAATCAACGGTTCACGTTGAGTTAATTTCAAACTAAGTTTGGTTTGCGAACCTATTTCGAACGAACTAGGTCCAGTTTGAGTTTGGTTTGAATTAATTTCGAACGAACTCAATTTCGAATTGAATTTTTTACGAACTTTTTCGAATCAAACTCGAATCGAATTACGAACTACAAATTTGTTGTGCAGCCCTACATTCAATTGTAGATGAAAGACAACGGTAGAACGTGAAAGACAACAATAAGAAGATGAAAAACAACCAGTATAAGATGAAAGACAAGTACAAGAAGATGTAATACAACCAGTAGTTGATGAAAAACAACTAATAGAAGATAAAAGATAAGTAGAAGAAGTTGAAATACAACCAGTAGTAGATGAAAGACAATCAATAGGACATGAAAGACAACCATAAGAACATGAAAGACATCAAGTACAAGATGAAAAACTACTAGAATATGAATGACAACTAGACAAAGATAAAAAAGAACCAATACAAGATGGAAAGACAACTAGAAGAAGATGTAAAACAACTAGTAGAAGATGAAAGATAACTAGAAGAAGTTGTAATAATTAAAGATGAGTGAGGCTACGGTGCTATGCATAGCACGAATTGGGTCTGTGCTACGGCTCAAAATTTGACTTTTCAAAATTCTAACAGTCGATCCGAACCGTTCAACATGATTATAAAATGAATAGTACTTGCAAATCAAATTTTACATTTTTCAATTTTTTTTACTATTTTTTTAGATAGGCTGTTTTTGGATGGTCCATAATGTTCAGATCAAGTGATTTTCGAAAAAATAGTAAAGAAATTCGAAAAAATGTAAAATTTGGTTTGCAAGTACATATTCATTTTATAATCATGTTGAACAGTTCGGATCGACCGTTAGTATTTTGAAAAGTCAAATTTTGAGCCGTAGCACAGACCCAATCCGTGCTATGCATAGCACCGTAGCCTCACTCATTAAAGATAACCATAAGAACATGAAAGACGGTTGAAGAACATGAATGACAACTTGAAGAATATGAATGACAACTAGAAAAACATGAAATACAATCAGTATAAGATGAAAGACAAGTAGAAGAAGATAAAATACAACTAGAGAAAGTAAAAATACAATTAGAAGAAGATGGAAGACCAACAGTAGAACATGAAAGACAACCAGTACAAGATGAAAGACAACTAGAAGAAGATGAAATACAACTAGAGGAAGAAAAAATACAACGACAAGAAGGTGGAAGACAAGAAATAGAAAATCAATGACAACCAGTATAAGATTAAAGACAACTAGAAGAAGATGAAATACATCCAGAAGAAGATGAAATACAACTAGAAAAAGATTAAATGCAATTAGTAGTGGATTAAATACAATCAGTAGGACATGAAAGACAAGTAGTACAATATGAAAGACAACTAGAAAGAGATGAAAATCAACTAGTAGAAGACGAAAAATAACTAGTAGAAGATGAAAAATAACAAGTATAACATTAAAGACGACTAATACAAGATGAAAGACAACTACAAGAAGATGAAAAACATCTACTAGAAGATGAATGACAACCAGTATAAGATAAAATAGAACAAGTAGAAGATTAAAGATTACAAGTAGAACATGAAAGATAACTAATACAACATGCAGAATATGAAAGACAACCGGTAGGACACGAACGACAACCATTACAAGATGAAAGACAACTCGAACAAGACGAAAGACAACTAGAAGAAGTTGAAATACTTAAAGAGTGAGGCTACAGTGCTATGCATAGCACTAATTGGGTCCGTATTACGGCTCAAAATTTGACTTTTCAAAATCCTAACGGTCGATCCGAACCGTTCAACATGATTATAAAATGAATATGTACTTGCAAACCAAATTTTACATTTTTTCAAATTTTTTTACTATTTTTTCGAAAATCACTTGATCTGAACATTCTGGACCATCCAAAAACAGCCTATCTAAAATAATAGTAAAAAAATTCAAAAAAAATGTAAAATTTGGTTTGCAAGTACATATTCATTTTATAATCATGTTGAACGGTTCGGATCGACCGTTAGGATTTTAAAAAGTCAAATTTTGAGCCATAGCACGGATCCAATCCGTGCTACGCATAGCACCGTAGCCTCACTCATACTTAAATATAATCAGAAGAACATGAAAGACAACCAGAAAAACATGAATGACAACTAGAAGAATATGAACGAGAACTAGAAAAACATGAAATACAATCAGTATAAGATGAAAGACAACTAGAAGAAGACGAAATACTACTAGAGGAAGAAAAAATACAATTAGAAGATGGAAGACCAGCAGTAGAACATCAAAGACAACTAGAAGAAGATGAAAGACAACTAGAAGAAGATCAAATACAACTAGAGGAAGATGAAATACAACTAGAGGAAGAAAAAATATAACTACAAGAAGATGGAAGATAAAAAGTAGAACATAAAAGACAACCAGTACAAGATTAAAGATAATTAGAAGAAGATGAAATACAACCAGAAAAAGATGAAATACAACTATAAAAAGATTAAATGCAACTGGTAGTGGATTAAATACAATTAGTAAGACATGAAGGACAACCAGTACAATATGAAGGACAACTAGAAAGAGACGAAAACCAACTAGTAGAAGACGAAAAACAACTAGTAGAAGATGAAAGACAACAAGTATAACATGAAAGACAACTAATACAAGATGACTAGAAGAAGATGAAAAACAACTACTAGAAGATGAATGACAACCAGTATAACATAAAATACAACAAGTAGAACATTAAAGACAACAAGTAGAACATGAAAGATAACTAGTACAACATTAAAGACAACATGCAGAAGATGAAAGACAACCTGTAGGACACAAACGACAACCATTACAAGATGAAAGACAACTGGAATAAGATGAAATACAACTAGAAGTAGGTGAAAGACAACGATTGGAACGTGAAAGACTACTGATGGAACGTGAAAGATAACCAGTACAAGATGAAAGACAACTAGAAAAAGATGTAAAACAACTAGTAGAAGATGAAAGACAACTAGAAGAAGTTGAAATACAACCAGTAGTAGATGAAAGACATTCAGTAGGACATGAAAGACAATCATTATGAAATGAAAGACAACTAGAAGAACATTTAAGACAATCAGAAAACATGAAAGACAACAAGTATAAGTGAAAAACAACTAGTAGAATACGAATGACAACTAGAAGAAGATGAAAGACAACCAGTATAAGACGAAAGACAACTCAAAGAAGTTGAAATATAATTAGAGAAAGAAAAAAATACAACTAGAAGAAGATCAAATACAACTAGAGGAAGAAAAATTACATCTAGATGAAAGACAGCTAGTACAAGATGAAAGACAACTAGAAAAAAAATGAAAGACAACAAGTACAAGATGAAAAGACAACTAGAATAAGATGAAATACAACTAGAGAAAGAAAAAATACTATTAGAACAAGATGAAATACAACTAGAAGAAGATGAAATGTAACTAGTAGTGGATGAAATACAATCAGTAAGACATGAAAGACAACCAGATAAACATGAAATACAACCAGTGCAACGTGAAAGAGAACTAGAAGACGATGAAAATCAACTACTAGAAGATGAAAAATAACTAGTAGTAGACGAAAAACAACTAGTGAAATACAAAAAAATAACAAATACAACATGAAAGACAACTAGTACAGAATGAAAGACAACTATAAGAACATGAAAAATAACTTCTAGAAGATGAATGATAGACAGTGTACTATAAAATACAACAAGCAGAAGATGAAAGACAACAAGTTGAACATGAAAAAGAACCAGTACAAGATGAAAGACAACTGGAACAATATGAAATACATCCAATAGTAGATGAAAGACAACAGGTAGAACGTGAAAGACAACCATAAGAAGATGAAAAATAACCAGTATAAGATGAAAGACAACTAGAAGAAGATGTAATACAACCAGTAGTGGCTGAAAAACAACTAGTAGAAGATAAAAGATAAGTAGAAGAAGTTGAAATACAACCAATAGTAGATGAAAGACAATCTATAGGACATGAAAGACAACAAGTAGTGGATTAAATGCAACTAGTAGTGGATTAAATACAATCAGTACAGGACATGAAAGACAACCAGTACAATATGAAGGACAAATAGAAAGTGATGAAAAACAACTAGTAGAAGATGAAAGACAACAAGTATAACATGAAAGACAACTAATACAAGATGACTAGAAGAAGATGAAAAACAACTACTAGAAGATGAATGACAACCAGTATAATATAAAATACAACAAGTAGAAGATTAAAGACAACAAGGAGAACATGAAACAGAACTAGTACAACATGCAGAAGATGAAAGACAACCAATAGAACACGAACGACAACCATTACAAGATGAAACACAACTGGAAGAAGATTAATACAACTTGTAGTAGGTGAAAGACATCGAGTAGAATGTGAAAGACTACCGATAGAACGTGAAAGATAACTAGTACAAGATAAAAGATAATTAGAAGAAGATGAAAAATAACTAGTACAAGATGAAATACAACTAGTAGTAGTTGAAAGACAATTAGTAGAACATGAGAGAAAACCAGAAGAAGATGAAAAACAACCAGTACAAGATGAAAGACAACCAGAATAAGATATAAAACAACTAGTAGAAGATGAAAGACAACTAGAAGAAGTTGAAATACAACCAGTATTACAAGAAAGACAATTAGTAGGAAATGAAAAACAATTAGTAGGACATGAAAGACAACCAGAAGAACATGGAAGACAACAAGTATAAAATGAAAAACAACTAGTAGAATATGAATGACAACAAGGAAAAGATTAAATACAACCAGTACAACATTAAATATAACTAGAAGAAGATGAAATAGAACTAGAGGAAGATGAAATGCAACTAGTAGTAGATGAAACACAATCAGTAAAACATGAAAGACAACTAGAAGAAGATTAAAAACCACTACTACAACATGAAAGACAACAAGTACAAGATGAAAAACTAGTAGCAGATGAAAGACAATTACAACATAAAAGACAAATGAAACAAACTGAAATACTACTTGTAGTTGATGAAAGACAACAAGTAGAACGTCAAAAACAACCAATAGAACATGAAAGATATCCAGTACAAGATGAAAGACAACTAGAAGAAGATGAAACAACTAGTACAAGATGAAATACAACCAATAGTTAATGAAAAGCAACTAGTAGAACACGAAAAACAACCAAAAGAAGATAAAAAACAACCAGTACAGGATCAAAGACAACTAGAAAAAATGTAAAATAACTAGTAGAAGATGAATAACAACTAGAAGAAGATGAAATAGAACTAGTAGTAAATGAAAGACAATCAGTAGGACATAAAAAACAATCAGTAGGACATGAAAGACAACGAGAAGAACATGAAAGACAACAAGTATAAGATGAAAAATAACTAGTAGAATATGAATGACAACCTATACAAAATGAAAAACAATTCGAAAAAGATGAAATACAACTAGAGGAAGAAAAAATACAACTAGAAGAAGATGGAAAACAAGCAGTACAACATGAAAAACAACCAGTACAAGATGAAAGACAACTAGAAGAAGATGAAATACAACCAAAAGAAAATTAAATACAACTAGAAGAAGATGAAATCAAACTAGTAGTGGATGAAATACAATCAGTAGGACATAAAAGACAACCGGATGAACATGAAAGACAACCATTACAATATGAAAGACAACAAGAAGAAGATGAAAAACAACTACTATAAGATGAAAAACAACTAGTAGAAGATGAATAACAACTTTTTCTTGTTGTATTTCATCTTCATCTAGTTATTTTTCATCTTGTACTGGTTGTATTTTCATCTTCTTCTAGTTGTCATTCAGATTCTACTAGTTATTTTTCATCTTGTACTTGTTTTCTTTCATCTTCTTCTAGTTGTCTTCCATGCCCCACTGATTGTCTTTCATCTAATACTGGTTGTATTTCAACTTCTTCTAGTTGTCTTTCAACTTCTTCTAGTTGTATTTCAACTTCTTTTAGTTGTCTTTCATCTTTTACTAGTTGTTTTACATCTTCTTATGGTTGTATTTCACGTTGTACTTGTTGTCTTTCATCTACTACTGGTTGTATTTCATCTTGTTCTAGTTGTCTTTCATCTTGTACTGGTTGTCGTTCATGTTCTACCGGTTGTCTTTCATCTTTCTCACAATTATCTTTCTCACACAAACACAATTGATCATTCCCTATTCTACCCCACAATTAAATATCCCAAAGATCCTACCTAATCTAGGTTTTTCCTAATATAATCTAAATGTACAATTTACGCTATTCTGCCAAGGGAACCCACTGGGTTCTAACCCTAGACTTTGAACTGCTGCCATGAATCGTTATCTTAGGCCCTAATACTTACATATTTGTCCCTCACACAAGGACGCAACGACTATGCAACCTTAGATGGATGAACCTCTGCCTCCTTAGATGACACCATCTTCTCCTGCTTGGCTTCAGATGACTACCCTTCTATCTCTAAGTAACTCTCTAACCTTACCTAGCAATGAGGATTGCTAATCTCTATTCTATGGACTTAACACAATTAAACACGCACACTAAAATCAATTACAAGAGGGGTATTTATAGCCTTTCTAATATGAGAGATGAGTAGTGGAAGTAGTGGAGGTAGTGCAAACTTGGAGTACACTTCAAGTTTGCTTAAATGAAGCCAAAAATAGCTATGAAAGCTTGCCGCTGAAGCAATTGCGTCCATTTGGAAGAATTATGCCGAATTAGCATTAATGGTGGAGATTTGATCAGAATCTGCACAGTCCACGGATTGAGTCCATGGATCGTGCGGCATAGGGGACCCCGCATGACCATTTTGCATGTTCCATGGGATTCCCTGATTTGGTGTTATCTTCAGAAATCACCTAAATTTGATACTTTTGCTCTATTTTTGGCCTAAATATGCAACTTTCTCAAAAACCTGCCAAAAAGACCTAAAAACACGTTTGCGGTAAATAAATCAGGAAAATGGCTACTTTGCATTCGCTTTTTGCTATTTTTTGGAAGAAAAATTATGAATTTTCACTATATGTTTTGGCTTCATCACCTATTCTATTCTCTCAAAATGGCATCCTCTCTAGAGAACTCTAGATATTCTCTATTTATATTCTACTAGGCTCTCTACCCTGTTCAGATAGGGAGATGAGTTGTAATTCGTCCATCATGTGTTAGTGGGTTAGTGGAGCTTGGCTGCCAAGTTTAGTGCTGTAACTGTTATCTGTCAGTTATCGCATGAGGTTTGCCTAGGTTGTATGCGGTTGATTAATTCATCCGCATGGGATTCCTGCGCAGCATATTCTTCTCTGTTTGGGATGCACCTTTGTGCGGTTGGCGGCCTCTGGTTGCATGCGGACGAATGGTCAACCGCATGCTGGCACCAGTGTGTCTAGAATGCTCGTTTTATGCCTATTTTAGCTCCAAAATACTAGAAAACCTGCAATTCTACATAATCAAGTGAAATGGCAAAAATAATATGATTCTACCTAAATTGGATATTTGTAACTCGATATTTGGTAATATTTTAGGCTAAGTGATAGGAAAAAACAGTGCTTATTTCAGCCCTATCACTTACTGATTGTCTTTCATCTACTGCTGAAAAAAGAGAAAAGGAAAAGAGAAAAAAAAAAGCGACTTCCCAGTGCGTTCCAGTGAGGAGAACACGCATGCGCGGGGAAGAAGAAAAGAAAAAGAAAACACGTATTGTGTGTCAGGAAGGAAAAAGGAGCACACGGAGAAGAAGAAAAAAGGACACGCAGAGAAAAAAGAGACTGATACAATTTTCATGTGGCTTTTCATATAGCGTGGACTTAGCTAACTAAATTTAGGCTTCTACATGTTTGACAACATGAAATAGATGTATAAAATTCAAATTAGTGATCAATAGCTGAGATAGAAATATGCTTTTGATGAGTGGCTTAAATTTATTGAATGAGTGGCTGAGATTTTGTCTGGACAGATAGGTGTTTGGAGCCTAAAAATTTATGCATGATATTAGTAGTAGAGGATGTATACAAGTTATGGAGAAATATAACTTGTGGAACCTATTATCTACATACATGTTATTGAAATGATAATCGACACACATAAATATAGTAATCTAAATCTAAGTTACAATTTGCAAAAGAAGTGGTGTATGGTGGCAACTCCCAAAATTGTTCATTTAGTTAACTTTTTATCATTAAATGAATTAAGTAATATTTTGGTTAAGATGCTTCAAGTGCTCAACCATCTTTTTTTCAGTTTGCTAGGTGAGATACGATGTTTGTTCTGATTTCACTATTTAGTTCAACTACGATAACTGAAAGTCACAATAAATCAAAATATTAGTACATGTAATTTTGTTTTGCCTAATATTATAGAAAACAACACATGATTGAGTGGGTTCCTAGCATACTACATTTATATAAGTTGATTTTATATCGGTTTAAATGTACAAATTTTGTAATTAGTTACTTAGTTTGGTTTACAGATTAATTCAGTTCACTTTAACTTGAAATTTTGCAAACTAAAAACACCAAGTTTGGTTAAATTTGACCCAACAAACAACATAATTACCTATTAATAACTAGTCAACCAATAACGTTAAAATTTCAACCTACACTAAGCTTATTTAGGGGTCCTAAATGTCCTATCTTGGAGATATGAAACATTTCTCTTTTTTTTTTCTTTGAACCAATTTGCATTTACTCATTGGTCCTTTGGTAGCATTATTTTTCTCCTTCCTTGTTTGAATAAAGAAATCAATAACAGTATATAAAGTGCTTGTTCCCGCCACTTACGCCCATGACCCGTTAAAAAAAACAATAAAATAAAAAATAAAAGAAGAAGGGGAACCACCCATTAACGAAATCCGCGGCAAATTGTTAATAACACCCCTATATTTCTGTCTAATTACCAATTTTCTCTGCTCCAATCCAGCAAAATTTTCTCTCAAGAAATATCCCCTCTATCTGACCCTCCCATTTCTAAGCCTAAAAAGAGAAAAAAAAAATATATCCAGCGACCTTTTACTCTCTGATTGCATGGTTGGATAAACATTCTCACTGAATCTGTTAGGGATTTTTGTAAGGGAAAACCAGAATTAGACTTATTGAAGGATTGGGTTGTTCTTCCAACGGTTATTCTGTTCTAGTCAGAAGATGATGAGATAGAATCAAGAAAAGATAATGCTATGATGCTGGAAATATTCATGCAATTTTGGTTTTGAAGGTAAGTGAATTTCCTATGCCAATGCTTCCTTTCAAATTGTATTGCTATATTTTTATTCATAATTCTATAGGTTGAATTGCTTTGATTGGTTGGATTCAATACGAGTTGTTTTTGTTAAAATTCTTGAATTTTTGCCATGACTTGTCGGCATTTGCTCGATGAAAAAAATGTTTTAAATTGCTTTCAAAAATCATTTTGACTTGATTAAATTGCTCAATATGTTCTACAAATTGAATTTCTTTTTTTTTTCATCTCCATTTTTTGTTTGGATTGCTCTTAGGATTTTTTTTTTAAAGTCAAATTTCCTTGTATTGATCTTTAATTGCTTGTGGATGAAGGTAGAAGAGAAATGGAATAGATCACATCTTTCAAATGCTTAACCTTTTTTTATTAAATAAAAAAGAACCTTATTTACATGGATGGGTGGATTGAATAATCATACAGATTAATTTAAATCCAGAGCCCCAATATTTGTTCTTTGCTTCTGGAAATACATTGTACAGATTATATAATCAAAACATAAAAGAATCATTCAAAACACAAGATCTTATTCATATCTTGTTTCAAGTATTGATAAACTGATCTTCTTCTTTCTTTTTTCTCAATGCAGATTATATTAAGAATTTAACAGTCAGCAGCATTAGTTAGCTTAAAAAGAAAAAAATATAACAAAATAGAAGAAATGGAGACAAAAATGAAGGGCCTCCTCAAAGGCCTCCGGTACATATCTCAAATTTTCGGTATGTATTTGTTTTAAATCCCTCCATCACATAAATCTATCTTTGCTTTTCTATCATTTTAAAATATATTGCTAATGTAAACAAGCACCAAATAACCATTTTTCCTTTTTGGTATCAAAAGAGCTTTGTAGTTGCTGATTCATGAACTGATACACAATACTTACCCTGAAATTATTTTTGTCAGATTCAACAAAAGAACCAGAGATGCAGATTGGATATCCTACCGATGTGAAACACGTGGCACACATCGGTTGGGACAGCCAGGCCAGCAATAATAACCCCACCTGGGTAATTTTTTTTTAATTATTTAATAATGAAAAAAAAGAGTTATCATTTGTTGGAAGATCTGAAATTAAATCATGTCTCTTACATAGTTCTACCATTTCCTTTGTCATGTTCTTTCAACATGCTGTCAAGCCACCATATCTATACTCTTAAATGCCTTGGTTAGTTATGGTGGTTTTTCTTCTTTTTGTGCAGCAAAGTAAAATTTCCAATATAATTACTAATGATTTAACATTTTCTTATTGATAGATGAACGACTTAAAGGCCGGTGAACCGAGTCCACGTGGTACTGGCTCTGCAAACTGGCAGTCTTCTGGTTTTCATTTGATATCTAATTTCTCTGTACTTTTAAATGGCTTTTAATATACATATTTAATGGAATATTCAGGAAACATTTAAAATGTATTTTTGTCAATCTGCAAGCACGTCTGTTAATGCAAATGGTATACCAAAAAGCTTTTGAAATGTTTTGAAGAAACTAATTGTTCCGTTAATCTTTTTAGTTTAGATAACTTCTCATCACAAATTAACCAATTTTAATTTAGGTACTTAAAATAAATATTGAAATAAGTTTGGTTTCTTCTAAGATTATAGGATAAAAAGTGCTTCCAGACTGGATTAATTTTGATTTTCTGACATCATTTTCCAATGATTATCAAGGCAGGGAATTAACACAAGACAAACAGCTAACACGGCCTCCACGCCGCACCTCCTCTGGCGACACTGCATCACCAAAGCATGACATGTCACCATCAAGCCGTCAGACACAGCGTCGCCACTCAGCCTCCTCTAGTGCTGGAGGTTATAACGACTCACCCTCTCAAGAACCCAATGATGGGTCCGGCCGAAATAGGAAGAACCGCAGTATTGCCGCCACATTTGGCGATCCACCACATCAAGATGCGCCGGCTGTTCCAAAGCAAAATAGGCGGCGGAAAACCAAGGTGTCTTATGGTGGTGGGTCTGGCAAGTCAAAGTCGAAAAGTACGACACCAGCACAAGAATTGGAGGCGGATGATGAACATGAACCGGCTATGACGGGAATTGGTGCGGTACGGCCACAAATGATAGCAGGTACAGGAGAAGGCAGCTTCTAATTGGTTTTATTCAATGGAGGATATATTACAATGATAGGGGTTTGTGGGGTGGGGGGTTCTTGTTTTAAATTAAAATTTGTAAAAAGAAAGGGTTTTATTTTTGGTGGTTTCATTTTTTTCCTCTTTTTCTTTTCTTTTTGGTGTAGGTTTATTGGTTCCCAGTGATTCTGTGGAACATTTTTTTTCCTCTTTTCTGTTATGTATTTCTTGGCTAATGTCAGCGCAACAGGGAAAATTATTAAACAATTGCACTCTGGTTCAATTGTTCATCATAAAATAAAACCCACTCACTGGTTAATTTGTTGAAACTAGGAATGTGACATATAACATCATTAAAATTGCCTGGTTTGCCTGTCTACATAGCTCTAAAAGTCAATTTAATGAACATTTCATGGTTATTAATTGGCAAGTGGTGTTGAGCTACCAGACTTTGCATAGATAATATAGGGGGCTGATATGACTAATGTTATTAAATGCGGTTTTGATGCGGTATGCGGAAGGCCACTGCATACCGCATATACGGTATTCGGCCGCATATGCAGATTTTTATGCGGACTTACATATGCGGATTTTATAAAAATAATTAAATAAAATAGAGCATAGTATGCAATTATTAATGTCACAGTCTTTCTGTTAATTAAATGAATGAAAGTTTATAATGCAAATATGCAATTAAAAGTTTATGCTGCATGAAACAATGATCATTAATTAATGCATGGAACAATGTTATAATAAATTGGTACTGTGCAAGGCAAAGAAAATTATTTTATTGTTTTCCTTTATGGCCCAACTGGCCCAACATTGGTTTTAGGTACGATGAGCCTCGGACAAACTTCCATTTGATTTCCAATGAGAGACACAAATTTATTCTGTGCCCAAGCGCCCAAGTAATTGGTACTATCCGGTTTATAATCTCCTTTTTATAGTCCCACATCACTTAAGAAATAAAAAAAGTATTGCTCTCCTACCTATAGAAGCAGCTGGGGATTAGCGTGAAAACCACTCAACTAGACCCCCGTCTGGATGGGTAATTTGGTTTGGGTTTCAGTTATTACCGGATATCCAATCCTTTTTTTATTAATAATTTTTTTTTAGATCCTTGTGAATTTGGATTTTTTAAATAATAAAATATTTGGATTGACTGCATAATACTATATGCGGACTGCACAAAGCAATATGCGGTTGCATATGCGGCCGCATTGCGGAACCGCATATTGGGACAGCATATTGATTTTCTATGCGGCTGCCAACCGCATACGCATATGCGGCCGCATGAACCGCATTTTGTTACACTGGATATGACAAAGGTGAAGTGATGATAATTTCATTAGTTACACTTAGGACAAACTTATTTGACAAATACGGAAATTCACCAAATAATTGTCAGAATTAAAAAAAAAAGTAAGATTACAAATATGTTCTATCTACAGTTCTACACTGAACTAAGAAATCATATCTACACTTTTATTTTTCGTTTTAATAATTATAGAGTGAGGCTATGGTGCTATGCATAGCACGGATGGCTAGTGTACTACGGCTCAATATGATACTTTTTAAAATCCTAACGGTCGATCTAAACCGTTCAATGTGATATCCATATGAATATGTACTTGCAAACTAAATTTTATATTTTTTTGAATTTTTTTACTATTTTTTAGATAGGTAGAAAAATCAGTGTTTTCTGAAAATTCTGGACCATCAAAATTCTACCTATCTAAAAAAATAGTAAAAAAATTCAAAAAAATATAAAATTTAGTTTGCAAGTACATATTCATATGGTTATCACATTGAACGGTTCGGATCGACCGTTAGGATTTTAAAAAGTACCATATTAAGCCGTAGTACACTAGTCATCCGTGCTATGCATAGCACCATAGCCTCACTCATAATTATATATCAGTTATCATAATTGACATATAAATATATTGTCATTATATCCTTTCATTTCATAAAAAGGATCACTTGACATGACAATGATTATTACGAAAATTTTGTCAATATTGTTTAGAATTTTTTTTAATACAATTGAAAATTGAAAAGTATGAGTGGTCTTCACTTCCTTTCATGAAGCCCCTTTGTTGGACAAGTATCCTCTCCATTACTGTAAAAGATTCCCTTCACTTTACGGTTTGAGATTAACTCTCAGCCGCTTTGAGATTCGGGCTGACAGAGGGGGCAGTATTATTGGGCTTTGAGATTCGTGCCAAGTTAAAAAGACGGTCCAGATCGAGTAATTGTAAAAGATTCCATATTACGGTACCGGGGAGGATCTGAATTCCCCTTTGTTTGGGTTGGATAAAATTTGATGTTATTAGAACCCAAGTAAACAAAATTTTACAATGATGACCCCAAAAGAAATGAAAACTGAAAGATCTACCAATCTGCTAGAAGAAAATTTAAAGTTGCTGAAAATAATTATTGTTTCTCATTATCTGGACAGATAATACAATTTGAAAATGAAAAAATAATTAACCCAACATGTCATATAAAATATATTATTTCTATGCACAAATATAATAGAATGAAGATATATAAAGATGTAAATGTGTCTCAGATTTTTTGAACATCATGTATTGCCAATACATAAGTGCAAAACAGCCAGCAGATCACACAATGTAATAGTCAATTTAATCCAGTCAAAATCAACGTAGTACCTATCTTTCCAGTTTTGGTTGAAAATATATAAGAAAAATGTACCAACTAGAGGACAAGGTGCATCACTCTTAAGGCAGGAAAGATTTTGAAACATATCAATTTAACAAGAAAATCCAAATCATCACTACATAACTCGAACAACCAAAAACAAAATCACGTAACAAGAACAAAATCTCAAGCATATAAGAACTTACTTCTTTTCAGTATCTAACAAACCATCCAATATATGCTGAATTCTATATTTCATGACAGGCTGTCCTGACCTGGTTTTCTTGAACATATTATCTTTCAAGACCTTCCTCTTCGATTCAGCTTTTTCTATAGCTTCCTTCTTAGCCTTGATCATTGCTTCTCTCTCTAACCTCATACTCTCCTTCTCTTGTCTTTTCCTCTCACTCTCCTCCTTCAAGCTTTCTAATGTTTGCCTTTTCTTTTTCCTATGCTTTGGTACGCTTTCTGAACCTTCTCCTTCCTGACATGTATCAGGAATATTTCAATGAAACCACCCAATTTAAGTTTCACATAAAACCATTGCAATAGCATACTATTATGAAAGTTTAATAGCTAGATTAGAAGAAAAACTAACCTCGTAAGCTTGAGGCTTCAGCTGGTAGC
This sequence comes from Carex myosuroides, assembly GCA_028015225.1. Taxonomy (NCBI): domain Eukaryota; kingdom Viridiplantae; phylum Streptophyta; class Magnoliopsida; order Poales; family Cyperaceae; genus Carex; species Carex myosuroides. The sequence goes on from CM051465.1 coordinate 15,071,370, forward strand.
TCTGATGGTTTTCTCGTTTCACTGACGTCTTATATTTTTTCACAAGCTTGGCATTTTTATAGAACTCTCTCTGCTTCTCTACCATTCACAAAAAAATCATAATTAGCCATTGCTTGTTTTGTTTCTAGAGACTTGTTTTGTTGTTGCTTCAGGACTGTAAAACTTTCTTCTTTTGTATGTGGTACCCGTTGTTTGGTACCACCAAAAAACATGGTAAGATGATTTCTATATGATATCGGTGGATATAATCCACTTTTATCAAAACTATGAAGAGACTATGAAAAGCTTAAAACTGGTGGAGCATATAAACAAATTAATAGGCTTTGAGACAATTATTACAAAAAAGAAAAAGAGAATATAAATACATAGTTTAATCCTGATCTTTTCCTTCACCATTTTTTAGTAAAATGCAAACTTACCAATACCTTACCAGCAATTCTATGCACTAATACAACTAAACCTACCAATCAAGTTACTAGTGTTGCCTGATAAACATCTAACTAAAGTTCATCAATCAATAGGATATGGAATCCAAAGGAAAAAAAATCAGGAAAAAGGAAAAAATTCTTACTTATTAGTGATGGATTGAAACCGGAAGGCATGGATTTCAATTTGGAAAAAGCCTCGAGAGAAAGGCCTCCCGTCTTCCCTCCCAGCCTCTGTTGCCTCTTCGTCTTACAATTCCACTTCTTCCCATCTCCTTTGTTGTCCCTTTCTCCCTTCATTTCGTTCTCCTCCCCTCTCTTTCTTCGTCGAGGTGGATTGAGCAGTAGAGAAATGGCGCTAAGGTTATTAAAGCTGCAATCACTTGGGGTTTGTTTCTTTGATGGCGTGTAGTTAGAAAACGAGGATAGGAGATCTGAGAGGGAAAACGCTGGCGATGGCCGGAGCCGAGGTAGATAGGAGAGGTGCGGCGTGTAGGGTTAGGTTAGTGCTTTTGTCGAGTCGAACAAAGAGAAGAGAATAGTCCATGAATCCGGATCCTCTAGGTATTGCACCATTTGAGTTTAATCCGGACCGTCCGATTAGAATTCAAGCTAATTCAGAGTCAGACAAACATGTTATGTACGGTTCTCCTTTAAAATTCGTGCTAGCATCTAACAACGAACGGACCAGGATTCAAACTTAAGAAATGATAGGAGATGATTAGATACCTGTCATATAATAGGAGATGATTAGAATATTAAAGGATTTTTAAATTATACTTTCTATACTTTCAATTATGAAATGAAATCCCAATTTTAAGTTTAGACTCTTATCTAAGGAACGACGCCATAGTTGGTTGAGTTCTATTGTTTCTCAAAATTCTCTCGAATTAATCTGTGTTTGTTCAACTGCGAAGAAATCAAGCTTGCTACGATTAAGATTGTAACAATGCTCGCCACTCGGAAGACATAAAGAAGGTCGCGCAAGAAACTTTCTTCGCAATTGAACAAACACAGATTAATTCGAGAACGGCAGGCGAAACAAGGAGTGCAACATGTGTGGAGGAAGAACACCACTTTTAGGCCTCATCTCCGATATATCACCCTCTCTCTCTTTCTTTCACTCAACTCTACCTTTTCGAGTGGAGCGGAGAATGAGATAGAGGTGATGAAGTTGTTAAGGATTAAATTTCAAGTTGATAGAAGTTAATAGAATATACCAAAATATTATTGTAGAAGGAGAAGTCTAAACCAACTTTGTATCTAAGTTGATAGAAGAAGACATTAGAATATTATTATAATATTTATATTTTGTATTTTATTGTATAAATACTAGATAGTACTAGAATTATGTTGATACTAATGAAGCTTGGAGAAGAAGAAATGTCAAGTTGCATCTTGTGGAGGAAGAAATTGAAAGTAAAGAATGTGGACCATTAATTGTGGCAAACTTCAAATTAAACTTCTCCAACCATAGTAGTGTATAAATAGAAGGAATATGTGTAAAAAATATGTATGTGTATGAAAGAAAAAAAGACTTGTACTCTTGTAATATTTGTTTGATATGAATAGTTATTGAGTTTCAATTTCTCCTCTTTTTCTTTCTCTTTTATTTGTTGAAAATCACCACTCTTGCTCTCCATAGCTTCTAACAGAAGCCGAGTCGAGCGGAGTTGAAAGCGCGATATCGTCAAAGCTCGGAGTGTAGAGTCCTCATCTCGATCGGAGCATGACAGTGAATAGATCCGGTCATCGGAGCGCGGCGGTGGTCGAAAGAGTAGATCCGGTCATGAAGCGAGATAGGGATTAAACTATTAGAGTGATTATGAGTGTATATAAGTAGAATTACAAAAGTAGATCTAGTAAAAGAGTAGATTTAGAAATTTAGAGAATGATTAAGGATGATTAGAGTAATTTTGAGTAATTTAGAAGATTTCGTGAGAATAAAGAAGTAGATCTAAAAATTAAAGTTATTTGACTCATTGTAAATATGTTTTTTATCAATCAAATCGCTGTAGATACGAGGGTTGGCCTTTTATAGGTGACAAGGTTACAAGAAAAAATAACGAAGAATCTATTCTATACAACTCAATTATATCACAATGCGACACATCAGCACTACGTAAGCTATTCTGAGCTGAGATGGACAAACGATCTTCAACAATTTGTTCCTGTTACTCTTCATTTGCTTGCAAACTGAACTCTCAATTTCTGCAGATTGTGGCCCCACTGATCAGAGGTTCCTAAGTGTAACTGATATGGTCAGCTTTTAATTCACTGGGTCCCTGCGTCAGCTTTTAATTTTCTGCCCATTTCACTGCATTTGCTGCCCTTTTCTTTTCCTTCCTCACTGAACCCTTTGAATAAATCAAGAAATGACATTTATTTTTCGTTCAATTCAATCTGTGCTCGCGACACAAGGTAATTTGATGGCAGTTCTTTGTTGTTTGGAAGTCATGGATGCTTCTTCTTTCCCATAGAATAAGTTGAACTTCTTCTTTATCAAAACAGCCTGTTATAAATTGAACTTATTATTGATTTTACAAAAATTCAACAATCACAATCCATTTTTAATCAGGTAGAAATCCAAATCAACCAACATCAAACAACTACAACCTATTTCCAAAACCAGAGCAGTCCTATACTGACAGAACTAAATTGATCAATAAGATTAGGCCCTGAAGTCACCAATTTAATTATTAAACCCGTACCAGTACCCGTACCAGAACAGCAAAAATAACATCAAACCTGATGTAACCCAGAAAAATAATCACATAAAAGCAATACATTAATACTTAATGCATCAAGACAACTTAATACTTCAATTCAAGAGAAACTTATTATTACCAGCACACAACATCACAACCACATTAAAAATCTTATACTCAAATAAGAAAATAAGACAAATTTATCCTTCTCACATACAATGCCTGATTTGTCATGAGAAGGCCATGTCCTTTTATTTTCTTTAACTAAATATTACTTAAAAACAAGCAAGTCACACATAACAATACTACAAACACCCAAGAGGAAACATAGCAGCAGCAGTTCAATTGAGGAGGTTGAAAGTCCTCAGTATGTCACCAATTTCCAGACACCCGATAGGCTTGGTCATGAATGCATCAACACCTGCATCCATAAATGCCATCATGGAGCTCTCATCAGTTGTTATTGCCATAATTTTTGCTGTGCACCCCATATTTCTCAGGGCCCTAGTTGCCTATTAAAAAGCATATCAGGGTTAATATCTACACAAATACATGTAATTTTTTAACAAAAGGAGTATGAAAAATGTTTGTATGGAAGAAGATCAGGCCTCAGAATCCCAAGTATATATTGAACTGAAGTGGGTCACTAAACTTTTCTATAGATTATGAAAGCAATTGGATACCATAGATGATTGAACATTGTGAGTATTAAAATAATTACCACCACACCATTCATCTTAGGCATTTGCTTGTCCATTAATATCAAATCATATTCATTTCCATTAAGGAAATAGTTCACTGCAGCTTCCCCATCTTCTGCTTCAGTGATCTCAAAACCAAAGGGAGAAAGCATCCTTATATAAAACCCTCGAATCCATGATTCGTCGTCGACGACAAGTACTTTCACAACTTGAGGGCTCGCCATATTCCAGTCTAGTCTGATAAAAAAATTAGTATGATTAAAGATACATTTCTATTTACAAAGAATAATCAGGAAACAGGAATTTTATTAATGTTCATATGGATAAAAAGTTTTTCTGACATGCAGTGAAAAAATTATGCATATATAAAATTAAAAAAACTGCAGTGATTAACCATTCATTTTTGTAAAATAAAAGTTTGAACTCGTTGCTTTCTGATTGATGTGGAATACCACTAAGATGCTACTTAATTAATTTGGAAGTTTCTTTGCAAGGTTATCTGTAGAACTAATTAATTTCTCTCTATCGTTTTCACTTCAATGTAAAACTGAGGGGACAATGCACTAAATATCTTTTTAATTTTGAAAAACTAAATTTTCTTCATGTGAATATAATAATAAAAAACTGTCAATTAATGGTTCAAACAAATAAATAATAATCAAGAAAAAAAGCTACTAATGAAACAAAAGTTCAACTTGTGCTGATTTCTTTTTGGTATGTCTATCATCGAAACATAATTGGTTTGTGGAATTAATGCATGTCTTCTTCCCATATATTCTTGAAACCTAATTTCCAAACAATCTATGAATTCTCATGACCATAAATCCTTATATACTAAAGCACAAGAAATGCATGTGTATTATACACCAGAAATAAATACGTAAAACAACCGATTACAATATTGAAGACTATTGAAAGCATAAACAAACAAAAACAAACATAGAAATGTAAAAAGAGAGTACTGGTAAGAATAGGGTTGATTGGAAATTCCATGCAAATTTTGTATATAATCGAATATAGTTTGATGTGGCACAAATGCTAGTATCAGACACAGTTATTTATAGAACCACCGATCACATTTCAACGCACTAGATATACTTACTACATCACACATTTTCAACAGTTGTCCAAAGTTTGGTCGGTTTCTCTCAATTTTCAATATAGTTAGATTCGGAAAAAAGAAAGAAGAAGATTTCACTATATCATTTAGGAGTACATCGAATTATCCAGGCCATGTAGGATTGGTTTATTTAATGTCATATTTGGTGTTTTACAATAACGCACTAGATATACTACCTGTTAAATTTGCTCTACTAGAAAAGCACTCCATATCATCGATTTGGTGGTTTTTGTCGGTTTCTGTCAATTTCGATATAGTTCGATGTGAAGAATAAGAAAAAATAATTGCATTATATCGTTTATTAGCATAATCTAAAGATCCACCGTGCAAATCGCAGACTAATTCAATAGATATTTTTATCTTCAACACTTGATTCATTTAACCCTCACTGCATCTGCTAAATTGCATGCCTCCGTCAACATTAAATTTACCGTGGTTTTGACAAAAATCAACTGTCTTAATCAACCGACGAGCACGACCACAGATTTACTAGTATGCAATACAAAGTAAAAGATATTATAATATACACAGGAGTTGCTGTAATGTATCGTTGCTGAGACTGGTAGTATTACACTGAATTCATTACCCTTTTGATCTTTTTGCAATGCTGAATCATAAATCAATGGATGATTAATTTCAATTCAACTAATAAGTATTTGTTCCTTGATATCTTCCCTTGTGTTTACAATGTCTTCCTGTTTGACAGGTCCTCGGGTCACCCCCACACCAGCAACTTATCATCGCATAGGAGGGGCTTCAAGGCCATTCTCTGTTTCTTCTGGCAGGAAACTGAAGCTACTAACAAGCATTTACTGGCGCCAATTAGCCCCCAATTAAATATTAATATAGCCAGCAGAGACGACAAACAAAATTATAATATCAGTTGCAGAAATTCAGACTGGTGTAAACCAACAGTATTAGATAAATTATAGCAAGTGAAAATTCAAGATATTTTGTCTCATCACCAAATGTGCATCGAAAAAACATGCATAGGACCTCTTATTGCCCAATTTTCCTTTTAACTGCCTAGGGGATGAACATCAATTAGAAAAGCAGTCTGAAAGGAGGACTCGAACGGGCTTATCTCGCGGGCTGGCGGTTTAAGCGGAGTTGCGTACAAACCATTCGGACAGGCCTGCTTCTTGGACTTGCTACCTGGACTTAGTACTCGGTTTACAGTGGTTTTATGGGGCTTTCAGTACATGACCCTATCAATTTCAAACTTAGATTTTGCAGTGCAAATGATATCACCAAACTTCATACTAAAATTGTACAATAAACCAATACTAAACTTAACTATGACTTGGACTTGCTACCTTAACTATGACTAATATGGCAGGCTTTCTGGTACAATCACTTTGCAAACATCACATTAAAGGCATTTAAGGTATTATCGAGAGCAAAGATACTTGCCATTGATATGCCATATTGGGCCTAATTATGCTTATAGCCTAAAATAGTTCCATAGCTTGAATTGGGCCGAATTGTGTTTCTTGCCTAAATTATTTCAACCCAGTTAATTAGTTGCACCCTTTTCAGACAATAGCTTATTACCTGTTATATTACAGAGCGTTGCTTTGGACAGCTTAAGTTTCAGAATTTTGTATGATGGTTTTACCTTGTTTCATTGGAGTTTTAATTCTATTTATATTTTGGGGGATTTTTATCCTAATAAACTTCTATCACTTCATTTGCCAAACGTGTAGGTTGAAATGAGTAATTATATATCTGGTTTCGGTACTGTTTGATTGTACTCTGGCTCTCAAAATTGTTTGGTTAAAGCAGCTTGTTCCAGGCTGAAATACCTGCTTTTGCATTTGGAATTATGCGATATCTGTTATGTTATGTATCGCTGTATCATCAGGTAAGTGCATTACTGTGACAACTTTTTTGGGTTATTAGTTTCTTATATATTATGTAACGACAGATTAATCTTTCTATTGAGAACAATTTGAAAATACTTGAACGGTGTTTTCTTCCTATTTTTATATTTGAAAATACTTGTTCGGGATCAGCCAGAAAGGATCCGAACTGACATCCCCATTTCCTTTTCAGTTCTCCCCGCCTCAGCTCTTTCGCATTAGCAACAAAATGGTGAAGAAAAGCAAAAACTCAACTCAACCAGACGACCCAGAGGCGGAGGAAAAGAAGCGGCTCCGATCTCTCGCACTATCAAAGAGGTTTCTCCGGCGGGGCTCGCCGGCGGAAGCGGCAGCGCCGCTCCGTCCGGCGAAGTCGGTGGTGAAGCTTGACGGACGGGATGTGGTGAAGCGAGGCCAGAGGAAGAGCCGCTTCCTCTTCTCCTTTCCCGGCCTCCTAGCGCCTCTCTCCGGTGGCCGCGTTGGGGAGCTGGCGTGTCTCGCCTCAAAGAATCCAATTCTCTACCTGGAATTTCCCCAGGTAGGTTTTTCTTTCCTGACATACTCTACTACTATGGTCTTTGGAGGTTTTTTTAAGGGTTTTTCTGAGGTTTATGAGACAACCTGTCTGAAATGGGGCATATAGATATAGGTAGCATTTCTTAGAAACCCCATTTTATGTCTTTAATGTGAAATGAGAACTAACCTACCTAGTTTCAGTGCTGTTTAATTGTACTCTACCAATGGTAATTGTTTGTTTAAAACTGCTTCATCCCATTGTACGGAGTTTGGATCTCTTGGTTAAGAATTGCATGAATGAGGGAAGATTGGGATAGATTGGGGATCAATTGATGGATTGTTTCTGTGTTATAGAGGCAAAGTTGTGCCTTAGTGAAGCTTGACCAGGCTTAATTCGCTTATAGAGAATTGCAGATGCCTTGTACACATTAAAATTTTGGGTAGACAAAGTTACATGCGTGCAAGTTACATTTACCAAAGGTTTTTTTTATTGGGATAGGTTATATTGGGGACAACTTTGTTTGACAACCTTGACTACCAACTCAATAGTTATCATAATATTAAATTGTATCTATGTTTTCTGTAATTTAGATAGGTCATGTGTCACTGTAAACTTTGTTTCAATTTGAAACTATTAATCATTCATCGAGTGATTTGAAAAATAAGCGATATTGTTTTGTTGGCATTTGATCAGGTGGTCAAATGATTCTCAAATTGTGCCAAGTTTGATACAGCATATCTAATCATAGAGAACTTACAACAATAAACAATTATTCTGATAAATGGTGAGTCGCATGGGTTAGATAAAGCTGTTGTTAATATATCCCTTCCCTTTTTTATCATTGAGTTCTAAATATCATCCCTTTGTGTAACCAGGGACGAATGAAGCTGTTTGGCACGCATGTTTACCCAAACAACAAATATTTGACACTCCAGCTGACACGATCATCAAAAGGTGTCATGTGCGAAGATATTTTTGAAAGTTTGGTTAGTCTTGTGAACTTCATTTCTATATTACTTTCTTGTTCATGTTTATATGGTTACGTTGGCCAATTTTGCCAAAATTTAAGTTATGTTTAGCACTGATCGCTTAACCGGGGATTCTGGTTATGTGATACTGTACATATACTGCACCAATCCAGTCAAACTACCACATTTATGCACAGGTACTGGTCCATTACCATCTATTAGTTGCCTATATCTGACCTAATCAGTTCCCTACTGCAATGTTGAGTGCTAACTCTTCGGTTGAGACATAGATATGAGCTCATTTTAGTTTTTTTGACTAAAAATAGAAAATGAGAAACAATTTATTCCTGGCAGATAGTGTTTTCTGAGGCTTGGTGGATTGGTACGAAAGAAGAGAATCCAGACGAGCTCCGACTTGAGTTCCCCAAAAACCTACAAGATGTAATTCTTATATATTTCTTTCTTGTTAGGCATAAGCATACCTGTCTTTTAGAGCTTTCTACAATTTCCGTTTTGGTCCTGAAGTTTAAACCAATCATTTAATACTTGGATTAATGCTTTTTATCATAAATATAAACTTTTTAAGGCTTAATTTTCACCAAATATGGTTCACACATTGGAATATTTTACTGTTGACTATGCTCTAGAGAGGATCACATGACAATTCTTTATTTTGATAATCTTTAAAATTAAAGCTTAAATTTAAAATCCAACATTATAGATTTATCCACATATTGTGCCTATAAAGTATGATGAGATTTCATGTATGTTTCACCATACATCAAGTGAAATTTCAACGTTCCGAAATTAATGGTCATTGATGCATTATCAAAAAATATTTAAATTCGATGAAATTAATTGTGACTATCTATATGTCCAATAACACACCTATCAATTTACTTTTCAATTTTCAATTTTATTTGAATTATTTTTAAAATTCATTGTCAAGTGTTCCCTGGTCTTTATAAATACCATTTACCTTGTAGTGCTTTACAGTGTGCTATGCACTATTTTATGCCATTGTTTGTATGTAACGTGTAGAGAATCAAATGAAGGGTATAGGTCATTACTGTTAAGATTCAACTATGGACCAAAACAAGAATCTCACGAAACTTGAGGGATAATATGTTATCTTCTTTTGATGTTTTCAAGGGAAAACAAGAAATTGAGTGTGATTTTAAAGGAGGGGCAGGTGCCAGTGAAGAAACTACCAACGATAACAAGCCTGGAAAAGATTATGTTGAACCTATTTCCCCTGACCTGGATATAGACAAAGACAATAATGATAGTGCCGACGGTTCAGAACGTAAAATGGAGACAGACAGGAAGAGTGTTACAACAGAGACTCCAGGTCGACAATCTTCTAGAGTTTCTAGGAAAAGCTTGACGTAAGAAATTTACAATACTTACATTCTACTTTCGATTTTATTACAATTTTAGTTTGAAGCTTACATCCCTATGCAACCAAACCTCATCTTTGCAATTAGGCCTTAACTGAGCTCTCTTAATGATCAAGTTGATCAGGTACTGCCTCAATTAGACACCACATATGGCCAACTTATTGTCAAATCTAGCATCCAAATGATAATTCACATAATTGCAAATGCATCATCCAGTTACGCAGAGTCATCCCCTAGTGATGCTTCAGCTGATACCGATGACGAGGATAAACAGACACTTGCTGCAGTTTTGGGATCCAAAAACGTAAATGCACCTTCCAGCTCCAACTTAGGAAATATCCTTCTTAAGTATATTTGTTATGTTTATGGAACACATTTTCATTCATTTACTTCAGCAGCATAATTTCATTTAACCCAACTTCGTCTAAATTTAATTTCACCATGCAATTAAGCCTGAAGTTTTGTTAGTTGATCTCAATGGACTTCCATGCAAGGAAAACAAAAAACTAATAAAAATGAAAAAATAAAATAAACAAAAACAGAGGCCAACAAAGTAGTTCAACCAAGTTGACCTTCATCCTTTTTATTACAAGGACAGTTCTGGTGCCACCAGCTGCTGCAACTTTCCTTAAGCAGTGGATTTGTTTTCCATGAAATCTACATAGTTGTAAAACATTTATATTTTAATTATATTTAATAGAGTAAGTATGTGTATTTTTAGCCTTTTCCTTGTACTTGATTAAGTTCAAATTTTTGCGATGTAAATCTTGTCAGGTCAATGCTTCTTCCCTATTAGTTCTAAACAGAGTCTGTGGCAACTTGTCCATAACAGTCCATTAGATGTGAGCATTGTACCTAGTATGAATAAGTAAATATTTTCTGCTGTTATCCTTAACTATTCAATTTATTTCACGCACTGAAAGTGTGGAACAAAAAGCTCCAATTCTTAATGCTACAGAGAGTTCACGTGTGAAGGAAAAATCAAAAACAAGGAAAACTTCAGAAGAAAATCCTTCAAGTAAAAAACCACAGGTTCAGTCTACTATCTCAAGCCTTTTCCAGAAAGCAGCAGAAAAAAAGGTGAAATTATAAATGGGGTTTTTAAATGTTTAGTACCATCTTCAATGATTGTTTTGTTCACATATCTTCTTATGTTAATGCAAATTTTAGGAGGGATCAAGTAAATCTGAGCAGTCGGCAAGCACAAGAAAAAGTGGTTAGCTCATTTTTGAAATTTAAGAAGTTAATTTTATATTTCTGGCGAAGTATATGATCGAAAGATTGTTATCATGAATGCAGAGCGGTCGACTCCAAGAAAAAACAAGTCTAAGGTGCTCACTCGAAAAATACTTGTTTCTTTTTCAAAGAGACATCATCTGTTGCATATATATTGTTTTTTTTTTATTCTGATTTGTCCGTCATAGCTATAGATCTTCTTTTGTTGTTTTTAAAATGTTAATATGCTTCAAGGTTATACCACATGTGTTTGCATTGTATATTAAATGATCCAACTCTATAAAAAAAAAAATTCACTTCTGCAGGTAATAGAAGTTGAAGAGATCTCAAGCGAATCTGAGGTCAGCTACTGTATAATTACAATTTGAACACCGTATAGCAATAATTGAATAGTTATATGCATTTCTTCTAGTTTCTCATAATGAGATTCTGTGAATTTGTTTAATAGGAACTAAAAGATGACAGTGATGAAGATTGGGCTGTGTGATGTATGTAGTCTGTTGTCAGATCCAAGGTGCCTAAACTCTTAAATTTATAAAAAAAAAATTGCAACAATTTGTTCAACATTATTGACTGAAAGTTGGATCATCCTTGTGTAATGTGTATATTACCACGTGGTTAACTTTTGCTGTTCCCTGATGTATGACTACTTCCTGAATACCTTTCGATTGAGAAACCTGATTATATTAAACCCTGATTCAGTACCTGGCAATATGCATGAACTGTCTAGCTGGCTTGCGACAACATTCCCTTTTTTTTTAATCACTTAGTAGTGCCAAAGCAACATATATATGAGAAGAGTTTTGAAATATTTCAATTTTTGCAGTGTCAGTGTCTCTTTTCTTCATCTCAGAACTTGTATAGGGGATGAAAATTAACATTGCTCAAGTTCATACACCAGGAATGCTAGTTTTCATTCCAAGGTGTTTGATCTTCCATGATTGTATCATTGGTCTAATTTTATATTTACTGGGGTTTCAAGTTTTTCAGAGAGAGGCAAATGAAGCATGTTGTATGTCATGATCCAAACCGTTATGTAGTTGTTTTGAAACTTTTATTGTAGGGAATAAAAAAGGTTTTAACAATTATTTGACATTAACATTGGGCCGAAGCTCTTCACTTGGGCCAGAGCTTTTGTTTTATTTTCCTTATCTTTCGATTTGGGCCTTTTAATGGGGATATCAATGCAGAGAAATGTAACAAAAATATTTATTCCATATATCTCCTTATATCGTTGTAACAGATATTGAATCCTTTTTATCAATTTTACTGGCTTATTAACCCAAAATTCCCTTATCTTCAATTTTCCTTGTTAAATACAAAATTAGTGATCAATAAATTTCAATCCAGATCATAACATTGTAGTGTACAATTGACTGTTTGGTAGGCTGAGCTCCCATTAATAAAAGAACCGTGCAAGCATGGACAAGTTTGCGATGTAGAAATGGTTATGTAATAAATTCTACCTTTTACTCAGTATTACACGAAAGAATAGAAAAGAATATAGTTTTTTTCATTTTTGTTTTAAATTTAATTAAATTTCGTGTAACTTCTAGAACATACCAATGGTTGATTGAAATTTTCAGTTGGTAGTACCTTAAAAATCACGATCAGGTCACTATTCCACTACAATAATTCCATCTAATTAATAGAAAAATAGATGCACTTCTGTAATTTAAAATATCTAGATTGACTTAAATTAATATTGAACCTCCCATTCGCGTGGTATCGTTTAAATTACCTTAATTTATTCAATAAGAAAGAAAAGCAAGTGGATATTTGAAGACAAATTATTTTTGTATATTATAATTGAGGTGAGAACACCCCAATTAGCATTTTCCTAATTTCTTTGTAATGAGTAGACAACAGGGTATTTTATTCATGCTGACTATGAAGGCTCTATACTAAATGAATAAATCAGCCAGATAATATGGCCAATTGATAATTACCTTTTTATTTGAAAAATGCAATTGGATAATTGGTCGATGTCATACCTAATTTAGGTTGAGAATTAAAACCGTGCAAAGGTTGGATGTTGGTTTATTTATTTATATCATCAAAGCAAAATGACACTTTGCAAATTGAATGATTCTCTAACCTGAATTATTGGTTTGTTCAGGTGCTTTCTTTCCAAGAGATTTATTAAAATATAATTGGAGATCAAATTTTATATTTTTTTTACAATTCTTTAAGATAAGTACAAAATCACTATTTTTCAGAAAATTTTGAATCATCTAAAAATAATGATTTTGTACCTATCTTAAAAAATAGTAAAAAAAATTCCAAAAAATATAAAATTTGGTCTCCAATCATATTTTAATGTAGATATCATGTTGAGCGGTTCGGGTTGTCTATTTGAACTTTAAAATTGAAGATAAAAATATTGAAATACGATTGAGACATGAAGCAATAGGGCATTTGAACTCTCCTCATATAATTACACCAAAATCTTTTGGGTTTTAACAGTAAATTAAGTTTGGCTCCTTTATTGATTCATTCCCTCAAAACATCTTAAAAAAAAACAAGGGTTTCTGAGCTCTCTTATTCAGGCTGCACAATACAGTCTTGCCAAAAAAAAAAAGGCTGCATGACAACCAAATCCGCTTGGATTTCTCAACTCATACAAATGCCAAACACCAAAACATCTCCATAGACCATAAAAGGCCTCGTATATATTTACATAAACAAAGAAACAAAGTCAGCTAATTATTCTCGGCACACTCCGAATTTCCCCAAATCACACCATCAATTTGGACCCTCCACAGTTCACAATCCATGGATGCTCTGCACACAAAAAAGAAATCAAGAAATCAGTACCCAAATTCACCTATCTCAGATTATATAGATAAATAAGATTATAAGGAGAATTAAAGACTAAATTCATGGAACTTACTTAGAGCTTGTTCGGCGGAAAACCTCCTGGTGACATCTCGCGAAAGCATCCGACGAAGCAAATCCTTGGCCATTGGCGAAACCCACCCGAATTTCCTCGTTGGAAACCTGAGGTTAGCACGTAACACGGCTTCAAAAATGTCCCCGGCCGACTCCCCATCAAAAGGTGCCGTACCGGACAACATCATATATATCACCACACCGGCACTCCACACATCCACTTTCTCGCTGTACCGCCTCCCCGCAATCACCTCCGGCGCTACATAGTATGGGGTACCCACAATCCCTTCCATCTTTTCATCTCCGTCCAATCCACCAAACCACGCAGCCGAGCCGAAATCGGCCAATTTCAACTTCCCGTTCATGTCGAACATAACATTGTCGGGCTTCACATCCCGATGCGCAACCCCTCGACGGTGACATGACGCGATTGCTTCCAACAATTCAGCAGCTAGAGCTGCCGCCTCAGGTTCAGGGAGCGGCGCATCAGAGGAGATGCGGTCAAGGAGGTTGTTACCAGAGCAGAGGTCAAGTACTAGATAAATGGACGAGTCATCTTCAAAGGAGTCGTGTAAGGAAACAACATGCGGGTTTCCAACCGAGGCGATGCGATGCAACTTTGATTCGTGCTCAACGCACTCGCGGTCGTAGGAATCCGCAAGAAGGGTTTTGTCGATGGATTTGACAGCAAAAGATTCACCGGTGCGGCGAGAGAAGCAGCGGTAGACGGTGCCAAAGCGGCCCCTGCCGATCTCTTGTCCGACCTCGTAGTGTTTGTTGAATTGCTCGCTCATGAGATGTTGTTTCTTTTTCTTTTTTTTCTTGGGTTGTTGCTAGTTTGAGGAGGTAAGAATTGGGCACTTGGGGGTGGTATAAATAAACGCCGAGCGGCAGAGGAGAGGAGTGCTCAGGAATTTTAGATTCTACAGGAATATTCCATTTCTAATTTCTTATTTTCTTGGAAGGCCGGTTTGATCGGACGGCTAGGGTGAGACAATAACTTACGTCAGCTATGATACGTACTAGATTTTCAACTTCCAACTTCTCACACGAAAAATAATTTCTTAGCCACTGAATAAAATATTATCTTGATTAGTACATGCAACTTATATTATCTTTACCTGTATCAATAATTTGTCAATTTTTCTTATAATGCGCAATTGACAACAAAAATATAAAATTGTATGCTAGCAACTGAGCAGTGCATTTCATCAAAATTATATATATATATATATATATATATATATATATATATATATATATATATATATTGCAATTATTTATGTTGATATTCCACCAGCTATTATTTTTTTCCAACAAACAAACAGTTTCTTTGGTGGAGATTTGTGCTTTCACGTAACATTGGAAATTGCTTTCACGTAACCAAAAAAAAAATTGCTTTCACGTAACATTTCTTTGGTCATGTCACGACACGGCACGTGGTCATGCGAGTCACGTGTAATTAGAACCATTAGATCTTGATCAAATGATAAATTTCGAATAAACTAACCTAAATTATGAAAAAATATAGTTAAACATAACCAGTCAAGTTTAAACACGGTACGTTTGGGCACGTCACGTTTAGACACAACGTGACTCGCGTGCCGTGACCACCTTTGACATTTTGGTCACAGCACGGCACGTATGCCTGTTCACTTGATCGCGGCATGACACGGCACGTATTTTTACCTCTCTACGTTCAACCGCTTATCACAGGATATTCTCTTGTGGATTCCTTATTTTTTTTTTAGGGAAAACCTAGCAGTGGCTTTCTCTTGTGAATTCTTAGTTCAAAGAATGACTATGGAATAAAGCCTTCAAAGTCTAATGTGGCATTTAGAAATATATCAGACATCACATATTGACTATAAGAAGCATTCAACGCCATATTAATTAGTTGTAGTTTGGTAGATTATTGCCAAGAGAAAAATACGAATTCTTCTAATATAAAATAATACTTGAATGCTCACACTTGAAATGGAAATTTGGATTATTTATAGCTGGAATTCTTTTGAGCTAATTAAAGCAACTAGGATTGTTTTTTGGAGGTTCTCTCGAAGAAAGAAAATTTTATTAAATACAATGTTGGCTTTTTATTATAAATAATAGGTATAGAAAATTTGTAAATATATATAGTCCGGCTAAAAGCATAGTATTTTAACTCATATGCTTCCAATTCAAAATTCATCAAATCAGTTTCAAACAAAAAATTCAAACAGTTAAAACTACTAAAAGCATATTAGCTGGACTCATATATATATATATTGAGCAAAGCTAAGGTGTGATGTGCTCACCAAGAGGGTTTGGTGAGCACAACTCCAAAAGTATATCGGATCGGCTTCAAACGGCAAATCCAAACCGTTCAAATTCATGTACTTCATGAGTGATGCATGTACATGCAAAATTTTAAAAGTTTCAAATATATTTGCTACAAGGTCAAGCGGTCAAAGAAATGATGAAAAATGAATATATAAAACAACTTATAAAATAACTTATAAAATATTCATTTCTTTGACCGCTTGACATTGTAACAAATAAATTCGAAACTTTCAAAATTTTGCATGTACATGCATCACTCATGAAGTACATGGATTTCAACGGTTTAGATTCGTCGTTTGAAGCCGATCCGATATACTTTTGGAGTTGTGCTCACCAATCCCTCTTGGTGAGCACATCACACCCTAGCTTTGCTATATATATATATATATATATATATATATATATATATATATATATATATATATATATATATATAGGAAATTGCTAATATGCTATGCATAGCATAGAGAGCCTCCGTACAACGACTCAATATTTGAGTTTTCAAAATCCTAACGGTCAATCCGTACCGTTCAACATGATCTCCATATGAATATGTACTTGCAAACTAAATTTTACATTTTTTAGAATTTTTTTACTATTTTTTTAGATAGGTAGAAAATCACTTGATCTGAAAATTTTGTACCATTCAGATCAAGTGTTTTTCTACCTATCTAAAAAAATAGTAAAAAAATTTTAAAAAATGTAAAATTTAGTTTGCAAGTACATATTCATATGGAGATCATGTCGAACGGTTCAGATCGACCATTAGAATTTTGAAAACTAAAATATTGAGCCGTAGCACGGAGGTCTTCTATGCTATGCATAGCACCATAGCCAACTCCTTTATATATATATACTCCGTGCTACTAAAAGTATATTAACCGGGACTCATATATATATATTTTAATATTTGAAGATGTATACAATGAGAAACAACACAATTGTTTTAAGAGTTATATTGACGAAAGAGACGTTATATAAGAGTCATTCGACGAAAATATGCAGAGAGAAATTGAATTGAATAGACAAAAATATGTATCATAATTGAAAATTTTTGGAGAAGTTTGGTTCACTATTTCGGCAACAGATTTTATGTTATTCGGGTGATATGTTTTCATTACTTTGTTTAACGAAGATAATATAGGAATGTATATGGTAATATGTGATTATCTTGTCATTACGATTTTATAATTTATGGTTTTTGTGCTGCTCATGTTAAGGATGTATGTTTTCTATTTCCGATTGATGGGAATCACTTTTTTCTTTTAGAAATAATTTTTGTTTTGAAAATAAAAGCTACTATTGATTTTCTTCATTGCAATCTATATAAATCAAACACTGTAATCATATATTTCGTGAATTTTGAAAGTAATAACAACACTTTATCATAAATGGTATTCGGTGTCTATTCTAATATTCCAAAAAATATTTAATTCGGTGTCTATTCATTCGGAACAATATTACAATATTATTGTTGCTTTGAGATTCATACATAAATAATTTGAACGGTCCATATTGTTTACATATCAACTCAAAATTTAAGATATCTCTCGAATGTGAATTCGAGGGATAAGATATCGACGGAACAATATAATTTGGGATGAAGAGACATTTAAGAACAATTTTCTGAATTATTACCCGAACTATTATCGAATTTGATGAATTGTAAGAAAAAAATACATTATTTATCATAAAAAAGTACGTTATTTATCATATTATTCGTAAACATTACGAACTTCTTATTTAATTTGCAAAAAAATTAATAATTTAGTTGCAATATTTGTATTATAAGTTTTTTTAAATCTTGTCGAATCATTAACCGGGTCGAAATTTTTAAAACTACCATTGTTTTAAAAAAAAAAATCAAAAAATTATCGTTTTTGGGAAATTTGAAATCTACTACGGCCGTAGAATAATTTTGCGGACTCAAATGCTGGAGACCGCACAAGCGTTCTGCAGCTCCATATATTATTTATTTTTTTAAACTTTGAGATATCTCATAAAGGGGGCACGCATTCCTAGAACAAAAAAAATATTAAAAAACCAAAAAACTATGAGATATCTCATACGGGTCACGCATCCCCACGTGGTGCCTCTTTTAATTAGATAAAACACTAAAAAAAAAAAAGATGGGGCCGCAGAATGGTTCTGCGGACCCCTGACTGAGTCCACAAAATGCCTGTGCGGTCTCCAGTATTTGAGTCCGCAAAATTATTATACGGTGGTAGATTTCGAATTTCTCAAAAACAATAATTTTTGGATTTATTTTTCTAACTGTGCTATCCTTAAAAATTTCGGACCAATGGGCAATGACAGATTTATTAGTTATTTACTATATTTTATGGAAACGACCTTGTTTCATCCGGTAAACACGAGTCCAATGTGCTGACACGTGGACTCGTGTGGGTTTCCCGTTGATTGCACACCCTCATTAGCGCCCAACGCGTGTCCGAGGTTGGTTTAGTTCAGTAACTTTTGGTACTCTGCGGCCGTTACAGACTGATCTTCTGTGTGGCCTAATTGTGATTTGCTGGATTCTCATTTTTGTTAGTGAGTTTGGAGCAACGTCCTAGACCATGCCTTGATCCAGGGAATTCTTTTTGTCTATTCCCATATTTAATTTTTTTTATAATAATAAATTTTTTTAGAAAATTCAATAATAATATACTTATTTTTTAAAGGCAGGCGTAATGCGTTCACAATGTACCATCGTATTGACTATTGGATCAAACTATTTCACACTGAATAAATTTTTATAATAGAGGAGGGTTCAAATGCCTTCATTTTTTGTGCCTCCATCATGCCTCTATTTTTAAAAACTTTAATAACTCAAAATTTATAACTTAAAAGTCAAAATAAAACCGTTGGATATGATCTACATCATTTTATCTATGTGCTCATAAAAAATTATCACATTTCGATTTTGTTTTTATGTGAATCAATAAGTTGAAAAATCAACGTCTAGAAATTATCCATATTAGTATGTTTTTTTACAAGCTCTTGATGATAACCAAAACAAAATTGAAATGTCATAATTTTTTACACATGTATAGATAAAATGATGTAGATCATATCCAACGGTTTTATTTTAATTTTTAAGTTTTAAATTTTGAGTTATTAAAGTTTTTAAAAATGGAGGTATGGTGGAGGCATGAAAAATGGAGGCATTTGAACCCTCCTCTTTATAATATTGTGTGGTGTATAACTTGTTGAATTGTGGAATGATTGACTATTTGAATTTTGATTTTATGGTAGACGTTTGAGGCATAATTATATGGTGTTGGTGATTTTGACATTTGAATTTTGAATTCATAATTTCTTACTAGGAGGACATTGTCTAGTGACAGTCTGGTAGATTTACAGTCTTGATTTGTTAGGTTTTCAAACCTCTTGCAGTGACAGTCTGCTTTGTTGACAGTAACGACCTTACACGATTACAGTGACGATGTGGTAGGTTTATAGTGACGATCAGTATTCAGTTAATTATTTATAGATTTGATTGCAACTTGCAATTATTTATATTTTATTGCAATTGATGTATTAATTTTTAGAAAAAAAGTTTCTATACTCATCTTTCTGTATCCACTTTTTACCCACTCCAATTGGATAAGGCATCTAACCACCTTAACTATTCCTCAAAACTGTTCCTCTGACTTCTTTTTAAAATTTCTCTAATTATCATTGTTTCTCAAAAAACTATTCTCTTCTCCTTCAGCATCTCTATCTCTTTCATTCGTTCTTTTCTCCTGAAGATCTCTCTCTCCTCCGCTCTCTCTCTCTCTCTCTCCGTCGTTCTCTTCTCTTTCCATGGCGCCGCCGACCCAGCCGTTGCTTCGACCACGGAGATAGAAATAGACAATCTGAGAGAGACGATCTGGAGGAGAGAGTTGAAAGAGAGGCGATAAGGAGTATAAACCTGGTGGTTTTACAATATTCACATTGTGGTTTTACAATATGCATCATGTGGTTTTACAGTATCCATCTTGTGACAATCTGGAGGAGAGAGTGAGAGAGAGACGATTTGGAGGAGATAGGAGGCGACAATCTGAGAGAGGCAATCTGGAGGAGAGAGATGAGAGAGAGGAGATCTAGAGTATTAATCTTGTTGTTTTATAGTATTCGCCGGAGCTTACCACTTCCCTTTCTTCCGCACCACCTCTCCACGCTATTACGACACCTGATCAGATCAGGTCCGCCGCTTCTTCTAGTTGTTTCCTTCTAATTAGATCTATTTAGATCGTTCTTTTACATTTATTTGTTTCCTTCTATTTAGATCTATTTAGATTGTTCATTTACATATTATATGACTTAAATCGATGATCGTATCTGTTGCGATCTTAATTCATCTTTTTATTTCACTCTATTATTTATCAGCGAGAATAATAAGATCGGATTCATCAATCTCGTGAGTCGCTACTTGAGGTACATAGATCGGACGATTCTGAACTATTTAAATTTCTATTCGTCGTCTGCCTTTTCCAAAAATCTCAAGACCTTTTTGCTGCAAAAAGAAAGATTTCTTCTGGAGATCTCACTACTAACAAGATCTATCTAATATGTTTACAGGATCTATACAATATTTTACAAGATCTATCAAATAGGTTTACATGATCTATATAGTATTTTACTGGATTGATTAGTGAAATCGTGTGCTCATAAAATTTATAACCCAGTTTGCTATCGAGTCAGCTTACAAGTGCATAATCCTATCAAGTAGTATAAACAAGTGTCGATCCGCAGGGAATAAGGTCTAAGGTCTTGAGCGATTAAACCACAATCTTTCGAAAGACTAGACAAAATCTGAAATCAAAGAGTTATTGTTTTGATCAATGTATTTGGAGAAAATTAAAAGTAAGTAAAATAAAGATAAAGATGTGAATTCCTAGGGTTTTGGCACACCGTTGTTACTTCAATCCGCTTTGATTTTTATCTTATTTGATGTTGATTTTCAGTTGTTGTATGAGAGTTTCTAATCCAATTTAGTGATTATCACTTTCGCGTATAATCACCCTACTAATCAAGAGATCCTGTTAAGGCTTGTCTTGACTAGTGCAAGGAGATCTGTGATTAGCCCAAAATAATTCAGACTTCACTATTGGGTACGTTGCCCTATTATCTTGGTCATGTTGGGTGTTCTCATGGTAAGGCACGACAATGCGACATTCGTCTGCGAATGTCGAGACTCCCATGTACATTTTTGTTGATCCAATTAATGATATCTCCGGTTAAGATTTCCACCACTAATCTAGTATTTTTTATTCTCCATTATCCCAATTTGATTAGCCTAAAGATGACGAACTCTCATGTGTGACCACCACATGACGGTCTGGACTAATAAACAAAATCAAGTAAGATAGAACATAAAGCGTAAAAGTAATCGAACAACAAAAGACTAAACATTGATCAAATAAAAGTATATATCAAAGCATCATGAGTAACAAGGTTCACTTCCAACCCTGAGAATCTAAACTTATCCGCTGAACGGCATGTTTATAAAGAGATAAGAGAAAGATACAATCATATACGAAGTACTCTCCTATTTAGTCTCTACACACTCCTCTCTTCTCACTTAAATAAATAATAAAACCAAAGATACAAATATATGTTTCTGTTCAGTACAGAGGGCTTATATAGGAGTGGAGGGGCGCCTAGAGATAAGTGGAGTCCAAGTTATCTGATCTGGATACAGCTGGCGCAGTTATTCACCAAATGGCGCCTCAGATACGGTCCGTATTAGCTAATAGGGACCGTACTCCCACTGTGTCGCTGAGGGAGTTAATGCGTATTCGGCCATCTTTGGTTCGTATTGAGGCTCTAGTTCGTATTGGTGAATACGGCTAGTACCAGAGCCTTAGCCGATGAGCTACGCTATTCCGATCGACCTGATTATTGCTCTAAATGATGTAAAATAACCCCAAAACATATTTTCTACACTAAAACACAAAGTTGGGCAACAATAATCTTTTTACTCGTCGGTTTAGAAACAAATACAAAAGAGCAAAAAAAATTCTATTGATAATTATTGTTTTTCTAAAAAAATTGAGCACAAATAATATTTTTTGAAACATTAAAATCATATACACAAAATAATATTTTTTGATAGCAATGTTATTAATCATGTAGTAATTCAACATAGGAACACACAAAAATATATTATTTTAAGAATTATTATATCTTATGCACATCAAATGCATATTTTTTTTATATTAGAAGATAGAAACATTATATAAAAATCATTTGATTAAAAGATAAAAAGACGAAAAAAAAAGAATCAAACGAATAAAAATCTATGACATTACTATAAATTTAAAGACATCACTGTATGGAATATCAATTTTCAGGTATTTAGATTTCTGAGATGCGGTGTAAGATTCTTGTGATTTCGGTGGTGCTTTTGGATTTGGGTATGGACCCGATAAGGATTAAGGACCTGTGAATCTGTGATTGTCTGATTGATGGTCTCTTTTTGAATTTGATTTTGTTGCTTGTGAGTTGTGACCCGTTGCCTGGTCAAATGTTTAGAACCTTTGGTGTTGCATCGATCTTGCATGCCAGTATGCCACTGCTCCTCTGAATCTCTGATAGATTAGTTTGTGGAGGCTGCTTCTCTGACCTCTCTTCTCTCAACTATTCTTCACGGAAAGTTGCAACCATTGTTGGTGGTTATGTCTAACGGAACAACCGTGATATAAAGTAAAATAATTATTATCAATAAAATCATAAAGATGTTTAATTACCATCCTCGTAAAATATTGTATATGTATTAATGCATATCATATTCATATAATTTGAAGTACGTCAGTCATCAATTATGTTGTTTAAAATTTCAAGATTTTAACTTTATCAATTTAAAGTATGTCATTCATCGATTTTATTCAGTGGCTAAAATATTATTTCAATTTTTCATTTAAGCAAGTTGAAAATTTTAAATTATAGCTCATATTAATAAAAAAAAAGTAATATTTGATTTGGTAACTGAATGGTTTTTAATGCTAAACTGATATTGCATTGTATTAAATATTAATGTTCCCTTGGAAAAATTAAACAATAAAAAAATATATATATTTCACTGGAATTAAACCACCCCAATGGTGGAGATGTGTTCCGGGCCCACAATCCGAACAACTTGTATATTTTTCTTTTTGTTCTTCTCAAAAAAAAATTTCCTTTTTGTTTTCTAGTTGACGTGGTGCAAAAGTAGCGCTCTGAATAACGGCATCTTATAGCCGTACGATCGCTTCTTTTTCTTTTCCCTCATGCATGCCTAACCCTAAATCTTAGGTAATCAAATCGCCGTACCACCTCTAATGTCGAATCGCCGAACCACCTCTCTGGCCTTTGTACGATGTCATCGCGCATGCGCTTCATAAATCACCATCTCTCTACCCCTGGCACTGGCACTGGTTTCCCTCTTTCTCTCTTTCCTCTGAACCCTAAGTCCCAACCAGCGGCTGCACTTCTCCCTTTTCTCAATTCAATACAAATTGAGTATTTCCCTTATTTAATTTGAGTAATTACTGTCTCTATTAGTTTGTTGAGATTAAGAGCGTGACAAAACTCTCACTCTCTTATTGCATCTCTGGCTTTTCCTAACCTCTCAAGTTTAAAATTTGACAAACTCATTTGGAGTAGATTTCAAGTATAGTTAGCAATGCCTTTTTTATTTATTTGTATCCAAATTCGATGAATGCATAATTTTTCATAAAAATTGTTTGAATGTAGAAGTCCGTTGTAGAAGTAATAGACAATATTTTTTCGATGTGAACTTTAAAAAAAAATCTAATGTCTGAACAGTATATATCTTACCGCTTTTTTGAAATTTTCTTACTGTTTTTTTATTCAAGTAATAGATAATATTTTTCTGAACTTTGAAAAACAAATCTTACTGTTTTTTTCTGAATCACTACAGTAATATTCAAGTATACTTCTGAATCTTTTTTTTTTTTTTTTTTTTAAGTTGTATGCAATCGTAGTTCTGAAATTGTATTTTTATTCTCCTTATTCCTTTCTTGTGTTGTGGTGAGCAGGTGAGCAAGGCTCAGAATCCTCAGAATCTAGATCCTTCGAAGTCTTAGGATGCGAAATGTAATTTCTTACACTTGTAATTTTTTTTTTTCTGTTTTTGCCCTTTTCACATAGTATACCACTGCATGTTGAATTGATTGGCTACCATGATTTTATACATTTCTGTGCAGGATACTGCTGGAGGAGGTCATCAGGAAGATGATTATATGCAGAGCTCATCAGATGAGGATTGAGGAATAGAGACATGAATAATTTAGCAGTAGAAAAAAACACAATATAAATTTATGGAATAATTTTTGTATTGTTTAGAAATCTCTGAGAGTGAGAGTTAGTGCTAGTGTTGAAAACAACTATTTTTGCTATTAATCCAATAATTTAACGATATATTTTTCTATTAGAAAAGATTTAACGATAGTTTTAGTTATATTTTTAAAAAACTTAATAAGTAATGATCTTTAATTACAGAACCCATCAATCGCATGTCACACCCCGATAATAGGGCCGACAACCCGCAGCGCTCAACCGCACAAGACGATTCAACAATCATTCACAATCATATATATATACATAGATTATGAATGACATAACTTACGTGTAATCAACAAATTGAAAATAAATCCTTCCATATCATAAAAAAAAAAAATTCATCATCCTTCTAATTCATTAAAATATTATTTTTAAAATTAAAAGTGAACTGAAATTAATCTTAGTTGCATTATTTTGCACGTTTTCATTGGGCCAGCGGCCAGGAATGGAAATGTTGGGGTTCATTTGACCTTCTGTTGCTTTCAACTTTCAACTTTCAACCTCTCCAGTCTCTGGAGCAGGGATAATATTTTAAGGAGAATTGATAACAATCTCTTCTCTTAGTACTGACATGCATGTTATTACTAATGTGCTTTTTCTAGAACTTCGGCCTCGTGCTTCCGGGGGCATATCTTAGTGTTTGATGTTCAAACAACAAATTCAAACCGTTAGATATTCAATCTATATTAAAATGTGTTTGGAGACCAAATTTTACTTTTTTTGGAATTTTTTTACTATTTATTAAGCCACTTTGAAAATTCCAGATCATATGGTCCAGACTGTTTTTACTGTTCATCCGGATCTGGAATTTTCAAAGTGCCTTAATAAATAGTAAAAAAATTCCAAAAATATAAAATTTGGTCTCCAAGCACATTTTAATATAGATTGAACATCTAACGGTTTGAATTTGTTGTTTGAACATCAAACACTAAGATATGCCCCCGGAAGCACGAGGCAGAAGTTCTAGAGGAAGCACATTAGCCATACTCTATATATATATATATATATATATATATATATATATATGAGGAGGGATCAAGTTACAACAAATTTGAGTTACAACAAAGTTACAACAATCATTTTTTTCATTTTCAAAGTCCAAATCGTCGATCCAAACCGTTCAACATGATTATCTAAATAAAATGTGTTTGCAGATCAAATTTTACATTTCTTGAATTTTTTTACTATTTATTAAGATGGGTACAAAATTCAATAGTCTGAATATGACTAGTTTTTGTAAAATACTTAATAAATAGTAAAAAATTCAAAAAAAATGTAAAATTTGATCTGCAAGCACATTTTATTGTGGAGATCATGTTGAACGGTTTGGATCGACGATTTAAACTTTGAAAATGAAAAAAATGATTGTTGTAACTTTGTTGTAACTCAAATTTGTTGTAACTTGATCCCTCCTCTATATATATATATATATATATATATATAGATATATATATATATATATATATATATATATAGATATATATATATATATATAGATATATATATATAGAGGTTGGCTAATATCAAAATATTTGTTCCTAGGTCGTGGAATAAACATTTCGGTTTTTACATTTTCAAAGTCCAAACAGTAAATCCAAACAGTCCAACATTCAATCTGTATTAATATGTGCTTGGAGACCAAATTTGATATTTTTTTAAAAAATTTTACTATTGATTAAGCCAATTTTAAAATCACTGTTTTAAATGATCCATAAATTTTTCACTGTTTATTAAAATCCTGACTTAATAAATAGTAACAAAATTTCAAAAAATGTAAAATTTGGACTCCTAGCACATTTTAATATAGATATCACATGTAACGGTTTGGATCGACAATTTGAACTTTAAAAATCGGAAAACTATTTGGTTGCACCACGGCCTAGGAACAAACGTTTTGATATTAGTCAACCTATATATATATATATATCGGAATTATTTATGTTGATGTTCCGCCAGTTATTTGGTAGATATTATTTTTTTTTTCCATCAAACAAACAGTTTATTTTTTAAAGATTTATTTTCTTTCACGTAACATAGAAAATTGTTTGATTTGTAGGTAATTCCAACAGCGTGGGTGCATAAGTTTAAAATCTGAATATTTCATATTTAAGTAATTTAAATTGGCACATATCAGATCTGCGCAATTTCCTTATCATCCAACCACCTATATATTATCAATTATTCTCTTGTGGATTCTTAGTTCAATGATTGACCGTGGAATTTAGCCTTTAAAGTTTAATATTGTGGCATTTAGAAATACATCAGACATCGCATATTGACTCAAAGAAGCATTCAACTACATTCTAAACACTAGAGATTTTAGTGGTAGTTTGGTAGATTATTGCCAAGAGAAAAAAAAAAAAACATGAATTATTATAATATAAAACAATACTTGAAGGTTTATACTTGAAATGGAAATTTGGATTTTTTTTTAAATTAGTTGCTTTAATGTTTACTAACAATTCAATTGATAATAAAACATATTTACAAATAGAGGGAATTGAACAAATAATCTTGATAGACCGAGGCTAAAAACTTAAATGAATAAATTGTGGTTGGTGGAAATTGAACCCAAGTTCCCCACCAACACAAAATAAGTTCTAACCACTAGACTACAAGTAGACATGTGATATTTATAGACGGCTAGAGTATATAATATATTCTCAAAAAAAAATTCAATTAAATTTTAGTACACATAACTAAAATTTTAAAATTATAGGAGTAACTTACTCACTCTTTGAATGGCTTTAGATCCTCCCCTGCAGCTCGATATCACGCTCTCAGCTCCGCTCCCTCTCCTCTCCGGACAAGAAGGTAGAACTAAAAGAGATGAGAGGTATTGTTGTTTCGAGGGTAAGACATAGAAGAGAGTGGGAGGGGCGGACTAGAAAAAGGAGGAGAGAGGAGGGTTGTGGAGGTTGTGTCAGGTTTTTTTTTTCTCCTCGGTCACTATTTGAATCGCTAACTGAAAGTCCTCACATGTCTTTGAAAAATTTGAATTATTTATCTAGAATTCTTTTTGAGCTAATTAAAGGAACTAGGATTGATTTTTGGAGCTTGTTCCGAAGAATTTTTTTTTACTAAATAAAATGTAAGTTTTTTACAATAAAATAATAGATATAAAAATTCAGAAATTTTGTATACTAATAAATATTTTGACATGCAATGATAAACAACACAATTTTGAGAGTTATATTTAAGAGAGAAATATTATATAAGAGTCATCCGATTAAAGTATGTCTTTTTTTTTTTTTTTTTTTTACAGAGGTTGTGAAGTCATGAGCGGAACTCGAACTCTGGATTTTTTTTATAACCACAGTCCTGGGACTTTTTCTCCTGATCAACTGTACTACGGTACCCATCCGATTAAAGTATGTCAAGAGAAAAATTGAATTATATAGACAAAAATATTGATGATGTGGCATAGTTGAAAAGCTTAAAGGCTCAAAACACTTTATAGAGTATCAATTAGAGTACGTATATTTCTTCCTCTGCATCTTCTGATATATCTGAAGATTTCAGTTTTATCTAAAGCGGGTTATATTCAATTTGGTGTCTATTTGAAATGCACAAAACAATTTTATCGTTGTGTGCATAATTGTGGAGAAATAATTTGAAGGGTCATATTTTTCACATATAACACAAAATTTGAGATATCTCAGAAATGCGAATTCGAGGAAAATTAAGGAAATATCAGCGAAGCAACGTAATTTAGGACATTTGGATGACAAACTTATCAAATTATTACCGAATTATTACTGAATTATTATCTAATTTGATGAACTGAAAAAAATGTTATCATTTATTCATATTATTCGTAAACATTACGAACTTTTTATTTATTTAAAAAAATATTAATAATTCAGTGTAATATTTGTATTATATATAAGTTTTTGAAATCTTGTTGAATTATTAATTAACCAATGACAGACTTGTTACTATATTGGGGTGTCAATGGCACTCTTTTATCCGTTTATCCGACTCATACTGTATTCGATAAGACGGGTATGGATAAGATTTTTTTTCGTAAACTTATCGGGTACGGGGTACGGGTACGGGTAAAGATTTTTTTTCCGTTATCGAAACGGATAAGGGTATGGGTAAAACTTATTTCGTACCCGTTATTCGATCGGGTAATTATAAAAAAATATATATATATATATATATTAAATATATTAATTAACAATGAATATCCATTCACCAACTACTTTTGGTAATTGAGTTACACTTAATTAATTATTAAAACACGAAATAAATTCTAGCAAATCTCAATAAAGTTTAGATCTTTAATACATGTATATATGCGGGAATGAATGTGTTTTAATGTTTTATTTAATAAATAATAAAAATAATTATTATATTAACATTATCTGTTATTTACCCGCTACAATTTTGTTATCCGACAACCACAACGAGTAAAGATATAATACATATAAGATAATTCGTAGCAGATAAGAATAAAATAGAGATAACGATAATTTATAACAGATACATATATAAAAATACTTCCATTCGACTCTTTTCGTAGCCGTTTACACCTCTGTTACTGTATTTTTTTGAAACGGCATTGTTTATACTACGGTAACCTCGCCACACATGGCCGGGATGCCTCCACGCTGGCAGGTCACGAGTCCACTGTGCTGACACGTGGACTCGTGTGGGTTTCACGTTGATTGCACACTCCAATTAGCTCGCAACGCGTGGCCTAGTTGTGGTTTGCTGGAAGCTGGATTCTCATTTTTTGTTTGGGAATTCTTTGTCTAATTCCGATTTTAAAAAATGGTTGATAATAATATTTTTGTTGTAAAAAATCGATAATAACCAGTGTTCTAAATAGCGCGCTATACGCTATAGCGTTTTTGGACCCCAAACGCTAAGCTATGACATCAACATGCACTAATTGAGCTACGGTCGCTATAGCGGTAATAGCGGTCCGCTATAGCGTATAGCATGTAGCGCAAATAGCCCGCGCTATGCATAATGGGCATTTTTAGACAATTTATATGGGCTTTAAATATAGACCCAAAAAAGTTAAATAAAAGTCAAACCGAAATCAATTAAAAACTTTGTTGCTACATATCTTTTAATTTGTCCAAACCGAGAAGGAAACCCTTGTCTAGGTTAATTTGAAATTTGAATAAAAAAAAATATATTATGTCATGAATCATGATGCTTAAGATATTTTGAATAGAAAAAAATCGATAGTTTATGATATTACTATGGATATTTTGAACCGCAACTTGGACTTTGTACTGGTTCAATATGAATATTATAATTTCTTAATTAATTTGGTGTTATTTATTGTTCTATGAGACTTTAGATAATATTGATATTTAGTACAAATATATAATATAATTTTTGTAAAAACGCTATGTAGAATAGCTTCCGCTATAGCTTTTTATAGCTTTTTTTGTAGACGCTATGACGCTATAAACGCTATTTAAAATATTGATAATAACATACTTATTTTTTAAGGAATGCGTTAAAACTGTACCACCGTATTGACTATTGGTATTGGATCAACTATTTCACACTGAATGATTTGTCATAGCTAAATCTTTATAATATTGTGTTGCGCAATGATTGACTATTTGAATTTTTATTTTATTATTGTAGATTTTGATCTCTTGAGGATTCCTCATATTCAGATTTTAAACTCTTAATCTCCTACTTAAAAAAATATTGTTTTCTGCCACTAAATTAATAATTCATTCTTATAAAATTGACTATTTTATATAGATGAGACGGTTTGAACTCTGGATAGAATATCACGAAGTTTTACGGGTTTTTTTACAAGTTCGTAAATTTAAAATAAACAAAAACAATGTTAATAACGCTTTGATGTAAATTTCAAGACGCCAAAAAAACATATATGATATATCATAATTCATACATAGCTTTATTACAGTTTGTTTTTAAAAAAAAAATGAAAGTCTTGACAAATACAAAAGCAATATTGCTTCTCTTATATTTATACCACAAATTGGCGATCACTTTTTTTTATATAGCAACTTGCAATTGGATGGGAGGTCTTTGATATGACCAAATTAATTCATGTGATATATATATATATATATATATATAGATAGATAGATAGATAGAGAGAGAGAGAGAGATAGGCTATGGTGAGTTGTGAAGTAAAACGTCGTTTACTTCACGCTATATTTTCATTTTGAAAATCCAAACAACCGATCCGAACCGTTCAACTTTTTCTAAGTATTGAAATGTGCTTGGAGACTAAATTTTACATTTATTGGAATTTTTTTACTATTTATTAAGCCACTTTGAAATCGCTGATCCACTGTGTGAACAGTAAAAAACAGTAAAATTTTCTGGACCACCGGATCAGCGATTTTCAAAGTGGCTTAATAAATAGTAAACAAATTCCAAAAAATGTAAAATTTGGTCTCGAAGCGCATTTCAATATAGAGAACATGTTGAACGGTTCGGATCGGTTGTTTGAATTTTCAAAATGAAAATATGAGCGTGAAGTAAAAATGACATCTTACTTTACAACTCACCATAGCCCAGCTCTCTCTCTCTCTCTCTCTCTATATATATATATATATATATATATATATATATATATGAGGAGGATCAGGTTACAACAAATTTGAGTTACAAGAAAGTTACAACAATCATTTTTTTCATTTCCAAAGTCCAAATCGTCGATCCAAACCGTTCAATATGATTATCTAAATAAAATGTGCTTGCAGATCAAATTTTACATTTTTTTGAATTTTTTTACTATTTATTAAGATGGGTACACAATTCAATGGTCTGAATATGACTATTTTTTTGTAAAATACTTAATAAATAGTAAAAAAATTCAAAAAAATGTAAAATTTGATCTCAAGCACATTTTATTTAGATAATCATATTGAACGGTTTGAATCCACGATTTGAACTTTGAAAATGATAAAAAGGGTTGTTGTAACTTTGTTGTAACTCAAATTTGTTGTAACTTGATCCCTCCTCTATATATATATATATATATATATATATATATATATATATATATATATATATATATATATATTTTTAGGAAATATTCATGTGAAAATTTGACGTCGGAAAAAATGCAACTTTTGGGAGCCTAGATATGCTGTGACATTTAAGGGCCACAACATGGTGTGTTGAATCACTGACATCTTGAAAGGTACATATTATGTTTGTTTTGATCTCAGTTATTTTTTAATTCAGCTTATCAGTTAATAACTTAATTATTATTTAAAAAAAATGATCTAGTTTGATTTTTTTTATTGTGGAGGCGTTTCAGCTTATCAATTAATTAATTTATTATTTTTTGTTCTTAAATTTATTTATTTCTCCTGTAGCAAGATGGGCAAGGGGAAAATTGAGAATACAAGTTTTTATTAGTAGAAATTCATTAAAGATAATATATGAAAATAAATAGATTATCACTGATCGATCCTATAGAAGAAACCGGAATCATCGATTTGGTCTCTTTAGATAGTTTAAAAGAACCGAATCAATAATTCAATTTATTTTGAAATAAAATGATCCAATTTCTTTAGATAGTTATGAATCAACCAAATCATTAATTTTACAGAGACAAATTTTTGTGGCATGGTATGTGCAGGTGGGGCGGTACACCCATAGTGACAAATGAATTATTCGGGTCCGGTTCAGCGAGGTCAAAAATTTGTGATTCGGGAATAATTCGGGTATAATTCGGAAATAATTCAGAATTATCCGGACCAGAGATCTCAGTCCTACAAGGAAGCAAAAAAAAAATGTTCTGGGAAAAATTCGCGAATAATTCGTAAAATTCGGGAAAAGTTCGTAAAATTTGCGAATTATTCGGGAATAATTCGGTCAAAGTTCGATCAGCCGAATAATTCAACGTTCGGTTCGTCATCACTAAAAAATGAATTACTCGCGAATTTTGTGACAATGGATACACCTATAATCATCCCTTTTTCTTTTTTTTTTTATTTTAATTAATTTCTATAAATAAAAAATTCTGGATTGTGAGAGTCAAGGAGAATGTCATGATTCATGGTGGATGGTAAATATCACATGATGTGCTTCTACCAATTAATTGATGGATCCATATTTTATTTTACTCTAAAGAAATAGGAAGAAGTCATGGCTGATGGTATATCACACCATTATTCATGGTAAAGTACATATGCATAGGAATATGCCATGGTTGATTGTTTTTTCTTTATTTAGTTAGATGTTAAGCCATCTGTGTAATATTCACAAGAAATATTTTATTCGAATTTCGAACTTACGATCTCTTACACCGAGAATATTACCTATTACCACTAGATGAAATGTTAGTTCTCGTCATGGCTGATTGTTGTTAAGATACATGCATTTATATGATCATGATATATAATTATATACGAGTGAAAGTTCCGATGATTTATTTTTTATTATTTCACAAAATCTATTTTTAAATTAAAAAAATAGTAATTTACAATCTAAAATTTAAATATCAAAATATAACCGTTAATATGGTCTATATTACTTTTTCTACACGTATGTAAAAGTTTATAAGATTTCAAATTTATTTTAATTGGCATTAGGACCTTGTAAAAGATTTACTGATACAAACAGTTTCAAAATGTTGATTTCTGAAATTCTTGATTAATATATGTCAAAATATCTTTATATATTTTATGTCAGTGTAGAAGAAACTATATATATCATGTATATATTATCATCTTTAATAATAATTTGACTCAATTAAGTACAAACCTCGGAATGCTTTTTTGGCATTTATATTTGACAATTCAAATTGGGAATTATGTTCATGAAATATGCAGGATAATATGAATCATAACTAAGTAGATTATAGTATCACAAAAACAAACTTAAATGGAGTTCTAATGATCTATATATTTTATATATAGTTTACACAGTAGCCATATACCGCATGTGAACTAGCATATAGTTTACAAATTATACAAATTATAGTGACATTGATTTTTGTGGTAGGTAATGTACCAAGAGGAAAACAAAAATCTGCAATATATTTTACTGAAGCAACATTATTCTTTTCAGCATATAGTTTTTTGAAATAATTTCCAGCATATAGTTGAAGATCAAAAATTGAATCTTTGATAATTATGCTGATCATTATTTATTATTTTTACAAATGAAGATTGAAAATGCATTTTTTTTAGAAATGTTATAGTATATTATTTAAATACATTAACTATTTATATTGGTTTGAAACTCAGATGAATGAAGGATCTATTATGGATATTAAATAGTTTAGTAGCATGCTCGTAGATTTTTACTAAAAAAATATTTATACTGGTAAATTGTAATATAATTCATAACTTATTTTTTTCTTTTCTTCTATTTAAATTAGGTTTCTCCTCTTGTTAAACTAAGTAAAAAAAAAATTATAAGACTTTAGTTTATTTAATATATTATTCGTATGTAACCGTCAGCTAATTAACAAAAGTATTAATATATGTCCAACTGCGTATTTATCAATTATTGTTGTCATTTTATATGATAACTTATTCGAATAATTAAATTGAGCAGGAAAACAATCACACAAAAGAAATAAAATGATCATCATCCATGACGACAAATTAAAAGAGACATATGTATTGTCATCATCATTCTTTTTAAATTTGTTTTTTTATAAACCTCATTTTTAGAAAATGAACTCTGCTGTTATTCTAATAGAAAAACAGGATTCAGCTTTTTCTGATTCCAACCATTCAAAATTTTTCATTCGCGTATTTCGATAAATAAATTTTCTTCATGCACGAATCTCAATGAATTTGATGATTGGGATCGGAAAAGCAGGATCATGTTTTTCCATTGGAATAATAGCGGAGTCGTATCTCCTTTTTAGGGATCCAACTCTGCTGCTTTTTTCTAAGAAAAACATGATTCTGCTTTTCCGATCCCAACCATTCAAAATTTTCCATTCGCGTATCTTGATAAAGAAATTTTTTCATGCATAAATTTCAACGAATTTGAATAGTTGGGATCAAAAAAGCAGCAGAGCTGGATCCTATCCTTTTTAGGTACAACCTAGACGCGTGCTGCATTGATTACGAAATTGGTATCAAATAATATTATCTGTAGTGAAGTGGGACAGGTTAATATATCGGTTTCAATATAAATAATATTAAATTGAATAATAATATATTTTTTGAGAGAATGAATAATTACATTTACGAAATGAATGATAATGTATTATACTGAATAATAAATACGAATATCAGTTGGTTGGGTCGAAACTCGAAATTGGTTCAAAGTCCTTTTTCAGTTGAATTTTCTATTATAATTCTTTATTATTTTTTTCAATTCAGTGTTTGATTAAATTCTATGCAAATAAAGCCTATGATTCAGGTGATATTCAAAGCCTCTAAAATAATAATAATACTATGTGAGAATTCGTCTTTGGTCTAGCGGAAAAATATTTTTTTCTGTGTGAGGGGTCGCAGGTTCAAAATCTGCAAAAAACAATATTTATTGGATATTAAATAGTTAGGTGGCTTGCCTTCTAACTTTTACATAAAAAAATAATAATACTGTTAAGTATTAAATTACCTACCAATAGAGTGGGAAAAATGGCACTGCGGAGCCGGCTCCGTCACGGAACGGCACGGCACGCGTGTCAGTTACGTGCCGTGACTCACGTGTCCCGTAGCGTGACCATTCGCGTGCCGTGATCACCCCTTGACATTTTGGTCACGGCACGGCACGAGACCAAAATCACGACGTGTTAGTCACGACACGACACGTTTTTTCCACTCTACGTACCAACAATGGATTTACTTGTGTGGATAGAATACCTTCTAAGTGATGATAGTAACAACGTGTCATCTCTCTAAAAATAATATTTCCATGAAATTAAAGCATGCCAACATACGTAGCTTACTTGTCGATAGATTATTAAATTAATAAATGACAAAATTATTGATGCATAGCTCTAGATATGCCAGATGAAATTGCTTAGGTGTGCTTCTCATTATCAACTATTTTATTCAATTATTGACAACAAAATATTGTCATTTGATACCGACAATTAGATTAAATTTATAATTAGTAGTTTTTTTTTGTTCACTCATGACGCCCTTCTAAGCATAATTTTATGAAATTATGAATAATTAAGAGTAATTTATGCTACGCGTAGCCTAGAGGGCCTCCGTGCTACAGCTAAATATTTGAGTTTTCAAAATCCTAACGGTCGATCCGAACCGTTCAACATGATCTCCATATGAATATGTACTTGCAAATAAAATTTTACATTTTGTAGAATTTTTTTATTATTTTTTTAGATAGGTAGAAAATCACTTGATCTGAAAATTCTATACCATTCGGATCAAGTGATTTTCTATCTATCTGAAAAAATAGTAAAAAATTTCTGAAAAATATAAAATTTGGTTTGCAAGTACATATTCATATGAAAATTATGTTGAATGGTTCGGATCGACCATTAGAATTTTGAAAACTCAATATTGAGCCGTAGCACGGAGGCCCTCTATGCTACGCGTAGCACCGTAGCCAACTCCATTATTATTGACTATGATGTGATGACATACTATTTAAGGACAACCTTAAACCAATAATTGCAGACACTTTCCTTATTTTAGTACCAACTAGACACAATTTTGTGTTGACTAGGAAATAACAAAATATTGGAATTCTTGTCGCTTGCGGAAAACAGCACCGTATATAAATATGAACATATAAGCAACTGTTTCTATCATCACCAATGAAACAGTGACTAGTCTATACCAAAAAAAGGAGGAAAGAAAGAATTAAAAGAAAAAACCTATGCACCACAA
This sequence comes from Carex myosuroides, assembly GCA_028015225.1. Taxonomy (NCBI): domain Eukaryota; kingdom Viridiplantae; phylum Streptophyta; class Magnoliopsida; order Poales; family Cyperaceae; genus Carex; species Carex myosuroides. The sequence continues at coordinate 15,107,641 of CM051465.1, forward strand.
ATTGGCATTCACTTTCTCGTTGGCTTCTTGCAATTGGATGGATTGCATAGGATACACTAGTCACATTTAACTATTTTTTTTAGTAATTTAAGTTAGTTTATTGAAAAATTATAAAAATTATACAATAATGTAAAATAATTGTAATATGATATAATGAAATAGTGTTAAAAAAAATTATGCTTTAAAAAGATAAATATATTAAGTGTGAACTAAGTAGCATGCATAATTTTTTTTAACCTTTTGACATCCCATGTTATTTAAACCATCACCCTCGGGAATTCATATCGCTATAATATCACCTGGGCACTTTAAACCTGAAGAAAATGCTTGAGGACTCTAGCTAGTACTGTGCAAAAAATTTAATTGAATGACTCAATTTTAAATTAAATCTGTGTCAAACACAAACCGCCATACTAAACTCACAAACATGTTCATTTTCTTTCTAGTGTTTAAAATAAATAAATAAAATTAAAACGTGGTATATCGTTCTAATGAAATGTCGGAAAATAACACAAATATTTTCTCAAATAAAAATACTTTTTGAGGAAGTGTTTTCCTCGGCTTGACGGATGATTTACAGGTACGGGTCGTAATTGATGTAATACTATTTTGATGTTATACAGGATGAATGTGAACAATCGACTTTTTGTTAATGATTTTAAAGAAGAAAAGAGTTAAATTCATAATATTATCTGTGAATTTGTTTAAATGTGACACAATCCGTAGAAATCAACCAGAGCGCTTCATACCAGCTCCTTCTCCAATATTTATTCTACCATCTTTGAAAAAAAAATAAACTCAATAGTCATTATTTTTAAAAAATTCTATAATTATCAGGTCCATAGATTGTAGCTGCGTAACCAGCCTGCGAGATCATTCTTAATGATCTGACAATCAACTTTTAACAAGAATGATTCCATAAATTATAATTGCACAACTTACATGCTGATTGTGCATGTTATAGGTGTGAATCTCAAAATTTTGAATTTTTTTAAAAATAATAGTTATTGGGTTTATCTTATTTTCAAGATGGAAAAAAAAATTAGAAACCTTCCAATTTCTTTTTTTGTGATCTTCTACGATTACTCTTTTCTTCATTTTTGCACCACTTAACAAGCTAAAAACTAGTTTAACCGGTGGCAAAAAAGAAAATAAAGATGTCGGTATGAATCGGCTCACCACCCGAAATAATTCGTACCGACCGTATCACGTTTGCAATTTTCTCAAAATTAATTTTACAAGTTGAATTCATCTTTTTATTTTATAATGCTATGAACAAAATAATGAGTGTGAACGAAGAGATAATAATTTTAACATAGTAGCATTGATTTCTCTTTGAAATTATGACAAATCTATATGCTATGTGGCTCTAAATCATATCTTTTTTTATTTTTTCCTCCAAAATCTTGAATTGTCATCTCATCTCAATCTCAATATCTCATGCATGTACAGTTGTATACTTTTTTTGTCAGAAGCATAAAATATAAAATAGAGATGGTTACAGTCTTATAGAGGTGCGAATCGAGCGAATGAGGTACTATATTTTTTGCATGATATCTACTAGCTTCTCTCAACCTCTTATTCAGAATAGGAAATGATACAGCGCCACTCTTCGTGCACACACCTTTACTAGATTACATGTAGTGAGAACAATCCTTGTAATCACGAGAAGTAGAAAGAGTCAAAAATTTTATTAATATCTCTTCGTAAGACTGTAACAATCACAGTTGTCATAAAAAGAGGCATTTAATATCTGCCTTGCGTCAGATCATATATTCATATTCCTTCTTTTTTAGTCTAAAATAAAAATACCTGCATTAATGAACTCGCTTCATATCCCATTAATTCTTCATTCTCTTTCTAAGATATAAATTTAATTGGCTGCAAGAATATCTGCATTAATGTACTAGTTTCAACCTCCAACGTAGAAAGATTAATTATTCATTAAATGCACGGGATATGAAATTCACATCATCCCCGGTCCTGTAATAGAGAATCTTTTACAATTTAATAATACCGGTCGCTTCATGCTCTGCTTTAAATTGATGTCTGGGAAGATTGAAGGTCAGTGTTAACATTTAATTGTGAAATGACTTGTATTTCATCTTCTTCATCTACTATGAAATCGAGAAAATTCATATGTTCCTTCTATGGAATCAAAAAATTCATATGTTTCTTTTATGGAATCGAAAAAATTCATATGTTCCTTCTATGAAATCGAAAAAATTCATATGTTCCTTCTATGAAATTGAAAAATCCATATGTTTCTTCTATGGAATCGAAAAAAATCCATATGTTCCTTATATGGAATTGAAAAATTCATCTTTTTATTTTATAATGCTATGAACAAAATAATGAGGGTGAACGAAGAGATAATAATTTTAACATAGCAGCATTGATTTCTCTTTGAAATTATGACGAATCTATATACTAGGTGGCTCTAAATCATATCTTTTTTATTTTTTCCTCCACAATCTTGAATTGTCATCTCATCTCAATCTCAATATCTCATGCATGTACAGTTGTACACTCTTTTTGTCAGAAACATAAAATATAAAATAGAGATGGTTACAGTCTTACAGAGATGCGAATCGAGCAAATGAGGTACTACAATTTTTGCGTGATATCTACTAGCTTCTCTCAACCTCTTATTCAGAATAGGAAATGATACAGCGCCACTCTTCGTGCACACACCTTTACTAGATTACATGTAGTGAGAACAATCCTTGTAATCACGAGAAGTAGAAAGAGTCAAAATTTTTACTAATATCTAAAAAATATATTAAGTTTCAAAATCTACACCTCATGTTGAGAAATTTCGAAATATGTTCATACTGCAATTTTTTTATAAAAATTCAGCCTGAAACCGCAAAATTATTTTGCGGTATTGGAATTCCAAAACCTTGCGGTTTAAGTTTTTCTTATTATTTTGTTTAATAAATATAAATGTTTATAATTTATTTACTTTTTGTATTGAAATCTTTGAAATATTTTATATATTTCTTTGAAAATGGATGAAATACTATATACTTTAATTTATTAGAAAGACTATGATAAATAATCCGGATCAACATTTTTCAGCGTGAATTTTTTGCAGCTGTAAGAAAAATTAAAATATTTATTTCTGTGTTATTGGAAAAAAATATGTTTTGAATATGAATTATTGATCCCGATTCAAAAAATACTACTAGGTAAATACATGTTTACTGTTGTGTGTCTCATTTTCATTGTTGAATCAAAACCAATGTAAGATGTGATATGATCTGACATGTAAGATGTGAATCAGACAGTCATTGTTGCTGACGTGGATTAATAGAAACTCTAAAATTAATTTCAGAAATGTAAGAGTTAGAAACTTTAGAGACTTTAATTTCTAAAAAGTGGTTAACAGTTATTTAGAAAATCCTTTGAGTTGCTGGGATGTAGATGCTCTTACTTTTATTTTCCGGGTTCAGATTTTCAATTAAATGACTAATTATATTTTAAAATTAAGGAAGGGATATATTTACAATCATATTTATTTGATAATTGTGACAATCGATGTTAATTGCTTAATAAAATAGTAAAATTATATGAGTAGAACTATATAGGGTGTTCTTAAGCTTATCAAGCTATTTGATGATCTTAGCTCCAACATTAACCAGATTAACTTCATATGACAAATCAAAACCGTCGAAACCTATGTACTTAGCGAGTTATACGTTTACATTCCAAAAATTTAAATTTTCTAATTAATTTATTATAAAATCAAAGGGATAAAAAATGATGAAAAATAAATGTATTAAATTAATTGACTTTACACAAATTGATTTGAATTATTTTTTTTGTATGTAAACACATCACTCGTAATGTAGATCGGTTTCAATGGTATGGATTTGTCGTTTGAAGTTATTCTGATAGGTTTTGGAGTTAAGTTCACAAGAAGCTTAGTGAGCTTAATGACACTCTAGTTCCATTCATTTTTTTTTGATTGAAAATTCAATTCAAATTATAAAGAGTTGGGCTATGGTGATTTATGTAGTAAGGTCTTCTTTTACTTTAAACTCATATCTTTTTCAAGTCCAAACAATTGATCCAAACTGTTTAACGTGAACTCCATATGAAAATGTGATTAGTGACCAATTTTTTTTTTAGAATTCTTTTACTATTTTTTCAATAGGTAGAAAATCCATGAATATGAAAGTCTATTACCATTAAAATTATAGATTTAGATTTTCTACCTATTGAAAAAAAATAATAAATTGTTTAAAATGTATAATTTGATCTCGAAGTACATTTTTATATGAAGATCATGTTAAATGATTCGGACGGACTGTTTGAATTTTTTAGAATAAAAATACGAACGAGAAGAAAGAGCCAAAATTACTATTAATATTTAAAAAAATCGAAATGTATATCTAGTCGTTCTAAATTTTATAGACCTAAGGACCTATTTGTAAAATGAGCATATTTTCATTTTCAAAGTTCAAACAGTCGATCCGACCGTCAACATTATCTCCATATTAAAATGTACTTGGAGGTCAAATTTTACATTTTTTTCAATTTGTTTACTATTTATTAAGTATTTTACAAAACTAGTCAAATTTAGACCCTTGAATTTTGTACCCATCTTAATAAATAGTAAAAAAATTCAAAAAAAATGTAAAATTTGACCTCCAAGTACATTTTAATATGGAGATAATGTTGAACGGTCGGATCGATTGGTTGAACTTTGAAAATGAAAATATGCTCATTTTACAAATAGATCCTTAGGTGCATAGAAGAATTTGCCAATTTTATATACTCTTTGGTGACAAAATGGGGGAAAGAGGCAAAGTTAGAAAGATGCCATGGCTAATAGTAATCACACGATGTGTCATATCATGTGAGTTCTAGAAAAGAACCGTCAGAAGGAGCCAACATGTGTTATCAATAAAGCAACTCTTAAGGAAAAAGGGAATATGCTTCCGTAATCATTTGTGTGAGCTGAATAAAATCTCGCTCTTACATGGTTTACGGAGCAAAGAAAAATTCATAGAAATTGCCCACTATAATTTCAATATTTTTGTAAATCTGAGAATTTTGATTATGAAATATTCTTCTTCACTGGCAACAATCAGTTTATACATAATTTTGTTTACATTAGTATTTAGATCAGTTTACACCTCTTCTTCTGTAATTGGCATTGATAATTTGAGATCCCAAATTGGTCTCTTCCTCTTCTTCCTCATCATCCATTCATTTATTCAGCACTGGGCTCTCTTTTGGGACCGGATCCGACTCCGCTGCTTTTCTTAGAGAAAAGCAGCAACCTCCTTTTCCGATCCGAACCATTCAAATTCGTTGAGATTTGTGTATGAAAAAGTTGTTTTATCGAGATACGTGAATGCAAATTTTTGAATGGTTCGGATCGGAAAAGGAGGTTGCTGCTTTTCTCTAAGAAAAGCAGCGGAGTCGGATCCAGACCACCTTGTTGGCGACACGTGGTACAAATGACAAAACGAGATGGTGTCTGTTACTATACGGTCGTACGGTAATACACGTTGGTCGGAGGAAAAATTTGGACGGTTGAGATTATTTTGACCTCAAACTGAAAGAAACAATAAATGATATTTGTCTGGACAAAATGTTAAGACTGGTCACCTTTCTGTACAAGTGTAAATTCATGCAACTTTGACATTTAGATAAATATGTGCATATTTTCAAATAAATTAAATTTTTATAATGATAATTTTTATAAAATAATCTTACAGTCAAGTAAATTTGTACATAATTTTTTTTTTTTATCAAAACTCTGAAAATTTATATAATAAAAATAACATATTTATCCATGAAAATTCATACAGAGAAATACAAACATATATAAATATGGAGGTTGGCTAATATCAAAACGTTTGTTCCAGAGCCGTGGTGCAACCAATTGATTTTTCAATTTTCAAAGTTCAAACGGTCGATCCGAACCGATAGATGTGATCTCTATATTAAAATGTGCTTGGAGACCAATTTTTACATTTTTGGAATTTTGTTACTATTTATTAAGCCAGTTTTAAAATAGCTGATTTTAATAAACTGTGAAAATTTTCTGAATCATTAAAAACAGTAATTTTTAAACTGGCTTAATAAATAGTAAAGAAGTTCCAAAAAATGTAAAATTTTGTCTCCAAGTACATCTTTATATATACTAAATGTTGAATGGTTTGGATCGACTATTTAGACTTTGAAAATGTAAAAACTGAAACATTTGTTCCACAGTCTAGGAACAAACGTTTTGATATTAGCCACTCACTATAAATATGAACCCACCAATCACAATAAATAACGTGAGAAAATAGAATTGAATGGATGAGAATGCTGACGAAAAGTTTTGAAACTTGAGTTTGCTAGAGGAAATCAAAGTTGGAAATCAGAGTCCCAAATAAACAACGGATTGAGTTAATCTGAACCGTAAACTTGTGGGTACCACCGTCCAATACCTGAGAGGATGCTTGTTCCGGGTGGTACCACCGTGCCACAATATGTACTGTTGACACCTTATAGTAATGTCGACTTGAAAATCATCAAATTGTAGTGTACCTGTTGTTGATTCGTACATTTTATGAATACAGATGTACCACATTATGGTAGTCACTTTCTCTGTTGGCATCTTGCTATTGGATGGGTGGTTTACATATTGGCCCAATCTATTCATGTCAAGAAATCAAACCGAGTGGAGAAATTTCCCTTGGGAATTTCTTAATTTTTTGTGTGTGGAGATAAGTTGTGTAATGTTTCATTCTTTGAAAGATTACTTATCACTTTATCCACTTGAGTTCGATGGGTTTAATCACCGTCGATTGCTTTAAAATTCGTGCGGAATGCTCTAAACTTTGTGCACGTCTGTTTTAATCTTCGTGCGAGCACAAATCTTAAACTAAATCGGACGGTTATCATGCTCGTTGAACCTAAAAGTAGGTCCGATGGGCATCGGATCTACTCCATTCTCCACTTTATCAGGTACATGCTCTAATCTGGGTCTGGATCCTCTAAAGTAACTCAAATTTTGAGTTTGGATCCGAGACCATCCTATCAAAATTCGAACCAATCCTATTTGAAATAAAATACAAAGAATTTTTAATATTCGTGTCAAAGCAGATTGAACGGGTCCGGATCTAAACTAAAAAATTTGAGTTACTTAGGGGATCCAAATTCCTAATTTAAACTACTCTTGGGTTCCTTTTTGTTTCTTCAATTCATTGGAACAGGTAATACGGAAACTAATCAATGGGCCCAAATGATAAGTGTATAACAATAAATAAAATGTGAAATGATATATAAGCGGTTGAAAAAAGAAAGAAAGTTCATGATATATAAATGCCAAAAAAGAATTCCGAGGTTTGTACTTAATTGAGTGAAATTATTAGAGATGATAATATATACATGATATATATAGTTTCTTCTACACTGACATAAAATATATAAAGATATTTTGACATATATTAATCAAGAATTTCAGAAATCAACATTTTGAAACTGTTTGTATCAGTAAATCTTTTACAAGGTCCTAATGCCAATTAAAATAAATTTGAAATCTTATAAACTTTTACATACGTGTAGAAAAAGTAATATAGACCATATTAACGGTTATATTTTGATATTTAAATTTTAGATTGTAAATTACTATTTTTTTAATTTAAAAATAGATTTTGTGAAATAATAAAAAATAAATCATCGGAACTTTCACTCGTATATAATTATATATCATGATCATATAAATACATGTATCTTAACAACAATCAGCCATGACGAGAACTAACATTTCATCTAGTGGTAATAGGTAATATTCTCGGTGTAAGAGATCGTAAGTTCGAAATTCGAATAAAATATTTCTTGTGAATATTACATAGATGGCTTAACATCTAACTAAATAAAGAAAAAACAATCAACCATGGCATATTCCTATGCATATGTACTTTACCATGAATAATGGTGTGATATACCATCAGCCATGACATCTTCCTATTTCTTTAGAGTAAAATAAATTATGGATCCATCAATTAATTGGTAGAAGCACATCATGTGATATTTACCATCCACCATGAATCATGACATTCTCCTTGACTCTCACAATCCAGAATTTTTTATTTGTCGAAATTAATTAAAATAAAAAGAAAAAGAAAAAGGGATGATTATAGGTGTATCCATTGTCACAAAATTCGCGAGTAATTCATTTTTTAGTGATGACGAACCGAACGTTGAATTATTCGGCTGATCGAACTTTGACCGAATTATTCCCGAATAATTCGCAAATTTTACGAACTTTTCCCGAATTTTACGAATTATTCGCGAATTTTTCCCAGAACATTTTTTTTTTGCTTCCTTGTAGGACTGAGATCTCTGGTCCGGATAATTCTGAATTATTTCCGAATTATACCCGAATTATTCCCGAATCACAAATTTTTGACCTCGCTGAACCGGACCCGAATAATTCATTTGTCACTATGGGTGTACCGCCCCACCTGCACATACCATGCCACAAAAATTTGTCTCTGTAAAATTAATGATTTGGTTGATTCATAACTATCTAAAGAAATTGGATCATTTTATTTCAAAATAAATTGAATTATTGATTCGGTTCTTTTAAACTATCTAAAGAGACCAAATCGATGATTCCGGTTTCTTCTATAGGATCGATCAGTGATAATCTATTTATTTTCATATATTATCTTTAATGAATTTCTACTAATAAAAACTTGTATTCTCAATTTTCCCCTTGCCCATCTTGCTACAGGAGAAATAAATAAATTTAAGAACAAAAAATAATAAATTAATTAATTGATAAGCTGAAACGCCTCCACAATAAAAAAAATCAAACTAGATCATTTTTTTTAAATAATAATTAAGTTATTAACTGATAAGCTGAATTAAAAAATAACTGAGATCAAAACAAACATAACGTATGAACCTTTCAAGATGTCAGTGATTCAACACACCGTGTTGTGGCCCTTAAATGTCACAGAATATCTAGGCTCCAAAAAGTTGAATATGAGAAATCATCAATACATCTAATTATGCCTCGAATGTCTCTCATAAGTTCAAAATCTACAGTAAAAAATAAAAAAAAATTCAAATAGTCAATCATTCCGCAACACAATATTATAAAGATTTAGCTATGAAAAATCATTCAGTGTGAAATAGTTGATCCAATACCAATAGTAAATACGGTGGTACAGTTTGAAAGCATGCCTTAAAAAATAAGTATGTTATTATCGCTTTTTTACAACAAAAATATTATTATCAACATTTTTTTAAAATCGGAATTAGACAAAAAGAATTCCCAAACAAAAAATGAGAATCCAGCTTCCAGCAAACCACAACTAGGCCACGCGTTGGGAGATAATTGGAGTGTGCAATCAACGTGAAACCCACACGAGTCCACGTGTCAGCACAGTGGACTCGTGACCTGCCAACGTGGAGGCATCCCGGCCATGTGTGGCGACGTTACCGTAGTAAACAAGGCCGTTTCATAAAAAAATATAGTAACAGAGGTGTCAACGGGTACAATAAGAGTCGGATGAAAGTATTTTTATATCGTATCCATTGTAAATTATCATTAATTGTATTTTATTCTTATCTCCTACAAATTAACTTATCTGTATTCTATCTTTACTCGTTGTGGTTGTTGGATAACAAAATTGTAGTAGATAAATAACGGATAACGGATAATGTTAATATAATAATTATTTTTATTATTTATTAAATAAAAAATTAAAACACATTCATTCCCGCATATATACATGTATTAAAGATCTAAACTTTATTGGAATTTGCTGGAATTTATTATGTGTTTTAATAATTAATTAAGTGTCATTACCAAAAGTAGTTGGAGAATGAATATTCATTATTAATTAATATATTTAATATATATAATTTTTTTTTAAATTACCCGATCGAATAATGGGTAAAAATAAGTTTTACTCGTACCCTTACCCGTTTCGATTACAGAAAAAAAATCTTTACCCGTACCCGATAAGTTTACGAAAAAAAATCTTATCCATACCCGTCTTATCGAATACAATATGGATCGGATAAACGGATAAAAGAGTGCCATTGATACCCCAATATAGTAACAAGTCTGTCATTAGTTAATTAATGATTCGACAAGATTTCAAAAACTTATATATAATACAAATATTAAACTGAATTATTAATATGTTTTCAAAATAAATAAAAAGTTCGTAATGTTTACGAATAATATGAATAAATAATAATATTTTTTTCAGTTCATCAAATTAGATAATAATTCGGCAATAATTCGATAAGTTTGTCATCCAAATGTCTCTTCATCCTAAATTACGTTGCTACGCTGATATTCCCTCTTCCTCGAATTCGCATTTCTGAGATATCTCAAATTTTGTGTTATATCTGAAAAATGAGAGCAGCTTGGGTCCGATGCCCATCGGATCCAAAGTGGGTTCGATGAGCTCGATGACCGTCCGATCTCTTTCAAGATTCACGCCAGAACTTTCGCGTCTGCTTTAATATTCATGCGCACGAATCTTAAAGGAGATCGGACGGACATCGAGCCCATCGAACCCACTTTGGGTCCGATGGGCATCGGACCCAAGCTCCAGAGACTGGAGAAGAGATTGTTATCAATTCTCCTTAAAATATTATCCCTGCTCCAGAGACTGGAGAGGTTGAAAGTTGAAAGTTGAAAGCAACAGAAGGTCAAATGAACCCCAACATTTCCATTCCTGGCCGCTGGCCCAATGAAAACGTGCAAAATAATGCAACTAAGATTAATTTCAGTTCACTTTTAATTTTAAAAATAATATTTTAATGAATTAGAAGGATGATGAATTTTTTTTTTTTATGATATGGAAGGATTTATTTTCAATTTGTTGATTACACGTAAGTTATGTCATTCATAATCTATGTATATATATATGATTGTGAATGATTGTTGAATCGTCTTGTGCGGTTGAGCGCTGCGGGTTGTCGGCCCTATTATCGGGGTGTGACATGCGATTGATGGGTTCTGTAATTAAAGATCATTACTTATTAAGTTTTTTAAAAATATAACTAAAACTATCGTTAAATCTTTTCTAATAGAAAAATATATCGTTAAATTATTGGATTAATAGCAAAAATAGTTGTTTTCAACACTAGCACTAACTCTCACTCTCAGAGATTTCTAAACAATACAAAAATTATTCCATAAATTTATATTGTGTTTTTTTCTACTGCTAAATTATTCATGTCTCTATTCCTCAATCCTCATCTGATGAGCTCTGCATATAATCATCTTCCTGATGACCTCCTCCAGCAGTATCCTGCACAGAAATGTATAAAATCATGGTAGCCAATCAATTCAACATGCAGTGGTATACTATGTGAAAAGGGCAAAAACAGAAAAAAAAAAATTACAAGTGTAAGAAATTACATTTCGCATCCTAAGACTTCGAAGGATCTAGATTCTGAGGATTCTGAGCCTTGCTCACCTGCTCACCACAACACAAGAAAGGAATAAGGAGAATAAAAATACAATTTCAGAACTACGATTGCATACAACTTAAAAAAAAAAAAAAAAAAAAGATTCAGAAGTATACTTGAATATTACTGTAGTGATTCAGAAAAAAACAGTAAGATTTGTTTTTCAAAGTTCAGAAAAATATTATCTATTACTTGAATAAAAAAACAGTAAGAAAATTTCAAAAAAGCGGTAAGATATATACTGTTCAGACATTAGATTTTTTTTTAAAGTTCACATCGAAAAAATATTGTCTATTACTTCTACAACGGACTTCTACATTCAAACAATTTTTATGAAAAATTATGCATTCATCGAATTTGGATACAAATAAATAAAAAAGGCATTGCTAACTATACTTGAAATCTACTCCAAATGAGTTTGTCAAATTTTAAACTTGAGAGGTTAGGAAAAGCCAGAGATGCAATAAGAGAGTGAGAGTTTTGTCACGCTCTTAATCTCAACAAACTAATAGAGACAGTAATTACTCAAATTAAATAAGGGAAATACTCAATTTGTATTGAATTGAGAAAAGGGAGAAGTGCAGCCGCTGGTTGGGACTTAGGGTTCAGAGGAAAGAGAGAAAGAGGGAAACCAGTGCCAGTGCCAGGGGTAGAGAGATGGTGATTTATGAAGCGCATGCGCGATGACATCGTACAAAGGCCAGAGAGGTGGTTCGGCGATTCGACATTAGAGGTGGTACGGCGATTTGATTACCTAAGATTTAGGGTTAGGCATGCATGAGGGAAAAGAAAAAGAAGCGATCGTACGGCTATAAGATGCCGTTATTCAGAGCGCTACTTTTGCACCACGTCAACTAGAAAACAAAAAGGAAATTTTTTTTTGAGAAGAACAAAAAGAAAAATATACAAGTTGTTCGGATTGTGGGCCCGGAACACATCTCCACCATTGGGGTGGTTTAATTCCAGTGAAATATATATATTTTTTTATTGTTTAATTTTTCCAAGGGAACATTAATATTTAATACAATGCAATATCAGTTTAGCATTAAAAACCATTCAGTTACCAAATCAAATATTACTTTTTTTTTATTAATATGAGCTATAATTTAAAATTTTCAACTTGCTTAAATGAAAAATTGAAATAATATTTTAGCCACTGAATAAAATCGATGAATGACATACTTTAAATTGATAAAGTTAAAATCTTGAAATTTTAAACAACATAATTGATGACTGACGTACTTCAAATTATATGAATATGATATGCATTAATACATATACAATATTTTACGAGGATGGTAATTAAACATCTTTATGATTTTATTGATAATAATTATTTTACTTTATATCACGGTTGTTCCGTTAGACATAACCACCAACAATGGTTGCAACTTTCCGTGAAGAATAGTTGAGAGAAGAGAGGTCAGAGAAGCAGCCTCCACAAACTAATCTATCAGAGATTCAGAGGAGCAGTGGCATACTGGCATGCAAGATCGATGCAACACCAAAGGTTCTAAACATTTGACCAGGCAACGGGTCACAACTCACAAGCAACAAAATCAAATTCAAAAAGAGACCATCAATCAGACAATCACAGATTCACAGGTCCTTAATCCTTATCGGGTCCATACCCAAATCCAAAAGCACCACCGAAATCACAAGAATCTTACACCGCGTTCTCGGAACTTTTATTTTTAACAAACTCACAATTGAAGCCTTTTTAATTGCAAAAGATCCAAAATCTTCAATTGCCTTGGAAAACAAGCAAACTATTTCATAATCAAGGGAGAATTTCATGTATATCTCAATATTACATATTTATCCCTCCAAAATCAATAATTACATATTTATCTTTGAAAATGGTAAAAACTCACATATTTGTCCAATCTAACTCTATAACATATCAAATACCTCCAAAAATAATTAAATGATATTTTTTAAAACTTTAAAATTAATTTTACAATATTAATTAATAATATATTGACCATTATGCCCTTCGTTTTTGTCTTTTTAGTCCGTCTGAGTTATCTTCTCTCTAAGACACCAAAACTCCCGCCTCTCTCTCCAAACGAAGACGGAAAAATTAAAGCAGCAAGGAGCAGCAGAAATCTGTGAGAGGGGAGGCGACAAGAGAAGGCTGTGAGAAATCCGTGATTTGGCACGTTTGGAGAGAGAATGGGGAGGTTCGACGTCTTAAAAAAAAGAACTCAGGCAGACTAAAGTGACACAAACGAAGGACATAATGGTCAACATATTCTTAATTAATATTGTAAAATAAATTTCAAAGTTATAAAAAATATTATTTAATTATTTTTAGAGATATTTTATATGTTATTAAGTTAGATTGGATAAATACGTAAATTTGTACAATTTTCAAGGATAAATATGTAATTATTAATTTTGGAGGAATAAATACGTAATATTGAAACTTTTGAGGGATATACATGAAATTCCCCCATAATCAAGGGTCTCCCCCTCTGGTCATAGCTGACGCAAGTTATTGTCTCAGAAATCACAATCATCGTAGCCGTGATCAAACCGACCTTCCAAGAAAATAAGAAGTTAGAAATAGAATATTCCTATAGAATCTAAAATTCCTGAGCACTCCTCTCCTCTGCCGCTCTGCGTTTATTTATACCCCTAATTCTTACCTCCTCAAACTAGCAACAACCCAAGAAAAAAAAGAAAAAGAAACAACATCTCATGAGCGAGCAATTCAACAAACACTACGAGGTCGGACAAGAGATCGGCAGGGGCCGCTTTGGCACCGTCTACCGCTGCTTCTCTCGCCGCACCGGTGAATCTTTTGCTGTCAAATCCATCGACAAAACCCTTCTTGCGGATTCCTACGACCGCGAGTGCGTTGAGCACGAATCAAAGTTGCATCGCATCGCCTCGGTTGGAAACCCGCATGTTGTTTCCTTACACGACTCCTTTGAAGATGACTCGTCCATTTATCTAGTACTTGACCTCTGCTCTGGTAACGACCTCCTTGACCGCATCTCCTCTGATGCGCCGCTCCCTGAACCTGAGGCGGCAGCTCTAGCTGCTGAATTGTTGGAAGCAATCGCGTCATGTCACCGTCGAGGGGTTGCGCATCGGGATGTGAAGCCCGACAATGTTATGTTCGACATGAACGGGAAGTTGAAATTGGCCGATTTCGGCTCGGCTGCGTGGTTTGGTGGATTGGACGGAGATGAAAAGATGGAAGGGATTGTGGGTACTCCATACTATGTAGCGCCGGAGGTGATTGCGGGGAGGCGGTACAGCGAGAAAGTGGATGTGTGGAGTGCCGGTGTGGTGATATATATGATGTTGTCCGGTACGGCACCTTTTGATGGGGAGTCGGCCGGGGACATTTTTGAAGCCGTGTTACGTGCTAACCTCAGGTTTCCAACGAGGAAATTCGGGTGGGTTTCGCCAATGGCCAAGGATTTGCTTCGTCGGATGCTTTCGCGAGATGTCACCAGGAGGTTTTCCGCCGAACAAGCTCTAAGTAAGTTCCATGAATTTAGTCTTTAATTCTCCTTATAATCTTATTTATCTATATAATCTGAGATAGGTGAATTTGGGTACTGATTTCTTGATTTCTTTTTTGTGTGCAGAGCATCCATGGATTGTGAACTGTGGAGGGTCCAAATTGATGGTGTGATTTGGGGAAATTCGGTGTGTCCCGAGAATAATTAGCTGACTTTGTTTCTTTGTTTATGTAAATATATACGAGGCCTTTTATGGTCTATGGAGATGTTTTGGTGTTTGGCATTTGTATGAGTTGAGAAATCCAAGCGGATTTGGTTGTCATGCAGCCTTATTTTTTTTGGCAAGACTGTATTGTGCAGCCTGAATAAGAGAGCTCAGAAACCTTTCTTTTTTTTTTTCTTTTTTTTTGATGTTTGAGGGAATGAATCAATAAAGGTGCCAAACTTTACTGTCAAAACCCAAATGATTTATTGTTATATATTAAGTTAATTTTGGTGAATCTGTGAAGATGAGTTCACTTTTTGGTTGAATCAGATGGTATGAAATCAAATGTAATAATAATCAGATGCCCGAGAGAATTTTAATGGAAATTGCTCCTTTTTGTTTGGTTTTAAATCAGATGTAGTGTGAAATCTGTCCTTGTTGTCAAATGTCAATTGAACGAAGTCTCAAACATTTGTCGATTCGATTCTTGCAATCATAAATAAATGCGAAATTTACTAATCGTTCTATATAATTTCTTTATCAAATTTGGAGAGAGCTTTTGCTATGTCTCGATTACAAAAGTTCGACCTAGAAATGGTGCTGGTTAGTTGGTAGTTTGAATCAGCTGGTACAGTTCGATATTAGTATTATTAAAAATTCGACCTAAAAATGGTACTGCTGGTTAGTTGCTAGTTTGAATCAGTTGGTACTGTTCGGTGTTAGTACATTACTGCTTTTGGTAGAGATTTAGTATGATTCAAGTTATTTCTTTGCTTCTTTTCATGAGCTGACTTTTCAGAATGCCAGAATGCCTCACTAGAGGAAGTTGATATTAACACTATAAAATTTGTTATTGACACAATGCAATTTAATTTTTTTTATCTGATGGACAAAATTGCCCTCCGTATGCAATTATTTCTTTTTCTCCCTTAATTAGTAACCATTTAATGACTATATGTTTTTTTTAATAAACATTCTTAATCTGTTTATCTTCTTAATAGAGAAGAAAAAAAATATCGGAGCTATCAATAATTCTATTTTTATTTATCAAGCTCTTAGAAGTTTAAAGTCCTTTTTTGTGTCTTCTACTCTTTTCTTTTGAAACAAGCTGATATCTTTGTATCGAAAATAAATATGTTGTTATTCTTGAGGAACAACAAGAATCTGTTATTCCAATTCCAACCGTTCATATTTTTCTATACGTGAATCTCAACAAAAAAAATTTCATGTGCGAATCTTAACAAATATCAACAATTGGGATCGAATAACATGTTCCTGTTATTCCTCAAGAATAACAACATATTTATTTCTCTTTGTATCACCTTCTATTAGCCGAATTGAAGCATCGTTTATCTAATAAAACCCACAAACATAGATCCACCCCCACCCAAATTCAGATCCAGTTCGGTACTGGATAGTAGAATTTAAAATTCATACTGTTTTTTAATCAGGCACGAATCTCAAAACGAACCTCATATAGTTATACTAGACACCAAATTTCAATTGCTCGGCTGGAATCATTCCGCATTTATTTGTAACTCGTGTAGTATCGGGAAGGATATGGACTCCCCCACCCCAAAAAAAATAAAAAATGTATATATATATATATCCCTCCCCCGATAACAAAATAATTGTTCCACAGTTAAAAACAATAATTTTAACACCAATTTCAAAAATATTACAACGTAGAGCATGAAATTTTTGTCCAAAGAGTATATTACTAGCATCTTGCATTTTGGAAAATCCTTTTTTCTTACGTATATTTTTCTTGATTTAACTATATTATACCAAATGAGTTTTATTATCTATAAAAAATATAATAATAGATATATCCAACATAAAATAATAAAATAATCCGGTTAGAAAAAAATAACGTTCATGAAATTCATATACAATTAATATTGATAGATTTATATCCAACAAAAATATTTTACCAAGATAACTTTTTTTTTTCTTTAAGTAGATACTTGTATAGTTGGACAAAATAAATGTATATTGATAGATTTTCAACAATATAATAATTTTTTTCACTCTTATAATGTATCTAAATTTTTAAAAGTATGATGAAATATAAATAACGAATATTATGAAATATTTATTTAATTTACAAATTTCAACCATTAAATAAAGAAAATAACATAATAATGTATGAGAGAGAAGGAATATTATTATATTCTAAAAAAATTTAAGAAAAGAAAATCTTATAATAATGAATGAGAGATACAGTTTTAAGGAAATAGTGAATGAAGGATAAATTTGTCTATATATTAAAATATTTAGATAGTGTTGTGTTATTATAAAGATTTGTAGTGTTAATATCATGACCCCTCACTAGAGTGGGAAAAATGGCATGGCGGAGCCGGCTCCGTTACGGAACGGCACAGTTATGGCACGGAACGGAACGGCACAGCACGCGTGTCAGTTACGTGTCGTGACTCATGTGTCTCGTGCTGTGACTATTCGCGTGTCGTGCTCATCTTTTGAAACTTTGGCACTGCACGGCACGTCACGTAGTTACGCGAGTCACGTGTAATTAGGACCATTAAATATTGATTTAATGGTGAATCTTGAATAAACTAACATAAATTATGATTAAATGGTCATGCGAGTCACGTATGGCCACGGCACGTTAGGCACGGCGTGACTCACGTGGCGTGACCATTAATATACCGTGACCACCTCTTGATATTTTGGTCACGGCACGACACGGCACGTGAAAAATTAACTTGATCACGGCACAGCACGATACCAAAGTCACGGCATGTTAATCATGACACGGCACGTTTTTTTCACTCTATCCTCACTATCAGAAATCAAAGTGCCATGTTGCTTTGATGATATAAATAAATAAATAAACCAACATCTAACCTTTGTACGGTTTCAATTCTCAACATAAATTAGGTATGACATCGACCAATTATCCAATTGCATTTTTTCAAATAAAAAGGTAATTATCAATTGGCCATATTATCTGGCTGATTTATTCATTTAGTATAGAGCCTTCATAAGTCAGCATGAATAAATTAATTACCATGTTGTCTTCTCAGAAAACCCCTTTATGATCTCCAAAATTTACAAATAAACAAAAATATATCAATTTGATCCTCACTATGAAGAAAGGAAAATGCTAATTGAGGTTGTTCTCATCTCAATTTTTTTTTTTTTTTGAAATCATAAATTAAAAGTCAAGCCAACCAACACACTTTCAAACCTTTCTCACCTCAATTATAATAAACAAAAACAATTTGTCTTCAAACCTCCACTTGGTTTTTTTTATTGAATAGATTAAGGTAAGTTAAACGATACCACGCGAAGGTTAAATATTAATTTAAGTCAATCTAGATATTTCCATAAATCTTATATTTAAATTACAGGAGTGCGTCTATTTTTCTATTAATTAATGGAATTATTGTAGTGGAAATGTGACCTGTTCTTTTTTTTTTAAGGTACTCCAATTGAGAATTTCAATCAAACATTGGGATATTATCATTGATATGTTCTAGAAGCTGCACGAAATTTTAGTTAAATTTAAAACAAAAATGAAATTTCAATTTTTTTTCAGGTCAAGTGGTATTTTATACTTGTGTTTAATTTTTATTTAATTCACAATTTAGCAGAAGAAAATTGCGGATTAGAAAGAAAAAATAAGACACGGTCTGGTCTGTTACTCCGCTCATAAGAATCATTGATTCGCCAGGAGAAAAAAGAAGTTTGCTACTGAATCTGTATCTCCCTGGTATTTGACTGAGTACAATTAGCTCTCATTAACTTCCAGCCGAGCGAGTAGAATTTAGGTCCTATTTAGATAAGGGGTTCGTTTTGAGATTCATGCCAAGTTAAAACTGACGACTCAGATCTAATTGTGCTTAGTCAATATTGCGCGGGATCCCATTAACTCCGGTCCGATTCGTCAGGAGAAAAAAAATTTGATTTGTGTCACTAGAAGAAAAAAAGATGATTTGCTTGTTGTGATGTCACTTCTCATTTCACCCAAACTGACTTTCCGCCCTAACTCTTCTGCTTTTTCCTTCATCGACTCCTTCATTTTTCCAATTCTTCTTTGATAAGTGATGAAACCCTTTTTTTCCAATATGTGAATTATGATTAATTTAATAATTTGGTAACTAATAAGGACTTTAGACTTTAATTTCATAATTTGGTAATATGTTAATTTAGTCAAGAACTTTAATTTGATAATTTGTTAATCCTTAAATTAGATGATTTGGTAATTTGATAATTGATCTTGATCTTGAATTTTATATTTTAGAGTATTAAAAATGTATAAATACTTTAAGAAGGAATCTAAACCTCCAATTAGTTCAACTTTACAACAACCAAGGCAAATCGAGTCTAATTTAGGCTCTAATCCCTCTCATGAGGTTAATAATTAAAATAATATGTAAAGATTTTAAAAAATGATGACTCGTAGAGACAAGCTCCATTTACCGTCATCGACTTGACTTAACTAGCTAGGTGTTACTGTATTTGTTGTTTTTCTCATATGTAAAAGATACTATTCAATACAACTTTTAATATTTTAAATAAAATTTGTACTCTTATTAATATTCTGTGTCTACTCCTAATTAAAATTCTGAATCCACTTCTCATGACAATAATATATCGAAGTAAATTGAGCAGGAAAACAATTGTCATCTTCATTCTTTTTTAATTTGTTAAGCAAATAAAGCTTACAGCTAATATTCAAAGCCTCTAAAATAAATAATAACACTATTAAATTACCTACCAATAATGGGTTTACATGTGGATAGATTACTTACCAAGTGATGGCAGTAACAACATATATATCATCTCTCTAAAATAATTTAGATGACAAAGTGGTTCTCATTATCATACTATTTTATTCAATTATTGACAAAATTTTATAGAAATTTGATACCCCTTCTGACCATAATTTGCGAATAATTTGCGAATAATTCATTAATTATAGTATCAATTAGACCTAATTTCTTGTTGATTAATAAATGCCAAAAATATTGGAATTCTTATCGCTTACGGAAAACAGCACTACATTTAAATATGAACATATATATATATATATACGTAACAGTTTCTATCATCTCCAATGAAACAGTGACTAGTCTATACCAAAAAAGGAGGAAAAAAGTAATTTAAAGAAAAAACCTATGCACCACAAATTGGCATTCACTTTCTCGTTGGCTTCTTGCAATTGCCGCCATTTTTATTAATATCCAAAGTTAATTATAAAATAATAATAATGCCCACCTTAGTTGGGTATTTTAAAAAATGCTCAAACCGGCCATTTAATAGCCGGTCCTCAATTTTATTCTCAATCAACCACTTAATGGCCGGTTGTGACTTTTTTTTTTTTTAAGAGAAGACGAAAAAAATAGGACCAGATAAAAAATATTAGACAAATCATTCTTTAATCCAATATTGAGATTAAAACAGATCAGACAAGACAAAAATGAAGATTAAATGTCACAATAACTATAACACTTCTTTTATCTAATTAAAATGGTTTTGAATTAATCGGTCAAGATTATTTTATCTTGATGCAGACCATTCATTGCTTAATATGTAACAAGAAAAATTTCTTCTGCAGATGAGAATTTTAAAGAAATGAGATTACATGTTACTGTTGCTTCGGAGAAAAAATAAAATAAAATGATAGTTAGGGCAGCTAATAAAAACATTGACTTAGACCAAGCAATAATGATTGGGAAGGAATGATAATTGTTGATATTTTATTAATTATATGTTTATGTATAAATAACTAAAAGTTGATACAAAACAAATTAAGAATTGATGCTTAAATTGATTAAAAGCTGATTCGTAATAAGTTTTTTTGAGGACCGGATTTAATGGTCGGTTGAGAAAAAAATGGGAACCGGTCATTAAATAGCTGGTTTGGATATTTTTAAAAAAAATCCAGCTAATGTGGGTATATTTATTAATTTGTAATTAACTTTGGATATTAATAAAAATGTGGGCTGCAATTGGATGGATTGCAAATGAAACCAGTGAAAGAGACGGATCTGTTTAGAGTTTGGATCTTTTGTGCCAAATCAGAGACCCACCAAATAGTATGGCGGATCATCAATAGCATGTATGCATAGTGACAAATGAATTATTCGGATTCGGTGAGGTGAGATCAAAAATTCGTGATTCGGAAATAATTCGGGTATAATTCGGGAATGATTCGGAATTATCCGGACGAGAGATCTCAGTCCTACAAGGAAACAAAAAAAAATGTTAATTCGCGAATATATTCGGAAAATTCAGAAAAAGTTCGTAAAATTTGCGAATTATTCGGAAATAATTTGGTCAAAATTCGGTCATCTAAATAATTTGGCGTTCGGTTCATCATCACAAAAAAAAAAAATTCGCGAATTTTGTGACTATGCATGTATGAAGTATGTATCTCATTTTATTTTCACCTTCTTTTTGGGGTTCGGGTAATAATTATATTTATCTGGGCGGGATATATTTACACTCATATTTATTTGAGAACCATCACAATCGATGATAATGGCTTAGTAAAATAGTAAAATTATATATATGATCTCTATAATTCAAACTGACAATGTATCAAATTTGATGTAATTTGAAAATTATTTGGTCAATAATTAATTACCAATTAAATTAAACTGTTTATTTTTTCAATAGTTACTCGAATTGTACAAAATTTGATACACAACATATCTAAACTATAACAAAAAAGATATCTCATCATATTTTTTTTATTATGATAGTTATTTATTGATTGTCAAAAGTTCCTGTTATTTTAATAATTGTTAATAATTACAATATTGTCTGTTTTCAATTGTGAGAGGCAGTAACATCTCCTATGTAATTTTTTTTATAATTACCTGTGTTCAAAAACCAAAATTTTTATTTATACCATAATAAAAAAATAAACCAAAAGACTCTGATTTTGGGGGAATTCCATAACTACCCAGGTCGCCAAGTCAATCTGCGGCCTAAAGAATGAGGGGCCGCTAAATGAATTTGCAGACCCATATTTTTTTACCAAATTCGTTTGAAATTCTAATATTTGTTTAATAATTTTCAGAAATAGAAAGAACACAATAATTTCTATATTTACTAGAAGTGACTTTTGAACCGGGATCAATAATTCATATACAAAGTATTTTTATTTTTTCCCAGTAATACACCAAGAAATAGTTTAATTTTTTTTTACATCCGGGAAAAATCCTGCTAGAAAAATATTTCGAAGTCCTTCTAAGTAGATCTAAATTATAAGATATTTTATCTATTTTATTTAATTTTCTTTCTAACATATTTAAATTATTAATTATTCTTTCTATTTCTGAAAATTATTAAATAATTATTCTTTCTAACATTTTCCCGTGATCAAATTCTATAAGATGTTGGGTCCGCAGATTTATTTGGCGGCCCTCTGTTTTTGGGGCCGCATATTGGTTTGGCGGCCTGGGTGTTTTTAGAATTCTCCCAAAATCATGATTTTTTGGTTTATTTTTTTGGAATATGGTATAAATAAAAATTTCGGGTTAAAAAGTTTGGGATTTAGACATAGAATATCAAAATTTGGCTTCCAAATCAGTACATATGTAATTTATAAATTAATTTATTATTATTCTTTAGAAAAATCAAAATGTATACCTAGTCGTTCAAAATTTTATTCTCTGGTGACAAAGAAGGGGAAATTTTTAGGTGCATGTAATCCGTTACAGTTTACTGTAATTAAAAGACTTGTGAATAAACAAAAGTCCACGGACAATTTGGTAAAAAGAAGAAGAAGAGGAGGAGGAGGAGGAGGGGGGAAAGAGCTAAAGTTAGAAATAAGCCATGGCTGATAGCAATCACACAATGTGTCATGAAGCAATTGGTTGTAAGGATGCATCATGTGTGTTCTTGTAAAGAACCGTCAGAAGGAGCCAACATGTGTAGTCAATAAAGCAATTCCTCAAGGAAAAAGGAATATGCTTCCTTAATTCTTAGTGTGACATAGGGGTGGCAAAAAAGCAAGTAGCTTGTAGCTCGTGGCTTGATCATGATTCGTATCTGGCTCGCCCGCTAACAGTTCGTTCGTTACTGGACTGAGCTGTTAACCAGCCAGCTCGCTACTAGCTCGGTTCAGAATTAACGAGTTCAAGCTAGAGCCTAGCTTGCTCGCCAGATAGCGAGCTAGCTCGGTTAGGTATTAATTTGTGAATTTGTATGATTTTGTGTGTATTTTATACTGTCTAGCTCGGTCCAGCTCGGTTTAGATCGATTCAAAATATTTGTAGAATTTATTTTCTTCTTAAAACAAGATTCAGTCAAATCTAGTGAGCCAGCTCGTCAGCTTGCGAGCTAGCTCAGGCTGACTTGTCACGATTTCAAGCTGAGGTTTTAACTCGGATGCCCTAGGTGCAACTCGCTCGGCTGTAGCTCGGTACAGAATTAACAAGGTGAGCTAGGACCTGGGTCGGACCGAGCCAACTCGTTGCCACCCCTAGTGTGACATGAAAAAGGAATATGCTTCCTTAATTCTTTGTGAATTTGTTTGATTTATGTTGAATTTGTGTAATCGATTTATATTTACAGAATAATTTATAATTTTATTTGTTCAATCTGATTTGATCTGATGCTCATCAGAAATCTCTACTTTGTGTGGTTTCTTTGTGTTGAAAAGTACTATTTTGCTTCTCTTTGATTTGAAGGGTGTTTTGGTCCTGAGAATTCACATCGTCCTAAATTTCTCCAAGGGTAAAAATTGACCGTATGATTCACATCAGTTTACACCTCTTCCTCTTCCTCATCGTCCATTCATTTATTCAGCAGTGGACTTTTTCTTTTGGACCCACCTTGTTGGGATAATAACTTGTTGCCTGGGTTGTACCAGTACCACCGTGCCACACTGTGTACTGTTGAGACCTTTTAGTAATGTTGACTAGAAAATGATGGTACCTGTTGCAATTTGTGAAGGTACCGTACATTTTATGAATACAGATGTACCACATAATGGTAGTCACTTTCTTTGTTGGCATCTTGCTATTGGATGGGTGGTATCTATTCCTGTCAAGTGTCAAGAAATGAAATCGAGTGGAGAAATTTCTCTAGCTAAGGAAAGAGGTTTGTGTGGTTGGTTGTGCGGCTAGAGAAACCCGCACAAAATGGAATTTTTGGTTCGTGCGGCCTACACGAAATGCTTGTATAGGCTGCAGAATTCTCGAGAAGAGTTGGAGATTTTTCGATTTTAATTTCTAATTTTGTGTGCAGCTTTGTTTTATTTTCGTGCTGCCCGCACAGAATTCGTGTGGCCCGCACCAGCCTATATTTTGCTCCATTTGTTCGATTTCTGTAATTTAAACAAGACAAAAACAGTAACTTGGTTGTATATATAATTAAGACTTATCAAATGATCAAATTGTCGTGTACCAGTTGTTGATTGTGAAGGTACCGTACATTTTATGAATACAAATGTACCACATAATGGTAGTCACTTTCTTTGTTGGCATCTTGCTATTGGATGGGTGGTATCTATTCCTGTCAAAGTGTCAAGAAATGAAACCGACT
Organism: Carex myosuroides; assembly: GCA_028015225.1. Classification (NCBI taxonomy): domain Eukaryota; kingdom Viridiplantae; phylum Streptophyta; class Magnoliopsida; order Poales; family Cyperaceae; genus Carex; species Carex myosuroides. Next base: position 15,132,301 of record CM051465.1, read on the forward strand.
AGAGAAATTTCCCTTGGGAATTTTTTAATTACTTTGCCTTTTTTTTTTTTTTTTTTTTTTAGAGATCAGTTGTGTAATGTTTCATTCTTTGAAAGGTTTCTTATCAGGTACATGCTTCAATCTGGGTCCGGATCTTCCGAAGTAACTCAAATTTTGAGTTTGGATCCGAAACTGTCCAATTAGAATTCGGACCAATCAGTCTGTAATGTAATACACAGAGCTCCTTTATTGTTTATATCGGAGCAAATTGAGTGGTCCGAATCTAAACTCAAAATTTGAGTTACTTTAGTGAATTTGAATTTCAACTTTATCCGACTCTTGGGTTTCTTATTGTTTCATCAATTAATTGAGAGGTAATAATCACAGTGACAAATGAATTATTTGAGTTCAGTTTGGCGGGGTAAAAAATTCGTGATTCGAGAATAATTCGGTCCAACAAAGGAGCAAAAAAAACCCAAAAAAAAAAAAATTTATTTTTGCATTTTATTCACGAATAATTTGTAAAAAAAAGTTTTATTAGTGTTTAATTCGCGAATAATTTGTATAATATGTTTTTTAAGAATAAAATGATGATCGAAATTCTCAAATTATCTTCCGTATATACATATATTAGATTTTAAACTTGTTAACTTCCGTATTTACCCGCAATTGTATATGTTGATGTTCCACCAGCTCTCTGGTGTGTGTGTGTGTGTGTGTATATATATATATATAGATAGGCTATGGTGAGTTGTGAAGTAAAACGTTGTTTTACTTCATATCATATTTTTATTTTGAAATTTCAAACAACCGATCCGAACCGTTCAACATTTTCTAAATATTGAAATGTGCTTGGAAACTAAATTTTACATTTTTTAGAATTTTTTTACTATTTATTAAGCCACTTTGAAATCGCTGATCCACTATGAACAGTAAAAAAAAGTAAAATTTTTTGGGCCACCGGATGAGCGATTTTCAAAGTGGCTTAATAAATAGTAAAAAAATTCCAAAAAATGTAAAATTTAGTCTCCAAGCACATTTCAATATAGAGAACATGCTGAGCGGTTCGGATCGGTTGTTTGAATTTTCAAAATAAAAATATGAGCGTGAAGTAAAAATGACCTCTTACTTCACAACTCACCATAGCCCAGCTCTATATATATATATATATATATATATATAGAGTGGCTAAGGTCAAAGTGGTATGACCAAGGCCTTGGTGCTACCAATTAGTTTTTGCAATTTTAAAGTTCAAATAGTCGATTCAAACCGTTAGATGTTCAATCTATATTAAAATCTGTTTGGAGACCAAATTTTACATTTTTTGAAATTTTTTTACTATTTTTTAAGTCACTTTGAAAATGACAGATCTGGATGAACAGTAAAAACAGTGCAACCAAATTCTGGACTAGGTGATCAGCAATTTTCAAAGTGGCTTAAAAAATAGTAAAAAAATTCCAAAAAATGTAAAATTTGGTCTCCAAGTAGATTTTAATATAGAGATCACATCTAACGGTTTAGATCGACCGTTTGGACTTTGAAAATCCAAAAACGACTTGGTAGCACCAAAGGCCTTGGTCATACCACTTTGATCTTACTGTCCACAGTGGATCAGCGATTTCAAAGTGGCTTAATAAATAGTAAAAAAAATCCAAAAAATGTAAAATTTAGTCTCCAAGCACATTTCAATATTTAGAACATGTTGAGCGGTTCGGATCGGGTGTTTAAATTTTCAAAATGAAGATATGAGCGTGAAGTAAAAATGACATCTTACTTCACAACTCACCAAAGCCCAGCTCTATATATATATATATATAGAGTGGCTAAGATCAAAGTGGTATGACCAAGGCCTTTGGTGCTACCAAGTCGTTTTTAGATTTTCAAAGTCCAAATGGTCGATCTAAACCGTTAGATGTGATCTTTATATTAAAATCTGCTTGGAGACCAAATTTTACATTTTTTGGAATTTTTTTACTATTTTTTATGCCACTTTGAAAATTGCTGATCACATGGTCCAGAATTTGGTTGCACTGTTTTTACTGTTCACCCGGATCTGCCATTTTCAAAGTGGCTTAAAAAATAATAAAAAAATTTCAAAAAATGTAAAATTTGGTCTCCAAGCAGATTTTAATATAGATTGAACATCTAACGGTTTGAATCGACTATTTGAACTTTAAAATTGCAAAAACTAATTGGTAGCACCAAGGCCTTGGTCATACCACTTTGACCTTAGCCACTATATATATATATATATATATATATATATATATATATATATATATATATATATATATATATATATATATATATATATATATATATATATATATATATAGAGGAGGGTTCAAATGCCTGCATTTTTCATGCCTCCACTTTAAAAACTTTAATAACTCAAAATTTAAAACTTAAAAGTCAAAATAAAACCGTTGGATATGATCTACATCATTTTATCAATGTGCTCATAAAAAATTATTACATCTTGATTTTGTTTTATGTGAATCAATAAGTTGAAAAATCAACGTCTAGAAATTATCCACATTAGTGCGTTTTTTACAAGCTCTTGATGACAACCAAAACAAAATTGAAATGTCATAATTGTTTACACGTGCATAGATAAAATGATTTAGATCATATCCAACGGTTTTATTTTGATTTTTAAGTTTTAAATTTTGAGTTATTGAAGTTTTCAAAAATAGAGGCATGGTGGAGGCATGAAAAATGGAGGCATTTGAACCCTCCTCATATATATATATATATATATATATATATATATATATATATATATATATATATATATATAGAGTATGGCTAAGTTGCTGCCGGCAGCATTTCGGCGAGGTGCTGCCGGCAGCATTTCGACGAGGTGCTGCCGGCAGCGTTTCAGCCATTCTGGTATTCAAACAACAAATTTTTTTATATAGATGTTCAATCTATATTAAAATCTACTTGGAGACCAAATTTTACATTTTTTGGAATTTTTTTACTATTTATTAAGCCACTTTGAAAATTGTTGATCCGCGTGAACAGTAAAAACAGTCTGGACCATATGATCTGGAATTTTCAAAGTGGCTTAATAAATAGTAAAAAAATTCCAAAAAATGTAAAATTTGATCTCCAAGTAGATTTTAATATTTAGAACACGTTGAACGGTTCGGATTTTCTGTTTGAACAACAGAATGGCCGAAATGCTGCCGGCAGCAACTTAGCCATACTATATATATATATATATATATATTTTTTTTTTTTTTTACAACAAACAAATTTATAAAGATTAATCTACTTTTACGTAACATAGAAAAGTGTTTGATTTGTTGGTAATTTTGACAATGTGGGTGCACAAGTTTGAAATTTGTACTATTTCATAAATGAGGAGGGTTCCACTGCACCCTCTTTTGGTGCACCTAACGTGCACCCAAAACTCATATCTTCATTTTCAAAGTTCAAATAGTCGATTTGAACCTTCCAACGTGTTCTTCATATTAAAATGTGCTTGTACTATTTCATAAATGAGGAGGGTTCCACTGCACCCTCTTTTGGTGCACCTAACGTGCACCCAAAACTCATATCTTCATTTTCAAGGTTCAAATAGTCGATTCGAACCTTCCAACGTGTTCTTCATATTAAAATGTGCTTGTACTATTTCATAAATGAGGAGGGTTCCACTGCACCCTCTTTTGGTGCACCTAACGTGCACCCAAAACTTGTATCTTCATTTTCAAAGTTCAAATAGTCGATTCGAACCTTCCAACGTGTTCTTCATATTAAAATGTGCTTGGAGACCAAATTTTACATTTTTTGGAAATTTTTTACTATTTTTTCAGAATTTTTGAAAATCATCACTTTGCTGAATTTCAAATTATTGTTTAGTATTTTCAAAAATTCTGAAAAAATAGTAAAAAATTTCCAAAAAATGTAAAATTTGGTCTCCAAGCACATTTTAATATGAAGAACACGTTGGAAGGTTCGAATCGACTATTTGAACTTTGAAAATAAAGATATGAGTTTTGGGTGCACGTTAGGTGCACCAAAAGAGGGTGCATTGGAACCCTCCTTTTCATAAATATAATATTTTGAAGAAATCGACCTCAAACCGGCGATGATGTATTAATATTTAAATAATCCAAATAGCATTTATATTTAAATATTATTTTGATGAATTGTGGCGCAGTTTCCTTATCATTCAACCACTTATCATCAAATATTCTCTTGTGATATAGGACATCTATTTTGAGATTCGTATCATAATTAATGAACGGTTGGGATTTAAAAAAATTATCCTAAAGTACCTGGGAGATGAGAATTTGGGTGGGGACATCTAATTTTCGAATTAATATTCGAAAATTAGATATGGATATCTGATATCTAATTATTTGTACGGATACGGATATGATTTTGAATTTTAATTATCCATATCTAAATAGTAGGTATTATACAATTTTTAAATTTTTAAAATTATTTATTATCAAGTCAAGCGGCAATAATTTTTGAATAAAATAGTGCATTAAAATACACACAAAATCTTTCATATTTTGACAACCTGACCGTTTCATATCTTTGAAGAAATCGGTTTGAACGATTTGAATTTATCGTTTAAAACTAATTCATAAATTTTGAAAGCCAAAAATATATTGTTGAAATAGCAGACGAAATACATTAGTCCAACTCCCTATAAATGTTCAATACAAGACGGCATGCCTCCATGGATTCAGATCAGCTGAAATCCAAGATCCATTAACAGTAACTCTGAAATCTCTGAATCCGAGATCCAACCATCCAATATTTTCTGTGCACAAATCTCAAAACAGCTAGTTTTTATGTGTACGCATCTCGAAACAACTCAATAACTGAATTCGAAATTTCAAAAAATTTAAAGTTACTGTTGATGATCTCGGATTTCAGCAGATTTGAATCCATACCTCCATGCCTCCACGTTGAAAGGCCAGGGGTGGCGACACGAGGACACGCGTGGGTTTCACGCTGATTGGTCGTCCTCATGCGTGTCCGAGTTTGGTTTGATTCAGAAAGTTTTGGAACTCTGCGGCCGATGCATGAGTGATCTTCTGTGTGGCCTAATAGTGGTTTGCTGGATTCTCGTTTTTGTTTATGGCCTTGTGGCAACGTCCTAGGCCACGTATGCCTTGATCCAGGCTTTTTTTTATTTATTATTTTTGAAAAGTTTGATAATAATATTTTTGTTTTAAAAAATTGATAATACTACGAATGTACCAGTGTATTGACTATTTAGTCAACCATTTCGCACAGGATGAATTTCTATAATTAAATCTTTACAATATTGTATTGACCAAACCTATTCATATGTGAAAATTTAACGCCAGGGGAAGATGCATTTTTTTTTTGTTAGTCTAGATATGCTGTGACATTTAAGGGCCACAACATGGTGTGTTGGATCACTGACATCTTGAATGTGCATACATTATATATGTTTAGAGCAAATCTAGAGTGTGATGTGTTCACCAAGAAAATTTGATGAGCACAATTCCAAAAGTCTATCGGATTGACTTCCAACAACGAAATCAAACCGTTGAAATCCATCTACTTCATGAGTGATGCATATAGATGCAAACTTTTTAAAGTTTCGAATTCATTTCATACAAGATCAAGTGGTAAAAAAAATGATGAAAAATGAATACATAAAACAAATTATAAAATAACTTATAAAAGATTCATTTTCTTGACCGCTTAATCTTGTACTAAATGAATTCGAAACTGTAAAAAAAATTCATGTACATACATCACTCATGAAGTAGATGGATTTCAACGGTTTGGATTCGTCGTTTGAAGCCCATCAAATGAACTTTTGGAGTTGTGCTCACCAAGCCCTCTTGATGAGCACATCACACCTTAGATTTGCTCTTATGTTTATTTTCATTTCAGTTATTTTATTTGGGGGAGGGTTTCAGCTTATCAGCCAATTTATTTTTTTAAATGTATGATCTGGGTTTTTTTTTTTTTTTTTCTGCGGAGGAGTTTCAACCTATTGATAGATACATCTGAGTTTTGTACCACAACCTCTCTCCTGGTTCAACTTATCAGTTCATTAATTTATTAGCTTTTGTTCTTAAATTTATTTATTTCTCCTCTGGCAAGAAGGGAGGGCGAGGAGAGATGGAGAGAATTAAGGTGGATGTCATGATTCATGGCGGATGTTATCTTCTACCAATTAACTGATGGAGCCATAATGTATTTTACTTGGAAGAGATGGGTGAGAATCTGCTGCGATCCGGGTACTGTGAACAGTACCCTGCAATCTCTGCTTTTTCAAATCCAGCTGTCGAATTATTTTGAGATGCGTGCACAGAAAAATTAGTTGTTTTGAGATACGTGCACTAAAAAGTTGTACGGCTAGATTTGAAAAAGCAGAGATTGCAGGATTACTGTGCTCAATATTCGGATCGCAGCAGATCTCAATCCGGAAGAGATAGGAAGATGTCATGGCTGATGGTATATCACCTGAATAATATATTTGCAGCATTGAATCAAAGTATCAAACCACTTATTATCTTGACGATTATTTTTCAAACTCTGGTAATTCTTTAATTAATAATTAGTTGGGACGAGCTTAACCATAACCTCATATGTTGATTTCCAATTAATAAAAAAAATTGGAACGCAGTGCGTAGGAAGCAGAAACCATTATGCTGATTTTCCTTCATTTTTTTTTTTTTTTTACAAATAATGAAGATTGAAAATGCAAATTTTTAGAAACGATCTAGTATATTATTTTAATATTAGTATTAAATATTTATACTGGTGGATTTTAATTCATAACTCAAATTTTCTTTTATTTTATTTCAAATTTGTTTCTCCTTTTTTTAAGCTAGTAAAAGTTTTTGTAAACTAGTTTATTTGATATATTCATTTTTTACCTCTATCAAATTTCCACTTTTAAGTTTTTAATACAAAATTCTACAATTTATATGTAAAAAAAAAACCTTTGAAGGATAAAAAGTTTTTTAAAAAGTAAGAACACTTTGGGAGGTTCTACTTTCTCTCTTATACACCTTCTCTTTACCCCTTTTTGCCCTTATTTATTCTATTTTATTTTGTTTTATCTTTGTTATTTCGTATTTTATAGAGCGCGTTATTCTTAGATTTTTTACCATAATTACTATTTTACTCACTTTTTATATTGCTCTTTTTATATATTTAGTATGACTCTTTTTGCTTTATTAGTTTATTACCATATTGAATCTTTTTGATATCGTATGCGGTCCTGTAGGTAGTTCATTTTCGGAGGTCCTTTTATGTGGATTTTTTAAGAATGCTTAATTTTAATAATTATTATTACATTATTATGTAGATTAGTATGATTTTAAACCTATTTTATTTATTATTTTATTCATACATTGTACTATTTTGAGACGTATGTCATCCTATACTCTTTGATCTTTGACCTTGTTATTTATATGATATTAAACCTTTCAGAATGTACAATAAAAAAAGAGTTCAAATAATACTTCTTAAAAGTAAGTTAATATTACACCACCCAAAATGATAGTACGTGTGTCATAAAAAGTATGTTAAAATCTTAAACCTTATCAAATGCTATTAGCTATGTCCTTATTATACCTTACTAAATGCTATTAGCTATGCATTATCTTATATTAAATGGAATATAATATGTTGTAACCCCAACCTACATACTAGAAATGTTATATAATATGTAGTATTCCCAACCTACATAATAGAAATGTTATATAATATGTAGTATCCCCAATACGCACTATTATAAAGACCATACACTTAATGTGTCCAACTTATACACTACTCATCATAGATCCAAAACCAGATACAACCACCAACAACCGGGTACAACTACTGATTCTAATGAACACTCTATATAACTGAGGCTTATCAAATGACCAAATTGTCGTGTACCTGTTGTTGATTGTGAAGGTACCGTACATTTTATGAATACAAATGTACCACATTATGGTAGTCACTTTCTTTGTTGGCATTTTGCTATTGGATGGGTGGTTTACATATGGCCAAATCTATTTCTGTCAAGTGTGAAGAAATGAAACCGAGTGGAGAAATTTCCCTTGGGAATTTTTTAATTACTTTGTTTTTTTGTGGAGATCAGTTGTGTAATGTTTCATTCTTTGAAGGGTTACTTATCAGGTATATGTTGCAATTTGGGTCCGGATCCCTAAAGTAACTCAATTTTTGAGTTTGAAACCACGATTTAGAATTTCTGGTTAATTTGGTTTAAGATAGAATGCATAGGGATCCTTTAATATTCGTGCCAGACCAGATCGAATTTGAGTTATTTTAGGGGATCCGAATTCCAACTTTATCGGACTCTTGGGTTATTTTTGTTTCTTCAATTCACTGAGGGGTAATAACAGCAATAACAGTAAGAAAGGGAAAGAGATAAAATATCATGAATTGTGAATATGTGATATGGAATGATGCTGATGTCTATTGGCTATTATTGGTTGATTGATCGTGGCATTATGAACAAGGATAATACTAGACTAAATAATGGGCCCAAATATAGTACTATATGTAATAAGAGAATAAAGTGATAAGAGTATAACAGCAAAGGAAGAATATAGAAGACTTAAAAAGGATATTGAGTCAATACAAAATAAATTCGAAATAGTTTAACACTGAAGCTAGCAAACTCTTCAAAAGCTGGTACTGATGTAATGGTCATGACCGATGTTATCTTTAGGGGGTAATGGTTATTTATGCTTTAGTATTCCACAATTATATAGATCTGATCTAATTAGAACAAATTAAGTCTAATAATGCCACAGTCATGCATTTCAGCTCGACCAATCCATTTTTTCAGAAATAAACCCTTTAAATATGAGATCATTTGCTCAGCTAAAATTTAAGCCAGCCTCAATTTTACCAAATGCAGCATAATTCACCCATAATTGCAAAGAAAAAGAAGACCAGCAGAAGAAAATAAACAGGAAATTAATCAGCAGGTACTGGCACAAAGTACCTCTGAGCAAGATCACATTTAAGAGATCAAATTTGAGAGGATACATGATCTGCATCCAACTATAAGTCTATAAAAATTATAATAGTGTCAAACTGCATACCACTACGAAATTTGACCTCAAACTACATAAAACCACCTCGACTAGAAAACAAGAGAGATCTAGCTTCACAATAAAAGAGAAGTGAAGTTCTCAGTGGAATTAAGGAGAAAGGTGATAAACCAACTTTCAGGTAAAACACCACTAATCTAATGGCACAATCAACAACCTATAGTTGTTTTGTCAGAAGAGGTAATTTGATTTATAGTAGATATCAATGATTGTAGCATAACTAATTAGCTCGGTCCATGATAACTTGGAGGTCCATTTCAGAGGGCTCGGTTGCCTGAATTTCATAGTGCACACCATCAAGCTCGTGCCTAAACCTTTCCTTTGATGTTGCATAGAGCATCTTTGCACGAACCCTAGATATGGAAGGAGACCTGAGGATCAAAATGGCAATATAAAAATTACTAACTGTTAGTGTAGAATTATATAATATTAGATTGTTGTTTAGCAAATTATAAGAAATGGTTTACCACCTGCAGTAACACTCAACACTTGTGATATTTGGAATGCTGACTTTCATAGGGCAATTGAATTCATGCGAACTTATAATCAATACATAAGAACAGTTGGCTGGATTTAGTTAAAATGGGTACATTAGGACATATAAACCACATGAGGTCAGGGGTAATTTGTCAACATCAACAAATTCCAGTATTTATGTCAGCTTTTCTTCTTTGTTTTATTCAATTGTTGATTCCATCATTTTTATGGCCGCATGCATGATATCACTTAGACCATAGACTTAAAAAGGTATTCTTGGCTATAAGCTCTCTAAAACTTCCAATCTAACTAAAATGAGTATAATCTAACAAATATTATAGAGAGCCCCCTGCAATACATAAGTCATCTCTAGTTTTATCAAATTTCAATTGACCAAAAGTCAGACAGATATTGAATGAAAAAGTTAACTTAAGATATATGCTAAAACCAGATCTCGAATCTTGATATACATGAATCAGGTCCATACCAGAACTCCAGGTAGCCCCTGATCAAACATTCATCTCACTAATTCTATTTTCTCATGAAACCTAGTTTGAAATGTTGCTCTTAGGCATGACTCAGTTGAGATGTCCACTTTTGAACTGAAAGTACAAGACATTTAACCATTGTAAATTGGGTACTGCAAAAACCAATCAAGTAGGTTCCAAAAGGGAAGACGTGGTAAAAAAAAAAAATTAGCTTTCACCAATCTCAATTATTTTCCAAAACCAATGTTGCATATATAAATTACCAAGGAGACAAACCGAGAGAAAAAAGAGAACTAACCAGGCAATGAAAAAGATCTTGCTTTTCTGACAATTATCCTCAGTCACAAAGTCATAGTCGTAAACCGCAAACCGGCAATCATCAGTAGGTAATGCAGCTGTGAAATCGTCGTAGCTTTCACATGGAGCCCCTTGCTTCTCTACAATTACCTCCTTTTCCTTGTCATCAATTCGAAAAATCACATATCGATGTGCCTTTTTTCGCTTCAGGTCTAGAAAGGTATTCTTTGTCTTGTCTGCAACTCCCATCCCAGAAAAAGAGTTTGCCTGCACACAGAAAGGATATTAGCTTTAAAATGCAATTTGCAAATTAGCACACAAACATAATACTCACTAAGTGAGCTGAACTTTTTTCCACAGAGTTTGCCTCCTTTTCCTTTTGTCTGGGAACTTTTTGCATGATTATGTTCAGCAAAGGGACCAAAATGCCAAAACTTAAGAAACCTAATATAAATTTAAGTACAACAATAAAATCTTTAACTAGATTTAGCCACAGTTTGCAGTTGGACCAACTGAAGCTTATCAGGAGAATATCAAATTGCCAAAATTACTAATATACTTCCTTTTCATTATAATACGTAACTGATATTTGTAATTTGCAAATAACCCAAAACAACAACATCAGATATTCAGAATGTCCACTGAGAAATGTTGGTGGTCATTTGCCATTAAGGAAAACTGGAAAACTATTAGTGTTTGTTTGTCATTTGCAATCAAGGAAAACTGGAAAACTGTTAGTGTTTGTTGCCAAGAGAATCACTGGATTAATTTGTGATTAATTGAAGGGCACATAAAACAACAATTGTACCCATAAGCCTAAAATATAAGACATTGCAAAAGGCAATTGTATCTTTAATACTCTTTGCATGCCTCGATCCCTCTAAATGCATGCAAGTCAATCACAACACAAAAGTCTATATATAAGGAGTGCTTTTGTCAATAGGAAAAATAGGATTCTGCTTCCACTGTCAATAGGCTAGCGAAATATGACTATCCTCACTGAGCTGCATTTTCTTATCTAATAAAAGACCAATTTTACTTTATCTCAACAAGAAACTCAAAAATGATCTCTAAAGTTGCATCATGCCCTAACTGCAAGTAATTAAATTGAATATGTTAATACAACACCTAATTCAATTATCAGTAGATTGATAAATAATTCTTTCTGTAGTATTCACAATCAGAGATGCATACTGTTAAAACCCTAGCCAAAACAATTTTACTTTATTAGAATAATGAAACCAAACTATTCTTCTATAATCAAACTCGACACTATAGCAAACAAAAATTTGCTTATTCCATCCTTTGCAAAACTTAATCCAAGGGGATTTGTGAGTCGGAGATTTGTGTGGGTGGGCACCTTTCAATTAAAGTAACAATTTGTATAGGCGCAAACAACGCACAACATATCAATTAAATCAAACAAATCATAACTACAAGTGAGTTCGTTTAAGTTTAATCACTTGAAAAGATGTGGGATGTACTGTAGAAGTAACCAAGAACCATTCCATCAGCTTTCCAAGGAAAAAAAATGAATATCTGAGTTAAGAAAAACTAAAAAATAAAAAAAAATCGTACAGACCAATCAGAATCAACGATTGAATAAACAAAGAACACAACTCACCCTTTGGAAAGACATCTTTAATCGGCTTCAGCCACAATCGAAATCGTGAGAGAGAGCGAGAAAGCGACAGCGGAGGGACGAAGAGACGAAGAGAAGACTTAAATCAATGATTATTGGTTCATGAAACGAAATGAGTCGCGGCTATAGACATTGTCTATTGAAGGCGACTTTTATTCGAAATTAAAGCGACTGATGAGATGGGGTCCACTTTCTCAGTTTGGTTTAGGTCTCTCGAATTTTACATTTTCATTGAACCATCCTAAGCGATCAGGACCGTTTATTTCGGACAGGTCGTTCTGGATCAACGCTTTGTACCTTTCTCTTTATGCACGGATACACGTCTTATTAGTTAAGGAGCGTCCAATATAAAATGGACGGTGAGGATATGTTCCATGTGTCCAAACCAAATTTGTTTCAAAGGAGAAGATCCGAATCTTACTTTCTCTATTTTCGTGAGCAATGTTCAGCGCCGCGTCCCATTGGATCCGCTGTTGAGATCAAAACAGCAGACACGAAAACTTTCCAATAGTTGCATGCCACTAAGGGTACTACGATTTAATTTATCCCAAGGTGAGGATCCCAAAGTTTTATAGACCGTTCGATATTTATCGACGCCGACAAATTCTTGTGGGATCTCTTTCATGCTGCACTATGACATCGAAATTTTCACCGTTTGATTTACGATTTGTCTAGCACAAAATGCATCAAAATTTATTCAGCATGAAGAGTGTAATATGCATCCCTTATCCTTTTCTGGGAATGATTATTTGGGTAAAGTTTTATTTATGTGATTTTTGTTCGGGAATGGCTTCTGAATTATCAAGAAATCATGAATAGAGGAAACGAATGAGTGAGGCTACGGTGCTATGCATAGCACGGATGGCTAGTGTACTACGGCTCAATATGGTACTTTTTAAAATTCTAACGGTCGATCCGAACCGTTCAATGTGATAATCATATAAATATGTACTTGCAAACTAAATTTTATATTTTTTCGAACTTTTTTACTATTTTTTAGATAGGTAGAAAAATCACTCACAAACCATCTTAATAAGTTAAAGCGCATACTAGTTTCACTCATAATTTGTAAAATTTACAAATTTTTATTTTAATTTCAGTGCTTTGTCACCAAAATCATACATGCTTCGTGCATTTTTTTTTCAGACACTTCCTTGAAGTTGGAAAAGAAGTTAAGAATCTTAAAATAAGTACAAATTATATGCTTTGTGGCGCACATGGAGGTTAAGATGTAAATCAAATTTGCACATGTTCAAGATCTAATAAAACAAAAATTCATCATATTTGCACATGTTAAAGATCTAATAAAACAAAAATTAAAAAACAGTAATTTTGTATCTATCTAAAAAAAATTAGTAAATTGTTTTTCAAAGTATATAAAATTTGATCTCCAAGTACATTTTAATACATAAATCATATTGAACAATTCAGATTAACTGTATGGACTTTTAAAATGGAGATAGGAATGTGAGGAACAAAGAAGGTTCCTAAATGCTCAACCACGGAACCAACTAAAACATCTTCTCTCTGTCCAGCGACTCTAAAGGAGAAAAAAAAAAATCTCAAACCCTAGATCTACTTAGCTGCCGTCTTTTACTCCACACCTCTCATCTTCGAGCTTTCACCTCCAACACAACAATACCCTCCCCACTCTCTCGTCTCTACTTCCTTGAGCGAAGAGGAAATGAGAGGGAGAGGGGAGGGAGCCGAGACGAGCGAAGCCGACCAAAACCGAGAGCACGATATCATTAGAGCTCGGAGAGTAGAGTCCTCATCTCAATCGGAGTACGACAGTAAGTAGATCCGGTTGTTGAAGTGCGGCGGTAGTCAAAAGAGCGGATCTGGTCATGGAGCGAGATGAGAATTAAGATATTAGAGTGATTATGAGTATATATAAGTAGGATTAGAAGAGTATATCTAGTAAAAGAGTAGATCTTAAAATTTAGAAGGTGATTGAGGGTGATTAAAGTAATTTTGAGTAATTTAGAGGATTTCGTGAGAATAAATGGTAGATTTAGAAATTAAAGTCACTTGATTCGTGAATACTATTTTTTTTCAATCAAATTATTAATAGACATAAAAGTCACTAACTTTAAAAAAAGAGTGCGAGACACAAATAAGACATCTGAACCCTACTCTTTTATCAATACCAGTCATGTACAAACTACAAATTGAAAGTTAAGTTTTACACGGACATGTTCGGTTGGAGAGGAAAACGGAATTGAGTGAAATCGTTTCAATTCCAGCTGAATAAGAATGAATTTAAGTGGATATGGAGTGAAATTGAGTTTGAATTTTTGAAATCAAATTTCTATTTATACAAATTGTTCTCTCCTCTATTCCGTGTGGATGATAAAATACATAATTGACCATTGTCAATAAGATAAAATTAACTCATTTAGTTTTTTACTCCTCTATTATTCCACTATTCCACCTTCAATAAAACACAACATAAATATTGCTGAATAGAAGTCTAAATTATATCTTTTCTCTGTTTTAATTTTAACTATTAAACTTATAGCTGAACAAGTCCAATTAACACTTGTACAATGTTAACTTTGTATGGCTCTTTTGGTTTTCAATATAATGGAAATCGGTAACTTTGCCACTTCTTAAAAAAAAAAAAACACTTGTGCAATATCATGAAAACCTCTGAAATGAGGAGCATCAAGATAAGATACGAATACTTGGTTCAAACTTAGAAAGAAGAAATGACAAACGTCTATTGGGAACGGGCTCGGGATATGAGCCAATCTGAATTGTCTGTTACTGTGTGCGTGGGAAAAAAAAAATTTCCCACGCACACAGTAACCGCGCCGAACAGGACCTTAGATTATTATAACTCATGTCTATATATAACTAATCTTTAATACATGTAGTTTCCTTATTTTTCATAACCAACCAGAGCACATTTTCAACAATCCTAACTAAGAGGCCACTTAATCATTCAAAATAGTACTAGAAGAAGTATAATTTAAAGAGTACGATGAAAGATTGATAGGAGAAGTGGTAATTGAAAGAATGATATAATATTATTATTTGGAATTAATTAGTAGAGATTGAGCTGCATGATGGCAAGGTGGGATACTTATTTCCTGTTCAAAATATTTATAAAAATATACATGTCAAAATATTAGAGGTGAAAACGGTACGGATAATATCCAATCTGTATTCGAAAAATTAGATATAGATATCCGATATCTGAATATCCGTGTGGATATGGATACTGATATGATTTTACGTTTCAATTATCCGTATCCGAATAGTAGATATATATCATATATTTTAATATATATTATGAAAAAATATTGTTATTCACTATTAAAATTAGATAAATATTATGAACTTTAGTATTTTTTAATATTATTTTAATAAATATTGGATCCGATCCGTATCCGAAAAATTAAAAAAAAATATGAATATGGTTTTACCATGATCCGCTCCGTATTCGCTCTGTTTTCACCCTTATAAAATATGCTTTATTTTCAAAATAGTTATAAATTTACTTTGTTTTCAAATTATTAGGAGTTATTCTGGATCTTAAACTTCTGTCTCACCAAAGTTTTTTTAAACTTTGTTTTTAAATTATTAGGAGATTTGCTTTTCAAATCAAGTACAACTCGTGTTCAAACGAAAACGTAAGCTATATAGATTTATGCATAACTAAAACAAATCAATCAATTCAAAACTCAAACCAAATAATGTCCCACCAAACACATCATCAAAGGCTATACCAAAATCACATCAGTAAAAATATTGATATTAGCTCGACTCCTTTGAACAATCAGTTAGTCTTGTGCAGGAGCGGAGGAAAGAAGAGAGATTTTTTTTATATTTATATATATATTTTTTATATAATTTAGAGTAAAATAATATAATATTGTAAAATTTTATTATATAATTTTCCTCATATGTGTTTGATTCTCGTATATAATTCAAAAATTTGACTCCGCCTTATAATCTTGTGTGTCTCAAAATTGTTTTAACTCTCGAGCAATTAATCGGTTCGAACCAGATTAAATCATGCTAAATTAAATCATGCCAAATAATGTCCCACCATCATTGACGAGGTTGTTTGTTTTTTTCCGCGGGAATTCTCGTTGTTCTCCTCAAATTTTAATGAAAATGCCAAATTTGCTAATAATCATAAGCTAGTTTTCCGTCAATCATTCAGCTGATGAATATTAATTTTATAATATTTCCAAATTTTAAGTACCTATTGAATAATTTTGTATTAACTAAACTCCGATTCAAAATTACTCGCCAGTTATGGCTGAACTGAACTCCGTCTAAAAGAGCTTCAGAGCATCTACGTCTCAGCAACTCAAATGAGTTTTTAAATAACTGTTAATTACTTTTTAAAAATTAAGGTCTCTAAAGTTTCTAACTCTCACATCTCTGCAATTAATTTTAGAATTTATATTAAACCACGTCTGCAATAAATTAAAAAGGAGAAATAATTTGAGCCAATCATTTGGTTAGTATAGAGTTTAAACAGTTTTTTAATATGAAATTTTACTGCATAGTTTCTAAATAAGAAACTCTTCAACATCTCTAAAACTGAATTAAGAATTACTATATCAGATTAGAAACTCTAATAGAATAGTAGGGTATTGATCCGGATGTTAATGTCTGAACTGTACGGCTAGATCTGCCTTAGACGTATTTCCGTATAATCCGTGCGCTGCCTGAAGCCGAAGGCCCGAAGCTACTCTGATAAAATATTTACCGCATCTAGGCCCTACCGCCCTGAAATAAATCTGCTGTTATTCCCTAGGAATAACAGGAACCTGCTATGCAGATCTCGACCGTTGATCTTTGTTGAGATTCGTGCATGGAAAAAGTTACTTCTTTTAGATTCGCGCGCGAAAAAATTTGAACGGTTGCAGATCGGAGAGAGCAGGTTGGATCCGATGCCCATCGGACTCAAATTTGAGTCCGATGGGTTTCGGGACCGTCCGATCTGCGTTAAGATCGTGCGCACGAATTTAAAGCATCCGCTAAAATTGCGGGAGCGAATCTTAAAGCCGATCGAACGGTCCTTGAACCCATCGAACTCACTTCGAGTCCGATGGGCATCGGACCCAAATTGACCTCCAGATGGGAATAACAGGTTCCTGGGGTCCACCAATCCACTCTTGTATAGCGCGCGCGAGCTCTCTCCCTTTCCCTCTTTCCTTCCTTCCCTGTTCCCTCCCTCCCTCTCCGTCATACACTAGCCCGGTCCCACCGGCGCATTGTGTCAATCGTTCCAATGGAGGCTCTGTGCAAGGTCTCATCCTGGTTTCCTCCCTTGAACTCCATTCTCCCAAATTCCTCCTCCGCTTCCTCCTCTTCCTTCCATCTCCACAGAGCGCCTAAAACCTTCTGCCTACGGTACATTTTTCTCTTTTTTATTTCTCGTCTATTGATTTTTTTTCTCTTTCTTCGTTTTATTTTGTATTATCACAAAGACTGCATAGCTTGTAGCTGAGTTTTTTTTTTTTCTACTCTTGCAATTCTAGGATCGAGGGGAGGGAAAAATTCCTTTCTGAGGTACTGCAATTACATAGGCATCTTTGGAGCATCTTATCCATTAATTTTTAACCCCCTTAAAAAATTTCATATTTTAGGAATCCAATGCACGTACCAAGAAATCGGACATGCCTGATTCTGATGTCGGGAAACTGTTTGCCGATGCTAAGAGGAGTATGTGTAGTTCTATCATTATTTTCCTTGTTAACTTCTATTGAGAATAGTTATAAAACATGAATTATTGGTCAAGAGTTTAGCTGTGGTAGCTAAGGTACTTTAATTTTTTATCTGCCATTTACTAAATATTTTCTTTTTTGCTGTTCCAGACATCATGCACATTAACAAACAGCGTCTTCTTGCAATGGAGGAGGCCAATAGATTAAAATTGGAAAATGAGTCACTTCTGGAGAAACTGGAGCAATTAGAGACTGAAATGAAAACGACCCTAATTGAACTTGAAGGTGGGATAATCCGCTGGATTTCATTTCTCAGATTAAAATGGAGATCACCAAATTCATTTTCTGATGGCCACCAACTTTTTTAAATCTCAAGGATTGGTCATAATTAGAATGTGGTTATCCTCATTTTTAATTTTTTCTTTAATTTGTAGATTTGTGTTGTTTATGCTGTTGTTGTTTGTCCGTTAAAATTTATATATGTCAGGTAAAAACAGTGCACTGGCCTCATCTCTGAGTTTGAGTGAGTTACTTCTGCGCATAGATTCAATGGTTCTTTCTGGCTTGCTCAGTAAAGGAGAGGCATTGGAGCTTAGAAAGAAGTGCATGGAGAGCAAAGTTGCAATACATGATGCCCTTGGTGACATACATCACAAAACTGATGAACAGTTGCTATCTGAGCTTCGCACAATTTCAGAGAAAATCACAAGGTGCGTCCACAACCAATATTGCTTATTACTCTAAGCTTGTGTAATTTTGTGACTTCTGTTATTATGTATTATGGATTGTAGAGTAGAACTAGGGTGCTCCTGAGCTCACCAAGCCCTTCCGTGAGCGCGACTCTAAAACCTATCAAATTGACTTCAAACGACATTTCCAAACCGTTAGATGTTCAATCTATATTAAAATGTGCTTGGAGACCAAATTTTACATTTTTTGGAATTTTTTTACTATTTATTAAGATGGTTTGAAAATCGCTGTTTTCCAATGGTGCAGAATTTTAATAAAAACAGCGATTTTCAAACCATCTTAATAAATAGTAAAAAAATTCCAAAAAATGTAAAATTTGGTCTCCAAGCACATTTTAATATAGATTGAACATCTAACGGTTTGAAAATGTCGTTTGAAGTCAATTTGATAGGTTTAGAGTCGCGCTCACGAAGGGCTTGGTGAGCTTAGGAGCACCCTAGTTCTACTCATGGATTGTAATCATGTAACTTGTCCTTTTTGTTTGTTTACATAAATTTCTTGGAACTGAAATGCGTTATCTATTTGAGGTAGACCCAGGTTGATCAGACATGTCAACATCTTAAATTGTCAAATGCAGTACACAGGTAGTGAGTTTTGCAGGCACATTATTTACCTATTTGGCTTTAGTTTCATGTTCTCTATATTATTCAGTGAAAATTTTTCAGCTGATTGATGGTTCTTCATCACTTTATTGTAAGAAATATTAAAATGACATACTAAACCCGGGGCAGCTATTATGATGTGCTAATAGGTTGTTAGTTTAAAACTTATTTGTTGAGATATTTGTATGTTTACGTGGTTTCGGGCTTATATAAGCCTTACAACTCACTTTTACATATAACACTCTAGATTATCCCGTAATGTCCTATTTACCAATAGGCCCCTAACAAACCCCGAAAACACGTAAACATACAAATATCTCAACACTCCCCCTCAAGATGGGCGAAAGATATCCACTAAGCCCATCTTGTCACATCCTCTCGCTAAGTCCAATGAATTGAGTCCTTTCGTCAGACAATCTGCTGCTTGGTCTTTGGTTGCAACGTAGCCTAACTCCAGGAGTCCACTGTTCAACTTCTCCTTGATGAAGAACCTATCGATCTCGATATGCTTGGTTCTATCATGCTGCACTGGGTTGTTGGCGATACTGATGGCTGACTTGTTATCGCACCACAACTTCATTTGAGCCCCTTGGTCCATGTTGAGCTCCACCAGCAGGGCTCTCAACCACAACATTTCTGCAACGCCTAAGGCCATAGCCCTGTACTCTGCCTCGGATGTGGATCTTGCAACCACTGTCTGCTTCTTGCTCTTCCAGGAGACCAGATTGCCCCCTACAAACATGCAATATCCAGACGTGGACTTCCTGTCATCAGCACAACTAGCCCAGTCTGAATCACAATAGCCCTCAATATTCAAATGTCCATTCTTCCTGAAAATCAACCCCTTCCCTGGTGCACTCTTCAGGTACCTCAGAATCTGGTACACAGCATCCTTGTGACCCTCTCTAGGGTCATGCATATAGCGGCTCACCACACTCACAGCAAAGGATATGTCGGGACGAGTGTGGCTCAGATAGATCAAGCGGCCCACCAATCTCTGGTACCTCTCTCTATCAACTGGCTCTCCTGTCTCAGCACTCAACTTGGACTTCTGGTCAATGGGAGTAGTCGCAGGCTTGCACCCCAGCATACCTGTTTCTGTAAGCAAATCTAGCACATACTTCCTTTGAGATAACACAATCCCCTCTGCATCACGAGCTACCTCAATCCCAAGGAAGTATCTCAGCTGTCCCAAGTCCTTTACCTCAAACTTCTTGCCCAATCTGGCCTTTAGCTGAGCAATCTCACTCTCATCATCACCAGTGATAATCATGTCGTCCACATACACCGCAAGCATCGTAATGTGAACTCCATGTCGCCTAAAGAACACTGTATGGTCTGCATTGGTCTGCCGATACCCCATGCCTACCATAGCCCTCCTAAACCTGTTAAACCAGGCTCGAGGAGACTGCTTCAGCCCATAAAGAGATTTCTGGAGCCTGCACACCTTACCAACAGTTTGTTTCGTGCCAAATCCCGGTGGGACCTCCATGTACACCTCTTCCACCAAATCACCATGAAGGAAGACATTCTTCACATCAAGCTGATGCAACTTCCACCCTCCATTCGCTGCCAAGGAGACAAGTGTACGCACTGTGCTTATCTTCGCCACAGGTGCAAAGGTCTCATCATAGTCAATGCCATAAGTCTGACTGTACCCCTTTGCTACAAATCGGGCCTTGTAGCGCTCAACCCGACCTTCCGGGCCTTGCTTTACAGTGAAGACCCACTTGCACCCAACCGCCTTCTTGCCTGGTGGTAGTGACACAAGTTTCCAGGTTTTGTTCTTAGCAAGAGCCTCAAGTTCCTCTAGCATGGCAGCTTTCCACTTTGGATCCTCCTTAGCAACCTGCCAACACTTAGGAATAGAGACAATGTCCAAAGATGCAATGAATGCTCCATGTGCAGGTGATATGCGAGAGTAAGAGACAAACTGGGCAATGTCATGTGGAAAACCGTATCGGTCAGGTGGAACCCCCACATTGGTGCGAGAAGTTCTCCTTACCGATAGGGGAGTGGGAGGAGTAGAGAGAGGAATCATATCACCTGTGTACTCTGGATCTGAGGTGGATGGTGTAGGTGTCTCAGGAGTCGGGGTAGGCAGGGACAAGGGACTTGGCACAAGCGGCGCTGTAGGCACGACCCTCTCATTCTGCTTTCGTCTCCTCGTATACACTCTCAGCTCCCCCTGAGCTTGAGTTCCACCATTTTCGGGATCATTCCTTTCCTGTTCCGGCACAACGGCCGACTCCTCATCAATCGGACAAGAGACATCCCCCACACTCACCATCCTCCTCTCACTACCACCGCTAGTCTCCCCCTCTCGCCGCATACCTCCTGTATCGAGCGAGTCTCCAAATGGTGAAGTGACCTGAGAAGAGTAGTATGGCTCAAGCTCTCGAAATGTGACATCCATACTGATGAACAACCTCCTCTCCACAGGACTCCAGCAAACATACCCCTTTTGGGTAGCCGAATACCCAACAAACACACACTTCACAGCCCTTGGATCTAGTTTGCCCACATTTGGTCTGTTCTTACCTCTCAACATCTCAATCGGAGACTTCCATTCTAATACCCGCGAGGGTATTCTATTGATCAAGTAAGCCGCTGTCAGAACTGCTTGCCCCCACAAATATTTGGGAACCTTCATCGACATCATCATACTCCGGGTCACCTCAAGGAGGTGCTTGTTCTTCCTTTCGGCCACCCCATTCTGCTCTGGTGTGTATGGACAAGTGGTTTGATGATGTATTCCCTGAGATGATAAGTACTCTCCAAACGCCCTGTTGATGTACTCTGTCCCATTGTCAGACCTCAATACCTTCACAACTGCACCGTATTGAGTCTGGACTCCTTTGTGAAAATCTTTAAAGCAAGCAAACACATCACTCTTGTCTTTCATCAAATAAAGTCAAGTCACACGAGAAAAACAATCAATGAAAGAAACAAAGTATCTAACTCCATTCAAAGTAGTTGTGAGACAAGGCCCCCATACATCTGAATGTACCAACTCAAAAGGAAAAGAACTCCTACTACCAGAGCTAGAATAAGAGCTTCTGGTGTGTTTCCCTAACTCACATGCATCACATACCAACTTCTCTTTATTAGCCTTTTCAAACAAAGGCGAATACAACCTACTCAAAACAGAAAAAGACGGGTGACCCAACCGCCTATGGTGAAGCAGCAGGAGATCCTCCACACTCCTCCCGACTCCTCCAGCACCCTCTACAATGGATGAAAGAGCCGAGTCCAAACTCTCCCTATCCAAGTACCATAGACCGCTATGCCATGTGCCAGTCCCAAGCATCCTGCCCGTCTCCTTCTCCTGGAAGACCACCTTAGGAATATCAAAAGAGACAACACATTTTAGTTGGAGAATAATAGCACTTATGGATAAGAGATTCACTGGAAAAGGAGCATGCAAAACATTGGACAAAGTCAGAGAGTTGGTACATCGCACAGTACCCTTACCCACCACGGGCTGGGCCGTACCATCTGCTGTCTGAATACTCTCAGGGACTGCCAGGTGAGTATAGGAAGAAAACTCCCCAGCAGCACCCGTCACATGTCTAGAAGCACCTGAATCAACGATCTATGGTGATCTACTGGTGGGTATAGAGGCAAGGGCGTGTGAGTCACAAGTACCTGAGGCTGAATGAGCATAAGAAGCAATGTTACCCCTGGGTAAGGATGAGGTGGATGCATCATCGGCCACACTCTTTCCATCTGCCACTCTTTGCTTCCACTTCAGTGCCTCCAAAAACTCATGATCCTCATCAGTGAAGACCACACCTGCCTCCTCCTCTTCACCTGCTACCATCAGGTTTGCCCGGTAGCCTCCTCTTCCACCTCATCTGCGACCCCGACCACGACCGCGATCTCCAGACTGGCCGCGTCTCACCTTTGGTGGCTTAGTGCAAGCTGACTTCAGGTGGCCTACCTCTCCACAATTGTAGCACTCCCGGGTCTCACATCTAGACCTGGTGTTTTCAGAGTTGGAGACAGCTAGGGCCGACTTCACCTTTGGAAGTCCCCCTGCCCTAGCCTGCAGCGCGATCCGGGTCTCCTCCTGTATCATGGTCGAGACTGCCTCATCAAGTGAAGGGATCTTCGGCTGTGCCAGTAACATCGCACTCCTCTGCTCGAAGGCTGGGGCCAGACCCCTAATAAACCCCATAGTCTTGTCCCGCATCTCAGCCTCAGTCCTCCTGCACGCAGGGTCAGGGCAACACAATGTCCTATCGCAATGGTCATGCTCCAGCCATAAACGCTCCAGCTCTATGGCATACTCCTGTACAGACCTCTCTCCCTGTACACAAGCAATGATATCTCCTTTGATCTGGTAGACTCTCAGATTGTTCCCTACTCCATCATACGTCTTCCTCAGCTTTTCCCAGACCAGCCTCACATTCTCAATGCCATCCACATTGGCTGCAATCGGTGGTGTCATCGAGCTCAGGAGCCAGATGTATACCAGCATGTGAGTGGACCTCCACTCATCCCATGTCGGAGTCCCCTCTGCCGGCTCAGTGATCGCTCCAGTCAAGTACCCCTCCAGTTTTCTCCCTACCAGAGTGTACCTTACCCGACGAGACCAGCTCAAATACGAAGCTGGACCATCGAGTTCCACATCAATCGGTGGTAGCTCCACCCTCGGTGCTGGCCTCGGCGCACTCTCACTAGCAGCCACCTTGAATGCTCTCATCAGCATAGTGATCTCATCCCCACTCAGCTTCCCCAAAGCCTCCTCCATGGGATTCTTGGCCTCCTTGCCCGAATCCGAGTGAGCCATCGAACAAACTCAATCTACACACTCAGTTTTACTCAATCTCCTTTCTTCTCCCGCGAGACCCGATCTTGCACTCTCAAGATCTAGATCCTCATCACCTCTAACTTCTTTCCTCTTCTTTTAGCCCGATCTTGATCTTACCTCATCAAGATTCGAGCTCAAACAACCCGATCAAATCCTAACCAAACCCGCTTCTCGGGTATCGTGGAGTATAGGCCCTCCACGCCGGCCAAATCACAAAACAAACAACCTTTGACCTTTCGGTCTAGAGAGAGAGAGAGGAGCTGAGTAGAAGAGAGAGAAAGAGAGGCTAAGTAGAGAGAGAGGGTACTGCTAGGTGCTGGCGGAGGTCAGATCGGCCTGGCGGAGGTCAGATCGGACTGGAGAGGGTGAGGCGACGGCCTAAAGGAGGTGGCGGCGGCGACCAGCAGAGACCAACGGCTGCTGGGTCGGCGGAACCCTAGCAGAAACCAGCGGCGGCCAGCAGAGACCAGTGGCGGACCAGCGGCGACCAGCCGAGACCAGCGGCGGCCTGGCGGAGCCGATCGGCCCTGGCGCGGCGACCTTGTTGACCCAGGCAGCAACGACGATTGTGATGTGGCGCTACAGTAGCGAAGTGCTACAGTAACGGGTGAAGTGGTGCTACAGTAACGGGCTTGACTGCTACAGTAGCGAAACCCTAATCCTAATTCTTTCTAACCTGGCTCTGATACCAAATAGAACTTTGAGCAAAAAAGATTACTTTATTGATTAATGGTTTCGGGCTTATATAAGCCTTACAACTCACTTTTACATATAACACCCTAGATTATCCCGTAATGTCCTATTTACCAATAGGCCCCTAACAAACCCCGAAAACACGTAAACATACAAACCTATTGGATCCTGAATTTTACTATTTAGTTAAAACTTGTGTGTTTTGTAGGATTCCCTTGCACATTGTGCATATTTGTACTGAGATGGAGCCGGTTGCATCATATGGGTCCTTGGCAACATATGTAACAGGCTTATCGGCTGCACTGCAAAGAAAGGGAAATTTGGTAGAGGTCATTTTACCCAAGTAATTAACTCTTGGACATATAATTAATGTTGTATTAATATTTGGTATGAATAGAAATGACTTCCTTTTTCTGAATTCTGTTCAGAAACTATTACTTTGTTCTGCCTATACCTTAAACTCATATTCTGTCAGTTTAGTTCTTTTCTTTTATTGTTCCCCAATGGTGGTACCAAGGTGTTAACACCAGTAATAAGGTGTTGTATTGAACAAAATCAAGAGTTATTGTGTGTTTTAGGTTTTGTGTTATAACGGAATTTTAAAAAATCAGAGCTATTTAATGTTTTATTCCATCATTATTGTTTAGCTAGCCCATTATACGGAATTCGCATCCTCTGAGATATCTCATATTTTGCGTGACTTTTTGGAAAATCTCAACCGTTCAAATACATTCTGCATGAATCTCAAAGCTCAAATAATACTGCCCCCCTGCTCTATCCCCGAGTAGGCACCGGACACGTCGGTCACGCAAAATATGAGATATCTCAGAAGATACGCACTCCATTATACGTTACCTGCTATGATTGATTTTTAATATTGTTTTGTTTGTTCTGTTGGTATGATTCTAACAGGTACTCAAATCTAAATCTTGATATGATACAAGGCCTCAGCAGAATGAAAGCAGAGTTTGAATCTTATTTTGATGGCCAATGGCATAACAATGGAGTGTGGTTCGGGTAAATGACATGATGAGATTCTGTGTCTATCAGCAGTTTTAGTTGTAGAACTCCAAGTTTAGTAGTATCATATTGCAAAATTTGATGCAAATCAAAAGTGAGATATAACTGCACACAACAGGGTTGCTCTAAAAAAAGGCCAAAACCATTTATCCTTGGATAAATGAATGAGAAATGAGTAATCAATGTCTATCTTCATTTTTCATATTTTATTCAAATGGTATTCATGTTCCAAAACTTGTGGGGTTATGTGGGGTATTGTGGAATATACTGGGCTTTATATAGGGTTTTCTTTAGTTGATAGTTTCGTGCACAATATTGCAAGAGAATACAATTAATTAAGCATGCTATTAGATAGTGGCCCTTCATTTTTATTTTCTTTTTGTTTTTTTTTCCAATCTTTTTCCTTTTACTGATTGAGTTTACTTATTTTCTGCTGAAGTGCATACAAAGGTTTAGGTATTATACTGATTGAACCGCTTCAGTACTCCACATTTTTCAGCCGTGAGAGTTTCTATGGATACTCTGATGACATTGAACGGTAAGTCACCTTACTTGCCCAATATGTTGATAGTGCTCCTTTTCTTGTGATCATTTATTTTTTACAAGAGTAATAATTTTTGTATAATTTCATTTGTGACTCTCCAAACACCGACATTTGGTTTGTGTGATGGCAGACAAAATATATCTCTCATGCCCCTATAAAACATGAAAAACATCATCCGTGACCTTCCTCTTGTAATTCTCCTTAATAATGTACAGTGCAAAACTACCAGTATTATATCCTCATATGTGTAGAGAAGCAGGGCAGAGGATATGTGCCGAATTTATACTGAAAATGTGATATTCTTATATTTGAAGGGGTTATATATGATATTTCTCATATATCAGGGGTGGATATGATTTTTTTGACATTATGAAGTCATTAACTTTGTATGCTTTAGAGTCAGTTTTTGTGTTTCTCATTTTGCTCCTTATCTTATTAAATCTTCAGTGTTAATAACTAATATTAGAAAATGTTAAGATGCTCAAAAGAATGCTGTCCTTTTAACTTCCAAAAAGAAATAAAGGGGAATGTTTACTCTTATATGACATCATCTATCTTCTAATTAGATTCTGACAGTAGTGCAGATTCTTATATTTCTCCCGTGCTTCAATGGATTACATTGTAAAAAGTGGAAAGCAACCAGACGTTTTGCATATACATAATTGGCAAACTGCTATTGTTGGACCTCTCTTCTGGGATATATTTGTTCATCAGGCATGCATATTTATCATTTGCTTGATTAACAATTTTACCAGTCATAAGAAATTCAATTTGTCAAAATAAATGGAAGACAAGATATTGTCCTTTGTTTGTTAAAGTCAACTCAAGTTTTCTTATTTGATTTGTTGTTAGCACAAAGAATTCAATCTGTATAATAAACATTTTATAACGTATCATATATGAAATGCTTTCTAACTTGATGTAGTTTTTTTGCTTTTTCATCACTTCAGGGACTTGGTAGTACTCGAATCTTACTGACGTGCCAAGACTTTGAGTCACAGGTAAAAAATATTCCTTGTAATTACCTCAGGTAAAATATTTAATGGTTGTATTTTTGCTCTTTGAAAGGAAACAATACTTGTGCACTCTTTCAAAATCTCAAAACTCTCTAGTATATATTCACCATATAATTGTAAATATTTATGCAACCCCGGATAAATTATTGCTCCCCTCCATATACCAAACCTTCTTTTAGTTTTGCTTATGGTGAAAAGGAAGTACTAGATTGGACCTTTTGTTAACAAATGAGAAACCATGACGATATTTACTTGATTGTTCTCATTTCCTCATTACATAGAACTGAAAAGCAACAGTGTCTTGAACAACCAAATAAGCTAGAATTATGTGGACTTGATTGTTCTCTTTTGCTCATTTACATAATATAGATAAGTAACCAACTTTTTGTCTACTACTATATATATATGCAGTGTCTTGAATCACCAAATAAGCTAGGACTGTGTGGACTTGATCCCCTTGAGCTTCACCGCCCTGATCGGTTGCAGGATAATAATGAGACAAATCTTATCAACATTTTGAAGGTTATGCCATTTCGAGTATCTTTGATTTAATGTGACAATAATTTGATTGTTAGTCTGCTAATTGAGCAGTCAAATGGTAAAAATGAAATTGACATATCTTTAATTTCAAATTTGATTACTATATTTCTTTATGCTTTCAGGGAGGAATTGTTTACTCAAACAGAGTGATTGTCATGTCAACAATTCACTCGGGAGGAAGCCTGAGCTGTGGGTTGGAACCAACTTTAGCAATCCATAAGTACATGCTCTTCACTGTTTTACATATGTCACACTTTGAAAATATAGTTTATCATAATTGTCAACAGCACCCTTATTTTGGGTGCTTTGGAAATGATTCAGACCGTTAAAACCAAGGTCAATTCAAGCAGGAGGATTGAATTGCAGTCTTTCTTATCAATATAACCAAATGTCTTCACAAGAAATTTAAATAAACTTCAAATCAATATTCAGATATGCTCAGATAGACTTTAGTTCAAATTAGGGCTGTTCAAACGGTCGGTTCGGTTGAAACCGAAGTAAAAAATTGAACCGAACCGAACCGATCAAACCTATCAAACCTATTAAGAACCAAATGGAGCAAACCGAAGTAAGGCCCAGGATCTCAAGATCTCAAGATTGGTAAAATACAAAAGGTAGCATCACTATTGGTACCATTTTAAACGATAAGTATATATTTTCATACACACCAGCTGAAGTTCTATGCAAGAATACACATAAAAACTGAACCGATCCAATTTCAGAGTCGAACCATTATAAACTGGTTAGTTTGGTTTAGTCGGTTTTGAGAAATCTAAACCAAACCGATCCATTGAAACGGAATAATTCAAAAATTTAACCAAACCATCCATTTAAACCGAAATTTTCCGGTTCGGTTAAAAACTAAACAAACCGAACCGTTTGAGCACCCCTAGTTCAAATTGAGCTTAGAATTAAAAGATTCATTGTACTTTGGTTGACAGCTGTTGCCTGTTGATATTGAAGAGTATATTTATATTTACCATCATTTTAATCCAAGGTATTGTTATTTTTCATCATGTTGGACGTTTTGTCCTATGTAAAATGTTGGTTGTTGCTGTAAAATTGATTAATATGTTATTTAGTGGGTCCGTTATTCTAATGGCAGGGGAGATGTAGTACAGAAAAGGATTTTTACTAGGATAATTCAAGTTAGAAGAATACTGTAAACCTTAGGCGAAGAACAAAATAATAATTACTGGACATATGACTCCAGAATGATTGCAATGTACAGGGAAAAGCTAGCGGTTGCTCCCCATGGGTTTGATGTTCAGCAGTGGGACCCATCAAGGGATAAGTACCTCCCTAGAACTTACTCTGCCCATGATATGGAAGGCAAAAAATCTTGTAAAGAGGCACTAATACGCCGTCTCAGTCTCTCCAGACGCATCTCTGTTGTTGTATGCAACTGATTATTGTGTAACATCAAATTTTTATAGTATAGTAATTAAGGGCTTGTTGTTTAGGTTTTCTGGGCAATTAATAAACAGAAGTATAAATACTTCAACTTAACCAAGTGCAGAGCTAAACTTTTGCCATCTTGTTACCTATCTTTCTTGTTTCTCACATTTTCACTTGTATTGTACTATTTCCAGGTTGGCTGCATCTTCCATGGACAGTCAGAAATAGATGTTCCACAATTAAAAATAGCTGTACAGAATGTCACAAGACAGGATGCACAGGTTCTCTGTTTTGATTTTTTTACTTAATATTGTTATTTATTTTTCCTCGAAAGTACACTGAAATTGTAGATATATGGTTCAGTGGTTTATAATATTAGAGAGGGGATAAAGGACCCACTTAAACTGTTGGGCGGCTTGACGCCCAACTTTGCTAAAAAAAGAAAATAATAATTGCTTCTATTATTTATTTACTTTTTTGAATTTATAGACTGACTACCTTTAAATATGCAGTTTGTCTTGATGGACTATAATTCTGTACTGAACTCATTGCAAGATGAATTGAGAACCTGTGATTTCTCTCTGCATATTCCTTTATTAAGAACCTGTGATTTCTCTAATGGACCCTCGGAACTTTCGGCAATAATGTAGTAAGGCACTTTTGTTTTCTAACCCTATATCACAACCCCTTGAACCCTAAATTCCTTTGGAGGTCCACTTTATATAAGTTTCGGAGATCCAGTATAGAATATGTATGGTATGTATATTGTGTGATAAACAAGAGGTCTAATAGAATGATTAGAAGTTGAATAATATTTGGCTGTTGTTTCTGTAATGGAGAGGTACTTGTGATGATATGACCATATGAGTTGTATTGGCGGCATATCTAAGTACTTAATAATGATGCTAGTCTCTCTGTTTAGGTTTAATGCCTGTAAGTGTAATACATATCTTCAAGTGCATGCAATTGTTCTAATATCTGGTATTAAATATCTGATGCAAATATTGTAACTTGGATGGTATCGATATAGTATATGTGTGAAGACAGAGCATTGTCTGGGCAATTTGATTTTATTGTTAAAAAAAAATGGTAGTACAACAACCATACATCCTTCCTGATTGAACTTATTCTACTACATGAGTGAGACACCATGTGTGTTCTACTTAAGACCATACTGAGATGAGCCCTCTGGTTGCTCATACCGAGAACGGTGTCCAGTTTATTCATATTATATCTCTCTGTGAGACTGAAACAGGGGTGTGAAGATTGCCATCTCTTCTCTTCTACTATTCTTGAGCCTTCTAACCTCTTCTCTTGTTACGCGGTACTAGCTTACAATTATATCCAAAGGGAAAGACAGCAAGGTTGAGAGCTTTCCTTTCTGCCATGTACTATTCAGTGACAATCCAGAAGGAAGTAAACATGGAATGCTATCTAAAAGAAGAATCAATTAGTTTTCTATTTTTTTTATGAACAAATATTTGATGTTTCATCTGATTTTGAGGAGACAGATGGCTTCACAAAATAACTAGAAAACCCCTCTGCACATGTTTAAACTTTGGGGGAATTTCATGTATCCCCCCTCAAATATTACAAATTCCCCCTTAAATAAGAGACTTTTACAAATTGAAATATTACAATTTAAAAGAACCAGGAATAGAATAATTTGGAAGACTAAATAAACAATCAGAAAATAAAGAAATATTTTTTTTTCTTCATATATATATATGGACATTCAAATGAAAGCTTCAAGTAACCATGCATTAGGATTAACTGAACAAAATAATTTGGACTAATACATTAGTATATATATATGATAAGCTGCTTTGTTTGGGAGCGCAATAAAATAAGAGAATAAGGAAATAGCTTTCACGACAACTCTAAATTAATAGAACAAGAGCTTTCTTCTTATCTCTACTTTATCCACTTCCAAAAATAATTAACGAGTAATTATATGAATATTAGTTGAGTGCCTTCATTAAAAAAATGGAAAAGATATAATTTTTTTTTTGAGAATCGCCTTTGGTTTACTGGTCGTTTGGAATGCGCGTATGTTGAAAACAAAAAGTTCCTTTTTGGGAAAGATGGACGTAAAAGAGATTGAGGTTTGACCGCTGAATCAGCAGAGGTCGTAGTTAGGTGCATTAAAGTGTCTTTATTGACTGGTCAATGGTCAATTATATATTACCTTGTGTATTTAGGTTAGATCTCTAGTCGTAATTGTTTAACAAATTAATGCGTTTTTTTTTTTCAACTAAACGTGCCTTTGTTTTCAACTAGACGGGCCTTCATTCGTTTGCTTCAGTTTTTTGTTTTGTTTTGTTTGTGCTTGAAAATAAAATATCTGTTGTAAAATTAAAATGAAGTTGTAACAAAAGTAAAGTAAATGACAAGAGAGATAGAAAGTAATAACAGAATTTTATTCTCTTCTAATTGTATGTACATTCTTGCTTTTACAAAGCCTATATTTATAGGCTAGAAAGAGATGTTACAATAATAAAGAAGAAAATGAATATCATAGTAGTGGAGTAGTGGAGTAGTGGAAGAAGTGGGGCAATGAATTGAACATCCACATAAATCATATTAAATTTGATTTACAACACTTCCCCTTGGATGTTCATATTTCATTATACGCTATTAATATGATACTTCAGGTCAATATTAACACGATACTTCCGGACCGTGTACTGCCTCATTAAAAACCTTATCAAGAAAAACCCATTGGGATAAAAACTTGATTAAGGGAAAAAGAGTACAGTGCGTATAACGCTTCCCCTTATTTAGATATCATTGAATATTCTTCAATCGGTGTAGACCTATCTTCTTTCTGAGTTGTTCAAAAACCTTTGTCGGCAAAGATTTTGTGAATAGGTCTGCCAAATTATCGATTGATCGGACTTGGCAAACATTGATTACGCCTTCCTTTTGTAGGTCATGTGTTGAAAAGAACTTTGGCGCAATATGTTTAGTCCGGTCTCCTTTGATATATCCTTCTTTGATTTGTGCAATGCATGCTGCATTATCTTCATGCAGTGGAGTAGGGTTTTCCTTGATGTTTTCAAGCCCGCATTCTTCTTGAATATTTTGAATCATTGACCGTAACCACACGCATTCTCGACCTGCCTCGTATAAGGCGATTAGCTCGGCATAATTTGATGATGTTGCCGTAAGAGTTTGTTTTGTTGATCGCCATGAAATTGCAGCTCCACAATAAGTGAATACATATTCCGTTTGGGATCGTGCTTTATGTGGATCCGACAAATATCCCGCATCTGCATATCCAATTAATTTTGTATCTTTTTTATAATATAACCCCATATCTCTAGTTCCGCAGAGATATCAAAATATGTCTTTAATTCCATTCCAATGTCTTCTGGTTGGTTTGGAACTATATCTTGCTAACACATTTACTGCAAATGTGATATCGGGTCTTGTATTATTTGCAAGATATAATAATGCCCCGATTGCACTTAAGTATGGTACTTCAGGACCAACCACTATTTCATTATTTTCTTGCGGGCGAAAAGGATCATTTTCTGCATTTAGCGATCGTACGACCATTGGTGTGCTCAAAGGATGAGCTTTATCCATATTGAATCTCTTTAGTACTTTTTCAATATAATTTGATTGATGGATAAATATTCCATTATTTAGATGCTCGATCTGTAGGCCGAGACAAAATTTAGTTACACCAAGGTCTTTCATTTCAAACTCATTTCTCAATAATTTTGCAGTATTCTCAATCTCTTCAGGAGATCCAATAATGTTCAAATCATCAACATACACTGCAATGATTGTAAAACCTAGATTTGATCTTTTAATGAAAACACACGGACTGATTATATTATTTTTATATCCTTCTTTTAAAAGGTACTCACTCAGTCGATTGTACCACATTCGGCCTGATTGTTTTAGTCTGTATAAAGATCTTCTTAATTTTATAGAGTACATTTCTCTAGGTATTGATTTATATGCTTCAGGCATTTTCAATCATTCGGGGATTTTCATGTATATGTCACTATCAAGTGAACCATATAAATATGCTGTTACGACATCCATAAGTCGCATTTTTAGATTTTCTGTAACTGTGAGACTTATTAGAAACCTGAGAGTTATCGCATCCACTACAGGTGAATACGTCTCTTCATAATCGACTCCAGGTATTTGTGTAAAGCCTTGTGCCACTAGCCTTGCTTTATATCTCACAATCTCATTTTTCTCATTCCTTTTTATTGCAAATACTCATTTGTAACCTACAGGGTTAACATCTTTAGGGGTTAAGACTACAGGTCCAAAAACATTGCGCTTTTCAAGCGAATCTAATTCAGCCTTCAGGGCATCTTTCCATTTTGACCAATTATTTCTGTGCATACACTCTTCAGGAGTTTTTGGCACATAATCTTCCTCATTTAGCACATCAATTGCTATAGCATATGCAAAAATTTCATCAGCACATGTTTCATTTCGGTTCCATATTGTACCATTCTGTACATAGTTTATTGAGATCTCATAATCATTAGGTACCTGAGTTTCTTCTGGAACTTCATCAACCTCTTCTAGAGTTTTATCAACTTCTTCAGAAGTTTTACCATTAATCTCTTCTGGGATTTTATCAACTTCTTCAGGAGTTCTACTATCAACCTCTTCTAGGATTTTATTGACTTCTTCAGGAGTTTTACCATCAACCTCTTCTGGGGTTGGACCAACTGCTTTATTCTGCTCTTTTCTTTTACGTGGATTTACATCCTTAGAACCAAGTGGTCTTCCACATTTTCTACGCATATTAGATTCATTAGATATTTTTGTAATGTCAATTCGAGCAGGTGCGTTTATAGCTGGAATATGCGATTTAGTAACTCTATTTGTATCTGTAAATGTATCAGGCAATTCATTTGCAATTCTTTGCAAATTTATAATCTTTTGAACTTCGAGTTCACATTGACCACTTCGGGGGTCAAGATAAGATAACGATGAATTCCAAGTTACTTGTTTATCCAGCTTTGGTTTTTCTTCCCCTAAGTTTGGGAATATTGATTCATTAAAATGACAATCAGCAAATCTTGTTGTAAAAATATCTCCTGTTAATGGTTCTAAATATTTAATAATAGAAGGAGAGTTAAAACCAATATAAATTCTCAACCTTCTTTGAGGTCCCATTTTTGTGCGTTGTGGAGGAGAAATTGGAACATATACTGCACAACCAAATACCTTTAGATGGGACAAATTTGGTTCTCTTCCGGAGACCAATTGTAACGGGGAATACCTATAATCTGCAGTTGGCCTTAACCTAATTAGTGCAGCAGCATGTAATATGGCATGTCCCCATGCAGCAGACGGTAAACTAGATTTCATAAGTAAAGGTCTAGCAATTAATTGCAACCTTTTAATCAACGATTCTGCTAGACCATTTTGTGTATGAACATGGGCCACTGGATGTTCTACCGTAATTCCAATAGACATGCAATAATCATTAAAAGTTTGAGAAGTAAACTCTCCTGCATTATCAAGCCGGATTCTTTTAATTTGATAATCCAAAAAATGAGCTCTCAATTGGATAATTTGTGCTAATAGTCTAGCAAACGCAACATTTCTTGTTGCTAACAAACTCACATGTGACCAGCGTGTTGATGCATCAATTAACACCATAAAATATCTAAATGGTTCACATGGAGGTGTAATAGGCCCACATATATCTCCTTGAATTCTTTCTAAAAATGAAGGAGCTTCAGGTCCAATTTTATTTGGAGATGGCCTAGTAATTAGTTTTCCAAGAGAGCATGCTTCGCATGTCAATTCTTTTGATAATAGAATCTTCAGGTCCTTTAGGGGATGCCCATTTGCACTTTCAATTATTCTTCTCATCATTATATTTCATGGATGACCCAATCTGTCATGCCACAAAGTAAATAACTTTGGATCAACTAACTTCTGGTTAGTAACAACTAACTTCTGGTTAGTAACCATATTTGATTCTATTGTACTTATATAAGTACCATATAGTCCAGAAGATAATGCTTGCATATTTTCCATTATAATTTTCTGGCCATTTTTAATAGATGTGATATGAAGATATTTACAATTTCTCTCATTCATAGTTTCAATATGATAACCATTCTTTCGAATATCTTTAAAACTTAGTAGATTTCTTCTGGATCTACTTGAATATAATGCATCATCTATTATTAATTTTGTTCCTTCAGGTAACAAAATACAAGCTCTTCCGGAGCCTTCAATTAAATTAGTTGTGCCAGATATAGTGTGGATATTAGTCTCACCAAGATGCAATTGTGAAAAATATTTCTTACTTTTCAATATGGTATTTGTTGTTCCGCTATCTACTAAACATGAATCTTCTTTACTTACCATTGCGTCAGTCATTTTCCTTTAAAATAAAAGAATGCAAGAATAAATTAAAATAAAAATAAACTAACTTTATTCATTAATTTTATTTGCATACAATATAAAAATAAAAATGTAAACTAAACTTTTATAAACATAAACTTCTACATTATATTTTCTCCCTTAGTAAAGTGTTTATTTCTTTATCCACATTATGGAAGAAATTTGATACATCAAAATGTGTATCTATATGGCATTCATATTCGGGGTCATTTTAGTTTCCACATTTTTTTTTCTTAATTGAGGCTTGATAAAGCCCTACAAAATGCTTGGGCGTACGACAGGTACGCAATCAATGATTTGTCATCCCACATCTGTAACAAACATCTTCAGGATGTTTTCCTTTCTCATTTTTCATTAATACGTATTTATAACAAAATACAACTTCAGGTTACTAATACTATAACTTCAAGTTATGATAAATGAAAAAGGAGATAAATTCAAACTTTGTGAGATTTGTCATATGTACTACAAAATAGATACGTATTAATAATTTCATATTATTAATATCATAACTTCAGGTTATTAATGCCATAACTTCAGGTTATTAATGCCATAACTTTAGGTTATTAATATCATAACTTCAGGTTGTGAAAAGGGAGATGAATAAATATAAATAAAAGAATATGTAAATTGCATAAATAAATAAATAAATAAATTTAAATGTATTAATAACTTCAGGTTAATATTATATAACTTCAAGTTATAATAAAATACTTATTTAATAACTTCTGGTTATTAAATTGCTTGACTGCGCTATGTAAAATTTAATTTGAAATAACTTCGGGTTATATTTTCATCCAATGACCTATAATAACTTCTAGTTATTATATTGATTTTATATGAAAATTTCTAATAAAACTTCAGGTTTTAATTGGGAATAACTTCAGTTATTATTCATCCAGTAGCCTATAATAACTGCTGGTTATTATATTAATTTTATATTAAAATTTCAAATAGAACTTCAGGTTCTAAACAATTATAATAATAACTTCATGTTATTATTCTTATTATTATATTCGAGTAATACGAACTTCAGGTTCTTGATAAACAATTAGTTTTGATAATAACTTCAGGTTATTATTCCATCATTCACTTCAAGGAATGCTTCTTATAAACTAAAACAAACATAATAAAAAAAATTCAAATGAAATTTAAATTAATGAAAGATATAATAATCAATCATATAAATTACTTACAGAATAACTTTGCAACTTCTTCCGAGCAATTCGTGCTGATAACGTGTTGTAAAATTAAAATGAAGTTGCAACAAAAGTAAAGTAAATGACAAGAGAGATAGAGAGCAATAGCAGAATTTTATTCTCTTCTAATTGTATGTACATTCTTGCTTTTACAAAGCCTCTATTTATAGGCTAGAAAGAGATATTACAATAATAAAGAAGAAAATGAATATCCATAGTAGTGGAGTAGTGGAGTAGTGGAAGAAGTGGGGCAATGAATTGAACATCCACATAAATCATATTAAATTTGATTTACAACAATATCGTTCTTTTCGTGTGAATTATTGAAGCGCATATGCAATTCAGGAATAGCTTGAGATGACCCGGGTGCTGTGTCGTGCTATGATTAACATGTTATAATTTTGATTTTATATTGTGTCTTTTTTAAGTTAATTTTTTACGTGTTGTACCGTATCGTGATCAAAATATTATGAAGTGGTTACGACACGTAAATTGTCACGCCGTACTTAAACGTGCCGTGACCATTTAATTATAATTTATGTTAGTTTATTCAAGATTCACCATTTGATTAAAGATCTAATTGAGGTCTTAATAACACGTGATTTGTGTGACCATGTGCCATGCTGTGATTAAATTTTTCGTATAACGTGCCATGTCAAATTTTCAAAATATGATCACTGCATGGGACACGTGAGTCACAGCACGTAATCAACACGCATACCGTAGCACAACCGTACCGTTCCGTGATGAAGCTAGCTCCCTGTACCATTTTTCCCACACTAGTCATAAGTAGATCTGATAAATGTTGATTTTGATTTAATTAGAACCTATTTTGATTCAATGATTCAAAAGTCACACAACTTCCAATCAAACTTGATCCAAACTTGAACGACATACAATTTGAAATGGCTCCAAAGTAGATGAAACAATTCAAGATGATATGACAACTAGATTCCAAAAAAATCATGATTTGAAATTTCCGACTCAAATAACTCTGTCTTTTAATATATCCCGACTTTGACCGAACCAGAAAAGTCAATAGATAATTGAAGTTGTATAACTTGAAACTGAAGCCTCACTTGATTCAAGATGACTTGAAATCCGAATATGATCGAAAATCCAAAGTCTAATTCAATTGAATCCATCTCGATTCCATCCGAATCCGACTCGATATATTTGATTAAAATTTATCTAGTTACACGAGTCCATGACCATTGTCACGGACGCTTGCTGAAAATTGCTATTATTATTATTATTATTATTATTATACGTGATTTTTCAATTACAATTAAATCAAGTGATTCGGATGAATAAAAAAAATAACACTTTTAAAAATAATCTGGAGCATAGGTCAGAGGCTACACATCAAATAACATTATTAAAGTACTTGGCTACTTGGCCACATGGTTGCTCCAATAATTGGCCAGAGAAACAAATATATTACAGTGGACTAGTGGAGACAATAAGATGCCTGATATATTACAAACAAATATATACATATAGGAGTTGCTACGGAGCTATGCATAGCATAGAGGGTCTCTATGCTACAGCTCAATATTTGAGTTTTCAAAATTCTAACGGTAGATCCGAACCGTTCAACATGATCTCCATATGAATATGTACTTGCAAACCAAATTTTATATTTTTTAGAATTTTATTACTATTTTTTTAGATAGGTAGAAAAACACTTGATCTGAGTGGTACAGAATTTTCAGATCAAGTGATTTTCTACCTATCTAAAAAAATAATAATTTTTTTTTAAAAATGTAAAATTTGATTTGCAAGTACATATTCATATGGAGATCATGTTGAACGGTTCGGATCGACCGTTAGGATTTTGAAAACTCAAATATTGAGCCGTAGTACGGAGGCCCTCTATGCTATGCATAGCATATTAGCAATTTCCATATATATATATATAATTTTTTTTCCAGTGGAGACAATAAGATGCCTGATATATCACAAATAAAGTGGATAAGAGGCCCATTTTTATTTTTTGAAAAATTGGCAGCAGTAAAGGTACATTTATTTGGAAAAAAAAAACAAACTATTTTTTTCATAGGCAGAAAAACATGGCGCAAATGAGATAGAACAGGTCAGTGCCTAAAAGAATATGTTGAACTATCTGAAAGAAAACTGGGTAAAAATATCGACAGAGCTGTTTGTTCTTCATGCAGCAAACGAGCAATAGAGTCAAAATAGCATCCCATATGACTCGTGCGCCACACGGAGTATAAACTGCTCTGTAAATATCGTTATCTGAAAATTGAGGCGCGGTCATACTTATTTTATTTATTAATTAATTTACAAACCATGAGACGGGGTCATACTTCATTAATATAATTAAAAGCGTCAAGAAATCCATTAACTAACCAACAGCGATTTGTATACCAC
The DNA here is from genome assembly GCA_028015225.1 of Carex myosuroides. Taxonomy (NCBI): domain Eukaryota; kingdom Viridiplantae; phylum Streptophyta; class Magnoliopsida; order Poales; family Cyperaceae; genus Carex; species Carex myosuroides. Next base: position 15,171,334 of record CM051465.1, read on the forward strand.
TTGAGAGTAGGTCCGACGGGCATCAGACCTACTCTGGTTCGATGAATTTAATCACCGTCGATTTGCTTTAACATTCGTGCAGAACGCTTTAAAATTTGTGCACGTTTGTTTCAATGTTCGTGCGCACAAATCTTAATTAGATCGAACGGTCATCGTGCTCGTTGAACCTAAAAGTAGGTCCGATGGGCATCGGACCTACTCCGTTTTCTTTGTATACACAGTAGACACAGACCACAGTCAAAAAAGGCGGATCCAACATTGCAACCCACTTACACAAATTTCTTATTTTATTTCATATCTAACAAACCGCATCAAACTTGATCCTATTCTTTTATTACAAATTCACTAATCAAGCTACTTCATTTCATACCATCAATGGCTTCTCCTTACTTCCTACTACACTTTCTTCTTCCTCTACTCACTGTTGTACCGTTCACTCGAGCCGCATCACAGATTTCTCCACCGGTTTCTTTACCGGGTTGCAGAAACAAATGCGGGAAAATTACAGTACCATACCCGTTCGGCTTTGAGCTTAACTGCTTCAGAGAAGATTTCAGCCTCGTGTGCAATGAATCCTATAACCCGCCTCGGCTCTTTATTTCCGGCTACGGCTATGAAATCACAGACATTTCACCAAGAGGTGAGATGCACATATCAGTTACGGCGAAACGTGCTTGTTACAACTCTAGTGGCAGTTATATATCCGGTACTAGAGCCTCTACGTACATAGCTCTCGGTACAAGCCCGTACCTCCTTTCTGTCAGTAACAGCTTCTTTTCTGTTGGATGTCCCAACCAAGGATATTTTGTGGATGCAGCTGGTTATTATGTTAGTGGATGCGTTTCGGCTTGTCGGCCGCTTCAATATTCTTTGGGTAGCACCAATGGTTCATGCACTGGAGTTGGTTGCTGTCAGAGCTCTATTCCAACTGGACTCACTTTCTATGAAGCATCTTTACAGAATTTTGCGAGTTCTAGAAATGGCACTGACCCAATACTATTTGCCAATACCACAAATTGTTCGTATGTTTTTCTCGCGGATTCAAATTGGTTCCATTTTGACAACTCATACCTAACAAGGACCAGTGATTTCAAGGTTCAGGTAGGGATGGATTGGGCTGTAAGAAACGTGGGAAATTGTAGTTACGCAGAGCGTAATATGACCGATTTTGCGTGCCGGAGTTTGAATCACGATTGCTACAATTCTGATAATGGTGCTGGTTATCTTTGCAATTGTAAAAAGGGATACCAGGGCAATCCGTACATTACTGGAGGATGTCAAGGTAATATTATTATTTTTATCCTTCTGATTACATTGTCAGATTGAAATTGAAGTTAATTGCTCTTTTACTGTTAAAAATTAGTTGAGTACAAAACCAATTGATAACTAAATTTATACTAATTGCAATCTGAACCCTAAAATTAAAAAAAATTGCATTGTTCTTATGATAAACTTTATAAGTCTATATACCAATAGGTGGACCAAGAACTTTGATTTGTGCAATTAAGTATCTGAACTTCAATAAGAAACAGATTCGGTCATATATATGTACAAAATGTTTTGCAATTTGTTGGCTTAACAAAATTGGGAGATGTACGAAACAATGGCCAATTCTTAATATCTTCTAATTAGTTGGAACACTCAGCAGTATCTTGTTTGAGTGAATTGTTTTTACTTTTTTTATGAGAAGAATTCTTTATGTTTATGTGCATTGTGCTGGTTGTTGATTTTTTTCTTTGTTCTTTTGTTTAATTATCTTGATTTTGCTTCACAGATATAAATGAGTGTGAATTGAAAAAGGAATATCCATGCTACGGTGATTGTACAAACACGATTGGGGGTTACAACTGTATCTGTCCACGTGGGACTGAAGGCAACGCTACGAAGGATGCTTGTCGCAAAAAAGACAATTTCACATTAGCACTTAAAATAGTTACTGGTACGTTCTTTTAGTTTTATACACCGGCTTTAATCTTAGAAATAGTTTAGACAAATTTTTTTTTTACCAAATTACTTTCCATTATGACTAATGATGTACCAGTACAAGGTTCCACATTTGGTACTCAATTTTACTTTCTGTAATGTATGACCTCCAATACAATCTGTATATTTGCATAAATTCTATTAATTTTGGATGCAATCTGTATAAATCCAGCTAGTTGTGAATATGAAGTTTCTTTCTAAATAAAAAATTCTTTGTTATGAGGTACAACAATATAAAATAAAAACAAATTTTATATTGAAACTGACAGACCTTATGCTGAAAATTTGCAGGTGCAAGTGTGGGTGTTTTCTTAGTTGCATTTGCCGGTTTCTGGATGTATCTAGGAATGCAAAAGAGGAGGCTCATCAGAACAAGACAACAGTTTTTTGAGCAGAATGGAGGTGTTCTACTGCGACAGCAGATGAGTACTTTCAGAACCACCACATTCAAAATTTATACAAAAGAAGAGCTTGAGAAGGCAACCAACAAGTTCTCAGAAGATCGGGTGCTGGGACGTGGGGGCCACGGAATCGTCTACAAAGGCATTTTCGAGGATGGCACTATCTCGGCAATAAAAAGGTCAAAATTAATGGAAGAACAAGAGACCAAAGAGTTTGCAAAAGAGATGCTGATCTTGTCCCAAATCAACCACAAAAATGTTGTCAAGCTCTTGGGTTGTTGTTTGGAGGTTGAAGTCCCAATGCTCGTTTATGAATACATCTCTAATGGAACTCTTTATCACTACATCCATAAAAATAATATCAATGCTCCTATTCCTTTACATGAACGACTAAGAATTGCTGCTGAGTCGGCAGATGCGCTTGCCTACATGCACTCCTCTGCCTCACCCCCTATTCTTCACGGCGACGTGAAAACTGCTAATATTTTGCTCGATGATAATTTTGTAGCAAAGGTTTCTGATTTTGGTGCATCAAAACTTGCACCAAATGATGAAGCCGAAATTGCTACCTTGGTGCAGGGGACCTGTGGTTACTTGGATCCTGAGTATTTGTTAACTTGTCAGCTGACTGACAAAAGTGATGTCTATAGCTTTGCTGTTATTATACTAGAGCTTCTTACAAGAAAGAAAGCACTTTATTTTGAAGGACCAGAGGAGGATAGGAGTTTGGCATCAAGTTTTCTTGTGGCCAAGAAGGAGGGGAGGTTCATAGAAATTTTGGATGGTCAAGTAAGGGATGAAATTAAACTAGAGGTGCTTGAAGAGATTGGAGATTTAGTTATGCATTGTCTGAACATGAACAGAGAAGAAAGACCTACAATGAGAGAAGTTGCTGACACTTTAGAAAAGGCGAGTAAATTTCAAAAGAAATCATCAAATGAAGAGAACCATGTAGAGGAGACTGAGAGCTTGCTTGGCGATTCAGTCGATATATATACAAGAGATAGTAGCATGTCATATAGTTTTGCGCAACAAGCTATCTTTGATATGGAATCAGGGAGGCGACAGCTTTAATTAGTTCTGGTATTTAATTTTCAGAATGAAGAGTTTCTAATTCTTGGATTTGTACTGCTCTGTACTCAAAATAATTACATTGTTCATTTTCATTCAAGTATAATAGGATTGGAAAAAATGGCTGTCGCATGTATATGGCCTTATATATTGCACATTTTTACTTGTTTTTTTTTAACTCTTGTAGTATGATCTTAGATTTGAATTTATACAGAATTTGCTGTTGAAAACATTAATTTGTGTAGGGTTCATATTTAACGAAATAAACTTGTACAAAATTATCATTTGTAAAAAAAATCATGCTTATTTGACAGTTAATAGAGCTAAATTTATATACAGTTTACACATAATAGAGGAAGTATAAATTTTATACTAAAATTCATTCTTAAATACTTAGTGTTTAACTTGGGACATCTTTAATTTTTTCTTTTCTACCAAAAGGTCTGACATCTCACTGCATCTACTTCCTTTTCTCCTTAGTTCTCTCTCAACAAAAATACCATTTTCCAATTCCAGCCAACTTTCTACATTAATTTGTTGATACTTTTTTCATTCATAGCTGCATTAGGACAGAATTTGACCCGCTTTATCGATCTACAATTTGCATCAGACAATGGTAGATCAAATTGCAAATAGCAGGACAAAGAGAGTTGCTATGTGTGTTGTGTGTGGTGTCATCTTTACTATCATCATTTAAAAAAAAAATTTACTAATTAATATTTTATTTTAGCAGCTAAATTCTGCCTCAAAAAACCATGACCCAATCATCTGACTCAGATGAACTCTTTGTAGTTTGTACTCCTTTTTATATGGTTGATGAAAATTAGTAAGTCCTCCAGGTACTGTTAAAAAAGAATTCAGATTCCCTCTTCATACTCCATATTGTAGATGCAGCTATGAATGAAAAAAGTATCAAGAAATAAAATATAAAATGTTGTCTGGGCTCTGAAAATGATATTTTTGTTGAGAGAGAACTAAAAAGGATGATCTTGGCAGCCACCGCCAAGCCCTTCAAAAAAGAGAACTTAAGGGAAGTAGGTGGAGTAGATGGAGTGAGATATCAAACCTTTTGGTGGAAAAAACAAAAAAAAAATGCCCTTTATCCATTTTATTTATAATATCAGGCATCTTATTTTCTCCACTGGGAAAAAAATATTAATTAGACTTTGGAATTCAAGCCATTCTTTTTTTAAGTCATTTTGGATCAAGTGAGGCCGAGTTTCAGGTTATTCGACTTCAATTATTTATGGACTTCTCGGGTTCGGTCAAAGTCGGGATAAGACTGAGTTATTTGAGTCGGAATTTTTTTTTTTTTTTTTGAAAAGCTTGAAAAGTGTTTACAACCATGCACATGTCTTAAGATATTAAATAAAAAAAAACGAGTTGGAAATTTTAAATCATGATTGTTTTGAAATCTAATTGATTGAAGTTCATATCATCTTGAATTGTTTCATCTACTTTGGAGCCATTTCAGATTGTATGTCGTTCAAGTTTGAATCGAGTTTGATTGGAGGTTAATCGATCGAGTTTGATTGAATCGAGTCAGATTAGGTTCTGGACAGATATGTGGTTGCAAAACTCTTTCAAATATAAATACTCAGAGCTTTACCAGTATGTCCAAAATTGTCGTATAACGGTTTCTTAGACGTACAATCAGGGAAACTGGGACATAGGGATACCTTCTACAATGCCAGAATGGGCTGAGCAAGAAAGAGTAAGTATGATGTCAGAAATTCAGAATTTCATACCAACACAAGATCACCAAGATGCACCGCGATGGAGATGGAACAAAAATGAGCAATTTACTGTCAAATCATTTTATGAAATGATTGAATCTCGTCCCTGGGTTGATACAAAGATGGGGAATATATGGTTGATAAAGGGGCCGGGAAGAGTAATGATTTTTGCATGGCTGCTAATGAACAACAGACTTCTAACGGTTGATAATCTCACAAAGAGGGGTTGGCAAATGGCCAATATGTGTCACATGTGTAGGCAACAAGAAGAAACAACAAAACACCTATTTGCAGACTGTCAGACTGTCAGACCAACAGAAAAATAAGAATGCAGATGAGAAGGCATATTGCGGCATGGAGGGATCAGCAACAAAGCATTACACTCAACTACAAATGTCTCATGCATTAAGAAAAACATCTGCTGCCAAAGCAGATAACACTGGTAATATGCTTTGTCATATGGAGAGAAATAGAGTGGGAAAAATGGCACGGCGGAGCCGGCTTTGTCACGGAACGGCACGGCATGCGTGTCAGTTACGTGCCGTGACTCGCGTGTCCCGTGCCGTGATCATTCGCGTGCCGTGCTCATCTTTTGAAACTTTGGCACGGCACGGCATGGCACGTGAAAAATTTAATCACAGCACGGCACGACACGTAGTCACGCGAGTCACGTGTAATTAGGACAATTAGATATTGATTTAATGATGAATCTTGAATAAACTAACCTAAATTATGATTAAATGATCACACGAGTCACGTATGGTCACGGCACGTTTAGGCACGGCGTGACCATTCGCGTGCTATAACCACCCTTGACATTTTGGTCACGGCACGTGAAAAATTAACTTGGTCATGGCACGGCACGGCACGAGACCAAAGTCACGGCGTGTTAATCACGTCACGGCACGGCACGTTTTTTCCACTCTAGCGAGAAAGATGCACAAGAATCTTTCAGGAAGTCAACAAAACAGAGGCGCTGTTGGCGATAGAAATTGCTCACGAAACTCAAAAATGGTTTGGAATAACAGAGCGAGATAGTAGCCATACTGGTTACTTCTGTTCTCAGATTGAAGGGATGCATGTGAGCATAGCCGGTTTGTTTTATTTCTTTTTTGCTTTTCTTATTGCTTTCATTATTTACTGCTTTTTTATTTTTATTTTCACTTTTGTAACTTCGACACCACTGGTGTCATTATCAATGGAATCTGGGGGGGCTAGACTTCTACATTTCTTTTTCAAAAAAAAAATTCAAATCATATAATCGATATAGTTCATCATTGATGCGTTATGTAAAATTTATAAAATTTGAGTTCATTAGTATAAAGTCTAGTGGTAAAAAAATTATAAAAAATGAATATATTAAAATTAATTAAAACATCATCTTTTGACCGCTTATACTAAAATTAATTAAAATTTATACTAAAATGGAAACATCGCAATGAACTTTGTTTCGACACTGGTAAGAGGAAATAAGTTAGACAAATTATATTACTTATTATCTCCATGATGCATTATTGGACAGGTAAGGTGAAACAGAAAGTGACTGCTTCAACAGCTTTGTGATTTCCAGTGGACATGGATGTTCTATCTCTTGCTAGCTGGCACTCAGATGATGTAGCAGAAGATCACAATATGGTGAAGGAAACAGAGAATCAGATGGTGCCATACGAAGAAGAAGACCCTTAGAAGATGGATGCTAGCTACAGAGCCAAATTTTGTATTTACTAATATTACCCTCAGTCCCATTAAGTGGCTTGACTTCCAGAATAACTGGGACTTCTTTACTGGTTTTTTGTTAAAGCCAGTAGTAGTTAATCTGTTGATGAACTTTGTTAATCTCTATTTTGATTTGTGGTGGTTTCTAACTGAGTCACAGCTCATGATTGTGTCTGTTAGGGACTGTTATTTTGCTGACATAAGGTCTTGAACTCAATGGTTATAAGTTAACTATTTCATGAATGAAATGAGCTTAGGCCTTTATAAAACAAAAAAAAATTATACTAAATGAATTCAAAATTTTAAAAATTTTATATGTAAACACATCACTTGCATGGGAAAGGCACGTGTAGTTGAAAATAAAAGTCACGTTTAGTTGAAAAGGAAAGGCATTTTTAAAAGGAACCAATTTGGGTCCCATACCCATCGGACTCAAAGTGAGTTCGATGACCGTCCGATCTGCTTTAAAATTTGCATCCGCAACTTCCGTATCTACTTTAAAATCCGTGCGCACAAATCTTGAAGTGGATCGTACGGTCCCGAAACCCATCGGACCCAAATTTGAGTCCGATGAGCATCGGACCCAAGCTGTTCTCTTTTTAAAATACGTATGACTAAATCTAAGTATCTATCCTAAATACACAAGATAATTAATAATTGACCATTGACCAGTCAATAAAGGCACTTCCATGCCTCCTTGACTACGAGTCTACGACCCCTGCCTCAATCTCTTTAATTTACATCTCTCTTTCCCAAAAGAAAAACTTTTTGTTTTCCACATACGCGTCCCTCCAAACCAAAATTTTATAATCCAAATCATCATACGTGTCTCTCCGAAATTTTTACTGTTGACATTAAAAAAAAAAAATCAAATTAAATGAATACTACTTCATAGGCTTATTTTCAATCATACCACCCACGCTAACTGGGTTCGCGCACCTAATAGGTGGGTGGCGAACTGAGTTGGCGCACCAGGTGCGCGGACTGAATTAGCGCACCAAGTACGCAGACTGAGTTGGCGCACAAACAGGACGGACTAAACTGCTGAAATTTGAAAAATTACTTGGTCAAATTTTATGGGACCCCCCAAGTGCATAAAGCCTCTCCTAAACAGAGCATGATATTCATTTGCTTTGCCTTGGAAAGCTAACATTTTCTTCAGTTGAAGCAAAGTTTGACCAAGCTTTGCCTTGATCACAAAAGCCAACTCAGTCTGCGCACCAACTAATTTGGTGTGCGAACTCAGTTAACGTGGATGGTAGGATTGAAATTAAAATCAAATGGGTGGTAATCATTTAATTTCGTTTTTTTAGAGTGTCAACTAAAAATATTTGAGCGTGTCTCTTTAATTTACATCACACTTTCTCCAAAAGAGTACATATAGTACAAAGAGTTCTTGAGCCAGATGATGGTAGCAAATTCTATCCTAATATATGCAGCATTTTTTATATTTTACTAAAAGTGATAAAGTATTTACAAAAACAAAATCTTCTGAAATTGAAATGATTGGATTCATCAGAGATCGGAAATTTCTAAAAATTCTGAGGTCAACCTACTAAAGCCCGGCCCAACTAAGCCCAGTGAAATCTGTGATCCCTGGTCAGGATTGTACCACGACCTCTGGTGCATTCGGCACTAGCACCTCGGCTCTCCCAACAAAACACCTTGCTCTCTGAAACCTGTCCTCTCCAGTAACTAAAATTTTGAGTTTAGATCAGATCCGTCCGATCAGAATCCGGGCTCATCCGACCGGTGTGGTAATGCACAGGGTCCCTTTAATATTGGTGCCAAAGCAAATCTGACGGTCCGGATCTAAATTCAAATTTGAGTTACTTCAGGTGATATGAATTCTTGCTGTCTCGCTCAACACAGCACCAAATCGGGGTTTTAGGCTTCGAGCTCGAGGCCTCCTCTTTGATCTGCGACTGCGAGAGGGAGGAGAGATCGTGCGAGTGGTGTATGCAATTATCAAGCTCAGGAACCGAACCTTTCCACTGAAATGGTTTCTCTCTCGACTTGGGTCCGTTACGCCGCCATCAAACTCGACTACTCCCTCTTCCAAGGATTGAAGGTTTTTCTCCTCCTCTCCATTTCTCTCTCTGATTCATCTTTTGTGTTGTCAAATCAGTGTTGGTTGATTTCTCTCGTACGAGGTTTTAGTTCTTTTTATTGCGGATTTTAGCTTCGTTTTTGCGTTAGTATTGGGCTGATTATAGGGAATTTTTGTTTGAAGGTAGGTCGGTTGATCTATTCGAGTTTAATTAGATCACGAATCCCATTTACTACGATTTTAAGTAATTTACTACGAATCCCATTCACTACGATTTTAATTAGAGCACGATTTTAAGTAATTAGAGCCCGAATCCCATTTACAGATTTACTACGAATTGGAGAAAAAAAGAGTTATTTATATAATTTAGTGCTGTTGTCTATGAGAAATTCAGTGCCCTCATCCAACAATAAAATAGCAACCGAGTGAAAAAAAGAGTTATCCGACAATAAAATAACAATAAAATCACAAGGCCATCTTATCACAGGTGCTTTCCAAGAAAAAAAGGTTTATATCAAAACCCTTCTGAAATTCCAATTACCAGCTTAGCACATGATAGCTGACCAAGTTCTAATCCTTTGCATTGTAATGTGTTTCAGACACGAAGCATTCATCTTGGACCCTCCCAAACCACTTCCTTGGTGTCCTTAGAAGTAAAGGAAAAAAAAATGTCCTTCAACTATTTGTAAAATAGGTTTTGTGATATTTGGGCAAATATTCTAACAAACAATAAAAATTAAGGAATATTATTAATTATATTTTTAATTTACATAGTTGGACTTATTTGTTTGAAAAGGTATCTTCCAGTTTCTCTTTCTCATTTCTGCACTTCTGCTTTTTTGAAAAATGATCCCTCTGATCCTTGCTACTTAAGTTCCAGATATTGCTTTTGTTTATTACGAGTAATTAGCTTGTGTGCTGTTGTTCCGCTTGAGTGTACTTGTCCTTATCAGCATTGAAACACTTAAACAACACCAACTTGCTTTTTTCACAGGTTTTCAGTGTTTCCCATATTACCCCATTCAACCCTCACCAAAGCTTGATTTAAGCTTTACCTGTGCAACTAAATCCCTAGTTCTTATTTTTTATCATCATCCCAGTTTTGAAGTATATGTCTAGCTTTTGAAATTGACAGATGGTATTATTGTAAAATATGCAGAAGTACAATGTTGGTCAGATCAATGCCAGAGAGCTGAGTGATGCAATAGTGAAAAACTTATTGCAAGGGAGGCTAACATTTACATACTGGACAAAGGGGGAAGAGATGTCACCTACAATCTCTGCTGGAGGCACTATTCTTGTTAGAAAATTGCCTGTTCCTAAGCCCACGTACATTGATTCCTTGTCTCATTTTCCTTTTGTTGTGCTCAGTTTTGACAAGGGTAGTGCAAACTGTGTTTCTGAAATGTGTGGTTTTAATCCTTGCTTGATTTCACTCTCTTTTCCAATTGGGATTCTGACTTGTTAACCAACTGAAGATTTTTTTTTTTTTGTCTGCATTCCTTCTGTAGGCAAGTATTTGTTGGAGATGTGGTACTAATAAAAGATCCAGAAAATTCGCACTACATTGTGAGAAGATTGGCGGCAACTGAAGGGTATGAGATGGTGTCTTCTAATGAGAAAGAGGAACCATTTGTACTAGACAAGGACCAATGTTGGGTATTGTCAGACAACACTTCTCTGAAGCCTAAGGTACATCTTATCTTCACCCTTTAGCAAATTACATCTTTTGTGATGTATGAATGGGACACCCATCAATTTTGGGAATTGTGAATAACACTCAACAGTTGTTAATTGGGATTTTTTTTTTGACTAAATTGCAGCATGTTCTTTCCTAGTAAATCTTTAGAATCACTTAATGACCTGTTCCCACTATCAATGATCATAACATCTCAATCGTCTAGCTTTGATATAATCTCACTAGAGGTAGTAGCAAAACTTCCAAATACTCAATGAATGCATCTACAGTGCTAAATACTGATATCAACTGCACTGATATGGAAAAGATAGCTGTTTCATGCAAAAATGTGATATGTTGGGAGTTCTCATGATATATGAAAAGAAATGTTGGGTGAAATTTGCAAAAGTGCTTTCTATTATTATAAATTTTCACTTGACTTGAGGCCTCTGAAAATTATGCATACCCCTTCAAGATGAGATTTAATTTCCATATTCTGAACAATGGAAAATATCACCTAGATACATTTTATTTCTCCTAAGTTTTTGTTTGTTAAGAGAGAAGTGTGATGATTAATAAGGAATTTTAAGACATTGGGAATATGTTGTGAGGCTGGATTTAAATTGTTGGGTTTGTATGATAACATTTGCAGGGTATTTTGTTGTCTATCCTGCAATTATAAAAAACAAAACTGGTACCCCTGATTTCTAGTGTTTGACAACATTATTTCTTAAACTGAACACATTCTAATGCATGTGAAATTTCTAAAATGGTGAATGCTTGTATTATTATTTTAATAAAACCAGGATAGACAAATGAAAAATTAATGTACAGGTTATAATTTTGTTAGGAATGTCAGTACATGTTAATCATTTTAGCAGTGTTTTATGTAAGATGCTCATTATACAAAGAGAGTGCTGGGCTATTTCTCAATTCAAATCTCTGAAATGTTTTCTGCATTGATTGACGTGCCAGCGAACCCTTAATTTTAAACTATTATAAGTAGTATTTCCTTGTGATGTTCATTGGTCTAGGTTGGATCAAAAAGAAGTTGAGCCAGTTTTGTTCCTTAAAAGTCGGGTGCCTCAATCAAATGTTATTTTTCATGCTTAATTACAAGGAAGCTGAACCTTAGTCCTATTCATGTCAATTTATTTGACAAATGTAATGGTGAAATAAAATAATTTGTGTGACAGGAAGCAAGAGACAGCCGTCTTTTTGGACCTGTTCCCATGACCAACATTATTGGCCGAGTTATCTATGCTTTGCGATCAGCTGTTGATCATGGTCCTGTTGAGAACAGGTACTCTTTCTTTTGGAAACTGCTTTTTCATGAATGTATGCATCATTATTGCAATGCAATGTTGCGGTACTAAATTGTGCTTAAGCATCCAATACAGCAAAGCTACCAAAATTAAATCAATGAACAAACATATTTTTGCCAAAATTGTAAGGTACTGTTGAAATTCCTGATGTTTAGCCAAAGGGAACAAAACAGTACAAAAGTATGGTAAAATAATTCTTGCTTAAGTCTGGTTCTGGGCTACAGTTTTTGGTTGATGTGCATCTTTCACTATTTAATATCTGTCAATGAAATTACTCCATCTACTACATTTTCATGAACGCTGAACAGTAGAACTATAGAAATTTTGCAGTATGAACTTTTACAGACATTCCATGTAATGAATATAAATAACTTTTCTCTTATCCAAAGCAGTCATTCTGCTATCAACCACGACAGAGATGTTCTGGCGGTCGAGTTGGATGTAAACCAGATGGTGAAGAATTCAAAATCGTAAAATGAAAATTCATTTTCATTGGCTTTTTGTCATATCAACCCTTCACTTTTGTTGGTGAAGTTCCCTCTTGTTGCAAAAACTTCTCATGGCTGAGAAATTTTGCTCACTGTTGAATTTTCATCCATGAATTCCCTGAGAATCTAGTGACTTTGTACTCAGCTGATGTGTTATGGTGCATAATGCCTTCAAGTTTGCTGTTTATTAGGTGATACATTCATAATAATTAAGTATTGGACATGTTTGTCCGTTTGTGTTCTGTGGTTCATTCTGTTGTTTTAAATCAAGTGGTAAATACTTGTCTGGATAATTTTGCAGGATCATTAATTTCTGCTTTTCTTTGGTTTCTCTTCTCTGAGTCTTCATATCTTTTGGTGATATCTGTACATTAGATATAGTTTTGTGAGTAATTAAAGATCATTCTGTTTTGCTAGAAGCTCTCTAAAATATCAGATGGTTTTCATAAAAGGTTATTTCAGATTGGAACATTTTGATATACTTGTATTTTTTTTTTATTTGCATTACTCTTTCAAGTGATGGGTTACTTCATTTTTCTAAGAAATAAATGTTTCCTGTTTCTATATTGGTCTTACCTGTTCAAAAGTAATGGTGGCAGCAATCTGACACGATAATTAACTGGCTTATTTCGCTCACAGCAGGTCAAACATTTAATTTGCAAATTTAAATGGTCTGTTTTCCTGCACAGTAATTTTGTTAATGTAACTTATAGATCTATTTTGAGGTCGCAGACAACACAATTCCTCGGTTTCCATCATAAAAAATTTCCAGTACTAAACCATCCATAAAAAAATGATTTCATATCACCTATGGTAACATATATTATTGTTTAGATCCGGTCCGTCTGATCAGAATCCGTACGAATTTTCCGAATTCTGATCGGACGGTCTGGATCTAAACAGAAATATTCTGTTCTCCCGAGGCGTTAAGTGTTCTCCAAAACATACGGTTTTGTGGGCCGGGTTGGTGGGCTTGAAACTGAAAACCCAATTCGCCGAGGGCATCCGACAGGCGACAGAAAAAGGGGAAAAACCCTTTGAACAGCTGAACAGCACAAAAAAAGGGTTTAACAAATTCGCAGCCTTATCCATCCCCATTCCCGTCTAACGCGCTCCTCTCTTTCGCCGAGATATTACGCGGTCGCACCGCCGGGGAAGTCCGAGCAAGGCGACACCGGAGACTGGACCTCTGTTGGTAGCATAGAGAAAGGTTCGAGGAAGGAGAGGAGATGTCTATTTCCGCCGGAGTACATTTCGTTTCTGGTAACCACCTCCAAGGTAACCCTCCTCGCCGCGTACTCCGCTTATGTATTTTAAATCCTCCTTTGAGTTCTTTTGTTGTAGTTTTAAATTTGTGTTGGTTATCTTAGCTGGATTGGATTATTCTTTGTTTTTTCTTATTCAGTCACTGTGTGTCTTCTTCTTTAAAATTAACCTGTACCTTTTTGGGTATCTTTCGGTAATAATGCTTCGCTTTTTTTAATTTGCCTTTTTTGTTTGGGTATTTCATGTATATTCCTCAAAAGTTTGTCAATTTTACGTATTTATCTCTCCAAAATCAATAATTACATATTTATCCTTGAAAATTATACAAACTCACATATTTGTCCAATCTAACTTTATAACATATCAAATATGGCCAAAAATAATTAATAATATATTTTAAAACTTTTAAATTTATTTTACAATATTAATTAAGGACTATTATGCCATTTGTTTTTCTCTTTATCTGCCTGAGTTCTCCTCTTAGAGGCGCAAAACTTCCCGCCTCTCTCTCCGAACGTGCCAAATCACAGATTTTTCACTGTCTTCCCTCGTCGCCTCCCCTCTCATAAATTTATGTTGTCCCTCGCTGCATTAGTTTTTCCATCTTCGTTTGGAGAGAGAGGCGGGAGGTTTGATGTCTTAGAGATAAGAGAACTCAGGCGGACTAAAAAGATAGAAAGAAGGGGCATAATGGTCAATATATTATTAATTAATATTATAAAATTAATTTTAAAGTTTTAAAAAATATTATTTAATTATTGTTGAAGGTATTTGATATGTTATAGAGTTAGATTGGACAAATATGTGAGTTTCTACAATTTTCAAGATAAATATGTAATTACTGATTTTGGAGAGATAAATATATAATATTGAAACTTTTGAGGGATATACATGAAATTCCCCCTTTTTGTTTTTGTGCGAAACACACCTGGCTTGGATTGGGCTTGACTTTAACGGGAAGTCCGGTAAAAATGGCTATTTTGCCTTATTCACTTCTATTTCAGTTAAATCCATGTTACGTGTGTATTTCTTATAAGTTTAGACATATCAAATTGCTATTTCCGGCTCAGTGATTGAGCAAGTGTTATCAAAACCTTGTGTTTTATGTTTTAATTTCATTTCGAAGGGACTTAACCAAGGAAAATGAGGGGGTCCTTCGTGTTTTTTTTGGTTATGCCAATCTTACTGACTTTTGTTTGAAGCTATGCTGTAAATATAATTTCTTAATTTTTGGTTGTTGTTTTTGAGAAGTGTGGATTGGATTGTGAAAAATACAAATTATTGGGTACAAGAGAAAATTTTGATTTATATATGAAAAAAGAGCGATCCAATATAAACAAAAAGGTTTCATATGCTAGTAAGGAAAATGCAAACTTCACCTGGCTTGGCTTCCAAATATTTGTAGTCTCAAAACAACTTAAATGCTGTTTGCTCAACTTGCTAGTGCAAGGCTACCTATCATATCTGAATTCATCCAGTACATAGGCCCCAAAAGCATTTAAAAAACTAATATATATAGTTGCTGTTCAAGAATTCTTTCAAAGCCCAAAGAGGCACAACACCACTCATATAGTCATATTTCTTTTTATATAGCATCTGTTACACTGGTTGCTAATTTATTGGCCTTCTCAATTTTTAACTTGTTTTCGCGTATAGCATCTCCCATGAAACTTAATAGGAGTTAGCAGTGTCCAAAATAATCATATATATTTTCCAAGTGTTAAACTTCATTTTTATGAAATAAAAAAAAATGAATAGGGACTTGATGTCTAGGTCAAAAAATCTATTTTCTTGTACCTTCAAAAGCTCTTATTCTCTGGGTTGTAGAATTTTCTTCTTATTAGGCACTATTGGATGAACTGACAACAATGACTTTTTCTGTTTCTACAGGGCTCCCTGTGAAGAAAACCACCTTACTTTCTAGGGATCTTTTACTAAAAAACAAGTGCCCTCTATATTTCCAACAATTAGCTAGAGTCCCTCTTTCTCTCACATGCAAAGCAAGCAGCTCGAACAATAACCGGAGAATCCCCAGGCTCCCAAAAAAAAAGTACAATGACCCCCCTCCATCTCTCCGGAGCAAGTTCAATAACCACGAAGAACAAGAGGACCTTCTGGAAACAAGCCAAATGTTGTCCTCACAAAATGGGGGCAGCAGAATTTCTGATGCCCCAACTCCCATTAAATCAGGAAATTCAGAGGAGATTATAAAAATTTTTAGAAAGCACCTATCACAGATGCAAGCAGAGTCTAGGAAACCACCAGTGAACAGCAACCCCAACATCCGATCCTATGGCTTGAATGCAACAATGCTGAATGACGAGGAGAAGCGCAATAGCATTAAAGAAATTATCAAGCAGCTGAGTACTTCTGGCACCAATAAAAAGAGCGTAACCAACAACATTGGTACTAAAGGTACCATCAATAACCTTAGTAAATATGTGGAGGCTGATGTTGAAGACAGTGACAGTGAGAATATTGATGAAGATAGTGATTTTGAAGATGATGTACCTGACATGCTGGATTCTGATGAAGATAGTGATTTTGAGGATGATGTACCAGACATGCTGGATTCTGAACCGAAGCCTGTAACTAGTTCTAGGCCACCTTCAAGATTTTCGCGCAAGTCTCCTGTTCCAGTGGAAAAGTATGAACCTATCGTACCATCCGAAACTTATGAAGGAGAGACACAGATGCTGAGCGAGGAAGAGAAGTCTGGGTCAGAATATTTGGTTTATGAGTCTGAATCTGAGTCCTTGGCCGAGCAGAGTGAGGGCCAACATTTAGGGGAGAAGATTGAGGATTTGGGTGCATTGAAAGTGTCTGAATTAAGGGAGATCGCAAAATCACGCGGCTTGAAAGGTTATTCGAAGCTGAAGAAAGCTGAATTGGTCGAGCAGCTGAGCCTAAGTTAATTTAAAGGTTGGATATTTGTAATATCTTTTGTGCTATTCACTTATTTCCAGGACTTGCTTAGGTTGTATGCATGAAATTTTGTTATGTTTATCTTCTATAGTTTTTGTACTAAGGTCTTATCCTTTTGTGACTGACCAAGTTGTGACTGACCAAGTTGATAATCTGTTATCAGATCCTTTAAAAGTTTTAATGAAGTTAATGTTGATGTTATGTTTACTAGTACAGATTTGTTGTTGTAGATCTTTTTCTTTATCCACAGTAAGGTAGGTGTTCTCTTGATTGTTAATGCAAGGGCAAGGCCTTGTTGACCGGAATTAACATCACCCCCGGTACCGTAATAGGGAATCTTTTACAATTACTTGATCTGGACCGTTCTTTTTAACTTGGCACGAATCTCAAAGCCCAATAATACTGCCACCTCTGTCAACCCGAATCCCAAACCGGCTGGGAGTTAATCTCAAACCGTAAAGTGAAGGGATCTTTTACCGTACCGGGGAGGATATGGATCCTGTTGACCGTTGGTAGTGGTTTGCAGCGTACAGTGACCGACTCATGAATTGAAATCTCAAATGAGGTCCTGATATCTGTATCTTAACGTAAATAGAATGTATACAAATGTTGCCTTTTCCATTGCAATGGTTAAATGGTGTCTTAGTTCTTACGTACTGGAGAATTTATCCCCAATTTCTTGGAACCAAATAATTACCTCACATGATATCATCATCCTTATATATCTTAATACAACTCTAAGCCTCTTCAACAAAGTTTTTATTTAAGCTATCTCTGAGTCCTAGTTAAAAACAATCAAATCTATTAAAAGATAACAGGAATTAAATCATCAGGCTGACTGAATAGAAATGGATATAGTATCAGCATAGGGTCCTAGTTAAAAACAATCAAATCTATTAAAAGATAACAGGAATTAAATCATCAGGCTGACTGAATAGAAATGGATATAGTATCAGCATAGGGTCGAGCAGCCTCCATATCCTGAGTTTGGTTAGAAGTACTAGCCTGTGTTTCTAGATCGAGGAATTTAACAACAAACATTGGGCTTTCTGGTGGCATAGGAACCGGCATGCGTCCTTCGAGCATATCAACTACTTCAGTTGTACTTGGTCTTACCTCAGGGTTCTCTTGGATGCACCAAAGAGCCACTCGAACTAAAACCATAACTTCTTCTTCCCTTGTCTCTTGATGCCGCAAGCATGGATCGACAACTTCCATTAGCTTACCTTCCATCATTTTCTCCTTGACAATCTTTGGAAAGTATGACCTGTGTATTCGTGGACTCTCTGTATCCACCTCTGTCATGAAGTTCCTTCGCCCACCAACAAGCTCCAAAAGCACCATACCATAACTGTACACATCAGATTTGGTTGAGATGGAGTCTGGCAGAAGCATCTCTGGGGGTAGATAACCAATCTGCATTCCAAACACTTTTAAAGTTCAAGTTACTAACAATCTTAATCAGTTTTTTTTTTAAATTAATTCTATTTTTTTCTCTACATGTTAATTACAAAAACATTCTTGAAAATGGTACCAGTAAACATTACCGTGCCTCTTGCTCTGGTCATGACACTACTTTCGTCCTTCCCAATCGATTTAGAAATGCCAAAATCGGATACTAGAGCTCTAAAACTGCTGTCTAGAAGAATGTTCGCCGGCTTGATATCTAGATGCAGTATCCGATGATGGCACCCGTGGTGTAAATATGCAAGTGCCTTTGCCACATCACTAGCAATACGGTACCTATACATCCAGGTAAGGCGCGCTCTCTTCACCTCATCTTTAAAAAGCCATGCATCCAGAGAGCTGTTTTCGAAGAATGTATATACAAGATAGCGATCACCTCCTGTTGTGAGAGAGTACCCCAGAAGACGCACTAGACTGATATGTTGTAGACTTGCGATGATTGTGATCTCTGTTCTAAACTCTTCTCCACTTGCGTGGCCTTTGATCTGCTTCACTGCAATAACAGACCCATCCTCCAATGTCCCCTTGAACACTGCACCAGAGCCACCTTCCCCGATTGGTGTTTGGAAGTTCCGGGTTGCTGTCACGAGCTCTTTGATGGTGAACCTTGTGGGTAACCCGGCCATCTCAAGAAAATTGTGTTGATCATCTTGGAGCTTTTCTTGATGCTGGGCGTTTTGGGCATACATCCACAGACCAAGAAAAAGTGCTGAACAAGCATCAATGCTTGTGATAAAGAAAAATAGTATCTTTCTGTAGTTCCGAAACCAGATAGCCACCACTATGATAGCAGTGACAGATATTAATGTTATCACTGCTATCACTGCTGTCTTCCACCATTGATTGATAAAGTGCTTTACATAAATTACTAAGAGTACTAAATAGATTACAAGAGATAGACTGCATAAAAAAAATGATTCAAATTGTTTTTGATCGACAAATTCAATGTGAATGTAAATGACAAGGAGTGAACTGACAAACAATGCCAGTAAAATTGGAATCTTCTTGTCACGAATAAATATGACTAGGAAAAAGACCACCATGCCCACCGTGTCAATGCCGAGAATCATGTTAAATTCAAAATCGCTGTCCGGAGGACTCGGTAAAAAGCATAAAGAAAGAATTACTCCAGCTGGGCCGACGAACACAGCTACAATCAGCATCTTCCATCTCAGGGATGGTGCACGTCGGCAGTGAAGACAGCATATCGCCAAGCCAATCAAGGCAGCCACCCATGTGATTATTTGGAACAATGGTGGGTACATGGGTTTGTCATCATCATTATAATCGACTGGGGTTATACCATCAATGATGAAAAGAATAACAAGAGAGAGGACTACAATGGCTGAGGCTATGATCTCTATTTTTGTAATGGACATTGTTTTCTTTTAATCTTGCTTGTTGGTTGGTTTGGTGCCTCTATGGAAGTCTGGGCCAATTTATATGTTATGAAAACCGAGTGGAGCTGGTGGCTAGAGAAGACTGACAGTAATTTCCTGTAGAGATCTTTCAATGGTATAATAGTGTATATATAAATATTAAAGAATGAAAGAAGATGATAATTAGGCCCACTTTTGCGTGTAAAAGGAGCTATACAGACTGACTAATGAAGTGTCTAGTATGAATAATACGGGGAAGTTGGTCTAGTGGCAAAGGCACATGACCTATATGTGAGAGGTCATGGGTTCGAAACCCGGATGGGAGAAATGCTTTGTTGTAATAACAAGGGTATTAAATAATTAGGTGGCTTGACCTCCAATCTTTACTCAGAAAAAATAATATGGGGAAATAAGTTGCGCTAGACAGATGAAAAGCAGGAATCGGGACGTTCATCTTGTTGGAGTACGCATCAAGATTCGTGCTGATTAAGTGCACGCGAATGTTGATGCAGATTGAAAGACTCCGATTGGATATTGGATCGAATTCGGTTCGATAGCCATTGAACCACACCTCACTCTGCAGGCCCATGTTAACAAATTTAATACTTGTGTCTTTTCGAATGTGCATTGTCTTTTTTAATTATTCCCCATGTTGGAGTTCCTTTTTTCTGGGGGCCCAATGTCCATTTTTTTTGGGTGGATGGAATTTTAGAATTGGGCGATCTGACCGAGTCGTTTCTTGTTAACAATTTTATTTAGGGTAATTATATTTTTGTCCATCTATCTATCTCCCATTTCATCCTCTAACTAACTAACTTCATTTTTTAACTATAATTACAAATTCTAACTACCTAATGGTCCATACAAATTAATTAGCAAATTTTCTCCCTTTATTTCTTTTCTCTTTCTTCCTCTCTCTCCCACCTCCGTTTCCACCTTCCATCTCCGCCTCCACCCATCTCTCCTACATCTCCCTCTCCGCCTCCGCTCGCCTCTCCCACCTCTCCCTCTCCGCCTCCGCTTCCCTCTCCCACCTTTCCCTCTCCGCCTCCACCTCCCTCTCTCATCTCTCCATCTCCGCGTCCACCTCCGTCTCCCACCTCCGTCTCTCTCACCTCTGCCTCCGTCTCCCACCTCCTACTCATTCCATCCCAATCAAGCACACTTCCGCCGGGTCAGATCTATCATTGTCGATCGCCGGGTCAGATCCATCGTGTCTATGTTCATCTTCCTCATGTAGTAGCGAGTTATTTGCAAAGAACAAATCTTCATTAATGGTGAATTAGACCAGTGCGTACTAAATACTAAGAAATGACAGAAAAATAAATTTTGAAAAAATTAGAGGTGTATGAATGAATACTTGATGTCTTAGGTATGAATACTTCAACGTGTATGAATAAATACTTTAACGTATATGTATGAATACTTAATA
Organism: Carex myosuroides; assembly: GCA_028015225.1. Classification (NCBI taxonomy): domain Eukaryota; kingdom Viridiplantae; phylum Streptophyta; class Magnoliopsida; order Poales; family Cyperaceae; genus Carex; species Carex myosuroides. Next base: position 15,192,251 of record CM051465.1, read on the forward strand.
TCTTATGGATGAATACTTCAACGTATATGTATGAATACTTTAATGAAGTATATTTTGTTTCATTTAAATATTGTTTTTTTTTTGTAACATTTCAATTACATGATATGTAAAATTTGATAGATTATTTTTGTTTCGACAGTGAAACATGTGGCAACTATTTTTTATTTCCAAAAAAATAAAATTGAACTAGAAAACAATAAAGCAATGTTCAGTACTATCCGGCTGCTCTTGTAAAATTAATCGAGGTATGCACATATGCTTGTAATACTCTTGGTACATGAATTATTTACACTTACACGACGAGGATGAATACTTGCTCGATGAGGTATGAATACTTGCATTACGAGGTATGAATACTTGTGCAACGGACAACTCGAAAGTATGTCATCATGGATCTCGTTTGAAAGAGAAAATTGTGTAGAAGACGTTGGTGGTTTTAGATTTGCAAAATTTCTCACAGATCGTCATAAATATTGGTTAGATTGAACGGAGCAAAATCACCTCTAAAAACGTGTAAAAGATGGGTGAGTGATATATCCATTTTTTTTTAAATACTTGATATCTTAGGTGTGAATACTTAATGTATTATATGTGAATACTTGATTTATTATATGTGAATACTTGCGTGTGCCAATTGTAAACTATTTCAGATAATATACGGTTCTCAAATAGTAAGTGGTCCCCCCAAGTAATTAGTAGTTATTAAAGTAGTTATTGACTGGGGATGAAACGGATAATGAATTCCGGAGGATAGCTATGCTCTCCCTTTTATTTAATCCCTTGGCTTCACTTATGTTTCTTTCGGTTACTCAACCTGGTCAATGTTGGTGCCTCCTATTTGTTTAGTTCAGTACATGTTCCACGGACTATTTTAAAAATATATACCTTTCCTTTCAAAAAGTTAAGACAGATACCCTTTTTTTTTCTATTAATTTTTGACAAATATCTGAACTGTAGTTAAAATAAATTTACTTTTCATGTTTTGATTTGTTGATGTATTAGATTAAAAAAAATTAAATATTGCAATGCAGGAAATGGAAGTTTTGGAAAATGTTAATTTTAAATTCTAAAAGTTTAGAAAATTGAATAATGATCACAGAATTTGTACTACAAACTTGAATAATTTTGAAAATTGCATAATGTTAATTATCAAATAAACATAACTAAAATTGTTTAAGAAAATTAAAGAGAAAGGTTAAGATTTAAGAAAAGAAAATATTTAGTTTATGAAGAAATAATAATATTTTTTTCAAAATATTAAAAGGAAAGTATTTAAAAACATTTCTTTTATTTATAAAATTGTCCCATGTTCCACACCTTACATGCAGATTAACACTAACTTTATACGCTGTTATATTTCTCTTTGTTCATTGTTGTTCAGATTTGTACGCTCATAAAAGCACCAACTGCCTAAACTTTCGGCTCTTTTTCCATTTTAATTCCTTATTCATCATCACTAACTTGACCTTGAAGTATATACATGCCGAATCTAATTATAACAGCGCTAAATTATTGGGAGCACGAAAGGAGCCAAATTATTGAATGACAGCGCTAAATATATGGCTTAGAGGGCTACATATATGGGCGACTACCAAATGATAGGGCACGGTGGAACGTAATTGGGCAGCAGGGGCTTGGGTCCTATGGCGGGAGCGGAATATGAGGGTTTTTTTTGACAAGCACAGAGTGGTGCATCATTTGATCAATGATCGATACAGCACTCAAGATATGTCAGTAGATGAGCTCCTTTAAAGACAATAGAGTTAATTTTATGAGTTTGTAAATTAATTATAAAATTAGAATCTGTGTAAATAACTTTTTTTATTAATATATTTGTTGGCGTTCTCGCCAACCATAAAAAAAAAAAAGACTGGCCGATTGGCTGATCCACTTTCCACCAACAATTTCATTATTAACGTATAATCTTTTAAATTTTGCTTTGAATTTTGGTAATATCTTCTAAACTGATGATCCTATTTATTTTCTAATATTTTGCATTTATAACCCCCATGTTTCTAACTAATATGAACATGACGAGAGATGACGAGAGAGGCGAACTCTATGGGTAAAATAAGGCAAAACCCTAGTGTACAAGAAGAATTTTATACAAGTAAACCAAGAAAAACAAATTATACAAGCATAATTCAAAGAAAACCTTACAAAATTACCCTAAAAACTCATGGCCTAGTCAACTTGGGACCGGGGGATTTCGATGGGTATCGGATCAACTTCGGTCGACAATTTATATTATAAATCGAGTTGGGCTATGATGCATTGCAATGCATAGCCCCTCTTGTACATTGGACTATAAATTGTTAGTTTTGATTTCCAAATAACCGATCCAAACCGTTCAATTTGATATCCATATTAAAATGTGCTTGGAGATCCCGGACCATCCGATCAGAATCCACACGAGTTCCTTCTTTCATCCAATCACAACGTGGAAAAGTAAGCGATATTAAAGGGGCCATGCATTCCACCTCGGACCGGATTTGCCGGGATTCTGATCTAAATATTCTGTTACCTCAGAGGATATGGACCAAGCATGTTGGTTTGCCCAAGGCAATGGTCAGAGGATTTCTTAGTTCTACGTGCTATTGTTTATTGTAATTAGACATTATGGTCAATTACGTGGAAAATTTATGTCCAATTTCAATTGGAACCAACTAATTACCTCATAGGACGATATCATCATCCTTGTCTTCTTAATACAAATCTAAACCCCCCTCAACAATTATTCAATCTTATTTCTTAGTTAATCAATCCCAAAAACTATTTTAAGCTGTCTCCTAGTCCAAGTTGAAAAATCAAATCTATTTTAAGCTGTCATCTACATCAGAAATGATATGTGTTATATATGCAATCTATGATGAAAAGAATAACAAGAGAGATCGAGGACTATAATAGCTGAGGCTATGATCTCTGTTTTTGTGATGGCCATTTGTTTCTTTGTTTTCTTTTAATCTTGCCTGTTGGTGCGTCTACAAAAATCTGACCAATATATATTATGACTGAACCGAGTGGAGCAGGTGGCTACAGAAGACTCTCTAAGTCTTCTCCAGAGAAGACTCCCCATGTCTTCTCTGGTAGGCTTCTCTAAATCTTCTTTAGCCACATGAATAGTACTGGGATGATATTGCAATAATATAATAGTCTAGATATAAAAAATTAATGGATGAAATAAGATGATAATTAGGCCCACTTTTGCGCGTAAAGGAGCTGTATAGACTGACTTATGAAGTGCCTACTATGAATAGAACGGGGAAAGTTGTGCCAGAGATGAAATGAGTTAATACCTATGTTGCATTCATATAAGTACGGGAATCGTATCGGATACGATACGGATATGACGATACAGCAATTTTCAAAAATCTAAGATACGATACCGATATGCCTATTATATATATATATATATATATATATATATATATATATATATATATATATAGAGGTTGGCTAATGTCATAACGTTATAACTTCGGCCGAAGTTATAACGAGTCGTTTTTGCAATTTCAAAATCCAAACAACCGATCCGAACCGTTCAATATGTTCTAAATATTGAAATGTGCTTGGAGACTAAATTTTAAATTTTTTGGAATTTTTTTACTATTTATTAAGCCACTTTGAAAATACTGATCCGGTGGCCCAGGAAATTTTACTGTTTTTTACTGTTCACAGTAGATCTGCGATTTTCAAAGTGGCTTAATAAATAGTAAAAAAATTCCAAAAAATGTAAAATTTAGTCTCCAAGCACATTTCAATATTTAGAAAAAGTTGAACGGTTCGGATCGGTTGTTTGGATTTTGAAATTGCAAAAACGACTCGTTATAACTTCGGCCGAAGTTATAACGTTATGACATTAGCCAACCTCTATATATATATATATATATATATATATTTCTTATTATTTTAATTATGATATTTAGATTACCAAAAAAACGCTAGAGACTTAACCTCAAGTATATATTAAATATTATAGTTATTATTTTATATCATATAAGATACTTTAGTACAATGTCTAAAGCTTTTGGCATTAATTTAACAAGGTGGCGTGAGTTCGAATCACACTACCGTAGCAACCCAGAGAGCAATAGGGCAGAACTGACGTATCTGACACATATTGGGTGCGTATCCGTATCTGATACGTACGCACCCGATACGGATATGGGACCCCTAGGTAGAATATCGAGGTAACATAGGTTAATACTTTTTTCTTCTATATAATGTGCCTTATTTCCGTTTCTTAATTCTCCTTGTTGGGGTAGTCCTATATTTCTGGAGGACAATACATTTTTTTGTGGTTGATAGAATTCAATTGGCAGATTCATTTCTTGTTTACAACTTTATATAATTCATTGTAGTCTTTCGCATACCCTCCTTAGAACTCTTTAGAAGATTGAGTCTTAAGCTTGACAAACAGTTGCTCTTTTGCAAAGTTTAAAATCACTTTTTTAAGCATTTTTTTGCCATTTTTTTAAACTTGTACCAATTTTTAAGCTAATATTCTACGTGATTTAAACATTTGAGTCTATTTAAGAAAGCTTAGCATTCACTTTCTTAAATTTTTAATACCGATCACATGGGAGATGATATTCACACTACTAAATTTGTAATTGACACAACACAACCTAAAATTTAATATTGATTGACAAGTATGCCCCTACTTATTAGTCCAGCAATTATGGCGTTTGTAATACCAAATTAGCACAGCTTTAGTTTCCTTTTTATTTATTTTTTCTTTTGCTTACGCTTCTTTTTATTTCAATCAAACAAAATAAAGAGAACTCTTATATTGTTTTCATTGTAATTAGATCCTTTTGATTTTTTTTATTAAATATTTTAATTCTACTATTTATATGCACAAAACAAAATACTATTAATGAGAGAAAACAAAATTGCATGGTAGTGGAATATCAAATTAAATAAAAGAACTAGCTAATGCAAAGTATAATAGTTAGGTAACACTGATACTAGTTGGACCAAAATCAAGTTAAAGCATTGTTTTTTATCGAGTACCAAATTGGTTAATGAATTTAAATCCGATTAGGTATTTAAATCCGATTCGATATTTTTTTGCCCTCCTGACGAAAATCCTGGATCCACCCATATTTCATAGTTTAGTACCATATGCCAAATAAGTATTATCCGTGTTTAGTTATTGTTAAATAAATCTGTTGGGATCTTTTTGGTGAAATTTGACACTAATCAAGATGGAACTAAACGAAAACACGATTATACAGATAAATACACAATAATTATATATACAAGAAACCATATGCTCCCATCGCACTGACTTAATAGATTAAAGAAAATGAGATCCTAGTATATATATACTATCATTTTTTTCTCTTTTCCCCACAAAAAGTTTGTATTCCACCCAGCCTGTGAGCCTGTAATTATATTATACACTTTCCTAATCACTCTATTAATTGAATCAGTAGAATCCATTAATTTTACCAGCTATAGTAGATCAGGTTTAGAAAACTGATCTTCAAAAGGACCATATTCGGACCAGCAGATAATTTTTTTTTTATCTGCCAGATTGAATGGAAATGGACAAACTACTGGACGACATTAGAGTAGCCTCATCCTCCCGAGGGCAAATGTACTAGACTGCGGTTGCACATCCAAAAAATTGACCACAAACATTGAGCTTTCCGGTGGCACATGCACCGGGATGCGACCTTCCAGCATCTCCACCACCTCTGTCATGCAAGGTCTTAGCATCGGATTCTCTTGAATGCACCAAAGAGCCAGTCGAGATAAAACAGTAACTTCTTCTCTTACCTCTTCATTCTTGACCAATAATCCAATATCTCGTCGACTACCTCCAAAAGCACACCTTGCATCATTTTCTCTCTGACAATCTTCGGGAAATATGAGCTCCGTCTTTGTTGAGTCTCTCCATCCATCCCAATATCAAGTTCCTTCGCCCACCGACCAGTTCGAAAAGCACCCTTATGTAGCCATAGACATCAGACTTGGACGATATAGCATTTGGCACCAGCATCTCACGAATTAGGTAGCCAACCTGATTGCTGGTAAACAAGCAGTGCCTACCCATTGCATCAATTTTTGTTGCGGCCTTGATATTAGGTATTCTCCTCCGCATCTACTGGTACAACAAGGAAATGTTATTTGTATTAATTGCAATTATAAATGCTTGTTTATCTCTTGTGCCGTGGCTGTGGCTAATGTTTACCCCAAAAATAAAGGCATGGTGGAAAGCCTACAAATAGCAGGAAACAATCCAAGTTGAACAATATGATTTCCTTGAGATGGCCGGATTACCTGCAAGGTTCACAATCAAAGATCTTTAAACAGCAACAACAAACTTTCAAGCACCAATAGGTGAAGGTGCTTCTGGTGCAGTGTTCAAGGGGACACTAGCAGATGGCTCTACCATTGCGGTAAAGCGGATCAAATGGCAGCCAAGTGGAGAAACAGAGTTTAGAACAGAGACAATAATTGCAAGTCGGCAACATGTCAATTTAGCTCGCCTTCTGGGGTTTTGTCTCTCTCCGAGAGGAGACCACTACCTGATCTATCCGTTCCTTGAAAACGGGTCTCTTGATGCATGGCTTTTCACGGATGATGGAAAGAGAAGCCATTTAACATGGGCATTAAGGTATCACATTGCAATTGATGTAGCCAAGGCACTTGCATATCTCCACCATGAATGCCATCAGCGGATCTTGCATCTCGATGTCAAACCCGCCAATATTCTCCTCGATGGAGAATTTAGGGCCTTGCTATCAGATTTTGGTATCTCAAAATTAATCGGGAAGGATGAGAATAGTGTCATGACCAGAGCAAGGGCAACGGTAAAATTATTGAAAAATAGTCCATTCTTCTATTTTGATGATTCAAAATGTTTTCTTTAACAATGATTAATTTTATCTGTTTGCTTACATACCAGAACTTATTTTTTGTAAAGCTAATTACTGTCGAGTTATACTAGTTTACTTTGTATTACAAAACATCTTACTCGAACATATTTTGTACCAGCAATCAGGTTGGTTACCTACCTCCTGAGATGTTGGTGCCAAATGCTATCTCGACCAAGTCTGAGTCTATAGCTACGGAATGGTGCTTTTTGAGCTGGTTGGTGGGCGAAGAAACTTGATGTTGGTGGTGGATGGAGAGACTCAACAAAGACGGAGCTCATATTTCCCGAAGATTGTCAGAGAGAAAATGATGCAAGGTGTGCTTTTGGAGGTAGTCGATGAGATATTGGTCAAGAATGAAGAGATAAGAGAAGAAGTCACTGTTTTATCTCGACTGGCTCTTTGGTGCATTCAAGAGAATCCGATGCTAATTAAGACCTTGCATGACAGAGGTGGTTGAGATGCTGGAAGGTCGCATCCCGGTGCATGTGCCACCGGAAAGTTCAATGTATACATATAGTACCCACCCATTGACACCCTAGTCAAACCGAGTGCGTATCCTCTGAGATATCTCAACTTTTGCGTATTCGGAGATAGCGAAGAGGGCCAGTATTATTTGTGCTTTGAGATTCGCACATAATGTATTTGAACGGTTGATATTTTCCAAAAAAAACACGCAAAAGTTGAGATATCTCAGAGGATGCGAATTCAGTCAAACCCATGTGCACGTTGTCAAACTTCACCTGCGCCAAGTAAAATTTCCAATATCATTTCTTAAACCAAAAAGTCTGTGTATATTAAAAAACGATGTATTATCTAATTTTTCTTCCCCTGGAGCCCTGCTCTCAGGTCAACACTCAACTAATCGGTATCGGTCAGATGGATCCCATCGCCTCTCCATTCGGTCAGTCACTGAATTCATCCAATCCAACGACGTTCAATCGAACTTGCAAAAATACTCTAAATCCGGAAACATTAATTGCTTAGATTTTTTTCTCAAACTGCTTGGAATAACAATCGCTTGTTGTGTGGATTGCTGTGAATTTCAATTCGGATTGAATGATCCGAATTCTAGTTGAATAGTCCGAATCCAAACTTAAATATTATGTTACCTCTGATGGCATAAACTGGTGTACCCAGCACAAGGGTCTTTGGAGCTGTTGCTGTGAGCAGCAGAGTTAAATTGGGCTGAAATGGGCTCAAATCGGATCCAATATCTATACCCACCATACAAAGGTCACAACAAAATTAATGATCCGATTTATCCATTCTAATTCTTACTGTCATGTTTGATTGTGGGGTGAAGTCAATAAGATTAAATGGCTTACTCTATCTAACTTCATATATTTTACATTTGTTTGATAATTTAATTCATGATTTAAATTAATTCGTCTAGGAATAAAGTACTGGAAAATAAGCCTCTACCTATGAAAGTGGACCCTACAGACGAAGTAAGTATAGAGTAAGTTAATCCACCTAAAACGGTGAAATAACTTATTCCGGATTAACTCACCTCTTACTTCACCTTACTCCTCTTCTTTTATTTCTCGCTTGGCTATTTAAGTGTGGAGTAAGAAATTTACTCCACCTCTTACTTCACAACTAAACAAAAGTGAATCTGCTGCGATTCTAAGAGATCGCAGGATCCTGCGATTCTAATCCCAACCATTCAAATGATGAAACCCAGAATTCTTTTGAGAAATCAGTTTTTGTGCACGAATCTCAAAACATGTGAACGGTTGGAATTGGAATCGCGATCCCAGAACATCGCAGTAGATTTATTTCCCAACCAAACATGACCTACTGCTATAAAAGCACGTTCAATTTCTTAGGTCTGAATCACCTTTGTCCAGAAACAATCTCAGTCATTCATCCAACAAATCTCAGGCGTTGATATCTTTTTCCTCCTTTTTTTTTCTATGTGACCTCGATCTCCTTCTCATTTTTCTCTCTTTTTTCTTTCTCGACGTTTTTTTTTCTCGCATGCTTCTCCTTCTTCTCGCTTTTCTCCTTCCCGATGCGTTTTTTCTCTCTTCTTTACTCTGTCGTCGCGTCTCGCGTTTTTCATTCTTTACTCTTTCGTCACGCCTCAATCCTTCGATCTCCTCATTGATTTCTCACCGACTCTTCTCTTTTTCCCTATATAAGCCTAGCGAAACACTATTTCCTCTTCTCCAAATGGCGTCGGCTCTATGTTATGATCATTTACTTTTCTATATTAATGCAAGAGTGAGGCTACGGTGCTACGCATAGCACAGATTGGGTCCGTGCTACGGCTCAAAATTTGACTTTTCAAAATCCTAACCGTCGATCCGAACCGTTCAACATGATTATAAAATGAATATGTACTTGCAAACCAAATTTTACATTTTTTCGAATTTTTTTACTATTTTTTTAGATAGGTTGTTTTTGGATTGTCCAGAATGTTCTGATCAAGTGATTTTCGAAAAAATAGTAAAAAAATTCGAAAAAATGTAAAATTTGGTTTGTAAGTACATATTCATTTTATAATCATGTTGAACGGTTCGGATCGACCGTTAGAAATTTGAAAAGTCAAATTTTGAGCCATAGTACGGACCCAATTGGTGCTATGCATAGCACCGTAGCCTCACTCTTAATTCAATGCATAGAGAAGCTTGTCCGTTTGTTGACTTGTTAAATGGTAGGCCCACCTTTCATTAGGGGTGCTACATGTTAATTTTCTTCTCTTGCCAAGCCGGAAGTTCAATTTTTTTTCTTTTATGTTGATTCGTTTTCCATTTACGAACCGTTATTTTGGATAAATGTTTCTCTCGGCAAGCCTTAGGCAATTGAATTTGAGCGATTGTCAGAAAATTCCTTTGAAAAATGATGTAAATTGCTCTTTTTCTAGGTTTATTTTAAGTTTTGTTTTGTCTTCAAAAGTTACATGAGATCCTAGTATCCTACTAGGATGTTATCTCTTTTCCCCACAATAAAGATGCGTTCTACCTCGCAAATGGACCTTTAATTATATTATAGACATTCCTAATCACTCAATTAATTGAATCAGTAGAATCCATTAAGTTTACAAGTATTGTATATCTGGTTCAGAAAACTGATCTTCGAAAGAACCATTTGGCTTAGCATATAAATTCTTTTCTATCTGCCAGATTGAATGGAAATGGACAAATTATTAGCCGACATTAGAGGGGCCTCATCCTTCCGAGGTAGGACAAATGTACTAGAATGTGGCGGTTGCACATCCAAAAATTTCACCATAAACATCGAGCTTTCCGGCGGCACATGCACCGGCGTGAGATCTTCCAGCATCTCAACAACCTCTGTCATGGTGGGTCTTAGCATCGGGTTCTCTTGAATACACCAAAGAGCCAGTCGAGATAAAACAATAACTTCTTCTTCCCTTATCTCTTCATTTTTTATCAAGCCCTTGTCGACTACCTCCATTAACTCACCTTTCACCATTTTCTCTCTGACAATCATAGGAAAATACGAGTTCCGTCTTTCTTGAGTCTCTTCATCCACCACAAAATCCAAGTTCCTTCGCCCACCGACCAGCTCCAAAAGCACCATTCCGTAGCTATAGACGTCAGACTTTGTCGAAATAGCATTTGGCACCAGCATCTCAGGAGGTAGGTATCCAACCTGTTTGTGGTACAAAATATGTTGATATGGTAAGATGTTAATTTTTGTAATATATAAAGTAAACTAGTAATAACTTGATATAAATTAACTTTAAAAAAGCTTTGGCAAGTAATTAAAGAGATAAAATTAACCATTAAGATTAAACAATGGAATATTTATAAACAATAATTACCGTTCCTCTTGCTCTGGTCATGACGCTACTCTCATCCTTCCCAATTAATTTTGAGATACCAAAATCAGATAGAAGGGCCCTGAAATCTCCGTCAAGGAGTATATTTGCAGGTTTGACATCGAGATGCAAGATCCGATGATGGCACTCATGGTGGAGATATGCAAGTGCCTTGGCTACATCAATTGCAATGCGGTACCTTAACACCCATGTTAAATGGCTTCTCTTTCCGTTATCCGTGAAAAGCCAGGCATCAAGAGACCCATTTTCAAAGAATGGATAGATCAGGTAGTGGTCCCCTCTCGGAGAGAGACAAAACCCCAGAAGGCGCACTAAATTAACATGTTGACGACTTGCAATAATTGTCATCTCTGTTCTAAACTCCGTTTCGCCACTCGACTGCCATTTGATCCGCTTTACCGCAATGGTAGAGCCATCTGTTAGTGTCCCCTTGAACACTGCACCAGAAGCACCTTCCCCTATGGGTTCTTGAAAGTTTGCTGTTGCTGTTTGAAGATCTTTGATTGTGAACCTTGCAGGTAATCCGGCCATCTCGAGGAAATCATATTGCTCGTCTTGGATTGTTTCCTGCTCTTTGTATGCCTGCCACCATGCCATTATTATTGGGGAAAACACTAGCCACAGCCATGGCACAATGGATAAACAAGCATTGATGCTTGCAATTAATACAAATAACATATCCTTGTCATACCAGTAGATGCGGAGGAGAATACCTAACACCACAGTTAAAACAAAAATCAATGCCTTGGCCATGACCTTCCACCTTTGGTCCCAGATTTGCTTAAGATGAAAAGCAGAGAGGATTACATAAACTATAATTGCTACAATGATTGTGAACATTCTATTAAATTGTTGTGAATCTTGACGATTAGTGAATATCAGAACAACATCCGTTACGAATGCTGTGAATAGAAGTGCGCTCCTCCGATCAGGTGAAAATTTCATCAGAAAAAAAGGCTGCATGGCCACCAAGTCGATACCATAAATTAGATTTGTTACGAATAGCCATCGCCAGGGACTGATGTAGAAATGATTAGCAAATATCACCGTTATTAAACCAAGGGACAAAGCTACCATCACAATCCTCCATTTCATAGTAGATATTTGGGTGGCATGGAGATAACAAACGGCAAAGTAGATCAAGGTATTAAATATACTAGTTCCTAGATTGTTTAAGAATAAATTCGCAGAGTCTACGATAAAGAGAACTGTGAGTGAGAGAACTACTATAACTGAGATTATGATCTCTGAGATTTTCATGGCCATATTATTTTCTTTCCCTCAATTTTGAATATTTTTCGGAGGTGGAATTGTGGAATAGGCCTTACCTTTAAAACAGAGAAGAATGCTTTTTATTCGGGTAGAGTTTGAGAGGTGAACTTGGAACGAAGATACAGTAAGTACCACTTGTCGGGTAGAATTTGGATCTTTTCTTAATGGTTAATTAGAAAAAAAAAATAATACCCGCATTCATAGTACATCTTGCTCCACTGTCTATATATCACTTCTGTCATCCTTTCAAACACTGGATCCGCTTACAACTTACCCGAACCCGGTTTTATTCGAGCACACCAGGTCAGGGTTTCCCAGCGCCGGGTCAAACCGATGTGCACATTGTCAAACTTAACCCAAGAAGTCTGTGAATAATAAAAAAGACTTTTTCTTCAGGTCAACACTCAACAACAGCTTATCAAAGTCAAATTAAAACCGCAATAGAATTAATCAAGGTCAAGTGGATCCCACCGCCTCTCCATTCAGTCACTCTCTGAAGTCTGAATTCATCCAATCCAACGACGCTTAGTCGAACTTGCAGAAATACTTAACTCAAGAAACATTAATTGTTTAGATTTTTCTCAAACTCCTTGGAATAACACCCGCTTGTTCTGCGGAGTGCACATATTTTCAACTGAGGTATGTAATTTAAGCCGTGGATATATAGGGACGGATTTAGAATATTCGTCAAGTGGAATAATCAAGTTTAAATAGTGAATCGGCTATCAGATAAAGAACAATTCAACTTATTATTTCTAATATTCTCATTTAGAATTTTCAATGTTCTAACTTATAATTCTAATTATCAATTAAAATTTCAAAAATTATTATAATTTTATTCTAAATTTAATTCAAATTACAAATCAGAATTTTAGAGAAGACTAAATAAAATTTCAATATGAGCAAAGTTGATCCGAACATATAAATCTCTATAAATATTCAAAATCAAAGAGGACAGTTGCCTCAGCCGTCGCCCCCCCACTCCCCCCGACTGGGTCCGTCCCTAGCCGTGGATATAGAAACTACATCTCAGTACTGATCAATTTGGTGATATTACAATTGAGTGTGATACAAATATTAGTCATAATTTCATATTTGATTCTTAGTGGTTTTACATATGGTTCTGAAAATATAATTGGTATCGGGAATCTGTAATTCGATCTTGGAATCAGAATCGGATAAATTGATTGGAATCGGCCGAATCAAATCAGAAACTCGAATTTAAAAAAAAATATGTTTGTATTAAAAAAGGGAAAGAAATGTAAAATATTAATTTGTTACAAAATTTTGTTAAGAAATAAAACTAAACTCAAATAACTCACTAATATAATATAGGATAAATTTCGATGGAGGTCACTAAACATTGTCCTTTGTCACAAATTGGTCACTCATGTGAGGTGCTTGTCCATATGATAGGGCCAGGCAGAGGCTCCTATTCATTCTCGAAACGAAAAATAAAAATCAAAACTCAAAAAATTGATCATTGTTTTACTCTCATTGATTTGCTATGAAATCTCATTGTAATCCAAAAATACATGTAAACTAAAAAATATAATTACTGAAGTCATTTTATCAATTTTTCTGTGAAAAATAAGATTAAGATACTGTATCGTGTCAGCATGGCAACATGTCAAACATGGTGTACTTGATATCGACATGACACGAAACCTATTTTTTGTGCATAAGGGAAGTAACACTACTACAGAAAAAGAGATTGCACACGGACATTAATGGAAGAGCTACACGGATTCCCTACCGTGTTTAAAGCCAGGGTGTATGAATAGGTCAGAAACTACACACGGATATTTAACCGTGTGCGATTATAATGATTTCTACACAGATTACTTTGTAAACCGCCATGTACAAAGACTTGCCGGTGTCGCTCTCCAAGTTACCGAGCTACACGGATATCCCCTAAGTAACCGTGTACGATTACTCTTTCTACACGGTTTTGTATTAAACGTCCGTGTAGCTATCTTAGCTATCATACACGGACGTTTGGTAAATATCCGTGTACAAATAGCTAACATTTTTTGTATTTCGCCTCCAGCACTGCTATCATACACGGACAATTTATAAATAATCCGTGAATGATTACTCTTTCTACACGGATTTGTATTAAATGTCCGTGTAGCTCTCTTAGCTATCATACACGGACATTTGTTAAATATCCGTGTGTAATAGCTAAATTTTTTTTTTGTTTTTCTATCGTACACGGACAATTGTGAAATATCCGTATATAATAGCTAATCTCTTTTTTTTTGTATATTTTGTTTTTGGGCTAGCCTCTAGCTTTGCTAGCCAGTCTTTTGCGACAGAATTATACAAAATTCATATAGCAATAATAAATTCATTCGAAACAGATTAATTAGCAAGAAATTCATATACTAAATTATACAATATTTTTATTACAGATCTATGCAAATCCATATCGAGGATTACAAAATTCCATGGTAAACCACCTTGCCCACATGCACCGCACATCGTCGATCTGATCCTTGGTGTAATGCGGTTGCTTTGTCACATTCTACAAAATTATAATTTGATAATAGTTAGTATTTCAGAAAAGGTAGATATCAATTACTTATTATATAGGAAATTAATATGAAGTACATACCACTTTTGGGAATAGGAATTGTATTCTTTCGACAAAGTCAAACATGAATATCATCGTGTAATAAGCGCATTCCCAACCCTCCAACTGTTGCGGGCTCTGAAATTTACATTTAGCGGCCTTTGTTAGAATGACAATAATTTTTTTAACAAGATATGAAATTTCTAACTCATAAAGTGTGCTCACCAACATCCACTTCCAATTCAACTTGCTTTTCTTGCGCATGCCCTTGCTATCTGATCCTCCCTCTTTAATATATTTCGCAAAAGCCCTTACAAAATTGAGTGAATGTAATTAGCAATTTTATAATTTGATATGATTGAAAGAAATTCAAACCTAGTGAATTATTATTGCTTACTTATTCACAAAAGGGAAGATAACTTTGCACTTGTCAAGCGCGATCCTTCCTTTGGGCTTACAAGAATCAACAATTATGCCCACATTTAGGTACGGCACAATGATAATCGAACACCAATGTTTGCTATGGGATCGAGGAGAAGAATTATAGTACTTTAGCATATAATAGTGACACAAGTGTTTGCTATGGTTGATGGTGTGATTTCATTTTTTTATGTTTAACTTTTATTTCCTTTATACAATTCTTTAATTAAAATATAAACAACACATACGTTAAGATTAGAACTAACCTCTGGTGGTATGGCATGAGAATGAATTTCTTCTCCTCCGCCTTAGCACGATGCATCGCAGAACACATGTACTCGATAGCCATATCCGAATAACATGTCACTGCCGTAGGACTCACTTTCTCGGGGTCCAGAAATATGCACAAGTTCTTATTTTCAACTATCTCATCACAGTTTCGGACTAGCTTCCTGAAAACTCATAATATTGTAATTAGAATATATATTTGAGTTCTATACAATAATGAAAATAATTTTTGATCACTAACATGAGGAAAATGGTGATGAATGACACATCGAGCCATTTGTTAGATGACGAGTGGTGGAAGAGGTCCTTGAAGTCTTTGAACGACAGCAGGAGATCCCTGCCTTCGTGTAGAAACATCCCAGGTGGGACAGGGATGATGATATCCTCCATGCCTTCGGGCGCCGTCATCAAGTGGTCGTGGAGAATGTGCAAATCATTGGGCAAACGGCTGTATTCTTCTTCGGTGACCATAGAACGGGGCGGTGATTGTGGCGCGTCAGCCCTGACGTCGCAAGCTACCTCCTGACGTACCGGTGACATCATCTCCTCGTGTCTGTATCAAATTATAAATGGATTACTCAAGTATTTCAAAAAGAATGATTTGAATGTAACAAAATAAATGGATTTTTTATGGATTACCTGATCCAAAATAATCTGACTCTTTGGCCATTGGACAAATGACATCCGTGCCTCATCAAGCACAAGCATGTCGTCGGTAGGGACAGGAAGGGGTACGCGCTGCCATCCATCCATGACTAACTCAATATGCACGCATGCATGGTCGGGCCTTAGCTGACCAAAGTGTACATTTTTCGCTCCTGGATGTACAACACCCTTAGCAACGGTCAGAGGAACACTATCAGGCCACAGGACGAGGTCGCATGCTCTGGGGTCCTGCAATTATCAGAAAGTTGTTTATTTTGATGGTGCGATATTGTCTAACAAGGTTACAAACAGGTTTTAATTACCTTTATATTATGAACAAGTATTGATTACCTTGAGATTATCCAAATCGTCTAAGGCCCACGTGCCAGATGCTTGACTACTTCGCCGAATTCCCGGCGAAATGAGAGGTGGTGGCTCGGATGGCTGTGTAGTTACTGATCTAATTTGGCTCAACAACCTTGATTCCATCTCAGCAAACCTTGCGTCGTACTCTTTGCTCACCTCCGTGCGTATTTGCGCAACTATCTCGTCTTTGTTTACCTTGGCACGAGATTTTCTTCGAGGTTTCTGTCCCTCCACTCGGAACACCTCCTTCCAGCCCCTATAGGCCCCTATACCCCTTACTCGACCCGGGTGTTCTGGATTCTCGAGCGCTGCGGCCAATGAATCATTTTGTCTTTCGATACTCCGGGCACCCGAGCTGATCTCCTCCTCCACCTCCAACTGTTCAAGTAGAAGAATTAGTTATAGCAAAAGATCAAGTGATGTACCTTCAGAGTTATAATTTTGTACATGAGTGTCACAAAGTAATAACAAAGGACTCTTACCATTCTTTGATCCACGGGTTGCAAATCCTTTGGGAGTACTATCCTCCCGTCAGCGGTTACCTCGGATCTACCCATGAACCAATCTTGGCCCCTAGGATTTTGGATCCTAACCACGGGTGAGTCAGAATCCTTATTTTGGTCCAGTATTTTCCTCCATTCTGCCTTCTTACCCTCGTAACCAGCTGACCCTAGATGGTGTGGATACTTGTTCAAGGCAACGAGCCTCCTGCCTTCATCACTTTTTGCCTTCACAGAAACAATGCAACGATCAGTTAATTTTAGAAAGATAAGTACATATCGAGAAATAATAAGCATAAATTTGGCACAAGTTAGATACTCAGAACTCTTCGGTCGACTTCAAAGCAACAAACGCCTCCCAGTCCTCTTGTTTTAGCCATTTGTAGTAGCCTACCGGATTTCTCCCTTTCTCCATCCACACCGTCTTCAACGTGCTCTTGAATTGCTTCCAGCCCTCATTCATTATCTTCAGAGTCTTAACCTTTGGAACGTCGTTCGGGATGTTCCACTGTGCCTGTTTGACACCAAAATTTAGTGTATTCAAGTATAGATACATCAGTGAAAATAAAGCAACGAGTTGTTAGGCACTTTACCTTCACCATGTTCCACCACTCGTTCTTCTCCTCGTCCGTAAAATGATCCCATCTCTCTACAAGGATACTCGCTTTTTGCCTCACCAAACTCGTACACCAATTTGAGTATTTGATCCGTTTCTCACCCTGCGCACGCCCGTCTTCCGTGAACCAGATTTCCAACTGCTTCTGCTCGGACGTCCCCGTGCACATTGTCGGCCCTCTTTTCCTTCTTTCTGATGAGGCAGTAGCTTGCTGCTCCTCTTCTGCCATCATATCTACATACTCATCCTCAACCGACATGGTTCTGTAAGAAATTAAATATTGTTACATATCTATGTGCTAAATGCAAAACCTAAAATGAGCTCTTGATACAGATCAGAAACTAAGGGCTCATTGAAAATCCAAAAAAATAATCCACTTAAACAGAAAGATAAAGGACCAAAAGACAACCAATTTAGACTTAAACTTCGCATTTTTCTGATTTTATTTCCATTTTCTATGATTTTTCAAAGTTCAGTTTTTCAAATGGTAAAATATGTTTTTTCATTTGAATCTTAAAATTACCTCTAAATCCATGAGGTTTAAATGCAAAGTTTTATGTGCAAAGACAAATTTGACACATTTATATATAACACAAATATATATATAACACAAAATTACCTCTAATGCAAAGGTTTAAATGTAAAGTTTTTTAATTGCCAAATATATATAACACAAATATGCCAAATATGCCAAATATATATAACACAAATATATAACACAAATATAACACAAATTCACTCTTCCTATATATAACACAAAACAAAACAAAACCACATAAGGCACGAAGGCCGCAAGTAACCCGCATTTTTCTGAGACAAAACAGTACCAGTAACCCGCATATTTCTGAGACAAGACAAAACCACATAAGGCACGAAGGCCGCAAGTCACAGAAAACCCCCATTGCAAAATAACGAGATAGAGAGAGACGCTAACCATAGAGAGAGAGACCCTAATTTTCCGAGGCGGTGAGGCGGGCGAGGTGGTGAAGCGGGCGAGGCAGTGAGGCGGTGAGGCGGGCGAGGCGGGCGAGGCGGTGAAGTGATCGGAGGCTTTTGGAGGTTTTTGGAACTCAACCGGTTCTGGGAGGGTTTTCGAACTTATGAAAAATTTGGCAGAGAAGGCTTTTGAAATAATTATGTTTTCCTCATTATACACGGACTTTTAATTGAACGACCATGTGCAAATGTCTTTCTACACGGACATTTGTTAAAAGTCCGTGTGCAAATCTATTTCTACACGGACTTTTAACTAAATGTCCGTGTAACTCTCTTCAATTTCTACACGGTTGTACGTAACAATCCGTGTGCAAATATTGTTTAGACACGGTTTATTAGCTAATAGTCCGTGTACGAAAGTTCAAAAAAATTAAATTGGCTTTTTATATTTCTAGAGAGGTAATAAATTAACTAAAATTGTATATTTCTAATATTTAAAAACTTATACTGATATTTTATATATTTCTAGAGAGGTAATAAATTAACTAAAATTGTATATTTCTAAAATTGTATATTTCTAATATTTAAAAATTATATATTACTAAAATATTAAAATCTAATACTGATATTTTATATTTTATTTTTATTAATAAATGTTTTAACTAATATTTTGATAACTAATACTAATATTTGGACTAATATTTAAAAATTTTGAAAACTAATACTATTACCTATAAAAAAAATTTGATATCCGTCTTGAACTAGAGGAACCTAATATTTGATATTTTTCTTACAAAAATTTTTTATTTAAATTTTTAATACTTAAATATTTAAATGAAATATTATAAGCTACACGGTTTTAAACAAAATAAATATTATACATAAATCTTTTTTTGGATTTTTCTCTTTTTTTTTAATCTTTTTTTCCTTTTTTATTTGATAATATTATAAGCTAAAGTTGTAATATTAAAAGCTACACGGTTTTAAACAAAATAAATATTATACATTATGCTTTTTTTTTCCTTTTTCTCCTTTTTTCCACTATTTGAACAGTACCTGATACCTCGCATATTTAGTCTATTTTAGGCCTGTTTTAGTACCAGATTCGTGCCCTAATTCACCAGAATCATGTGCATTTCATCGATATATCTTTAGAATTTGGTACTGCTGAGTGTTTGTTTGTTTTCTGCAGGCTTGGAGCAAAACACACGAAGAAACGACGATTTGGGATGATCTGGTACGGCCCTTACCAAGTATGGTACGGGTCTTACCGGACTTAGCCATTTTTCAGCTCATCACGCCTGGTACGGCCCTTACCAAGTTTGGTACGGGTCTTACCGGACTTAGCCATTTTTCAGCTCATCACGCCTGGTACGGCCTGGCCGTACCAATTTGGTACGGGCCGTACCTAAAGGCGGCCTGACAGATTCAAATTTTGGCAGAGGCTATTTAAAGCGGGGAACTCTCCAATTTCGACATCCATTCCATTCCAGATCTATTTGAGAGCACAGTAAGAGAGAGAAAGAGAGCTAAGGAGCTAGGAGCAAGAAGGAAGGAAGAGGAAAGAGGCGAAACTCGACGGATCTAGCTTCCTCCTCTCGATCCCTTCGATCCATGGCTATCTCTATCCCTTTTATTGTATTTTTAGATCAGATCATGTGCTGTGAG
The DNA here is from genome assembly GCA_028015225.1 of Carex myosuroides. NCBI lineage: Eukaryota > Viridiplantae > Streptophyta > Magnoliopsida > Poales > Cyperaceae > Carex > Carex myosuroides. Next base: position 15,212,238 of record CM051465.1, read on the forward strand.
TAGTTATTTTAGTTTCTAGGGTTTAGAGATGGATTCTTGATTTGTTTTGACTTTCTTTGACTTGTATCTTGTATGAACTCTTTTGATTGATTGATTGTGATTTCTTTGCTATCTTTTGCTTTGATTGCTGTGATTGTGTATGATGAACCTCTAGGTTTAGATCGAACCTATCAAGGTCATGTGATCATCTCAATCTCTCAACCAAATCAATTGTTTAGGGTAGACTTGTTCGAATTGAAGCCGAGAGGTTGAATTCTCCTCTAATCGACAGATTAGAGGGTGCCTTAGGTCTCCAATCAACCAATTAGGGTAGATCTGTACCAACACACGAGAGTTGAGGTGTAGAAATCCCTAAAAGGCAATCAATTGCATTCCAACCTAGATCTTGATCCAACAAACGACAGTTGAGGCTTAGGAACCTTAGGTATGGTCAATTGAACCTTTCCAAAGAGTTTAGCACAAGGTACCAGCAAGGAATGCATCAACTCGAACTGGTAAGCTCTGTTCTGGCAAGCCAGTACGGGTCTTACCAGAGTGGTGCGGCCTTGCCTTACCAAGTGGAGTACGGCCTAGCCGTACCAACTTGGTACGGGCCGTACCACTAGAGGCAGATCACAGATGAAATCTGAAACCCTGGAAACGCCTTTTATCCATAATCAAAACACAATTTACATTTCTTCTAACATTTTATTACATCTTTCTGAATTGTTTGAATTGTTTGAATTGACCTTTTTAGGAAATTAAATACCAAACCAAAACCTTCTCACTTCTAGTTTTTAATCGAGTTAGGTAGATTCTAACCTAGTAATTGTCCGTCCCTGTGGATCGATACCCGATTATACTACTCGATAGGGGTTGTGCACTTGCAACCCTTACTCGTGAAGTGTAAACGCGGTTTTAAAAGGTACGCCCTCAAGCGTACTGAAATTTGCGTTGCGCTTCTGCGCGAACAGTACCCTCGGCCCATAATCCTTCATTGTGGTCGGACCGCATGTAGTCAGCTTCGTCTACCCCTTCAAGTGTTGCTACCTCAGCTTGCACGTCGGTACAAAAAGGAGGTATTTCGTCGAACTGGTCGTACTCTTCTTCATAGACGACATTTTCTACCCCGACAATCCTTCTTTTTTCGGATAGGACGACGCTCAACCTATCATCACTCGGGTCAGTGGCATAAAAGACTTGGGTGGCTTGCTTGGCGAGTATAAACGGATCATCAACATGCCCAACCCTGTTAAAATCAACGAGTATGAACCCGTTGTTATCAACTTTAACACCTCGGTCTTCGACCCATTGACACCGAAACACGGGAATGCTCAGGTGAGGACTGTAAATGAGCTCCCAAATTTCTTCAATAACGCCATAATATGACTTTGATGCTATTACAGCCCGGCCATCTCCGGATCTACTGAATTCTTGAGAGGTCGCCACCAACGTCACCCCACTGTTTTGCATCATGCTCTTGTCACTCTGGGATTTAGTGTAAAATGTATATCCATTAATCTCGTATCCTTGGAATGTTCTAACAACAATTTGGGGTCCTTCGCCAAACAGTTTAACAATTTCAGGTACGGGGTGTGACTTCACTCTTTCTTTCAGCCATATTATAAAAGAACGATTATGCTCGTTAGTAAGCCACTTCTGACTTCTCGTGTAGTTTTGTTGTTGAAGGATTGTCATGTGCTCATCTATATAGGGAGCAACATCTGTCATGTGCTGTAGAACAATAAAATGTGCCTTTTGTAGTTCATTTGGATCAGCAACTACGGCTCTCAACCCAATTGTCCCGACTCCTTGGAGCCTTCCCTCGTATCGAGATTTTGGAACGCCAATAGGATCCACACCGGTCAAGTAGTTGGTGCAAAAATCAATCACCTCCTCCGTGGAATATCCTTCTATAATGCTACCTTCGGGTCGATGTCAGTTCCTTACGTATTTTTTCAAGATGCCCATGTATCTCTCGAATGGATACATATACCGAAGGAACACGGGACCACAAATCTTAATTTCTCTCACAAGATGAACAACAAGGTGAACCATAACATCGAAAAAAGATGGCGGAAAATACATCTCAAGTTGGCAAAGAGTAACGACGACCTCCTTTTGCAAAGAGTCCAATTTTAGAGGGTCTATCACTTTGGAATTTATTGCATTGAAGAAAGAACAAAGCTTCGTAATGGTTTGACGAACGTGCTTTGGTAAAATTTCCCGAATTGCAACGGGAATTATATGTGTCATTAAAACATGACAGTCGTGGGATTTCATACCAAGCAACTTCAGGTCCTTCATCGACACCAGCTTCTTAATATTCGAAGAATACCCTGATGGGACTTTTATACCATTGATGCATTCACAGAAGCTTGTTTTCTCTTTCTTTGACATTGTGCACAGTGCGGGGGGTAGGTATGTGCGCTTTCCTTTCTCCTGCGGTGTGAGCTCGGGTCGTATTCCCATATCTACCATGTCTTTTCTCACTTTAATACCATCTTTAGTCTTCCCCGGAACGTTCAATAATAAACCAATTAAACTGTCGTAGACATTTTTTTCAACATGCATGACATCTAGGCAATGCCTCACTTCTAAATGCTTCCAGTACGGTAGCTCCCAAAATATGGACCTCTTTTTCCAAATATTCTTCGGTGGTGCTTTGGCGCATTTTCCAAAAACAACATCAATGTTTTTTACCCGTTTGAAGACACTCTCCCCGTCTAATGGATGACGAGCCACTCCAAGCTCAATTTTCTCATTGAATGCCATCTTCTTCTTACGATATGGGTGATTAATAGGAAGAAACCTACGATGCCCCATGAATACATTCTTTTGACAATTTTTCAACCTCAGCACCTGCGTGTCATCTTCACAGATCGGGCACGCTTTTGCTCCTTTACAAGTGTAACCCGACAAATTCCCGTACGTGGGGAAATCATTTACGGTGCAAAACACCATGGCATGCAATTGAAAGACCTATTTGCAGTACGCATCCCAGACCGGGACGCCATCACGCCACAATTTTTGGAGGTCCTCGATTAATGGTGCAAGATATACATCTATGTCATTTCCGGGTTGTCTGGGTCCTTGGATTAGTAATGACATCATTATATATTTGCGTTTCATGCACAACCAAGGAGGAAGATTGTAGATGCATAAAAGAACTGGCCAAGTACTGTGCCGACTGCTCATGCTTCCAAACTGACTCATTCCATCTGAGCTCACCACAGTCCTAAGGTTCCTCATTTCAGAACCAAATTCTTTGAAATGTCTGTCAATGTTTCTCCATTGAGGAGAATCAGCCGGGTGCCTTAGTTTACCGTCATTTTTGCGCTCTTCTTCGTGCCAGCGCAATAATTTTGCATCTTTAGGATTCGCAAACAACCGTTTGAATCTCGGTATTATCGGCAAATACCACAACACCTTAGCCAGAGGCCGGCCATTTGTGTCCTCGTTACAATCATCAGTGTCCTGGTTCTTACGTTTATACCGTGAAACACCGCATTTAGGACATACATGCATGGCCTCGTACTCGTTACGATACAATACACAGTCATTCGGACATGCATGTATTCTTTCGATCTTCAACTCCATTGGACATATCAACTTCTTTGCCTGATATATTGTACCGGGTAACTCTTTGTTATCTGGGAGCATTTCTCGTAAAAGCTGTAATAAGAACGTGAAACTCTTATCGCTCCAACCATTGTCTGCTTTTAAATTTAATAATTTCAACACAGCTGACAGTTTTGTAAATTTGGTACACCCGGGATACAACAGCTTCTTGGATTCATTAGACAAATTTTGAAATTTATCATAATTTTTAACACTAATTTCATCTTCCACATCACGTAACATTTCCTCAAAATTTTCAGTAAACTCGTGTTCTACATTTTCATCAAAATTCATCTCCATCTCACCATCGTCGTTTCCGGGTTCGACATTATCAGAATCTTCGACACTCTCATAATCCTCGTTCCAATCAAGTTCAAAATTATCAGAAATTCCAACATTCTCATCATTCAATTCACGATTACAATATTTACTGGCACTACTTTCCCCAAATTTCTCACCATGCATGAACCAACATGTATATCTCTTCTTAAATCTCCGACAAATCAAATGAGCTCTAATTTCTTCGATGTCCAAAAATCTTAATAAATTTTTACAATCTTTACAAGGACACAAAATGTCTTCTTCTTTTTTCTTCACTCTATAACTCTCAGCAAATTTTATAAACTCATCAACGCAAACCAAATATCCTTCACTGTCACGTCGCATTTCATACATCCAACTTCGATCCATCTGTAAATTAAATTAAAAAAATAATTTGATCAATTAATCATGCATGGTCAACATTCTCCATTGTAACAAAATTTTGGACTTACAAAGGGCCGGTTTACAATCATAACCCACTCTTTGAATATTATGTCTCATATGTGAACACATATTAGCGAGATTTAATTAGTAGTTGAGAAAAATTCGGCAGCATTTCCCCTTAACTCCCCAAGTATGCGTACGACCACATACTCGTAGGAGCAATAAGGGAAAATACTGTCGAACTTTCCTCAAATACTAATTAAATTCCGCTAATATGTGTTCACATCCTAAATGAGACATAATATTCAAAGAGCAGTCCCAAAACGGGGACTATCCAAAATTAATCCCTATTGGATTAATTTTGAACGGGCATGGACCTAAAAGCATCTATAGGTCGGTTATTGGACAACAATACACTAATTAATTACATCTAAAATTAAGAAATCAAGCATACATGAAATGACCTAAATAAGCATAAATAACAAAAAATTAGAGGAAGAAAATGATTTAAATACATATTACTAACCTTAGAAAGATGGAGAGGAGAAAATACAAACTTCAAAGATCTCAGATCTCAGCTGCTGGCCTCAATTCGCAGAAATCTGATAGGAAAAAGCTCAGTTCAGAGAGATGTACAGAGGTGCTGGAAGGAGAAGATATTAAAACGGTGCTGGAAGGAGAAGATATTAAAACCCTACACTTTTATACACGGATATTTACTTATTAATCCGTGTAGCTCTCCACTAAACCATACACGGCTATTTAATTATTAATCCGTGTACAAAGCTTCCATTTCTACACGGATATATTATCAAAAATCCGTGTATATATTCCTACACGGATATTTAACAAAAATCCGTGTAGCTCTCTCAATAACTTGCACACGGACCTCTTTACACACGGATTTGTGGTTTCTAATAAACCGTGTAGCTCTCTGTAATAATTCTACACTGATTATTAACTAATTAGCCGTGTAGAAATCGTTCAGATCTTAAAAAATCATATTTGGTACACGGTTCTTATATAAAATTACCAAATCCGTGTTCAGTGTGCAGTGTACAATGTATATTTTTGTAGTAGTGTAATTAAGGAATTTGTATCCTCTGCATTAACTCACCGTGCGTTAGTAGATCCGGATTAATGTCCGATTGAGATCTGCACTAATATTAAAGGGTCCCGTTCTTCATAAGTGGGGACCGAATTGGCTCCGATCCTAATCAGACGGCCGACATGCATTAAACTCAAAAGATTTCCTTTTGAGTTAATACAGAGGATACACGTTCGTAATTAAGGTCATCAAACTATTTTCCTTGGATTATTTTTTTTTTGCTATATCAATGTTTTTATCCTTTGTTGAAGCAGAATGCAGCTGAAAAGTAATTAAGAAAGTCTGCACATCTCTTAAATATCATTTATTAGAAGGAAAATGTTTTAAGTCAACTTGAGTATTCACTTTATGTATACCTTTAAGGGTCTGTTTAGTCCGAAATTTTTATTCATAAGAAATAAAAAAATATATATATTAAAAATAAGAAAGGTCACTGTGGAATTCTAAAAATAAGAAGGGAATCTCATGATTTGGAGTCCCTGCGGGACGCCAAATAATCACGCAACTCACGCCAAAAATAAAAAAAATATAAGTGGAACTCCAAATGTAAACAAAATCCAGAAAATAAATTTAATAAAATATGGGACTCCAAATAGGACAAGCAATCAGAATTAGGTTTGGACTTGTTATGTTTGTGTGATATCAATTCAAATTTGTTATGTATGTATGTTTATGTTTTCTTTATATGTAATTCAGACTTTATTCGGCACCTGATGGCTTCTATGGATATAATCAGACTTCTATTGTTGCTTCTATGTTTATGTTATTTTTATATGTACTTCAAACTATTAGACTTGTATTTTAGAATTGTTTATTTATGACTTAATTCGCAGTATCTGATGAACCTCATATTCTGCTACGTTGAATAACATAATAATGATATAAAACACCCATATCCGACTATGTGTATTTATCTAATACCTAAATACAACATAGCATATTAAAAAAAATGGACATAATCAGTTACATGGCATAACCGATTACATGACATAAGAACCTAAATACAACATAGTATATATATATTATAAAATATCAAATTTAAATCCCTAAATATATTACATAACATAATATCAAATTTAAATCCATTTTCAAATAAGTACGACATACAACATTAAAATAAAATAAAACATATTACAGAAACACAATTCATCATCTTCCGCTCCTACTAGAAGATGTTCCTGCAAATTATATCAAACTTTACAAATATGCACATTCTAAATAGATTTTTTTTTTATCTTTTCCGATTGCTTGTCTTATTTGGAGTCTCATATTTAGAAATTTTATTTTCCGGATTTTGTTCTCATTTGGAGTCCCACTTATATTTTTTTTCTTTTTTTTTGGCGTGAGCTACGTGAATAAAAAACAATTGAATTGTTGTATGTTGACTGCGTTCCAAAGTTGTTTAATTAAAATTGAGACATAGTATCTTTTGTTCATTAATTAAAAGATATAGTTAACTTGTTTATTAATTTATTAAAAAGAGGGATTATATTCTGCTTGTTGAATTAATTAAACTAAAATTAACATGCGCAATCAAGTACTCATTTAAACAAAGTAACAAACACAATTTAAACAAGCACAAAGACTAATATTAATTGAACAAACACAACTTAACAATACAATAATTTAATTAAACAATCATAATAAAACTAGCAATATTTAATTTTAATATATTATGCTAATAAAACGAACTCACCTCCCATGCACAGGGCCGGTCCTGAGGATTTTGGGGCCCGGGGTGGGAAATTTTTTTGAACCTCTTATGTAAACAATTTTTTTTATTAATAGACCATATTATACAAAATAGGGAGGACATAAAACCAATACCCCTCAAAATAAAACATATACAATGATGAACATACCCACACCATGCTTCTTGCTTGCTTCTTGATAAACCAATTTTGAACACATGTTGTACCTGCACAAAAAACACATCTAAATCACATCGCATCTGAAATAACTCCTTCTTGCATTTTTAGAAGCAAAATCATCAATTATATGTTCAACATCAATAATTTTCAACATATTTGAATCTAAACCATCCCACACTCTAGGATCATATATATTTATAGATAACGAAGAATCTAAGCACTCAGACACATGATTAATTTCTTCAATATTTTCACTAATTTCATTTTCAAGCACATTTGTTATTTCTTCATTTACCTCATTTTCATTTTCAGACACATATGTTGTTTGTTCGTGCACCTGACTTTCAACTTGGTTTTCCAAAGACTCATTTTGCGGTTTAATTTTCTTCCAAAGTTTTTGAATAGAACCTTTTTGAGATTTTAATTTTTCTTCTCCCTCTCTTTTTCTATTTCTTTTTTCGCTACCTGATGCATATTTTCTAGGAAACATTGTTTTAAATTAAAAAAAAACAAAGTATAGTACCTGGGTAATGAGGCACAGAGGACCCAACTATGAGTTACTCAAATCTGTCGCAAAATCTAAGTTAAAATTACCTCTGTGCAGTAAAATTCATCTCCAATTTGCATCTGTGAGACTGTGAATATGGAAAAATGATTTCAGTATTGAAATAAATTGTACAAAATTGTTGATACGAAATTGAGAAATGAGAAATGAGAAAAGGCAGAACAAGCACACACATAATTCATAATACCAGTACTGGTAAAGGGTACCAGTACCGATAGGCCAACTAGCAACAGGAACAAGCAAAACAGACAGGCCCGGTACCAGGCTCAAAGGGTTACCAGCAAAAAAGTGTCGACTTCCTGTATATTTTAGCAAAATAATCACAAATACTTATTTTCAGATTTTAGTAACTGTCGACTTCCCTTATATATAGCATCAGAAGCACAAAAAATGATAATTCTAGACTTTAAGGTTCTCTCTCTCACTGTGGCAGAAACTTTTATCAGCCAAAAGGGGGAAAAATTAACAGAGATCAAAATTAACCAAAAGTCACAACCATAGATCAAAATTACAATTGATTTCTCCAATCTTAGGCCTTTGACTTCCTGAAAAATACAGATATGATTTTGATTTGACCATAGAAAACTTACAAATTACAATTGTGGCGGAGATCAAAGTTTAGGCGGACTGGCGGAACCACTAGAGAGTAGAGGCGGAGATCAAGGTTGGAGCCTGGAGGAGGAGCCGCGGAGATAAAGCCTAAAGGTTCAGCGGACAACGATTCAGGCGGAGATCTAGAAGCGGAGATTTTTGGAAAGAATTAGAAATGACAGAGGTTTGGAAAGAATTAGAAACGACAGAGGCATAGCTGGATTTTTGGAAATTGGAAGCGGAGATCAAGTTTAACCATATACCAATAAAAAAAAAAAATTTTGGGCCCCCTGGAATTTTGGGCCCGGGGCCATCGCCCTGGGTACCCTGGGTCAGGGCCGGGCCTGCCCATGCATTGTTGTGATATTGGTTGAAGATTCAGAAACATTTTGCTCAGAGGATCATCTGGTATTCAGTAATAAGCATACCTTTTCCAAAGTGTCGAAATACGGTATATACGGTCCGCACAATAATAACAGTTCAGGAAATTCCTGCAAATTAATATATAATGGGCATTAGATTCCTTTAACTTGTTTACCAAATTTTAACTTTCAAAATAAAGTAAGCTGGAGAAAGAAAAATAATAGTGTGAGAACTAAAAGCAGATGTTGAATGGATCTATCATAGAGAATGAATAATGCATACCTCCATGTATCAGATCAGTTATCAATAAATTAGAGGCTTGACCTCTCTTTCATTCAAAAAAAATAATGCATACCTCTCTCCAGTCATCATCATCAGATAATCTCCCATTGGATCGATCTGATGGTGATAGTTTTTCTTTCACGATTCCATCTGAAAATCCGAGAACTTGTTGTCTCTGCTAGTACTGAATATAATTGTTTGTAATCACGCAAGCGTTCTTTCAAGAAATCAATTTGAAAGCTGCACTTCATTGAATTGTTTAGGTTATTCTGAATCCTGAGCCATGCCTCATCTGTCACATTACCTTCAGAAATAGTACCATCTTGACAAAGCTCGAGCAACAAATGCAGTAATGCTTTAGCGTGCTCTTCTCTCCATCCAGATTTGAATGCATCAGCATAATAAAGGTAATCATTTTCAGGTATTCGTCGCGGGCTTCGCGGCCTTTCAATACTTTAGATCCATAAAGATATAACAAATCAGATCTTGAATTTACAATTAAATTTGGTAATGCAAAATTATGATTGCAATTATTGCATATTACATAAACAAAATAAATATAACATATGTATTGCTACTCGGAATAGATAGATTTGATCCTCGAATATATATTGTAAGTTACGGCATGCATACAGGATTTTATGTATATAAATGTTATCTTCATTTAATTGACGCTATAAAAACTTCTATATATGCATGTGTAGTTGATCAATTTTAACAATTAATATTTTAATACGCCTTTTCATGTCAAATGCAGCATATACACTACTAGAATTTTGGTTTCTTGCATGGATAAAACTTAGTTGTTACATGGATGTGAATGTCCCATGCAAAAGAATTGGCATTTCTGACACAACAATATCTGTTGCATGGGTGTCCCATGCAAAAAGTAACCCATGCAAAAGATTTGATGTTTATCCATGCAATTGTCTCTTACCGACCCATGCAACTAATATTTGATGACCCGTGACCCGCCAGCAACGCCTGATAGTATATTTTAATGAAGGTCCATGCAAAAACCAAAAGAAGTATCCATGTAACAAGTCTGCAGAACTGAGACCCAACAGTTGCATGGGCTTATCCATGTAACAAGTTTTGATGATTCTTTGTTTATTATTTTATTCTAAAGGTCCATGTAAGAAGTCCTACACTATCCATGCAAAAAGTCTACAGAATTGAGACGAAACTGTTCCATGGGCTTATCCATGTAATAAGTTTTGATGATTAGTTTGTTATTATTTTATTCCAAAGGTCCATGTAAGAAGTCCTACACTATCCATGTAACAAGTCTGCAGAACTGAGACCCAACAGTTGCATGGGCTTATCCATGTAACAAGTTTTGATGATTCTTTTTTTCTTATTTTATTCCAAAGGTCCATGTAAGAAGTCCTACACTATCCATGCAATTAATCTAGATTGTCGAGAAATATTAGTTGCATGCAACTACCCATGTTAAATGTTATATAAATTCCTGGAACGGGTAATGGGTAGGTAACGAAGTACATCCTTTGCAATCTTTGCAATCTTGGGGTACATCCTTTGCAATCTTGGGGTAATGGGTAGGTAACGAAGTATCTTTTGTGGAACGGGTTTTGCCTTTGTATTATGTCCCGGTGGCTTATATCTCGGTTCTTGTCTTGTCCTTGTTCGTATCGTTGTAATAAAGCATGCAAAAGTTTGGGCATACGTCTATTTTCACATGTTCCATGCCCAACCCCTCGATCAATCGCTTCGATTGGTAGAAATTATCCGGCATTTGAGAGCTAGGAGGAAGCATGCTCTTAATGAGACCCATCATATCATCATAGCATTTTTGGCTCAATTGGTGTTCCGCCTTTAACGCCAAAGCTTGTGTGACCGCCGACAATATGGTATGGTTTTCGCATTTCAAATGTCCGGTCATGTTCTCCTCCCAAAGAGGGGTTTCCGATGCGGCTAGCATGGTGAAAAATTTTGAAGCTACTCCGGAGGGTTGGTCAGCCTCCCAATCAAAAGAAGGTCCAGCTGCTGCCCTTACCATATCTCCCATTTGATCCGTTGGTGGAGGGGATAGACGGTTGATAGTTGGGTTACTCTCATCCTCGCCGTGCTTGTGCCAAACCTCACATAGAGCGCGGAAACCAGATTTGTAAAGGTGTATCTTCACGGTTTCTACATCTCGACTATAGAGGTTGTCACATTTTTTACAAGGACAAGGGATACACTTCCTTCCACGCGCGTCGATAGTCACCACATCGGGTTTGGATAATGCCGCCTTAGCAAATTCTTGAACACCCCTAATAAAATTTGGTTCAAGTCGTGTTCTGTTGTTGTACATCCATTGACGGTCGTTAGTGGCCATTTGATTAGTTTCCTGTAACATTGAATTGATGGTTAATTTAAAAATTGAGATGTGGTACAACCTAATGACTTCAAGTCCTTTCTGGCATTTCATCAAACAGTTCCAATGCGCAGAAAAAAAAAGCATTTGTTGAATGGTAATGTACACAGAGAGTTAGAGGTTGTAAGGAAATTCAGCCCCATTCAATTAGGTTGAAATGAACCGCTTAGTTACCACAATAAATTATATTTCAATTGTACTTACCTCCTCTTTGAGTGCAATGTCGATGTTGACTTCAATGTGATGAGCAGAGAGACACAGAGACTCAAAAAGGCTGATGGGCAGAGAGAGATATAGCGAGAGTGGAGGGAGGGGTAAGAGGCTGGGCAGAGAGACACAGAGACTCAAAAAGAGAGAGTGGAGGGATTAAAAAGAAGGGCACGACTTGGCGACTGACCGACTGGGCTCATAAGGAAGAGCATGAGGAAATGAATTACCAATAAGGTGGTCTGTGTCGGGTTGAAAATGAAACCGATGGTCGGCATTTACATCGGAAGACCAGTACAAATAGTGTCATTGTTGTTCTAAGTTCATTTTTGTTTTTTTTTTGCGTACCCTGTTTGTACGCATTTTATTTATTCCACCACAAATTCCCACCATGCATTGTATATATCCCAACATAAGACTACATCCCATTTTATATATCCCAACAGAAAATGAAACTCAATATATGCCAATGATAAGAAAAAACATATCAGGAGTTAATTATCTAAGATGAGTGACTGAAGTATAGTAAACTTCAGTTTAAACTTAATGCTGTTCACATCCTACTTAATTGTTCATCCAAATACTTAATATTGTTCACTTAATACATAACTCCCAATCAAATTAGATACATAACTGTTATGTTTTGTTAGCCGCTACACTATTACAAATGGCGTAAAACCAGAGAAGTTAGGAGTTCCAGAGATCATCCACGTCCTTTATCACCCCCACCGCGACCAGAAGGTTCCCCTCCCCCTCCGATATCGGCCCCACCACCACCAGAAGACTGCACATTTGTGACAACCTCCTAACAAAATGCAGAAAAATAATGGAAAATATGCATTAATATACTACGATGTGATTTCCAAAAAATGAGTTGAAAGGGACATTGCACTTACAGAGAAGTTAGGAGGGTCAGCTCCTGTTTTGGCGAAGAGCGCCGCGATACATGCCCTGCTGTACGCATTTTCTTTTTTATTCTCTTCCATTTCCTCTCGGTGTCGCATCTCTTGGGCAGCAATCTCCTGAGCAAACCCTCTTTGTGCAACATCTAGTTTCCTTTTAACTAACTCTTCCACCTCCTCGGCAGTGTACGATTTCTTTGTGTGTTCAGCAGAGGTGGCAGTGCTTTTGGTAGGTTCCGATGGGGCTGCCTCCATTGCCTCCAGCTCTTGGTTGGCTTTTGACATTCTTGACCGATTGCCAAATCCGTACATCCTGCCTCTCTTGTCCTCTCCATCCACAGCAAGTTTCCATAGCGCTTCATCGTCCATTTCATTCCCATGTGCCTCTTTTAATGATTTGAACCGATCCTGCATTGGATCGACACAGTAAGTTAAGTTATAAATTGCAAATCATTATATTACATCTAACGGACTGTAATCTTGGGGCTAAGGGTGCTATAGTCAATTTCACTTTCCAAACAAGGGTACATTTATGTTGCTTGAGTTGTGCTTGTAATTCTCAAAAGAAGGAACTGATTACACTATAGCAAACCAGGCCGGCTTGGTAATGTTGAGAAATAGATAGAAAGTTCTCCAGTTGACCCAATAGCTAAAGGATTTTTTTTTTAAATGGTCAAAAGCAGAATTTGGTAAAACCCTCACCCAAAATTGGTTCATGTTGCACAATTTTGGTTCATGTTGTACGTAAATACCATCAAATTGGTTCATGTTGTGTGAAAATGAAGACATAGACAAAATTTGTGTTTACCGCTGCCCTTTTTGCTCTATCGCTGACGTACTCCCCAGCCGGTGACCTCTTCAAATGAGTTCGATCAAAAACATCCTGAAGACCAACGGCACTCCCCTTCTCAACAATCTGAAATTTCATTTTCAATGTATAAGATGTAGATCAATACAACAGTTAAGAGAAGGAAATTCATGAAATTAAATTTTCAATGTGTAAGATGGAAATCTCGAATCGATCACAGCAAATAAGCCACTTCTTAGCAAATTACAGCAAATTACAGCAAATTACAGCAAATAAGCCACTTCTTAGCAAATTACAGCAAATAAGCAACCTCCTAGCAAATTCTTGTTTATTTGTAAAGTATATGATGAAAGAAGAAATACTAATTTTTGTTTGTGCCTGTACGAGCTCCTGGATCCACCCACATGACTGACGGCACGTTTATCTCCAGAGCTGCTAGACCCAGTTTTGTTAGCCCGGTTGATGTTTGAAGATTTCTCCCATTTGGGATTCATCCAAATGTCACACAGACCCTTCCAGTGGTCCGAATTCTTGCACCACCTTGGACAAACATCCTTCCATAACTCCTTGTCCTCTCCAAATTTGTTCCTGCACACTCTCCTAGTGTCTGTCAGTACACGCAGCCAGGTATCTGCCGCTATGTTCTCGAAGACATCGAGACAACGCCCGACATCTTCGCCCTCGGCCCATGAGTATTGCTGCAAGAATTTACGCAGGATTTCTAACCTCACAGTCGAAGGAAACATGTTGAACGACCTGATTGGTCCCGGCAGGCACTCACAAGTCACGAGCCTTATTGTTGTCACCACCTTTGAGCATTCAGGGGCTGCTGTGAACTCGTAGTCACCAACAACCTTCAGTACAGGCCTGCTATCTGGGTGAACAGGGTCACGAGACTTGGCAAGACCCCGTACACCCCTGACATCAGACTTCTTCCCCTTCCTATTTTGCTTTCGCTTGCTAGTCTGCACTATATTTGCTGACCAATCCAGGTCTACACCGTTCAATTCGAATGCTTCAGGACACATGCGTAGAACCCGACGCTTACGGAACCTCCTACTTCCATCATCCTCTATCTCCGACAGTAATGACTGGGGTTCAGCAGCAGCCTCCTCTGCAGAGAAGTTAGATGGCTGGTTCATGTCAGAATTGTGAATATCCTCAGTATTGTCAGATTCTGCTGGACTCACACCGGGCTGCACAGTGGGCTGCGGCTCGGGCGGCGGCTTGTGATGCGGCTCGGGATGCACACTGGGCTGCTGCTGCTTGGGATGCGGCTGCTGCTCGGGCTGATGTGGGGGCTCCGGCGGTTGTGACTGGGGTTCAGCACTCTGACTGGGAGAGGACGCGGAGGCCCCCTCTGTCTCATCCTCTTCAATTGTGTACATTCCTCGGGCGGTGTCAATATCTTCACTGCTGAGAATTTCATCAGATTCTTCAGACTAGTCAGAGTCATCATCCAACATTCTTCTGGCCCTCAAGTATGCCAGGTAAGCGGGACTATACCCTGAATATGTTCTGGCCCTGACCGGTTCTTCGACCCCCTCTTCTGCCTCATCTTCTTCGACCGGGTCTTCGACTGGTTCTTCGACCGGCTGCTCGACCGGTTCTTCGACCGGCTGCTCGACCGGTTCCTCGACCGGCTGCTCGACCGGTTTTGGATGTCCATCGGGCTGAGGAGGTACGTCGGTGGGAGGGCTGGAGGATGGGGCAAGTGGAACACTCACTTTGGTGGGCTGAGGTGGTGACAGAGGAGGATACTCAATAGGATTCAGCCTTGGGGATCTTCGGCGGCCATCAACGTCAGCACCCAAGGGTTTTGGTCTACGAACCATTCTCTTAGAGGAAAGGGACTTCGGTGGAGGAGGTGTCATAGTGGCCTCTAGCTCTGCCATTGGCGGGGGAGAACGTGTCACAGTCACCGTGTCAGTTCCCTCCACCTCGGGATGAAGCCTCGGAGATTTCCGGCGTCCAGACACCGTGGTCCTTACGGAATCATCACTGTGCTCCATCATATATGTGACAGAACAATACAAAATTATTAATTAAGCTACAGCAATACATTGTAATACCATCAATGTAAGCAATAATCAGGTTCAAGTGATTCCTTTCATGAAATGTTTTAGATTTGTCAACTTATTTAGATAAGATAATTACTTGTTTAAAATCAGCTCCAATTTACAGAACTATACAACATAAGACTAAAAGCAATCATAAGCACTATACAACATAGATGCGTACCATAAGACTAAAAGCAACCATAAGACTAAAATCAGCACCAATTTACAGAACTAGATAACATAAGAACTATACAACATAGATGCGTACCAGTACTAGTACATCCAGAAAATCAGCACCAATTTACAGCAAGAAAATAGATTAAAAGCAACCATAAGCAAACGCACAAATTCTGAAACCAGAGACATTTTTTCATTGATGATTATCAAGGTCTTTGCACCTACAGAACTATACACACATCTTTCATCTTGTACATATTGCAAGAGAGATCAAAACAAATGAGATAAACAAAGAGAGATGACTCAAAAAGCTTGTACCAGCCTTCAATACCAACCCACGTACTCTTCTCTTTTTCTTTCTATCTCTACTCTTTTTTTTTCCAAAGATGAACAGAACTTGAGGGACAAAACACCAAGCTGTTTAGAACACACTAGAACACACTGGACCTCTAATATCTCTTTTTTTTTACAAAATAGACCCTAGACTTAACAAAAAATATTGATACTGCCCTCTCTCTACTAAACTGACCTAACAGAATCAAGGTCCAGTTTATCATTTATTAAACGGTCTATTTAATGTATCAGTGACAAATAGACAGTGATTTTAGTTGACAATTGCCAAATTGAAGATCGATTGAGACATGATCAATCCTTAATCAAAGAGGTTCTTTTTGTTTCAATATTTATTCTTACTGGTTCATGCTCCAGTACCCCAAAAAGTTTTCAAAGGACCATCGATGTAAACCTAACTCGAATTTCAAGCTTTTCTAGACACCTTTAATTTCAAGCCTCTCGTACTTTCAAGCTTTTCTAGACACCTTTAAGCTACAGCAATACATTGTAATACCATCAATGTAATTAACTACAGTTTCTGAATGTAATACCATCAATTGATATATTTTTGTTTATTTGGTGCTTTTGGAGATCATAAAGGGCTTTTCTGAGTATAAGAGAAGGTAATCTATTCATGCTGACTATGAAGGCTCCTACTGCCATAACCCAAGCTAATTGATTTTCAGAATTTGACGTGTCAGAGCTATTCAATACTGACTGACGATGATAGGTACAAAGGTAACCAGTAGCAGAATAAGCCAACCATGGATAACAGGTTCTTAGCTACCTTTCATTAAATCAAAGTATCAGTAATAAAAAACTCCATCAATGAGCTTATGCAACAATAACTCTATATTTTTAATTCATTACCAGAATATTATATTTATAAACAAACAACATAAGACTACAAGGGACAAATCAGGTTGCCACATCTTATATAGGAATGACTACATCTGATCAGGTCAGCAATACAAAAAAACAATTGACAAAAAAATCCTCATTTTTCATGCATATATATAATAGCAACTACCTCTGAGTTAAATTAATGATTTTAAACCCAAGTTAAAGTTTTGAGTCAATAAAGATGAATGAAAACTAAATTAATAAAACTAATTTCCTAAAACCTAAATTAATGCATTAATACCATATAGTTGTGAAATTCATCATATATATATGGTTTAATTGTTCATAGAAAACCTAACTAATCAATCTACTTTGAGGTTCTTTTTTGGTAGTGGTTGTCAATATATAACCAAACATCACGAGTTTACCAAACTTATCCGTGCACATGCAAGTATTCTCCTTTGAAATTTCTATCGTTTGTTTTTGCATGAAGGAGCCTGTGTCTCTCATTTCATAAAATTGTGTACTTATTACCGTTGTTTCATTATATTACTACGGCAGATATAAATTCTTTAGTACTATTTTTAGATCGCGCAGTACCCACAGCACCCCGCCCAAATATAAATAATTATGTAAAAGAATTTTATTGGAACCTCCCAACTTCCTGCTCCATATACAAAATTCAGAGACAATACATGTTATTGTTTACGTATATATATAATAAATGTTTCCAACAATAGTTCTGCACTTCTCTTCATGGGAATTTTTTTTTCCATTTAATTAACTCATATTATATTCAGGACACTTCAAAGAAATGTTTTATTTAGTTGTATTGTAAAACCTAAATTAAAACCTAAAATTAAAACCTAAACTAAAACCTAAATAAAACTAATTTCCTAAAACCTAAAATTCTACTGCCCGAATTTCCTAAAACCTAAATTAATAAAACTAATTTTTGTAACCTAAATTACAGCAACGAGTTATCTACGTACCTATTCCGAAGAGCCTTCGATCTCCGACGTAAGCGAGATTGGCGGAGAGAGCGGCGGGGGTCGATCGATCGTCAGTACGGAGGGTTGAGAATGTGGTCGATCGAGAGACAGAACAGAGCGACGGGTGGGAGTGTTCTTTGGCGGCGACCCCGATCGGAGAGGCGGAGTGAGGGAGAGGAAGGGTTGCGCCTCGGGCGGTAATGTGTGAGGGTTTAGGGAGAGGAGGGGTTTTGGTTGCCTTTTCAAAAAAAGCTAAGTCCCAGACTCCCTCTCCAGAGACCTAAGTATGTATGAATTCGTATCCTCTGCATTAAGAATTCAGATCCCCTAATGTAACCCAATTTTTGAGTTTTGATCCAAACCGTCCAAGATGCTCTAACACGATCTTAAAGAGTCTGGACCCCACAAATAATACTGGGCCCCTGCGCTACCACCGAATAGGCACCGTGCACGTCAAAACTCAAAAATTGGGTTACATTAGGGGATCCGGACTCCTGCATTAACCCCTCTCTGTATCGCATTTACTATGAGGGCCTGAGGTACCTCAAATTTACCACTGCATATCGGTGCCGCGTGATCCTCTAGCACAAATCTTAGAGTAAAGAGGGGCTTCCACCTGGGGCGGATACAAACACATTATTTATATTACCTGAGGGGACATCATCGCATAATTTTCATTTACTAAAATGGAGATCCCATTTTTAAATCAGGACAGTTCATCACACATCAGATGGCTCTGATTCGCCCAGTGGCCATTTAGATAATAATTACACAGCAAATAATATACTGAAAATGCAAAATGCAAAAAACTAAAGTTTATCATATTATATATGTAAATTATTCTTACAAATATCAATTTTATACCATTTTAATATTATTTGCATCTTAAAATAGTGTTAGTGAATGTGGACCGTGCATTTTCACGTTATAAATCAACGGTTGATTTGTCATGAAATGATTCAAAGTTGATTTTTAAATGATCAAGTGAGGACCCTTAACATGTACAACACAAGTGTTTTTTATTTTGGCCGTCTCTAAGCTTCGATCCGACGTGATTTGATTATAGCCATTCGATGGCTTGATATTCCGTAGGCTAGATGGATGTGAAAATCAACGTAAATTTGGACAAAATTTTAAAAGACCAAAAGTAAGGTAATAATCTTTAATTGTAACGGTTCCGATCGACCGGGCCACGACATTTTGGTTTGCGCCTTCATTAACTTGCACAACTAGAGTTATGGTTGCATGACAAGTATATATGGCATATGAGTTGTTAAGACAAAATGCATGTACTAACTTAATATTTTAGGTGTCTAAATCATTTTAATATGCAAAAACATGTTTAAAAATTCATTTTGGGGTAATAGAGATACTAATATAATTTCCAATAAATTTTTTTAACAAAAAGAAATGCCAATTTTCTTCATTGATTACTAAATTACACAACTCATTGCAAAAAACTAATAACACATATTTAATAAATTAAATTTGTTCATCACATATTCATGACTTGTACAAATTTAATTAAAATATGAATATATAATTATTAAAATTTTTACAAAATTTATCTCATCTGTTCAGAATATATATTCTTATAAATCCACATGTTAACATACTAAAATCCCACTTCTTATTTAAACCCTATTTCACTGAACTCCTGGCCCCATAATAAATTCCCGAATAAGCACCTGACACGTGTCAAAATACTGTGTACCTAGCGAGAATACGGAGTTCTATTTCAACTCCCTCTCAAATTTTGTATATTTATATTAACAGAGCAGGTGTGGTTCAACGCAGCACATCACATTGGTACATTTCACGTTATAAACCAATTAAAAAACTGCCGGAAAGTAAAACAGATGTGCTAATAAAATTGGCGGAAACTTTCCCCCCATCGCAGCCAGCGAAAAGTTCCCCCCTTTACCGAATTCACATCCTCCCCGGTACCGCACCAGGGAGCCTTTTACGCTAACTGCATCCAGACGGTTCTTTCCCGAATCTCAAAACTGCTAAGAGTAAATCTTAAACCGTAAATTGAAAGGGAATCTTTTGCAGTATTGGAGAGGATACATGTTCCCCATTAGATAACCTCAGTTACTTAGCCGCCTCCCTCACTTTTCCACTCATTTCCACCCTCTTTCTCTCCTTGGCTAGGTCACGATTTCTTGACCCTCTTTCTCGCCGTCTCTAAAAAATCACCCAATTTCTTGACGGCACGGAGGTAGATCCAACCAACGGAGGTACCTCTCACACTTCTTGGAGGTACATGCACCCCTCAAGAAATTTGATTTTACTTTCCTTTTCAGGTAATATCTAACCGGTTTCGAACTTGATTCTCTTAAATGTGCGTATCTATGCATTGTTCCCACCTTCTCACCTCACATTAGAATATTTCTCTTGATATTTTTGCCAATTCTCGGAAAATGTAGTTTAATCTGGACTTACACTTGATATGTGCTCCACAATCACCATTCTCTGAAATGATAATTGTTCATGTCTGAAAAAATAGAAATACTGTGTAGTTTGATCATTTTGAAGTTTATAAAATTGTGTAGTCTTCATAGGCATTGTATGAACAATTGTGCTGTAAATGTCTCATATGCATTGTATACTGTGTGTAAATGTCTCATGGACAGTATACTACATGATTTTAAATATGTGTGTTAACATCGCTTCAAAATTTAATTTCTTATTGAAGTTCAAAATATAACCTGACAGAACTAGAAGGAGATGATCCCATTTCATGATTTCCTGATGATGCTTCATTTATTTTCTACAAAAGATATTTAGTAAGTTTTCTTATAAAGAAATCACCCCAAAATATATTAAAAAAACAAAGAAACAATTCTCTTTTACATAATTGGGAAACAATTCTGAGGGAGACCATGTATATGTTCCTCCTACCTTACTTTTAGTATATATATTTGATGTAGATTTATACTTGGGACCTTGTAAATATATTTTTATTGTCAATCAATTGTTGGAGCTCAATGCTACCAACCTTCAAAAAAAAGTTCTCTTTTATTTTTGAAAGATCGCTATACCTTGTAGTTCTCCGGAGCATTCTTATAGAACTGTTGAGCTGATGCCTTTCTAGCCTCATCTTGTATCTTTGTTTTTTCCTCTTCCAGTCCTTTAATTAATCTCCAATAAAAAAGAAAACAAAAAAATGCAGCTCTTGACTGAAACATAAAATCCCCAATTTTAACATTTTAACCCTAATTGACATCAATGTAATCAGTAAACATAATTACTTCCGCTCGTCAATGAAATCTTAATGTCCAGCAACAATTTCACCTTTAATTATATTTGTGACAGCGAAATCAATGTTCGACATCCACTAGGTGTGACACCTTTAATTATATTTGTGACAGCAACAATATTCGACATCACCTTTAATTATATTTGTGACTTACTTATTTTTTGTATCACAGAATTACAAAGTTCAAACTTAAACATACGGTGCATTTGGAATTACCAGCAAACTCAAAGCTTAGTAATGCCCGTTTCCACCCCCACTACCGGATCCTGAACCATATCCAGAACCGGATCCGTATCCTGACCCAGATCCACTGCCACCATCACCACCCCCACCTACACCTCCACCTCCACCGCCGCCACTGCCATACCCACCACCATGAGCACCACCTTCGCCGTATCCAGACCCAGAACCATAACCAGATCCATACCCAGAACCATAACCAGATCCATACCCAGATCCATTACCAGAACCTCCGCCTCCACCTTTCCCTCCACCACCACCTCCACCGCTGCCATAACCGCCACCCGCTGCACCACCTACACCACCACCATATCCTGATCCGGACCCAGAGCCATACCCAGACCCGTAACCAGATCCTATGCCGGTACCACCCCCTTCCCCACCACCCCCGCCGCTGCCACCACCCTTGCCATATCCCCCACCAACTCCTGAACCGGTACCCTCACCGTAACCAGACCCGTAGCCAGAGCCATAACCAGAGCCTCCGTCATAACCACCCCCACCTCCATTGCCCCCGCCTCCGCCACCACCTGATCCAGCACGTAGATTTTAAATAGTTAATGGCTCAAACCATAGTAAACAGATGATACACGTAGATTTTAATTAGTGGTGGCCTGGTGGGTTCTTATATGGTACATTTCTATGTTTTTTTGGGGCTTCCGATGAATTGCCTCCTTTATTTTGTATTAATCAACCCTCTAAGGCCTATAACACATTTCTATGTTTTTTTATGAATATAGAAGGCGACTACCAAAATGCCTCCCCGAAATTCTGGTCTGACAAGAGCGAGAGCAACTAAATATAACAAGAGGAAGTGCCCAACAGATCAGCAGACCCTTGGTGTCGGGATTGTAGATGCAACTCATGAATGTGATACTCCACCACCAAAGAAAAAGGGACGAGGGCCTGGAGCTATACGAGATGCGACAGAGGTTATTGAAAATCGACCGGAGATATGGCCTGTTGGGATGCACGAGTTCTCGTGCGGAA
This sequence comes from Carex myosuroides, assembly GCA_028015225.1. Classification (NCBI taxonomy): domain Eukaryota; kingdom Viridiplantae; phylum Streptophyta; class Magnoliopsida; order Poales; family Cyperaceae; genus Carex; species Carex myosuroides. The sequence continues at coordinate 15,234,517 of CM051465.1, forward strand.
ATGACTCAAGGCAAATCACTGCTGCAATAACTAGGCTTGCCCTTAATTACATGCCGTCGCCATTAAGAAGTTATAACGCCTTTGATCCTCTTACAAAGGATAACGTTGAGAAGGCGTTTTTGGTACCCTTTAACTTTCATGTTTTTTTAATACAACACAATTCATGTTCCCACACTTTGATCTGTTCCTGAGTTGGGTCGCATCTGTGTTTTTTGAGATGTTGAAATGTAGATAATTCTGGACAGTTGACCTTTATCGGTACAGTACCAGTAATATAGATTCTGGACAGCAGGGAGCATCTTGATAACTGGACAGCTTGTTGCACAATATAGATTCAGTACCAGTACCAGTATAAGTAATATAGATTCTGGACAGCTGACCTTTATCTGGTTAGTGAGTAATTCAACATCTGGTTGTTTTGATAATTGACATCTGGTTAGTGAGTAATTCAATAAGTGCAACAAGTGCAACTTTCAGTACAGTACCAGTAATGTTCTATATTATAAAATAAGTTTGATTTTTGTTTTATACATACAAAGTCAGAAATTCAATTAGCCAAGTCAAAATGTCGACATGCATGTCGCCAGAAACTGACATGACAGTATTTATATTGACTAGAATTATTAATATTTTTCATGAATATTTATTGAACTTATCTGAAATAGATGGTTTATTTCGGAGTTAGTAAAGATTTAGATACATGAAAGATTTATTGAACTTATCTGAAATAGATGATTTATTTCGAACTTATCTGATTCCCTTTTCTTTTTTACAGGAAAGATTTAGATACAGAGAAGGTGAAGATGCCGACCATTGTCGAGAAGTTTTTGATGCCATAGCTGTCAAGAGGTACGCTGAGGAGCTGCACACCGCAAGGGACAAGTGCATCAACAAATTTGGTTGGGACATGCCCTTATGGAAGGCTAACGTGCCGCATTGATGTCTTAAAGCCGCAAATTGGCACGGTCTCTGTGACATCTTCAACACAGAGGAGTGGCAAGGGTTGAGGACACAAAACAAAATAAACCGCATAGCGTCAGGATTTAAAATCGCACACCACGGTGGATCAGCTAGCACACTCCAGCATGTGGATAAACTGGTAAGCTTAATTAACTACTGTGTTAAAAAATTAACACTATTTACAGATTACTAGTAAACCTCTAATTGCAAACCTCTTGTTTATTCCTTCTCATGTGGAGACAACACTAAAAAAAGGAACTCCAACATTGGAGGAGATTTACCTACACATGCATTGTAGATTAGAAAATGGAAAATCACCTGTGCTGTCTCAATATGAGGCTGCCACGGAGGGCGTGACTGAAACCACTGAAGATGGTGATACTAATGACATCGTAAACCAACCAACAGAGGAGACTACCACACCCTCCTTAACTTTCGATATCAACTCGTTGCAATTCACCAACGATAGAGCCAAAAAAGTTTATGTAAGTGGTAATTTTGTATAGTCACAAGACCTTGTTATTGTACCGTTCTTATTAACAGTCCCAACCTTGTTAGTATGCTGTTTTTATTAGCAGTACCAACCTTGTTTTTGTACATTTCTGGTACAGTTTGTATTAACAGTACTCACTTTGGCATGACATGAAATTACCACAATTGCACTATATATAGACCAATAAGACTGAATAGCAGCTTATGCATGATTCAAATGACAATAAGTGAGAAAAGTTGATATTTGAGGGGTTTTATGGCACAATTACAAAGGAAAGGATCTTGGCGAAAATTGAGGATTTATTTCTAAAGTCTAATATCTGATGCAAACATGAAGAGTAAACGAAATTATATTTATTGTGCTAGATTGATGTTGGTGGGAATATAGTTGATAGTTGATACCCAAACCGAAATTGGTATCCTCATGTATCAGTTCAATAACAGTACAGTACCTTAAAGACACATTATTTTAAGGATTATAAATGATACAAGTATTATATGAGTATTGAAAGTTATTTTGGGTGTAAATTTGTAGTATAGAAAGGTATTTTGGATGTAAATTTGTATATATAATGTCTTGCATACAACTAGATATGTATATAATGTCTTGCACACAACTCTGTTCAGTGCAGTTCCTGAGCAAAATTGTTCCAATTGAAGTGAACTTGATGTAAACCACATACGAACAAAATTACATCAAGTTATTATTGTTAACTACATGTATCAAAAATTCATTTTACTCACCTGTTGCAACTTATAGGAAGATGTTACTGAATGGAGGGCCGATGAGGCAAATGTTGACAAGGACGAGAGCGCTTTGTATATTACTGCTGTTGGGGGATCAATCCGTGGCAGGATACGAGGCTTCGGAAGCGTGCTTGATCCTATGCTGCCAACAGCAACCACACGAGCCAGGGCAACCCATGCAGCATCTTCTGTTTCTGGGGTGACACAACATGGGTCGCAGAAAACTTACACTCATGAAGAAATGAACGCAATCTTAGTGCAAGAACGAGATCAACGTCTTATTGAGGAGCGAGAAGAGAGGAAAAGAATACAAGCAGAAAATAACATCATGTTCATGCAACTGTTTGCAATGATGGGGGTGCAAAGGCCTAACTTACAGGTACGAAATGGTATTATTTTCAATATCAGCACAAAATTCGAGAATTTTTACAATCTTCAATTCATCATGGTTATAAAGTAATTGCGGGTATATTACTGAAATTATACATAGCCTACCAATCAAAATTCATGTTAATGTGTTGTATGCAAATATATCATTTACTGTTAATTTCTGAATTTGTATATTTATGAGTCACTTGATTTATGTGTCACTTGATTATACATAGCCTACCAATCAAGATTCATTTGTCACTTGAAATGATACATACCTGAAATTATACATAGCCTACCAATCAAGATTCATGTGTCTCTTGATTTACTGTGGGTTTCTGATTGCTAAATTTATCATTCAAATTGATTCATGTTTAACAGTCTACATGTTGGTGTAATGGGGAAAATCACTTATTTGCATGTTAAATTGTTAACTACAATACTAGATGATGTTAATATTACTCACTAACAAGATGTTGAAATGTCCATGTTCTAACATAATTCTACAATGTTTAATGCTTAGGGTCAAGGTACCACAACTATACCTCAGTCTCAGGAAGGAGCTTCACGAATGCCGATGGCCATCTCTCAGGTATCATATCTGTAGTTGGAACCTTATTTTTTTGGGTAACATATGTTGTATTATGAAAGTCTTTTATTTCTGGATTTTTACGTACCATACTTACAAGCAGAAATAGCTGACCTAATTTAGCTTGTATTTGGTGATCTCTAATCCAAGGATTATCCTTCCTCTATAAGGCAGCCCGGCTGTTTTTGTTCAGTGGCTGTGCTGAACCATTATCTATACTAACTTATATTCCTATTATTGATGTGCTGCTACCTCTGCTGTTCATCTTAGTGCTGTGCTGGTACCCGGTGTTGGTACAATGCAAATAATACTAACTTCTATTCTATGCTAATGTGGTATATGTAGGGTCTAGGTGCTGACTTTATACAATCAGATGGGAGAGCCACTTTCCAAGCACTCCTCAATGGGCAATCTGGACAAGATGTGGCAACATGCGAAGCCGCCATCAACCAATGGTTCGGGGGAGAAAACCAGAACAACCCCAACAATCAGCCCTTCTAGTGTGGGGATGTTGCAGCTACAAATAGTAGGCTCTTTTTGTAAATTTTTGGTGATAGGCCGTGCTTATATTTTGTGTATACAAAAACAAAAGGGCCGTGCTCTTTTTGGTCTTATGTTACAATGCTTGCTTGAATTTAAATGTTGGTTCATGATAATTAAAATGTTACTCTCCATGTTAACTGGTTTGAATTGTTCATATTATGTTTCAATGGCAAATGCCAAAGATTTCTTGCTTGCCACATGTTTTATTGTATTGTTTTTATTATGTTTGAATGGGAAATGAAACAGATTTCTTGCTTGCCACTGGGTTGGTACCAAATGGTACTGGGAGGATTATAGAAATCTGGCACGATAATATATTGCTGGAACGTCAATTATTTCCATCGGAATATCATTACAAATATTGGGTAATACAGTGCATGCAATAGGTCGAAATGATATCCTTGCAAATAACCTGGTGGGGCCCACCAGCATTATCCATGCAAATAACCTGGTGGGGCCCACCTACATAGCCATGGAAATAACCTGGGGGCCCCACCTTGTCTATCCATGCAATTACTCCCTTCAATTGCCTTGCAATAACCTGTGTGGGACCCACGCTCTCTATCCTTGCAAATACTCAGTTGTCTATCCATGCAAATACTAGGGTGGGGCCCACGCTCTTCATCCTTGCAAATACTCAGATGGGGCCCACGCTATTTATCCATGCAAATACTTCCTGCAGGCGCCAATTCTCAGACTTGTTGCATGGGTACTTGTTCCATGAGAAAGCCCATGCAATAAGATTTGGAAAAGTTATTACATGAATAACCCATGCAACAAGTCTGAAATTGAGTATTTGCATCGAGGCTTGTACCATGGGTAGTTGTTACATGGATAACCCATGCAACAAGCCTTTTTCGGGCTTGTTGCATGAGTAAGCCCATGCAACAACCGAAATTTCATCCATGCAAGAAACCAAAATTCTAGTAGTGATATATCATTTTTAGTTGCAAGGATGCATGTAATAATAATTGAGCTAAAACAAGGAAGGATGACATACATTCCAGATTCACTTGTTATTATGTTCCCTGAAAATTCATCGCCCAACCCTTTGCCATCAAACATAAGTTCACTTGTTATTTTCTTCCATTTTGCTTTAAGGTGGGCAATAGTGTCTGTTGACTCGCATTCCAAAGAAAAAACCTTCGCATTCCTCTCCATTACTAAAACCTTCATTGTACTACGGAGATATCTGATAATTGATTCAACAAAGACAAACAGGTGATCAGTTTTCTGATTTTAATTGGAAAATTAATTAAGCCAGCAGTACAACATATATAAACCATAACATTGGATGGGCTTATATAGCAAAAAACCATGCTTTTATTTATTAATTGAAAAGATACACATAATAATCGAGAACACATTAATTATTGGTCATTAGAGGAAAGGCCAGCTGAAGCAAACCCAACAGCAGCTCGTTACTTCATGGGCAAGAATAAAGAACTTACATTTACTCAAGGAGCCAAGATAATTCCTAATATATGTTTAAAGGGAACGCCTTTCTAATAATGGAAGCTACAACCTTCTTATAGAACTTTGTGGTATAAGGCCGGTTAATTGCTTCGCGTGCATGGATGTTGAGATGTTTTTAGCGTGGATCACATTAGAGGCCACCATCAGGAAATTTCCCCGAAAGTGTTATCCAAGTTCTAGGAAAAGTAATATAGATTTCAGTTTGACTTCCAGTCTTCCACCCATTGATTGATTGATTCAATGCATTGCTTTAAGACACTGTGATAAAGATTTCCCCGAAATAGAATTTGATGTAGTGCTAAGCATCTAGGAAATTTTTTATCCGTAGTAATTAATAGAAAAGAAGAGAGACAAATAGTAAGAGTACAGTAATATTTATATTGGTAGTAAGATCGGTAGCAATTTTACCGATTTTGAAAATAAAAAAGTAGGAATTGGTAGGAATTTTACCGATCTAAACCAGTTTGTTTTTTTTCCTTTTAATTTTTTTAGTAAAATATATATTTTTTACAAAAAAATAGATAAAGTACTTTAAAATATAGATATATATATCAAAAATATTCCATCTATTTTTTGAAAAACTTTTCATATTTGACTAGAAATCAAATATAAGAATTTTCTCCATCTATACATCAAATAAAAAGAAGTTAAAATCAGTAAAATTGCTACCGATCTTACTACCAATATAAATATTACTATACTCTTACTATTTATCTCCCTTCTTTTCTATTAATTACTGCCGATAAAAAATTTCCAAGCATCTACCCAGAGACTTCCACCCATTTATTGATTCATTGCTTTAAGACACTGATAAATTGTGTATGCTGGATGCATCTCCTCCGGTCCATTCATATATAGTACTCTTTTTTGGTTTTTGTTTTCTTGTTCTTGGTTTTCAATGCATAGTACTGTGGGTCATTGGGATTAATTACAAGCCCAACGGTCTGAATTTGACTAAGATGGGTACAAAATTCAAGCCCAACGGTCATTTATTAAGATGGGATTAATTACAAGCCCAACGGTCATTTATTAAGATGGGTACAAAATTCAATGGTCTGAATTTGACTAGTTTTGTAAAATACTTAATAAATAGTAAAAAAATTCAGAAAAATGTAAAATTTGACCTCCAAGTACATTTTAATATGGAGATAATGTTGAACAGTCGGATCGACTGTTTGAACTTTGAAAATAAAAATATGCTCATTTTACAAATAGGTCCTTATGCCCATAGAAGCATCCCTCTAAAATAAAATAGTGTAATTACTTAAAATATTAACATTTATCTAATTTTAAAATAAAATAGACTATTCCACAAAATAATAAAAAACCTGAATGATATTCACAAAAAAAATGTTTAATTTATACTTTTACATCTTCATAACAATCATATTTTCATAAGAATTGACTACAGTGAAATTCTTTACTTTAGTCAAACAAACAAAATTAATAAACTAAACATCTGTATGCAACTATATATGCATATACATGTAGCTAATGTTCATATATGCTACGGTATTTCCGAACGTCTGATTCCTTTAATATATATAGGAGTTCAGAGGCGGAAGGTAACTATGGCCAGGGGTGGCTAAGCCACCTCCAACATTTTCAAAATTGTTTACCAAGTACTTGTAATTTTAATTGAAAATTTTATTTTATAGGTGTTAGCCCCCATCCATGTAAAATACAAAAAATTAAAGGGGTTGAATAAAAAAATGACATGTCCCTTAAAAAAAAATAACGCTTCGGTTTTCCAATCAAGTGAAAAAACGGCATCTTTAATCATGTAAAAAATATAAATAATTAGAAAGTTGTTGAAAAATAAAAGGAAGCTGCTAACCGTCTTCGGACACCAATCTCCGGATTATCTCTAAATTTAAGAAATTCAGTAAACTTCAATCTTAAATCTTGTAAACTAATGCAACGAATTCTGCAAACATAATTTTTCATTACTGTGTGGTCCCCAAAAACCTCCACTTTAACCTCCACTATAACTTCCACTTTAACCTCTACTTTAACAACTTTAACTGCTTTGACCGGGACCACTTTTAGACCTTTGACCAGGACCACTTGGACCATATCTAAAATATCTCTAACAGCTTTTCAAAACTAGTAACTAATTGGGACAACTTTAAAATTCGTAAACAGTTACATTTAAAAAAAAAATTCAAAATTTGTTTTTTTCAAATTATTTTTCAAATCTTCTAAGATGCTACTTCCAATTATTTTGAATTTTGTAAACCTTATCACATAACTCTGTAGATAGTTTGTTGAAATTGTAAATCCTAAACCCTAAACTCTAAACCGGTAAAAAATTTCCAAATTTCCAAATTTTTAAATTTTTAAATTTTTTTAAATTTTTTTTTAAAATTTGCATCTAGATGCTACTTTCAATTGTTTTGAATTTTGTAAACATTATCGCATAACTCTGTAAACAGTGTCGTTGAATACTGTAAAACGGTAAAAAAATTTCAAAATTTTATTTTATTTTTTTAAATTTGCATCTAGATACTACTTCCAATTATTTTGAATTATGTAAACCTTATTACATGATTCTGTAGACAGTTTCGTTGAATACTGTAAACCGGTAAAAAATTGAAAATTTATTTTTTTCAATTTTATTTTTAATTTGCATCTATATGCTACTTTCAATTGTTTTGAATTTTGTATACCTTATCACATAACTCTGTAGACAGTGTCGTTAAATGCTGTAAATCAGTAAAAAAAAATTCAAATTTTAATTTTTTTCAAAATTTTAGTTTTGTTAAATTCTGTATCTAGATGGTTCATTCAATTATTTTGACTTCTGTAAATCTTATCACATAACTCTGTAAACCTAAATTGTAATTTGTGAATTTTATCTTTTTTGATGTGCTACATCCAAAAACTATATTTTATGTTTTAAATTCTGTAAACCTTACTGTAAAACTTTGTAAGGTGGTACTCTAAATACTGTAAACATAAAAACTAATTTCAAAACACACATACTATTATGTCTAACAATGAGACATATTATTCTTATGACTAAACAAAATAAATTCACTACTACAGAAAAAGAGATTGCAGACGGACATTACCGGAAGAGCAACACGAATTTCCCTGCCGTGTATGAGTTGAGGGTGTTGTTTGACCCTAAAAAGTTACTACTCAGAACTCAATGCAGTGGGTAACTATCTTTAGGATGATTAAGCATGCTCGTGAAGTATGAAAGAATCATACGATAGCATAATAAAATCCCTGGTGGAGATCTACATGTAAAACCTCGAGTTCTAATGTGCACAAAATGTAAAGTAATTAATTCTCCAAGGATCAAACAATGCATGGATAACATCCTGGGTGCAAAATCGTGGTAACATCTAGTAAAACTATGTTTTAAATGGTTCTGGGTGCAATCTGGAGCCACATAACAAGCACCGAGGGAAGGGGACCCCACAAGTCGGTGGTTGATTGCCATTTTCGCTACACATCCAACATGGATAGACTCGTAGCAGGGATATCGAACCCCATGCACCGATTGGGCAGCCACATGGCGCATCCTGCGCCAAGCTCAGCAAAAGCAAAGGGGGGAAGGCGCTGAGTTTAAATGGAGACTCTTGACCCCTTCGTTTTGCGCGAACTCGGTGCTCCGTGCACCGTGTTAGAGCTGCCACATGGTTCATCTAACACCAAGAGCAGGCCGGATAAACAAAAGAAATGAAGGGGTACAATGTTTAGTGTAGGGAGACCGACAAGCGGGTCCCACTCGCCAGAGTCTCCTCCTTCTTCTCTGTTGGGCCTAAGACCCGAGCTTAAGCTCCGAAATTGACCAAATAAAGGAAATATCAGGTCGAAGCTCACCTAGAAGCGCAAAACCAGTCACATCTTCATCTCTTCCAACTCTCTTGTGAAAAGAGGGATTTAATGTATCACGAAACCCGAACCCGAGAAGGAATAAAGGATAAAGAAAAAAAAATGGAAACTTGAAGTATAGTGCAAATTAAATTCCGAGACTTTGTAAATATGATATTCAAGCCTTAGAGATGCCACCAGAGGCTCCAATTTAATTAAAAACACATTGAATTGGGCCTGCACCCGAATGTGACCTGGTGCAGTTCGGGTCTGGGCAGAGCATGATGAATTGGCTCAGTAAGGGGTATGGGGTGCCCTGGAACACTCTAAGAGGCACATTGCGACACCAAATGTCTATGTCTCGAGAACCATAACACAAATTCCAAGAAGGGAGTATGCTAAGCCCGGTGTACCGCCAATACAACATACCCCGCATGCTACAGCTGTTAATTGGCTCCCTGGTCCCCAAGCCACGTGTTATGCTGCCTTTGGACAGTGACAAAATAGAAGAATCTGCTCCAGAGATGCAGGGGGCACGAAAATTGAATGTTTCCTTATTTGGCCGGTTAATCAATGGCCATTAAGTGATACACAACATTTGATGCTAATCCAAAGGTTGAAATCATTCCAGAGAGGGATTAATGACATGCCAAATCCCCATTGGACAACTTTGCCACGCATACATGAATATGTGAGCTAATATGATCAAGACCATGCAACAAGCATCTGATGTGCATGATGATATCCACCTCAGCAAAACCCTAAACCCTAGACCCTTGCTGCCCTATATAAGGCACCCCAAATGCAAACTCCAGATACACTTCATCTTCTCCAGAAAGCTTTGAGCAAGAAACAAGAGAGAAAACCCCATTTTTACACCAAGGCTAGGTTAGAAGCTTGAAGTTTTCTTAAGCAAGGCTAATAGGTAATTAATACCTATGTAATGTAAGGCTCTTGATGAGCAATGTTATGTAAATATTCTGTTTTTTAATCGAAATAAAGAAGGTTTTCTTGATGATTTTCTTGTTTGTTCTTCATTACTTTAGCTTTATCCCTCACCTCTTCCTCTTTTATTTTATTTCTAAAACCTTCAAAAATCATGGATGTGAGAGTTGCATAGTTTCTAGTTCATCTTAGGATGAACAAAAATGAAATATGTAACTTGAGGATCAAATAAAAATATATTTTCCCTTTTTAGTTCCTTTCTTTGCATCTTTCATGAAATAATAATGAAAAAATATAAAAATGTGATTCTTCTTACCTTTTTATTTACTTTGCATAAAAATATATATAAATATATATATAAGTATTAATATTTATATATGTTAATATTTTATCATCTCTTTTATTTGGAGTTTATGAAATAAAAGTAATAAAGTTTTGATCTTTGATATTTTCTCCCCTTCTCTAAACTCTTTTAATTTCTTCTAAAAATAATTAAATAGTAGAAGTATGAGGGTTGAGCCATGAGGTCTCCCTTCATATGAAAACTATATTAATTATTTTGTGAGGATGTTAAAAGAAAAATAAAGTGACAACAAAAGAAAATTAAATACAAGAGGTAGTAGGGTTGAGCCATGAGGTCTCCCCTATTATTCTCTCAACCTAAATGATCAAAGGGCCTATTTGTGCAAAGGGATTAATTTAGTCAATAATTAGTGCATTTACATGCATGAATATTGGCAAGAATTAAAAACTATGTGCAAATGGGGAGAAATTGAAGTCTAAAGTATTAAATGATATTAGCTTTGGCTATGATATGTCATTTGTGCTTTAAACTTGTGATATTTCAATGACCCTCCCTTTTTAGATCCATTTGTGTATGGAAGAATACTTGATTTCCTAAGCCAATATGCTAAAGGAAATTAAATATTCCAAATATATGCAAATGATGGAAGATGGAAGGTTTGAAGTGTAAACAAATGAGAAGTTGGATGTTTGCATCTCTAAACCTAAGGAAATCTTAATGGCATGTTCTTCAAAAAACATCAAAAACATGATTTTAAACAAAATCAGGGGCTTCTTTGCATAAAACCACATTTTGGCAGATTTTTGGCACCATTTTCGGAATTTTTGGATTTTTTTCCTTTCCCTTTTGTTCATTGGTACCAAAGATATAGCAACAAAGGCCATGAAAAGTCCCTAAAAATGATGTTTAATTCATGGAATTAGTTGTAAATATTCTAAATCAGTCCCTAGTACCCTCTGGAACAATGGACCAACATTACACTACAAAGCATGCACCAATGACACAATAAAAGCCCTCTAAAGTGTCAAAATGACCTTCTCTGGTAAACAGTACCTTCTGGACTGGTACAGGGACCAAAATAAAAAATGGACTTCACCACTGGATAGAGGACTTCAAAACACACAAAATGGACACCAAGTTTGCACTTTTCTGACTATATTTCGATTTTATACGAATTTTCAAAGTTCAGATCCAAAAAATAGAAAAACAGCATTTAAAGAAAAAGGGGGCTGCTGTTGGAAAATGGGCAGTATCGAATGACAGAAAAAATCAAAACATAAAATAAACATCATAATTAAATAGAACATTTCAAAACACACAAAATAGACATAAAGATCATATTTTTCTGACTTTGTTTCAAATTGATATGAATTTTTAAAGGTTGAATTGCTAAGTATAAGTAGAAATCCAATAAAACAGCTGCACGGATCTTAAAGCAATCTGAGACCCTCCATTCCGGCGCCATAACAGGATTTGAATGACAGCACGGGCTTTAAAGTCCAGAATACACATCAAATGGCCAGCACGAATCCTGAAGCTCAGCCCACATCCTAAAGCCCAATACACGAATCTAAGAGACCCAAAAACCCGAATCTTAAAGCCCAAACAATAAATGAAATTATAAATCAATCCCCTTTTTATGGAAAACCCCCTCTGATTTCCCAATATTAGCAGCAAAAGCCCCTGTAAATTTACAAAAAGGCCCCTGACAGCACAAAACTCTCAAAAATAAGCCCTTAGAGGCCCAAATTTCACATGAAACCTTGTCTAAAACCCAAATCACAAAACCACACCCTTCCAGCTTTGTAAATAAGCCCCTGGAAAAACATAAATATTTACAAATAAGTCCTTTTTGGCTATAACTTCTTCATTTCAAGTCCGAATTGACTCAAACCACCTCCAAATGAACCCAAATTGAACCCTCCATCTTTCTAAACCAAAATTGAGCATGTCTGGACATCAGCCAAGCCCTGAAATGACGAAAATACCCTTTTCTTCATATTTCAATCATTTTCTCTTAAATAAAAAGGTGTAAATAAAGCATAAATATATCTTCTCAAGTACAAATATGTTTATAAATAAATAAAAATGTGTAATAAAGGTATTTTAACGATAATCATTACACCTCATGCATGCACATTAATTAAATACCTAAAACAATGGTAAATCAAAGAAACACACGAAAACCAAGTACATGAGCTTCCCCTTTTAGCCCTTTTATTCAATTCACATAAGATAGGCCCCAAATCCCGGAATGAACGAGGTGTTCAGTTTGACTTGGAAGGGTCATCTGATGTAATTAACAGCGGGGGCTTGCGCCCGCTGGGAGTTAAACGTCCCCACAATCAATAAACTCTCTCGATAGACTGATTATGAACAGTAGGTCTGTCAAGGGTGAACTGAAGGAATTGTAGAAAGAAGTAAATGTTTCAAATTCGATGTTCTCACCCATGTCTTGAAAATCGAGAGCATTGAACCCTGAGGCATTTAACATATGCACACACCTTCCATCCCGTTGTGCAACTTTCTGCGCCCTACAGGTGTATAAAAGGTACCCTCTATAGACACGGATATTTACCCGTGTATATCTAACGCTTTCTACACGGATTACCAAATAAACAGCCGTGAATATACACCTGCCTGTGGCGCTCTCCATGTAACCGAGCAAAACGGATATTGCGTAAACGACCGTGTACGACTACTCTTTATTCACGGACAATGCCACTAAATATCCGTGTCGGTTACTTTATCTACACGGACATTTAGTTGTATATCCGTGTCTCTCTCTTAACAAATCAATAAAAAATAAAATAATCCTTGTATCTCCGAACTCGTTCTACACGGACATTAGTCCGAACAACCGTGTCGAATTACTATATCTACACGGACGTTTAATTTCATATCCGTATCCTGTCATAACTATCGTACACCGACAAATATAAAATAATCGGTGTAGACACCGAAAACGATCTACACGGGTTTTTGTTAAATAACGGTGTCAATTATTCTTTTCTACACGGACTTTTAACTTCATATCCGTGAAGCATTCTTAACTATCATACACGGACTATATAAAAGAATATCTGTACTCATTTCTACACGGTTGTTTGTTTAACAACGGTGTGGAATTACTGTGTTTTACACGGACGTTTAGTTTCATATCCGTGAAGTTCTCTTAACTACCATACACGGACTATATAAAAGCATCCGTGTAGCTCTCTGTGCACATACACGGGCTTTTGTTTAAAGTAGCGTTAGCTTTGACACGGACTTATAATTCACATCCGTGTAGGTATTGTAACTATACACGGACAAATATAAAATAATCATTGCTCACTCAACTCGTTCTACACAGGCTTTCGTTTAATATCCGTGTAGAATTGTCCCATTTTTTTTATTGATTTTTTTCATTTCTGGGCTAGCCTCCAGTTTAATTTGCTAGCCAGTTTTCCTACAAAATTCATATACCATTCTGTTTTGCTAGCCAGTTTTCCAGATAATTTGACATTAAATTATGCTTGCTAAATTCATATATACACTAAATTGTTATACAAATCCATGTTCAGCATTACAATATTCAGATACAAACCATCTTGCCCAGCTACCTCTTACATGGTCGATCTGCTCCTTGGAGTACACAGCTTGCTTTGATGGTTGCTACAATTATAATTTGGTATTAGTTAGTAACAATAAAAGGTAGATGCAAGACAGTCGCAAATATCAATTGCTAATTTAATGAAATGAGAATTATAAGTAAGCATAATATGAAAATATCAATTGCTATTATATAGGCACAATTAATATGAATTACATACCACATCTGGAAATGTGAATTGCATTTTTTCGACAAAGAGAAACATAGAAATCATCATGTAATATCCGCATTCCCAATCCGCCTCCTGTTGCGGGCTCTACAATTTACATTTAGCGGCCTATGTTAGAATGACAATAATTTTTTGAACAAAATATGAAATTATAGAATTGTGTTGTGCTCACCGGCCACCACCTCCAAGTCAACCTATTTACCATTTTCTTGTCCTTGCTGCGCAATCCTCCTTGTTTAACGTATGCAGCAAAAGCCCTTACAAAATGGAGTGACTCTAATTAGCAATTCCACAATTTGTTATAATTGGGAAAAAATCAAACATAGTGAAAGATTATTGCTTACTTTTGCACATACGGGTAGATTGCTTCTTTGCACGTGCTAAATCCAATCTTTTCTTTGGGCTGCAAAGAATCCACGACGTAAACCGCACTCAGGCAAGGCACAATGATGATCAAACACCAGTGTCCCCTGTGGGAGGAGAAGAATTATAGGATCTTAGCATACAGTAACATCTGGTGGTATGGCAAGAGAAGAAATTTCTTCTTCGCTTTAGTAGCTTGGAGCATCGCGCAACACAGGTAATCCATAGCCACCCTCGGAGCATTTTTCACATTCGACGCACTAAGTACGCTGGGGTCCAGAAAAGCACACAAGTTCTGTTTGCCCTTGTAGTTAGTACTATTGATTAGCCTCCTGAAAAATTATCATACGACATTAGAATATATTCTTCAGTGCTATACACATGATATAACAATTTTTGGTTACTAACATGAGGAAAATGGTGATGTGCCCCACGGAGAGCCATTTATCGGACCCCGAGGCATGTAGAAAGTCCTTGAAGTCGGTGAACGGCAGCAGTACAACCGAGCCATCATGTAGAAATCTCCCCGGAGGGATAGGTATGACGACTTCCGTCATGTCCTTGGGTGCCGCCATCAAGCGGTCGTGGAGAACCCGCAAATCCTTTTCGGGAAGGAGCTTGTATTCTTCCTCGGTGAGCAGACGAGGTGGAGGTCCTGCTGGTTGGACAGGAGGGTCATGGCCTGCTGGTCCGGCAGCAGGGTCAGCAACTACTGATCCGGCCGTAGGGTCATGGCCTGCTGCCGGAGCAGCAGTTGCTGACCCTGCTGCCGGACCAGCAGTTGCTGACCCTGCTGCCGGACCAGCAGTTGCTGACCCTGCTGCCGGACCAGCAGTTGCTGACCCTGCTGCCGGACCAGCAGTTGCTGACCCTGCTGCCGGACCAGCAGTTGCTGACCCTGCTGCCGGACCAGCAGTTGCTGACCCTGCTGCCGGACCAGCAGTTGCTGCTCCGACAGCATGGTCAGCAACTGTTTGGGAAGGTCCTTCTGCTTCGTCCCTCCGTACCGGTGACATCACGTCGCCCTCCGTGCGACTACCATCATCTCCTACTGTTTGTATCGAAATTTTTTGGGTTTTTCAAGTATTTGAAAAGGAAGTGCTTTGAATGTAACCAAATAACTTGACTATTTATGCATTACCTGATCCAAAATAATCTGATTCTTGGGCCATTGAACGAATGACAGCCGGGCATCTTCGACATAGAGCATGCCATTCTCGGGTCTTTGGACAGGAAGAGGTACGCGCTCCCATCCCTCCACGACATTGTCAATCTGTACGGCGGCATGGCCAGGAAGTAGCTGCTCATTGTGCACTTTGTCGGCTGCTGGATGTACCATGCCCTTAGCAACAATCAGAGGCTTACTCCCGAGCCACAGCACGAGTTCGCATGCTGTGGCGTCCTGCAATTTCATGCAAGTAGTTATTTTTAAATTGAAATATTGTCCAACAAGTAGTAATTGCCTTTAGAATACGAACAAGTAGTGATTACCTTTAGATGATCCAAATCGTATCCGAACGTCCCGGATGCCTGACTACTTCGCCGAACTCCCGTCGGGGTGGGAGGTGCTTGCTCGGCTGGCTGCGCCATAGCTGTAAAATCGGCACGCAACCTTGTTTCCAACTCCTCCATCTTTGCGTGGTACTCGGCGCTCACCTCCTTGCGTATCTGCACAACTATCTCGTCTTTGTTCACTTTCGCACGAGATTTCCTTCGAGGTTTTGGTCCATTGAATACGTCCTTCCAGCCCCTGTAGGCACCTACGCCCCTTACTCGACCAGGGTGTTCTGGATTCCCGAGCGCTATGGACAAGGAGTCATCTTGCCTTTCGACCGACCGGGCACCGGAATTGACCTCCTCCTCCACCTCCAACTGTGAATAGAAAAATTAGTTATAGCAAAATAATTAGTGATGTACACAAAGTTTTTAACACGCTTGAATTACACATAGTTCTAACGAACGACTCGTACCATTCTCTGAGCCACGGGTCGCAACGTGGGATTTAGTATTATCCTCCCGTCAGTGGTTAACTCGGACCTTGCCAACGTCCAATCTTGGGCCCTAGGATTTTTTATCCTAACCACGGGTGAGTCAGAGTCTTTGTTCAAATCAAGTATTTTAGCCCACTCCTCCCTTTTACCCTGGTAACCACCCGACCCCAACTTGTGCGGATACTTGTTCATTGCAACGATCCTCCTGCCCTCCTCCCTTTTTTTCTTCACACATCAAATTAAGTAAAAAAATTAGCCTAGCTACTATTTTCCATTTATTAAAAAGTAAACAAACCAATCAAAAAGCAAACAAAAAAATTACAAGTTGTGAGTGGAACACCATTTCAACTTCATATTAATTCAGTTATTCAAAATAAACACCATTTCACATTTAGATATGATTGGAACAACAGCAACAGGGTGTCTATTTCGGACACCATTTACCAACATAATTCAAATCGATAAAGGAAAAAAGATAATTTTGCTGAATTTACATACCTTGAACTCGTCCGTGCTCTTCATCTCCACAAACTTCTCCCACTTCTCTTGAGTCAGCCAAGTATAGTAGCCTACCGGGCTTTTACCTTGATCCATCCAATCCGTACTCAGCGTGCTTTTGAATTGCTTCCAAGCTTCATTCATTATCTTCAAAGTCTTATCCTTTACCACCTCCGGGATGTCATCCGGGATGTTCCACTGAGCCTGCATTGACACCCAAATTACTGTATTTAAGTTCATGTACAATTAAAAAAAAGATGTTAACTGGTTAGGTACTTCACCTTCACAATGTTCCACCACTCGTTCTTTTGGGCTTTCGAAAAGTGATCCCATCTCTCTACTAGGATGTCTGCCTTTTGCTTCACCGTGGTGCACGCATAATTCCCGTACGCGGGGAAATCATTTACGGTGCAAAACACCATGGCCCGCAAGTTAAAGGTCTCTTTCATGTACGCATCCCACACCGAGACGCCATCACGCCATAATTTTTGGAGGTCCTCAATTAATGGTGCGAGATATACATCTATGTCATTTCCGGGTTGTCTGGGTCCTTGGATTAGTAATGACATCATTATATACCTGCGTTTCATGCACAACCAAGGAGGAAGATTGTAGATGGCTAACAGAACTGGCCAAGTACTGTGCCGACTGCTCATGCTTCCAAACGGACTCATTCCATCTGTGCTCACCACAATCTTGAGGTTTCTTACCTCGGAACTAAAATCTTTGAAATGTCTATCAAAATTTCTCCACTGAGGAGAATCAGCCGGGTGTCTTAGTTTACCGTCCTTTTTGCGCCCTTCTTCATGCCAACGCAATAACTTCGCATCTTTGGGATTTGCAAATAACCGTTTGTGTTACATTATGATCCTTGAATAAATAAAAATATACAAAAAGGGCCTAATTGTAAGGATTTCAAATTAATGCAATATTTAAAAACTTGGAGGACTTATGTGCAAAAATTCCATATATTAAGTAAATACCTTTCTTCTTCTCTTTATTTTCTCCCATTTACACCTCTAATTTCGTGAGAGGGCTAGGGTTTAGCCGAACCAAAGAGGGAAAGAGAGAGAGAGAGAAATCGAGCGTGGAATCGGATCAGAATTGTCGGAAATTTGAGATTCGAGCTAAATAGACGATCGTGCTCAGTTCTAAAGCTTCAATTTGGTATAATTTTTCCTTCCTTGCAATCTTTTGAAAACCCTAAATGGTTTGAATTGTTGTATTTCTTTGAGAATTCGAAGTAAAGTTCGATTGATTTGATATAACTCGATATTCGGTTTGAATTGTATTGAATCGAATGGTTTTTCTTGTGAAATTGGAAATGGAATTAGGGTTTGGTAAAATGGTGGAATTTATGAAATTACTAAGTTTTCAGGTGTTATGCACCATTTGGATCTGAATAGATCGAGTTATAATCGTTCGAACATCTCAATTCGTGTTATTTGATTAAATCATCCATTTGAGTTGAATTTTGGAATTAGGGTTTTATGCCAATTTTATACCAATTGAATTCATGGTTTAATGGTGTCAATTCTTGATAACTTAGATGTGAATTATACCTTCTGAATCGATGATACGTAGCAAGGGTTAACCATATCGAACCTCGATCGAAACGAGTTGAACTAAACCTGAAAACCTGATTCTGGGTAATCTATTGCGGGCCGCAACAACTCTATTACGGGCCGCAATACATAGGTTAGCTCAAATGCCGACTGACCAACTCTCTGGAAAAACTGGTTGCGGGCCGCAACAGAACCATTACGGGCCGCAATAAAGGTAGCAGAACAAAATGCTCTCTGGAAAGTTAGGCTACGGGCCGCAACAGATCCTTTACGGGCCGCAATAACACCTAGATTTGCTGCAAATATATATTTTGTGTTGTACAAACCTAATTGGTTGAACCATTACCTAAACCTATACCATTAGGACCCGAATACGAACCCTAAACCGTGTTTAACCTAATTTAACTCGATTTAACCTACGGGATACCAATCGAATGTTTTAATCGAATCTAAACATATAAATAGGTGGTAAACCTACGAGGCATCGGATCTCGGGATCATTCGAGACGCCTGAGCCTTAGACGTGTACGCTATATACTCAGGTGCGGGGTTTCTGGACTTGTTTGATAGTTTATATTCAGAATTAAACTGTGTTTCGATTGACATGTTGATTATTGGTTAAATTGCATTATCGAATCGTGTTGCATATGCATTGCATTGCCCAAATTAATTAAAACTCGAATTGTTTTATCTGATTGATCTGCATGCTGGTATGGTTATTATTTGTGTATTGATCTGAATGATCTAATTTGGAATTAAAAGTCACCGTGATTTATATCACCATCGGTTGGTGGATATGGTATTACCGTCTCCCATCGTGGCGACGTCACCCAGGGGGTGAATCCGGATTTGTCAAAGTCTATGCATGGACTTTGACGCCCAGTATTCTAAAGCTTTAGATCGTCTGGCCCTCGGCAGTTCCCAGTACCGGTTGGGACGAGGGGTAAGTGACTCTGTATTATGAATTTGACTATGGGTGACTTGTGTATCGGAGGCATTACCCAGGGGGTAATGCGTTTGAATGGTCAATTGGTTTTAAATGAATTTTCCGGATCTGAGATGAAACCAGACTTTTAATTAAACGGTTAAGCCTGTAACTACCAGATATTCTGAGCTCGAGTTAAACCAAATATTGTGTGATTGAATTTCGGTTTGGCAAATCCTGATTTGATTTCATTTGGCTAATTGATGTCGGGTTATGCGTTCATGTTTATACATTATTATAAATTGATCTGAAATTTATTTGTGTTTATTTTTGAATATAATCTGTGATTGCAAGTCCAGGAGCGAAACGTGGCAAATTTATCGCACTGAGAATTTATTTCTCACCCCCTGTTTGGGTTAACTTTTCAGGTTCCGGTTCAGCAGATCCGAGTGGGGCACGAGGTCGGTAGGCCTGGTTTCACCGCTGCTTAGACTGTCTGGTATGGTGGCATTAGGGACTATGTATATAGTTATGTTTTGATTGTGTACATATATGGTCTCTATGTCATTTTGTGATGCGTATCCATCGAGATACGGGTTTGTCTGATATTACCTGACCATTTGGGATTTATGTTATTTGTTTGCTTATGTTTTTATTTACTATTATATCGTAATTGCCTTGTAGGCATACGGGCAACCGTATGTCTACGGCAAGAATCACCTGTCGCGCCTCGTTGGGCCGCGGGGTGTGACCGTTTGAATCTCGGTATTATCGGCAAATACCACAACACCTTAGCCGGAGGCCGGCCCTTTTTGTCGTCGTCACAATCAGTAGTGTCCTGGTCCTTACGTTTATACCGAGAAACACCGCACTTAGGACAAACATGCATGGCCTCGTACTCATTACGGTACAATACACAGTCATTCGGACATGCATGTATTCTTTCGATCTTCAAACCCACTGGACATATCAATTTTTTCGCCTGATATATTGTACGGGGTAACTCGTTATTATCTGGAAGCATTTCTCCTAAAAGCTTTAATAAGGACGTGAAACTCTTATCGCTCCAACCATTTTCTGCTTTCAAGTTAAATAATTTCAACACAGCTGACAGTTTCGTAAATTTGGTACACCCGGGATACAACGGCTTTTTGGATTCATTAGACAAATATTGAAATTTATCATAATTTTTATCAGTAATTTCATCTTCCACATCATGTAACATGTCCTCCAGATTATCAATATACTCGTGTACTACATTTTCATCGATTTCCGTCTGCAGCTCATCATCGTCGTTGTGATCAAGTTCAACATTATCAAAATTTTCGACATTCAAATCATCATCGCTGAAATCAAGTTCAAAATTATCCAAAATTTCTACATTCTCATCGCTCTCTTCACAACGGTTAGAATTCTTATTGGTACAACTACTTTCCCCAAATTCCTCACCATGCATGAACCAACATGTATATCTTTTCTTAAATCCACGACAAATCAGATGAGCTCTAATTTCTTCGGAGTCCCCAAATCTTAAAATTTTTTTACAATCTCTACAAGGACACAAAATGTCGGCTTCCTTCATCTTCACTCTATACCTCTCAGCGAATTTTATGAACTAATCAACGTGACCCAAATATTCTTCACTATCACGTCGCAATTCATACATCCAACTTCGATCCATCTGCAAATTAAATTAAAAAAATGATTTCAATTAATAATGGTCAACATGTAAATTGGTACCAAATTCTAGGCTTACAAAGGGCCGGTTTACAATCCTAACCCACTCTTTGAATATTAGGTCCCATATGTGAACACATATTAGCGAGATTTAATTAGTATTTGAGAAAAATTCGGCAGCATTTCCCCTTAACTCCCCAAGTATGCGTAAAAACCACATACTCGTAGGAGCATTAAGGGAAAATACCGTCGAACTTTCCTCAATTACTAATTAAATCCCGCTAATATGTGTTCACATCCTAAATGAGACCCAATATTCAAAGAGCAGTCCCAAAACGGGGACTATCCAAAATTAATCCCTATTGGATTAATTTTGGATGGGCAAGGACCTAAAAGCATCAGTAGGGGTCGGTTATTGGACAACAATACACTACTTACACATGATCGATCTAAATAAGTACAAATAAGTAACATAAAATTAGAGGAAGAAAAGGAAAATATATATATATATACACTAACCTTAGAAAGATAGAGAGGAGAAAATACAAACTTCAAAGATCTTAGTAAAATACCAGCTGCTGGCCTTTGCAGAAATCGGATCAGTGCATTCAATACAGAGAGAGAGACAGTATTAATTACTTGATAAAAAAAACGGCGCTGGAAGGAGAAGGCCTTTTATACCAAAACCCTACAAAGACTTTTCTACATGGATCTTACGTTAAGAAATCCGTGTAGCTCTCTCACAAATCATACACGGCTATTTGTATTTAAGAACCGTGTTTATAATGCTAGCCTCTTCTATGAAAATTTATAAAAATCCGGGTTATGTAAGATAGGAGAATGCGTTTCTACACAGATTTTCAAGAAACAATCGTATACATTTACTTTCTACACGGATCTTTCGTTAAGAAATCCATGTAGCTCTCTAACAAATCATACACGGCTATTTGTACTTAAGAACCGTGTATAATGGTAGCTAATTTCGTTTAGGTTATCTTTTAATTTTGCAAATTCGGGCAGCAAATCCCATTGTTTAGGGATGCTAAAAATTATTATGGAAATTTATAATTCATTGATGAATAGAATTAAAGTTTTCGTGTCCTATATATTTTTTGGGTTTTTTTTTATTTATGGGCTAGTCTTTTTCTACACGGATTTAAAAAAAAAAAATTCCTTGTAGCTATTTCGTACACGGATATTCAACTAATATCCGTGACAATTACTATTTGGACACGGTTTTAAGTTTAATATCCGTGTATGTTATCCTATATATTTTTCAATTAACAATTTTTTTCTGGGCTAGCCCTCCAGTTTTGCTAGCCAGTTTGCTACAAAATTCAATATTGAGTTTACCCCCAGTTTTTCAGATAATTTGACATCCAGTTTTCCAATTACAGCACAAAAATTATACTTAGCATTACAAAATTCATATTTAGCATTACAAATCCATGTTCAGCAATTACAAAATTCATAAATTCATCTCCTTATTTACAATTACAGCACAAAAAATTACTAAATTCTCTATATTTTATTTAATTACAAGAACATGCTTTATATTTGAAACACAAAATCGGTGGATGGCATACAAACCGGTCAATTAATAAGGGTAAACTAAAAATTCATGTACACTAAATTATACAAATCCATATTGAGTATTACAAAATTTAAATTGAAACATTATACAAATCCATATTGAGCATATATTACACAAATCCATACTGGGTAGACATATCCTTCTTCCTGAGACTCGATCCCATAGTGATTTCATATATAAACTTAAGGTTTACATTTGGTGCCAGTAGCCAGGGTTTACAGAGGGTAATATGAAGATATACATGTTTTAATAAAGAAAGAGTCAAGTAAAAAGTTGGATGAAGGACCTTGGAAAAAAAGGGAAGAGGTGGATGAAGGACCTTCTGAGCCGGATGAAGAGTCGAATGAAGAGTCGGACACAATCTTGTCAGTCTGACAAGATTGTGCCCGACTCCTCATTCGGCTCTTCATCCAGCTCTGAAGGTCCTTCATCCCACCTCTTCGATCCCTTTTTTTCCAAGGTCCTTCATCCAACTTTTTACTCAACTCTTTCTTTATTAAAACATGTATATCTTCATATTACCCTCTGTAAACCCTGGCTACTGGCACCAAAAGCGAAGAGCCATCGTTGCTCACCTGAATGTGACATGGTTCTACAAAAAACAACATTATTAGAAACAAGCACAATGATACATGCATTAGTAAAATAATCACTAAAATAACTATTATACATCCATCACTGTATTATACATGCATTAGTTGATTATACATGCATTACTCTATTATTAGAAACAAGCACAATTATACATGCATCACTCTATTGTACATGCATTACTAAACAAGCACAATTATCAAGCTAATCATCACTAAACTAACAATTATACATGCATTACTCTATTATACATGCATTAGTTGATTATACATGCATTACTCTATTATTAGAAAAAAGCACAATTATACATGCATCACTCTATTTAATATACTAATTATTTACATTATCTCAACAAATCAAGCATGCATGCATTAATTACTAATTGACCTAAATAAGCAATAACAAGTAACAGAAAATTAGAGTAAGAAAAGATAAATATATACACGACTAACCTTAGCAAGATAGAGAGGAGAAATACAAATTAACTTCAAAGATCTCAGATCCGGCCTCCTTGTGCGCAGAAATTAGACCAATTCGTATACAGAGAGAGAGATTATTAATTGATCAAAACGGCGCTGGAAGGAGAAGGCCTTTTATACCAAAACCCTACACTTTTTTCTACACAGATTTATACTTAACAAAACCGTGTACAATATGCAGTGTATAAAATTGGCAAAACCGTGTATCGATAATCAAAACCCTAGAATAACTTTCTCCACGGATAATTATGTAAACAGCCGTGTAGCTCTGTCAAAGATTTCTACACTGCTGTTTAAACAAACATCCGTGTGAATTTCGCATATTTCTACAATTACCGTTTGTACACGGTTTTTAGGTAAATATCCGTGTATGATTGCCCTATATATTTTTTTATATATTTTTTTTTCTGGGCTAGCCTCCAGTTTCGCTAGCTAGATTTGTTCAGTATTGAGATTACCCTCCAGTTTTTCAGATAATTTTGTCATCCAGTTTTCCAATTACAGCACAAAAATTATACTTAGCATTACAAAATTCATAAATTCAACTCCTTATTTACTATTACAGCACAAAAATTACTAAATTCACTAATAAAACATTACAAGAAAATGCTTACAAGAACATTACTAGAATTCACAAAAATTACTAAATTCACTAATAAAACATTACAAGAACATTACTAAATTCACTAATAAAACATTACTAATATGCATAAATTCATATTTTATTTAACACCTTACAAGAGCATGCTTTATCTTGGTTAGGTTCCAAAGAAATGGGGCAGACTAACTTTCAACTAATAAAATATTTTCTGAAAATTAAATTATGTTTTAGTCCCAAATTTTTGGCGATGTAGAAATGGACACGTTGTAGTGTTCTTACGTTGTTGTTTAAATTCTTTCGCAAACCACATCTTATTCAAAGGGAGTTTGTGTAAGAAATTAAACAACAATGCACTGCCACATGCCATTTCTACACTGCCAAAAACTTGGGATCAAAACATGATTTAATTTAAAGAACATGTTTTATTATTGAAAGTTAGTTTTACCCATTTCTTTGGAACCTAACCAATAAAAAACATGTTCTTGTCAAGTGTCAAATAAAATATAGTGAAAATAAAAAGAAAATGAAATTCATCACATGCTGTCCATCGGAAAGTTCATCACAATCTGTAAATAAAAAAAATGATGAGTAAGTAAGCAACAATAAGTAACAGAAAATTAGAGGAAGAAACGGAAAATACATGCCAGAGATGAAGGAGATATTCATGCCAGAAGTGAAGTCCAGATGTAGGTTATCAATTATATCACATCGCTCGTCTTGATAGATGAGCTCCAAAGATAGCGACTTATCTTGATAGATAAGCGAACTGACATAATTGATAAACCTAAATCAAAATTCCAATTATTAACCGTGAAATGATTATCAAAGTTGATCAAAAGCGATATGTAAAGTGACCGGTCTTTCTCTCTTCCTAAGGTTATACAGGAGAACCTACAATTTACCTATGAATTGAAAAAACTCTAACCTTTCCGTTTGTTGAATTACTTGATCAAAACGGCGCTGGAAGGAGAAGGCCTTTTATACGGCGCGGGAAGGAGAAGGCCTTTTATACCAAAACCCTACACTTTTCTACACGGATTTATACTTAACAAAACCGTGTACAATGTGCAGTGTATAAAATTGGCAAAACCGTGTATCGATAATCAAAACCCTACAATAACCTTTCTCCACGGATTATTATGTGAACAGCCGTGTAGCTCTGTCAAATGTTTCTACACTGTTATTTAAACAAAAATCCGTGTGCATTTTACATATTTCTACACGGTTCTCTTCATAAATATCCGTGTAGCTCTGACATGGCTATCTACACTATTAGTTAAACAATAATCCGTTTACAATTCCTGATAAACGTCCGTGTAGCTCTCTCAAGGCTTTCTTCACTGATTCTTTAATAAATATCCGTGTAATAGATCCCAGAGATATTTCGGGCTTCCAAAAAATTACAATAGCACACAGTTTTTGTATAAAATTGTCAAATCCGTATACAATGTTGTAGGGCGCAGAAAGTTGCACAACGGGATGGAAGGTGTGTGCATATGTTAAATGCCTCAGGGTTCAATGCTCTCGATTTTCAAGACATGGGTGAGAACATCGAATTTGAAACATTTACTTCTTTCTACAATTCCTTCAGTTCACCCTTGACAGACCTACTGTTCATAATCAGTCTATCGAGAGAGTTTATTGATTGTGGGGACGTTTAACTCCCAGCGGGCGCAAGCCCCCGCTGTTAATTACATCAGATGACCCTTCCAAGTCAAACTGAACACCTCGTTCATTCCGGGATTTGGGGCCTATCTTATGTGAATTGAATAAAAGGGCTAAAAGGGGAAGCTCATGTACTTGGTTTTCGTGTGTTTCTTTGATTTACCATTGTTTTAGGTATTTAATTAATGTGCATGCATGAGGTGTAATGATTATCGTTAAAATACCTTTATTACACATTTTTATTTATTTATAAACATATTTGTACTTGAGAATATATATTTATGCTTTATTTACACCTTTTTATTTAAGAGAAAATGATTGAAATATGAAGAAAAGGGTATTTTCGTCATTTCAGGGCTTGGCTGATGTCCGGACATGCTCAATTTTGGTTTAGAAAGATGGAGGGTTCAATTTGGGTTCATTTGGAGGTGGTTTGAGTCAATTCGGACTTGAAATGAAGAAGTTATAGCCAAAAAGGACTTATTTGTAAATATTTATGTTTTTCCAGGGGTTATTTACAAAGCTGGAAGGGTGTGGTTTTGTGATTTGGGTTTTAGACAAGGTTTCATGTGAAATTTGGGCCTCTAAGGGCTTATTTTTGAGAGTTTTGTGCTGTCAGGGGCCTTTTTGTAAATTTACAGGGGCTTTGGCTGCTAATATTGGGAAATCAGAGGGGGTTTTCCATAAAAAGGGGATTGATTTATAATTTCATTTATTGTTTGGGCTTTAAGATTCGGGTTTTTGGGTCTCTTAGATTCGTGTATTGGGCTTTAGGATGTGGGCTGAGCTTCAGGATTCGTGCTGGCCATTTGATGTGTATTCTGGACTTTAAAGCCCGTGCTGTCATTCAAATCCTGTTATGGCGCCGGAATGGAGGGTCTCAGATTGCTTTAAGATCCGTGCAGCTGTTTTATTGGATTTCTACTTATACTTAGCAATTCAACCTTTAAAAATTCATATCAATTTGAAACAAAGTCAGAAAAATATGATCTTTATGTCTATTTTGTGTGTTTTGAAATGTTCTATTTAATTATGATGTTTATTTTATGTTTTGATTTTTTCTGTCATTCGATACTGCCCATTTTCCAACAGCAGCCCCCTTTTTCTTTAAATGCTGTTTTTCTATTTTTTGGATCTGAACTTTGAAAATTCGTATAAAATCGAAATATAGTCAGAAAAGTGCAAACTTGGTGTCCATTTTGTGTGTTTTGAAGTCCTCTATCCAGTGGTGAAGTCCATTTTTTATTTTGGTCCCTGTACCAGTCCAGAAGGTACTGTTTACCAGAGAAGGTCATTTTGACACTTTAGAGGGCTTTTATTGTGTCATTGGTGCATGCTTTGTAGTGTAATGTTGGTCCATTGTTCCAGAGGGTACTAGGGACTGATTTAGAATATTTACAACTAATTCCATGAATTAAACATCATTTTTAGGGACTTTTCATGGCCTTTGTTGCTATATCTTTGGTACCAATGAACAAAAGGGAAAGGAAAAAAATCCAAAAATTCCGAAAATGGTGCCAAAAATCTGCCAAAATGTGGTTTTATGCAAAGAAGCCCCTGATTTTGTTTAAAATCATGTTTTTGATGTTTTTTGAAGAACATGCCATTAAGATTTCCTTAGGTTTAGAGATGCAAACATCCAACTTCTCATTTGTTTACACTTCAAACCTTCCATCTTCCATCATTTGCATATATTTGGAATATTTAATTTCCTTTAGCATATTGGCTTAGGAAATCAAGTATTCTTCCATACACAAATGGATCTAAAAAGGGAGGGTCATTGAAATATCACAAGTTTAAAGCACAAATGACATATCATAGCCAAAGCTAATATCATTTAATACTTTAGACTTCAATTTCTCCCCATTTGCACATAGTTTTTAATTCTTGCCAATATTCATGCATGTAAATGCACTAATTATTGACTAAATTAATCCCTTTGCACAAATAGGCCCTTTGATCATTTAGGTTGAGAGAATAATAGGGGAGACCTCATGGCTCAACCCTACTACCTCTTGTATTTAATTTTCTTTTGTTGTCACTTTATTTTTCTTTTAACATCCTCACAAAATAATTAATATAGTTTTCATATGAAGGGAGACCTCATGGCTCAACCCTCATACTTCTACTATTTAATTATTTTTAGAAGAAATTAAAAGAGTTTAGAGAAGGGGAGAAAATATCAAAGATCAAAACTTTATTACTTTTATTTCATAAACTCCAAATAAAAGAGATGATAAAATATTAACATATATAAATATTAATACTTATATATATATTTATATATATTTTTATGCAAAGTAAATAAAAAGGTAAGAAGAATCACATTTTTATATTTTTTCATTATTATTTCATGAAAGATGCAAAGAAAGGAACTAAAAAGGGAAAATATATTTTTATTTGATCCTCAAGTTACATATTTCATTTTTGTTCATCCTAAGATGAACTAGAAACTATGCAACTCTCACATCCATGATTTTTGAAGGTTTTAGAAATAAAATAAAAGAGGAAGAGGTGAGGGATAAAGCTAAAGTAATGAAGAACAAACAAGAAAATCATCAAGAAAACCTTCTTTATTTCGATTAAAAAACAGAATATTTACATAACATTGCTCATCAAGAGCCTTACATTACATAGGTATTAATTACCTATTAGCCTTGCTTAAGAAAACTTCAAGCTTCTAACCTAGCCTTGGTGTAAAAATGGGGTTTTCTCTCTTGTTTCTTGCTCAAAGCTTTCTGGAGAAGATGAAGTGTATCTGGAGTTTGCATTTGGGGTGCCTTATATAGGGCAGCAAGGGTCTAGGGTTTAGGGTTTTGCTGAGGTGGATATCATCATGCACATCAGATGCTTGTTGCATGGTCTTGATCATATTAGCTCACATATTCATGTATGCGTGGCAAAGTTGTCCAATGGGGATTTGGCATGTCATTAATCCCTCTCTGGAATGATTTCAACCTTTGGATTAGCATCAAATGTTGTGTATCACTTAATGGCCATTGATTAACCGGCCAAATAAGGAAACATTCAATTTTCGTGCCCCCTGCATCTCTGGAGCAGATTCTTCTATTTTGTCACTGTCCAAAGGCAGCATAACACGTGGCTTGGGGACCAGGGAGCCAATTAACAGCTGTAGCATGCGGGGTATGTTGTATTGGCGGTACACCGGGCTTAGCATACTCCCTTCTTGGAATTTGTGTTATGGTTCTCGAGACATAGACATTTGGTGTCGCAATGTACCTCTTAGAGTGTTCCAGGGCACCCCATACCCCTTACTGAGCCAATTCATCATGCTCTGCCCAGACCCGAACTGCACCAGGTCACATTTGGGTGCAGGCCCAATTCAATGTGTTTTTAATTAAATTGGAGCCTCTGGTGGCATCTCTAAGGCTTGAATATCATATTTACAAAGTCTCGGAATTTAA
Source organism: Carex myosuroides (assembly GCA_028015225.1). Taxonomy (NCBI): domain Eukaryota; kingdom Viridiplantae; phylum Streptophyta; class Magnoliopsida; order Poales; family Cyperaceae; genus Carex; species Carex myosuroides. Next base: position 15,263,965 of record CM051465.1, read on the forward strand.
TTTGCACTATACTTCAAGTTTCCATTTTTTTTTCTTTATCCTTTATTCCTTCTCGGGTTCGGGTTTCGTGATACATTAAATCCCTCTTTTCACAAGAGAGTTGGAAGAGATGAAGATGTGACTGGTTTTGCGCTTCTAGGTGAGCTTCGACCTGATATTTCCTTTATTTGGTCAATTTCGGAGCTTAAGCTCGGGTCTTAGGCCCAACAGAGAAGAAGGAGGAGACTCTGGCGAGTGGGACCCGCTTGTCGGTCTCCCTACACTAAACATTGTACCCCTTCATTTCTTTTGTTTATCCGGCCTGCTCTTGGTGTTAGATGAACCATGTGGCAGCTCTAACACGGTGCACGGAGCACCGAGTTCGCGCAAAACGAAGGGGTCAAGAGTCTCCATTTAAACTCAGCGCCTTCCCCCCTTTGCTTTTGCTGAGCTTGGCGCAGGATGCGCCATGTGGCTGCCCAATCGGTGCATGGGGTTCGATATCCCTGCTACGAGTCTATCCATGTTGGATGTGTAGCGAAAATGGCAATCAACCACCGACTTGTGGGGTCCCCTTCCCTCGGTGCTTGTTATGTGGCTCCAGATTGCACCCAGAACCATTTAAAACATAGTTTTACTAGATGTTACCACGATTTTGCACCCAGGATGTTATCCATGCATTGTTTGATCCTTGGAGAATTAATTACTTTACATTTTGTGCACATTAGAACTCGAGGTTTTACATGTAGATCTCCACCAGGGATTTTATTATGCTATTGTATGATTCTTTCATACTTCACGAGCATGCTTAATCATCCTAAAGATAGTTACCCACTGCATTGAGTTCTGAGTAGTAACTTTTTAGGGTCAAACAAATGCCCCCCACCTGGGTGAGGTGTGAAGACCTTGGGATTGAACAGCTTAGCCAGGTGCCCCCAGTGTTCCTTTCGAACTTTATAGAATTCCTTCTGAGTTGCATTTCTTGTCTGAATCTCAGGTATTTGAACTCCATATTGGGTATTGAGCTCGGAAGCGGGTCTGATCGTCTTCTTCAATCACATCTACTTCAAAAAGGTACGTTATCTTTGTCTCATCTTGCTAATACTTGCATGGTTGGGTGAGGGCTGAATGTGCGTTCTTCGGGGTTTGCCTGAGCAATCGGTCCCTTGCTCATACATTGGGGGCTTCAGACAGTGACTGTACTCCAAACTCACATTTATTGGGGAAAACCTGCCTAACCGAGGAGGAATTATAGACAGGAGAATTTCATCTCTGATCTAGTACGGGAACCATGCGGGTAACTTGCAAAATTGAGGGTTTAGATAAAATGGCCTTCTGGTTGTAGGCATAATCTCGGGTTTTGATCCGGTTTGTCTCGTGTGCTTCTCTTTGGGGCCTTTGGCTAACCAGGGTTGGTTTTAGCTGTATCTCGGGGTCTTCTTGGCATATCAGGTTGGGATTTGGTTTTGGTTGATGTGGTTTAAGGTCTTCTTAGACCATTGATGTGGTTTAAGGTCTTCTTAGACCATTGGTGTAGTTTAAGGTCTTTTCGGACCATGTTTCTTCATTGTTTGATTGATCGTGCAGGTGTTCTTTTCACCCGACACAAGCCTATGACGACCCTTGCATTTTTTTTATGGGAGGTGGGAGCTTGTACCTTCCTTCGGTTTTGCTTTCAGTTTGGATTCCTTCTTATCCATTGACGAGGTCGTGGATCCTGAAATCAAAACATTCCAAACCTCGGCAGTATCCAAATCTTACAGTACTTTATTTTTGTTGGATGTTCATTTTGCATTTATCATATTTGTTATGTTTTAATAATTTTTTTTATCTTGTCTTTAAGCAAATTCGCATAAGAAATTTGTTTAAAGATGTTCGCAGAAATGAAATTTAACATGAAATTTTGGACATAATTTTGAAATTTTGGAAGAACATCTAGGTTATACTTTTGAAAATTTATGTTCATCCCACAAAGTATCTTACTCAACGTCCCTTAAATAAAACGCTTAATCAATATGTTTTGTAAATTTTCTTGGATTAAAGGTATCAAAATTCATCATTTTCTTTATATATCAATGCTCGGAAAGTTGTTCAGTTTTATTTGCTGGAATAAACATAATAAGACTTTTCCCTACTCATCCTAGTATTACCACGTAGAATAGGGTGCTATGCATACTCATGACATAAAACCTTTCCATTGCACGGATACAAACATGGGGTGATGCGTCACGAATGTACCCACGAACTTTATCAGGTCTAAATCAGCGGAGTAGTGTGTCAAGAAATAGTTCCTATTTTTTTTTTCTTTTCATTGTTTATCTTTCTCTCTTTTTTTATTTCTTCCTCACAATTTTTTCTTTTCTTTTTCTTCACTTTTTTTTTTTTATGCGTTTGTGTTTTTTTTTTTATATAAAATTGAATTATTTTTCCGGGATCAATTTATAAAAACAAAGATATATCCCAACACCTTTAATCTTAAGGAGTTTATACAAAACCTATCAAGTAAGCTATTTATACGAGGGACTTCTTTCATTTAATATAGGATTAGTCAAAATTATTCAAAATATCACAAAATGTTCTTGGAAGATTTTCAAAGTTTGCCCAAATTTTCTTTCAAACTTCATTTTTTCAAACAACTTTCATAATTTTCCATTTGCGGGTTGCTTTGTTTTATTTTCTCAGATTCAATTTTCTCTACTGCCTTAGAAATAAACTGAGAAATTTTAAGGAGAACAGGAGAACAAGGGACAGAGTAGTACTCACAATTTTCATTGCCCGATGAATTCGATGTGTTCTCCTCTTGACTCCTTATCTTCCATGCAGAGTCAGATTAGGTTGTAGCATGCGTGCTTAACCACAGGACCGAAGGAATTCTTGGCTGCCCCCAGGATGTTCTTGCGGTGGCTACACCTTGTTTGACCATCGTGCCATATGTGTCTCTTTTTGTGATTTCCTTTTTATTTTGGAATTGAACTTTCTAAGTTTTCTCCAATCGGGTTCTAAGCGATCAAATAAACTTATTGGCTCGATTCTTTCCTTTACTTTTCCTCTTTCTCTTTTTGGGCCGAGTTCTTCGAGCTTTCTTTAATCGGGTTCTAAGCGATCAAATAGACCCGTATAATTCTTTTTTTTTTCTCGTTCTCCTTCTTTCTCTTTTTGTCTACGAGTTCTTCAAGCCTTCCCCAATCGGGTTCTAAGCGATCGAATAAACTTGCTTAACTCGGTTTTTCTCCTGAACCTTTCAAGTTTTCACCAATCGGGTTCTAAGCGACTAGGTATACTTGTAAAGTCAGGGCTCAATCCTGAATCTTCTGAATCTCCCCCATCGGGCTCTAAGCGACAAGGCATCTTCGTTGGACTCAAGTTGTACCTCAAGCCTTCTGCGTCTATTCAATCGGGTTCTAAGCGATCAAACGTCTTCAGTTAGCTTGAGTTCGGTTTTCTATTCTCGTAATTCATACGCCGCTCCCGCAAAAAGGCTACCGGCAATATGGAGACCCGTTAAGGTCGAACATTCATTCATGCTGCCCACACAAAAGAGGCTACCCCAGCATGTATGACTGCGTAAAAACCGTTCCACTTAGGGGTGACAACGGTCATACGGGACCCGTTAAGGTCTGATTCTCACACACAATAGCCCCACAAAAAAGGCTATCCCGACATGTGTGACTATGTAAAACCGATCTGCTCAGAGGCTTCATTGGTCATACGGAACCCGTTAAGGTCGAATCTTCATTCATGCTGCCCACACAAAAGAGGCGACCCCAGCATGTATGACTGCGTAAAAACTGTCTCACTTAGGGGTGACAACGGTCATACGGGACCCGTTAAGGTCGAACATTCACGCATGCTGCCCACACAAAAGAGGCGACCCCAGCATGTATGACTGCGTAAAATCTGTCTCACTTAGGGGTGACAACGGTCATACGGGACCCGTTAAGGTCGAACATTCACTCATGCTGCCCACACAAAAGAGGCGACCCCATCACGTATGACTACGTAAAAACCGTCCCACTTAGGGGTGACAACGGTCATACGGGACCCGTTAAGGTCGAACATTCACGCATGCTGCCCACACAAAAGAGGCGACCCCAGCATGTATGACTGCGTAAAAACTATCTCACTTAGGGGTGACAACGGTCATACGGGACCCGTTAAGGTCGAACATTCACTCATGCTGCCCACACAAAAGAGGCGACCCCAGCACGTATGACTACGTAAAAACCGTCCCACTTAGGGGTGACAACGGTCATACGGGACCCGTTAAGGTCTGATTCTCACACACAATAGCCCCACAAAAAAAGCTACCCCAACATGTGTGACTATGTAAAACCGTTCTGCTCAGAGGCTTCATTGGTCATACGGAACCCGTTAAGGTCGAATCTTCATTCATGCTGCCCACACAAAAGAGGCGACCCCAGCATGTATGACTGTGTAAAACCGTTCTGCTCAGAGGCTTCATTGGTCATACGGAACCCGTTAAGGTTGAATCTTCATTCGTGTTCATGCGCCGCTCCCACAAAAAGGCTACTGGCGATATGGAGACCCGTTAAGGTCGAATTTTCATTCATGATTCATGCGCCGCTCCCACAAAAAGGTTACTGGCGATATGGAGACTTTGTAGAACCATTCTGCTCAGAGGCTTCATTGGTCATACTGAACCCGTTAAGGTTGAATCTTCATTCATGCTCATGCGCCGCTCCCACAAAAAGGCTACTGGCGATATGGAGACCCGTTAAGGTCGAATTTTCATTCATGATTCATGCGCCGCTCCCACAAAAAGGTTACTGGCGATATGGAGACTTTGTAGAACCATTCTGCTCAGAGGCTTCATTGGTCATACGGAACCCGTTAAGGTTGAATCCTCATTCATGCTCATGCGCCGCTCCCACAAAAAGGCTACCGGCGATATGGAGACCTTGTAGAACCATTCTGCTCAGAGGCTTCATTGGTCATACTGAACCCGTTAAGGTTGAATCTTCATTCATGCTCATGCGCCGCTCCCACAAAAAGGCTACTGGCGATATGGAGACCCGTTAAGGTCGAATTTTCATTCATGATTCATGCGCCGCTCCCACAAAAAGGTTACTGGCGATATGGAGACTTTGTAGAACCATTCTGCTCAGAGGCTTCATTGGTCATACGGAACCCGTTAAGGTTGAATCCTCATTCATGCTCATGCGCCGCTCCCACAAAAAGGCTACCGGCGATATGGAGACCTTGTAGAACCATTCTGCTCAGAGGCTTCATTGGTCATACGGAACCCGTTAAGGTTAGATGTTCATGCATCTCCATGAGATCGATGCGATATAGTGAAGCGACGCTTCTCTTACGAGTGAAGCTTAGCTTGCTTGTCATAGATTTCATTCTGGTGCTTGAAAGGTATTCTCTTGTTTTGGGTTCAGCCGTCACCCATGGGACGTATATCAACAGGGTATGCCAAATCATGCTTGGTTTTTTTTTAGGGTATTCGCTTGTCATTCATGGGATTTTGGGGTGTTTACTTGCCAAACTATGGGCCTTAGTTTTTGGAGTCAAGGGTTCTTATTCTTAAACTCTAGTTTGGGTTATTGCCCGTGGGGCGTTGATCTGTAGGTATATCATTCATGGGTGTTGACTTGACTTGAGGCTTGCTTCTGCGGAGATTGGTTTGGTGAGAACCCGATTAGGGTTATTGCCTTTGGGCTCTCGGTTTCCTTCATTTTGGGCCATAATGATTGTTTTAGTGCTCACGTGGCCTAGGCACAACATCAAAGCCTTATTTTGTTCGGCACAAATATATAAAGCCTGCTCGTCATTTTAGATAACTGGCTAGACGAGCGTACCAGTGACAATTGTTTTAAGGGCACAATCTTGACAAAGCCCATTTTGTGCTTGAGGCTTTCTTAGTGGGCTTTACATCTCTCCGCTCCTTTTATGTTGTTTGTGTGATTTAGGTGCGTGCGTGCACTTTGTTCGAGGGTGGCGCCTTATTCGCTCCTCTCGTGCCTTCTTGAATAGCCTATGTGGCATCAATCCTTAGGCAAGGGTATCGCGGGAAATGCGAACACCATTGTTTTGAGAACTTTGTTTCAAAGGGGATTTTGTGCCTTCAGAATTTAAATAGTCTAAACGACCACTTTCTTTGATCTTTTGATTTTATTTGAGACATCATCATTAGGCACTCCATTGTTTAAAGGACAATGAAGAAACCTTGTCTCTCCTTTTTTCGAACTGGGAGGAAAGACAAAACCAGTGATAGTTGTTTCAAATGGGCACAACACCAAAGCCCATATTTTGTTCAAAGTACAAGATATAAAACTTGTTTGTCCATATTCAGAACTGGCTGGACAAACTTTGCCAGTGTTAATTGTTTAAGGGTACAAACTTAACAAAACCCATTTTGTGGCGAGAAGCCTTTATGGATTTTGTGGGTAGCTAGGAGACCTTACTTTTTCGCTCGAGGCAATTTCACTCATGCTGCGATTTGGTCCTTTTATTTGTAGAGGTTTTCATTTATGCATATTCATTGGGATATTTTATTTATGGATATTGAAATTTAGGCTTTATTAGGCTTTTGGATATTTATGGACTTTGTTTGGAATATTTTATTCGTGGATATTAGACTTTAGGTTTATTGGAATTTTGGATATTTGTGGAGTTTTTTATCTTAAACTTTTGAAGATCGTAAGGCAGGATTTGGAGAGAAGATTTCGTTTGACTTATGTCTTTTCTTGGCTTTGTGCTTTAAAATATGAGTAGAAAGTCTAGCCATAGACCTTGGTTTTGATACAAGCCCGTATTGGGTGCTGATTTGCATGGGAGGTCTAAACATGGACCTTGGTTTTAATGCGAGCCCATCTTGGACGCAGATTTGAACAAGAGGCTTGAACATGGGCCTTGGTTTTGATGTGAGCCCGTGTTGGGCGCTGGCTTGGATGAAAGGCCTGATCATGTGCCTTATTTTAATGGAAGTCCCTCTTCTGGGCACAAGTCTTTGAGAAGCCTCACTATGAGCTTCGGTTTGATAGAAACCCGATTGACGGGTTTGGATTTGAAGAGATCCTCTTATCAGCGTGAGTCGTAGGTTTTGGTTTGAAGCCTCCTATGGGCATGAATTTGAAGAAGACCCGATTCATGGGTCTTGAAAATTTCTCTCTTGCTGATATCGATTTGAAGAGAACCCATCTTATGGGCATTGATTGATGGAAACCCACTCGATGGGTTTGATTCAAAGAAAGCCTAACCATTGGCTTTGAACTTAATGGAGTCTCCTATGGGCATGAATCCTTGGGAAACCTTACCATGGGCTTCAATTTAAAGGAAACCCGACTCGTGGTTGGTTTGATCAAGACCCGGTTAAAGGGTTTGTTTTGAAGAAAGCCTAACCATGGGCTTTGATGTGATGAGAGCCTCACGTGGGCATGAATTTGAAGAAAACCCGATTCGTGGGTTTAGATTTGAACAAAGCCTAGCTATGGGCTTTGATTGGAACGGAGCCTCTTATCGGCGTAAAGTTTGAGAAGTCTAACCAGGACTTTGATTTGACAATAGCCGATTGATGCATCATTATGCAACCTCTTCGAGGGCTTTGATTTATAACTTCCCCCCTTTTTCTTTTTGGACTTGAAGGCTTGTTTCTTCTTTTCTTCCTTCTTTGTATTCCCTTTCATTCTCTTCAGCTTCAACATAGCACTTGCAGGGCGTATAATAACAATCGAAGAATCTTTCATCATTTTTAGGTTCTATTTTTCTCTTGGTTGTGCATTGCGAGAGAATTTCTATGGCATCGATCGCAATTGAAGCCTTTGCTTGCTTTTTGTTGTTGCTTGGTTTGTTTTGGCTATAGTCAGAGCAGATATTTAGGGTTTTCTCTTGCTCGAACAAACCTTGCATAGACTGTGCTTCATGCGTCTTCGGAGCATTGTCCAGAGGATGGTTCGTTTTGGTTTTGACCGTCTAGGCGGAGGAGCACCTCCTTTACGGTTCACCTTGCGACATTTTTCATGATCACTTCATAGGGCCATTTCTAAGTTGGCATGGGTAGCTTTTCTTTACATTTCGTTTAGGTCGCATATAGGTGACCCAATATTTCTATAAGTTTGTACGGGAATGAACTTGACATCATCGAACCCGACATTGGATTCTTCCTACCCGAGACCTCGAGTATTCTTTGATTTCTCATCAGGACCTATGATCATGTTGTCGCGATGAGTCAACATTTTTCCAAATTGCTTCACCCTAAAACTGGTTATAGGTTTTAAGGATCTTGATTAACCTCTCTTAGTGTGAGGTCTTTGAAATGGTCTTTGGGTATTCGCTCGATCATCAAAGAGGATTGACCCGGTTCTTCTTCGTCTTCTGAAGGGACTATGTAGGATGAGAGGATCCCACTTTTATCTGCATTTCCTCTTGAGAAAGAGTCAGTATCTGTTCTGTACAGCACAGGTCTTATAACATGTTGACCTTTTGAATGTTTATTTTTCCTGGCGGGTTTATCCAAGAAGTATTTCACGTCTTTCAACCCGATTTCATGCGCTTCACATGGTTTTATTTCTCCATCGATTTGCTTGACTTCACCATCCTTCACATATTTCAGGCATTGATGCAGGGTCGAGGGAACGGTATTGTTCTTATGTGGCTATGGTTGACCTATCAGGGCATTGTAGGTTGTTTTGGTGTCGATGACATAGAACTTGTATATCACCAATTTTGAGAGGCAGGCTGACTGCCCCCATTGAGCTTCACCCATTCTTGTATATCACCAATTTTCAAAGGCAAGCTGATTGCCCTTGCCGATTGCTCCATTTTATTGAAGAAACCATGGGAGGTAACTTTGTCTTTGGTGCGGAACTTCGTGCTCAAAGCGAGACGGTCTAAAATTCGCTTGAGCATAAGATTGATAGAGGAACCCGAATCAATTCACATGCGGGTTACCCTTTGGCCTTTACATACGACCTTGAGAAAGAGTGGTCTATTGTGATCGGCCGTGCTTATGAGCAGTCATCATTGGATGTGATGGACGGGCTTTTACTGCCCACCAACGCTGTTTCTTGCGTCTTCTTTTAGGCGAAGTGCACTTGAAATTCTTTTGGGTGTTGGAGTGCGTAAATGAGCACTTCTCTCACCTCAGCGGACATCATCAAGATATCAAACACGTTGACTGCAGCTGGTATTTTCTAAGCTGAGCGAGGACATTGTAATCTTGCATTATATATTTTCTAGGCGCTGGTTCATCTCGTACAGCGGGTTCTTTTTCCCTTTGCCTTAGCTTTTGACCTTCCAACCTCATCTTCTTGTGGTGGTGACGCTCAGGGATATTTGTACCCGAGCGAAATACTGCTTGGCAATCAGGTTTCTTAGTTTTGACAAAGACGACTTCACCGTCATCTGAGTCACTTGAGGAGCTTCCTCCATAGACAACCACATTACACATTTCATGGTCATCCTCGTTGGTTTCTTTATCTTGAGGGGTTTGACTTGTTTCCCCTTTCTCGGTTTTGAGGCCCAACATTACGGCCAATACATCTTATGTTAAGAAGTCCAAGAGGGTTAATGGTAGCGGAGTACCTCTCTTATGATCCTCTAAGGCTTGTATGTGCTTTTAGATTTCAGAAGGTGTAGGCAACTCTATTGGTTTGGGCGACTTCTTGCCTTTTTGGCTGCCGTTCTTGTTTGTCTTGCGATGGATGACCCGTTTTAGGGGCCCTGGAATTGTGGGGTTTAAGTTGCTGTCCCATTTGACTTGAGGCTCTTTCAGGAGCTGTCTCAGCAACTTTTTAATCTTCTTGTAGAGGTGAAATTCTCATGTCTCGTTTGCGGGATCTTCAACCCTCTTTTCTTCAACTACCTCAACATGAGAGATAACATTAACTTGTTCATGAGGATCGGGTTGCTGCATGGCACTTGGCGCTAGTTGCATGCGACCTTCTTGTATCCTTCTTTCTATTAGGTCTTTAAAGACCCAACGGTCCTCTATTTTATAACTTATCACTCTATGATATGGGCAATAGTTAGAGTGATCAATCTTATCTGCTTGATCTGGGCGCTTGCTTGGAGGCAATTCCATACCATCTTCCAAGGCTTGCTTGAATATTTTAGCCGTTTTCTCCTTCTTGAAAGAGTACTTCTTATTCTTTCGTTCTTCTAAAGGTTTGGAGTAACGACTGTTTTGGTTACCGCGAGGAACCGGCTGAGTGGGTTGGCTATCGACTTGTCTCGCCTCCTCGTAGGAAGAAACATAATCCATGTTCTCATTTTTGTTGACTTTATTGGTTTTGACAGCATATACTGTCTTTGATTCTCTTTTCTTTGGGAAGTCTCTCTTTAGTTGAAAGAGACCGCTGACTTCTCTTCTATATTCGTTTGCCCCAATCTAGATACGGTGTCTACCAGATCTTGATAGCTATTAGGATTAGCGACGATTAACATCTGCCTCATTTTACCAGATGTACTTCTTATGAGCAAACCAACTGCCTCCCTTTCGGGTATAATATGGCTCGACTTGATGCTCATATTTCTCCATCAGTTGATATATGCCAGGAGAGTTTCGTTTGGCCCTTGTTTGGCCCATGCTAAATCAGCAAGCTTTACAGGACTACTTGCGGTGGCGAACCTGTCTATAAAGGCACGTGCCATTTGGTCCCAAGATTTCATACTTCCTGGTTCTAGAGAGCAATACCATTGAAATGCTGGTCTTGAAAGACTTCTAGCGAATTGGCGACAAAGGAATGCTTCGTCTCTTGATGAGTCTCCACATTGAATCATGAAGTAGCTGACATGTTGTTCGGGTCTCGTCTCATCTGTCCCATTTCCTGAGAACTTGGAGAATAAGGGAACATTGTATGTTAGGGGATATTTTGGTATTTCGAATTCGGGAGGGTATGGTTTCCCTATTCGCAGTGTTGTTTGTTTTGGGGCAATCCCCATTTCGCGTAACTGACGGCTGATCATTTCTTGAACATCAACCGCAGTAAAGGTTGGAGAGATTTCTCGCCTCTCATCTTCCCAATGTACTCTACGTGATCCTTGGGTATTTGTCCTTTCTGGTCTTTCGAGCCCGTTTACAGGGCTGGACCGATTTGACGCTTCTCCTCTTTTGAGTTCGAAGCCAGCGAGGCCTTTCCCTCAGATTTCAGCTATCAGCCTTTGTTCCCTTTCGTGGGTTTGATGTACCTCGGCCCTAAGATCTTGTATCTCGGCTTGCATTTGGTTGAAGGTGGATAACATTTGTTCTTGCGTTTGTGCATCGGTTTGACTTTCACCAGCACATGGAGAAGTTGCCAAGACAGTACGGAAGTTACCTAATGCTGATCCATCCATGTGACCTACATCTGAACCACTCACAGTTTCGTGTTTGGCATTTATGGAAGGAAGGCATGCTGCATCAGACTCCTCCTCATTGTTGCTTGGATTTCCGACGATGGGGTCCTTCCCCTTTCTCACCATGCATACGGTGGGGTTGGAGGGTTTGACATGATGGTCAATTGAGGTCTTTGTTAATGGTTATCATGAAGACTGTCGCTTCTTCTTCTTGTTTAGGGTGTGTTTTGGTGACCCTTCGCTTCTTATGAGTGGCATTTGGCGCCACTTATTGTTAAACTTCTAGTGTTAGAGGGGCACGAATTTATTCGTGCCCCCAGCCTATCGTGTACGCTGGCTGGTCTTCTCAGAATTTGAGGGGTTTGATTTGATCCCTCGTTGCTTGAGCTTTGAGAGGTGCTTGCACGCATCTCTCGACGGAGTTTTGGTTTCAGCGAGGCACCATGAGGTGCCCCCAGCTTTGGGGCTGAGAACATTGGTTTTGGTTTTGGGAGGAAGGCACTGTCATGTGCCTTAGGTTTTGAGGCTGGGAATGTCAGCCTCGATTTGATCGAGGATTGGGCATTATTAGATGCCCCCAGCTTTTGGGTTGGAAACGTCGATCTTGACTTGACGGAAGTGGGTGTAGAGGCTTCGAGCGCAGGGTGCACGTAGTATCGACTCCTGTGCTGCTTCAACATGCGAAGCTGTCGGTGGGCCCTATGAATGGCCACAGCAGTGTCATCAACCATTTTGCGGTTGGTGTTCATCCTTTTTTGGTTCATGGATAAATGAAACAGTTTGAGGGACTTCTCCCGCTACACGTATGTGTGCAGTAGAATAATTCCTCCTTACTATCCTCAGCGGGGAGAATGAGTTGCTGATGGGAAGGGCTGGTTGAGCCACCAGCTCATTCTGGTAAGCTTGGAGATTTCTTTTCTTGGTGACCGACAGAGGGGTCACGGGAGTTTGGTTGACTTTGGTTGTCTCATTAGACGCGCGTCTTCTTGCACGTCTAGTTTTAGAGAGTGGAATGAACGTCTTGCCGTCCATTCCTTTAGGGGTGAGAAAGTAGCATGCTTCCTCCTCATCTTCGATTTCCTCCTCGGTGATGGACCCGAGGGACAGTTGCTCATTCATTGGAGCAGAAACAGGGGCCTCGAACGGCCTGACTTCATTAATGGGGACTACAAAGGCCCCAAAGTAGATCACCTCTTCGCCAGCGGGGAGGCTGGTGACTTGAGCGAACGAGCGTGCGTTGGTCGCGGTGTAAGCCATTCCTGCAAACAAGCAAACTCAAGATTTCATTAGTCAATTTTCATATGTAAACTTATACATGAGTGTTAGCCCAATTATTCAATCCATAGGCGTCGATACCGAATATAAAAGGAAATGACATAACTCAAGCGGTCCAATGACTCGTTGTTTGAGTGTTTTGAAGTCATTGGCTGCTTGAGTACGTTCCTTTTATCTTCGTATCGGATCCCGAACCTGTGAGGAGGAGAATGTCCCACCGGGCGTGCCAAAACCTGTAGGGCGCAGAAAGTTGCACAACGGGATGGAAGGTGTGTGCATATGTTAAATGCCTCAGGGTTCAATGCTCTCGATTTTCAAGACATGGGTGAGAACATCGAATTTGAAACATTTACTTCTTTCTACAATTCCTTCAGTTCACCCTTGACAGACCTACTGTTCATAATCAGTCTATCGAGAGAGTTTATTGATTGTGGGGACGTTTAACTCCCAGCGGGCGCAAGCCCCCGCTGTTAATTACATCAGATGACCCTTCCAAGTCAAACTGAACACCTCGTTCATTCCGGGATTTGGGGCCTATCTTATGTGAATTGAATAAAAGGGCTAAAAGGGGAAGCTCATGTACTTGGTTTTCGTGTGTTTCTTTGATTTACCATTGTTTTAGGTATTTAATTAATGTGCATGCATGAGGTGTAATGATTATCGTTAAAATACCTTTATTACACATTTTTATTTATTTATAAACATATTTGTACTTGAGAAGATATATTTATGCTTTATTTACACCTTTTTATTTAAGAGAAAATGATTGAAATATGAAGAAAAGGGTATTTTCGTCATTTCAGGGCTTGGCTGATGTCCGGACATGCTCAATTTTGGTTTAGAAAGATGGAGGGTTCAATTTGGGTTCATTTGGAGGTGGTTTGAGTCAATTCGGACTTGAAATGAAGAAGTTATAGCCAAAAAGGACTTATTTGTAAATATTTATGTTTTTCCAGGGGTTATTTACAAAGCTGGAAGGGTGTGGTTTTGTGATTTGGGTTTTAGACAAGGTTTCATGTGAAATTTGGGCCTCTAAGGGCTTATTTTTGAGAGTTTTGTGCTGTCAGGGGCCTTTTTGTAAATTTACAGGGGCTTTTGCTGCTAATATTGGGAAATCAGAGGGGGTTTTCCATAAAAAGGGGATTGATTTATAATTTCATTTATTGTTTGGGCTTTAAGATTCGGGTTTTTGGGTCTCTTAGATTCGTGTATTGGGCTTTAGGATGTGGGCTGAGCTTCAGGATTCGTGCTGGCCATTTGATGTGTATTCTGGACTTTAAAGCCCGTGCTGTCATTCAAATCCTGTTATGGCGCCGGAATGGAGGGTCTCAGATTGCTTTAAGATCCGTGCAGCTGTTTTATTGGATTTCTCCTTATACTTAGCAATTCAACCTTTAAAAATTCATATCAATTTGAAACAAAGTCAGAAAAATATGATCTTTATGTCTATTTTGTGTGTTTTGAAATGTTCTATTTAATTATGATGTTTATTTTATGTTTTGATTTTTTCTGTCATTCGATACTGCCCATTTTCCAACAGCAGCCCCCTTTTTCTTTAAATGCTGTTTTTCTATTTTTTGGATCTGAACTTTGAAAATTCGTATAAAATCGAAATATAGTCAGAAAAGTGAAAACTTGGTGTCCATTTTGTGTGTTTTGAAGTCCTCTATCCAGTGGTGAAGTCCATTTTTTATTTGGGTCCCTGTACCAGTCCAGAAGGTACTGTTTACCAGAGAAGGTCATTTTGACACTTTAGAGGGCTTTTATTGTGTCATTGGTGCATGCTTTGTAATGTAATGTTGGTCCATTGTTCCAGAGGGTACTAGGGACTGATTTAGAATATTTACAACTAATTCCATGAATTAAACATCATTTTTAGGGACTTTTCATGGCCTTTGTTGCTATATCTTTGGTACCAATGAACAAAAGGGAAAGGAAAAAAATCCAAAAATTCCGAAAATGGTGCCAAAAATCTGCCAAAATGTGGTTTTATGCAAAGAAGCCCCTGATTTTGTTTAAAATCATGTTTTTGATGTTTTTTGAAGAACATGCCATTAAGATTTCCTTAGGTTTAGAGATGCAAACATCCAACTTCTCATTTGTTTACACTTCAAACCTTCCATCTTCCATCATTTGCATATATTTGGAATATTTAATTTCCTTTAGCATATTGGCTTAGGAAATCAAGTATTCTTCCATACACAAATGGATCTAAAAAGGGAGGGTCATTGAAATATCACAAGTTTAAAGCACAAATGACATATCATAGCCAAAGCTAATATCATTTAATACTTTAGACTTCAATTTCTCCCCATTTGCACATAGTTTTTAATTCTTGCCAATATTCATGCATGTAAATGCACTAATTATTGACTAAATTAATCCCTTTGCACAAATAGGCCCTTTGATCATTTAGGTTGAGAGAATAATAGGGGAGACCTCATGGCTCAACCCTACTACCTCTTGTATTTAATTTTCTTTTGTTGTCACTTTATTTTTCTTTTAACATCCTCACAAAATAATTAATATAGTTTTCATATGAAGGGAGACCTCATGGCTCAACCCTCATACTTCTACTATTTAATTATTTTTAGAAGAAATTAAAAGAGTTTAGAGAAGGGGAGAAAATATCAAAGATCAAAACTTTATTACTTTTATTTCATAAACTCCAAATAAAAGAGATGATAAAATATTAACATATATAAATATTAATACTTATATATATATTTATATATATTTTTATGCAAAGTAAATAAAAAGGTAAGAAGAATCACATTTTTATATTTTTTCATTATTATTTCATGAAAGATGCAAAGAAAGGAACTAAAAAGGGAAAATATATTTTTATTTGATCCTCAAGTTACATATTTCATTTTTGTTCATCCTAAGATGAACTAGAAACTATGCAACTCTCACATCCATGATTTTTGAAGGTTTTAGAAATAAAATAAAAGAGGAAGAGGTGAGGGATAAAGCTAAAGTAATGAAGAACAAACAAGAAAATCATCAAGAAAACCTTCTTTATTTCGATTAAAAAACAGAATATTTACATAACATTGCTCATCAAGAGCCTTACATTACATAGGTATTAATTACCTATTAGCCTTGCTTAAGAAAACTTCAAGCTTCTAACCTAGCCTTGGTGTAAAAATGGGGTTTTCTCTCTTGTTTCTTGCTCAAAGCTTTCTGGAGAAGATGAAGTGTATCTGGAGTTTGCATTTGGGGTGCCTTATATAGGGCAGCAAGGGTCTAGGGTTTAGGGTTTTGCTGAGGTGGATATCATCATGCACATCAGATGCTTGTTGCATGGTCTTGATCATATTAGCTCACATATTCATGTATGCGTGGCAAAGTTGTCCAATGGGGATTTGGCATGTCATTTATCCCTCTCTGGAATGATTTCAACCTTTGGATTAGCATCAAATGTTGTGTATCACTTAATGGCCATTGATTAACCGGCCAAATAAGGAAACATTCAATTTTCGTGCCCCCTGCATCTCTGGAGCAGATTCTTCTATTTTGTCACTGTCCAAAGGCAGCATAACACGTGGCTTGGGGACCAGGGAGCCAATTAACAGCTGTAGCATGCGGGGTATGTTGTATTGGCGGTACACCGGGCTTAGCATACTCCCTTCTTGGAATTTGTGTTATGGTTCTCGAGACATAGACATTTGGTGTCGCAATGTACCTCTTAGAGTGTTCCAGGGCACCCCATACCCCTTACTGAGCCAATTCATCATGCTCTGCCCAGACCCGAACTGCACCAGGTCACATTCGGGTGCAGGCCCAATTCAATGTGTTTTTAATTAAATTGGAGCCTCTGGTGGCATCTCTAAGGCTTGAATATCATATTTACAAAGTCTCGGAATTTAATTTGCACTATACTTCAAGTTTCCATTTTTTTTTCTTTATCCTTTATTCCTTCTCGGGTTCGGGTTTCGTGATACATTAAATCCCTCTTTTCACAAGAGAGTTGGAAGAGATGAAGATGTGACTGGTTTTGCGCTTCTAGGTGAGCTTCGACCTGATATTTCCTTTATTTGGTCAATTTCGGAGCTTAAGCTCGGGTCTTAGGCCCAACAGAGAAGAAGGAGGAGACTCTGGCGAGTGGGACCCGCTTGTCGGTCTCCCTACACTAAACATTGTACCCCTTCATTTCTTTTGTTTATCCGGCCTGCTCTTGGTGTTAGATGAACCATGTGGCAGCTCTAACACGGTGCACGGAGCACCGAGTTCGCGCAAAACGAAGGGGTCAAGAGTCTCCATTTAAACTCAGCGCCTTCCCCCCTTTGCTTTTGCTGAGCTTGGCGCAGGATGCGCCATGTGGCTGCCCAATCGGTGCATGGGGTTCGATATCCCTGCTACGAGTCTATCCATGTTGGATGTGTAGCGAAAATGGCAATCAACCACCGACTTGTGGGGTCCCCTTCCCTCGGTGCTTGTTATGTGGCTCCAAATTGCACCCAGAACCATTTAAAACATAGTTTTACTAGATGTTACCACGATTTTGCACCCAGGATGTTATCCATGCATTGTTTGATCCTTGGAGAATTAATTACTTTACATTTTGTGCACATTAGAACTCGAGGTTTTACATGTAGATCTCCACCAGGGATTTTATTATGCTATTGTATGATTCTTTCATACTTCACGAGCATGCTTAATCATCCTAAAGATAGTTACCCACTGCATTGAGTTCTGAGTAGTAACTTTTTAGGGTCAAACAAATGTACAGTGTACAATGACCATTTCTGTAGTAGTGATTGCCAATAAATACGTACACACTAGTGGAAAATGTGCAAACAGTATCGCCTCATCAGGATCGGTTAAATTAAAACACTGACACTAATACCTTTTGCATCGGGTAAACACGACAACCGCTCTTGATTGTTAAGTATCGAGATCGGTTACATATTTAACCGATCTAGATAACTAGTAATCAGGATCGGGATATATATACACCGATCCAGATAATACACAAGATCGGTAAAAAATACACCGATCTTGATTGTCAAGTATCATGAACGGTATTTTTATTATCCGATCCTGACAGTTAACATTCAAGATCGGCTAAATAAATAACCGATCCTAGAAAATATGAATTTTTTGATTCCATAGAATAAGATTCAAATTTTTTCGATTCCATAGAAGAAACATATGATTTTTCGAACTTTTCATCGGACTCTTGCTTTCTTTGAAGGTCCTTCTCCTTCATTCAACTCTTGAACATGAAATATAATTTATTAAAACATTTATTTTCATATTAAGTTCTGTAAACTCTGATGGCAACAACAGAGAAGAACCACCGACTTGTGTAGAACCACCCACTTGTCCCCTCTTCCAGACCTACTTTTGGCAACCTAAATGAGCGTCAATTTGTCCAGATTTGGCATTTTCAATATAAAGCCATATAGTAAGCAGAAAAAATAAAAATTTGAACAAATAATCATTTTTTGCTTTAAAAAAATCAAAAAGTTGCAGATAAGTCAATCAGGATCGGTTATTACAGATCA
Source organism: Carex myosuroides (assembly GCA_028015225.1). NCBI lineage: Eukaryota > Viridiplantae > Streptophyta > Magnoliopsida > Poales > Cyperaceae > Carex > Carex myosuroides. Next base: position 15,282,033 of record CM051465.1, read on the forward strand.
CCGATTCGGATGACTATCACGATCAGGTCTTAATAATAACCGATCTTGATGGTTTCCAGGATCGGTGAACAAGTAAAAAACCGATCCTGATAAATGTATTTCTGCCTTCTTCTTTTTTCCTTTTCAGGCAAATATAGATATATATGTATATTGAAAAACATATAATTTGTGATCCACACCAATTATTCAAGCAACTCATTTGTGATTGACACCCATTATTCACACATGACATACAAATATGCGATTAAAACAAATATGCCAAACAAATCACAATTTAATCAAGCATCACACAACCATAAATAAAAACAACCATAATATAAATAAGGTAACTTACCATTCAACAAAGAGTTCAATAGAATTAAGTTAGATCATATAGATCTCAAAATAACAAGTTCATCCAAAAGAAGTAAATTAACAAATTCATCCATACATAAGAAGTTAGATCATATAGATCTCAAAATAAACTTAATTAATTAGTTGCCAAAAATAATTAACTTAGTCTTTGATGGCCCGTCGATGCATGTTGGGCATCTCCATTTGACAAGTCGGAGGTCCTTGTTCTCCTTGACCTCCTTGCCAACACATTCCGGATGGAATGTGTTGCGACATGTCTCACAACGGACCATGACATCCTCCTTGGCCAAAAGGAGGCACTCGAAACACTCCACCATCTCAGCCCAGATTTGTCGTTCATTCACCGCGAGCTCAACTTCTTCGCCCTCACTATCCTCATCACCGTCACTATCCGGATCGAGGTAAGGATTGGAATCAAGAATGCATTCAGCTACGAGTGCCAAGGCCGGGTCATCACTGTAGAAGAACTCCTTCAACTCTCGCTTTGGTGAAGTGCTTTGCAAAGTCATCACCCTTGCTGGTTATGAACCGACGGCGAGGAGGTATTTCTAATACGAGAAAATACACAACATAAAAAATAATGAAAACAAAGTGATCAAAGAAAGGAAGGACATTAAAACCTTGACAAAGTGATCAATGAAAACCTACTGCAAGAAATGGCGAGTGTTGAAGGAGAGAAAATGGCAGATTTTTGAATTGAAGTTGATCGGTTTAAGAGTGAAGAGGGGAAGACGGGAAGGCTCCTCATTTTAAGTGCCAGTGAGTATCAGGATCGGTTATTTATAATACACCGATCCTGTGTGTGTACCATCGGCGTCGGTTTAACATAAAACCCCGATCGTGATAGTATCTGAATCGGTTAACTTATAATTAACCGATCCTGACTTTAGTTTTGCATTTAATATCCATCTACCCGATATTTTTGGGATCTGTATCACTTGAGGCTCTTGTCTCAAGACAATTGAAAGGGACGGTCCATATTTAATCTCAGCCGGGGCTAGTATTAATTGTGCTTTGAGATTCGTGTCAAGTTCAAATAAAAAAATCTAGACCATCCAATACTGCTCGTGCACCGTGCACCGCGCATAGACCCAAACCACCCAATACTGCTCGTGCACCGCGCATAGACCCAAGGCTAAAATTTTTTTTTTGTGCCAAGCAAGAATCGAACCCACGTTGGTTGCACAACACCATGTTGCTTTACCACCACAACCACTCATCTTTCTTGTTAGAAGAGAGTAGGTTTAATATTTAATATATCCTTGTGTTATTGTACCCATATTTTTATATTTAATTTATATAATACTTAATAATATAATTAAAATAATAAATATATATATATATATATATATAATAGGCGTATCGTATCTGAGATGCCCTTTTTAAAAATTACCATATCTGAGATGCCCTTTTTAAAAATATATATATACTTGAAAAGAAACTTCAATATTCCTGACTTAATGGGTTTATTAATTTTTTCCCAGGAGGCATTATAATTCCTTGACTATGGGTTGCATGCAAGGTGTCATAAATATTTAAGACTTTTTTCTTTCATTTTAATAATGCTAATTATTGTGTTATTTAGTAAATTTTGAATTATACTACAAATGTGATGCTAATCATGTAAATGTAAATTATGTGAAAGTAAATTTGATGCATTACATAAATCCATTGAAATTATGTAAACAGTGATTTAGTTTTTCAAAGTACTGGATTAATTAATGCCGGACCATCAGGATCGGTTATTAAGTTAACCGAACTTGATCATTGGTACCCAGGATCGGTTATAAGATACCCGATCCTGATGACAAAAAATAAAAACAGGATCGGTTTTTTAATAAAAAACCGATCATGATGATGATATATTTTAGCGGGGATTTTATTTGGCGCCTCTCTCGCTACTTAGCGAAAATTGGTCTCCTCAATTCATTTTCAAAACTCGATCTGAGCTCACTGATCCCTCTCTCGGTGCTAACACCGACTCTCTCGGGCTTACGCCGCCGCCTCTCTGCCAAAATCTGCCTCTCGCTACTCTCGTAGTCTTACGGTGCTCACGCCGCCGCCTCTCTCGCCGCACATTCTCGCCTCTCTCCTCTAGTGCCGGTGCTGTCGGTGGTGCTTCCATCTCTCTCTCGGACTAATTTCGCACTAATTTCGGGTAAATGCTCAAACACCTTTTAACTGGTACCGGCCTTGAGTTCACCGTTTAATTGGCATGTTGCTCCAGTTATTTGTAAAACATTAACTGGTACCGGACTAATTTCGCACTAATTTCACACTAATTTCGGGTAATATGCTGCTCCAGTTTAGAAAATTCACATGTTGCTCCAGTTTTGAAAAAACAGCACGAATACACATGCTGTTCCAGTTTTGAAAATTCACTAAAAATAGCAGAAAAATCCAAATAAATCAAATTTTCACTCTAAATTGGTTGTTTTTTTATTCTCTATCTAACCGTTCAGATGGCTTTTTGGTTGGGAGTATTGATCAGTCTCCACTAACTGATTTGTGTAACGCTCGTTTGAATTTATATAATTGTTCCAAGAGGGTCATCGAGCTGCTCCTATCATGTCTAGTGGTGCTGGTGAGGCTAGTGGCGGTGATGGTGGTGGTGGTGGTAGCGAGCGTGCCTCGGGTGAGATGCGAGTAAGAGGGCCTTCCCAACTTGCTACCGTCGTTAATCAGACCGGCAAGCATGTTGAATTTGATGCAATTGGGAGGCCTATTATTAATAGGCAAACCACTAAATACCCCTCGCACCTTGGGATATTGGTAAGAAGGAACGTGCCTAGAGTGGTCTCAGGTAGAAGACGACGTGAAGGAAAAGATATGGAACCAAATCCAGGTAAATAACATGGTCCTAAGCTCACAAGCTAGCAAAGTTGAATTTAACTCACGTAAACCTTGATTAATTTCTGTTTCTTTGGCAGATGGACTGGAATATTGATGGTGATGATCAATATTTGAAGAAGAAGATAATACAAAAAATGGCAGAAATGCACCGAAAGTTCAGAGTAGCTCTGACTAAGCACGTCAACGCAGGTACGACGCCCGACCTTGAGAAGCTCTCGATCACACAACAAGCTTGGGATGCCTTTGTCGAATCCCGCCGATCGGATGAATTCAAGGTATCTTTTTTTTTAACTATGACGTTCAATGAACCTAATTGTTTAATTGTTCAACGATTTTCATAACTCGTAATTGTTTCTTTGTGTAAATTGCAGAATAAAAGCAATAACGGGAAGGAGAATCAGTCCAAGAACAAGTATAAACATTACCTGGGATCCAGAGGGTACAGCGGTGAGAAATTCCAGAATAGGCTCAAAGAAGTTTTCCAGCAAATTGCAAACGATAAAGCAGTAAGTAGTGATCCGTCTACCCAGGGGTCAACTACTATACTTGATAGGTCCATAGACCAATGGCCCTTAAGAAGCCCAGGCCTGGCCCAACAAAAGCACTCCCAGATTTAAAAACACAAAAGGCCGGCCCAAAATAGAACAAAATAGAACAGGCCCCTCCCCCCACAGAAAACAGGCCACGAGGTCAAGAACAGCCCGGGATTCGGACCCCCTCCCGGGGCCAGCCCGAGGTCAAGAACAGCCCGGGATTCGGACCCCCTCCCGGGGCCAGCCCGAGGTCAAGAATAGCCCGGGATTCGGACCCCCTCCCGGGGCCAGCCCGAGGTCAAGAACAGCCCGGGATTCGGACCCCCTCCCGGGGCCAGCCCGAGGTCAAAAAAGCCCGAGACTCGAACCCCACCCCCAGGGGTCAGCTCGAAATCAAATGAAACGAGGCTCAAAGCCTAAACATGCCGAACATCCAGAAAAGGCCGACATACAGCCTCGTTGATTCGGCTCGTGACAGATTATGCGGATATTATCGCCTATTATGCGGACGCCTCCGAACAGTCATGAGGGCCCCCGTCATTAATGATGACAAGACCTTGCTACAGTAAAGGCGACCCCTATTTAAGGCAGAGAAATCCCCAGAAAGAGGGACCGCATATTTTATCACCACCAGAGGAGGTATTAAAAAGGGTTAGAGCGTTAATACCCCTCCGACACCCCGCGTGTCCACCCTCTCGGCCCGATTCGCTTGAACCGGGACGAGTTACACTTTCGGCAGCCAGCCTCCGCACGGCCAGCTTCCCAGGAACAGGACGTGCGCGCACCTTACTGGACCGAGTCCAAGTACGGCCCGGCCCTCAGGGGAAGGGACGTATCAACCACCGTGGGGCCTAAAGCCCCAACTGAGCAAGATGACTTCCGCAACCAAACAAACGGACATGGGCAAGACCGCCCCCGAGGAGGCAGCTCGGCGGACAGAACAATCTAACCGACGAGCTGAGAACGTGAAGTCCCCGACCGACCTAACATCGGGCGGTCGACCCAGAGAGCCCTCGAAGAAAACTCCCCGAGATGACCCGACTGCGGGGGCAACGAGTAGAAACCCCCTCGGCAAGACGGGTCAGAAGACTCCTAACCCGAGTATCCCGCTGAACCCCTCCCTGGGCATGCCACCCGAAGGGGTACCGATTAACCCCTCCGGGATAGACTTGGAGTCCCTCGGTATGTCCACACCGATGGCGGGACCGATCGACTCGACCATCGTGACCGCCCAGGCCGCTGGGCCGATCGGGTCGACCCCCCAAAACACACAAAACCAGATGATTTATGCCCAATACCATTCTCCGTACGTCCCCCAGTACGTATACCCACCTCCCTACAACTATCCTCCATACCAGCAGTATGCTCCTCCATACTCACCGTATCCGGCCACCCCCTTAGCACACTACCCTCCACAGGCTGATCCCAACCCGCTATACTGTCCCCAAACCCCCACCTCAGCTCCCGGGGTACGAATGATTCATCCCCCACCGCCCGTAGTGCAATTAATCCGAACTGGGCCCGGATCGAACAACCCAGAGCCCAGTCTGCACAACACAGAAGGCGACTTTGACAACCCCGACCCCGAACTTGAGACCCTTGCAGGCGAGGGGGAAACGAGACAGGCCGGCGGATCAAGGCGGAGGTTATCCTTTGGGGCTGAACGGGAAGAAAGCGAAGGCTCGTCCGCGGCGGCCAGCTCGAGAAGGAGTGCTGGTCGAGCGAGAACAGAGCGGACTCGAGAAGGCCCCGGCAAACAGACCGAAGAACGGTCCCGCCACTCAAGGAGGGACGATCATTCCCACCACTCGAGGAAAGACGATCAGTCTCATCACTCGCGGGAAGAGCGTCGCCACACACCCCCTAAGAGGCGGCGAAAACCACTCACCCCACCACGGGCTGCAGGAGTAAATATGACAATGATAAACACAATGATCAAGAAAGGGGTGGAGAAAGAGATAGCCAGGAGGGAAAGAAGAAGAGCAGGGACTCGTTCCGGGTCGACGAATATTCTGGAAGGACCACTAGCCCCGGAAATTTACAAGGCCCCCATGGGTGACTTCAAATACCCTGTCGGCCTCCCGTGCTTCCAAGGAACCGGCGACTCCCAGGACCCGCAGAACTTTGTGTACGGGTTCTATGAAAGGCTTCGACTGCACGGGGCGTCGGACGCCGTCGCGTGCCGCATTTTCACCACTTGTCTGACGGGGGAGGCGTGGGAATGGTACATGAGACTGAGGCAAGGATCCATAAAAACCTTTGATCAATTAGCGAGAGCCTTCCTGGCCCGCTACGACATGCTCCGACCTCCGCGGGCGACGTGCGACTCCCTCCTGAAGTATGTTCAAGGACACCAGGAGACCACCCGGACCTTTGTGAATAGGTTTGTAAAGGCCTCTAGGGAGGTCCGAAACTACAGCGAGGATATCGCCCTGGCGGCTGTACAGAATGGGCTTTGGCAAGGAGGACCGGGCACCCTCCGGTACGATGCCCGGAAAAGAGAGTTTAAGAATTTACCGGAATTCTTGGCTTTTGCCGAAGGATACATCCGGGATGAGGAGGATGCTGTCCAATTCGTTAGGCCGCGATCCAGATCGCCAAAACCCCAGCAGCGTGACCGGCAACCCGGCGTCGGTCCGTCCCGAAGGCGAGAGCCGCCAAAAAGAAATATCCTGTCTACGCCACAAGAAGAACGGCGCGAAGATGGTAGAGGGGGCTATCGACCCCATTATGTGCGATACGCCCCATTTATCAAGAAGAGGAGCGAGATGTATCATGTCATAAAAGACATGCCCGAAGTCCCAAGGCCGCTGCGCAAGAGTATTTTCGAGAAAAAAGACGAGGCGGTAAAGTGCCTATTCCACCGTTTCAATGGGCACTCCACGGGAGACTGCCTCCAGTTGAAGGACGTGTTGGAAAGACTAGCCAGAGAAGGGAAACTGATCGAGTACATCAAGCCGGAATTCTTCCAAAAGTTTACAAAAGAATACAATGGGGAAGTTGAGCACCAGAAGAAAGCCTCCTACCGGAACGATTACAGGGGGCCCAGGGATATGGCACCGAAGCCCGGAGAAGATAAGGGAAAAGGACCAGGAACATCCGGTAGGCGGCCAAGCATGGAGATCAATGTTATCAGCGGAGGGCATGAGGTGCTGGCTCCTGAGAAATATAACCGAAGTACCACCAAGCTGTACCCGACCATATTGAACGTTGAACGGCCTTTTGAAAGGAAGAGGCCCTGGATGGACGAAGCCATATGCTTTTCCGAGAAAGACTTCGGCACCATCGTGTGGCCCCATGATGACCCCATAGTGCTAAGGCTCCAAATAGAGGAGTTCGGGGTGAAGAGGATCCTCGTAGATACGGGAAGCTCGGCTGACATCTTGTACTTCTCGGCTTTCGAAAAGATGGGAATACAACTTGAGAAATCCCAGAAGAAGGTGACACCGCTAGTCGGATTCACTGGCGATTCCCTCCGACCTAAGGGGATCGTCCGGCTGAAAGTAGCCTTCGGGTCCTCGCCTCGCATCACTGAAGTCATGGTGGATTTCCTTGTGGTGAATGCCCCTTCCGCATACAATGCGATCATCGGCAGGGGCACCCTAAACAAAATTGGAGCCATAGTGTCCTCCCCCCACCTAAAGATCAAATTCCCTACCATCCATGGGGTGGGAGAGGAATGCGGGCAACAGCAGGTGGCCCAAGAGTGCTATCAAACCTCTCTCAAAGGGCGAGGAGGAGCGGTTCACCAAGTAGACGTAAAAGCAGGAGCGAGGTCAGATCCCGCTGGCCCGCGCTTGCAGTCCAGCAAATAGTTCTTACCCCCGCACACACCCATGGTTTTGGATCCCACGGACAGGGGGGAGTCAAGCGCATTCGCCGAGCCAGTCGACGAAGTCGACCAAGTCGACCTCGGCAATGGCAAGTTCTTGAATATTGGCAAAGCAATTCAGGGAAGCGCAAGACAGAAATTGATTGATTTCCTTCGAGAAAGCCAAGCAGTATTTGCATGGACCGCCGCCGATATGCCCGGGATCCCGGGATCTATAGCGGAACACCATTTACACATCAAACCGGGCGCGAAGCCTGTGGTGCAGAGAAGAAGGAACATGGGAGCTGAGAGGCGTTCGGCAGTGAAGGCAGAGGTAGCCAAGCTACTAGAAGCTGGTTTTATCAGAAATGTGACTTGTCCGGAATGGTTGGCGAACCCTGTGCTCGCGAGAAAAGCGAACGGGGATTGGAGAATGTGTATAGACTACACTGACTTGAACAAGGCGTGCCCTATGGACCCTTTCCCTTTGCCAAAGATCGACCAGCTGGTAGATTCCACTTTAGGACACGCGTTCTTAAGTTTCCTGGATGCATTCTCGGGATACAACCAAATCAGGATGTGCCCAGAAGATGAAGACAAAACGGCCTTCACGACTCACTCCGGGCTATATTGTTACCGAGTGATGCCTTTTGGCTGAAGAATGCGGGGGCTACTTTCCAAAGAATGGTGAATAAGGTGTTCCACGAGCAGATAGGTCGGAATGTAGAGACTTACGTAGATGATCTTCTAGTGAAGAGCATGTCCGACCTGAACCATGTGCAGGACCTGTGCGAGACATTCGCGACGCTCAATCAAGCTGACATGAAACTCAATCCTAAGAAGAGCTTCTTCGGTCTTACAGGAGGAAAGTTCCTCGGATTCATGGTGTCCATGAGAGGCATAGAGATACATCCCTCCAAGTCGCAGGCCATCCTAGATATGAGACCCCCCGAAACCTCAAGGAACTTCAATCGCTACGGGCCGACTTGCAGCATTGAACCGGTTTATCGCCCGATCCGGCGACGTTTGCTTCCCTTTCTTTAAGGCGATGCGCAAATCCGCCAGATTCGAGTGGACCGAGGAATGTGCGATAGCCTTCAAGAAAGTCAAAGAATACCTGGCCAGCCCACCTTGTCTCAACCGACCCATCGACGGAGACACACTGGTTGTATACCTGGCCACGACCAACCACGCGGTCAGCGCCGCATTGGTAAGAGAAGAAGGGAGGGAGCAAAAGCCCATATATTTCGTGTCACACGTGCTCCGAGATGCCGAGACCCGATACACGCAGATAGAAAAAGCGGCCTACGCTCTTATCATCGCGGCAAGAAAACTGAGACCATACTTCCAGTCCCACCCGATCAAAGTATATACAGGTGTACCCTTGAAGAAAGCCTTTGCGAACTTTGACTCCTCGGGCCGCGTGTTGGCCTGGGCGCTAGAGTTGACCGAATTCAATGTCGCGTTCCATCCTCAAAGTGCCATCAAATCACAAGTGTTCGCGGACTTTATCGCGGAGTACTCGGGAGCGCCGGAAGGATTGGACAGCAAGTGGACACTTTACGTTGACGACGCCTCCTCCCATCAAGGAGCGGGAGCAGGAGTAGCTCTCACAGGCCCCCAGGGAGAAGCTCTCAACTACGCACTCCATTTCCAGTTCCCCGTAACCAACAACACCGCCGAGTGCGAGGCTGGGAGCCCGAGAAGTCCATCTACATAGCGACTCCGAGCTCGCGGTCAGGCAAATCAACGATGAGTGCCGTGTGCACGACGACCGGTTACGACGATACCGTGAGCAGTTCCATTCCTTAAAGGGACAATTTGATAGAGTGGTGATCGAGCACGTGTCTAGAAACAAAAATTATCAGGCAGACGCCCTCTCAAAACTAGGAGCGGCTGGAAACCTCGACAAAGATCGTCCCGTGATAGTCATGGACATACCCGAATCAAGTATATCGGGTGACGTAAAGGAAGTCCATGTTATTAACGAACCTGGGGATGCTTGGTACGCTCCCATGTGGACATACCTCACCTCGGGGACGTTGCCTGAGGACCCGCTGGAGTCCAGGAGATTGAGGAGGATTGCCCCTTTATACTCGATACATAACCACCAGCTATACAAAAGGGGATATGCCCGCCCATGGCTTAAGTGCATCGGAGAGAAGGACGCTCAGGCAATGCTGGAGGAAGCCCATGAGGGACTTTGTGGTAGCCATCAAGGAGCGAAAACTCTGGCCAAGAGAGTCCTGCGTGCAGGATATTATTGGCCCACAATGCAGCAAGATGCGGCCAATATGGCGCGAAAATGCGAAAAATGCCAGTACCATTGCCGATTATCCAGCGTCCCGGGTTACGACATGATCACAATCTCGGGAGCTTGGCCCTTCGACCTATGGGGGATCGATATCCTAGGCCCTTTCCCCATGGCCGTCCAACAACAAAAATGGATCATCGTGGCCGTGGAATATTTTACGAAGTGGGTCGAGGCCAAAGCATTAACCCACATTACAGCAGAAGCCGCCAAGAACTTCATCTGGCGCAACATCGTGTGCCGCTTCGGCATTCCGCACGCACTCATTTCTGACAATGGCACACAATTTAATGCGGATATCACCCTGACCTTCCTCGAAAGGTTAGGCATTCGCAGCAACTTTACCTCGGTGAGTCACCCCGCTAGCAATGGCCTGGCCGAAGTCACCAACAGGACCATTCTGGATGGTCTGAGAAAGAAGGTGGCCTCCAACAGGAAAAATTGGCCCGATAAACTAGACGAAATCCTTTGGGCGTACAGAACAACTCCCCGCGAGGCTACCCAGCAAACACCATACTCCCTAGTATATGGCATGGAGGCTGTCACACCTCTCGAACTCATTGCACCTTCCCTCCGGATGACGGCTTATTCCACAGAAAGCAACCCTGAAGCACGAGCAGTGGACCTCGAGCTAGTGCAAGAACTCCGAGACAAGGCCCGCATTCGGACCACTGAATACCAGCGGAGGGTAAAACGCGCCTTCGATAAGCGCGTATCCCCCCGTGCGTTCGAACCAGGCGACCTGGTACTAAAAAAGATAGAAGCTACCGGACAGCATGTTGGTAAGCTTCAACCTAACTGGGAAGGACCTTTCCGGATAATTCGCACCTGCGGCAAGGGAGCTTACGAGCTCGAAGGTCCCGATGGGCGAATGCTCGCCCGGCCCTGGAACGTCGTCCATCTCCGCAAATTTTATATTTAAAAAAAAGAGGGGGGGAGAAAGAACAGGTACAGCAGCGGACATGCCGTCTGCAAAAATGTAATTACTATCTTTTGTCTTTTTTGGACCAGCATGGGAATGCCCATGTAAGGTCAAGGGCGCCGGTGCGTTATTATAAGCACGGCCTGACATTTCGTACTTTTGGATCAACACGGGAATGCCCGTGAGTGGTCGAGGGCGCCGGTGCGATATTATAAGCACGGCCCCGGTGTGCGATGTCTGACTAACAAATTCGAGGCCCGACGACACAAAATTGCCGTCGGAACCACCTCACAAAAAACAACTGATTATCACAAGGGCAAACAAAAGCCTAAGGGCAATAAATGCCTCTATAAAAGAATAAAATTATTGCGTTAAGAGGATAACCGAAAGCCCCAGGGGCAACGAACGCATCCGCAATAAAACAATAGCACTTCTCATATCAGAAGGATAAAAGCCCACGGGCAACATATGTCACCATCGACAAAACCGGAAATCATCATAATAACTTCAGACCAAAGGCCCTCGAGCATAAAACAGCCGAAAGCAACTTTTCCATAAACAGCGAGTGCGCGCTAGTCGTGCGTACAAACGAACACTCTGAAAAGATAACGAGTACACACGACGCGCCCCGCAAGAAATATTCGTGCTATCCTCGGGCCAAACAACCTGAAGTACGAAGCGGCAAAACAAATCTCCAAGGCATTACAGGAAGAGAGTCACAAAAGTGTGAATAAAAGCTCTGCAAAGAGCAACAAGTACACATGACTCTCGAACATGGCAACACAGGCGCGAGTCACAAGAGTGTGAACAAAAACTCTGCAAAGAGCAACGAATACACTTGACTCGCGAAATCAAAAGGGACAGTTATGCAAAAAGCGAACGAAAATCTCAAAAGGATAACGAATGCGCATAACTCTGCTTTGGAAAGACAATAGCGAAAACCCTCAGGGTAACGAAAAAATCTCTCCAAGGATCCCGACGCACAGCGTAAACGAAAGCCCGACGGGGCAACGAACACGCACAAAACCGGATAAAACGTTCCGCCATTCTGCAAAGACAACGAGCTTGCCTATACAATAGGTACAAACGAAAGTCGTGCGGAATAAGCAGGAATAATCTATTGGCCTCGCGAGACAACAAGTAGGCATGGCAACATGTCCGAACAAAAGGTCTCGCAAGAATAATCTACTGGCCTCGCGAGACAACAAGTAGGCATGGCAACATGCCCGAACAAAAGGTCTCGCAGGAATAATCTACTGGCCTCGCGAGACAACAAGTAGGCATGGCAACATGTCCGAACAAAAGGTCTCGCAGGAATAATCTACCGGCCTCGCAAGACAAACGAGTCGGCATTATGACATGCTTGAACAAAAGTCTCGCAGGAACATACACATTAGCTCCGCCAATACAGAGGACAAGCCCTACGGGACGTGGCACAATAGTACAATATGCAGCGCAGACAACTCCTAAGCAGACACCTCCGCGGGATGAGCTATAGGAAGAAGGGGACCGAGAAGTCGCGGAAGCACGCCTCATGAGGTAAAGAAAATGGTCTATTCTTATTATATTAGCGGTACCAACGCGCATAAGGAAAGTATTCCGAGTCCCCCGAACCAAAGAAAAAGACCAGACAAACACATCACTGGATAATGTAAAAGTGACACAGATAAAACGTCGCCCGCTATCGCGGTGTAAACAAAGGTAAGGCCGTTCAATGAGAACCCCCCCGGACCTATACGACCCTAAGGCTTATGTAACAATAATCGCGTAACGAAATAAGCAGAAAACATAAACATAAATATGGTCAAAACAACTGTATCTCGGATGGCTGAGAAACATTCCTCAGCAAACCACCCGAGCAAAAGCATACAACAAGTTCTGTTAAACACCTCCACATCTCAGAGGGTTCCTCACACTAAATACGCTCCGATAAAAATAAAAAATAAAAAACAAAGAAGAAGAATGGGCTCCGCTCGACCCGACCACCCATCCGCGACATGCCTACTCGTCTTTATCCTGCAATAGGTGCAATTAGGTCGGGTGAGTATTCAGCGTAAAACCCGCGAGGCGATATACAAAGGAAAGAGTTATACCTGGTTCACTTCGAGGTTTCCTGGAAGGTCATCTCCTGGCTCTTGATTGTAACCCACCTGGTCCAACGAAGCGTCTCCTTCGGCAGTACCCGAGGCGGTCTCTTGGACCGTAGGACCCTCGCTGCCTTCCGCAGGACCTTGAGGAGACTGCGGCGGCGTATCATCTCTGTCCAAATGATGAGGCCACGGCGCGACCTTACGCCAAGTATGAAAAGGCATCTTGGGATCACAGCTCACGAGATCCATGCTCGGAAGAACGGGCCCGCCATCAGGGCGAAGCAACTGACTGCCAGCCCTATCCCACTCATATCCTACCAGACCTTGGGGGGCCCCGTCCTTGTCTGCCACTGGCATATACCCGAGGTCCTCAGGGGCGAAAGGATAAATGCCGGCCAAAACGGATAACTCAGTGTAAATTTGCCTCTTAATCATCCCCGTTAGTGACAACATCGCCGCAAGCTTAAAAGGATCGCTAACCAGGAATTCTCGAATCACCTCCTTCTCGTGATCGAGACGCTCTGCTTGCGAGTTCTTGATCGCAAGCAAGGCTTGGGATAACTGCTCCCGTACGAGCGTCAACTCCCGAGCCTGTCCCTCCTTAGTCGCTTCAAATCCTCCACCTCCGCCTCACTATCAACGAGCTTAGCAACAGCCTCCTCGAGCAACTCAGTGCTCCTCTTCGTGCTGATCTCGCTTTCCTCCAACGCACGGGCCTTTGCGTCCACCTCCCCCTCAGCTTATCGACCTCCTCACCGCTACCGACAACCGAGCCCCGAAACTTTTGGTAATCGTCATTCAAAGACTTGTACTTCTCCATCCAATAATCCCTCTCCACAACGGCCGCCGTCAAGTCCCTCGGCTCTACAGGAGACTGGGCCACTGACAAATTCTTGGCAGTCATCGCCTCCGTCGCGCGGGCAAACAGGCAGCCTATCTCGAAAAGACGACCCACCGCATCCAGCATCATACCACCCCCGCGTTTCTGAATAAGTCGACCCAAATAAGGGGGCTCCAAGGCGCGGAAGGCCTCCCTATAATACATCGCGCACTCTGGAGGCCGCTCCGTGGCACTTTGCATCTTAGCCAAATGAGGGAACAAGGCGAGGCACCCATCCGGTTGACTTAACGGGAAGGGAGTCTTACATATGGTCCCTACCCCAACATTACCCGGAAGACCAATCCTGCGAGATCCCTCGGACGGGGTGGGTACCGTTTCAGGAGAAGCAGTCGTGCTTGAACTCCCGCCTCCACCTGGCCCTCCAGTTGAGGACGGAACTTCTTGAGCTAACACGACCGAAGCCGCGCCCGAAGGAGGGACTGCTGCTCCCGACAAGGGGGTAGTGGCGACGTCCCTCGGACTCGGGGCTAAAGGTGGCCGCGCCATCCTCTTCTTGTTTACAGTCAGCCCTTTCCCTTTGACGTCACGATCAATTTCGTGCGTCGCCTTCCGCTTCCTCGACTCTACACCTCCGGCCCCCTTCTTCACCACACGCTCCTCAACGCCAGCGGATGATGGAGCAGGAGCCGCCCTGGTCGTTAGTGACCCGGAGTATAGCCCACCCGCGTGCGAACAGACCAACTCGGGGATCGCCTTCAGCCCGTTGAAGGAGAAATTCATTAGGCCAAAAGCTGCAACAAACATATGAACTCAAGGGTCATATATATAGGGAAACAGTTGAGGATTCTTTATCAAACAGGGCCATGCTCGGCCGTAACTCGGAAACAGTTGAGGATTCTTTATCAAACAGGGCCATGTGCAAACAGGGCCATGCTCGGCCGTAACTCGCAAAATAGACCTGAAACTCGTCGAATAACTTCTTGAAGCTGACAAGATAACACCACCCCACACCCGTCAGTTGGGCGGGGGTTATATCCAACTCTTTCAAGAAAGTAACCTGGAACGAGGTCAAAGGCAGCTGGAACCCGCATCGGGGCATCTTCCAGTAAATACAGAGCCCTTTCTCATCGTCATGGGCTCGATCGTCCGCTTGCGGCAATAAGAACCCCAACCGGTCCAAGGAAATGCGACCTCTCGCTTCCTTTTTCACGAGCTCGCCATAAAAAACGTTGACCCACCAACCCTGACTGCGACAACCCGTCGCTGATGGGAACAGAAGACTAACCTCCACAAACTGCGCATCAGTCGCGTGCTCGGCGCGCCTCCTCTTCGAGGAGGGGGGTTCCTTAGAATTCTTTTTCTTTTTTGATACCCGCGGGCGTGCTGAAACTGACGTCTCCCGAGAAGACCCCTGGCGATCTTGCACCTCGACTTCCTCCGACTCCCCATCCTCATCAACGGAACGGCTCTCGCTGTAGCGGGAATAATAATACGAGGGATCCGCCTTCTCCAACGGGACCCGTTCCCTAACTACCTTTTTCTTCCCTCCCATCTTCGCTGACTGCAAAGGCAAGTTAATAAGATGGTCAGCGACGGGAGATATTACCGGGGGCACAATCCTCTTACCTGACGCGGCAAAAGCCCTTTCTAAGGCCGCTTTCGACTTCCCGGCGCCTTTACCCCCTATCCCCTGATCCCACATCGCGGGATCACTCCAATCGATGGATTCGTTTGGAGAGCCCAGTTCCGCTGCGGCCCCGTCCACGGAAGATTCCGGCTGTGCCGCCTTCCAATCAACGGACGACTCCGGGCCTATATCATCCCAATCCACGGCCGCCTCCCAATCGAAGAAATCTCCCTCGGAACCCGAATTAACGCCTGTCTCCGACATTTAACAGAACCTGCCCAGAAACTGTCTTACGGATCGACCGTAGGACCTCGCGTATGGCAAACGCGCAAGGGTAGAACAATACCGACTTGGTGGCTCACGGTATCGGTTGAGATACTGGATCCCGAACGTAATGTGTGCGACAGTAATACTTACGGATAACGAGCGACGCTCCTGTGAGATGTTCGTGCAGTCGTCCCCGCCGATTGTCCTTATCAGCGAGAGCGATGAGCGAGACTACTCCGAAAATGGAACTTACTGAAAGCGGACATCCGCACGGGCCCGTCTACCTTTATATAGGGCCCCCGTAAAAAACCGTAAAAAATCAGCACCAATCTCAAGGAACAAACCTCGACACGTGTCTCGCGCCCCTTCGATCAGCCGCTCCAAAAACCCAAAACGTCGCGTCGCCCCGCCTTTTGGCGCCAATATCCAAAGTTATATTGAACCGTCGCGTCCCTTCGTCTTTGTCTGTACAAAAATCCCCATGACATAGATCCCCTACAACCTTGAAGCGTACTGCCCCTCGAGACAGTAATCCCGCACCGTTCCAACGAGTTAATCCTAACCCCACGCTAGGATTACGTTTATCCGAAGCAGTGGGCGGCATGATCAAAATAGCAGCGGATCCCGATGACGTCAGCCAGCTCGAGCGCTCAGGATAGGTCTGACACATGCATTTATGGCACCTTTAGTAACCCCCCGTTATATATACACGGACCCTCCGTACCTAACCACCAAACACCCATTTAACACAAATCTCGGAGCCATGGCACCAAAACCATCTGACAACCGTGGCAAGAAACCGCTCGACGTAGGCCAACCCAGTAATCCGAGGTCGAGACGCCCGACTAGCGTCCGAGACCTACCCCCTCAGATCCGCTCCAACTGGCTCCGTTTTTTCCCGCGACGTAACCTCGACCGAATGCTGTCAAGCCCCAATCGTAAGCTCCAGGACTTCATCGAGTACCTGGTCGACGTTGAAGTACGCTCCTACGCGCACTGTCCCTGCTGCCCGAAGGCTTGCCGCAATGAACCACCACTCGCACCCCCCCAAAGCGCCCCACCCAAGCCGGTAATCCTTCGCACCTGCCCCGCATGTGGAAAAACGGGCAATCAGTCAGAGATGCCCCGGTGCCACCGATGCCGGCAGAGGTTCCACCAGGCCTGTCAACCCGAGGAGACTCACTACTTGTTTCCTATTCCGGGTCTGGAGAGCTGGCATTGCGACGAATGTACCGCCATCCTCAACTCCCTGGACGACATGAACGAGGACAGCGAGGACGGCGGCAACCAGGACGACAACGAGGATGGCCCGCAGTATCACCCCACTAGGTCCGGCGACACCGACCCCGAGGAGGAATCCTCCACTGACGGCGACCTCAGCGATTGATGTATTGCGCGAAGCCGCCCCACCCACCTGGCCGAACGTTTACTACTCTCCTTTTTTGTTCCCCGACATAGGGATAGCGTTTTTATTTCATGATAACCATGTGAACTACTTTGTTTTGTCGAGAAGGAAAACTCTATAAACCACATGACATTACCTATAGTTATAATCTTTTCTATGTTGCAAAGTTCCTAAAAACGTGTCCATATAACGGCGCACTAAGGCAGACTAATAAATGCACGTCCCTTGTATTGCAATCCCGTCGCAGCCAAACAGTACGCTACGTCACAATGCTGATTTAACATATCGATAAACCTACAGGCGCCGTGTGCCTTGCGACCTCTCGGTCCAACGAAGATCGCGAAACATTAACGGACATGCTACCTGAACTAGCCACCTAGCGACACCAACTCCATCTGATTACCAACACAAGTTGGTGCACCCCCTGTCTCAGGACAGTGCCGGGGACATATGCTTTACTTCTAATCTTACCAATAGCATAAAAACAAAGCCACCTCGTAAGCAGTAACCGAACATTCCATGCCACGCGACTTAAATAGTCCGGACAAAACAGACAATGAAACCATCCTCCCCTTATTCTAAAAAGCACGACTCGAGATAACTTGAATAAAAGAATAAATCTCGACAAATTACCGGCACAACTGCCCCACGACACACCCTCGCGGCATTAAGACATTCTATACCCCAACTCACACACCTGGTATACACTACTACGCACATTTCCCAAATATGGGCTAACCAACAGCGGATAGACCATAACTTAGCTCACGCACTCCGAAAATAATGAATTTTTTCACTAATGACACCTCGAAACAGCCGCCCCCATCAGCCCAAAACGCTTCGAAAGTAACACCAGTCAAACGACAGGCCTACGCCCGTCTAGTCAAGTCACCTAGCCCCATCTTTTACGAGGCAGTGGGGCCCGGACGCGATAACCAATGGCACCACTCCGCTTATATATTGACCCATTCAGCCATAGGAAGATCATTCCTCACCAACTGATTCTCCACTCTGTAAACCAATCCTCACTCCATCCACCCTCCTAATGTCGTCCAGCGATTCGGTTAACAAACCCGAGCCGCGATGCCTCAACATTACCCTCCCCCGAGAGTCACCCCCCCACCGACCCCGCCCGAACCCCTCACAACCACCACGGCGGACGCTCTCGGAAGGCGAAAGGTGGGTATTGCTGCAAGACATATCCCACCCAGACTTAGAGTGGATGCTAGACCACGAAAACCTCCGAATTCGAGACTTTCTCGACGTCAAGCTTAGCTCATGTCCGAAGTTCACCCCGGAGGACGAGAACGCCCTCAAACCAACCGCACCATCGTTACGCACATGCTTTGGGTGCGATGATCAAGATCCCAAGACCGAAATGGTCAAATGCTGAACATGCTTCGAGTGGCACCACATGTACCATTATAACATAAAAGGCCGCTCAGATCCCCGCCGCCGGTTTTGGCGATGCCCTCGTTGCATCGACCTCAACTTCGGAGGACCAACCTTATACACGGCTACCAAGGAAGAGCTCGAAGCGGACAATACTTAGGAGGACACCGACAACGAGGTCCTCGCCTAAACGCTCCCCAGGTAGCGACATCACACCCGTCTTTTTACCGAACAAGGAAACCGCGACATGATAGACAAGAGTGGAAACACCCTCCCAGTCTACCTCGGGATCCTCCTCGGCAACCATGCGGGTATACAGGGAACTAGTCGCCCTGCATATCAAAGTTTATTAAAACAAATGTATCTATTATTGTGTATCAACTAAAGGCAAATGTTGTCTACAAAGTATGTATCATTCCGATGTCATGTTATTAAATTTATAAAAATCATCCAAAGTAATATCGTTGTCGGGACCCCCTCTTCCCTCACACAACCCATCTTATATATCACATCGACAAACAATTTCCATCCCATAACCTCCCGACGCATACACAGGCCCTCGTGCGAACTCAATATCTCGGCACCCGATAATAGTTAAAGCGGCCAATCGGCGGCTACATGCCAAGGATTGCCTGGGACCCACGTCATTTAAAGCCACAATAGCGCCTTACAACTATAAATACCAACCTCACATTACGTAAGAGGGGACAATCATCTCCTTCATTCTCAAGTCCATCCCCCTAAACAAAAATGCCTTTCAAACAAGTGGTTTCAAAATCTAAGAGGCCCACGGACCAAGGTCAGAGTAGCCACGGCCAACCTCCCCCCAAATCTCGTCGCTCCTATAACCCACGACAAGTCTTCTCTCCTGCAGAAAGATGGGCCCTCCGCCAACGATTCTCCGAGGAGGATTTGGAATGGATGCTTCATAACGAGGACCTCCAAATCTGCGACTTTCTCGACCTCCTCCTCGCCGGTGTACCCTCATTCACTAAGGAGGACGAGAATAACATATATGATGACGTCGACTTCGAGCCCAAACTGCGTTGGTGTGTCATATGCCACGATCAGGGGCCCAAGCACGAGATGGCGAAATGCCGGATGTGCTATGAGTGGAGCTGCTTCGAACACTACGACATTCGAGGTCGCTCGGATCCTCGACGCCGGTTCTGGAAATGCCCTGGATGTTTATCCCGCAATTCCGGAGGCCCGAGCTTGCACACCGCAACTCCAGAAGAAATCCAAGCGGATAACCTCTTTGAGGACACTGATAACGAGCGCGTTTAATGGCCGCCGGCGACCAGACCTCACACCCGCCTCCTTCATCAAACAAGACCACCAAGCCTAGACATTGATAGGTCTCATATCCAAACATGTTATCTCAGTTATGTTAGATCTGTATGATTTCGCCATTTTTATTACAATTAAGCTTTACATGATTACGGAAAAACCTACGAATGTCCGCACTATCTGCGATGTTCTCGATTACTTACTCTCAAGGGAATAGGGAATTCCTCCTTATCGCGCCAAAAAAAAAAAAAAAAAATCCCGAAAACCCAGTCTCGGATGCCACCAAACACACGCAGCTCGCCCAAAAAACGTACGCTGAAACCCCAATCTCAGGGGTTAACAAAATTACGACCTTACAGGGAGAAAATGATAACACAGTTTATAACTATCTTGAAAACGCAAAAGCCCTAAGACCAACCCGGGGGCCGTCAACAACAAAAGTTATGAAATATAACGACAAAGCAAAATCAGCACATACCATGCGTAACCAACAAGCGGTGCGACGTAGGATCATATAAACAAGAATTTCAAAATAACCAAAACACAAATAGAGAAACCCCGACGGATAACTCGGGGGCTGACAACAATCAAATACCTCACAAAAATCCCCAAGATCAACTCGGGGGCCAATACTCGCAAACATTAAAATAAGCTTTAGTAACCGAGATAAGCTAAGAAAACTCCCACAATAGGACCGAAGCCGCCTTCGTTACGAGAGTCAAAAACCCGAAAGCATCATACTGATACATTTCGGCTTCAGGGGCTAATGATAGGTCCATAGACCAATGGCCCTTAAGAAGCCCAGGCCTGGCCCAACAAAAGCACTCCCAGATTTAAAAACACAAAAGGCCGGCCCAAAATAGAACAAAATAGAACAGGCCCCTCCCCCCACAGAAAACAGGCCACGAGGTCAAGAACAGCCCAGGATTCGGACCCCCTCCCGGGGCCAGCCCGAGGTCAAGAACAGCCCGGGATTCGGACCCCCTCCCGGGGCCAGCCCGAGTTCAAGAACAGCCCGGGATTCGGACCCCCTCCCGGGGCCAGCCCGAGGTCAAGAACAGCCCGGGATTCGGACCCCCTCCCGGGGCCAGCCCGAGGTCAAAAAAGCCCGAGACTCGAACCCCACCCCCAGGGGTCAGCTCGAAATCAAATGAAACGAGGCTCAAAGCCTAAACATGCCGAATAGCCAGAAAAGGCCGACATACAGCCTCGTTGATTCGGCTCGTGACAGATTATGCGGATATTATCGCCTATTATGCGGACGCCTCCGAACAATCATGAGGGCCCCCGTCATTAATGATGACAAGACCTCGCTACAGTAAAGGCGACCCCTATTTAAGGCAGAGAAATCCCCAGAAAGAGGGACCGCATATTTTATCACCACCAGAGGAGGTATTAAAAAGGGTTAGAGCGTTAATACCCCTCCGACACCCCGCGTGTCCACCCTCTCGGCCCGATTCGCTTGAACCGGGACGAGTTACACTTTCGGCAGCCAGCCTCCGCACGGCCTGCTTCCCAGGAACAGGACGTGCGCGCACCTTATTGGACCGAGTCCAAGTACGGCCCGGCCCTCAGGGGAAGGGACGTATCAATACTGTCACAGGAGCAGTTTCTTGATATGTCTGTTCAGTATAGGCATGTCTCATGGACACTAGGACACACGAAGCAGTCAGCCGATGGCCAGGGACTTCTTTATCCTAACGAGGACACAGAAGCAGTCGTCAAGACTATTGTGAGGATTTAGATATTTTCTTTCCTTGAAATTCAACTCTAATTTATTATGTGATAACAGGTTGCCATTGTCATTTCAGGAAGAACAACAGGAGGCTTTCAACAAAGGCTTGTTGCCCGTCGATCGTTACGACGATGTTCTAGGAAAATCTCTGCCGAATCCGGAACATGCTGGGAGGGTGAGAGGCCTTGGAGCTCTGGTGGGTATTAAAAAGGCATATCAGGGAAGCGGAAAAAGGAGGAGACACGTGCTTTCTGGGTCTGGCGTGGACATTGAAGATAGGATACAGAGAGAAGTGGCGGCGAGAGTACAAGTTGCAGAGGAGAGAATAAAGGAAGAAATGGAGGAGAAAATGAGAGGAATGTTAGCGGAGCAAATGGCAACATTGATGGGCCGAGGAATACTCGCGGAAAGCCCAACAGCCGCTTACAGCCCAACAGCCGTTCAGAGCAGCTGCCAGTCAGTTGGACCACAGACTTCCCTCTTTTTCCCGATGGAGGTAATGCAAATAAATACATATTTTTCCATTCAAATAAAAAAAATAATTATATTACGTACATGCCTTAGTTTTATACATATTATTCCTTCGAATGAATTTTTGTAGCATGTACAGCCGTCGCAACGAGTATGCAAACTTCTCATGCATCGAGATGGGAAGAAGGTTGAAGTGGCTTCGGGGACAATTAATGTTCCAGTAAATCCTGGAGAGACCATTCACACGAGGCCTCTACCACCTGACCATGCAAGGGTAATGGTGGATGAAGTGGTCCCGGGTGAAGAAAACACCTCTCTACCTGTACCACATGAAGACATGCCAACCATCATCTCAGCCGTTGGCAGCTCCACCGCATGGCCGATGGACCTGATATCCATTGATCAGGTAAAAAATGCATATTATTATTACAACTTCTTATACTTATAAATTTGTATCTATATGGTAGAGTTTTAGTTGATGGTATTATCTTAATTGCAGGAACCACCCAATGTTCTTACTTGTGGGGATGTGGTACAAACTGACGCAAACAGGTTTGGTGGTATCGATTTTTGCCGTTTTCCACAGTCTTATACCCTTCTGCGTGATCGGTTCTTGAGCCAACCTAACAAAGCATTTCACGTCAACCAGCCACCTGACCTTTTGCATCATGAAGAACCCCTGGTAGTCAATGCAGATGATTTTTTGACGTTGGTTAAACCAGAGGAGTGGCTCTCCGGACCGATTATTCAGATCTTCATGATGTGAGTTAATATTCGTAATAATGGTAGAATGTAGTACTTTTAATCCAAAATGAAAAAATCGAGATCACATGTATGCCTTTTTTTGCAGGTATCTGCAAAAATACAACAATGAGGAACATCGAGAAGATGAGCGTGTTGGTTTCATGGACCCCATGAAAACAAATGAATACTTGTTGGACAGTGATGCCCAATCAAAAGAATACGTCGAGAAATACATAAAGGATTCACTGAGAGAAAACCGGAGGAAGAAATTGATATTCATACCGTATCATCAGTTATTAGTGCTATATATACATTCTAATTTTATTAAGTTTCTCTCATTTTGTATAAATTATAGAATGTGAGATGATACAAAACCTAATTTGCAGAACACATTGGCTCTTGGTCGTGCTTATGCCAAGCGAGAGTGAGGTATACGTGTTCAATTCTCTCAGTGTTTATTGTTCCGGTAAGACCGTTGGTAAGAAATCGGTTCCACATCACCCGAAGATCATCGATGCGCTCAAAATGTATGCTTTTCAAACTTTCATTTGTCAAATCTATAGATTTCCATTAATATTTTTCTTAGAATTGGTAGTATTTTTTTCAACAGGCCCTACCAATTGGACCAGATGATTGGAGGAATTGGAAAAGGCTCTAATTTGAAGATTAATTATTGCAGGGTAAGTACTTATTTTTAAACTTCTCTTATTGTTTGTAAATTGCTAAGTTGGTGATTGATGCCTCATTATCATATCTATAAATCCGACCTATTTCTGTACCAAAATCTGTGTTCCAAACCACCAAATCGTGTCTTTTACATTAAAAACACATTGAATATCTATAGAATGTGGTACTGCTATGTTTTCATTCTTACTTTGCAGATAACAAGCGAAATCAGGGAAATTACGAAGTTCTGACGCCTTACACGCGGGCCGCGCCACTTCTGACGCGGGTCGCACAAACCCCTGACGCGACCACAGACGCGATCTCCATTCTTCACGCGAGAGCACAGGCACGCGGACCGCGTCACTTACACGCGGGTCGCGTGAACCTAATCCGGAAAGAAAACAGAAGAGGAAATAGAGGCTCAAAGAAGGAAGGTCGGCCAAATGAGCTATATTACGGGATCCCTTGCCACAGAAGGGTATCTCATTCATTATTGGGCATTCCAGAGAGCAGGAGACGAATTCTAGGGTTGAGGTTCGACGGCTAGCTTGGAGACGAAGTTGAGAGGAGCATAACGAGAGTTTTGCGACGAATCTTCATCGATCTTCTAGTTTTTCTATGAACTCTTTTATCTTTATTTGTTTTCTTTGTTCTTTGATCATGAGTGAGTAGTTTTCTTTGTTTCTAGGGTTACGATGTAGTTTGATACTTTGTTTTGCATGCATGATGTTTGAATTTGTGTTGAACAATAGTGTTTAATTGTTTGAGTATTATCTTAATTGCTTTGTTGAAGTTGATTGAATGATTCATGTTTGTTTACTGTTAGATACCTATAACATCTTTCTTGTACTTTGGCCTTGATGTTTCTTTCAACCAGACTTAGTATCTGAGGTAGGTTTACGAGCCGTAAGGCGAGACCAAAAAGTAACTGAGAGGTGAACTTTACCATTTATCGAGAGGTAGTGGTTACCTTTAGTAAACCAGACAATTAACTTAGATTAAAACCCTAAGAAGGTGAAATTGCATTTCCGATACCAAGTTTATTAAGCCAACAAACGAGAGTTGAGGTTTGGGAACATTAGGTTCGGTCAATGAATCCTTACACTAAAGAACAACGCAAAAACAGACAACTGCTGCATTTGCTCGAGGTCCACGCGGGCCGCGTATGAGAGTACGCGGGTCGCGTGTTCCATGCGGGTCCCGTGTGAAAGCACGCGGGTCGCGTGAGTACCGAGAGGCAAGGTTGATAATGAATCGAAAACCCTGGAAACGCTCTTCTCCATTTGATAAAACCCAAATTTACTTTCTGTCAATTTAAGTACTTCTGTTATTGATTGAATTTAGAATTTAAACAACCAAACCAACCTTTTTCCAACTTCTAGTACCTAATTAATTTAGATAGAATTCCAGATTTGATTAAAGAACCGTCCTGTGGATCGATACCTAATTATACTGTACGACGGGATTGTGCACTTGCAATCTAGTCGAAAGTTGAATAAGGTTAAAAGCTACAGCTCGCTGTAGTGAAACTTTGTGATACACTTTTGTGCGAACAGTGATGTTAAATGAGGGACTTAGATGTAAAAAATGGTGAAATTTGGTTATGATATGATTATAGGGACCTAGCTGCAAATTAAAATTGGTCAAAATCTATATGTGCAAAAAATGTTTAATTTTTTTAACTCTCTTGATGTGTAATGTAGTGCCCACAACAAAATGGACGTTGGGAATGTGGATATTATGTCATGATGTTCATGCACGACATAATACATCGCTTCATTCGTGATTTTTCGAAAATGAAGGTATATATACATTTATATATTTTTCAAAAGTAAGCAGTTGCTTCAAATATAATTAAGTACATATTTAATTGTGCTCTTATATCATTTAAAAAATGCAGGACTTTCCCACTAAGTACCCGGTTTACAGAATGGACGAGATTCGCAACTCGTGGTGTAACTTTTTCTTAAAGGAGGTAATCATTCAAAAGAGTAAAACAATTTAGGATGTGATAATTTGTAATAATTTGTAATAATTTAGGAGCTTAATAATTCTAAGAGATGGTGTATCGATTTAGGAGCTTAATAATTTAGGATGTGATACTTTTCTAATAATTTAGGATGTGTATCGATTTGTGGTGATTCCTGATGCATATATGATAGGTCTCTTGTGATAATTCCTGATGCATGTGATACCCTATATAGGCCAGCAAAGTATACTGGAAGCTGGCCAAATATAAAATAAATTTTTTTAAAACACTGTATCAAATCAGTATCGGTTATTAATTTATTAACCGATTCAGATAACAATCCGAATCGGTTATTAATAAAAAACCGATCGTGATAACAACCTTCTGGATCGGTTTGTATAAATAAACCGAACCTGCTAGTTATCTGAATCGGTTTTTAATAATTACACCGATCCAATTATAGCATCGGTTAGTTCACAACCGATCCAATTGTTTAATTAATTTGCCCAGATAATAAATATAGGATCGGTTGATAATAAACCGATCCTGATACTTACATTTCACAATCGGTTGTAGTTTTAACCGATCCAAATACTAACAAGTCGGGATCGGTTGGAATAAATAACCGATGCAGATTCTAGCTGGTTGGGATCGGGTAGTTAATAAAACCGATCCCGATATCTATAAATCGGGATCGGTCTTCTATTAATTATCCGATCCAGATTGTTTCTATCTGGATCGGTTGTTTAACCGATACAGTTGAGATTGACTACTTGTATCGGCTGGAACAGGATCGGCTGTAGGTCCGATCCTGATGTGCGAATATACCCGATCCTGATTTGTGTTTTTCCACTAGTGACATGTTGATACCAAACATAACATTTCATACAAATCAAAGTAATCATATAAAAGTTTAACATAACACTACAAATCATTGGAAAAAATGCGGATGATGTTTGTATCATGCCTCCACTTGCCTATGCTCTTCGTTGGATCAAAAGGTCCTAAAAAAGAGAAAAGAAAAACTAAAGTTCAATAATGTAATAACATCTTTAGTTGAGGTTCACATAATGAAATAAGTATAATAGTAGGCTACTACTGTTATAGTAACTTTCAATACAAGTACAAACCAGTGAACATAATGTAGCAATAGTGAATTTATCAGCCTGAATACATCAGAATACACATGAGGCCACACAGGTTTACACCAGAAGCAACCTATACTGGTAAGGATTGCTCGAAGTGCAATTCCTGTGCTGATATAGTCCATTTTGAGCTAGCATTCACTACAAAGTATAAAGTATTCTATCACATGAAACTTCTAATTCAAACTTACTAAGTATCTAAGATTTCAAAGAACAAACCTTAGTGAGGATCTATCTTCAGTGATTTCTGCACCAGTCTCTCTTCCAATGCGGTTAGCGACAATGTCATGACCTTGTTCACAGTAAAGACATAAAATTCAACGAGCCAATCACAACAACAAACAAGTTAGAAATTAGGTTTCACTTCTCTATAAATTACATCTGATTTAACCATTCATAATTTTAAAATAATAAATTGGGGCAAAGAAACTAATATCTGCCAATGTGTGTCAATTCAATGAGCCAAGGTGATAAATTAGGCTGAATTGATCGTTTTCTACAGTCTAATTTCAACTCGCGGCAAATTTTACTCAGATGTTAATAACCAGATGTTGTCTCTGCAGACCCCGAAAGTGATAGAAAATGCAGAATAAATGGCTTCTTTAGAGTTACCTGATGTTGTCTCTGCAGATGTTACTCCTGTGTGACTTCGGTATATTTCTTGCATGCTTCCTCAAGCAAGGCATCTTTAGAAAAAGTGGAGTTTGGATCGACATTATCTGCACTCTCCTGTAGTATTGCACTAGCAAGGTTACTATATATCAATCTATATGTAAAGTCTACCGTAAACTTTGAAATTCATTTGTTGACCAACATCAGAAGATATTTAAATCATACCTGTAAAACAAGGGCCCAGCTGTAGCAGGCATCAGGGTTATGAGGATTTCTCTCTATTACACTTATATATCTAGATGAAAAAAAAATAAGATGCTCTAAGTACTGGAACTGGAAAAATAACCAATTTAATGGTAAATAAAATTTCATGATTTAAGTGCTTGAATTAAAAAGGAAATTTGATTAATAATTTTAATATGGCACATACCTTTTAGGTGAAAGCAGGAAGGCAGGAAGCAGAACAAGGACTCGAGTCCGCAGGAAAAAGAACAGTAGAGATAAGGTGAATTTCTACTCGAGAGAGATGATACTTGGCGAGATCTGGAGAGGATACAAGAAGCCAACGCCATGGCCGCCTGAGCTAATCACACACTTAATTCTTTCATCAGGGTTTCTTTGAGTAAATCAGAACTGAGAAAGGATCAACACCATTTATTCTGTAAAATTTACAATTTTGTAAATGGATTCAACTCGCGAACAACTCGAGTCAACTCGAGTGGACTCATGACTCATAGATAGTACACAGTTTATCAAATTAAAAATTACCAAAACAAATTCTAACAAAATAAATAGTACATAGTTTATAAAAATAGTACACAATTTAACACTTTAATAATGAAACAGTGGCAAATACATAATTAAATAGTGCAAAGTTTACCAAATTACTAAATAGTATAAAGTTTAACAAAATATTACATAGTTTACCAAGTGAATGAGTCAATCGAGTTGATTCCGAGCCAAGTTGGAGGCAACTTGGATTCAACTTGAGTTGTTGGTGAGTTGAATCCGAATTAATTCCGAACGACTTATGAGTTAGGAGTTTTTTGTGCACCCCTAAGCAGAATGCACACAATAAGTACCATACGTGCAAGTTTGAAGGAAAGAAAAAAATGACAAAAGGATGATGGGATATCTTTTAAGAGGAGGGTTCAAATGCCCCCACCGTGCCTCCATTTTTAAAAACTTTAATAACTCAAAATTTAAAACTTAAAAGTCAAACTAAAACCGTTGGATATGATCTACATCATTTTATCTATACACGTGTAACAAATTGTGACATTTCAATTTTGTTTTGGTTGTCATCAAGAACTTGTAAAAAACGTGCTAATGTGGATAATTTCTAGATGTTGATTTTTCAACTTATTGATTCACATAAAAACAAAATCAAAATGTGATAATTTTTCATGAGCACATAGATAAAATGATGCAGATCATATCCATTAGTTTTATTTTGACTTTTAAGTTTTAAATTTTGAGTTTTTAAAGTTTTTAAAAATGAAGGCATGATGGAGGCACAAAAAATGGAGGCATTTGAACCCTCCTCATCTTTTAATTGGTTAGTAATATAGTGAATTAGTAATCATGTTAAAGGGGAAACAAATATAGATTATATAGGGAAAAATTTATAAAATAACCTTTTTGGAAACAAGTTCAAACAAAATACTCTCTTTTAAATATGTTTGACAAAATGCCCTTGTGGGACCACATATACACTCTCATTTACTCTCTTTTCTTTTCCTCCCATTTACTCCTAACTATTTCAGTCTTTTCTCGTCAAAATTTGGTTTGTGTGATCAGATACTATGTGAGCAAATTGTCAGAGCATATTCATCCGCACATATAATTGATATTTGTTATAATTTTGTGACTACATTAAAATGCTCTTTGAATCTATTATTATTTTTATTTCTGCTCTCATGTGATAAATAATAATTCTCATCTAGGTAAGCATTTAACTAGAAAAAACCAAAAAATAAAATTGGAGTGACGATAGAATAAAAAAGAAAGGATCATGAACTCTAGCTCATAACTGAAATAGCATTTTCATTTGTTTATATGTTGTAAAAAATTTTGAAGGGAAATACTGACAAAACACACCCACAAAAATGCTTTATTCGCACAAGTGGATGCCAACGGATATAGATCTCATCCTCATATAGAGCTTTATTCCCCATTCCCTGAATAGCTGACGATTCAGAGAATACTGGTACAGCCACTGGTACATTACTGGTAGCTGAGTGAAGAGAAAGAATTGAGTTTTTGGGGCTAATTCAATTTTGCAGAAGATGTTCCAGCTTGTAGTTTGCTGGGGTCATAAGTTGGGAATTTATGCTTATTAATAACTCTTAAAAAAAGTACAAATGCAGTTGTCCAGCTGCATGAGTGTGTTTTTGTTTTGGCACGAGTTTTCGAGTTGCATGCACTGTTGTGGTAGAGAATTCTTGAGTTTGCAAAGCCACCGGTGCGTGAGGCAGATTGATTGAGTTAGTAATTTCTGTTTAGCTAACACTATGTAATTAAATCTATGGTAATAGATGAGCTGTTTCCTGTTTCAGCCATTTTTCAAAAATAAGAAAAAAAAGTTCCCCCTTTTTTTGTGAAAATTCGTTCCAGTTCTCAGTTTTGAATATACCCAATTTATCCCTGTTTAATGAAGATAAAAGGTATAAATTAAAATGATTTTTTATGCATCATCAAGTAATTTGAGCCATTGACTGTACCATAAATTTGAATGTACTGTAATTGTAGGAGGCACATCAGGATTATTTTTTTTATTTTTGTCAATGTAAGCTCAAATTGTTACTTTTTTATTCTGTTTCATAAAACTTCAATCTAGTTGATGTTAGATTTTAATTTGGAGCATTAAATCAACATAATCAAAGGAATGGGCATGTACAGCTTAATATGAAACAGAATAACGAAAGATCAGTTCTTGTATTAAGTCCATTAATTATACATATAAAAATACACATTAATTACATATACAAGCAACCATGTGCTCCTATGGCCCTGACTTGCTTGGGTACAAAGAATATGAGATCCTACTATGATTTTTTCTCTTCACCCCACAAAAAAAGTTGTGTTCTACCCAGACAGCCGTGCACCTGTAATTATATTATTGTATTTCCTAATAGCTCAATTAATTGAATCAATACACACCAATAATTATACCAGCAATAGTAGTTCTGGTTCAGAAAACTGATCTTCAAAACAACCATTTGGCTTAGCAAATATTTTTTTTATCTGTCAGATTGAATGGAAATGGACAAACTATTGGCCGAAATTAGAGCGGCCTCATGATTCACCTGAGCTCGGGAAAAGCTACCAGACAGCGACTCCACATCCATAAAATTCACTACAAACATCGAGCTTTCGGGAGGCACATGCACCGGCATGCGACGTTCTAGCATCTCAACCACCTCTGTCATATTGGGTCTTAGCATCGGGTTCTCTTGAATGCACCAAAGAGCCAGTCGAGTTAAGATCGCAACCTCTTCTTCTCTTATGTCTTCATTCTTGCTCAAGGTCTCATCGACTACCTCCATCAGCTCACCTTGCATCATTTTCTCTCGAACGATCTTAGGGAAATATGTGCCCCGTCTTTGTTGAGTCTCTCCATCCACCAATATCATGAAGTTTCTTCGTCCACCAACCAGCTCGAAAAGCACCATTCCGTAGCTATATACGTCAGACTTGGTCGAGATAGCATTTGGCATCAGCATCTCAGGAGGTAGGTAACCAACCTGTTGGTGGTACAAAATATGTTGCTCTGGTAACATGTTTTAATTGGTCGTATATAAAGTGAACTATTATAACTTTATATAATTTAGCTTTAAAGAAATTAAGCTTTTTGGCATGTAACCAATGAGATATTAATAATAATTGGAGAATACATTTTGAAACATCAAAATTGAACAATGGATTATTTATCAATATTAATTACCGTTCCCCTTGCTCTGGTCATGACACTGCTCTCATCCTTCCCAATTAATTTTGAAATACCAAAATCTGATAGCAGGACCCTGAATTCTCCATCAAGGAGAATATTAGCGGGTTTGACGTCCAGATGCAAGATCCTCTGATGGCATTCATGGTGGAGATATGCAAGTGCCTTGGCTACATCAATTGCAATGCGATACCTTAACACCCATGTTAAATGGCTTCTCTTTCCGTTATCCGTGAAAAGCCATGCATCAAGAGACCCATTTTCAAGGAACGGATAGATCAGGTAGTGGTCTCCTCTTGGAGAGAGACAAAACCCCAGAAGGCGCACTAAATTGACATGTTGCCGACTTGCAATAATTGTCATCTCTGTTCTGAACTCTGTTTCGCCACTGGGCTGCCATTTTATCCGCTTTACCGCAATGGGAGTACCATCTGTTAGTGTCCCCTTGAACACTGCACCAGAAGCACCTTCACCTATGGGTTCGTGAAAGTTCATTGTTGCTGTTTCAAGATCTTTGATTGTGAACCTTGCAGGTAATCCGGCCATCTCAAGGAAATCATATTGTTCGTCTTGGATTGTTTCCTGCTCTCTGTATGCTTGCCACCGTGCCTTTATATTGGGGGCACACATTAGCCACAGCCATGGCACAAGGGATAAACAAGCATTGATGCTTGCAATTAATACAAATAACATATCCTTGTCGTACCAGTAGATGCGGAGGAGAATACCTAACACCACAGTTGCCACAAAAATTAATGCGATGGCCGCGACCTTCCCCCATTTGCCCCAGATTTGCTTAACATGAAAAGCAGAGAGGATTGCATAAACTATAATTGCTACAATCAGTGTGAAAATTTTAGTAAACTCTTCCGATTCGTCACGATTATTGAATAGCAGAACCACATCCATTACGAATGCTGTGAATAGACCTGTGCTCCTCAGATCAGGTGAAAATTTCGTCAGCAAAAAAGGCTGCAGGGCCACCCCGTCGATACCCTGTATTAGATTGGATACGAATTTCCATCGCCATGGACTGATGTAGAAATGATTAGCAAATATCATTGTTATTAAACCAAGGGACAAAGCAATCATCAAAATCCTCCATTTGACAGTAGATATTTGGGTGGCATGGAGATAACAAACGGCAAAGTAAATCAAGGTATTAAATATACTAGTTCCTAGATAGTTTAAGATTAAATTTGCAGATTCTACAATAAAGGGAACTGTGAGTGAGAGAACTACTATAACTGAGATTATGGTCTCTGATATTTTCATGGCCATGCGATCTTCTTTCCCTCAATTTTGAATATATTTTCAGAGGTGGAATAGGCCTTACCTTTAAAACAGAGAAGAATGCATTCTATTCGGGTAGAGTTTGAGAGGTGATCTTGGAACGAAGATACAATACCACTTGTCGGATAGTATTTGGATCTTTTCTTAATGGTTAATTAGAAAAAAAAAAAATAATACCCGCATTCATAGTACATCTTGGTCCACAGTCTATGACTATTCTGCACATCTCACTTCTGTCATCCTTTCAAACACTGGATCCGCTTACAACTTACCCGAACCCGGTTTCCCAGCGCCGGGTCAAACCCGATGTGCACATTGTCAAACTTACCCTGTAAATAATAAAAAAGACGTTTTCTCAGGGTCAAATTAAAACCGTAATATAATTAATAGGTCAAGTGGATCCCACCGCCTCTCCATTCGGTCACTCTCTGAAGTCTGAACTCATCCAATCCAACGACGCTTAGTCCAACTTGCAAAAATACTTAAATCAAGAAACATTAATTGTTTAGATTTTTCTCAAACAATCAAGAAACATTAATTGTTTAGATTTTTCTCAAACTCCTTGGAATAACACCCGCTTGTTCTGCGGAGTTCACATATTTTCAACTGAGGTATGTAATTTAAGCCGTGGATATATAGGGACGGATTTAGAATAATCGTCAAGTGGAAGAATCAATTGAATATCACATAAAGAACAATTCAACTTATTATTTCTAATATTCTCATTTATAATTTTCAATGTTCTAACTTATAATTCTAATTATCAATTAAAATTCCAAAAAATTATTATAATTTTATTCTAAATTTAATTCAAATTACAAATCAGAATTTTAGATGAGACTAAATAAAATTTCAATATGAGCAAAGTTGATCCGAACATATAAATCTCGATAAATATTCAAAATTAAAGAGGACAGTTGCCTCCGCCGTGCCCCCCCCCCCCCCCCCCCCCACTGGGTCCCTAGCCGTGGATATATAAACTACATCTCAATACTGATCAATTTGGTGATATTACAATTGAGTGTGATACAAATATTAGTCATAATTTCATATTTGATTCTTAGTGGTTTTACATATGGTTCTGAAAATATAATTGGTATCGGGATCTGTAATTCGATCTTGGAATCATAATCTGAATCTGATAAATTGATTGGAATCGGCCGAATGAAATCAGAAACTCGCATTTAAAAAAAAGTATGTTTGTATTAAAAAAGGAAAAAAAAATGTAAAATATTAATTTGTTACAAAATTTTGTTAAGAAATAAAACTAAATTCAAATAACTCACTAATATAATATAGGATAAATTTCACTCACTAAACTTTGTCCTTTATCACAAATTGGTCACTCAAATTTGATTTGTTCCTTTGTGGCTACTAAACTTTTCATTTATTCCAATCAAGTCACTATATTACTTTTTCGTCCAATATACTAACGGAATATGCTCATTCCGTTCAAAACACCAATGGAAAATTTATATTTTATTAATTTTTGGATGAAAAAGTTATATGGTGACTTGATTGGAACAAATGAAAATAAACAAATGAAAAATTCAATAGCTATAAAGAGACAAATCAAATTTGAATGACCAATTCATAACAAAGAACACAATTTAGTGACCTCCAACGAAATTTAACCTATAATATAATATAACATTCAAAATTAAACTACTACATTAAAATTTGCTTAAATCATAGGAATAAAAAAACAAATCCAAACACATTAATAACAGCGCCCTGTATTTGGGCTAAAACTGAAACAAAAAATTGAAAATTGTTAGAAATATAAATGTGGATGTCCAACCATTTTGTAACTCTCAATATTAATCATCTCATCTTCCACTACTATTGAAATTCATTTCCCCACTACTGTTGTAATTAATTTTAGATGACTTTTCATTTACAATTTGTAGCCTAGAGACTTTGTAATCTTGTATTATACACATGAGAAATGTATGAATAAAGATATTGTCATATTTTATGTGTTCTCTCTATATTATTTATGTTTGTTTGTATTTATTTTATAGCACGTTATCAGCACGACTTGCTCCAAAGAAGTTGCATAGTTATTCTGTAAGTAATTTATATGATTGATTATTATATCTTTCATTAATTTAAATTTCTTTTACATTTTTTATTATAATTGTTTTAGTTTATAAGAATCATTCCTTGAAGTGAATGATAGAATAATAACCTGAAGTTATTATCAAAACTAAATGTTTATCAAGAACCCGAAGTTCGTATTAACCGAATAGAATAATAACCTGAAGTTATTATTAGAATTGTTTAGAACCTGAATTTCTATTAGAAATTTTAGTATAATTAACCAGCAGTTATTATAGGCCACTGGATGAATAATAACTTGCAGTTATTCTCAATTAAAAACCTGGAGTTTTATTAGAAATTTCCATAGAAAATCAATATAATAACCAGAAGTTATTGTAGGTCACTGGATGAAGATATAACCCGAAGTTATTACAAATTAAATTTTACAATTGCGCAGTCAAGCAATTTAATAACCAGAAGTTATATAATATTAACCTGAAGTTATTAATACATTTAAATTTATTTATTTATGCAATTACATATTCTTTTATTTATATTTATTTATCTTCCTTTTCATAACCTGAAGTTATGACATTTATAACCTGAAGTTATGGCATTTATAACCTAAAGTTATGGCATAGATAATCTGAAGTTATGGCATTAATAACCCGAAGCTATGGTATTGAAATTCACAATCATATTCTTATTAGCAGATGTCTATTCAACTGGCCCGAAGCCATAGTATTAAAAATAAATTATGTCATAGTATTCAATTTTAATATGTTCATATTATTATTTTTTCAATAATTTAATCTTTATAAGAAGATTTCTAGAAATATTTTGAGTATATTTCTTGTCTTCATTCCACCAAAAGTGGAAAATAATATGATAATAATTTATGAACAAACTCTTAGATATGGATGTGGTAATGAAGAAAGATGCATCATTCCACCGAAGTGGAAAAATAATGAACAAAAAGAATGAGAAAAGTGACAAAATAGCGAACAAGAGAATTCATGCTATCATTATGTTTGTAAAGCTCATTGGTCACGTACCTGTCATACGCTGACATACCTGTTGTATGTCAAAACATATTTTTGACATATATCAAGCATCACTAAAAATTAGAAGTAAATTGTTTAAAATAGATTAATATTTGTTATTGTTGAAGTGCTATTTATTGCATTTTTGTTAAGGACAATACAAGTTTAACTATATTATTTTTATTGTTGAAGAGTTATTTATTTATTTATTTATGTTTAATTTTTTTTCACTGAAGAATGAATAGGGGTGCAAACGGATCAGATAATATCTGACCGTATCCGGATCCGTATTTGAAAATTTGATACGGATATTCGAATATCCGTGCGGATATGGATACTGATATGGTTTTGAATTTTAATTATCTATATCAGAATAGTAGATATATACTATATAGTTTAATATATATTATAAAAATATTTATGTATATATCTACGGATATCCAATATCGATCCGTGTCTGATCCATTTGCACCCCTAAGAATGAATATTCTTTTGATCAACAATGACATCAATAATGAAGATATATGTCTCACCGATAGTGCAACAACTCATACCATCCTCAAAGATAAAAAATATTTCTCTTATTTAGTAATGCAAGAAGCGAATGTTAGTACTATTTTTGGTAGTATTTAATTGAAGGCTCCGGAAGAGCAACCTTCTTGTTACATGGAGGAACACAAATTTATATTAATGATGCATTATATTCTTCTAAGTCTCAAAGAAATTTGTTAAGTTTTAAGGATATCCGCCGAAATGGGTATCATGTTGAGACAACCAATGAAGAAAATATTGAATATCTTTATATTACTAGCATAATATCAGATAAAAAACTGCATATTGGAAAAATTACCTATGTTTTCCTCCGGCTTGTACTACACATATATTAGTGTAATTGATGCACATGTTATTGTAAAACCAGAAAATTATAGATAATAATATGTTTATAGTTTGGCATGACCGGTTGGGTCATCTTGGATCAATAATGATGCGAAAATAATAGAGAATTCATGTGGACATTCATTAAAGAATCAGAAGATTCTTCAATCTAATGAATTGTCATGTGTTGCGTGTTCTCAAGGAAAGTTGATTATTCGACCATCACCAGTGAAAATACAAAATGAATCTCTTACATTTATAGAACGTATATAGGGTGATATTTGTGGACCAATACACCCATCATGTGCACTATTTAGATATTTTATAGTTTTAATTGATGCATCACAATATGGTCACATGTAAGTTTATTATCAACTCGTAACCTAGTGATCACTCAAAAGAGAGTGATGTTTCTTTTAATATTTATAAATTCGTAAATGTTATCCGTTCGGACTGTAAGCGCACAATCCTATCAAGTAGTATATTCGAGGTCGATCCACAGGGAATATTAGTTCAGAGTCTTGAGCGATCAAATCACAATCTTTCGAAAGGCTAGACGAAATCTAAAAATTAAGAGTTGAAGTTGTGATCAATGTAAATTTAAAAACAATTAAAAGTAATTAAAATAAAGATAGAGATGAGAATTCCTAGGGTTTTGGCACACCATTGCTACTCAATCCACTTTGATAATATACTTCTATCGGGTCTGATTTCCTGTTGTTGTTTTATGAAAGACACCACATAGGTCACTGCGAGTTATTTTACGCAAGTATGACAGATCTTTCATCGAGATTCTACATATGACACTGCGAGTTTTCTTACGCAAATGACTAATCTCTTAAATACACAAGTTACTACATAGATCACTGCGATTTATCTTACGCAAATGATAAAACTTGGTTCGCATTTTGTTGTTCCAATTTATGATTTCCCCGC
Organism: Carex myosuroides; assembly: GCA_028015225.1. NCBI lineage: Eukaryota > Viridiplantae > Streptophyta > Magnoliopsida > Poales > Cyperaceae > Carex > Carex myosuroides. Next base: position 15,319,211 of record CM051465.1, read on the forward strand.
TAAGGTTTTCTTCACATAAATCTAATAAATCCCAACGAGGCTAATTCGTGCAACATAGTTTCTCTTACTATTAAAGTACTGTCACTACTCTAATAGACTAAACTAGATCATCGAATTTAGATGAAGGGATAATAAATCACAAAAGCATTTCGATTAAACAACAAGAAATCATAATCAACAGAAAATATATATATCAAAGCATCAAGAGTAACAAGGTTTACTGCCTAGCCCCTAAGAAAAGAACTTAGCTGCAGAACAACATGGTTACAATAACTCCTCTCTTTCTCACTTAATTAAATCTAACCCAAATTACAAAGATACTAAACAATTCTGTCTAGGGTGCTTATATAGGAGTGAAGAGACGTCTGGAGTTGAGTGGAAGCCAAGAAACATGATCTGCATACAGCTGTCGGTAGTTATTCCCTAAAAGATGCCTTGGTTACAGACCGTATTGGCTGATACGGTCCGTATTGAGACCTTGTCGCTAAAGGGTTTAATGCGTATCACGCCATCTCCTGGTCTGTATTCGGCTAGGTCCATATTAGGCAATACGAACCGTAACAGAGACTTAGTCGATGAGCATCGCTTATCCGATTGACCCGATTCTTGCTCCATTTGGTGTAAAATAGTCCGAAAACCTATTTTCTGCAATAAAACATAAAGAAGGGTGACAGTAGCCTTTTTCTCTAATTAATTAAACATAAGTGTGAGAAAATATGCAAAACCCAAGCCAAAACCCTACGTAATTCGTCATCATTTTGACTCTGATCACGTCTCCCAACTTGAATTGTTGCTTGTTCTCAAGCAACGACATCCTAGCTAGTTAAAGGTCCGGTCTAGGTTAACCATACAATCTCAAGGACTTGCTTAAAATTAAATTAGAACTTGGGCTTGGTACAATTGACATGACATTAAAAATTTAGAGTTCCAAAAATTTTCATGACCTCTCCCTTGAACAATTTATTCACCCCATAATTGACCTCATTGTACATTCCTTAGAAAAATTATTATCGAATAATTAACTTCACAAATATCCTTAAAATTGAGAGTATTAATTTCCCCTTTGATTATAAACGGATCCCTTCCAATCAATAGGAATTCTAATGATATAAATTTTGATTTTCCTTCCCTATTGATTGGAGCAAAATATGACAACTAAGTGTGTTGGTACTTGTGACTTTTTCAAAAAATTAAATATGCACAAAATTTAAAATTTGGGAGGTTTTATCGAGCCTATTGGTAACCAGTCTTGTGTAGGCACCCGTACTCTTTTTTATCATCCATCTTTTATTCTATTTTTTCTTTGTTTTTTTTCTATTTTTTTTTATTTTTCTCATTTCTGATTTTTTTGTATTTTTTTTTGTATTTTTCTGAAAAATTAAATATTTTTGTGTCACAAGTACCATGATTACACACAATTCCAAGTATTCATTTATACAAGGAATTATTGCATAGTTTCGCTAGGGGTCTATCTATAATAAATGGGTATTCTAGAACACTATCAAACTTAAAAGACTTTGCAAAAAATAAATTACACAACAATAAAAATTTCTAGGGTTTGCGGATTTTGGTCAACATTCATGGTTAGCAATTAATTGTTTACTTTGAGATCATTAATTATTTCTAAAAATTCTGAATTTTTTGTATCATGGCCAATTGTCTAAACCCTAGCCTAACTCAATTCAAAACAATTCCTTATTTGATTATCCTACTCCTATGAAATAAAACTGCAAACTAGCTAAAAAGCTCAATTGATCATCCTAGGATTTTTGGTAAAGCCTCCAACCTTAGTCAAAAATTGAGTAAAACTACTAGCACCTAAAAAGATAAAAATGCAAAAAATTTAATGATACATGGTCAATTCGACTTTCTACCCCCCCGAATAAAATTGAGCATTGTCCCCAATGCTCGAGAGATAAAAATAAATAAAGGAAGTAATAAAGTAAAAAGACCGAGGGAAAGATACAACTCACTACACCTCAATCCTGAGGTGGTGGAGGTGATGGTGGGCGCTGGATCTCCTCGTAGAATGATGGGTCGAAGAGTCCGTATGGTGGTGTCTGGTACGGCAAACCAATGGTAAGAGCATGCTGGTAGTACTGCTGTGCCATGTAGCGGGCCTGCTGTGCTTCCTACCTATTATTGGCAGCATGCCCTCGTAGCTTGTCCATGCCTCGACGGACCTCCTACAGAGTGACGCGCCGTGTCACACTGCTAGTCTAGCCGGTCGTAGGAAGACCTGGTGTCAATGGAGAACCTCTCCATGTTCGCGTTTATCGCTTGTACGGCTTGGAGGAATCTGCTTTGTCGCGCTGCTTCTACTGCGAGCGCTTCTTGTCGAACCTGTTCATTGTTCACCGCCATTTCTTGCATGTATGCGGCGGCTGTTGTGGCTTGGGCTTTATCTTCTTCTTCACCTTCAGCCTCTAGGGCTTTGAAGTCAACCTTATCATCTTCCTCTTGAGCGGCCTGTCTGCCAATAGGGGCCACTTGCTTCCACCTTTGTTGGTTGCTGAGGGTTAGTGGTTTGCAAGGCATTTGGACCCTTCTTCTCTTGATGTTGTAGGAGTATGGCTCAGGAGGTCTGCCACTGATCATCCTCATTGCAGTGAGGCACTCAATATCTAATAATTTCATACCGGAACCCTCTTGCATGAAGTCCACTTCGATATTGAGTTGGCGGGTGAGGATTATTGCAATGGCATCGATAGAGATATTTCCCCTGGACCTCTTATTTTGGCCAATTGAATGGATGTGATTGCAGAGGAAGTGGCCAATGTGCGGAGGCTCTTCTGGAGTGATGAGCATACATTTGAGGATGTATAGCTCGGGGAAGGTGACTTTCGCGTACCTTTTGCCTCGGGCAAAGAGAGAGTTGCTGAGAGCTTCCTGCATGTACCTGAGCACCGGATGGACAAATGGCTGGCTGATCTGGTGTCACAGGTGCGGTCATTGGTGATCAGTGTCAAAAAGTCCCGCTCTTCCTCGTATGCTTGTGTGCCTTCATCTTTTAGGCAAAAGATGTCGCAGAAGTCACACATTGGCATCTCATGTTCTTGGTTCATTAGTTGGAATTTAATTTCATCATTTTCGAAGGAGAAGGTGGCAATGAACTCGCGGGGTGAGGTCTTCATAAACCGGGACATCAACCAGCTTGTTTAGAAAGTCCCAGATGTGCACCCTTTTTGCTAGAGCTTTGAATTGGGCTAGAAGTCTGAGCTCTTCGAGAGTTTCGGTGTGAATGACTTTGTGGTTGATGATCCTGTTATCTTCTAATTTCTCAAAGATCTTGGCGTGTGATCTCTTCGAAAATTTTATGACCATAGGACCATATTCCAGCCCTTCCATTGGTTGTTGTTCATGGCGAGGCTGTTGGGATTGCGGAGGAGAATCTGGCAGTTCTTCCTGTTCCGAGCTTTGTTGCTCGGATGGTTCAGGTGGTGAATTTTGGGAGGAAGACTCTCCCCTCTTCTTCTTGCCTCTACCTGCCAAAGCTTTAAGAAGACCTTATGTTTTTGGGGCCATTTGTAGGGTTTACCAGTCTCTGTTACGGACCGTATTAAGTCAATACGGACTGGTTACGAACCCTTATACTGGTGAGAATTGGCCAAGTACAGGACTGAATACGGCCGTATTGAGAGATACGGACCGTATTGGACTGGTACTGGTTATGGTAAAAACTGGTAAACCTAATTTTTTTTTGTATTTTTCATAATTTTTGGTGTTTAACTAAATCTAGAGAAAGACAATATAACTCTAAAGCTAAATTGCAAAGAAGAAATAAAAAAAAACTAATTAAGAAATCAAAATTAAAGTTGAAAAACAAGAGAGAAAGCGGAAAGAACCGAAAATGGCGAAGGACCAAGGTGCCCACGGCGGGTACGGGTCGGATACGGCCCGTATGGAGGATCGATGTGAGTGGAGGTGGTCTTTCTTGGTGGCTGGCGATGTAGTGCGAGGGTGTGCTCGGGTTGTGCAAGAAAGAGGAGAGGGAGAAGAGGAAGGAGAAGGGAAATAAGAGGAGGAAGGAAAGAGGAAAAGAGAAAACAGGAGAGAAACGGCTCAAAAATAGAAAAACCTCTATTTTGAACGGTTACTCAACTTCGTGCCTCTTCGTTAACGGGTTTACATTTCTCAGATTGGCCTTCATTACGGACCATATCGGCTGATACGGTCCGTATCCGATCCATAATGTTGATCCTGATAACTGCTTCCTAAGCCCTTCTTCTGCATACGGGTCGTATTCACCACTGACTTTCCTTTTCTTCCAACTCCCTGCTCTGTATTCACTGTCATAGTTCGTATTACTTGATACGGACCGTAACAGAGAATATTTTCTTGTCTTTTCCAATGTTTTTAACCGAGCCCTTCCTTCAGCATGTTCATTTGGTCACCAAAAATAAGTGGATGTGATTCATTCCCCTATTAAAGTCCTAAATAAACTAAAAATAAATAATATATAAGAAAATATAAAAGTGGCCTTGGGTTGCCTCCCAAGAAGCACTTGTTTAAAGTTGTTAGCTTGACTTTGTTTCGTGTTAGTTTCTTCCAGATATCCCCCTGACAATGCAAGCGGGTTGCTTGTCTGGTGGATTGCCTTCAGTGTCTTCTGTGGTCTTGTTATCATTGCCCTTTTTGAAGAAATCGGTTGGTGTCTGTGGTCCGGGGTCAAATACCAGACTCGTGTTAAGTACTGATTCAACCTCATCCAGTCTTTGAGAAATTGCATCGAGTTCTTCGCGGAGGTTCTTGATTAATGCGAGGGCTAAGAGAGAATAATTCCTGTTGTTGGTGATATTAGGACTCTTGTTCAGACCATCAGTTTGTGTTGTCACGGAGGTTGGATGAGTCTGACTGTCATCTTGTATGTTGAACAATCTCTCCATTTCTGCTACGCACATCATTTCTCTGATGTCTCAATTCATCGTTGCCAGACTTGTCCACTGTTTCCAAATTGTAGACAAGATTGATGTCAGAGGAAATTTCAAAGGTTTCATTCATGTTAAAGATCATCTTGTTTTCACCAACATTTAATGAGATCTTTCCATTCCTAGCATCAATCATTGCCCCACATGTGGCGAGGAATGACCTTCCAAGGATGATTGGAATTTGCTCATCTTCTTCCATATCAACCACCATAAAATCTGCTGGTATCCAGAATTTACCAACTTTGATTGGGATATCTAGCAACACTCCTTCAGGATATCGAATTGATCGGTCAGCGAGTTGCAATGAGATTCGCGTTGGTGATAGGTCTCCACATTCCAATTTGTCAAACGCTACATTCGGCATTAAACTCACACTTGCTCCCAGATCACATAAGGCTCTCCTAAAGTCTGTTGTGCCAATGGTGCATGGTATCGAGAAGCTTCCCGAATCTTTCAACTTTGTCGGTAATTTGCTTTGCACTAGCGCACTACATTCCAGATTGAGCGGAACTGTTGAGAATTTTTGGAGTCTACTGCAATTTGAAAGAATCTCCTTCAGAAATTTAACATACGAGGGTATGCTTGCAATTGCCTCAGTAAAGGGGATAGTGACTCGCAGTTGCTTGAGCTTCTCCATGAATCTCGTGAATTGTTGCTCCATCTTATGCTTGGCTGGCCTTGGAGGGAATGGTAGAGGTGGCTTGTAAGGTGGTGGTGAAATGTACTCAGGTTTGGTTTGTCGTTCGTCTCCACCTAGGTGTCATTCTACTCCTCCATAGGGTCTGCCTGCAGTTCGAATACGGGCGGCTCCGGTTGTTGCGGCTCATATTCTTCAGAATGTGATGGCTCTGCATGCATCTCATCGGAAGTTAGATCGGGCATAGGAGGTCCCTTGTAAGTTGTACTGCTCCTTAATGTTATGCTTTTGCAAGTCTCTCTTGGATTTTCTTCCGGCTGGCCCGAAAATTTGCCTTTCCACGTGCGATACACGAGAGTTCTTTTGCCATCTTAGAGACATGGTCTTCTAAGTCTTTGTTGTGGTTTGTTAAGAATTCAATCTTTTGCGCGATTTCGACGTTAGCCTTGTCTTACTTCTCTAGGAATCTCTCCATTAGTGATGTGATGTCAGGTTGCTGTCGTTGGTTGTACTGCCTCGGTTGGTAATTCGGTTGAGGATTGTTGTATCTTGGTTGATAATTAGGTTGTGGCTGATAGTTCTGTTGAGGTGCAGCAAGTCTTTGATTGTTTGCGTATGAGAGATTCAGATGGTTTCGGTTGTTCGGATGGTATGAATTGTAGGCGGGCTGAGGTCGAAAGCTATTGTCGATGGTGTTTACTTGCTCTGTTTCTTCCTCAGTTTTCATCACATTCATACATTCGGTCATCTCATGCGCTCCTCCACAATAGGCACATGCTGTTGTGGCATTGACTGCTGCTACCATTCGCTGCTTGGTCTGCTTGTTGAGTGCTAGTTACAAAGCATCGATATTTGCGCTTAACATGGATATTTCATATACTCGGTGCATGCCAGGTGTTGGAGTTGGCTTCTTTCGCTCAGGGATCCAGTAGTGTTGGTTGATTGCAATCTCTTCAATGAGGTTGTAAGTCTCGTCAGGTTCCTTGTTCATGATTGCTCCTCCTGCAAAAGCATCAATAGACAACCTATCGATAGGGTTTAGACCATTATAAAAAGTTTGAACAATCAGCCATCTTTCTAGACCATGATGTGGACAACACTTTAACATATCCTTATATCTATCCCATGCTTCACACAATGATTCACCATCCCTTTCTTCAAAATTAGTAATTGCATTTCTGAATCTTGAAGTTTTAGATGGTGGAAAATATTTTGCAATAAACACATTAAACAATTGGTCCCAAGTTTGGATGGAATTGGCCGGTAAGAAAAACAACCATGCTCTTACTTTATCTTTTAATGAGAATTGAAATAGCCTTAGCTTGATTGCTTCATCGGTGACTCCATTGATCTTTATCATCTCGCATATCCCGAGAAAAATTGACAAGTGAAGATGTGGATCTTCATTTGAAAATCCTCCAAATTGCTATTGCGAAACCATATTTATGAGAGCAGGTTTGATCTCAAAATTACGGTTCGTAACAGTCGGTGGGTTTATACTTGAGTTAGGATCATTCACGCGCGGTACACAATAGTCTCGTAGAAGTTTGGGTCTTGCTGCATTATGAACTTCGTTATCACCATTGCCTTCTTGTCTTCCATTGTTGAATGGTGGATTGTTGGGAATTGGTTCGTTCGGTGGGATATTCATATTGATCGAATCTAAGTCTTCTTCGCTTTCAGAATAACTCGACGAAGGACTATCATTGGTCCTTATCGGTGATGTGGAAGCAAATTGTCCTCTCCTACTTGCAATCCTCAGGGATCTCCGTAAGGATGATTCGGCCAGCATGCAGTGTCCTAAAAATAAAGGAAAATCTGAAAATTAAACTAAAAACTGAAAAATAAAAAGAAAATAAAAAGAAAAACAAAATTAATCTTCGCACAAAAGTGTATCACAAAGTTTCACTACAGCAAGCTGTAGCTTTTAAACCTTGATTTAACTTCCGACTAAGATTGCAAGTGCATAATCCTGTCGTATAGTCTAGTCAGGTATCGATCCACAGGACGGTTCAAAATCAAATCTGGAAATCTACTTAAATCAATTAGGTACTAGAAGTTGGAAAAGGTTGATTTGGTTTTATTAATTTCCTAAATTCAATGACAGCAATAATTAAAATAACAGAAGTGATTAAAATAACAGAAAGTAAAGTTTGGGTTTTTATCAGATAGAGAAAATTGTTTCCAGGGTTTTCGATTTCATCTTCAACTCTGTCTCTCAGCATCACACACGACCCGCGTACTTTCATACGCGACCCGCATGGAACACGCGACCCGCGTACTCTCATACGCAGTCTGCGTGGACCTCGAGTGAATACAGCAGCTGTCTGTTTCTGCGTTGTTCTTTAGTGTAAGGATTCATTGACCGAACCTAATGTTCATAAACCTCAACTCTCGTTTGTTGGCTTAATAAACTTGGTGTCGGAAATGCAATTTCACCTTCTTAGGTTTTTAATCTAAGTTAATTGTCCGGTTTACTAAAGGTAACCACTACCTCTCGATAAGTGGAAAAGTTTACCTCTCGGTTACTATTTGGTCTCGCCTTGTGGCTCGTAAACCTACCTCAAATACTAAGTTTGGTTGAGAGAAACATCAAGCCCAAATTACAAGAAAGATGCTATAGACATCTAACAGTAGACAATCAAGAATCATTCAATCAACTTCAACAAAGCAATTAAAATACTACTCAAACAATTAAACACTAACAATCAACACAGATTCAAACAACATGCGTACAAAACAAAGTATCAAACTACATCGTAACCCTAGAAACAAAGTAAACTACTCAAGCATAGTCAAAGAACAAACAAAACAAATAAAAATAAAGAAGTTCATAGAAAAACTAGAAGAACAATGAAGATTCGTCGCAAAACTCTTGTTCAGCTCCTCTCTTCTTCGTCTCCCAGCCAGCCGTCTCTCCTAACCCTAGGAATTGTCCCTCAGATACATAATACCCCTCTCAGGTGCAAGAAATCCCCTCTTATAGCTTTTCTGGCCGACCTTTCTTCAATTAGCCTATGTTTCCAATTCTCCTTCTGTTTCCGAAAAAGTCTGACGCGACCCGCGTGGGATCTGACGCGGCCCACGTGCCTTGGGCTCAGATTGTAGATCTTCTTGCAAGCTTTCCGAAAAGTGGTCATACGCTCAAAACGGAGTTACGAGTCAAAAGTTATGACTGTTTTAAGTTCGAGTGCTGAAATTTCAGGGTCTGACGCGACCCGCGTGGGATCTGACGTGGCCCGCGTGTAGAGTTTCAGAACTCACAGTCTTCCCTGATTTTGCTCGTTTTCTATAAAGTAAGAATAAAAACGCAGCAGTACCACATTCTATAGATATTCAATGTAATAGACACGATTTGGTGGTTTAAAACACAGATTTTGGTACAGAAATTGGTCGAATTTGTAGGTCAAATAACGAGACATCAATTAAAAATAAAAATAAAATGAAGAAAATAAAAATGCAGAAAATTAAAAGTCTAGGAGTCTCTAATTAATTGGATTCAATGGTCAAAGCAAGGGCGTCTCGCGAGGCCTTGCACAATAAACCGTTATTCCCCGGCAACGGCGCCAAAAAGCTTGATCACCCAAAAGAGAGCGATGTTTCTTTTAATATTTATAAATTCGTAAATGCTACTGGTTCAGATTGCAAGCACACAATCCTATCGAGTAGTATATTCGAGGTCGATCCACAGGAAATATTGGTTCAGAGTCTTGAGCGATCAAATCATAATCTTTCGAAAGGCTAGACGAAATCTGAAAATTAAGGGTTGAAGTTGTGATCAATGTAAATTTGGAAACAATTAAAAGTAATTAAAATAAAGATAGAGATGAGAATTCCTAGGGTTTCGGCACACCATTGCTACTCAATCCACTTTGATAATATACTTCTGTCGGGTCTGATTTCCTGTTGTTGTTTTATGACAGACACCACATAGGTCACTGCGAGTTATTTTACGCAAGTATGATAGATCTTTTATCGAGATTCTACATAGAACACTGTGAGTTTTCTTACGCAAATGACTGATCTCTTAAATACACAAGTTACTACATAGATCATTGCGAATTATCTTACGCAAATGATAGAACTTGGTTCGCGTTTTGTTGTTCCAATTTATGGTTTCTCCGCTAAGGTTTTCTTCACATAAATCTAATAAATCTCAACGAGGCTAATTCGTGGAACATAGTTTCTCTTACCATTAAAGTACTGTCACTACCCTAATAGACTAAACTGGATCATTGAATTTAGATGAAGGGATAATAAATCACAAAAGCATTTCGATTAAACAATAAGAAATCATAATCAACAGAAAATATATATATCAAAGCATCAAGAGTAACAAGGTTTACTGCCTAGCCCCTAAGAAAAGAACTTAGCCGCGGAACGGCATGGTTACAATCACTCCTCTCTTTCTCACTTAATTAAATCTAACCCAAATTACAAAGATACTAAACAATTCTGTCTAGGGTGCTTATATAGGAGTGAAGGGACGTCTGAAGTTGAGTGGAAGCCAAGAAACATGATCTGGATACAGCTGTCGGCAGTTATTCCCCAAAAGGCACCTTGGTTACAGACCGTATTGGCTGATACGGTCCGTATTGAGACCTTGTCACTGAAGGGTTTAATGCGTATCACGCCATCTCCTGGTCCGTATTCGGCTAGGTCCGTATTAGGCAATACGGACCGTAACAGAGACTTAGTCGATGAGCGTCGCTTATCCGATTGACCCGATTCTTGCTCCATTTGGTGTAAAATAGTCCTAAAACCTATTTTCTGCAATAAAATATAAAGAAGGGTGACAGTAGCCTTTTTCTCTAATTAATTAAACATAAGTGTGAGAAAATATGCAAAACCCTAGCCAAAACCCTACGTAATTCATCATCATTTTGACTCTGATGACCTAGCGTTTGCGAGATACTTCCTCAATTAAATCGATTAAGAGCTCATTTTCCTGATTATCCAATTAAGAAAATACATCTAGACAATGTTTTTTCTCAGACATTCAAAGATTATTATATGTCTATTGGAATTGATGTTGAACATCATGTAGCTCATGTTCATACACAAAATGGACTTGAAGAGTCATTCATAAAGAGATTACAATTAATTGCAAGATCATTACTTATGAAGTCTAAACATCCAATATTTTGTTGGGGACATGCTATTTTGCATGCAGCAAAACTAATTCGCATGAGGCAAACCAGTTATAATAAAACTTCCCCTTTACAATTAGTTTTTGGTAACATACCTAATATTTTTCATATAAGAATTTTTGGATGTATGGTATATGTTGCAATTGCTCCACCACAACGCACTAAAATGGGACCTCAAAGGAAGTTGAGAATTTATGTTGGATTTGAATCTCCATCTATAATAAAGTATTTAGAACAAATGACAGGAGATTTATTCACGGCTAGGTTTGCCGAATGTCATTTTGATGAATCAATATTCCCAACATTAGGGGGAGAAAATAATCAGCTGGGAAAATATATTAGTTGGAATGAATTATCATTATCTCATTGTGATCCTCGTACTAAAGAATGTGAACTAACACTACTACAGAAATGGTCATTGTACACTGCACATTGTATACAGATTTGACAATTTTATATAAAAACCGTGTGATATTGTAATTTTTTGGAAGCCCGAAATATCTGTGGGATCTATTACACGGATATTTATTAAAGAATCAGTGTAGAAAGCCTTGAGAGAGCTACACGGACGTTTATCAGGAATTGTACACGGATTATTGTTTAACTAATATTGTAGATAGCCATGAGAGAGCTACACGGATATTTATGGTGAGAACCGTGTAGAAAGATGCGAACTGCACATGGATGTTTGTTTAAATAACAGTGTAGAGAGCTACACAGCTGTTTACATAATAATCCATGGAGAAAGGTTATTGTAGGGTTTTGATTATCGATAAAGGCCTTCTCCTTCCAGCGCCGTTTTGATCAATTAATAGTTTAATACTCTCTCTGTATACAAATTGATCTGATTTCTGCGCACAAGGAGGCCGGATCTGAGATCTTTGAAGTTAATTTGTATTTCTCCTCTCTATCTTGCTAAGGTTAGTCGTGTATATATTTCTCTTTTCTTCCTCTAATTTTCTATTACTTATTATTGCTTATTTAGGTCAATTAGTAATTAATGCATGCATGCTTGATTTGTTGAGATAATGTAAATAATTAGTATATTAAATAGAGTGATGCATGTATAATTGTGCTTGTTTCTAATAATAGAGTAATGCATGTATAATCAACTAATGCATGTATAACAGAGTGATGCATGTATAATTGTTATTTTAGTGATTATTTTACTAATGCATGTATAATTGTGCTTTTTTGTAATAATGTTGTTTTTTGTAGAACCATGTCACATTCAGGTGAGCAACGATGGCTCTGCGCTTTTGGTGCCAGTAGCTAGGGTTTACAGAGGGTAATATGAAGATATACATGTTTTAATAAATAAAGAGTTGAGTAAAAAGTTGGATGAAGGACTTTAAAAAAAAGGGAAGAGGTGGGATGAAGGACCTTCAGAGTCGGACATAACCTCTGAGTTACACCAGCTTCAGCTAACAAGGAAGATTATGACATGAGTTACATACATACATAGAACCAACCTTCTTTAGTCTGACAAGATTGTGTCCGACTCTTCATTCGACTCTTCATCCGGCTCTGAAGGTCCTTCATCCACCTCTTCCCTTTTTTTTGAAGGTCCTTCATCCAACTTTTTACTCAACTCTTTCTTTATTAAAACATGTATATCTTCATATTACCCTCTGTAAACCCTAGCTACTGGCACCAAATGTAATATACTCATTATGGGATCGAGGCTCAGGAAGAAGGATATGTCTACCCAGTATGGATTTGTATAATATATGCTCAATATGGATTTGTAATGCTCAATATGGATTTGTATAATGTTTCAATTTAAATTTTGTAATACTCAATATGAATTTGTATAATTTTGTATAATTTAGTGTACATGAATTTTTAGTTTACCCTTATTAATTGACCGGTTTGTATGCCATCCACTGATTTTGTGTTTCAAATATAAAGCATGTTCTTGTAATTAAATAAAATATAGAGAATTTAGTAATTTTTTGTGCTGTAATTGTAAATAAGGAGATGAATTTATGAATTTTGTAATTGCTGAACATGGATTTGTAATGCTAAATATGAATTTTGTAATGCTAAGTATAATTTTTGTGCTGTAATTGGAAAACTGGATGTCAAATTATCTGAAAAACTGGGGGTAAACTCAATATTGAATTTTGTAGCAAACTGGCTAGCAAAACTGGAGGCTAGCCCAGAAAAAAATTGTTAATAAAAAAATATATAGGATAACATACATGGATATTTAACTTAAAACCGTGTCCAAATAGTAATTGTACACGGATATTTGTTGAATATCCGTGTACGAAATAGCTACAAGGATTTTTTTTTAAAATCCGTGTAGAAAAGACTAGTCCAGAAATAAAAAAAACCCAAAAAATATATAGCACACGAAAACTTTAATTCTATTCATCAATGAACTATAAATTTCCATAATAATTTTTAGCATCCCTAAACAATGGGATTTGCTGCCCGAATTTGCAAAATTAAAAGATAACATAAAGTTGACGCCCACCTGGCCCGAACCTGCGACTGTCATAGGGTGCTTGACGGCGGTTAATGCGACGATCATCGGAGTTATTGCCTTGAGAATCTGAGGGTGGTGGAGGTGCATGTGGAGGTGGATTTCCCCTATATGAAGGGGGGGCGGAGGAGGTGGCATGTAATTTCCACCTTTGAGGAAGTATCCTTCTAATTCCACTTGCACAATTGTTGAGTTTGGGTCGTCAATGAGAAGGATATTTTTTGGGATTTTTCCTGGATCATGACAAGCCACAAAAACACGAAGCACCTCATAATTACCATAGTTAAAGAAAGGAGCCACTCTTACCAAATAGCCAAAACCTGATACGAGATCAGAGAGGTCTTCCTTGTTCCAATATTAGAGAGGAACACCGTGCAGCCTAATTCTAGCACGGTGGGTTGTGGGCTCGTCACTACTACAGAAAAACAGATTACACACGAACATTAATGGAAGAGCTACACGGATTTCCTGCTGTGTTTAAAGCCAGGGTGTATGAATAGGTCAGGAACTACACACGGATATTTGACCGTGTGTGATTATGATGATTTCTACACGGATATTCCCTAATTAACCGTGTACAAAGACCTAGCGAGCTACACGGATATCAACTAAATAACCGTGTACGATTCCTCTTTCTACACGGCTTTGTATTAAAAGTCCGTGTAGCTCTCTTAGCTATTATACACGGACTTTTGGTAAATATCCGTGTACAAATAGTTTTAGATATTTTGTATTACGCCTCCAGCAAGGCTATCATACACGGATTTTTAACAAAAAAACCGTGTATGATTAGTATTGCACACGGACAACTGTTAAATAGCCGTGTGCAATAGCTAATTTTTTTTTTGTTTTTTCTATCGTACACGCACAATTGTGAAATATCCGTGTATAAATACCTTTTTTTTTGTATATTTTGTTTTTGGGCTAGCCTCCAGCTTTGCTAGCCAATTTTTTCAACAGAAATACAAATATTCATTCGAAACAGATTAATTGGCAAGAAATTCATATACTAAATTTATACAAAATTCATATAGCAATAAATTCATTCGAAACATATTTTTATTACAAATTAATCTATGCAAATCCATATCGAGGATTACAAAATTCCATGGCAAACCACCTTGCCCACATGCACCGCACATCGTCGATCTGATTCCAAGTGTAATGATCTTGATTTGTCACATTCTACAAAATTATAATTTGATAATAGTTAGTATTTCAGAAAAGGTAGATATCAATTGCTTATTATATAGGAAATTCATATGAAGTACATACCGCTTTTGGGAATTGGAATTGTATTCTTTCGACAAAGTCAAACATGAATATCATCGTGTAATAAGCGCATTCCCAACCCTCCTTCTGTTGCGGGCACTGAAATTTACATTTAGCGGCATTTGTTAGAATGACAATAATTTTTTTAACAAGATATGAAATTTCTAACTCATAAAGTGTGCTCACCAACATGTACTTCCAATTCAACTTGCTTTTCTTGCCCGGGCCCGTGCTATCTGATCCTCCCTCTTTAATATATTTCACAAAAGCCCTTACAAAAGTGAGTGAATGTAATTAGCAATTTTATAATTTGAATTGGAAGTAAGAAATGAAAACCTATAGAATTATTATTGCTTACTTATTCACAAAAGGCAAGATAACTTTGCACTTGGCAGCCGCGGTCCTTCCTTTTGGCTTACAAGAATCAATAATTATGCCCACAGTTAGGTACGGCACAATGAGAATCGTGCACCAATGTTTGCTGTGGGATCGAGGAGAAGAATTATAGTACTTTAGCATATAAAAGTCACACGAGTATTTGCTATGATTGATGGTGTGATTTCATTTTTTTATGTTTAACTTTTAATTCCTTTATACAATTCTTTAATTAAAATATAAACAACACATAAGTTAAGATTAGAACTAACCCCTCGTGGTATGGCATGAGAATGAATTTCTTCTCCTCCGCCTTAGCACGATGCATCGCAGAACACATGTACTCGATTGACATATCCGGATAATATGTCACTGCCGTACCACTCACTTTCTCGGGGTCCAGAAACATGCACAAGTTCTTCCTTTCAACCATCTCATCACAGTTTCGGACTAGCTTCCTGAAAACTCATCATATTGTAATTAGAATATATATTTGAGTTCTATATAATAATGAAAATATTTTAATATCACTAACATGAGAAAAATGGTGATGTGTGAAACATCGAGCCATTTGTCGGATGACGAGTGGTGGAAGAGGTCCTTGAAGTCTTTGAACGTTATCAGGAGATCCCTGCCTTCGTGTAGAAACATACCAGGTGGGACAGGGATGATGATAGCCTCCATGCCTTCGGGCGCCGTCATCAAGTAGTCATGGAGAAGGCGCAAATCATTGGGCAAACGGCTGTATTCTTCTTCGGTGACCATAGGACGTGAAGGTGATTGTGGCGCGTCAGGCGCGACAACGCAAGCCACCTCCTGACGTACCGGTGACATCGCCGTACCGGTAACATCATCTCCTCGTGTCTGTATCAAGTTATAGATGTATTATTCTAGTATTTCAAAAATAATGAGTTGAATGTAACAAAATAAATGGATTTTTTTATGGATTACCTGATCCAAAACAATCTGACTCTTGGGCCATTGGACAAATGACATCCGTGCGTCATCAAGCACAAGCGCTTCGTCGGTAGGGACAGGAAGGGGTACGCGCTGCCATCCATCTACGACTAACTCAACCTGCACGCATGCATGGTCGGGTCTTAGCTGAGTAGAGTGTACACTTTTGGCGAGTGGATGTACAACGCCCTTAGCAACGATCAGAGAAACACTACCATTCCGCAGGACGAGGTCGCATGCTCTGGGGTCCTGCAAATTTATAGGAAAGTTGTTTATTTTAATGATGCGATATTGTCTAACAAGGTTGCAAACAGGTTTTAAATACCTTTAGAATATGAACAAATATTGATTACCTTGAGATTATCCAAATCGTCTAAGGCGCCCCACGTGCCGGATGCTTGACTACTTCGCCGAATTCCCGGCGAAATGGGAGGTGGTTGCTCGGATGGCTGCGTAGTTGCTGATCTAATTTGTGTCAACATTGCTTCCATCTCAGCAAACCTTGCGTCGTACTCTTTGCTCACCTCCGCGCGTATCTGCGCAACTATCTCGTCTTTGTTTACCTTGGCACGCGATTTTCTTCGAGGTTTTTGTCCCTCCACTCGGAACACCTCCTTCCAGCCCCTGTAGACCCCTACACGCCTTACTCGACCCGGGTGTTCTGGATTCTCGAGCGCTGCGGACAAGGAATCATTTTGTCGTTCGACACTCCGGGCACCCGAGTTGACCTCCTCCTCCACTTTCAACTGTTCAAGTAGAAGAATTAGTTAAAGCAAAAGAACAATTGATGTACTTTCAGAGTTATAATTTTCGGATGAATGTCACAAAGTAAGTATAAAGGACTCTTACCATTCTTTGAGCCACGGGTTGCAAATCCTTTGGGAGTACTATCCTCCCGTCAGCGGTTACCTCGGCTCTACCCATGACCCAATCTTTGCCCCTAGGATTTTGGATCCTAACCACGGGTGAGTCAGAATCCTTGTTCGCGTCCAGGACTTTCCTCCATTCTGCCGACTTACCCTCGTAACCACCTGACCCTAGATGGTGTGGATACTTGTTAAAGGCAACGGTCATCCTGCCTTTATTACTTTTTGCCTTCACAGAAACAAGACAATAACGATCAGTTAGTTTTAGAAAGATAAGTACATATCGAGAAAGAATAAGCATATATTTGGCACGAGTTAGATACCTTGAACTCTTCGGTAGACTTCAAAGCTTGAAACGCATCCCAGTCCTCTTGTTTTAGCCATTTGTAGTAGCCGACCGGATTTCTCCCTTTCTCCATGAACTCCGTCTTCAACGTGCTCTTGTATTGCTTCCAACCATTGTTCATAATCTTCAAAGTCTTATCCTTTGGAACATCATTCTCGATGTTCCACTGAGCCTGATTGACACAAAAATTTAGTGTATTTAAGTATAGATCATACATAAGTGAAAATTCAAGAGAAGAGTTGTTAGGCACTTTACCTTCACCGCGTTCCACAACTCGTTCTTCACCTTATCCTCAAAATGATCCCATCTCTCAACAAGGATACTCGCATTTTGCCTCACGAAGCTCGTACACCAATTTGAATATTTCTGCCGTTTTTCTCCCTGCGCACGCCCGTCTTCTGTGAACCAGATTTCTTGATGGGTCTGCTCGGACGTGCTCGTGCACATTGTCGGCCCTCTCCTCCTTCTTTCTGATGAGGCAGTAGCTTGCTGCTCCTCTTCTTCTGCCATCATATCGACGTACTCATCCTCATTCGACATGGTTCTGCATGAAATTAAAGATCAAATCACAAGTGACCAATAATTGAAGAGATAAATTAAAGAGATAAATTAACAAAATAGAGATAAATGAACTACATATTTTGTCTAATACATTCGACATGGTCTATTACATATTTTGTCTTTTGTAGGGATAAATGAACAAAATAGAGATAACCTAAAATACCCTAACATGCAAGTACCATAATTATTTGAATAACCTAAAATTAACAAGTACCCTAAATTAACAAGTACCCTAAATTAACCTAAAATACCCTAAAATTAACAAGTACCATAAAATAACCTAAAATACCCTAAAATACCCTATATACAAATTATGAAAAACCACAATGTATTCAATAACCTAAAATTAAAGGCCGGCCATTTATTTAAACTCAAATTTCCCAATTTCTTCTCAATAGCGCAATTTCAACAGAGAACAAGCACAGGGGTTGCTGGTACACCATACCAGTAGCCAAAATTGGTACACAAACCAGCAGAACAAAGGAAAGAGGCCGGTACCAGTGGGCGTCATTGTGCTGTACCAACTGGTACAGCAACACAACAGTATCAGATAGTCAAAAAGGGGCAGCACGATAACAACAGCCAAGCCGCAAATAGCAATACCTTTATTAAATTGGCTAACGGGTTCAAACCCAATAAGAAAAAGAACGAGATAGAGAGACGCTAACCTAGGTGAGAGAGACCACGGGTTAGAGAGAGAGAGACCACGGGTGAGAGAGACCGAGGTGGTGAGGCGGCGAGGCGGCGAGGCGGTGAGGCGCGCGGTGAGCGGTGAAGATCGAGCTCGTGTCTTTGGGAGGTTTTTGGCAGAGAAGGGTTTTTGGACTTATGAAAATTTTGGCAGAGAAGGATTTCGAAATAACCAATGTTTCCTCATTATACACGGCTGTTAAGTTAATGTCCGTGTGCAAATCACCTTTCTACACGGTTGTACATAAAAATCCGTGTGCAAATCACCTTTCTACACGGACATCTAGCTAATAGTCCGTGTAGCTCTCTTCCATTTCTACACGGACTATTAGCTAAAAGTCCGTGTATAAATCGTTCCGACAGGCGGGTCCCAGGTTCAGTAAAATGCTTTGAACATAAACTAATATTTATTTTAACTATTAACTAATATTTATTTTAACTAATATTAAATGTTTGATAAAGTTGAACATAATATTTTCATTAAACATAATCCTTCCTTAAATATTTTAACTAATATTAAATATTTTAACTAATATTAAATATTTTAACTAATATTTTAAATATTTTAACTAATATTAAATATTTTAACTAATATTAAATATTTTAACTAATATTTAGTGAAAACTAATATTTTAACTAATATTTATTTTATTTTATTATTAAATGTTTTAACTAATATTTTCAAAAACTAATACTAATATTTGATAATATTATAAGCATTAAACATAATCCTTCATTATAAGCATTAAACTAATATTTGATAATATTTGATAATACTATTACTACATTATGCTTTTTTCTTTTTTTCCCTCTTTTTTTCCTTTTTTATTTGATATATTACAAGCTAAAGTTGCAATATTAATAGCTACACGGTCTTAAACAAAATAAATATTACACATTATGCTTTTTTTTTCCTTTTTCTCCTTTTTTCCACTATTTGAACAGTACCCTCGGCCCATAATCCTTCATTGTGGTCGGACCGCATGTAGTCAGCTTCGTCTACCCCTTCAAGTGTTGCTACCTCAGTTTGCACATCAGTACAAAATGGAGGTACTTCGTCGAACTGGTCGTACTCTTCTTCATCGACGACATTTTCTACCCCGACAATCCTTCTTTTTCCGGATAGGACGACACTCAACCTGGCATCACTCGGGTCAGTGGCATAAAAGACTTGGGTGGCTTGCTTGGCGAGTATAAACGGATCATCAACATGCCCAACCCTGATTAAATCAACGAGTGTGAACCCGTCGTTATCAACTTTACACCTCGGTCTTCGACCCATTGACACCGAAACACGGGAATGCTCAGGCGAGGACTGTAAATGAGCTCCCAAATTTCTTGAATAACGCCATAATATGACTTTGATGCTATTACAGCCCGGCCATCTCCGGATCTACTGAATTCTTGAGAGGTCGCCACCAACGTCACCCCACTGTTTTGCATCGTGCTCTTGTCACTCTGGGATTTAGTGTAAAATGTATATCCGTTAATCTCGTATCCTTGGAATGTTCTAACAACAATTTGGGGTCCTTCGCCAAACAGTTTAACAATTTCAGGTACGGGGTGTGACTTCACTCTTTCTTTCAGCCATATTATAAAAGAACGATTATGGTCGTTAGTAAGCCACTTCTGACTTCTCGTGTAGTTTTGTTGTTGAAGGATTGTCATGTGCTCATCTATATAGGGAGCAACATCTGTCATGTGCTGTAGAACAATAAAATGTGCCTTTTGTAGTTCATTTGGATCAGCAACTACGGCTCTCAACCCAATTGTCCCGACTCCTTGGAGCCTTCCCTCGTATCGAGATTTTGGAACGCCAATAGGATCCACACCGGTCAAGTAGTTGGTGCAAAAATCAATCACCTCCTCCGTGGAATATCCTTCTATAATGCTACCTTCGGGTCGATGTCAGTTCCTTACGTATTTTTTCAAGATGCCCATGTATCTCTCGAATGGATACATATACCGAAGGAACACGGGACCACAAATCTTAATTTCTCTCACAAGATGAACAACAAGGTGAACCATAACATCGAAAAAAGATGGCGGAAAATACATCTCAAGTTGGCAAAGAGTAACGACGACCTCCTTTTGCAAAGAGTCCAATTTTAGAGGGTCTATCACTTTGGAATTTATTGCATTGAAGAAAGAACAAAGCTTCGTAATGGTTTGACGAACGTGCTTTGGTAAAATTTCCCGAATTGCAACGGGAATTATATGTGTCATTAAAACATGACAGTCGTGGGATTTCATACCAAGCAACTTCAGGTCCTTCATCGACACCAGCTTCTTAATATTCGAAGAATACCCTGATGGGACTTTTATACCATTGATGCATTCACAAAAGCTTGTTTTCTCTTTCTTTGACATTGTACACAGTGCGGGGGGTAGGTATGTGCGCTTCCCTTTCTCCTGCGGTGCGAGCTCGGGTCGTATTCCCATCTCTACCATGTCTTTTCTCACTTTAATACCATCTTTCGTCTTCCCCGGAATGTTCAATAATAAACCAATTAAACTGTCACAGACATTTTTTTCGACATGCATGACATCTAGGCAATGCCTCACTTCTAAATATTTCCAGTACGGTAGCTCCCAAAATATGGACCTCTTTTTCCAAATATTCTTCGGTAGTGCTTTGGCGCACTTTCCAAAAACAACATCAATGTTTTTTACCCGTTCGAAGACACTCTCCCCGTCTAATGGATGACGAGCCACTCCAAGCTCAATTTTCCCGTTGAATGCCATCTTCTTCTTACGATATGGGTGATTATTAGGAAGAAACCTACGATGCCCCATGAATACATTCTTTTGACAATTTTTCAACCCCAGCACCTGCGTGTCATCTTCACAGATCGGGCACGCTTTTGCTCCTTTACAAGTGTAACCCGACAAATTCCCATACGCGGGGAATCATTTACGGTGCAAAACACCATGGCCCGCAAGTTAAAGGTCTCTTTCATATACGCATCCCACACCGGGACGCCATCACGCCACAATTTTTGGAGGTCCTCGATTAATGGTGCGAGATATACATCTATGTCATTTCCGGGTTGTCTGGGTCCTTTGATTAGTAATGACATCATTATATATCTGGGTTTCATGCACAACCAAGGAGGAGGATTGTAGATGCATAAAAGAACAGGCCAAGTACTGTGCCGACTGCTCATACTTCCAAACGGACTCATTCCATCTGAGCTCACCACAATCCTAAGGTTCCTCGTTTCAGAACCAAATTCTTTGAAATGTCTGTCAATGTTTCTCCATTGAGGAGAATCAGCCGGGTGCCTTAGTTTACCGTCATTTTTGCGCTCTTCTTCGTGCCAACGCAATAATTTTGCATCTTTAGGATTCGCAAACAACCGTTTGAATCTCGGTATTATCGGCAAATACCACAACACCTTAGCCGGAGGTCGGCCACTTGTGTCCTCGTTACAATCATCAGTGTCCTGGTCCTTACGACGTTTATATCGTGAAACACCGCATTTAGGACAGACATGCATGGCCTCGTACTCGTTACGATACAATACACAGTCATTCGGACATGCATGTATTCTTTCGATCTTCAACCCCATTGGACATATCAACTTCTTTGCCTGATATGTTGTACCGGGTAACTCGTTGTTATCTGGGAGCATTTCTCCTAAAAGCTGTAATAAGGACGTGAAACTCTTATCGCTCCAACCATTGTCTGCTTTTAAGTTTAATAATTTCAACACAGCTGACAGTTTTGTAAATTTGGTACACCCGGGATACAACGGCTTCTTGGATTCATTAGACAAATTTTGAAATTTATCATAATTTTTATCACTAATTTCATCTTCCACATCACGTAACATATCCTCCAAATTTTCAGTAAACTCGTGTTCTACATTTTCATCAAAATTCCTCTCCATCTCATCATCGTCATTTTCGGGTTCGACGTTAATATCAGAATATTCGGCACTCTCATAATCCTCGTTCCAATCAAGTTCAAAATTATCAGAAATTCCAACATTCTCATCATTCAATTCACGATTACAATCTTTATTGGCACTACTACTTTCCCCAAATTTCTCACCATGCATGAACCAACATGTATATCTCTTCTTAAATCCCCGACAAATCAAATGAGCTCTAATTTCTTCGATGTCCAAAAATCTTAATAAATTTTTACAATCTTTACAAGGACATAAAATGTCTTCTTCTTTTTTCTTCACTCTATAACTCTCAGCAAATTTTATAAACTCATCAACGCGAACCAAATATTCTTCACTGTCACGTCGCATTTCATACATCCAGCTTCGATCCATCTGTAAATTAAATTAAAAAAATGATTTGATCAATTAATCATGCATGGTCAACATTCTCCTTCGTGTACAAAATTTTGGGCTTACAAAGGGCCGGTTTACAATCCTAACCCACTCTTTGAATATTATGTCTCATATGTGAACACATATTAGCGAGATTTAATTAGTATTTGAGAAAAATTCGGCAGCATTTCCCCTTAACTCCCCAAGTATGCGTACGAACCACATACTCGTAGGAGCAATAAGGGAAAATACTGTCGAACTTTCCTCAAATACTAATTAAATCCCGCTAATATGTGTTCACATCCTAAATGAGACATAATATTCAAAGAGCAGTCCCAAAACGGGGACTATCCAAAATTAATCCCTATTGGATTAATTTTGAACGGGCATGGACCTAAAAGCATCTAAAGGTCGGTTATTGGACCACAATACACTAATTAATTACATCTAAAATTAAGAATTCAAGCATGCATGAAATGACCTAATTAAATAAGCCTAAATAACAGAAAATTAGAGGAAGAAAATGATTTAAATACATATTACTAACCTTAGAAAGATGGAGAGGAGAAAATACAAACTTTATTCAAAGATCTCAGATCTCAGCTGCTGGCCTCGATCAATTCGCAGAAATAAAAAGCTCAGTTCGAGATGTATTAACTAAAATACTTGATCAAAACGGCACTCTGGAAGGGAAGAGATAAAAACCCTACACTATTATACACGGCTATTTAGTTATAAATCCGTGTAGCTCTCCAACTTTTTCTACACGGCTATTTAGTTATAAATCCGTGTACAATTATAAGAATTCTACATGGCTATATTATCAAAAAGCCGTGTGTAATGTTCCTACACGGATATTTAGTTATAAACCTTGTAGCTCTCTCAATTATTTGCACACCCACTTCTTTACACACGGATTTGTGGTTTCTAATAAACCGTGTAGCTCTCTCTCATAATTCTACACTGATTATTAACTAATTATCCGTGTAGAAATCGTGCAGATCTTTTTGACTCATATTTGGTACACTGTTTTTAATATAATTGCCAAATCCGTGTACAATGTGCAGTGTACAAAGCCAGTTTTTGTAGTAGTGCGTGGAGCATGCCTAATTCTTCCGTCTATTCCACCAGTTGGACTTCAACATCCCGGTCAAGAAAAAAGACGCCCACCCCGACCGCATCATCTCTCATAATTGAATTTGGGAAAGTGGCAACAAAGTCCCCAATTGATCGGTCAATTTCCAAAATTCTGAAATTCTGTGGTGGAATTTCAAAAAATCTACCCAATGCACTCGCCAAACGTGTTGTTATGCGGTGGTCATTGTAGTGTGG
Organism: Carex myosuroides; assembly: GCA_028015225.1. Taxonomy (NCBI): domain Eukaryota; kingdom Viridiplantae; phylum Streptophyta; class Magnoliopsida; order Poales; family Cyperaceae; genus Carex; species Carex myosuroides. The sequence continues at coordinate 15,343,105 of CM051465.1, forward strand.
CTCGGCAAATACAATTGCAGAGCAAAGAAGGAACTGATTTTCGTCCACCATTTCTTGATCACGTCGAGGCAAATAGACCCTGAGCTCTTCCATGCGATTTTGGATATTAGCCGGATCTTGCATTTGCATAGTTTGCCAATTTGGTGGTGTTGCCATGGTTTTCAGTTTATGAATGTGATGTCAAGAGCGATGGTGGTTCTGTGCAAATGTGTTCCTTCCTTTTATAGATCTTTGTGGCTGTTCAATAGTTTTCTCAGTCTCCTTAGTCTGTTTACCTTCTCCTTTATTGTCATGCATGTACTTACTCCCTTTGATAACTGAAGAATTGAATGTATTACTAGAAGAAAGTGAATTGCAGAATTTGAAGAGGTGATTTGTGCCTTGGCAATTAAAGACGTCTTTTGGTTCTTACAATTCATGCTCTTATGCCCCTTTTTTAAGCATCTGAAGCAATTTCCTAGTATGAACAAATCATGGTGCCCTTTCAGCTTTGGCTTGAATTTATTGCCGACATTAATTAAGTTTGGCTTGAATTGCAGCTTCAGCAAGACTGGAGGCTAGCCCAGAAAAAAAAACCCAAAAAATACATAGGACTCTACACGGATATTTAACTAAAAACCGTGTACAATAGTAATTGTACACGGATGTTTGTTGAATATTCGTGTCGAATAGCTACATGGATTTTTTTATAAATCCTAGAAAAGACTAGCATTATACACGGTTCTTAAGTACAAATAGCCGTGTATGATTTGTTAGAGCGCTACACAGATTTCTTAACGAAAGATCCGTGTAGAAAGTAAATGTACCCGGTTGTTTGTTGAAAATCCTTGTAGAACCGCATTCTCCTATCTTAAATAACACGGATTTTTTTATAAATTCCTAGAAAAGGCTAGCATTATACACATGGTTCTTAAATACAAATAGCCGTGTATGATTTGTGAGAGAGCTACATGGATTTATTAACGTAAGATCCGTGTAGAAAAGTCTTTGTAGGGTTTTGGTATAAAAGGCCTTCTCCTTCCAGTGCTGTTTTTTTTATCAAGTAATTAATACTGTCTCTCTCTCTTTGTATTTAATGCGCTGATTCGATTTCTGCAAAGGCCAGCAGCTGGTATTATCTGAGATCTTTGAAGTTTGTATTTTCTCCTCTCTATCTTTCTAAGGTTAGTGTATATATATATATATATATATATATATATATATATATTTTCCTTTTCTTCCTCTAATTTTATGTTACTTATTTTTACTTATTTAGATCATGTGTAATTAGTGTATTGTTGTCCAATAACCGACCTGCCGATGCTTTTAGGTCCTTGCCCGTTCAAAATTAATCCAATAGGGATTAATTTTGGATAGTCCACGTTTTGGGACTGCTCTTTGAATATTGAGTCTCACTTAGGATGTGAACACATATTAGCGGGATTTAATTAGTAATTGAGGAAAGTTCGACGGTATTTCCCCTTAATGCTCCTACGAGTATGTGGTTTTTACGCATACTTGGGGAGTTAAGGGAAAATGCTGCCGAATTTTTCTCAAATACTAATTAAATCTCGCTAATATGTGTTCACATATAGGACCTAATATTCAAAGAGTGGGTTAGGATTGTAAACCGGCCCTTTGTAAGCCTAGAATTTGGTACCAAATTTACATGTTGACCATGATTAATTGAAATCATTTTTTTAATTTAATTTATAGATGGATCGAAGTTGGATGTATGAATTGCGACGTGATGTGAAGAATATTTGGGTCGCGTTGATGAGTTCATAAAATTCGCTGAGAGGTATAGAGTGAAGATGAAGGAAGCCGACATTTTGTGTCCTTGTAGAGATTGTAAATTTTTTTTAAGATTTGGGGACTCCAAAGAAATTAGAGCTCATTTGATTTGTCGTGGATTTAAGAAAAGATATACATGTTGGTTCATGCATGGTCAGAAATTTGGGGAAAGCAGTTGTACCAATAAGAATTCTAGCCGTTGTGAAGAGAGCGATGAGAATGTAGAAATTTTGGATAATTTTGAACTTGATTTCAGCGATGATGATGTGAATGTCTAAAATTTTGATAATGTTGAACTTGATCGCAACGACGATGATGAGCTGGAGACGGATATCGATGAAAATGTAGTGCACGAGTATATTGATAATCTCGAGGACATGTTACATGATGTGGAAGATGAATTAGTGATAAAAATTATGATAAATTTCAGTATTTGTCTAATGAATCCAAAAAGCCGTTATATCCCGGGTGTACCAAATTTACGAAACTGCCAGCTGTGTTGAAATTATTTAACTTGAAAGCAGACAATGGTTGGAGCGATAAGAGTTTCACGTCCTTATTAAAGCTTTTAGGAGAAATGCTCCCAGATAACAACGAGTTACCCCGTACAATATATCAGGCGAAGAAGTTGATATGTCCAGTGGGTTTGAAGATCGAAAGAATACATGCATGTCCGAATGACTGTGTATTGTATTGTAATGAGTACGAGGCCATGCATGTTTGTCCTAAGTGCGGTGTTTCTCGGTATAAACGTAAGGACCAGGGCACTACTGATTGTGACGACGGCAAAAAGGGCCGGCCTCCGGCTAAGGTGTTGTGGTATTTGCAGATAATACCGAGATTCAAACAGTTATTTGCAAATCCCAAAGATGCGAAGTTATTGCGTTGGCATGAAGAAGGGCGCAAAAAGGACGGTAACCTAAGACACCCGGCTGATTCTCCTCAGTGGAGAAATTTCGATAGACATTTCAAAGATTTTAGTTCCGAGATGAGAAACCTCAAGATTGTGGTGAGCACAGATAGAATGAGTCCGTTTGGAAGCATGAGCAGTCGGCACAGTACTTTGCCAGTTCTGTTAGCCATCTACAATCTTCCTCCTTGGTTGTTCATGAAACGCAAGTATATAATGATGTCATTACTAATCCAAGGACCCAGACAACCCAAAAATGACATAGATGTATATCTCGCACCATTAATTGAGGACCTCCAAAAATTGTGGCGTGATGGCGTCCCGGTGTGGGATGCGTACATGAAAGAGACCTTTAACTTGCGGGCCATGGTGTTTTGCACCGTAAATGATTTCCCTGCGTACGGGAATTTATCGGGTTACACTTGTAAAGGAGCAAAAGCGTGCCCTATTTGTGAAGATGATACGCAGGTGCTGAGGTTGAAGAATTGTCAAAAGAATGTATTTATGGGGCACCGTCTATCACTTTGGAATTTATTGTATTGAAGAAAAAACAAAGCTTCATAATGGTTTGACGAACGGGCTTTGGTAAAACCCCCCGAATTGCAACAGGAATCATATGTGTCAATAAAACATGACAGTCGTGAGATTTCAGACCGACCAGTTTCAGGTCCTTCATCGACACCAGCTTCTTAATATTCGAAGAATACCCTAATGGGAACCTTAATACTACGGAGGCATTCACAAAAGCTTGTTTTCTCTTTCTTCGACATTGTGCACATTGCGGGGGGTAGGTATGTGCGCTTCCCTTTCTCCTACGGTGCAAGCTCGGGTCGTATTCCCATTTCTACCATGTCTTTTTAAACTTTGATACCATCTTTAGTCTTCCCCGGAATGTTCAATAATAAACTAGTCAAACTGTCACAGACATTTTTTTCAACATGCATGACATCTATGCAATGTCTCACTTCTAAATATTCCCAGTAAGGTAGGTTCCAAAATATGGACCTATTTTTCCAAATATTCTTCGGCAGTTCTGTGGCACACTTTCCAAACACAACATCAAGGTTTTTAACAAGCTCGAAGACACCCTTCCCATCTAATGGACGACGGGCCACTCCAAGCTCAACTTTCCCGTTGAATGCCTTCTTCTTCTTACGATATGGGTGATTAATTGGAAGAAACCTATAATACTGGACTCTTTGGAGGTGGAAGTCGTCGCTACTCTTTGTCAACTTGAGATGTATTTTCCGCCATCTTTTTTCGATGTTGTGGTTCACCTTGTTGTTCATCTTGTGTGAGAAATCAAGATCTGTGGTCCTGTGGTAGCATTGTAGAAGGATATTCCATGGCTAAGGTGTTGTGAGAAATCAAGATCTTTGTCGACCGACATCGACCTGAAGGTAGCATTGTAGAAAGATATTCCATGGAAGAGGTGATTGATTTTTGCACCAACTACATGACCGGTGTCTGTCCTATTGGCGTTCCAAAGTCCCGATATGATGGAAGGCTCCGAGGAGTCGGGACAATTGGGTTGAAAGCCATAGTTGCTGATAGAGATGAACTATAGAAGGCGCATTTTTTGGTACTACAGCACATGACAGATGTTGCTCCCTATATAGATGAGCACATGACAATCCTTCAACAAGAGTACTACACGAGAAGTCAGAAGTGGCTTACCAACAAGCATAATCGTTCATTTGTAGGATGGCTGAGAAAAAGAGTGTAGTCACCCCCGATAGGAGACCCGTAAATGAAATTGTTCGACTGCTGGGTGAAGGATCCCGAATTGTTGTTAGAACATTCCAAGGATACGAAATTAACGGATATACATTTTACACTAAATCCCAAAGTGATAAGAGCAGGATGCAAAATAGTGGGGTGACGTTGGTGGCGACGTCTCAAGAATTCAGTAGATCCGGAGATTCCCGGCTCGTAATAGCAACAAAGTCGTATTATGGCGTTATTGAGGAAATTTGGGAGCTCATTTACAGTCCTCACCTTAGCATTCCCTTGTTTCGGTGTCAATGGGTCGAAGACCGGGGTGTTAAAGTTGATAACGACGGGTTCACACTCATTGATTTTAATAAAGTTGGGTTTGTTGATGATCCGTTTATACTCGCCAAGCAAGCAACCCAAGTCTTTTATGTCACTGACCCGAGTGATAATAGGTGGAGCATCGTCCTATCTGGGAAAAGAAGGATTGTTGGGGTAGAAAACGTCGTCGACAAAGAGAGTATGACCAGTTCGACGAAATACCTTCATTTTGTACCGACGTGCAAACTGAGGTAGCCTCAATTGAAGAACAAGACGAAGCAAACTACATGCGATCCGACCACAATAAATGAATATGGGCCGAATGTAATGTGAAATTAGTGAAAAAAAAGAGAAAAAGAAAAAAAAAGCCCATGTATAATATTTATTTTGTTTAGAAATAACTTTTTAATTATCTTGTTTGGAAACAACTTTTAAATAATATTCTAGTTAAAATATTTCTATTTCAAAACAACATAAAAGATTTTACATATTAGTTCAAATATTAAATATTAGTAAAATAATATTTCCAGTTAATATATTTCTATTAGGATTTAAATATTAGTTGAAATATTAAATTTCAGTAAAAAAATATTTATGTTTCAAACATTTTGAGTTCAAATAATACGTACACTTATTTATTATCAGTTTAAATAATATAAAAAATAACAAGTTAAACCACGCAATGTTGTCAATTACTTCACACACGGCCTTTTATTTAATAATACGTGAGGAGAATATTAACGTACACGGGTTATTAACTAAAATCCGTGCATAATGAGGAGAGCTACACGGCCTTTTAATAAAGGTCCGTGTAGATAGGGTAATCACACACGGATGTTAGAGTAAACGTCCGTGGGTAAAGGGTTTAGGGTTTAAGGGGGAAGGGGAGCTACACGGATTGTTAAGTTAAAATCCGTGTAGAAAAATGTAGGGTTTTGGTATAAAAGGCATTCTCCTCCCGGCGCCGTTTTGATCAAGTAATTCTGATCAAAAGAAATTAAGAATTACTTGGAAAATAATTTCGTGCTATTCAGATATGGAAAATCCTAATCCTGCGGGAAATCCCAATCCTCAAAAAAATCCGTGTATAATCCGACCATGTGGACGAGGTGATAAATGTCCTAATTACTGCGGGAAGAATGGTCTCAAGACTAACATAATTCATTGGGAGGATGTACCCCCGCCACCTGTGATTGAAGTCTCTTCTCATTCAGAATCCGAATCAGATTTTGAGTCTTATGAAGGTGATTCGGATTCTGGTCCTGATGATCCTTACGGTCCACACGGTCAGTTTGATGATTCCAAAGTTTGGTTAAGTTTGAGAAGAAGCAAGAGAGTATGGGAAAATGTAAACAAGAAAGGAGGCAAGCGAGCAAGATACTTCCCTGAAAAGAGAAAAAGGGGAGAAAATTAGTGAGAAAGAATAGTTTTTTAATTAGGGATATATACTTATGTTTGTTATATATTTTATGTTTTTGTTTTGGTATTAAGTGATGATGTATCCAGTAACTATCCCTATGTTGAAATTAATATATGAAGTATTTTTATTTTTTGTTCTCTTGAACTCTATTTTATTTAATTTCCAGTTACAAATTAAGACTTGAGAGTAGGTCCGATGGGCATCGGACCTACTCTAGTTCGATGGGTTTAATCACCGTCTATTTGCTTTAAAAGTCGTGCGGAATAGTTTAAAATTCGTGCGTATTTGTTTCAGTTTCCGTGCGCACATATCTTAAATTAGATCGGACGGTCATCATCGTTGAACATAAAAGTAGGTCCGATGGGCATCGGACCTACTCCGTTCTCTTTAATTGAACATTCGTGTTGAAATGCAAAGCGATCTACACGGACGTTTAATTAAACGTCTATATAGAAAGGTATTCGTACACGGACCTTTAATTAAACATCTGTGTAGAAAGGTTTTTAATTTGGAAATCCCAGAAATTATTCTATGTTAAAGCTTTTATAATTATTTTGTAAACCCATAAATTATTCTTCATATCAAGTAAGTGTTAATTTATGTTTTCAAATCAGATTATTTAGACAGCATTAAGTATTTTACTTAGAAGAAAAATTTTAAATATTTTTTTAAGTAATATACTTTGTAGTGTTTATATATTGTTATTTGTTGTTGTTTTGTACTGCTAATTCATATCTATAAAAATATTTATTTAGATAGCATGAAGTATTTAACAAAAAGAAAAATTTGGAGAAAAAAAAATGTTGATTAAAGAACAAAATATATTACATAAAAAAGGATCCTAATACATCATACCAAAAGAAGGGATCCTCATACATATACCACAAATTTAAAGAAAAACTACAAAATAACTACAAAGTAAACAAAAAAAATAACTTAATTAAACTAGTTAGATGGTGGTGGCTGCCTTGGCCTTCTAAACCAAGGGCGCCTTGGTCTGGCTGGATTGCCCCTACTTATGTAGGACTTTGGTGGTGGGTGCCCTATTGGGCTTCGCTGTGGCACATTTGAGGGGGGTCATGGCCATGTCCTCTTCAAGTTGGGAGGAGGCATTTTGAAGCCGGGAAAGACTGTGGGAACTTCGACAGGGACTTCGGGAGGGTTTGAGGGGGGCCATGGCCATGGCACATTTGACCCGGGTTGAGGCCATGGCCATGGCACATTTGAGGGGGGTGACACGGCCATTTCTTCTTCCAAATCTCAATCGGGGATTTCTCAGATTATATAGAATTTTAAAGAGTCGTTTCGTCTTCTCCTTAGAAATAATAAAAGGCAACTTTTCGAAATCCGTTGTGAAACTGTTCAAATTAAATAAAATTTAAATAAATATTCTAATTTTTATACCTTTTATATACGGACTTTTAATAATACGTCCGTGTATAATTGTAAAGAGACTACACGGACATTTAATTAAACTTTCGTGTAGAAAAGTATCATCCACGGGTGTAGGGTTTAGATCTCTAGAAGGGTGCGCTTCACGATCTTTTAACTAAAAGTCTGTGTAGAAAGGGTAACAGACACGGATGTTAAAATTAAAGTCCGTGTCGAAAGGGTCTTTCTACACGGATATTTAACGAAAAGTTCGTGTAGCTCTTCTCCTTCCTCTCTACATGGATTTTAAATCAAACGTCCGTGTATAAAGGTGTTCCAACACGAATGAATTAAGTGAATTGTCTGTGTAGAACTAGGGTTACAATACATATTACGCGCCTGCTCTTCCAAATTTTTCACAACTTAGCTCGCGCCTTCTTTTCCAAACATTTCGAAACTTAGCTCGCGTCGCTTCAAGTCCTTCCCCACCTCACCTCGATTTCATCGCCTCTCCTGTCTAACCAACTCTCTGGTCCGACAACCTACCTCTTCTTTCTCGGGTAAACGCTCAACACCTCCATTGCGAAGAAATTTTGGTATAAAAGTTTTGGTATTTACTGCATTTACTGTATTTACTTTGGTATTTACTGAAAAAGTTCTATTTTATTTTTATAGAACCATGTCTATTGAGGGTGAGCACATAGATATGATGGAAGAAGGCGAACCCCAAGCTGCTGCCCAATCAGGTTCGGTAAAAAGGAAAAGAGGTCTGACAATGTGCACGTCCACATCCGAGGCAACGTAACTGGACATCGAGTTCAGGCCAAACGGCTGTGCGAAGGGTAAAAGACGGTCTGCGTACTCAAATTATGTGTGCAATTTGGTGAAGCAAAAGGCAGACATCTTGGTAGAGAGATGGGATCAGTTTTCGAAAGACCAAAAGAACGACTGGTGGAACATGGTGAAGGTGAAGTACCTAACCAGTTAATATCTTGTTTTTTTAATTGTACATGAACTTAAATGCAGTAATTTGGGTGTCAATGCAGGCTCATTGGAACATCCCGGATGACATCCCCGAGGTGGTAAAGGATAAGACTTTGAGGATAATGAATGAAGCTTGGAAGCAATTCAAAAGCAAGCTGAGTACGGATTACATGCATAAAGGTAAAAACCCGGTAGGCTACTATCCTTGGGTGACTTAAGAGAAGTGGGAGAAGTTTGTGGAGATGAAGAGCACGGACGAGTTCAAGGTATGTAAATTCAGCAAAATTACTTTTTTTCCTTTCCCCGAATTGTTGAATTATGTTCGTAGATGGTGTCCGAAATAGACACCCGGTTGCTTTTGTTATTACAATCATATATAAAGTTGAAATGGTGTTTATTTTGAATAACTGAATTATTATTAACTGAAGTAATAAAAGTTGAAATGGTGTTCCAATCATAACTTGTAATTTTTTTGTTTGCTTTTTAATTGGTTTGTTCACTTTTTAATAAATGGAAAATAATAGCTAGGCTAATTTTTTTACTTTGATGTGTGAAGAGAAAAAGAGAGGAGGGCAGGAGGATCGTTGTAATGAACAAGTATCCGCACAAGTTGGGGTCGGGTGGTTACCAGGGTAAGTCGGAAGAATGGGCGAAAATACTGGAGTTGAACAAAGACTCTGACTCACCCGTGGTTAGGATCAGAAATCCTAAGGCCCAAGATTGGACGTTGGCAAGGTCCGAGTTAACCGCTGACGGGAGGATAGTACTACATCCCACAGCCCTCCCCGTGGCTCAGAGAATGGTAAGAGTCTTTCGTTAGAACTATGTGTAATTCAAGCGTGTTAAAAACTTTGTGTACATCACTAATTCTTTTGCTATAACTAATTTTTCTATACAGTTGGAGGTGGAGGAGGAGGTCAATTCCGGTTCCCGGACGGTCGAAAGGCAAGATGACTCCTTATCCATAGCGCTCGGGAATCCAGAACACCCTGGTCGAGTCAGGGGCGTAGGTGCCTACAGGGGCTGGAAGGACGTATTTAATGGACCAAAACCTCGAAGGAAATCTCGTGCGAAAGTTAACAAAGACGAGATAATTACGCAATTGCGCAAGGAGGTGAGTGCCGAGTACGACGCAAAGATGCAGGAGATGGAATCAAGGTTGCGTGCCGAAATTACAGCTATGGCACAGCCATCCGAGCAAGCACCTCCCACCCCGACGGGAGTTCGGCAAAGTAGTCAAGCATCCGGGTCTTTCGGAGACGATTTGGATCATCTAAAGGTAATCACTACTTGTTCGTAATCTAAAGGCAATTACTACTTGTTCATAACCTTGTTGGACAATATTTCATTTTAAAAATAACTACTTGCACGAAATTGCAGGATGCCACAGCATGCGAACTCGTCCTGTGGCTCGGGAATAAGCCTCTGATTGTTGCTAAGGGTATGGTACATCCAGCAGCCGACAAAGTGCACAATGAGCAGCTACTTCCCGGCCATGCCGCCGTATAGATTGACAAAGTCATGAAGAGATGGGAGCGCATACCTCTTCCTATCCAAATAATTGAGAATGGCATGCTCTATGTCGATGATGCCCGGATGTCATTCATCCAATGGCCCAAGAGTCAGATTATTTTGGATCAGGTAATCTGTAAATAATCAAGTTCTTTTGTTACATTCAAAGCACTTCCTTTCAAATACTTGAAAAAGGTAAAAAATTCGATACAGACATGAGGAGATGATGGTAGTCGCACAAAGGGCGTGATGTCACCGGTACAGAGGGACGAAGCAGAAGGACCTTCCCCAACAGCAGAACCTCACCCTAATGCCCAACCAGCAGTTGCTGACCCTACTGCCCAACCAGCAGGCCATGACCCTCCTGCCCAAACAGCAAAACCTGACCCTCATGTCGGACTAGCTGTTGCTGACCCTACTGCCCAACCAGCAGGCCATGACCCTCCTGCCCAAACAGCAGAACCTGACCCTCCTGCCGGACCAGCAGTTGCTGACCCTACGGCCCAACCAGCAGGCCATGACCCTCCTGCCCAAACAGCAGGACCTGACCCTCTTGTCCAACCAGCAGGACCACCACCTCGGCTGCTCACCGAGGAAGAATACAAGCTCCTTCCCACAAAGGATTTGCGGGATCTCCACGACCGCTTGATAGCGGCACCCGAGGACCTGACGGATATCTTCATACATGTCCCTCCGGGGATATTTCTACATGATGGCTCGACTGTAATGCTGTTGTTCAATGACTTCAAGGACTTTCTACATGCCTCGGGGTCCGATAAATGGCTCGATGTGGGGCACATCACTATTTTCCTCATGTTAATACCCAAAAATTGTTTATATCATGTGTATAGCATTGAAGAATATATTCTAATGTAATATGATAATTTTTCAGGAAGCTAATCCGAAACTGTCAATGCAAGGGCAAACAGAAGAACTTGTGTGCTTTTCTGGACCCCAGCATACTTAGTGCGACAAGCGTGAAAAATGATCCGAAGGAGGCTATCCAGTACCTGTGTGGCGCGATGCTCCAAGCTACTAAGGCGAAGAAGATATTTATTCTCTTGCCATACCACCAGAGGTTACTTCTATCTCTCTGTATTAAATATATAAATAATTGAAATCACACCATCAAGTCAAGCAAACACGTGTGTCACTATTATATATGCCAAAATATCTGGGTATTGTATGCTAAGATCCTATAATTCTTCTCCTCCCACAGAGGACACTGGTGTTTGATCATCATTATGCCTTGCATGAATGCGGTTTACGTCGTGGATTCTTCGCAGCCTGAAAAGATCTCATTTGCCAAGTGCAAAGCAATCTACGAGTATATGCAAAAGTAAGCAATAATCTTTCACTATGTTTGATTTTTTCCCAATTATAACAAATTGTGGAATTGCTAATTAGAGTCACTCCATTTGTAAGGGCTTTTGCTGCATACGTTAAAAAAGGAGGATTGCACAGCACGGACAAGAAATTAAAAGATAAGTTGATTTGGAGGTGGTGGCCGGTGAGCACAACACAATTCTATAATTTCATATTTTGTTCAAAAAATTATTGTCATTCTAACATAGGCCGCTAAATGTAAATTGTAGGGCCCGCAACAGGTGGCGGGTTGGGAATGCAGATATTACATGATGATTTCCATGTTTGACTTTGTCGAAAGAATGCAATTCCAATTTCCAGATGTGGTATGTAATTCATATTAATTGTGCCTATATAATAGCATTTGATATTTTCATATTATGCTTACTTATAATTCTCATTTCATTAAATTAGCAATTGATATTTGCGACTGTCTTGCATCTACCTTTTCTTGTTTACTAACTAATACCAAATTATAATTGTAGCAACCATCACAGCAAGATGAGTACTCCAAGGAGCAGATCGACGATCTAAGATGTATGTGGGCAAGGTGGTTTCTATCTGAATTTTGTAATGCTGAACATGGATTTGTATAATTTTGTATAACAATTTAGTGTATATATGAATTTAGCAAGCATAATTTAATGTCAAATTATCTGGAAAATTGGCTAGAAAAACAGAATGGTATATGAATTTTGTAGGAAAACTGGCTAGCAGATTAAACTGGAGGCTAGCCCAGAAATGAAAAAAATCAAGAAAAAAAAATGGGACAATTCTACACGGATATTTAACGAAAGCCCGTGTAGAACGAGTTCAGTGAGCATAGATTATTTTATATTTGTCCGTGTATGATAGTTACGATACCTACACGGATATGAAACTAGAAGTCCGTGTCAAAAGAAAACTTCTACACGGACGTTAAACAAACGTCCGTGTAGATGAGTACAGAGACCTCCATGGATGCTTTTATATAGTCCGTGTATGTTAGTTAAGAGAACTTCACGGATATGAAACTAAACGTCCGTGTAGAAAAAAGTAATTCTACACGGTTGTTAAACAAAAGTCCATGAAGAACGAGTACAGAGAGCTTCACGGATTCTTTTATATAGTCCGTGTATGATAGTTAAGAAAGCTTCACGGATATGAAATTAATTGTCCGTGTAGATAACAGTAATTTGACACGGTTGTTTAACCAAAAACCGTGTCGATCGTTTTCAGAGAGCTAAACAGATTATTTTAGATTTGTCCGTGTACGATAGTTAAGAAAGGACACGGATATGAAATTAAATGTCCGTGTGGAGAGAGTAATTCGACACGGTTGTTTTGACCAAAGTCCGTGTAGAACGAGTTCGGAGATACAAGGATTATTTTATTTTTTATTGATTTGTTAAGAAAGCAACACGGATATGCAACTAAACGTCCGTGTAGCTAAAGTAACCTACACGGATGTTTATTTGCAATGTCCGTGTATAAAGAGTAGTCGTACACGGTCGTTTACGTAATATCCGTGTTGCTCGGTTATATGGAGAGCGCCACAGGCAGGTGTATGGTCATGGCTGTTTATTTGGTAATCCGTGTGTAAAGTGTTAGATTTACACGGGTAAATATCCGTGTCGATAGAGGGTACCTATTATACACCCTCAACTTATACACGGCAGGAAATCCGTGTAGCTCCTCCGGTAATGTCAGTCTGCAATCTCTTTTTCTGTAGTAGTGTAAATGTTCAAAAGATAATTCATTGGCAAAGATTAGCAAATCAATTGTCAGACGCATTCACAGACTCAAATAAAGTGACCAAATCACATGTACCAGCTGTTAATGCTTCAATTAAAGTCGATGTCCATGTTAATGCTTCACATGTACACAGACTAATAAAATTATAACACACATGAATTGGAAGACCAATCGGTTCCAAAGATAAAAATCTTCGAAAAAGAAAAGGAGCAAAAAATAAAAATGGTCAAGTCGAGGATATAATATTTTCAGATAAAACTCCAGAAGAGAATCAAATTATAAGTAATATTGGAGTTCCAGCAGAAACTCAGATATCTGAAATTCATGAAAATGAAGAGATCTCGATAAATTATATCATGAATGGAATAAGATGGAACCAAGATGAAATGGATGTCAATGACATTTTTACATATAATATAGCGCTAAATATAATAAATATTGAGGATCATGACCTGAAGTCTATTAAAGAATGTTGACAAAGAAATGATTTGTCAAAATGGAAAAGTCAATTGAGGCAGAATTAAACTCTCTTGAAAAATGAAAAGTTTTTGGGCTTGTAGTCCCAATACTTGAAGGTGTAAAACTAGTAGGATATAAATGGGTATTTACGCGAAAAAGAAATAAGAAAGGTGAAATTGTAAGATATAAAGTGTGGCTTGTCGCCCAAGGTTTTTCACAAAGACCTGGAATTGATTATGAACAAACATACTCTCCTATGGTGGATGCAACAACTTTTCAGTACATAATTAGTCTGGCAGTCCATGAAGGACTTGATTTGCGCCTATTGGATGTTGTTACAACCTATTTTTATGGCTCGCTTGATAATGATATTTATATTAAAATCTCTGAAGGATTTAAGATCCTGAAGCATGTAATTTCGGTTCTTGAAAACATTATTCAATTAATTTGAATAAATCTTTATATGGATTAAAATAATCTGAACGCATGTGGTATAACCGTCTCAGTGAATATTTATTGAAACATGGATATAAAATGACAAAAGGATATGGGGATATCTTTTAATTGGTTAGTAATATAGTGAATTAGTGATCATGTTAAAGGGGAAACAAATATAGATTATATAGGAAAATATTTATAAAATAACTTTTTTTTGAAAAAAGTTCAAACAAAATACTCTCTTTTAAATATTTTTGACAAAATGCCCTTGTGGCACCACATATACACTCTCATTTACTCTCTTTTCTTTCCTCCCATTTACTCCTAACTATTTCAGTCTTTTCTCGTCAAAATTTGGTTTGTGTGATCAGATACTATGTGAGCAAATTGTCAGAGCATTGATGTCTCAATATTAGACCTATAAATCCGACCAATTTCTGTACCAAAACTTGTGTTTCAAACCATCAGATCGTGTCTTTTACATTGAAAATACATTCAAAATACATTGAAAATACATTGAAAATACATTGAATATCTATAGAATGTGGTACTGCTGTGTTTTTATTTCTACTTTGCAGAAAACCGCAAAATCAAGGAAGAATATGAAGTTCTGGAACCATCCACGCGGGCCGCATCACATCCGAAGCGGGCCGCATCAAACCCTGACGCGACCACAGATGCGACCTCCATTCTTCCACGCAAGGAGCACAGACACGCGGACCGCGTCCACTGCACACAGGTCGCGTGAATCTATTCCGGAAAGAAAACAGAAAAGAAAACAGAGGCTCAATGAAGGAAAGGTCGGCCAGAAATGCTATATTACGGGATCCCTTGCAACAGAAGGGGAGGCTATTCATTATTCCATATTCCAGAGAGCGAGAGACAGATTCTAGGGTTTGGGCTTGACGGCTAGCTTAGAGACGAAGTTGAGAAGCGAAAAACGAAAGTTCTTCACGGATCTTCTTTGTATCTCAGGTTTTGTCATGATTATTTCATCTATTATTTGTGTTATTTGTTCTTTGACTATGTGTGAGTAGTTTTCTTAGTTTCTAGGGTTACGATGTAGTTTGATACTTTGTTTTGTATGCATGTTGTTTGAATTTGTGATTGAATGTTAGTGTTTAATTGTTTGAGTAGTATTTTAATTGCTTTGTTGAAGTTGATTGAATAATTCTTGATTGTCTACTGTTAGATGTCTGCAGCATCTTTCTTGTAATTTGGCCTTGATGTTTCTTTCAACCAAACTTCTGAGGTAGGTTTACGAGCCGTAAGGCGAGACCAAAAAGTAACTGAGAGGTGAACTTTTCTCTTATCGAGAGATAGTGGTTACCTTTAGTAAACCGGACAATTAACTTAGATTAAAAACCTTAGAAGGTGAAATTGCATTTCCGATACCAGGTTTATTAAGCCAACAAACGAGAGTTGAGGTTTAGGAACATTAGGTTCGGTCAATGAATCCTTACACTAAAGAACAACGCAAAAATAGACAACTGCTACATTCACTCGAGGTCCACGCGGGCCGCGTATGAGAGTACGCGGGTCGCGTGTTCCATGCGGGTCACGTATGAAAGTACGCGGGTCGTGTGGGTGCCGAGAAGCAAGGTTGATAATGAAATCGAAAACCCTGGAAACGCTTTCCTCTATTTGATAAAAAAAACCAAAATTTACTTTCTGTCAATTTAATTATTTCTGTCATTGATTGAATTTAGGAAATTAAACAAACAAACCAACCTTTTCCAACTTCTAGTGCCTAATTGATTTAAGTAGAGTTCCAGATTTGATTTTGAACCGTCCTGTGGATCGATACCTGACTAGACTATACGACAGGATTGTGCACTTGCAATCTTAGTCGGAAGTTAAATCAAGGTCAAAAGCTGCAGCTCGCTGTAGTGAAACTTTGTGATACACTTTTGTGCGAACAAGTTTTTGGCGCCGTTGCCGGGGACGGCATCATTTATCTTTTCTGGATTTTTGCTTATTTTGATTAATCTAGATTTTAATCTGTATCTTTTCTTTTATTTTTCTCTCTTTCAGGAACACACTGGCTTTCATACCACATTCTACGGGCGATTACCATCTCAGGAGCAGAGGACCGATACCCGACGTGACCAGCATAGATTTGCACGCGGACCGCGTACCTCTTCTCGAAATCAACACTAGATCTGTGCGCTCAGCCCCAGCTGCAACACCTCCTCACGCGACCCGCATACAAGACACGCGGACCGCGCAAACTGACCAAGACAGAGAGGGACATTCCGCAGGGCAACCATGAGCAACAACGGAGACGAGGAACGGACCGAGAATCTGACTGATGATGAGTACCAGGAAGACATCGTGCCAAGGACATTGCGAGAGTTCAATGTGCCTAGGGCTGGAGACGTGAGAGGAGCAATCAGACTGCCACAAATTCCAGTACAACAACCGAACTTCAATCCGGGCGTTGTTAACATTGTGCAGCGAAACACTTTCCATGGGTTGGATCATGAGGATCCACACTCTCACCTCCAAGCTTTTCTTGAATGTTGCACTACCATTAGAACAAATGGCGCAACTAACGATTATATCAGACTTGCTTTATTTCCTTTCACTCTTAGGGATAAGGCCAAAAAATGGTTAGGGTCACTACCAAGGGATTCGATTACCAACTGGAGGGAATTGTCCAACTCATTTCTGACTAGGTTTTTCCCACATAAGAGAACTGCCAAGGTAAGGACCCAACTGACCAGTTTTAGGCAAAGGTCTGATGAACCCCTAAACGAAGCATGGGAAAGGTTTAGGGAGTTGCAGTATTCTTGTCCACACCATGGTATTCCTGACCGGTTATTGATTCAGACTTTTTATGATGGTTTAACAGAAAGCACTCGTACTTCTGTTGATGCTGTTGCAGGTGGAGCTTTGATGTCAAGGGAACCTCTAGAGGCAATAAACTTAATCGACAACATGGCTCAAAACCAACAGTGGTCCGGCCGCGACAATTCCAGACCTGGAGGAGGCGGCCGATTCGAAGTCGATCCGATCACAGCTCTAACCGCTAAGATGTAAGCCATGCAGAAGGCTTTCGACAAAATGAGTGTGAAATCTGTTGGTAGCCATCCATCACAACCGGAGTCATGTGCCATGTGTGGGGAGGGACATTCCTATGAACACTGTCCATTGGCACAAAGGGATGATGACGAGCTCGAACACGTGAATTCTCTCAACAGCGAGCCATCCTACTTCCCAAAACCTCCTTTCAACCGAACCTACTCCAAAGACCCGGTTGAACAACAAAACTGGAGGTGGAAGCAGAACAACCCAGCACCATTCAACAGTGGCTCAAATCCCTCTTACAACAACTCTTTCAACAACCCCTCTGGCAACAACAACAACTGAAACTTTTACCACAATGCATCCTTCAACAACCAGAACAATCGAGCAGCCCAATCCGGACTTTCCAAGCCATACATCGCTCCCGCTGTGAGTGATTTCATGCATGAGCAAGGAAAGATGAACCAGATGCTATTCGAGCAAATGTAATCGATGAATGCTCAACTGACTGCTCAGAACCAGATTATGGAGCAATTGGGGTACAAAGCCAGACTAAGCCAACCGCAACCTGGCAAGCTACCCAGCCAGCTAGAGATCAACCCCAGAGGAGAAGCCAAGGCGGTCACACTGCGAAATGGGACCCAATATGAAGGACCAGCAGAGTCAACAGACCAGACCGCACAGCACGCGGGCCGCACCAATGACACGCGACCCGCGTCACCACCTGAAGAAGAGAACCCGAGCCGCATCGAATCGACTCGACCGGCAGTCACACCTGGAGAACCTATGAACGCGACCCGCGTCAATGACACGCGAGCCGCATCAAAAGAACCTGAGAGTCAGAAGAAGTCAGGGGCCGAGAAACCTCCACCATACAGGCCACCTATACCCTTTCCCCAAAGACTAGCTGAGACCAGACTGAATGCACAATTTGCAAAATTCATCGATGTTCTCAAACAACTGCACATCACCATTCCATTCACCGAAGCTTTGACTCAAATGCCCACCTATGCCAAGTTCTTGAAAGACATCCTATCTAACAAGCGAAGCTTGGGGGGGCACGAGACGGTGAAACTGACAGAGCAGTGCAGTTCCATTCTGAGCAACGAGCTGCCACCCAAATTGGAAGACCCTGGTAAGTTTTCTATTCCTTACACTATAGGGAAGGCCACGATCAAGAAGGTTCTATGTGACTTGGGAGCTAGTGTGAGTCTCATGCCACGCACTATCTATGATCGAATGGGAGTAGGTGAGCTCAAACCTACGCGAATGACCTTACAGCTAGCAGACTCCTCGGTAAGACTTCCGCTTGGCATAGTGGAAGATGTACCAGTTCAGGTTGGTAAGTTCTATGTACCTGCTGATTTTGTTGTTATGGAAATGGAAGAGGACAAGGAAGTCCCCATTATTCTGGGACGACCTTTTCTCAGAACTGCAGGTGCAATAATTGATGTGTCTCATGGAACACTAACCTTGAACATTGGAGATGAAAAAGTGCGATTTCAGATTGATCGTGCTATGAAGTATCCTTCAACCGAATCTTGTTTTCGAGTAGATGTGATCGAAGAATGCTTAACAGATTTGGCAGAGGATTACTTTCTTGAGCAGATCAAGGAGCGCATGAATGAACACACTAACTATTTGTCTGAGTTGCAGGTTGAAATTAGCGAGAAAGAATCAGTTTTTGCAGCAGACTTGAAGTTAGATGATAATGAGGAATTTGGACGCGGGCCAGATGAAACACACGCGGGCCGCGTGCCACAGCCAGAAGACCTGGAAACTGAAGGAAGCGGGTCGGATGAGACCGACGCGAGGTTCGCACGCGAGCCGAGTGCACCAGACGCGGACCGCGTCAAGGCCCAAACTGAGAACCCAACTCCTGAACTCAAGCCGCTTCCAGCCAACCTCAGGTATGAATTCCTCGGTCCAGATAACTCTTTTCCTGTGATTGTCAATGCAGGTTTAAATCCCGATCAGACCGCCAAACTTCTGGAGAAGCTGAAGCTTCACAAAGGCGCAATCGGGTACTCGATCAAGGATCTGAAAGGAATCGACCCATCCATCTGTTCACACCGAATCTTACTTGAAGATGATCACAAGCCATCAGTTGAACACCAGCGACGACTCAACCCAAATCTGAAAGAGGTAGTGAAAAAAGAAATACTTAAACTTCTTGATGCAGGTATTATCTACCCGATTTCTGACAGCAAATGGGTGAGTCCTGTCTATGTGGTGCCAAAGAAAGGAGGAGCGACTGTGGTGAAGAATGAGAAGAATGAGCTCATCCAAACTCACGTAGTCAACGAATACAGGATGTGTATCGACTACAGGAAGCTCAATGCCGCCACGCACAAGGATCACTTTCCGTTGCCGTTCGTCGATCAACTCCTTGAAAGGCTTGCTAATCACTCTTACTTTTGTTATCTTGATGGTTATTCTGGTTTCTTTCAAATACCCATTCACCCACAAGACCAAGAAAAGACCACTTTTACTTGTCCATATGGTACATTTGCATATCGTAGGATGCCCTTTGGTCTTTGTAATGCACCAGCAACTTTTCAGCGAGCCATGATGGCTATCTTTTCTGATTTGATTGAGAATGAGGTTGAGGTTTTTATGGACGATTTTTCTGTGTATGGTGTTTGTTTTGATTCTTGTTTGACTAACCTTTGTAAGATTTTGCAGAAATGCGAAGATGTCAATCTGATTCTGAATTGGGAGAAATGTCACTTCATGGTTCAGGAAGGCATTGTCCTAGGACATGTTGTGACTTCTAAAGGCATCGAGGTTGATAAGGAGAAAATTGAAGTGATTGAGAAGCTTGCAATCCCAACTTGTGTTAAAGGGGTTCGCAGCTTTCTGGGTCATGCAGGATTCTATCGCCGCTTTATCAAGGAATTTTCTAAAATTGCGAAACCATTGACCAATTTACTCATTAAATATTCTGATTTTGTTTTCACAGATGATTGTGTCAAGTCTTTTTGTAGTTTGAAGAAAGCCCTCATCTTAGCACCCATTTTGCAACCACCTGATTAGTCTCTTCTGTTCGAGATCATGTGCGACGCGAGCGACTATGCTGTAGGAGCAGTTCTTGGGCAAAGGAAGGACAAGAAGCCGTCCGCCATTTACTATGCTAGCAAGGTGCTAGATCCAGCCCAGATGAACTACACAACCACCGAGAAGGAGCTTCTTGCAATTGTGTTCGCTCTTGACAAGTTCAGATCATATCTAGTTGGCTCGAAAATAATTGTTTACACCGATCATGCCGCACTCAG
Organism: Carex myosuroides; assembly: GCA_028015225.1. Taxonomy (NCBI): domain Eukaryota; kingdom Viridiplantae; phylum Streptophyta; class Magnoliopsida; order Poales; family Cyperaceae; genus Carex; species Carex myosuroides. Next base: position 15,363,407 of record CM051465.1, read on the forward strand.
GTATTTGTTAAATAAACAGGATGCTAAACCTCGTTTAATTCGATGGATTCTTCTTTTGTAGAAATTTGACATTGTAATTAGGGACAAAAAGGGAGTCAAAAACACCGTGGCTGACCATCTATCCCGCCTTTGTTGGAAGGAGGAGGACTCAGCCAAATTGCCGATCAATGACTCATTCCCTGATGAACACCTCTTCTCAGTCTCAGCTCTGGACGCCTCTGACGCGGGCCGCATGCCCAGGCACGCGGGCCGCGTGGCCAACCAGCTGCCTCCCTGGTATGCTGACATCGCGAATTACTTGGCTTCTAGGGTGTTCCCTGATACCATGTCTTACCAGCAAAGGAAGAAGATCAGATCAGATGCCAGGTATTATTTTTGGGATGAACCTTTTCTTTTCAAAATAGGTGTTGATGGCATTTTTCGACGCTGTGTGCCATACGAGGAGACGCGCTCCATTCTTGAGCATTGCCATTCATCCGCTTATGGGGAACACGCTTCGTTCTCCAAAATAGCCACCAAGGTATTGCAATCTGGTTTCTTTTGGCCTTCTCTTTTCAGGGATGCAAGAACCTTAGTCATGACTTGTGACAAGTGTCAACGGACCGGGAACATCACCAAGCGCAATGAGATGCCTCTCAACTCCATTCTTGAGGTAGAGGTATTCGATGTGTGGGGTATTGATTTCATGGCACCATTTCCATCATCTTGTGGGAATGAGTACATCCTGGTTGCCGTTGATTACGTGTCCAAATGGGTCGAAGTAGTGGCATGTCGAAAATCAGACTCGAATGCAGTAAAGCGACTGTTCAATGATACCATCTTTCCGCGCTTTGGAGTGCCGCGAGCTGTGATCAGTGATGGAGGCAAGCACTTCATCAACCGCTAATTTGACAATCTCTTGAGCCGCCATGGGGTAACTCACAAGGTAACCACTTCTTATCATCCTCAATCTAATGGCCAAGCTGAAATCTCTAACAGGGAAATCAAGTCCATTCTGGAAAAGACTGTGGCAAGAACAAGGAAGGATTGGTCGCTAAAGTTGAATGATGCACTTTGGGCGTACCGAACCGCATTCAAGACACCGATTGGGATGAGTCCTTTCAAGATGGTGTATGGGAAGCCGTGCCACCTACCTGTGGAGATTGAACACAAAGCATTCTGGGCCACGCGAGCCATCAACATGGACATGCTTGCAGCTGGAGAAAAGCGTATCCTTGACTTGCACGAGTTGGAGGAGATGCGTTTACACTCCTATGAGAATGCGAGGATCTACAAGGAAAAGACCAAGCAGATCCATGACAAGCGTATCATGCCTCGCGAGTTTAAGGAAGGTGATCTTGTACTTTTGTTTAATTCTAGATTAAGACTCTTTCCAGGTAAACTCAAGTCTAGATGGTCTGGTCTGTTCGTGGTAAAGAAGGTGTACCATTTTGGTGCAATTGACATTGGCAATGAGGCATGTGGAACATTCAAGGTAAATGGTCAGCGTCTCAAGCACTATGTTGCTGATCATCCTTAGCGAGAGGTGGTCAAGCTTGAGACCTAAAACAAGCGCTTCTTGGGAGGCATCCCAAGTCCTTTTTAAATTTCTTGCACTTAGAGTAATTACATAGTTTTCGTTTCTGTTGTTTGCATGCATATTTGTTTTTAGTTATTTTGCACTTAGGAAAGTCAAAAGAGAGAACTGCAGATTCAGTACAGCACGCGACCCGCGTGAGAGATCGACGCGACCCACTTGGGGCAACGCGACTTGCTTGAAGATCAACGCGACCCGCGCGGAAGATGATGTGACCCGCGTCATCGCCAACCGTCGCAGTATTGAAGAGGTGCGTCCATTACGGGCTGAAATGGCGCGACCCCCCTCTACTTAACTCCGCCCCACTTCACCCTTCTCTTTCCACAGCACACCCGACCTCTAATGTCTCTCAAACGCGACCCGAGTTAGACCCTGCACCGCTTAAACCCTAGCCGCAGCCTCTCTCGCCGCCGAGCCATCTCCGCCCTCCGCCGTCTCTCTCACCGCCGAGACCTCTCCACCAAGCACCACACTCCCTTTCTCAAATCTCACCATCAAACCTCACCACCATACCGAGCCGCAGCCGAAGCCCTTCTTCTCCTTCTCTTCTCTTCTAATTGCTTCCGCCATTGCTGCATCTCAATCTCTTCCGACGCGACCCGCATAACTATTTCACGTGCCCCGTGCCATAGTCACGCGACCCGCTCTAAACTCCACGCGGCCCGCGTCAACTCCCTTCCAGAGAGCCATGAACCGCGAACACCGATCCAAGTACGCGCAAGAACAAAGGCAGGATGCTCTCCGTGCCCAGCAACAACCACCTGCGCACACACCCTCTCCCTCTGGATCGCAACCTGTGTCTGCCTCACCGCACAATGGTACTCTATCTCACTCCTCTTCTCATCATTCCTCTCACTCTCATTCTGCAGCCGCATCACCCCTCATCGAGTACTACGACTCTGAGGCTTCTCATCACTCATCCAGTGCCTACACCGCTAGGGCAGATGATTACCCACCTCCACACTTCTCCATCGACTCCCGTCGCATGTTCAACCGCTTTGATATCTTGCGGCGATGAAGCTTCAACAACACACGCCGGCTCGACTTTGACACCCTCCGCTCATTTGGGGTCGCCGAGCAGTTTCTCTATCTCACAGGGCGGATCGAATTCACTCCCGCCTTCTGGGATATCGCTCAGGACTGCTACCAGGAGCTCACGCTTGAGTTTCTCTCCTCTCTACAGCTCAAGTGGGACCCCGAGGGCCAGCCTTACATCAAGTTCCGGATGCGCAGTGGGACTTGGAGGGTTGGTATTGATACCCTTCGTGAATGGTTTGGATTTCCTCCACACCCTCAGACTGACACCCTTAATTTTCGTGTGGGCATGGACAAGGACCACTTCTGGCTCTTGATTTTTGGGATGGACGTAGCCGAGAGCAATGATTTCCGTAGCCTCGCCATTCCTCACCCAGTCCTTCGCTGCATCTAGCGAGCCCTTGCAGTTACCATCTTCGCACGCGGCGAGACAGTTGCCCGTACGAATGTCGAAGACCTTGCTCTGATGGACCACATGCTCCGTCACAACGAGGAGCTAGAGCGGCCAGATCTGATGCTCATTATGGTCCGTCATTGGCTCGATCTCCAGAATGTAAGAAAGATAGGTGGCGTCAATACCATCGGCGCCTATGTCACCCACATTGCTATTCAGCAAGGCGTGTCGGTCGCCGGCCTCTCTCTCTCCACAGGCCCGATCCTCATGGATGCGAAGGCCTACTGCTAGGCAGCTTTCATCAAGATCCAACGAGGCGCAGCCAACCACCGCGACAGGTACTTCTGGCGTATGCCGAACGGGACTCTTCACGAGTTGCCCATTCTAGCACCTCTCTCATTCGCGGATGACCGCACTTGGCTTTTCACGGGACCTCAGGCACCACCACCTTCACCACCTCCTGTTCAGCTGCATCCACATTCTCCTCGTGCTGACGATGTCCATATGGCCGACGCACACCATTCTCCACCACAGTTCCATGCCTCCACTTCTGCCGCGCCTCCCGCTTATCCGCCACCGATTCCTGACCCGACCATCCAGGATGTCTACACTCTCATGTATGACATGCGCCGTGAGCAGGGTACTGCCCTCTATGATTTACAGAGCCGGATGACAGCCGTTGAGGAGCAGCTCCGCGCTTGGTGGCTCGATCCTCCCACTGACGATTGATCAGGTTTGTTCTTCTCTTTCCCTTGCTTATTTAATTTTTCTATCTTTCAGTCTTGAAGCATTGAGGACAATGCTCAGACTAAGCTTGGGGGGGGAGACTTTTGACTTTTAGGATTTGTTTACTTTTTATTTTTAGGTCATGTTTATTTTTCTTGCATTCATAGGTGAAAAATTTGCGTGATTGCTTGAATTAGGGACTTTGATGAAAAATTTTGGCTTTAATTGTGATGACCTTGAAAAATTAGAACTAACCCCACAATTGACAAAAGAACTGATTAGGAAAGGGATGCTTTGAGAACTTGAGAAGAAGAGAACTTGAATCGAATCGAAAAACCATTTTGAAACTGAACTGTGCCTTATAAATAGGGAAATGGGGATTGAAAACAAAAAAAGATTGGGATATCCATTAGTATGAATGAATACCATTGGATGTGTGTATTCATGGTGTAGGCATAAAATAAAAAAAATGATAAATGAAAAGATGGAGAACATAAGAGTACTGGCAATAAGTCCAATTGGGCGCCTTTGAGCTCGTCTCCCAAATTTAGAAAAGAAAAGAAACTTTGCATACACCAACACACGAAGTCCTCGACTTTCTAACCTAAGCTTGTTCCAAGCTTGGGGAGGTCAAAAAGAAAAGAAAAATCACCACAAACGAGGGCATAGTTTCAGCAAAAGAATGAGAAATCGATCAATTCGTGTAATTAACTTTGCAAGTCTTAGAAACATTTCAGAATTTGAAGTTCGATTAGTCAATTTGTGTGGTGAATCAAAATTTATCAAGGAAAGTCTAAATTATACCAAAAGGATTCTCGAACTCTTTGATTAAAGCAATTCATGTAGATTTTCACTTTTAGGAACTTAATCTGCATTTAAGTAAGAGTAGAGTCCAACCCGGTACCTAAGTACGATCTTTGCTTGAGGACAAGCAAGATTTAAGCTTGGGGGAATTTGATGTCTCAATATTAGACCTATAAATCCGACCAATTTCTGCACCAAAACCTGTGTTTCAAACCATCAGATCGTGTCTTTTACATTGAAAATACATTGAATATCTATAGAATGTGGTACTGCTGTGTTTTTATTTCTACTTTGCAGAAAACAGCAAAATCAGGGAAGAATATGAAGTTCTGGAACCATCCACGCGGGCCGCGTCACATCCGAAGCGGGCTGCATCAAACCCTGACGCGACCACACACGCGACCTCCATTCTTCCACGCGAGGAGCACAGACACGCGGACCGCGTCCACTGCACACAGGTCGCGTGAATCTATTCCGGAAAGAAAACAGAAAAGGAAACAGAGGCTCAATGAAGGAAAGGTCGGCCAGAAAGGCTATATTACGGGATCCCTTGCCACAGAAGGGGAGGCTATTCATTATTCCATATTCCAGAGAGCGAGAGACAGATTCTAGGGTTTGGGCTTGGCGGCTAGCTTAGAGACGAAGTTGAGAAGCGAAAAATGAAAGTTCTTCACGGATCTTCTTTGTATCTCGGGTTTTGTCATGACTATTTCATCTATTATTTGTGTTATTTGTTCTTTGACTATGTGTGAGTAGTTTTCTTAGTTTCTAGGGTTACGATGTAGTTTGATACTTTGTTTTGTATGCATGTTGTTTGAATTTGTGATTGAATGTTAGTGTTTAATTGTTTGAGTAGTATTTTAATTGCTTTGTTGAAGTTGATTGAATAATTCTTGATTGTCTACTGTTAGATGTCTGCAACATCTTTCTTGTAATTTGGCCTTGATGTTTCTTTCAACCAAACTTAGTATCTGAGGTAGGTTTACGAGCCGTAAGGCGAGACCAAAAAGTAACTAAGAGGTGAACTTTTCCGCTTATCGAGAGATAGTGGTTACCTTCAGTAAACCGGACAATTAACTTAGATTAAAAACCTAAGAAGGTGAAATTGCATTTCCGATACCAGGTTTATTAAGCCAACAAACGAGAGTTGAGGTTTAGGAACATTAGGTTCGGTCAATGAATCCTTACACTAAAGAACAACGCAAAAACAGACAACTGCTACATTCACTCGAGGTCCATGCGGGCCGCGTATGAGAGTACACGGGTCGCGTGTTCCATGCGGGTCGCGTATGAAAGTACGCGGGTCGTGTGGGTGCCGAGAAGTAAGGTTGATAATGAAATCGAAAACCCTGGAAACGCTTTTCTCTATTTGATAAAAAAAACCAAAATTTATTTTCTGTCAATTTAATTATTTCTGTCATTGATTGAATTTAGGAAATTAAACAAACAAACCAACCTTTTCCAACTGCTAGTGCCTAATTGATTTAAGTAGAGTTCCAGATTTGATTTTGAACCGTCCTGTGGATCGATACCAGACTAGACTATACGACAGGATTGTGCACTTGCAATCTTAGTCGGAAGTTAAATCAAGGTTAAAAGCTACAGCTCGCTGTAGTGAAACTTTGTGATACACTTTTGTGCGAACAAGCATATTCATGCGCACATATAATTGATATATGTTATAATTTTGTGACTACATTAAAATGCTCTTTGAATCTATTATTATTTTTATTTCTGCTCTCGTGTGATAAATAATAATTCTCATCTAGGTAAGCATTTAACTAGAAAAAACCAAAAAATAAAATTGGAGTGACGATAGAACAAAAAAGAAAGGATCATGAACTCTAGCTCATAACTGAAATAGCATTTTCATTTGTTTATATGTTTTATATAAAATTTGAAGGGAAATACTGACAAACACCCCACAAAAATGCTTTATTCCCATAAGTGGATGCCAACGGATATAGATATCATCCTCATACAGAGCTTTATTCCCCATTCCCTGAATAGCTGACGATTCAGAGAATACTGGTACAGCCACTGGTACAGTACTGGTAGCTGAGTGAAGAGAAAGAATTGAGTTTTTGGGGCTAATTCAATTTTGCAGAAGATGTTCCTGCTTGTTGTTTGCTGGGGTCATAAGTTGGGAATTTATGCTTATTAATAACACTTAAAAAAAGTACAAATGCAGTTGTCCAGCTGCATGACTGTGTTTTTGTTTTGGCACGAGTTTTCGAGTTTGCATGCACTGTTTTGGTAGAGAATTCTTGAGTTTGCAAAGCCACCGGTGTGTGAGGCAGATAGATTGAGTTAGTAATTTCTGTTTAGCTAACACTATGTAATTAAATCTATGGTAATAGATGAGCTGTTTCCTTTTCAGCCATTTTTAAAAAATAAGAAAAAAAGTTCCCCCTTTTGCGCCTCAAAACAAGTTTTGTCCTTGCTTAATTCAAGTTAGATTCCACTTCTGCATTATGCAAAATTCTTCCATCTCTTTAGAAAATATCTGCAACATTTCGTTTCTCCCAAGTCTTAATTTCTGAAAATTCGTTCCAGTTCTCAGTTTTGAATATACCCAATTTATCCCTGTTTAATGAAGATAAAAGGTATAAATTGAAATGATTTTTTATGCATCATCAAGTAATTTGAGCCATTGACTGTACCATAAATTTGAATGTACTGTAATTGTAGGTGGCACATCAGGATTATTCTTTTTATTTTTGTCAATGTAAGCTCAAATTGTTACTTTTTTATTCTGTTTCATAAAACTTCAATCTAGTTGATGTTAGATTTTAATTTGGGGCATTAAATCAACATAATCAAAGGAATGGACATGTACAACTTAATATGAAACAGAATAACGAAATATCAGTTCTTGTATTAAGTCCATTAATTCATCAAAATCAAAGTTCAAAAGAGATAAAACAGACAGAAGTACGTAACAACTAAGCATAACTAACGACTGGTGAAGGCCAGAGTTTGTAATAGTTCAGAACTCAGCTTTATTTGAATCAAAATCTGCAAGGACAAGTATATATTAGAACCACGTGCTTAGAGTAGTGGCACGAGTCCTATCTCTCTACATAGAGACTCAGGTTATTCAACTCTCTAATAGCATCTAAAATATGTTGCGGTGTACGGGGCCTTTGATAAAAAAAAAACAGAGACAAAAGGATAAGTTATGTAAATGGACAAACAATTGGCCGAAATTAGAGCGGCCTCATGATTCACCTGAGCTCGGAATAGCTACCAGACAGCGACTCCACATCCATAAAATTCACTACAAACATTGAGCTTTCGGGAGGCACATGCACCGGTATGCGAAATTCAAGCATCTCAACCACCTCTGTCATATTGGGTCTTAGCATCGGGTTCTCTTGAATGCACCAAAGAGCCAGTCGAGTTAAGATCGCAACTTCTTCTTCTCTTATGTCTTCATTCTTGCTCAAGGTCTCATCGACTACCTCCATCAGCTCACCTTGCATCATTTTCTCTCGAACAATCTTAGGGAAATATGTGCCCCGTCTTTGTTGAGTCTCTCCATCCACCAATATCATGAAGTTTCTTCGTCCACCAACCAGCTCGAAAAGCACCATTCCGTAGCTATATATGTCAGACTTGGTCGAGATAGCATTTGGCATCAGCATCTCAGGAGGTAGGTAACCAACCTGTTGGTGGTACAAAATATGTTGCTCTGGTAACATGTTTTAATTGGTAGTATATAAAGTGAACTATTATAACTTTATATAATTTAGCTTTAAATAAATTAAGCTTTTTGGCATGTAACCAATGAGATATTAATAATAATTGGAGAATACATTTTGAAACATCAAAATTGAACAATGGATTATTTATCAATATTAATTACCGTTCCCCTTGCTCTGGTCATGACACTGCTCTCATCCTTCCCAATTAATTTTGAAATACCAAAATCTGATAGCAGGACCCTGAATTCTCCATCAAGGAGAATATTAGCGGGTTTGACGTCCAGATGCAAGATCCTCTGATGGCATTCATGGTGGAGATATGCAAGTGCCTTGGCTACATCAATTGCAATGCGATACCTTAACACCCATGTTAAATGGCTTCTCTTTCCGTTATCCGTGAAAAGCCATGCATCAAGAGACCCATTTTCAAGGAACGGATAGATCAGGTAGTGGTCTCCTCTTGGAGAGAGACAAAACCCCAGAAGGCGCACTAAATTGACATGTTGCCGACTTGCAATAATTGTCATCTCTGTTCTGAACTCTGTTTTGCCACTTGGCTGCCATTTTATCCGCTTTACCGCAATGGTAGTACCATCTGTTAGTGTCCCCTTGAACACTGCACCAGAAGCACCTTCACCTATGGGTTCTTGAAAGTTCGTTGTTGCTGTTTCAAGATCTTTGATTGTGAACCTTGCAGGTAATCCGGCCATCTCAAGGAAATCATATTGTTCGTCTTGGATTGTTTCCTGCTCTCTGTATGCTTGCCACCTTGCCTTTATATTTGGGGCACACATTAGCCACAGCCATGGCACAAGGGATAAACAAGCATTGATGCTTGCAATTAATACAAATAACATGTCCTTGTCATACCAGTAGATGCGGAGGAGAATACCTAACACCACAGTTGCCACAAAAATTAATGCGATGGCCGCGACCTTACCCCTTTTGTCCCAGATTTGCTTAACATGAAAGGCAGAGAGGATTACATAAACTATAATTGCTACAATCAGCTTGAAAATTCTATTAAATTGTTCCGAATCTTCACGATTAGTGAATAGCAGGACCACTACATCTGTTATGAATGCTGTGAATAGAACTGCGCTCCTCCGATCAGGTGAAAATTTCATCAGAAAAAAAGGCTGCATGGCCACCACGTCGATACCATTAATTAGATTGGTTACGAATTCCCATCGCCAGGGACTGATGTAGAAATGATTAGCAAATATCACCGTTATTAAACCAAGGGACAAAGCTACCATCACAATCCTCCATTTCAGAGTAGATATTTGGGTGGCATGGAGATAACAAACGGCAAAGTAGATCAAGGTATTAAATATACTAGTTCCTAGATAGTTTAAGAATACATTTGCAGAGTCTACGATAAAGAGAACTGCTTGTGAGAGAACTACTATAACTGAGATTATGATCTCTGATATTTTCATGGCCATCTCAATTTTGAATAGGCCTTACCTTTAAAACAGAGAAAAATGTATTTTATTCGGGTAGAGTTTGAGAGGTGAACATGGAACGAAGATACAATACCACCTGTCGGCTAGAATTTGGATCTTTTCTTAATGGTTAATTAGAAAAAAGAATATTACCCGCATTCATAGTACATCTTGGTCCACAGTCTATGACTCTATTCTGCACATCTCACTTCTGTCATCCTTTCAAACACTGGATCCGCTAACAACTTACCCGAACCCGGTTTCCCAGCGCCGGGTCAAACCCGATGTGCACATTGTCAAACTTACCCTGTGAATAATAAAAAAAGACTTTTTCTCAGGGTCAAATTAAAACTGTAATATAATTAATCAAGGTCAAGTGGATCCCACCGCCTCTCCATTCGGTCACTCTCTGAACTCATCCAGTCCAAGAAACATTAATTGTTTAGATTTTTCTCAAACTCCTTGGAATAACACCCGCTTGTTCTGCGGAGTTCACATATAATTTCAACTGAGGTATGTAATTTAAGCCGTGGATATATAGGGACGGATTTAGAATATTCGTCAAGTGTAATAATCAAGTTTAAATAGTGAATCGGCTATCAGATAAAGAACAATTCAACTTATTACTTCTAATATTCTCATTTACAAATTTTCAATGTTCTAACTTATAATGCTAATTATCAATTAAAATTCCAAAAATTTATTATAATTTTATTCTAAATTTAATTCAAATTACAAATTAGAATTTTAGAGGAGACTAAATAAAATTTCAATATGAGCAAATTTGGTGATATTACAATTGAGTGTGATACAAATATTAGTCATAATTTCATATTTGATTCTTAGTGGTTTTACATATGGTTCTGAAAATATAATTGGTATCGGAATATGTAATTTGATCTTAGAATCAGAATCGGATAAATTGATTGGAATCGGCCGAATCAAATTAGAAACTCGAATTAAAAAAAAAAGTATATATGTTTGTATTAAAAAAAGGAAAAAAATGTAAAATATTAATTTGTTACAAAATTTTGTTAAGAAATAAAACTAAACTCAAATAACTCACTAATATAATATAGGGTATATTTCGATGGAGGTCACTAAACTTTGTCCTTTGTCACAAATTGGTCACTCAAGTTTGATTTGTCCCTTTGTAACTACTAAACTTTTCATTTATCCCAATCAAGTCACTCTATTACTTTTCCGTCCAAAATACTAACAGAATATGCTCATTCCGTTCAAAACACCAATAGAAAAGTTATATTTTATTAATTTTTTGGATGAAAAGTATAGGGTGATTTGATTAGAACAAATGAAAAAGAACAAATGAAAAATTCAATAACTATAAAGAGACAAATCAAATTTGAATGACCAATTCAAAACAAAGAACAAAATTTAGTGACCTCCAATGAAATTTAACCTATAATATAATATAAACTTTCAAAATTAAACTAGAACATAAATTTGCTTAAATCATAGGAATAAAAAAACAAATCCAAACATATTAATAATAGCGCCCCGTATTTGGGCTAAAACTGAAACAAAAAATTGAAAATTATTAGAAATATAAATGTGGATGTCCAATCATTTTGTAACTCTCAATTAATCATCCAATATCCACTACTATTGGAATTCATTTTCCCACTATTATTGTAATTAATTTTACATGACTTTTCACTTACAATTTATAGCCTATAAATAGAGGCTTTGTAATCTTGTATTGTACACATGAGAAATGTATGAATAAAGATATTGTCATTTTTTATGTGTTCTCTCTATCTTGTTTATTTTTGTTTGTATTTATTTTATAACACGTTATCAGCTCGACTTGCTCGGAAGAAGTTGCATAGTTATTTTGTAAGTAATTTATATGATTGATTATTATATCATTCATTAATTTAAGTTTCATTTACATTTTTTATTATAATTGTTTTAGTTTATACTAGTGGAGAAACGTACATCAGGGTCGGACCTCAGGGCGACACTGACCCAGCTGTTACAGATAGTTGGACTAATCAGTGTCGGTTAAACAACCGATACTAATACTCATCAATCAGTATCGGTTATCTATTAGCCGATACTAAATCTCCCAATCTGGAACGGTTTTTTATATTTAGCCGTTCCTAATTGTTGACAATCAAGAACGGACGTTTTAAACAGCCGATCCAGATTACTCTAATCAAGGGCGGTTATTTATTAACAGGCGATACAGATATTAGACATAAAAATTTACAGCGGTTCACGGTTCTTCAATCTGGAACGGTTTTTATTGTCCGATACTAAATCGTTTAATCTGGAACGGTTAAATAACAAAGCCGATACTAAATCTCTTTAACTGGAACGGTTTTAGTAGACAGCCGTTCCTGATTGTGTGAATCAAGATCAGATTTTGTTAATAACCGTTCCTGATTGTGTAAATTTATTTTAAAAAAACATTTTTTATATTTTGGCCAGCTACCATATTTTTGCTGGCCTATGCAAGGAACAAACCAGAGAACATTAGACATAAAAATTATTACAAATCAACACACATATATTGCAGTTTTCACATCCTTATTAAATTAAAACATGTTGTTCACACCCTAAATATTTTCCAAAAAACACATACTAATTAAATTGATTTACTTTTTTCATCTAATACTTCCTTCAACAAAAATTTACCCCACACTGTTCGAATGTTGTCGATGCTTGTTGCGTTATAACTAACGGGGAACTCCTGCATTTTTTAAAAATTATAAGAGCACGATTAATTGCATATTTTTGAAGCAACTATGCATAGCTTTGGAAAGACAAAATGTATACCTTCAAGTTTGGAAAAATATCGAGGAAGCGATTTATTATGTCATGCACGAACAACATGACATAATATCCACATTCCCAACCATCGCGTTGTTGTGGGCACTATATTAAACAACAAGATATATAGTTTATTTGGATAGACAAATATATAGTTAGAAAGTTAAAAAAACAGCATACTTTAAAAACAACATATATCACATTGGTTGCTGAGTTTGGACTTGGTACTTGAAGCACATATATCAGAGCAACAGTGATTTGATCTGTTTGGAAAATTAAAAGGGCACAGTCCTAGAATTTATTGATTGATTTAATTAAGCACCATATTTAATGTAGTCAAAATGTAAAGATATTGATTGGATTTTAAGCACCATTATCATCGAATAGTTACGGTGGGAGAAATAAAGGTAAACAGTCTCCAAAAATAGACTATAAGTTGTAATATTTAAATGTTCTAATCCGACAGAATTTTTTTAAATGTGTTGGCAGAGTTCTTGCCACTAGACTTTGACACATCAATCCTTTTAACATGGTCTAGAAAACAGTTCCATTGCAAATATAAATAGATAGATTTTATTGCATAAATGTGGCGAAAATTGCGGAGGTGCATCAAACACAGTGAGGAAACCTACAGAAGGCCATGATCATATGATACTGCATTTCCCCTTAAGATTACTATAGACCAAGAGATCACAAGCTATTCAGCACCACTAATGAATTCAATGTATATATTAGGCAAATTCTTCTAGCTTTTTTGATGCATATACCCCAAAACCCTTAAAATGACCTCTGTCAGCAAACTGACCAGCATAAGTCAGTACAGGGACCAAAATGAAAAATAGACTTCATAGTCATGTAAAGGACTTTAAAACACACAAAATGGACATAAATTTCATATTAACCGGATTTTATTTCAATTTATTATGAATTTTCAAAGTTCAGCCTTAAAAAGATGGACAATCAGCTAATTAAAATGGTAAAATTACCTCTAATACCCCTGTGCACATTTAGTACCCTCAAAGATAGAAATAAAATGTAAAAAATTATGAAACTTGGTACAAGTGTAGCTTAAACCCACCTCTGTTAATTCATGGCAATAAACTCAAATACTTGTTTATAAGATTAACAAGAAACCATGTGATCAAAACCGAAAAAGTATGAACTCCATGCCATACCTAAACCTAAACTAATAGGATTTTTTTAACATGTTTTCACAGTGAGAAAACCTAAACCGAAAAAGTACGAAAACAAATTCAGATGATGCCACTAGACTATCTAGGTCTTTATCTAGGTTCAGATGGATAAGGTTTAGATGATAAGCAATCTAGGTCTTTACTAAACAAGAAAAAAATCTAAATATCAATATTACCTTGCAATATGTAACCTTCAAATTAGCGTTTTTTCCTAGTCCTCCAATACACCTATCCATTCGGTAGGGGCTATTAAAATATGAATACATTGAAGGATCAGAAAACAATTATGATATTTAACATGATTACAACATTCAAGTTTGAAAAACTTACTCCGCAAGTGCATCGATGATCTTCAACTTTTTTTGATGTTTCTTATTGGACTCGAACATGTACAACATGCTCTCACTTGCCATAAGCACAACCAATACCCAATGATCCCTGCATGTTAGGTACAACATGTTATATTTTTTAATTTCTATGAAATGAAATAAATTGAAATAAATTAGGATATATGAACTAACTCCTGATGATACGGTATGAATATCATTTTCTTGTTCCGATTTTCTTTCAATGCTTTCCTTAATTATGTATTTATCGGCATATTCTCGGCCGTGATCATCATCTTTCAAGTGCATGTAACATGTTTTTGCAGGGTCCATAAAACCAACACTACAAGTAGGAAATTCCTCCTTGTAATATTTGTGCGCATACCTGCAAATACTGGCAGAAATGTTGTCATTACTATAAAATCTGAATTAAAAGTACTTAATTTTGGCATTATATATTAACTCACATCATGAAGATCTGGATAATTGGTCCAGTGAGCCACGTCTTTGGTGTAATAAAATCCCTCAAATCATCTGCATGAACCACTAGTACAAAAAACCCCTTCACCGACCCTCAACCACCGACTGTTTTAATATGTAACAGTCGGTGTAGAGAATGCTTGCCAAAATCGTAAATAAGAAGTTCTCAACACCGGCTGTTATTTACAAACAACCGTCAGTGAAACAACACCGACTGTTTTTATTAACAACAGTCGGTGTTGCGCACACCTACACCGGCGGTTTTTAGAAAAAAACAGTCTGTGTTGAGAAGCTACAAACACCGACTGTTTTTTTATAAAAACCGTCGGTGTTGCTCCACCCTACACCGACGGTTTTGGTTAAATAACAGTCGGTGTTGAGAGGTAATCAACACCGACTGTTTTATAAATAAACCGTCGGTATTGCTCCCTGTTGTGTGTGATAAAATACCTATGTTAACGTCGGGTTTTCTGGAACCGTCGGTATTGATTCATTTTACTGACCGTTTTATTTTGGAACCGTCGGTGATTTTTGATTCCTTTTTATATTCTAAACAACTTTCTTTTTCGCTGTCTCTTTCTAGCAGCCGCTTGTAAAATTTTCGCTCTTCAGAGAGGGTCGTGGACAGGGAGATTTGAACTATCACCGTGAAAGTTGTTCTCTTCAGTAGCTTCGTGTAAGTATTTCTCCCTTCTAAACTATTTCTGATTTCTCTTCTAACTATTGTTTTCGCCGTGTGGAAGTACTTCGCTCATTTCGATCCTTCAAACTTTTTATGAATTATTCTATTCAGGTAGCTTCTTTCGGGTACTGGTACAATCTGTTGGGTGCTGCGATTTTCGGGCTGTTGTGCTGTGATTGAGTATTGTGCTGCGATTTTCTTGCTGTGGTGCTGTGATTGGCCTTTTTGCTGCGATTTTGCTGTTGTGGTTTGCTTCCGTTACGGGTAACACCTGTTGTTAGTTTAGTGATAAGGCACACAATACTGCAATTGATAAGGCCAGGTATGCTGCTTCTTTGGATTGTTGTCTGAAAAACTAATTAAACCCTAAATCAGCATCGATCTAGCTCGAATTTTTTTTTTTTTTTTTTGAGTTGTGATGGCTGTCTATATTATGTTTGCCATAGTTCAATGTTAGAAGTTTAAGGATTTGATCCTGGTAGCAGAAAAGAGGCTGCATACCCTCTTTTATATTGGCTATAGCCTTGTTGTACTTAAAAACTTAGTTTCTAATGAAGGGCTGTTCCAGCCTTTTAACCAAAAAAAGCTATAATTTTTTGTTATTTAAGAAACTTAAATTGACGCTTATACTTTGGATTCATGATGCATGCATTTATATTATTACAACATATGCTCATTTTTATACTAATGATAATGAATAATAATAGTTGTTGTTTTGTTAATACGGTTTTTGTTATGCCTTTGGAGATCAATGGGGTATGCTAATTTTTCCATGTCTAAGGGTATTATGGTGGTTATGTTGGGTTCTACAAGAAGTCACTTTATTCCTAAAGTTACAATTGCTTGCTTTAGTTTGAATTATGTCTTCAAAATTTAAAATTTGTAATTTGCAAATTGTAGGGCTGCTTACTAGGGAATTGGGAGATTGTACGCCTTTTTGTATTTCTGGATGCTCAAAGGAGATTGTACTACTTAAGAAGAGAAGGTAAATTTAATTAAATTTGCTAATGGGTTGGATTAATGGCTTTATGTTGAATGGTATTTCATAATTTCAACCCAATTATATATGGAATAGTTTGTAGCTTAGTATTATTGTATTGTGCGATCTATCCAATTTGCCTTGAACATTTAGTATGCCTTTTAGGTCGATGCCCGTTCAAAATTAATCCAATAGGGATTAATTTTGAATAGTTCCCTGTTGGGACTGCTATTTGAATGTTTTGTCTCATTTAGGATGTGAACACATGTCAGTGGATTTGGTATTTTAGAAAAATTCGGTAGCATTTATCCTTGTTCCCACGAGTATGTATTGGATTTCATTTCCAAATGGAAGTGATTTTTACGCGTACTTGGGGAACAAAGGGGAAATGCTGCCGAATTTTTCTTAAATACCAAATCCCGCTGACATGTGCTCACTACTGAGACAAAGCATTCAAATGGTGGGTTAGGATTGTGCACCGGCCCTATGTAAGCCCCAAATTGTAATTTTAAGAGCCATTGACCTCTTACCTAATTATTTTTATAATTGCAGATGGATCGAGATTGGATGTATGGAGCTCGTAATACCATTGAGTATTTAGACGGTGTGAAAAGTTTCATAAAATTTGCTGAGCAAGACATGAAGACAAAGGGTGATGACACGATTCCGTGTCCTTGTAAAGATTGTTTGAACTTGAAGAGGTTTCGCACTATTGAAACTGTGAAGAACCATTTGATTCGTCGTGGTTTTAAAGAGCGATATACAAGTTGGATCAGGCATGGAGAGAGTTATGGAGAAACAAGCACCGCTGCTAATACTGAGATTGGCCAGGAGGATGAGAATGCCAGTGTTGATAGTGATCAGGAAATGGATGTGAATTATAATTTTAACCCGAATGACAATTCAGGAGAAATGTTTAGTGATGATGAAAATGACATTGATGTACAAGAGTTGTATGATGAATCTGAAAAACCTTTGTTTCCTGGTTGTGAAAATTTTACAAAAATGCATGCTGTGTTAAAATTGTATAATTTAAAGGCAAGTAACAATTGGAGTGATAAAAGTTTTACCGCCTTATTAAAACTCTTAGGAGATATGCTCCCAGATGAGAACGAGTTACCAAGATCATGTTATCAAGCCAAAAAATTATTGTGTCCTATGGGTCTAGATGTAGAAAAAATACATGCATGTCCGAACGATTGCATATTGTATCGGAACGAGTATGAAAAATGTGAAGTTTGTCCTATATGTGGTGAGTCTCGTTATAAAAGAAAAGGTCAAACTGACGGTAATGATGATACATATAGAAAAGGACCTCCAGCAAAAGTGTTATGGTATTTTCCCGTGATACCGAGATTCAAGCGTTTGTTCAAAAATCCTAAAGATGCGCAGTTGTTGCGTTGGCATGCCGATGTCCGAAAAACAGATGGAAAACTCAGACACCCTGCTGATTCGCCTCAGTGGAGATGTGTTATGGTATTATATGCAAAGGTATTATATGCAAAGCAATTAATTGACAATTTAGGGGTGTTCAAATTTGAATATACTTTCGTTGATGTGTTATGGTAGCAAACATGTATGACACCTGTACCTGAATTATCTAAAACTCCAGCAGTACTGGTACGTCAATGTAATACACCATTCTTATTAACAATTTCATACTATTTCACATGATTGATATCATTTTCTCTCAATCATTTTGCACTGTGAATTTACAAATTAATAGTTAAAATACTCTACAAACAATGTCTTTATTAACTTGTTAAGAAAAACCATCTCTGATCAAGTTTGTTATTCCACGTTTATAAGGTAGTCACAAGACCAAAATGCAACAAATAAACAGTACTGATACTATGCTTGGCAGCTTGCTGAAATATCTTCCATATGTAACCAATCAGGCTGAATTGAGATAACCAGGCTGAATTGAGAATGGTGCTAATTGAGATAACCAGGCTGAATTTTTTTCTTATACCTTATGGAATAAATATAATCAAATATATTTTTTTTTCCTAATAAATATAAAAAACTGCTTCATGTTCCTATGTACCAGCAGCTGAAAAGGGTATTATTTAACAATTTATCGTTTTGTTCTAGTGTATAGACCACGATGCTTCAATGCCCGAGTCGGCATCTAATGAAGTGGCGAAATCCATGCATCGTAAGGCGCTTATTCCAAAAAAATTGTTAGAAAAGGTGGGAGATGAGTTCAGAGCCATAAATGAGAGGGTGATGAGAGAACCGCATGATAAAACTGAGTTCATCTTGGAAATTAAGGAGGGTGTGTTACTTCCTCAGTCGACGCTAATCAACATAGGTTTTAATGACTTGAGGGATCTAGCGAAGCAAGACATGCTTGATGTTTCAATAATATCCATCTGGGTCATGTAAGTTTGTTTCACTAATTTCATAGGAGCTTATTGATAGATATGTGTGCCAAATGCATGTACTTGTTCTTATTCTGTGAGGCAACTCAAGGAATTATATGTAACAATTAAAGGTTGCGTAACTCTTAAATTTGATGTTTAATAATTGAGTTGAAAACCA